>OY856411.1:67755000-69173750 GCA_963693085.1 Alisma plantago-aquatica | reverse complement strand
CTCGACCGATTCACTTAAATTAGTTTTGGTCAGTAGAGGGATCAGTCGAGTTCTGTGAAGTGTAAACTCGACCGATCAAAAGTCATGTTCAAGATCCAATCAGGGTCGGTCGAGTTTGCAACTCGACCGATGAACAACCTGATGTGAATTTTGGAAAATGGCTTTTGAGTGCTTAAACATTCGATCTAAGTGCTCCTGATTTTTTCCAAGCTTAATTACAAGTCATACAATCATTACAAGTGATTTACAACATGATTCTAATCGATTTACATCATATTACAAAAACGTGCACTTGCATAGACTTAGACTTGTCTTTTCTCCAAGTTGAGATGTGCAAGTTAGAGCATTTGGAGTGTGTCTATACCTAATCTGAAATCACTCAAGTAGAGACATTAGACACAAATAAGTGGAATGGTTTAGTCATCATCAAAACAAGGGTTTAGTCAATTTAGACCTTGAGTCAACAAGTCTTGATTAAGGAATTTTGAACCCAATTAAGATAATCAAGCATGTTTAACCACAAATCCAGGTTAGGTGTCTTACAATTCAGATTTATCACACTAAATTTTGGATCATGCAAATTTAGTACTAATCAAACAACACTAGATATCCCAATTTATGTGGGAAACAGATATTCAAAGTTTGAATTCTAAGTTTTTCAACTATTTCATTGATATACCCAATTTTCTTGATTTTGATGTCAAACATGTTGTGTAGATGGAGTTCCATTCTGGGTTGGACCCGTCTATAGATTGAGACAATGTCTTATTCACCAAAGTCCAATGCTCTCTAGACTCTACAACACACCACCCTTCTTCTCCTCTAATATCTCCCTCTATTGAGTCCTAGTTTAAGAATATCCCAAATCTAATAGGATTTCTTACCTAGAATCAGAGGATGAGGGGGCTCCTATGTCCATCCCCTATTTCAACTTCCTCCATGAATAGGACCCACCATAGAATCCTCCCCTATAGATCTTAGTCCCTGAAAGCCTTCCCCATACATCAAGAAATTGAACCCTTGGACCAATTCACCATTTAAAACCCTCACCCTAGACTCCCCTTGTCCATTTTACTTGTACAAGGTATCCTGACTTTTGCAGGAAGATTGAGACCTTTTGCAAGCTGTGTTAATCATTGTCTTGGCTTCAATATAGTCTCATAGAGTTTTCCATGAGATTAATTGGGTTAGTTTGATCTTCCTTCTAAGTGTATCCCTCTTTTTCTCCTTGTTTTGAAACTCTTCACCATTGTCAGACTTCTAATCATCTCGTTGCTTGGTTTTTGGGTGGCTAGCTCTACCTTTGGATTTTTCTAAAATTAACTAGATCCTTGGTTTGTGTCATGAATTCCTTCTGGATTTTCAAACTTCACTCATGGATAGCCATGGAGGAAGTTTTCATTGGAGTTCTTGGAACATCGATGGACAAAGTCTTGGCTCGTTGAGATCCCATATACATTGGGCTCTCATTTGCAAATCCGGTTGCTCAAGATCAACCTCATATCATGAGTTTTGATTCGAGGTTTTCTTTGTGACTTCTCATTTTCATCTAGTCTTAGGTCGAAGAAACCAGGGAGTAAGCACCCCTGATGCCCTTGTAGGGTAAATCAACTAAATAAATTTTCCAAGTGAAATTCTTAGTTTTTGATGCATGTTTTTGTTTCAAGTAGTGTGAGTAGGCTGGGGACTAGTGGCCACCTCCTATTCACCCATATCAACAAATCACCACTGTCTTAGTGGATGCTAATTCAATTATGTTGTATTTCCTTAATTTCTGATTGGTGTATCTTCAAAAATTCATCATAAACCATCTCTTAATCAGAAAATTTCACCAAGATATGTTTTGAAAAGGTTTTGAACAAAGAATTCAATTTTCTAAGTATCATACTCTATTTCTCTTTGAAAAAATACCAAGAAGTTAACATTAGGGTTTTAAGGTGATGTAAAAAATATAAAATGATAGGGAAAGTGTTATTTATAGGGTAATTAGGGTTCTCAAGTGCAAGAGAGTGATTAGGGTTTCATCAACCTAAGAAGAGAAACTAAGACCTTTCTCTAAGAAAGGTAAGTGGGCCCATGAACTTTGAGTATTAAGTATTGGTTTTTCAATTGCCTTATGATTATAATGATGATCAAGATGAATTATATGCATAGTTATGTACTCCAGTTGAATATTACTTGTGTAAATGTTTCATGAAAGTTATTGAATTTGTCTTATCCTTTCAATGCGATTTTAAGAATCCATGTCATGTTCATGTGAAATCCATGTAAAGTCTATTAAATCAAGTTAATGATGAATCATGCAATGGGTTGTATTATTTTGTCCTCATCATGTTAATGTTGAGCCCTTAGGACTTATTTGTTCATATGGAACATAGTGGGACGCATATGCAATCATGAGCTCATTGGAGTATAAGTAATGACACTCAAGTGAAAATCATGAGTTCAAATGGAAAATCAGTTGAGCCTACATTCCTTATGAGCACATTTGGTGTATAAAAGCAAATGACACTATAATCAACTACTAAGATCATAACATGTGAACACAAATTTATAGATCACTCAATTTCATATATTTTCCTTATTGCCAAATTATTATTTTGTTATAACAATATGCATTGATGCTTACTCTATCATGGTTTTTATTGCATGCATGAATGGGGACGCGATGTCCATAGGCGAAAAGAATAAGGGAGAATAACCAAGGAGCATGCATCTTAAGGATGATTTAAGAGTTTATACAGGGTGGGGTTCCAACTATCCTATGCTGAACTGACGGCTTGAACCTACCTTCACACAATTCTTATATGTCCAGTGTTGCCACCCTTTAGTTGAATATTTAGTTTGAAGATCATGTACTAGTATAACTTCGTTCCTAAGTTTTATTTTGTGGAACTTGAGACATGAGAATTGCATTTATCTTCCTGACTTGGTTAAATGATATTATATTTTTATGAAATGATTATAATTTTTGTGACATCTCTCTTGAAGATGAATGCTTCTACTCAAAATTATATGTATTTAAAAAGTGGGATGCTACAAGTGTCCTTAACTTCTTAATGCTAGTTGTGACTGATGTGTTGCTTTATCTTTCCTTCCTCCACCTCAAACCCCTCATCCCTCATGTATATATAAATCTCTATACTCTGTATGAGGCATATCTTGATAGGGTTTTATATGTAGAAGTGTTGCATACTCTAACATCTGAGACCCCCACTGCCACCAAGTTTTAAAGTCCCAAACCTTAAAAGAGGCTAGGTAGACACAAGCCACCAAATTTCTCTAGGATTCTACTTCCATTCATTTGGATCCTCCTTGGCCTCATCTTAGACTCAAGGAGAGAGAAAAACAAAGAAGAAAGTCACCCTAAATATGTACATGGTATTGTGGATGGTTTAATCAGCCCAACCTCGTCACCAAGCATGAAGATAGACTACCACAGACCATGGCAACCCCTTCTCTCCCTTCAATGAGGATAACCCTTTATCCCTTTCCCTTGTTCATCTTATTTACTATTATGATGAGCAAGTAGTCCCATCTCTAGGGCGACGGGTGTCACAACCTCCTCATCTTACTCAATACAAACCACAAGAAAATAGTTCAATAGGTAAGAAATCATGATTTTTTTTGACATGGTACCATTGATTAGAAAACTCCATATAATAAAAGAACCATCCACACGGTCTCATTACATGCTCGAATAAAAGACTACACAATTTAATATAACATAAGTTTGAACATGAAGGAAAACTAGCATAGGCATAAACTAAAAAATAAACTAGATGTTATCTATATAAAAGAACCCCACCAGTGTAGGATCCATATAGCTTCACAAACTACGTCTCCCACTGTTATTATTAGGATCCATATCATGATCAAACCCAAAATGATCATTAGAACAAGTCCCTAGATAAAAATCCAACTTTTTCGGTCACAAAATCTCACTTTTTGATTTTTTTAAAACTAATTATAAGAGAGAGTGAGATATATCTAGAGAATATATATAACTGAAATAGAAAGTAAGAATATTTACAAATGAATACATGCCACCAAAAAACAGACATCAAGCACATGTAGGAGAAGAAAAATAAATAAGGAATCACTAATTCTTCAGGCACTCATCCTAAAGAGCATCGACAAAACACTCAACCAAAAGAGCATCAACAAAAACTAAAAAATGACCTTTTGAAATCTTCAGAGTCAACGTTGATAAATTTAGAAACATCCGTAGTAGAAATTTCTTTATGCCATGAACCTTGTTATCTCTTTCTCTCTAAAGCCTATGAAACATGTAGACATAGAGAATATGTTGATCTTTATAAGTGAATTGGATAAGATTATCTATTCATCGAGGGATGCTTTGAAGAATAAGATCCTTTACTTTACATCAGATCTCAATAGAGAAATCAAAGTTGAAACAAACATGCCAAATGTTTTCCTCATCTTGCTTATAGAGAATGCACATAGAGGGAATAAAAATGCCCATCTTATTGATGTAACTAGAAGTACGCAACCTACCATGATCTTCCTTCCAACAATGAATCTAGAACCTCATAGGAGCCTTGTACTTCCATAACCATTTAAAGTAAGGATTAGAAGATCCAACATTCATAGTCACATTCCAAACATCTCTGATTTTTATGTGAACATTATTATCAAAAGTAATTTCATCAAACATATTACTCAGATGAGGGAGCCCATAAAGAATCTTTTTCAGGCCTTCATAAGCCTGGTGTTCTCAAAACTCCAAGCACCCCAAAGATCAAGACAATAAGTTTGCATTAATGTCAATACCTAGCTTTATATACTGTATCTTCCCCAGTAGTCAGCTAGAAACATCGAATTAGGAGCCCAAGGGTCCTTCCAAATAGAAATATTCTCCCCATTTCCCATACAATAGTTGATGTGTTTTTTAATAAGATTTCTGATATCTATGATCTGGTTGAAGAACCAAGAAAAATTATTATTGTCCCTAATAGTTCCGAAAGAATTTTTTAAAGATACTTCTTGTGAATCCAACTGATCCATATACTATCTTTCTTAGCGGTAATATTCCATTAATGAAAGATGAGAGAAGAAACGTTCATCTCTTTGATAGTTTTGATACCCAACCTGCCTTCACTTTTGGGCTTCATAGCATTAACTCATATAACAAGATGAAGATTAGATTTATTCTCAGTTTGACCCCAAATGAAGTCTCTACATAGCTTATCAAAAATCATCACATACTGACATAGGTAAAGGAAAGGATGAGGTCCAATGTTGATGAATTGAGGACAATATGAAGTGAACCGATTCTACTCTACCTGCCAATGACAAACTCTTCACTTTCCAAGAGTCAAGATTTCTCTTCATCATGTCATGTAGAAGAGCACAATAACTTATGTATAACTTCCCTATGAATAGAGGTATGTGAAGATGTCTCTAGGCAGGGATCCTTTTCTTTGTCTTCTCCCACACTAAAGATAGATGATATTTTATCAAAATTAATTTTTAGATCAGTGATAGAATGAATATTGTAACAGACATCTTTAGCAAAACACTCTCATTATCAACTTCCATGAAAATCATAAAATCATTAGAAAAAATAAGGTGTGAGACTTCAAGGTTGTGAGAAGCTCTGATAGGTCTTAGCCTCCCCTCCTTCACTAAATAATTCATCAATTTGGAAAAGGTATCCATAACTAGAACAAAAATATATGGAGCAAGGGGATGTTCCTGTCAAATAGCATTGCTTGGTTTGGAAGCAACAATTGGCTCACCATTCACAAAAACTTCATTTGAAGTAGATTAGAGAATTTCCTTGAGCCAAAGTGACCAACATTTAGGAATACCCATAAGTTAAATGATTTTGATGAGGGCATCCCACGAGAAAGAATCATAAGCCTTAGCTAAATCTATCTTGAGGAAAAATCTAGGTTTATTACCTTTTTTTGTTAAAATCATGGATGCGCCCAATAGATACAAGGATATCATCCTAAATTTTACACCCTTTAAAAAGGCACATTGGTTATTGCTAAATAGGGAGGAAAGAACTCATTGCACTCTATTTCTCATGATTTTAGAGATAATTTTGAACATGACATTACACAAGGCAATATGAAACCAAATTTTCAAATCCAAACTATCAATGGATTTGGGTATAAGAGTAAAGAAAGTATTATTTTCTTCCTTTAGAATTCTACCATTTTTGAAAAAGTTGAGAACAACATCAACACTATCCTCTTTAATGATTCCCCAACAACTTTTGAAAGATTTCCCATTGAATCCGTCCAGCCCAGGACACTTGCAACAATTAATATTTTGGATAACTTCATCTCTCTCCACGACAGAAACGAACTTGTCCCGGATAACTTTTGGACCTCATCAAGTTAAATAATTTCAGCTCTTTATGTTTCTGAACCTAAGAAGTGTGTCTAATGTTGAAAATTTTGTTGTAATACTCCACAATGTGGTTCTTGATGATATTGGTATCCATCCAGAGAACACCATCAATAGAAATAGCTTTGATATGATTGAAATGCCTTCTAATCTTAATAGAATTGTAATTTGTTTTGGAGTTGGAACCTCCCTCTCTGAGCCACTGAATTCTCAATTTCTTCCTAAAGAAGGTTTCTTCTAAGAGTATAGTAGGATGTGCTTCCTTCCTGTAGTCATTGGCAACATCTTGTAGAAGTTGATTGAAAGGGTTGAAATCAGGATTGGGTTGAGCATGAAGATTTAGACGGTCAATAATTTTAATATTTTAGAGAGATTACCAACAAATTTCTTGTTTCAAGTATAAAGAGAAGACTAAACTGATCTCAATTTAGAATACACTACAAACACTCTAACACCTTCACAAAGAGAATTCCATTCTCGTCTGACAAGATCCATAAAACCCTCTTTCTCAACCTAGACACTGATAAACCTAAAAGGGGTCGTTAAGTTCCTTATCTCATCAATAATCATATTATTATCTCTATGATCACTAATCAAGCTAAAATGAAGAATTCAAATAAAATCAGGAAAGCAATCCAAGAAGTTATTATTATATAAAACTCTATCAATCCAAGACGTAACAAAGTTATCCCCTATTTGATGGTTATCTCAGGAGAAGAGAGAACCATTAGGATTGAGATAAGAAAGCCACAATTAATAATGGAATTGTTAAAATCATCCATAGATTTCTTTGAGGGAGGGTCCTTCCCCATCTTTTTATTTTCTTTAACTGCATTAAAGTCACCCATAATGACCCAGGGTTTGTTGGAACTAGCAAAAATGCTTTCGATATCTTGTTAAAACTGTATTATTTTGGAATCTGGGTCATGCCCATAGAAAACATAAAACAAGAAGGAAAAATCATTAACTTGCACTCTCACATGAACAAGTTGACCAGATTTATAAATCATCGATTCGTTGCAGTCATCTGTATTCCATATGATAACAACTCTACCCAATCTATGAGAATTGTGATTAGAAATCCACTTATAACCATAAAAAAACTATTACCCAACTTTTGCATCTTTTCTTCTCCCACTTTAGTTTCATTTAGCAAGATAAACTGAGGCCTAACCCTTCTTATTTCCCCTTGGAATTTATAGACCTATAACTTGAGACCTCTAACATTCTAGTAGATAATATTAAAGGAAAAATTATCCATTAGAAGGAGTGACCAATTATTTTTTGGTTTCAAGAGAGTTGCCTTACTCATCATTAGTCACCATGTTTTGAAATTTACTATTTAGTGAAGTGGTGATGGGGGATCTTTCAGTAGGTTTGTTGTTTGAAATGTTTCTATTCTTATCCTTCTTTGTCATCTTTGGGTTGTGAAATTCCTATTCTTATGATTTCTTATTGTTTGTCATTATATTGAATTCAGAAATATTTGATGGGGCAATCCAAACCACCACCTTAGAGCTGATAGATTTACCAACAACTATATTTCTATCCCCATCGAAATTCTCACTTGGTCCATGGAACACATCCTTTTTTATCATAAGTTTGAGTATCAACTTAGGAAATGGAATCTATTTCTTCAGGCATATTCTCAATAGGCTTGTCAGTGTTTTTTTCTCAACCCAAACTTTCTTTGAGTTACTCTTAGTTTTCCCCTTGCAATAGTTATGACTAAACTATTTTCCAATTGGGAAAAACATTGGGATCCACTCATATTCAAAATGAATTACGTGAGTAGTGCCATTTTGCTAGAAATTCTATATTTTCTGGAAACGATGAACTAGCTAACATTAAAACTTGGAATCTAAACAAATCTAGTCTCTTGAGATCAAAGGTCAAACCCTATCCGTGAGAGGGGAGTACCAAGGTAGGAGCTTAGTCTACAGAATATATTCATTTCATAGATCCAAAGAAATCCCATGGACTATAAGCCAAACTAGCATATCAGTTAGCTTGAATATTCTTATACCATCACATGGGTTCTATCTCATTAGGATCATCAATTTCCCTCTAACGAAGCCTACCCTCCATCAAGAATGTTTTACATATCTTATTCAACCAAGAACTTAATGAGAAAGAAGCATCTCCCATAACTAATAACTACAATACAGACTTTTTGAATCTATATTTGAGAAAAAAACTTTTCAAGTGTGGGAATATGAACACTCAAACTAACGACATATCCGAAAAGGTAACCATTTCAATGTTCGACATTTCTTTGCACTTCTTCCTACGGGTATATGAGACTCTGGCCACACAACTCAATATCCACTCTCTTGAGGATAGTGTCTCCTTGTTTTTTTCTTTAGAAAATCCTCCCAAGATCTTTTGTTCATTGAAACATATTTGACATTGGCATGAAGAATTGAGGGATGTCCAGACAAAGACGAATGGTCTTGATAGTAGGCACAATTGTTAACCCTATCACCGATCTCCTAGTTTTTACTTTGGAAAGTCATCCCAATATCTTGTGTTCTCTGCAACATATTAGACACTGGAATGAAGAGTTGAGGGATGGAAAGATAAAGATGAACGGTCCCAACAAAGGGCACCCTCACCAACCCTGTCACCTCCATATTTTCCCGTGTTATCGCACCACATTGTCATTTCCCTTGTATGATTAATTGAGATATACAAAAACACAATTTAAAATATAACATAAAAATTGAGTTGAAAAATTCCTAATAAAATAATTCTGGTAAAGATCCGATCACAAAGAATCACCACAAAAAATCGCATGGTGTCATATAAAAGCACACCATTTCTCATTTAAATCACTTTAAGAGTAGAAAAGATATCAAAACAAACTGAAATATCTTCACTAACTACAACAAATAAGTTTACAAGATGATCCATACCTATGATGAGACAACAATATAAGATGTCTAACCAAGTTACAAATTGTAATCATAAAGAAACATCAAGGAAATAAACCCATCATATCCAAGATAAACTACCCACCCATCACTTAGGAAAGTAAGAGTACATGGAAAATCTAGACTCAACTATGTGATATCTTATTACATATTTATCACCACGTCCTTTCCACTATGCTAGCATGCCTAAAGAATTATGGAAGAACCACATAAGACTTTAAAAGAGACCCAGTGAGAGGATTACTCCCACCAAGATATAACATACATATATTACTTTTAAGATGCACTAAAAATAATAGAGAGATTATTATTCATTCCAATTTCTAATTTTTCACATCACTCTATAATTTAGTTTAAGGCATACTACTGAAAAGATAATAGGACATTTCATATTATAACAGAAATCTTCTCATAGTATAATCACCCTGAATGCAATTAACATAACATTATTTACATTGCTTTTCACGATCTTCACAATTATGGAGAATCATTAAGCATAAGAAACTTGAAAATAATAGATCGTAATATAAACATTCGATGTGATTCACCAACATACATATATACTAAATGACTTATATGTTTTATTAAGCCCTGGGTAGTTTGAGGCATACCACTCAAACTACTAGATCACCACAATGAAGTCACAATCAACCCCGTATAAGATCTTAGACTTATAGAATCCTAAAGATCTCTTCCCCTAGGTCAGTATGAGTGAGAAACTTTTAGTGGCACAATGACCCAACCTACAAAAAATCTGGTTCGTCATGGCTACATAGGCCACAACACCAAAAACTACGGTATAAAATTCTCAAATATGAGTTGTAACCGTAGCCTCTCTCAATCATATTTGAACGAAGATACAATTGTAGATGTTCTCAAACACCTTGAAGTCAGAATGATAGAGAAAACCTCGTGCACACACATGACTCAACATTCTGAGCTCCTTCTCACAATAATAGATTGCTACAAAGAAACTCATTTCACTACCCAACAAGGTTTGACACTGAGATATCTCTAGGGTCATTGAGAACTACATGGTTAGGGTTACACTTGATTAATTAAGCCAGTTAATCATTTTTTTTTCAACTACATCAAAAAAGTTACAAACAAAACATAGAGACATCATTGTAAAGATTAATTAATTCTAAAAATTACATTAAATATAAAACATATCCACATATCCCGATTGATACAAGATTGGATTCATGTTCCACCCTAGGACATAAAAAAACCACAATTCACCAATCATTGGGCATAAAAGGGCCCAAAATACCATTAAAGCTGAAATAGAAGTAAGTAATAGTAGGAAACTTTTGCACATATCTTCAATGATAGTAACCAAACATATTCCAAAATTTTTGATCAAAACTGCAAAGGGTGCAAAAGTTACAATCATTTCATAGTAGGGTAATAATGAAACTAAGCATTGACGAGCCATATTGACATATCAAGTCTATTTCAAACTAGCTTTCAACAACATAACAATTGGAGAGAGATAGTAATTTTCTATAAGATTAGTCTTTAGTATCAAGTACATCACATAAAATGTGCTTTTTAAGAACATTTAATTTAAAGGTATTCACACCACATAGCATACCTCCTCTAGGGCCTACTTAATTGTTGTAGAGCATATGTCATCATTTCAAGGTCAAGTGTACCAACACACATGGCCAAATAAAACCCAATATTAGTATACGATAATATTTCCCATTATCTTCTAATTCATTTAAATCCAATCTTCTATTAAACTCTAACTATCAGATCCTAACATCATCCCCATGATGGTACCCAAATCATTTCCTTCAAGGAAAACTTCAAGACTACTTCTAAATCTCACATCCGAAATACATCATATGATGTCACAGTTATTAAATTTCTTATAGTTATAGGAAGGTAAGAGAATAGAATCATAGATAATAACTGGATAAAGTGAAATATTCCATTAGATGGCATCATTTAGTTAAGTTCGCCCTCAATTTCATAAAATTCTTGTTTGATTTGTAAAACCCCCAAATCAGTTCATGTTTACTTCATAGTTATGATCTCATACGAAGTTACACATGTAAGTAGTTTACTTCCAGATTTATTTATAACATAATATGAGTACAAGAAGCTTTAGAAAATAGAAATTATCCAATTACGCACACACACACACAGATATATATATATATATATATATATATATATATATATATATATATATGGCTAAAAGAATGGTGTACTTGAGTACACGTAGCTTACATGTACCGATCTTTATTTATGATAATTTGAAATTATATTCAAAAATCTAACCTTATGGATGTGATTCATACCCCTTAGATAAGATGTGTCTCAAAAATCTCCACAATCTGACATTCATACATCATCCTATGAAAGAATATGTGTATTTAGTAACCAACGGTAAGTTGAAAAAACTACAAAAATTGTTGAATGATATATTGCTATATCTCATGATCCAAATTAGATATGGAGATGATTTTTCAAACATATCTAAAATATATAGTGTTCAATCAATCCACGTGGTTGGATTTTATAAGCATAGTCCACATGTGCCATTTTAATGGCAGGTACACATAAGTTACATGTACCGGCCAATACACACTTCCTAACCCCATTCTCTCTCTATATATGTATATATATGTACATATATATGTACATATATATATATATACATATATATGTACATATATATATATACATATATATATGTATATATATCTGTAAATATATATGTATATATATGTATATATATATGTGTATATATATGTATATATGTATATGTATATATGTGTATATCCATGTGTATATACACACACACACACACACACACACACACACACACACACACACACACACATATATATATATATATATATATATATATATATATATATATATATATATATATATATATATATATGGGCTCATCTTTAATACCCACGCGGGTAGCTACCTACGCACCCTTCCTGATATGTTTTAATTTTTTTTCTCGTAATTATAGAGGAGCATTTTATCTAGCTCCCCAAAAAATTTGATCAAAAAATAATATCATTTGCCCCACCAAAATAAAAAAACCCATCAATATATTTACTGACTGTGTATTTTCTACGCAGTTACTTTTTATATCAATACAATTACTCTTTTGATCAGAAGAGTTACTCTTGTTTACCATATAGTTACTCTTTTGGATGTGCGAGTAGCCAGCGGGTAGCAAAAATCTAGTTACCTGCGCCGGTAACGAATGAACATCCTATATATATATATATATATACATATTGACAAACCACTAGAGGGGGGTGAATAGGGTTTTAAAATTAATTTAACAATTATTTAGCTCAAACAACCACAAATGAAAAAGCAAGAAGGAGACAAGGGATTTAGAGTGGTTCCTACCTTAACAAATACTAAGGTAGTCAGTCCACTACCCGGTTGCTTACCCAACCGGGATTTTGAAAGTATTTATTTTATTACCTTCTCAAGGAATTACACAAAATACAATACTTTCTTACACCCCTTTGAACAACCTTCACTTTGAAGTAGATGCACCAACTCGAGGTAGCCTTCTTGAAGTAACTCCAAGCTCCCCCTTGAAGTAGCCTTCCTCGTTGAAGTAACCTCATGTTGCACCAGCCTTCTTGAAGTAGTTCAAAGTCTCCTTCTTCACCAAGAAGATCACGACCCTCTCCAATCCACAGCCTCCAACCTAGGAGTAGCAAGGAGAGTACAAGCAATGAAAGTGAACAAGAAAGGAAAATGGAAATTACAACTTATCCTTTGAAGCACAAGGCTTGATTTGCCTATATCAAGCGTGTAGATCTCCTAACCAATGTATATGGAAGTGTGATTGCTGTGGATAGGAGATACTAGCCTATAGGACACAAATTTAGAGCAAAGAAAAAAATAGCCAATTGCAAATGTGCTCAATTGCTCACAAACAGGTTGCTCAATGCAAGTGTATGCTCAAAGATTGCTCAAGTGTGGAATTGGTGAGTTTAGGTGTCCTAAGGCATGTCCTATTTATAGGAATGACCTACAAGTGCTTAAGGACGTTCTAGACACTTTATAGGGGGTTCTAAGTGCTTAACTAGCTGTTAGGTACACTTTAGTTGTTTTAGCAACGGCTAGTTAATTAATTCTGCAGTTGTTGTCAGAGTCCATCTCGGTCGAGGAATTGTCGACCGAGACACCTACTCGGTTGAGGTTTTGTCGACCGACAGGCTCTCTAGATCAAGTGCTTGCAACGTTCATCTCCAACTACCAACTACCTTGTCAGTTGTGTCTAACGGCTACTTGAGTCTTTCTCGGTTGAGAAGTTTGTCGACCGAGAGTGTCTCGATCGAGGAATTTGTCGACCGAGATTGACCCTGTTTCAATGTTTCAAGTAAAGTGCTAAGTGAATGTATGAGTGTGCATATGTGACACTATTGAAGGGGATGACCTATCTAAGTGTGGTGTTTAGCTAGGGAAGATCTAACGCTTGATTTACATGAAGTCTAAGTACTTGTACATTATATGTTTGTACAAGTTTTTTTTACAAATTGATTACATTTCATGAAAATACAAACATTAAGCATATAGATTTCCCTGATGCTTTGTCATCCACCTTATTCCTGCAACACTCAAGTAGCTTGTTAGAACAACAAGAATGAAATGTTTGTCATTATCAAAACAAAGGGATTTATCATAATGTCCAATTTAGCCAACAATCCCCCTTTTTGAAGATGACAAACATTTCCTAAATATAAAATAAGGAAATATAAAACATGTGAGTTTCATTCCTGAAGATTACCTTTGTAGCAATTCTTGTTGTGCAAGTGAATGCTGGATGAGATGTTATGAAACTCATTTTAAATTTTATGTTTTTGATTTTATATTCTTTTATATTCTTTCTCCCCCTTTGTCATTTCAAAAAGATATCCAAGATAAATATTTGTGTGTCTTTTAGTCATAAGTAATTACTCAATCACCTGCAAAGGATGTTAAGCCTTTAAGGTGATATGAGAATTCTTTTAAGCTTAGAGTATATGAAAAGTATTTCTAACCAAAAGTACGGGATGTTAGGCCCTGATTTGTTTAGAAAATTCCATTAAGAACAGGATGTGTATCATGAAATATGTATATATCTTCCTTATGCATTGCTCCCCCTTAAATAGATAACCTAATTATAATCAAGGAAGTAATGCACTCCAATAGATGGTCAATTTAGCCACAATTTTAAATTTCAGGTATTTTGCAAAAAATTTATCCTTTGTGATTCATCGCATATATATTACTCCCCTTACTTTGTATGCTCTACTATAATAGTCTTATAAGCCATGTTCAAATAATGCCATAGAAGCAACATATACATTTTACAAGATGACTCATATGCTTTGAAAGATATCCATTATAATCATGCAAAGATAACCATTTCATTACAATCATGTAAAGATAACCATTTCATTACAACTATTACAAAGGACACTCATAATCTCACTGGAAAGACCTAAGTATTACATCAATATCTGGGTCTTTTCCAAGAAATGGCTCAGCTCCATAATACTTAACTAAAGTTTGCCACTCCAAAGCACCTGTCTTGGTTAAGGCATATGCTTCCAAGAAGGTGGGAACACGATCAAAGCGGAAATGAGCAGCAATGTCTTGTAGTTGCATGTGAGAAAACTGAGTATGTGTGAGATCAGGAGATGGTGGAGGTGGAGTTTGGTAGTAGTTGTAGGAAGGGTTATATAGGTTGATCATGCCAGGATTTAGAGAATAAGGATATTCATCTGGTTGATTGGGAGAGAGGGCTTGCATCCTTTGGTTTAAGTAGGTCATGGCATGGTGACTATAATCTCATTGTCTACTTAGATGATATTGGGATCCAACAATGTAGGTTAGGATGTTTTGGATGGGATCATAGGGTAGGTTGGTAGGAGGAGGTGGTGGGGGTATGTCTTGAGTAGATGTCTCCCCTTGCGTCCTAGCCCTCTTGTGACAAAAATCAATTCCCATCTTTTCTACTGTGTTTTTGCTTATTTTTTGTGGTTTTCTTTCCCATGTGTATCCTAGATCCTCAATATTTTTCTTAAGAAAGTTTTGAGTGATTTGGCATACAAAATCAGCATAAGGGGGATTGCCAGAAAACTCAAGCATATTCTTAATGATGATGCGGATAAAATTTATGGGAATGCGTTTGATAATGGCATAAATTAGATACATGCGAAAGGTAGGGACTTCAGACTTGTTTTCTCTAGGATGTATGTTTGTGGAAACAATGAGGTTGATAATCCTAGCTGCAGGTTTGAGGTTAATGGCATAATAGGTACCCCTATCTTCGTGACAAGTTGTGTTAGATTGAAAAGTGGCTCGTTTAATGTCACTAAGACTGATCGTATTGTCATCTTGGGAAAATTTATTGAGTGGATTTCCAGTGGCAAGGTCAAGAGCGTCTTGGTATTCTTCTAAGTCTATGTTGAGCATGTCAAGGATACCCTCCTCAGTAAAGTGAAAGCTATGTCCATTGACCATAGAAGAGAAGGAGTTATTTTCAGGATGGGAGGTTAAGTTTGCATAGAACTCATTTACCACTTTGGAAGAGTAGGAAGGGAAGGAAGGGTTCAGAAAATCTTTCAAATTTTGCACCTCGAAGAGATTCTCCATGTCGACGATGTTGTAGAAGTCCATGACGTCAACCGGTCGTCGTGGAAGAGGATTTTTGGAGGAGATCCTGAAGTAGCGATCACCAGCAGCTGCGTCGATGAAGGGAATGTCGTTGATGACCGGTAATGGTGGGGAGGCCGTCCTTCCTTTCCTACCAGCAACTTGCTTCTTTCCGCGCGCAGATGATGAAGTCATTGCTTTTCTTTGAGGTGGAGAAGAAGCAAGAAAGTCTTGGAGGTGGAGAAGCTAAAGAATTGCACAAAAATGCACTAGAGAGAAGCTAGAGGAGTGAGAATGTGTTAGTGTGATGTAATGACCCATTTTTGGTCCTTTTTATAGCAATCCAGTAGCCACTTCGGTCGAAAAACCGACCGAAGACCGCAACGGTCATATCCTAGGCGCGCCTCTCGGTCGCCCAACGGTCGACCGGCAACGGTCATATTCAAACGGTCAGATTCCAACGGTCGGCCCTCGGTCGAGCATTTGTCGACCGACGCTGGCTCGGTCGAACAATTGTCGACCGGAAGTGTATGTGAGTTTTGCCCGTGTAGTTCTTACTTTGAAGTCTCTCGGTCGAAAGATAGCTGACCGAGATGTTTTCGGTCGAGGAATTTGTCGACCGACAAACTTACTGTGAATGAAATTTTAAGCTGATTTTTAAAGCAAATGATAGACTGAATTTGTAGAGCATATATATGTTTTCTGAGGGAGTAATATTGTGATTATTATTACCAATATTTGGACAAATTTTGTGGTCATAATTTTAATTTGTCTTTTTCTCACAATTTTTTTTATAGAGAATGATATCCAAGTAAGTATTGTGTCAAGCTTATTTTAGGTCGACCTTGACTACGACCATAGCGCCCCTTGGTCAAATTTAATTTCAACCAAGAGGCAAATGTTGCAGATTTCATATTTGATCATTCATTTGTGAGGTATAATTTCTGCAGGTTGATTAAATAAGTAGCAATTTGAGGCATTTTGAGTAACGTCTATTATGATGTCCCCTAATCTTTGCTATGGGTGCATGAATATCAAGTCCTGTTTCTTCTTGTACTCAGATTAATCATAAGATTCTCCAAGAAAATATACATATATCCTTGAAGTTACGAATAATATCTCAAGTTCTTAAAGATATAAATTGAAAAATTTGTATGACATTTTGCTCTTTGCAAGCATTGAAGGTCTTGTTCTAAGCAATATTTCAACAACGAATCATTTTGCCTATGTATCATCAAGAATCATTCATGTATTACATGGGATGATATGATCCATGCACACAAAAATCATTATCTATTTGTGCCATAGAGTTTTATTTTTGTGCAACATAGCATCATCTTTTTATGTAGAGAGCTGAATGATGAAACAGTGAAAGCATATCCGTGATGTAATGATAAAGCATGAAATTCAACATATGGTTTCTAGAATTTATTCTTTGTTTTGCATGTAAAAATAGTTTTTAACATATTCAATAGATGTATTGCAGACTGGAAATCAGTAACCTTCCTGGTCGATGATTTCTCGACTGATATTAATCTCAGTCGACAGTTTCTCGACCAAAAAAGGTTATGTACTGTTTCAGAACTATTTTCAGTAATTGCTTTTAAGTAAACAAAGTTCATTTTCAATTCTATTAGGAAATTTGAAATTTTGGCTTGGTTGAGATAGAGTAATGAATATTAAAGTAATATTTAGATCAAATCTCAACTAATTATATTTTATGAATTGAGAACTTTAATTAAGGCAAAGTTTGTCTTTGCAGTTTTAAAAGAATTGTATATTTTCAAGTTATAAGTTTTAGATACTTGAATTAATTGGTTATGCCATTATGTTAAGTTGAGATAGACATAGAAATATGCAACTAGGGTCCTTGGTCATATCTCAACTTAATTCCGTTCATTTAGTTTGGGGGTTTTGGAACCCAAACTAACTCGACATCCTTTTTCTTATAAGGACATGAAAAAGAATAGTGACCAAGGCACAAATAGTAATGACAACATATAGAATCAACCTCATATCTCTTTCTATGATTTTGTTCTAGGTTGTTCTTGGGTACGTATGTATTTGTGCCTTTAGGTACATACATAGATTGACTCTTTGGCACTTGTGTTCTTCCCCTACTAGGTTTTTGATAAGATTTTCCTTTAGGCTTGTAACCTAGTCCTCTCCTTCCAATTTGATGGTAAGGATCATTCCAGATTTTATCAAGAATGCCATTGTTACTTAGACTACTAACTTCTTGTTGTAGCTTAGCAATCTCCTCCATTCTCTTCTTGATATCTAGCTTTTCTTGTTCTAGATTAGATGATAATGAATCTCTTTCTTTCACGATAGTATCATAATCTAGATGTGTGCACAAGACGGGTTGTTTTTGAAGATCGTTTACTTGAGTTTGCAAATTAATCTTTTCTAGAGAAAGAAGATTACAATCTACCTCTATTGATTTTATCTTAACATTATGATCTTCAATGATCTTTTTAAGATCTTTATTTTCAGATGTAAGAGCAAGAACTTTAACATGTAACTCATTATTTTCTTTATTTGATTTCTTTAATTTCTTCTTGCACTCAATATATTTTCCATGCGTTTCTTGAAGACTAGCAATTAAATCTTCTTTAGGCAAATCGAAAATACTTACCTCTTCTTCTTCTTCTTCACTTGTTGTAGAAATAAGGCAATCTTTGTGCTCATCTTCCTTCTTTGATCTCCATGGGCAGCTAGATGTTGTGTGGCTTGTTCCTAAGCACCAATTACAACTTGTTGTAGGTTGGTCCAGGCTGCTCCTTTTCTTGCGGTTGTAAGCACCACCACCCTACATTCTTCAAGACCTGGTTAGGGTTCCTTGAAGCCTGCTCTGATACCAATTGAAAAACCACTAGAGGGGGGGTGAATAGGGTTTTAAAATTAATTTAACAATTATTTAGCTCAAACAACCACAAATGAAAAAGCAAGAAGGAGACAAGGGATTTAGAGTGGTTCCTACCTTAGCAAATACTAAGGTAATCAGTCCACTACCCGGTTGCTTACCCAACCGGGATTTTGAAAGTATTTATTTTTATTACCTTCTCAGGAATTACACAAAATACAATACTTTCTTACACCCCTTTGAACAACCTTCACTTTGAAGTAGATGCACCAACTCGAGGTAGCCTTCTTGAAGTAACTCCAAGCTCCCCCTTGAAGTAGCCTTCCTCTTTGAAGTAACCTCCCATTGCACCAACCTTCTTGAAGTAGTTCAAAGTCTCCTTATTCACCAAGAAGATCACGACCCTCTCCAATCCACAACCTCCAATCTAGGAGTAGCAAGGAGAGTACAAGCAATGAAAGTGAACAAGAAAGGAAAATGGAAATTACAACTTATCCTTTGAAGCACAAGGCTTGATTTGCCTATATCAAGCGTGTAGATCTCCTAACCAATATATATGGAAGTGTGATTGCTGTGGATAGGAGATACTAGCCTATAGGACACGAATTTAGAGCAAAGAAAAAAATAGCCAATTGCAAATGTGCTCAATTGCTCACAAATAGGTTACTCAATGCAAGTGTATGCTCAAAGATTGCTCAAGTGTGGAATTGGTGAGTTTAGGTGTCCTAAGGCATGTCCTATTTATAGGAATGACCTACAAGTGCTTAAGGACGTTCTAGACACTTTCTAGGGGGTTCTAAGTGCTTAACTAGCCGTTAGGTAAACTTTAGTTTCTTTAGCAATGACTAGTTAATTAATTCTACAGTTGCTGTCAGAGTCCATCTCGGTCAAGGAATTGTCGACCGAGACACCTACTCGGTCGAGGTTTTTTCGACTGACAGGCTCTCTGGATCAAGTGTTTGCAACATTCATCTCCAACTGCCAACTACCTTGTCAGTTGTATCTAATGACTACTTGGGTCTTTCTCAGTCGAGGAATTTGTCGACCGAGATTGACCCTGTTTCAATGTTTCAAGTAAAGTGCTAAGTGAATGTATGAGTGTGCATATGTGACATCATTGAAGGGGATGACCTATATAAGTGTGGTGTTTAGCTAAGGAAGATCTAACGTTTGATTTACATGAAGTCTAAGTACTTGTACATTATATGTTTGTACAAGTTTTTTTACAAATTGATTACATTTCATGAAAATACAAACATTAAGCATATAGATTTCCCTGATGCTTTGTCATCCACCTTATTCCTACAACACTCAAGTAGCACATTAGATCAAAAAGAATGAAATGTTTGTCATTATCAAAACAAAGAGATTTATCATAATGTCCAATTTAGCCAACATATATATATATACATATACACACACACATTATATATATATATATATATCATATTACCTGTTAGGGTACAAACTTTTATAATAACATTCAAATAACCATTTAGGTCATATCAAAGTCAAGTTCACAAGGTCATTTCTAATTGGTTATAAAGGATTGAGCTAGGTATAAGGGTATGTTACAATGATATTTATATATAGAAAACTATGGGAATCAAACAAGGTTAACAACATCCTTCAAAGTACATGTTTATTGCAAAATGTTCTATTTTCATCTGCTGAGAGTTTCAACAATAATTATGGCTTTTTATTGTCGAGAAAAAATTCCTGTTACTATAAAATAATCCCAAAACTTTGGGTACAAAAATGCTTAGCACCCCTTGGCTCTGAAAATAGAGCAAGCTAAAGCAAAAAGAAACCAAATACTTCACGGAGGAAGTCCAATACAAGAACAAATGGCATCAAAAGAAGAAATAAAGCACTCCCATACAGACTCCATGATAGATCAATACAGATGACTTTTGACTAACCAAAACAACACTAGCTTTTTAACCACCCCTAAAATTGTGATGTCTCAACTAGCAACAAGACATGTATCAGCTATGCATGTAGTCATATCAAGAGTGTTCATCGTACTTTGGAACCAAACAGTCAAGAAAAACACATCAGTGCTCGATCTGCTACTGAAAGGTGTCCAAGAAGAAAGTCAAATATTCACTAAGCAAATTGATCACAACGATGAACCTTTGAGTCCAAAACCTCCCTTACACTGGCATTAAAACATCTCTAAAATTGTGGGGGAAAAGGTGAGAAAAAAGGCCAAGGTCACAGTCAATTGAACCTTAGAGACTTGAGTTCCTGAGTGGATAGGCATCACCAGATCTGGCAACCACAAAACCAGAATAGGAAGTTCAGATTTAATCCCCCTCCCTTCTTTTCCTTGCTGATTTCTTCTTCCTTTTGCATCTTGATTGACCAAATTCCAACGAGTCAGGTTCCCAATGATCAGAGTCAATATCTGAACAAGAGTCTTCCTTGGAACCTTCATCATCCACAAAAAGATTTTCCTTTCTCTGTTGATAGTCAACTGAGAATCCACAACTCTCCCAAATTTTGTTAATTCTCCAGGAGTCAAAGCTCGTTTCCCCTTGCTTCTATTACTAAACTCTAGCTCCCAATCCAAATTTAGGCTTCCAACATTGTATACTGGTGAAGACCCAAACATATCGAGCTCTACCAGGGGAATGTAAGAAGTAGTGGACTGAGTTTGTTGATTAGTCAAAGCATAATTGAGAAAGATGTCCTTCTCTTGTTGTGCAATGGACTCCCAAAGAAGATCTTCACCAACAACAACTACATGATCCTCTCTCTCTTTTTCCTGATCTATAGTGGTTTGAGTGACTACCTTAGGTTGCCCTTTAGAAACCATTTTGGCTTTGGCATTCTTTCGAGCACCTACAGTCCACCCAAGTCTGAACTACAAATCAAAACTTTCCTGGTCACCCGTGGACAAGAGGCAACACTGTGCCCAAAACACTTGCATCTTGAGCAGATCAAAGGCTTTGAAACAACCTTGAGATTTAGCTGTATAGTCTTGGCATCCAATTCCAATGTCGTGTCTTTGGGGAAACTCTGATCACAACTAACTTCAATGCAGACAGAGGCAGCACAAGACATTCAACTGAGATTGATGTATCAGAAAAATCCAGCGGCCTTCCTAAAGTGCTAGCAACTCTGGCAATGTGGTTTCGAGTCCATGGGATACCCATGTTCACAATCCTAAACCACACTGGAATTAACTAGAAAGAGAGGGGCTGGAGAGGAGATCCAGGTTCCCAGGAGTGAGAAATGATGAGGGAGCCATCCATGAACCAAGGGGCCTCATCCAAGATCCTCTCCCTTTTGATATGTGAAGGCATTCTGATTACAAATCCTTCCTTTGCTTCATAAATGATTTCAATGGGACTGCTTAGTTGTCATTGTTTGTGAATCCAGCCAAAAAGTTAACCCTTATAGGGCTTTCTTCCAATGAATCCGATGGAGAGATACTCTTCCCAATTTGGAATAGGGCATTCTAAACTAGAGATTGAGCCAAATCACACACCATCTTTAAGAATAGGTTCGATGAACTTGATTGAAGCTACCTCCACCTTCGCATGATCTTGTCGACTGGTTTGTAACAAATCAGTCATACATGAAGTTTATGCTTCTTTAGAGGAACCTTTTAGAGGAGGTTTTGGGGAACGGTTGGAGGGAGATGCTTCCACCTCTTTCTCCTTGCATGATGAGTCTGTAGGTGAGATTGGGGGATGTACTGGCAAAGCTTGCTTGCCTCCATCTCCATTAGCTGCTACTTGCCGAATGGAGGAGTCGATGAAGATGACTCTACAACAACTTTTTTACCACTACTAGTATAATTCTCTTTGTATAATAGTCATGTAACACCATGCAAAGTTTCATGATCAAACTCCAAAGTACGAGCAAGTTATGGAAAATCAAAATTAAGCACACACGCACACACACACACACACACACACATATATATATATATATATATATATATATATATATATATATATATATATATATATATATATATATTTTAAAGTCTTGGTGAGTACTCCTAGGTATGTGACCTATGTTTAACATATCTAAAAAAGCATAAACGTTTTAGAAACATGTTATATACAATGGTGTCCTAAAAGCTATAACTGAATCATTTTTAGGACAAATCCACATATATTTCAGATTTTCAACCTTAGGACCAAAAGAAGACACTTATTAACATTATGAATCAATACTAAATATATAGGAAGCAAGAAGTTTAGTTTTTTGAAAGCAGTCAATAAATTTACATGTAATTACAAGATCAAGGCAAACATTGTCCAATTGAAGTTTGTTTAGTGTCATCTCTTAACCAATTGATGTTAAGGCTAAAATATATATTGAAGGAGAACACTAGTTTGGATATATTTGACATAATTTTCCATTAGTACTCATACGATATTGAGTTTACAACAACTTCGTAAGAAAACTTGGAACTAGGGCAAACAACATGTAAATTAACCAAATAATAGATATCTCTTAATACATTGGTATTAAATATTAACTAAAGATACAATTACGGTAAATAATAAAGATTAAGGAAGATTAGTGTAAATCTATGTTCATGATTTCACTACCATAAACCCCCTCAAAAGAATTTAGCCCCTAAAATAGAACAACATCATGCATCCTATAAACCTATCTCAAAGCACTTAGATACATGCTAGGTTACACCATAATAATTAGTGCATTATTATTATAAAGTCTCTTCTAGGCTTCATGGTACATTCTTTATTACTAATTTCTAGCTTCTACTTTTTATGCATCATTCATTGATATGCCCAAGTTCCTTGGCATCTCCTTAAGAATCTCAAATATTATCATGGTCCAATATTGTTGCTTGTTATTTGTTAATCATTCTTATGTATCTTTCCTTATCATTATACCTGTCATTGTCCCATTAAGGGTTGGATCATCATATTTTATGTTCATTATCATGTAAGTACTCTTCTTATAATATATCTGTTATTAATATTTATTGTATTATGAAAATTAGTTAATATTTTCTTGAAACAATTATCCAATAAATGGAAACTTAAATGTATAGATTCATGATCTTCATCCTTGGTAACAACCTTTTAATTTTTTAAACTTCACATACAAATCAACATGATATGTATATTTTCCACATTACCTCACTTTTTCTCTTCATTATCACCATCATGGCTTTGTTCTATGTCTAAAACATTCTTCTTTAACAAGCCTACTCCTAAAATATCTAACTCATACATTTCTTATCTCTAATCATAGAAAGGGAGTAGATCAACATCATATCAACTCATGCATGTTATCATTTATTCTTGTTTTGTTATAGTATTATTCTATTCATTTGATGATTGTTATAGAACAATCTTATTTTTGGCCCTTCTTATGTGAATCATTCACAATTTTATCTTGATTATCATTATACATCCTTGAGATGAAACTGATTCTACATTAGGTAAGGGATTCTTTCTCCTGATATTTATTTATGTTTATTTATATCCCTCATTATTATTACCTTTCTTATATTCATAAGATATCATTCCTTAAGTAACTTCTCTTATATCCACATTGTATCATAATTACCTACTTCTATTCTTTCTTAACACACATTGGTTGGTTTGAGATTATCTCAAGCTCCACTCCTCTCCTCTAAAATTTTACATCTTCATCATTTCAACTCATACTTATCATCTAATTTATCCTTCACTTCTATGAATATTACAACTTAAATTCCTCCTATTACATATATTTTCCATAATCTTCCATGTACACATCTATAAATTGGACAAACTATATCCAAATTCCCTAACTTCTGCACATAATTATTGCTTTAGACACTTAATTATATCTCCCTATCACATTCTATCGAGTCTCAACTTCAAATGCTAGATTCTTATCCATATAAGGTGTCCTTTCTAGTTTCAAGAACTCCTTTTTATATAATTCATCTTCATTTTAAGAACCACAATGTCATGTTGTAACATACAGGATCTGGACCCTACCCTAGAAGTTTGACCTTTTTGGTTTTACCAAAAAAGGTTGAGGTTAGAGTGAACCTAATAATCCAATGCATGAAAAATATAATATAATATGTCATATAATTCATTTGGTGATAATAAAATGATAAATAACTTAATCTCATGCATAATATGGTTAATGGGTCTCTAATGGGCCATATGACATAACTCATGTAAGAAAGCCTCAAATTAAATAACTTCAAATTCACAATCTACACATTAAAATAAGCCTACATGTCAATTTTCATTTAATTTGGACAACTTTGAAATAATATGGTAAGTTAGGAGAGAGAAATCACCTAAAAGGTGTAATTAATAAATAAATATAATAATTGACTCCAAAAGAGGAAAATAATATTAGATTCGTGATCTACATGATAAATATAGCCTTTGAGAAAATTTTTATCCAATTTGGAGAAAGTTTTCTTAAAAGGTAAAATCAGGAGAGAAAAAGTGTGTAGAACCTTGAAAATATTAATTAAATACTCAAACAACTCCAATATGTAAAATTGATGACAAATTCGTATCCAACATGTTAAATATGACTTGTGGATAAAGTTTTATAATTTTAGATAATCCTAATACCATTAATGAAGGAGGAAAGAGAAAATATGATTTGATATCTTTAACACATTAAAAGTTTCCAAAAGGCAAAACTAATTGCATAATCATAATCTACATACCTTAATTGACCTCTATGTCAAATTTCACATTAATTGGATAATGTTTGGACCCCAAATTTGTTTGGGAAAGAAAGATTTTATTCTAATTCCATTTGAATAAGGTTTTTCCTGTTTTATTCTGTCACACGCATGTTATGTTTGAACTACGTGATCTCGACCGTTCGATCTTGATCCAACGGTCCGCGGGTTGTCTCCCAACTCGCGATGGATTTGGAAACCAACGCTGCTTGCCGTGTGTTTTTTGGGAATTGATTTCTCTCTCTATACTTGATCATTCCACGAATTTTTTTCTCCTATGTATTCGTTGGGTTTAGTCGCACCCAAAGATCCCTTATTTACCTAGTTTTGTTGGGTTTCCTAAAAACACCCAAACTTGGAGTTCAAGCAACCCCAAGCCGAGCGCGCAGGGGTCTTAAAACCCTAACCCATCTATATATAATGCCCCTTCAGTCTTCGTATTTGCTTGTTTGACTTTCCTCCCATTCCAATTGCTCGTGTACTCACAACTTTGCACACCGACAGATGGTTTTGGGATAAGGTGGTGTGGCGCTCTTTTCTCTCTCCTCTGTGCATCTCCGGGCAAATTGAATCTTGCGGTGAGTTCGGTTCCATCTTTTCTCGCTTTCGGACGACTCGTTTTTTATTTTTCTCTTGAATCATGGATTCACCCAAACTTGGCCAAGCTAGCAGCTCGCTGCTATAGCCATGTCAGGGCTCTGCGAAGGGGATGAATCCGCCACTTGGTTTCCCAGTTTTACCCCTTCGTGCTTCTTCTTTTCTTCATTTTCTAGCTAAGGGCATAATTGTCTTTTTGCTCTCTATTTTCCTTGTCTATGGGTGAGGTCAACCGGGAGGCTGACTGGTGACACAGACACTTCCTATTGGGCCAAGTCACAGGTCAGCCCCGCTATCTCCTCTCTCTGCTTGCTTCGCTGAATTGGCAATTTGATTAATTTCTATTGGTCGATTTTATAAAATTAATAACTAATTAAATACTGATCAGAAAATTACAAATAAATACTCGTTGGAATCAGAAAAATAAGTTCTAACTAATGGCATAAGTTTTGATAACTAAATATAAAGATTAATAATAGGTGTTTTCAATAAATCTAATTAATTATGAATTAACCTATAAAAATCATAGCTAAATATCTGTAAGCCAGAAAAATATAATAAAATATGTTTTGGACACATAAAAATATAAACTAAAATGTAGTGTGATTTTTATAACCTAATTCACTCATAATAAAAAGGTGATTTTAGGGTTTATGAAATCAATATAAATCTAACCCTAATTCACATATAAGCCTAATAGGTTATTTGGATGCCTAGGCTTGGACCTAGATGTGACTTTGGACTTTTGACTCTGAAGTTGAGGTATGATTGCATCCCACATTATTTCTATATTGAGAAATTTATAATCCAATTCTCTTATGTATGTTGCATCTCCAATTATTCATATTGAGCAATTCTTCTCTCTTATGTATGTTTGCATCCCCGATTATTCTTCTTGAGCAATTAGCCTATTTTTCTCTTACTTTTGGTCTTTTGGACATTAGCCTACACATTATCTTGTTCTCTTGAAATCATGCTTGATGTGAAGTATTTTATTTTGTTATTGATCTTGTGATCATAGATATTCACTTGGAATCTTATCTTGTTGCCTTGGTGCAATTTGGACTTTTGATATTATATACCCACTGTGATGTGGATTTCTACTAGTTGATATATGCCCACTATGATGTGGATGTTTATATGTTTGTGTTGTCCATTGTGTGATGGAAACCTTGATAATTCTGACTATACTTTTCTACTTGCCTCTACATTAAACATGTTATGTGATTCAATAGCACTAGAGTAGTGTAAATTACATTGGTTTTGGGTGTGTGCCCTTTTTCTTTATGGGATGGTGGTGGTGGTGCCCCATACCCGAATTTCAAGGATGTGAAGCCTTGGCTCAACTTTTATATATATTGGGAGTTTGACGTTGAGTCATTCTCTATCAGGTTTTCAAGGATGTGAAGCCTTGGCCGCCTTTGTGTTTATATTGTTCTAGGGCTATGTTTATCTCACATGCATGCAGGATATTGTTGTGGGGTGTGTGCCCTACTACTTTCTATATGTGCTTTTGTTGCTCAATCTTATTTTTTTTTGTATATGGCAAGTATCTTCTTTTATCATGTGATGATGATTCTTATCTTTTATGCCCTCTTTTGGGGTAGTCCTTATCTCTTGCATGGGAAGCCTTTTATTTTGATGTCCCTTATTCTTTATAAATTGCTCAATTTGCTTTTTAGTATGCACATATCAGCCTTTGCTGATGTCTCCCATTGTTTCTCTTTTGCTGGGGTATGCTTCCAACCCTAGGTGGAGGACTTGGATGCAAGGCATGTTGACCTGGACTTAGTTTGTGATGATGAAGGTTAGAGACAATCTTAAGGTGGTTTAGATTTCCTCTACATAGATCCTTATGACGTAAGTTTGTAACCCTTTGTTTTATAATTGAATATAGTCATGTTTTTCTTCCGCTGCTATACTTTGGTCTTTTGTTACCATTATATAAAGATTTGAAAATTTTACACCCACTCCATCATACCTTTTGAGTATGTTTGGACTGGAGGTTTTATTGTTCAAATTTTTAGTAGAGAAGTGGTTTTCACTTCTTTACAACATGGTATCAGAGCCCATGGTAGTCGGAATTGACTATTTCAATTTTGTCTCCCCATAAGAACCCTAGACTTTTCTAGTTATCTCTAAGTGAGATGTTGACCTTAGAATTGATCAATGATGATCTTTGTATGCCCTAAATTTCAGTTTTTGATCATATAAGTTTTTCACAACAAATTATTTTCCATATAATACTATATGTACAAAACAAAATGTTTTCTCTGGATTTTCCCGAAGTTTTCTTGAACTAAGTCACAATGAAGAGAAACTATAGTTTGATTAGAATTTAACCCTAGTTTTGTGACTAGGATTGTTATAATGGTGTAGTTGACCTACCCTATGACTTTTGGATGTTCATGTAGGGTTGATGGGTTAGAGACACAAGGACCTAAAACTCAGCCCTAGATGGTGGCTTTAGTTGGATACATGAGCAATATAAATCTCTAAAACTTTTTCACAACTAAAAGATGTGGGTAGATCTAAAAAGTTGCTTAGTTAGACTTTTTAGGTTGAACCCTTTAAGGGGTGGAGAGTAGTTGGCTGTTTGATGTTTGGATCAATAGATTTCGAGGACAAAATCCTTTTTAAGGGGTGGAGTGCTGTAACATTCCGGATCCTGGACCCTACCCTAGAAGTTTGACCTTTTTGGTTTGACCAAACAAGGTTGAGGTTAGAGTGAACCTAATAATCTAATGCATGAAAAATGTAATATAATATGTCATATAATTCATTTGGTGATAATAAAATGATAAATAACTTAATCTCATGCATAATATGGTTAATGGGCCTCTAATGGGCCATATGACATAACCCATGTAAGAAAGCCTCAAATTATATAATAGAATTCAAATTCGCGATCTACACATTAAAATAAGCCTACATGTCAATTTTCATTTAATTTGGACAACCTTGAAATAATATGGTAAGTTAGGAGAGAGAAATGGCCTAAAGGTGTAATTAAAAAATAAATATAATAATTGACTCCAAAAGAGGAAAAATATTAGATTCATGATCTACATGATAAATATAGCCTTTGGGTAAATTTTTATCCAATTTGGAGAAAGTTTGCTTAAAAGATAAAATCAGGTGAGAGAGAAAGTGTGTAGAACCTTCAAAATATTAATTAAATACTCAAACAACTCCAATATGTAAAAATGATGACAAATTCATATCCAACATGCTAAATTTGACTTGTGGATAAAGTTTTATAATTTTTGGATAATTATAATACCATTAATGATGGAGGAAAGAGAAAATATGATTTGATATCTTTAACACATTAAAAGTTTCCAAAAGGTAAAACTAATTGCATAATCATAATCTACATACCTTAATTGACCACTATGTCACATTTCACATTAATTGGATACTGTTTGGACCCCCAATTTGTTTGGGAAAGAAAGAGTTTATTCTAATTCCATTTGAATAAGGTTTTTCCTATTTTATTCTGTCACGCGCATGTTATGTTTGATCTACATGATCTCGACCATCTAATCTTGATCCAGCGGTCTGCAGGTTGTCTCCCAGCTCGCGATGGATTTGGAAACTAACACTGCTTGCTGTTTGTTTTTTGGAAATCAATTTCTTTCTCTATACTTGATCATTCCACGAATTTTTTTCTCCTATGTATTTGTTGGGTTTAGTCGCACCCAAAGATCCCTTACTTACCTAGTTTTGTTGGGTTTCATAAAAACACCCAAACTTGGAGTTCAAGCAACCCCAAGCGGAGCGCGCAGGGGTCTTAAAACCCTAACCCATCTATATATAATTCCCATTCGGTCTTCGTATTTGCTTGTTTGACTTTCCTCCAGTTCCAATTGCTCGTGTACTCGCAACTTTACACGCCGACATATGGTTTTGGGTTAAGGTGGTGCGACACTCTGTTCTCCCTCCTCCGTGCATCTCCGGGCAAATTGAATCTTGCGGTGAGTTCAGTTCCATCTTTTCTCGCTTTCAGATGACTCGGTTTTGAGTTTTCTCTTGAATCATGGATTCGCCCAAACTTGGCCAAGCTAGCAGCTCACTGCTATAGCCATGGCGGGGCTCTGCGAAGGGGATGAATCTGCCACTTGGTTTCCCAGTTTTACCCCTATGTGCTTCTTCCTTTCTTCATTTTCTATCTAAGGGCATAATCGTCTTTTTGCTCTCTGTTTTCCTTGTCTATGGGCGAGGTCAATCAGGAGGCTGACTGGTGACACAGACACTTCCTATTGGGCCAAATCACAAGTCGGCCCCGCTATCTCCTCTCTCTACTTGCTTTGCTGACTTGGCAATTTGATTAATTTATATTGGTCGATTTTATAAAATTAATAACTAATTAAATACTGACCAGAAAATTACAAATAAATACTCGTTGGAATCAGAAAAATAAGTTCTAACTAATGGCATAAGTTTTGATAACTAAATCTAAATATTAATAATAGGTGTTTTCAATAGATCTAATTAATGATGAATTAACCTATAAAAATCATAGCTAAATATCTGTAAGCCAGAAAAATATAATAAAATATGTTTTGGACACATAAAAATTTAACATAAAATATAGTGTGGTTTTTATAACCTAATGCACACATAATAAAAAGGTGGTTTTTAGGGTTTATGAGATCAACATAAATCTAACCCTAATTTCACATATACGCCTAATAGGTTCTTTGGATGCCTAGGCTTGGACCTAGATGTGACTTTAGACTTTAGACTCTGAAGTTGAGGTATGATTGCATCCCACATTATTTCTATATTGATCAATTTCTAATCCAACTCTCTAATGTATGTTGCATCTCCAATTATTCATATTGAGAAATTCTTCTCTCTTATGTATGTTTGCATCCCCGATTATTCTTCTTGAGCAATTAGCCTATTTTTGTCTTACTTTTGGTCTTTTAGACATTAGCCTACACATTATCTTGTTCTCTTGAAATCCTGCTTCATGTGAAGTATTTTATTTTGTTATTGATCTTGTGATCATAGATATTCACTTGGAATCTTATCTTGTTGCTTTGGTGCAATTTGGAATTTTGATATTATATACCCACTGTGATGTGGATTTCTACTAGTTGATATATGCCCACTATGATGTGGATGTTTATATGTTTGTGTTTTCCATTGTGTGATGGCAACCTTGATAATTCTGACTATACTTTTCTACTTTCCTCTGCATTAAACATGCTATGTGATTCAGTAGCACTAGGGTAGTGTAAATTACATTGGTTTTGGGTGTGTGCCCTTTTTCTTTATGGGATGGTGGTGGTGGTGCCCCATACCCGAATTTCAAGGATGTGAAGCCTTGGCTCAACTTTTATATATATTGGGAGTTTGACGGTGAGTCATTCTCTATCAGGTTTTCAAGGATGTGAATTCTTGGCCGCCTTTGTGTTTATATTGTTCTAGGGCTATGTTTATCTCACATGCATGCAGGATATTGTTGTGGGGTGTATGCCCTACTACTTTCTTTATGTGCTTTTGTTGCAAAATCTTATTTGTTTTGTATATGACAAGTATCTTCTTTTATCATGTGATGATGATTCTTATCTTTTATGCCCTCTTTTGGGGCAGTCCTTATCTCTTGCATGGGAAGCCTTTTATTTTGATGTCCCTTATTCTTTATAAATTGCTCAATTTGCTTTTTAGTATGCACATACCAGCCTTTGCTGATGTCTCCCAGTGTTTCTCTTTTGCTGGGGTATGCTTCCAACCCTAGGTGGAGGACTTGGACGCAAGGCATGTTGACCTGGACTTAGTTTGTGATGATGAAGGTTGGAGATGATCTTGAGGTGGTTTAGATTTCCTCTACATAGATCCTTATGATGTAAGTTTGTAACCCTTTATTTTATAATTGAATATAGTCATGTTTTTCTTCCGCTGCTATACTTTGGTCTTTTGTTACCATTATATAAAGATTTGAAAATTTTACACCCACTCCATCATACCTTTTGAGTATGTTTGGACTGGAGGTTTTATTGTTCAAATTTGTAGTAGAGAAGTGGTTTTCACTTCTTTACAACATGGTATCAGAGCCCATGGTAGTCAGAATCGGCTATTTCAATTTTGTCTCCCCATAAGAACCCTAGACTTTTCTAGTTATCTCTAAGTGAGATGTTGACCTTAGAATTGATCAATGATGATCTTTGTATGCAATATGGTTGGTTTTGAGGATGAGAATATGTTAGGAGATCTAAATATGGAAATATTGTGACTTGGTTTCTCGCTTTGATTTTGGGCCCTAAATTTCAGTATTTGATCATAAAAGTTTTATACAGCAAATTATTTTCCATATAATACTATATGTACAAAACAAAATGTTTTCTCTGGATTTTCCCGAAGTTTTCTTGAACTAAGTCACAATGAAGAGAAACTATAGTTTGATTATAATTTAACCCTAGTTTTGTGACTAGGATTGTTATAATGGTGTAGTTGACCTACCCTATGACTTTTGGATGTTCATGTAGGGTTTATGGGTTAGAGACACAAGGACCTAAAACTCAGCCCTAGATGGTGACTTTAGTTGGATACATGAGTAATATAAATCTCTAAAACTTTTTCACAACTAAAAGATGTGAGTAGATCTAAAAAGTTGCTTAGTTAGACTTTTTAGGTTGAACCCTTTAAGGGGTGGAGAGTAGTTGGTTGTTTGATGTTTGGATCAATAGATTTCGAGGATGAAATCCTTTTTAAGGGGTGGAGTGTTGTAACATACCAGATCCTGGACCCTACCCTAGAAGTTTGACCTTTTGGGTTTGACCAAACAAGGTTGAGGTTAGAGTGAACCTAATAATCTAATGCATGAAAAATGTAATATAATATGTCATATAATTCATTTGGTGATAATAAAATGATAAATAACTTAATCTCATGCATAATATGGTTAATGGGCCTCTGATGGGCCATATGACATAACCCATGTAATAAAGCCTCAAATTAAATAATAGACTTCAAATTCGCAATCTACACATTAAAATAAGCCTACATGTCAATTTTCATTTAATTTGGACAACCTTGAAATAATATGGTAAGTTAGGAGAGAGAAATTGCCTAAAAGGTGTAATTAATAAATAAATATAATAATTGACTCCAAAAGAGGAAAATAATATTAGATTCCTGATCTACATGATAAATATAGCCTTTGGGTAAATTTTATCCAATTGGGAGAAAGTTTGCTTAAAAGGTAAAATCAAGAGAGAGAAAGTGTGTAGAACCTTCAAAATATTAATTAAATACTCAAACAACTCCAATATGTAAAATTGATGACAAATTCGTATCTAAAATGTTAAATATGACTTGTGGATAAAGTTTTATAATTTTTCGATAATCCTAATACCATTAATGAAGGAGGAAAGAGAAAATATGATTTGATATCTTTAACACAATAAAAGTTTCCAAAAGGCAAAACTAATTGCATAATCATAATCTACATACCTTAATTGACCTCTATGTCAAATTTTACATTAATTGGATAATGTTTGGACCCCAAAGTTTGGGAAAGAAAGAGTTTATTCTAATTCCATTTGAATAAGGTTTTTCCTGTTTTATTCTGTCACGCGCATGTTATGTTTGAACTACGTGATCTCAACCGTCCGATCTTGATCCAGCGGTCCGCGGGTTGTCTCCCAGCTCGCGATGGATTTGGAAACCAGCCCTGCTTGTTGTGTGTTTTTTGGGAATTGATTTCTCTCTCTATACTTGATCATTCCACAAAATTTTTTCTCCTATATATTCGTTGGGTTTAGTCGCACCCAAAGATCCCTCATTTACCTAGTTTTGTTGGGTTTCCTAAAAACACCCAAACTTGGAGTTCAAGCAACCCCAAGCCGAGCACGTAGGGGTCTTAAAACCCTAACCCATATATATATAATTCCCCTTCAGTCTTCGTATTTGCTTATTTGACTTTCCTCCAGTTCCATTTGCTTTTGTACTCGCAACTTTGCACGCTGACAGATGGTTTTGGGTTAAGGTGGTGCGACGCTCTGTTCTCCCTCCTCCGTGCATCTTCGGGCAAATTGAATCTTGTGGTGAGTTCAGTTCCATCTTTTCTCGCTTTTGGAGGACTCACTTTTGATTTTTGTCTTGAATCATGGATTCGCCCAAACTTGGCCAAGCTAGCAGCTCGCTTCTATAGCCATGGCGGGGCTCTATGAAGGGGATGAATCCCCCACTTGGTTTCCCACTTTTACCCCTCCGTGCTTCTTCTTTTCTTCGTTTTCTAGCTAAGGGCATAATCATCTTTTCGCTCTCTATTTTCCTTGTCTATGGGTGACGTCAACCGGGAGGCTGACTGGTGACACAGACACTTGCTATTGGGCCAAGTCACAGGTCGGCCCCGCTATCTCCTCTCTCTGCTTGCTTTGCCGACTTGGCAATTTGATTAATTTCTATTGGTTGATTTTATAAAATTAATAACTAATTAAATACTGATAAGAAAATTACAAATAAATATTCGTTGGAATCAGAAAAATAAGTTCTAACTAATGGCATAAGTTTTGATAACTAAATCTAAAGATTAATAACATGTGTTTTCAATAGATCTAATTAATGATGAATTAATCTATAAAATCATAGCTAAATATCTGTAAGCCAGAAAAATATAATAAATTATGTTTTGGACACATAAAAGTATAACCTAAAATATAGTTTAGTTTTTATAACCTAATTCACTCATAATAAAAAGGTGGTTTTTAGGGTTTATGAAATCAATACAAATGTAACCCTAATTTCGCATATATGCCTAATAGGTTCTTTGGATGCCTAGGCTTGGACCTAGATGTGACTTTGGACTTTTGACTCCGAAGTTGAGGTATGATTGCATCCCACATTATTTCTATATTGAGCAATTTCTAATCCAACTCTTTTATGTATGTTGCATCTCCAATTATTCATATTGAGCAATTCTTCTCTCTTATGTATGTTTGCATCCCCGATTATTCTTCTTGAGCAATTAGCCTATTTTTGTCTAACTTTTGGTCCTTTGGACATTAGCCTACTCATTATCTTGTTCTCTTGAAATCATGCTTCATGTGAAGTATTTTATTTTTTTATTGATCTTGTGATCATAGATATTCACTTGGAATCTTATCTTGTTGCCTTGGTGCAATTTGGACTTTTGCTATTATATACCCACTGTGATGTGGATTTCTACTTGTTGATATATGCCCACTATGATGTGGATGTTTATATGTTTGTGTTGACCATTGTGTGATGGCAACCTTAATAATTCTGACTATACTTTTCTACTTGCCTCTACATTAAACATGCTATGTGATTTAGTAGCACTAGAGTAGTGTAAATTACATTGGTTTTGGGTGTGTGCCCTTTTCTTTATGGGATGGTGGTGGTGGTGCCCCATACCCGAGTTTCAAGGATTTGAAGACTTGGCTCAATTTTTATATATATTGGGAGTTTGATAGTGAGTCATTCTCTATTAGGTTTTCAAGGATGTGAAGCCTTGGCCGCCTTTGTGTTTATATTGTTCTAGGGCTATTTTATCTCACATGCATGCAGGATATTGTTGTGGGGTGTGTGCCTTACTACTTTCTTTATGTGCTTTTGTTGCACAATATTATTTGTTTTTATATGGCAAGTATCTTCTTTTTTATCATGTGACGATGATTCTTATCTTTTATGCCCTCTTTTGGGGTAGTCCTTATCTCTTGTATGGGAAGCCTTTTATTTTGATGTCCCTTATTCTTTATAAATTGCTCAATTTGCTTTTTAGTATGCACATACCAGCCTTTGCTGATGTCTCCCACTGTTTCTCTTTTGCTGGGGTATGCTTCCAACCCTAGGTGGAGGACTTGGATGCAAGGCATGTTGACCTGGACTTAGTTTGTGATGATGAAGGTTGGAGACGATCTTGAGGTGGTTTAGATTTCCTCTACATAGATCCTTATGACGTAAGTTTGTAACCCTTTGTTTTATAATTGAATATAGTCATGTTTTTCTTCCTCTGCTATACTTTGGTCTTTTGTTACCATTATATAAAGATTTGGAAATTTTACACCCACTCCATCATACCTTTTGAGTATGTTTGGACTGGAGGTTTTATTGTTCAAATTTTTAGTAGAGAAGTGGTTTTCACTTGTTTACACATGTCTTTTCTTGTACTTGTCAATCTCTTAGGTTTTGACGAGTTAAACCAAGGTTTTTATCTTTCTCAAGTGATTAGTTTTGTAAACTTAATCAAACTTCAACCAATTTTATACATTGTTCCTGTTCAACATCTTTGTATTTAATCAGAGTTCCTCATCTATCATCATCTTTTATCTCATTATTTTTATCATGATTTAATATTTGTTTATACTCTCTAAGATATTTTCAAGTAATTACTTGGTCAGACACTCAGAAATAGAATAGTCAGAGAATTTCATACTAACTCTTCCCTCTATACTTGGATACCTGACTAGGGTATCCAAACACTTGGTTCTGGTAGCATGCATTGTGATCATGCCATGTTAGTCATCATTTTTGTCCTAGTTCCTATTGTCCACGTAGACTTATCTAACCTCGCTCCGATATCACACTTGGAAAGATCCATCCCACTATAAAGCCCAAAATGATCATTAGGACAAGTCCCTAGACAAAATTTCAAGATAAAAAATAAAAACCATAAAAATAGATTTGAAAAATTATGAATAAAACAATCTGCACAAAGATTTTATTGCAGGCATTTGTCACAAAACATCACATGATGTCATATAAAAGCATAGTGCTTCTCATTCAAATCATCTCAAGAGTAGACAAGATATCAAGACAAACTAAAAGCTCTTCATTAATTCCAACATATATGTTTATATGATGATCCATATCTATGAAGACACAACAATATAAGATGTCTGACCCAAGTTAGAAATGTTAATCACAATAAACACCAAGGAAATTAACCTATCATATCCTAAGATAGATTTCCCACCCATCATTTAGAAAAGTGAGAGTACAAGGATAATCTAAACTCAAATAAATTATATCTTGATCATTGTGTCCTTTGTGATGCACTAGCATATTTAAAAACATTGTATAAGAACCACGTGAGACTCCAAAAAAAGTCCCAATGTGAGAATTAATCTCACCATGATATGAACATACATAGATAGCTTTTAAAATGAAATAAAAGTTATAGTAAGAAATTTTTTGTTCATTTCAATTTCTAATTATCCACATAACTAGTTAAGGCATACTAATGAAAAAAGTATTAGAAATCTCATATTATAACAACAATCTTCTCATAGTATAATCATTCTGAATGCAATAAACATAACATTACTTATAGTGCTTTAGGCGATCCTTGTAACTATGGATAATTCATGAAGTATAAAAAGCTTACAAATATTAAGATCACAATAGTAGCATCCAATATTATTTACCAATACAATCCTAGACGGATATATTAAACATCAGAGTTACATGTTTTATTAAGCCCTAGTTTGAGGTGTACCAATCAAGCTACTAGATCCAAACACACTCAAACGTATGCTGGAATAGGTGAAAAAATTTTAAACTTCAATAAATGGTATTCAAAACAACCAAGGTGTAGGAGCGGAATAAAAATAATGACTACATTGAACTTTCAACAAGTTTATAAAAGTACATCATAATATCCCATAAGAGTTTTCATGCATGATACAACATAAGGATCTAAGTATAGGGAAATCTAAACCATATCAAGATTGTCTCCAATATTTAACTCCTTAAGCTATGTCCACATCATCATGCCATGTCTTCATTGTCCTCCACCTGGGGTTGGAAGCATACCCAGCAAGAAGAGAAAATAGATGACATCAACAAAGGCTGATATGTGCATACAAAAAAGAAAATTGAGCAATATATAAATTAAAGGACATCAAAGTATAAAAGGATTCACATGAAAGAGAAATTATTACCCAAAGGGTCATAAAACAATATGAATTACAAAATAAGAATGAAGCAATAAAACATATAAACAAGGCATCCATGTGTTACACCTATGATGAAACAAGATAATAGAAACATGTAGATAAGAAATAACACATCTACCGTAAATGTGGGGTGAGTAGGAAATGATACACTCTTACTCTGAATGTGGAGTGACCAGGAAATGATACACATATGCTCCAAAATACTTTCATATGCAGGAATTTTAACATCTATATTCATATGTGGGAATTTTATCGTCCACATAAAAAACACATGTACATTATACTAGCAGTAACCACATGATGCATAAAAAAAGAATAAACAAGAGTAAAAGAAAATAAGAGAATAAGAAGAATGAGAACATGCATCCAAATATCCAACACATAATGTGCCATAGAGAACATCCACTACCATGGTGGGAAAAGAAGCACATAACACCAAATAAAGTCCATCATGCTCAAAGCATGAGAAAAGAGTCCAAAAGAATATCCATGATCATAAGATTAGTAACAAAATAAGGTACTTCACATGAAGCATATATTTTCAAAGAGAAATAGATAAAGGATAGGCTAATGTCCATAGGACCAAGAGAAAGAAAAAGTAGGCTCATTTCTCATAGAAATAATAGGGTTTGCAAACACACAATAAGAGAGTAAAAAAACCAGTTGCTCAATATGAATAATTGGGTCTGGAAACATACAATAAGAGAGAGAAATTTCTCAATACGAATAATCAGGCCTGCAAACATACAATAAAATAGAGAAATTGCTCAATATGAATAACTAGGTCTGCAAACATACCTTAACTTCAGAGTCTAACAGTCCAAGGTCACTTCTAGATCCAATTCTAGGTCTCCAAAGAATTCTAGGGAAGGTGGGCAGGTCCAAGTAGCAAGGTTCCCTAGCTAGAGAGGCTGGTTTCTCAAACAAAGCTCATATCTCGAGCAAAAAGCACCTTCTCCACTTTAGAGGTGAAAAACCCTAACAAAAGAATATGGAGATGGGGTTTTCATGGGCTCTATGTGGGGTTTCACTATGGAAGGCCATGGTTCCGACTAGGAAGAAGGTGGAAGGAAGACTAACATCATGAAAATAGGGAAGGAAAGGAGGAAACTTACTAGTTTTGGTCAAAATCACCAAGGAGGATCTTTAGAAACCCTAAATAGAGCAAATTTGGAATCCGAAGAGCCTTCTTCACCAAGGTAGCCACCCTCTTTTATCTTGGGATAGCAACTTCATGGCCAAACATAGTAGTAATGATGCTCTAAGCTACATGAAAGAGAAGGAGAACAAGATTTTTCGAATTGGAAGGTGGGAAGGAGTAGATATGGATTTATAAAGAAAGGGGTCAAGCATGAGGTGTCTATGGGACTTTCCATGTGGCCATGTATAAGGGTGCCCATTGACATGCAAACCATTATGGATAAGGAAGAAGTACACCATGAGGTGTTCATGGAGCTTTTCGTGTGTCCTTAGCCAAGGGTTTCATGGCCATGCAAGAGGAAAACTCATAAAGTCTTCTTGAATATCAAATGTCAATTCTAAAAGTCCATGGAAACTTCTATGCCATCCCCATCGACCTGCAATCAAATAAATAACCCCATTAATCGATAGCTTTTAAAGATAATCTCATTTATATAGAGGGTAGTCCCTAAAATGCCCTTGTACTAGAGCCTTGCAACTTATGTTTTACATGGTACTAGAGCAGGGCTCCTAGGGTTCCAATCTAGGGCATATCACTTCTCCCCTCCCTCTCTCTCTCCCTCACGCCGCCACCGACCGCTGCAAGGCAGCAGTGCCGCACTGTCGGGTAGCATCCGTCGCCAGACAACACAACCGTGATGCCCCACTGGCAGTAGATGCTCCCATCAGCCCAAAGGGGAAGCCGCCGTTGCCAATTTTGTCGACTCAACAATCATCGGCCAAGACAGTGACATAGCCGGCGGCTTCGGGCAGGCCCATCGCCCGTAAGTAGCCTCTGATTCCTCCACTTGACTCTAAAGAAAGAGTCTACGTAAGATAGCTCGCTAAAACTCAGACCGAAGGCTCCGTCTGTACGCAACAGATTCCTAATCGCACCTCCTCCATGTGTGATTAGGGAATTTTTCGATTGGGGGTTGTGCATGCGTCAGAAACGCATCTAATCTTCTGACGTGATGTGTATCTCTCTGTCACTTTCTATTCTTTTATGACGTGTATCTCTCCATCACTCTATATGTTAAATCATGGAGGACACCAAGGAATCTACTATCTATAGTGAGATTTCGCCTATCCCCTCCATCAAGCTTAACGGGAAAATTTTCTCTTGTGGATGAATGTTTTCCATACAATGTTGGAATCCCGAGATAAAGCACAACATGTAGATTCTAATCCTCTTGCTTCTACTGATAAAGGCTATGCTGAATGGGAATGTCATAATAGTTTGGTGAAGACCTGGCTATGGGGGAGCATGGAACCTGCTATTGCTGCTAGGTTCATGTTCTACACTACTGCCAAAGACATATGGGATGCTGTGAAGAAGCATTACTCTCAGGAAAAGAATGCACTTCGTTAGTTTATGAAATATGATCGACTGTTCGCTGAATGACATGGAGACAATCATTTAGAAGAATATTTTAGAGTGATCCAAGGTATTGCTCAGGAGCTGAGCTTCTATCATCCAGTGACTGTCCAGGTCAAAGACATAGATGACTTGATTACTGCAAAGTTTCTATTGGGTCTAAATTCATCTTGTAGTTTGGCCCGCAGTGTCATCCTCACTTCTGACAAACTTCCTAGCCTAGAAGAAGCCTACTCGAGAATTCTATAACCAAATTTTGAACCAGTTGATTCTATACATTCTCACCTTCTGGAGACTCTCATGCCTCTGTAGCCGCTATAGTTCAAGGAGGCCGTACTGGTATGGGACGAGGACATGAAGCACGTCCCAAGTGCACCTTCTGTGAAAAAACTGGACACATCATTGAGAAGTGCTGGAAGAAGCATGGAAGACCTGGTGCACCACCTGTGGGGGCAGCAAACTATGCTAGTACTGCTGAGTCTTCTGAACTATCTGCATCAAATTCTGGTTCTTCTAGCATCACACTCACAAAAGAAGAATATGATAGACTTCTTCTGGATACACAACATATGAGTGTGGGATCTTCTTCTTCATCTGCAAATCTAGCATCTACCACTGGTAATCAAACTACCTCTCTACTGGTTTCTGGTTCAACTTCTTCATGGGTGGTTGATTCTAGAGCATCCCAGCATATGACCGGTATGAGGAGATTACTTCACTCCATTAACTCCCATATTCTTCACAAATTTGTGACCATAGCAGGTAGTTCAATGATGAGAGTATTAGAAAGTGGATCTATTTCTATGACTCCTAAAATTAATCTTAAATCGGTTCACTATGTGCCTGCATTTCCTTTTAATCTTCTCTCTGTTGCAAAATTAATTGATATTGTAAACTGTACAGTGACATTTGGGCCTTCTTGCTATGTATTACATGATCTCAGGAGTATGAGGACGATTGGAGGGAGGGGCCTAGGAAAGGTGATCTCTACCTCTTCTACAGTGATAGTCTGCCTTGCCAAGTATCTGCTCCTCCTCCATCTATGCTTTTGAGCGGTTCTCCCTTACTGTGGCACTACAGATATGGACATCTGTCGTTGGAGAGCTTGAGAGAGTTAGAACCTGACTTGTCCCAAGTGTCTTCTTTGGAGTGTCAGTCTTATCAACTGGGAAAACATCATAGACTGTCTTATCCCAGTCGTGTCAATAAATGGGCATCTTGTCCTTTTGAGTTAGTCCACAGTGATGTTGGGGTCTTGTAAGGACCAATAGTTATAATGGTTTTCGCTATTTTATTTCCTTTGTGGATGATTTTTCTCGCATGACATGGATTTATCTATTAAAGAGTCGAGAGTCTGTGTTGTCCACTGTCAAACATTTTCATCAAGAAATAAAAGTTCAATTTGATTGCAATATTAAAATTCTTGAATCCAATGCCTTGGAATATGTTCAAACTGCTATGATTGATTTTTGTAGCTCTATTGGGATGATTCATCACACGTCTTGTCCTCACACTCCTCAACAAAATGGAGTAGCTGAGAACAAAAATCATCATCTTCTTGATATTACCAGGACTATTATGTTTCAATCCAATGTCCCTAAGAGGTTCTAGTCTGATGCTTTACTTACTGCCTGTTTCCTGATCAAAAGGAAACCCTCTTCGATGCTTCAAGGATGTACTCTTTTTCTGTCTTACGTCCAAAAGATCTACCTTTCCTTATTCCTCTCAGAGTGTTTGGGTGTACTTCATTTGTCCACAATTTAGATCCTAAAGGTGATAAGTTATCTCCTAGGTCTATTAAGATTCTCTTTCTTGGATACTCCAATACTAGCAAAGGATACAAGTGCTATTGACCCAGTCTCTGCCGTATGTTTGTGTCTCGGGATGTAACTTTCCATGAATCCACACCATTTTTCTCTAGTACTCCAAGTAAGGGGGAGAAATTTTGTGAAAGTGAGAGAGTGCCACCATCAAACATCAGTGAGAGAGGTGTCACCTATCATTCCTGACTATACTCTCATACAAGAAGAGAAGCCAGCAAGTGATACTTTAGTTCAACAATATCAACATGTTTATAGAAGACAAGACAAACAGGATCCAGAGGAGGTAGAGACTCCAGTCTCTGAGCCTTCCCCATCTTCCTCTACTCAAGAAATTTCTACAGAACCATCTGACCTTGATGTTCACTTTGCTGTTTGCAAAGGTACTTGTTCCTGTACTATTCGACATCCTATTGCAAATGTGTGTTGTTTGTCTAAATTATCCAAGCATGCCCGGTCATTTTCTCTTGTGATTGATTCTGTGGTTGTTCCAATAAATCATCCTGATGCTATGAAGGATACTAGCTGGAAATAGGCAATGCATTTGGAAATGTCTGCTCTTCTACAAAACAACACCTGGGATCTTATTGACTTACCTCTAGGAAAAAATGTTGTGGGTTGTAGATGGGTATTCACAATAAAAAATAATCGAGATGGTTCAGTTGAGAGGTTGAAGGCTAGACTGGTGGCATAGGGTTATACTCATACATATGGAGTTGATTTCTTTGAGTCCTTTTCACTAGTGTCTCTTTTGAATTCCGTGCAGATTCTTATCTCTCTGGCTACTATCTTTGACTGACCTCTATTTCAGCTTGATGTCAAGAATGCCTTTCTCCATGGTGATCTACAAGAAGAGGTATACATGGAGCAACCTCCTGGTTTTGTTGCTCAGAGGGAGTGTTAGAAGGTGTGTAGATTGGAGAAAGCCATCTACGAGTTGAAACAATCTCCTAGAGCTTGGTTTGACGAGTTCAGTGATGTTGTGCTAAAGATGGGAATCTCTCGTTCTGTGACTGATCACTCCTTGTTTTATTCCAACTCTTATGGTGGATCCATCGTTATTGTTTTATATGTTGATGATATAGTTATCACGAGCATCGATTCTACAGGCATATCACATGTGAAGGAAGGATTGCAGAGGCACTTTCATACAAAGAATCTGGTCAAACTGAGATATTTTCTTGGCATTGAAGTACTTAGATCTCAAGTAGGTACTAATTTGTCTCAGAGGAAATATTTGTTGGATTCAATGCAAGAAGCTGGCATGAGTGAATCCAAGCCAGTGTCTACTCCTATGGACTATCATGTGAAGGTGATGACTGATGATACTGATTATCCAGATCTAGGCTACTACAGGAAAATGGTTGGGAAGCTGATATACCTGAAAATTACTCGTCCTGATATTTCTTATGATGTAGGTGTGGTGAGTCAGCATATGAGCTCACCACAATAGTTACACTGGATGGTAGTTTGTCGTATTCTGAGATACATGAAGGGTGTACTTGGTAAGGGGATCACCTACTATAGACCCAAGACTCTTGTGTCTACTCTTTTTGTTTCCGGTTATGCAGATGCAGACTGGGCTGGTAATCTAAATGACAGGAGGTCTACTTCTGGGTATTGCACATTTCTGGGAAATCACCTTATCACCTGGAAAAGTAAAAAGTAGAATGTTGTGGCTAGATCAAGCATAGAAGCTGAGTATCAAGCAATGGCTCATGCCTATTGTGAGTTGCAGTGGGTTCAGTCTGTACATTCTGAGATAAAGATTTCTGTTTCGTCTCTCATAGAGCTCAGATGTGACAATCAGGCTGCTATCTACATTGCCAAGAATCCAACCTTCCATGAGCACACTAAACATATAGAGGTTGACTGCCACTTCATCAGATATCAGATTAAGAACGGCAAGGTGGTGACTCGGCATGTTAAATCTGAAGATCAACTTGGAGATGTCCTCACAAAGCCATTGAGTCCAAAAACTTTTCAAAGCTTTTGCAACAAGCTGGGCATACACGATGTGTATGCTCCAGCTTGAGGGGGAGTGTTAATATATCTCTTTATATTATGATTTTGTAATTTCTATTTATTGATGGACCTCTATGTAATTTCTCCAGTTCTATTAATAAAAGGGTGACTGGTCTTGAACCCTCACTCAAGTTGCATTGCAAGAAGCCTTGCAGCTTACATTTTATAGTTAAGACCTCAACCTCATCCACACATATAGTTTCCACATCCTCATCTAGCAACAACTAGGGCAGTATGCTCTTCTTTGGTAGTAGAAGATACGAAGCGAGGTAGCCGAAGATAAACATTGTCCAACATGGGTAATGGTTCAGATGTTAGGATTTGTTGGCAGACAGTTTCATAGCTGGAGGGTAAGGATTCCAAGAACTGGCATAACTGGACTTCATCTTTTTGTTTTTGTAGTTTATTGAGATCAATAGATAAGGGAAGGTGGAGCTTGAGTTCTCCCCAAATACCTTTAAAGGTATCAAAATGAGAGGCAAATGAGGTAGCTTCTTCAAGTCTTAGAGAATGCATGTGTTTATAGATTTTAAAAACATGGGAGGCATTTCCCTTACTGGAATAGATCTGAGAAATATGGTCCCAGGCTTCCTTGGCAATATCAATCAATAGGCGATTGGTGAATACATGTGATTCATAGCTATTTAGAATCCAAGACAGGATTTAAGAATCACATTCATTCCAATTCTTATACCCGACCTTCTTTTTGTCATTCATATCTTTAGGAGGAGGTTGTTCAGTGAGATGCTCAAGCTTGCCTACATAGTGATCATAAATTTGAGATTGTACCCACAAAATGTAGTTGGATCCGTTGAACTTGACGAAAGTGACACATCTAGCATGTGTCTCCATGATCTCAGAGGAAGATGAAGCCATAGAGCAATAGTGATATCCAAAGAGTCTCCAAAAGCAACAACACGACGTGTCTAGAAAAGGACACGGTGTCTGAGACAGCGACATGTAATCTTCTAGAAAGAGACACAACATGTCAAAAATAATACACGTCATGTCAGATAGCAACAAATAGTCTTCTAGAAAGAGACATGATGTGTCAAAAATAAGACATGGCGTGTCAAATAGTAGCAGATAGTCTTTTGAAAAAAGTCATGGCAAGTCAAAAATAAGTTATGGTGTGACAGACAGCAGCAGATGGTCTTCTGGAAAAAGACATGGCGTGTCAAAAATAAGACATGGTGTGTTCGATGATTCTCTAGTGTGACACGGCGTGTTAAAGGTCGGGGCAACAACAGATCTGATGATTTGCTGGTTTGGGACACGATGTGTCTCACAAGAACACGACGTGTCAAAGGTTGGGGCAGGAGCAGATCAACAACAGAACTGGCGAATCTGGCAGAATAAGATCAAAAGAGATCCAGAATAAGTGACAAATACTTATGATTTACCAAGGAGAAGCAAGGTGATATGTTGAATATACCCAATCATACCAATAATAGAGTGGGCAGAGACCTAGAATAGGTGGTCATGAATGACCCCAGATCTACCAAACGGTTCTTCCAAATAACAGTTCTTCAGGGCATAAGAACCTTGGAAGGATCTTCGGTCATGTCCCTAGATCCACTTGTTATAAAAGAGGATAGGGCTAGAAGGAGGAGTAAATCCCCTTAGGTGTGATCAACAACGGAAATGAAGATGGAGGATGCGGCGGCGATGGTTGATGGAGGGAAAGGGAGAGAAGAGGGAGAAGGTGGCGGCGGATGGTGGAGATCAGGGCTAGGTATCCTACTCTGATACCATGTGGGAATGGTCATATTTTCTATATTCACAAAAGAGAAAACTCACTCTTATAAATAGGAGGAAGTTGTACAAGGAAGCGAACTGAAAACCCTAATGGGCCACTTTATACATGGACCCATGTTACAGACTAAAGAAAGAACTTAAACATAAAATACAATAATATCTCTCAATAATACCAACAAAACAAACATGTATATGATGATGTTTTAAGTTTTCCTAAATATCCATGACTTTATATCATGGTTATTAGAACCGAACCAGACCGACCGATTGAACTGGTTGAAGCAGGAACTAGGCAATCTATCGGCCAGTCCCCTCCCAAAGTTGGAAATGAAGTCTGACCGGCATCAAATCAGTGAATCGATCGGTTGAACCGGTGAACTGGTGAACCAGTCCGGTTTTATCCCAATCAGCTGGTTCTCTCACTTAGCAAGTAAATGTATTGTTGCTACTATTTTTTGTTAATTAATATTGTATACTATATAAATGTTGGTATATAAATGTCGATGAATAGAATAATATTTATTATTTGGTCTGTTTATCAAGTTATTGTGATCAGTTGTGCTATTATTCATGTCTCATAACTTTTGCAAGGATATTTTCTATGAGCATCAAAGGCATTTATATATATATATATATATAAACTATTAGTGACATCATGCTGACATCACCAGCTATACCGGTCATACCACTGGTTGAACCAGTGAACCGGGAACCAGAGGCCTCACTGGTTTGCTGACCAGTTCGAGTATGATAACCTTGCTTTATATACAAATAAAATATAATAGACTCCATGATGCAATTACAAAATAAGAGAAGGAATTAAAAAGGAAGAGAAAATGGACAACACCATGAAAGGGCTGATAAGCACACCTGCAAGAGCATTTAACTCCAGCAAAAACAAAGAAATACATTTTCAATGATTCTTTGAGATTTGTCGAGTCCTGCTGCACTACAATGATCAACTAACCGTGTTAGCAAGGATAAAGGTGACCTTACTCTTCAAGTGCATTATAAATCCTAAATATTATTGTTTCTCTAAACATTTAAATTAAATTGGAACAAAATTTAGGTTCTTAGCCAGAGCTTTGAGATCTAAAAATATTGTTCTACATAGGTGGCATGTCAAGTGAAAACTTTATAGTGCACAACTATTTATTGAGTACGGGTTTCTTCTTCATGATGAACTATATAAAAAAAACTTTTTAGACCATTAAACAATAGCATACGCAAGAGAAGGTGAAGGTACAAAAACCTCTTGTATCGGTTGTGTACCATCTACTAAAATCACCAGAGGGTTGAAGTACTTGAATACAATATCCTCCCATTCTGAGATGTGATATCCATACTGGACTAATGTAATGATAATCCTTCCAAGCAATCTCCTTATCACTATCATAATTCTCATCATCATTCTTCTCGACATTCTAAATGATGATCTTGTTAAAAAACTGATCAAAGTTATAGCCCCCTTCATCAGCAATTTATGGCCAGTCATGACTATCCTCTTGAACAACGAGAGGATTATTAGACAAAAAATTCTACAACTTGTTTTCTTATTGTTGGGATCCTACTCCTTCTCAACATCTACGATTCTGACCATCACATCCTTGACCCTCCTCAGATCTTTCCATTTTCTCCCTAATCGTCAAAATTGGATCATTACTGACAATGTTGGTCTCAAGTTGTGTGATAAACAAACCAATCTTAACGATACTGGTATCATGCCAGTTTGAGTATGATATATTTGCTTTCTGATGCCCACTTGGGTTAGCTAAGAAGCTAACAACTACCATACATTTCACTGCCACTACAGGCTTCAAGGATGTAAAACACAAAAGATTTGCAAGTGCTATTGAAACATGTCTCTATGCAAAAAGTTAGGGAATGGTTCTAGATCTCAGGAATAAATGAATTCTTCCAGTATTCATCAAAGAGTTCAGGTAAAAAACACATGAAAACCAAAAAAAAGATAGACAAACACCTTGAAACAAAAAAAAACAAAAGACGAATAGAAGTTACATATATGTAACAAGAAATAGAAGTTATGTACATGTAGTAGACTGGTTGAGCAGATGTACTGATTATTCCTATCCACATATACATCATGTTGTTTTCGTACACTATCCCTTCTTAGAGATTCATCATTGAATTTTCCTATGTAATTCAGACCCCACTTAGTGAAGGAATTTGTTGACCATACCCTAGTCCAATACATATCTTCCATGACACTTTTTAACAAGGGGACAAGCATTCAATATGTATATGAAATTTTTTGGAAAGAAATTACAAGGCAGCCAGAGATGCATTACACTGTCCAAACCCTATTCCTATATAGGAGAGTAGACCAATACAAACTTGAATGAAAATCATTATGGCCATAGACTTATGCCCATGGTGCTATATGACCATAGGCTCAGGCACATATTTCTATATAGAAATTAAACTTGTTAGCTAATTAACTCTTAATACTCCCCCTCAAATGTGGAGTATAGGAGAATACAAATTTAGCTTGCAAAGAGAGATACAAAAAGGATATACAGACTTTAGGGAAAAATTTAAAATACTTATTCAACACATCACAAATAATCGCTCCCCCTCAATCCCTCAATTCACCACTACCCGAATGACATATGGCCAAAAGAGCAGGTTGTATATGAGCTTATCCAACAAGCATAAGTGTGCAACTAGAGAAGAAGTACATATCAACAAGTAGACATGGTGACCTTTATCATAGTCCCTAACTCTATAAACTCATCAAAGTAGTAACACCCCCAAAGTAATAATCTCCATAAAGGGCCTATTGGTCCACACACGCCAAATGATAACACCAAACATACATGTGTGATGCTTATCCTTTGAGCTTAACCCTGCAATCAACCATCTATTAAGAGTAAGGTGAAGAGGCCATCACTATGCCATTTAATTCCAAGCTCCGACCACATTAGCCTTGTCTGGGCACAATCGCTTACAAGATGAACAGTGGATTCTGGACATTCCTAGAAAACTAGATAGAGGTTAGAAATAGCTTACTATTTCAGACATTCATTATACAAGCTAGGGGTCGTTCGTCCCCCATCATTCAGAATCCATGTAGTCCTCTACATGCACGATATCTAGGTCCAAGACCATTGAAAACTCAACGGATTATAGAGAATAGAGTCTTTTCTATTAAGTGAGTAAAAAGGAGTACAATGCCTTCTCTTTTATAGGACAAGAGAATAAAACAATAACACAGCTAGGCAATATGGGATAAATAACACAAGTAACAAGTAACACAAATAGCATAGGTAATTAGTAAATATAACATATCTCTTTACGGATCATTTCAGTTGTTTGGTACAACAACTATGAACTAAAATATTAAGCAACATGTGAAGTGCGTGAGACTGTGAGTTCACAGTACCTCAAAATCTGGCAAGATTTTTACAGCCACATAACTATAAGAATAGCTACGAAACGGAATACAGGAAACACATGTGAACAATTTATCAGTAAGTCAACTATGCCTTTTTTGTATAAAACTATCGAAACTTCTAATGAACGCACCCAAACGGTCCCTTATTCTTCTTACTGTTCAAGGTTGCAAATTGTTCCCCATTAAGCCAACCTTGAACATCAACCAGATCAAGAAGTATGATTGTACCATACTTTCTCCAGTCCTTTCCATATCTATCTAACACCAAACGATGCATGCCATCGCTTCTTGCAGGCAGATAATCATTGCGCAAACTATGGCCAACATGTACTACTTTATTAGGTGTAACATTTCTAGCTTTTACAATTTATATTTAATATACTTAGGACCAGGCTTGTCAACAGCCATAGTGCCTAAGAGTACACCAAAACCCCATTGGGAACCCTATTTAACTATTAATTAACTGAATATATTAGTGGTGGATTAATACTAAGTGGGGAACTTATCAAAAGAATTAGATTGTTACTCTTGCTTACCCTTTTTCAAAAATACAAAGACCAAAAGGGTGTCTTGATGATGTATTTATATGAAATTCACAGATAGAAGTGGTGAAGAGTGCAAATGCTAGCAAACAAAGGAAATGCGGTTGATGGAAGCAAGCAAAGAAGACATGGATAGAGTTTCGATAATCAAAGGTCCAACATTCTCTACTCATATAATATATTATTATAATAGATTTCTCCATAAAACTTTATTGATGTATCAATGTATTTGTATAGTTAAACCACTATATATACATACATATATATATATATATATATATATATATATTATAGAGATATGTTGTGTTCTTTTATGTTTTGTTGAGTGTCGTGCATAGCATGTGCCGCACTTATGATCAGTGTTTCAAAAAGCGGTATGCTTTATGCGTTCGGAGAGGTCACCTTGTAGAGTATATGCGGTATGCGGGAGTATATGTGGAAGTATATGCGGTTTTAGATTTTTTTTATTAATTATTATATTTATATATTAATCATGATTTACATATTGAATTTGTGCAATTGTGTATTTAAATAGTACAATTACAAGAATAATGGATGCAATTATGCAAATACACAATCATCACAACTTAAATAAATACAAACATGCACTATAATCTATATTTAAACAAACATAGATGAATATAAATGTATAAAAGAAGAAATCAGAATATCTTTAACTAACAATCGGTGTGTAATCGGCCTTGTATGCCACCGTACAACCGATTATGCGGCTTGGTCCTCTTTTTGGAGGGATTTCCATTATGCATTTTTTTGGAGGTCTGCACCTTGTATGCGGCCGCTTATGCGGCCGCATAGACCGATTTTCAAAACACTACTTATGATGTTCACTTTTGTAGTTTAGTCTCATATTGCCCACCTCTGCTCTAGTCTCTATTCTCTTCTGTTATATAAGAGACTGCATTGTACATTATTTTATTCACTCAAAAAAACAACTCTCGATTTATCCATATGGTATCAAGAGCAGGTCCGGTCCCATTTTTTCCCACCCTGCCCCTATGCCCTGAGCCCCCCCCGTCGCTACCTTCCCCTTACCCACCGTTTCTGTCCCCCCTCCCCAAAGCCCCCACCACCCACCACCACCACCACCTCCCCTTCCCCCACCTGCCGCCACCCCCTTCCTCACTGCTGCCGCCACCCCTTCACCCACCTCTTGTCTCTACCCAACCTCCTCCTCTCATCCTCCACCCCTCCCCTCTCCATTCCTCTACCCATCGGGTTGCTGCTCATCTCCTTTCTCTACTTTCCCCACTGTCACCGCCCTTCCTCTTCTCCTAGTTGCTAATCCATTCTTCCAGACAACCATAGATATCTCACGTTGAGAGTCCTCTACTTCTCAGAATCTTTCTCTGCCTGCACCTCATGAAGGAATATTGATTTCCTCATGTCGGCATAGGTTCCTTTATCCATCTATCTGCCCAAAAATGGGTTCTTATGATCTGACGTGTCAGCTCCCTGATGATACTACTGCTCCATAGAGGGTTCATTATTTACTGTCTGCTGCTACTCCCCCATCGTGGGTTCATTATTTACTGAATGTTGCTGCTACGTCACAATCTTGCTACTGTCTGCCTCTACTCAGTATGGCTTCCGTCGAGCCTCCTCAGTCTCTCTACGTTACCACTATCAAGCTCGACGGTTCGAACTACCATCTGTGGTCGGCGTCCTTTGTGCTGTATGTGAAGGCTCAAGGCTAATACTCACATATTACTACTGATCCTCCTACTGCCCCTGCTGCTACTGCTGACGACAAGACCAAACAAGCTTATGCTCAATGGTCCAAAGACGACTCAGGTGTTATATCCTGGCTTCTCAATAGCACCGAGCCACACATTAGTCAGTGTCTACTCTCTACTGTGTCTTCATGATGCCAAAGCAATGTGGGACCAACTGCCTCATGTTTACTCACATCAACAAAATCCTAAACGGGTTTTTGAAATTTCCAAAAGCCTAGCCAAGAAGGAATACTCCTCAGATGCCTCTATTGAAGATTTCTACAACCAATGTTCTGCTCTCTGGAATGAGTATGAGATCTACCATCCATTGACTACTGAAATCAAAGAGGCATAAAAGCAGCGCAATGAACTCCAACTCGTTCAGTTCCTGGCTGCCCTACCTATATCTTTTTTTAGGTATGGTTGATCAAATTCTATCAAGTGATCCACTACCGACTCTTCGTGACGTTCTAAAGAGAGTCCAACAAATCCCATCTATATCCTCTACACCTACTATTGATCATCCAGCCTTGGTTGCTCACACTACTGATTTTGGACGTGATCGTAGTCGTGGACGTAGTCGGGGAGGATGTCCACCCCCTTCTGGCAAAAGAGGCACTTCTACTACTACTGGATGAGGTCAAGCCACTGGACCTCGCTACTGCAACTGGTGTAGTCATGACAATCACACTGAAGATAGGTGTTGGATCAAGCATGGCAAGTCAGTCTGGGCAAACCAGGCCTCTACTGAAGCTACTACAGAAGTTGCATCTGATCCACCAACTGCTCTGCCAACCAGTGACTGGCTTAACTCTGAGTTCTAGAAATTCTTCCAGGAGCGTATGACTCAACTACCTTCGACATCTGCGGCTAATTCTTATGCTATGCTTGCGTCTCCCTCTTCTGGTAACCATAAGTGGTGTATTGATTCTGGATCGTCTGTCCGCATGGCAAGCGACATCCACTTATTTTCTGCTCTATCTAAAATTTCGCATATTCCATCAGTCACAATTGCTAATGGCTCAAAAATGCATGTCCATGGCGTTGGAACAGTTCCTTTATCTCACAATATGAAACTTCACTCTATTTTATATATACCTCAGTTTCCTATTAATTTATTATCTGTCAGTAAAACTGTTAAACAACTTCAATGCTCTATTAAATTTGATCCCTCTGGTTGTGTTTTGAAGGATCACCACACGAATATCAGGATTGGTTCAGGCCATGAAGGATCAGATGGACTTTACTACTTGGATGGAACACCTGCAACCTCAACTCTCTTATCTACATCTGTCTCAAGACTTCAATGGTACTTCCGGCTGGGTCATCTGTCTGCTACTAAATTGAAGCTTTTATTTCCTGCATTAGCTAAAAATAAATTCTCTTGTGAAACCTGTGTTTTGGGAAAACAAACGAGGTATGTCTTTCCTGCTAAGAAAGAACTTGGGTCTAAACAAATTTTTGATATTGTTCATGTGGACATCTGGGGTCCAATGCAGTGTCCCGAGTAAAACTGGTGTCAAATATTTTCTAACATTTATTGCTGATTATTCTCGTGCTACCTGGCAATTTTTGCTTAAAGATCAGAGTACCATTTTAGACAATATTCGCATTTTCTTTTCTGAAATAAAAACCCAATTCAATTAAACCATCATATCTGTACTGACATTGCCCAACAGTTTATGCAGAAATATGTCACTTCCTTTTGTTATGATCATGGCACAATAAACCAAACTGATTGCCCTTATACTCCACAACGAAACGGTGTTGTTGAACGCAAAAATTGCCATCTCTAAGAGGTTGCTTGCACTCTTCTTATCCATTATAAAGTTCCTCACCATTTTGGCCTAAGGTAGTCACTATGACATGTTTCCTTATAAACTGCATGCCCTCTTCTGTTTTACAAAATCACATTCCTTACTCAATTTTGTTTCCTGATGCACCTCTTTTCTCTATACCACCTCACATTTTTGGGTGTACCTACTTTGTTAAAAATCTGCACCCAGGAATGTCGAAACTTGACCCTCGGTCTACTAAGTGTGTGTTTTTGGGTTATTCGAGAACTCAAAAGGGCTATCACTGCTTTGATCCAATACTCAGACAGTGGTTTGTCAGTGCAGATGTAGTTTTTTTTGAGCATATGCCCTTCTTTTTTTAGGATGGAGCAAGCTTATCTCATGATGTGTTGGCACAAACACCTCTACTGGACATTGTTGAAGATTTGTCTCTTTCTTACCAGCCTGAAGAACGTCCACTACAAGTATACAAATGTTGACCAAAGACAAGCATTCCTTCCATGGCCCCTCCTCAACCAATTCCTGCGTCTGCGAATGATCAAATAATCACTGAGGTAACATCCGACTTGCACCTTCCTATCAACTTACGGAAAGGTGTTCGCTCCTGTACTAAACATCCTATCAGTCATTTCTGCACATCTGACAATATGCATAACAACTCTGCCTGCTTTACTTCTACACTTTCTATTGTCACCGTTCCTAAAACTGCTACAGAGGCTCTTACTATTCCAGCATGGAAGAAGGCAATGGACCAAGAAATGCAGACACTATGTCATTGCAAGATGTGGGAGCTTGTGGATCGCCCTTCTTCTTGCCCTATAGTGGGTTGTTGATGGATCTTTACTATTAAATATTAGCCTGATGGGACTATTGAACGTCTGAAAGCATGTATTGTTGCAAAGGGCTACACACAGACATACGGTATTGATTATTTTGAGACCTTATCTCCTGTTGCATGATTAAACTCCGTTCAAATTCAGATTTCTTTTGCTGTGAATAAAGGCGGGTCTCTCTTTCTGCTTGATGTCAAAAATGCATTTCTTTACGGAGATCTACAGGAAGAAGTCTACATGGAGGAACCACCTGGGTTTGTTGCTCAGGGGGAGTCTGCCTCCAAAGTATGTAAGTTGAATAAGGTTATTGATGGTCTCAAACAAAGCATGTGAGCCTGGTTTGACAAGCTCAACCAGATATTAGTCGCCTTTGGCTTTTGTTGTTCTCACTGTGATCATTTAGTCTTTATTCTCAAGACAGTGGCTAGACTTGTCATTCTGATTGTTTATGTGGATAATATTATCTTATCTGGAAGTGATACTATGGGTATATAGGAAACTAAAACTTATTTAGAGAAGCACTTTGTCACTAAAGACCTCGGAAAGCTTCAGTATTTCTTAGGCATTGAAGTCTCCAGATCATCTACAGGATTACGTCTCTCTCAAAAAAAATATGTGCTTGATCTGTTGTAGGAAACTGGCATGCTAGGCTGCAAACCAGCTAACACTCCACTTGACCCAAACATGGACTGGGATGATGCAAACTCTCTTCCCTATGCTGATCATCACCGATTCAGGAGGCTGGTAGGCAAGCTTATTTATTTGACTATCACACGAGCTGATCTTACTGCTATTGTCGGATTCATCAACCGATATCTTGATAAACCCCGGTAATGTCATTGGGATGCTATATGCCATATTCAGCGATATCTTAAAAGTTCTCCACAAAAAGGCTTGATGTATAAGAAGCATGGCTACTACAACCTATCTGGTTTCTCGACTCGAACTATGCAGGAAGTCGTTCTAATCGAAAATCTACATCAGGCTACTATACATGTGTGGGTGGAAATCTTGTCACCTGGCGAAGCAAAAAGTAGATTGTTGTCGCCAGATTCAGTGCAGAGGAAGAACACCGAGCGATGGCTTATACTGCTTGTGAGATTTTGTGAGTATAGAGTCTCCTTCAGGAGTTTGATATATCTTATTCCAACCCTATACCGATGTTTTGTGACAATAAGGCCTCCATTTTTATTGCAAGCAACCCCACCTTTCATGAGAGGACCAAACATATTGAGGTCAATTGTCACTTTATTCGAGAAGTGGTTCTCTCTAGCCGGATTTGCACTCCATATCTCAGTACTGACAAGCAAGTTGCAGACATCTTCATGAAGATACATCCCAAAGCTTGTTTTCAAACTCTAGTTGACAATTTGGGCATGTTCGACATCTACACTTGTGACGTCCCCGGATTTTGATTTCTCCAAACCCTATTGGGAATGAGAGGTCAGAATCTGAAGACATCATCCAATCATATCAGAAAGCGATGCGGAAGCCTAATACGCATACATGAACGTACAACCATAACATACTCAACATTCAACATGTATTTTTATACAAAAAGGACTTATTACAACATGAATTACAATTACAGATTGAAAGATGATTTACAAGTCTAAGAACATGTATGCTAACTAGGATCTTCACAATAGGTACAACCTGAACAACTTGCTCACATCCTGTACTTTTCCTCCCATGCTAACTCTGAACCTAAAACATATGTGAAACAACAAATCAACACACAATGTGTTGTGTACATGGGTAGAAAGATACATATATTTATGGCTTTCATAATTTTGAAAAAGATTTGCAGAAGGAAAGAAATTCATAGAAAAAACTTCTTTATTAAGCGAAATACACCAATTTAAGTCATTTTCCCAGATGAATTGCATTATCAAGGTGGACTAGTACCAAAACATAAATATGGGCCCATCCCCGTGTACCAAGTACTCTAGGGAGACTCCCTGTACACCGTGTTCTCTAGAAAGGTGTACTAGCCAACATTAATCCATTCCCACATAAGGGGGATAATGAGCACCTTAAATAACTACAAAGCATCTACTTATCATTTATGTTTACCAGTGATAAAACGTCGAGTACTATATAGTGCTACTACATCCAATATTTGCAAATAGAAGAGAGCATACATACATATCATGATTGCAACCAAGAAAACCGTAGTCATATACTTAAATAAAACCCACGTACCCGAGTTCAGAGAATTATAATCATCTTAGATCATCTAGAACTTTGTCTGTGACCTGATTAAATATAATTGAGCATCATTAATACAAGGTTCATCATTATTAATGGTATTTAAGTTCTGTTCAGGATTTTGGTCAAACCTAGGTCAATGTAATGTTAGGATGGTGTCTAATATTTTTATTCTGATCTATATGTCATTATTAAGGTCTGGTACGAATTTCACATTTTTCGGATGCCTTATCTATTAGCTATAATTAATATGAGGATTAAACATGTAATTTAGGCATTAATGAGAAAAGGCCTAACATAGATGAATAAAACCCAGATCAGAGTTCACAAGTGGGTTTCCAGTGTTATTAAAGTTCTACTAAAATTTTCTGAGAATTAATATCACATGGATACTATTTATTTCAACTAATGGACTCTAAATCATCTACATTAATATCATCATCAGTTGTTCTTCAAAAGTCTGATCTAAGGGTCCAGTAGTGTAGAGGATACCTTTTTGAGTCTGGGGGTATTTTTTGGGAATTTATTGGACACTGGAGCTATTTTTAATGCATTTTCTAAGATTTGTACTTAAATTGAGATAATTACCTTTTTGATATTATCTGGGCCGTCGGATCTCCAGGTGGCAGTCCTGATTGGCCCGCAGCTCTTCCTAGCTGGCTTAAGTGAACCATTTGGTTCAGTATTGAGCCGGGCGAGTTTGGAATTTGGTCTGTCTGGATCAGCGAGACCCTTCTCACCCGTGATCACCTGCATCGCTACTAACTCGGCGACTCATCTGAAGAACAAGACGCCGCCGTAGGCACCATCAACAGTGAGCTCTAAATCCATCGATGATCTCTCTCTCTCTCTCTCTCAGACTCATGCCGACCTGTGGCCACCGCACTGCATGGGTGACTCTGTAGTCTAGACTTTGTAGATGCGATCTTGCATATTCCGTCCTCGTCGCTTTCCGGAACGCGCCTGGATCGCGGTGGTCTCTGTCCTTCTTTCTGGCGCCTCCGTGGCCTGAGTTCATGGTGAGGAACCTCGCCATTGTCCAACACCCATCTCAGAAACATAGGTAACTCAACTGTCAATGATTGGAGTATGCCAACTAGTTGTCGAGGCAGTGCCTAGTGCGGGCTCTCAAGGTCCAACGAAGATCCACAGCCCACAACCTGACGCTAGAAGAGGTACTCACAGGTGATCAGAGGTGCGATGGACTGCCCCTGAGGTTCTCATCCCTATTGAAGGAGGCCGGCTCGGGTTCTCCTTTCCTGACGTTATGCGCTCCCCTTCTCTAGGAGATCTAAGAAGCGCCGCTGCACTTGAGATCGCCGAAGAGGATGATGTGCACGAGCAGGCTCCCATGGCACATGGATGTCCCTCTAAGCATCGCGTTTGCTAGGTTTCAGCCTTGCTTCAGCCATCGCAGGTCAGAGATGGTGGCCGATGTTGTGGATATGAGGTGGCAGATGCCTGGGATTTTGAAGAGATGGTGGCAGGGTGAAGAGGGTTAGTCTAGGGTGTCGTCGCACCTTGGATCTATCACGACATTGCTATCGTCTGGGGCGTCGAGGTTGCCTTGGGGTTAGGCAGATCCAAGGATCTCGCTTAATGCTCTAACAACCTCCCTGTTACACCTCATAACCTGGTCTCATAGACACTAGTTGCTCCGCTTGAAACGGAGGTAGGGGACGGAGTCAGAGCCATCCGATCCTAGCAGCCTCCCCAAACAGTGAGTGCGATACACTACGGGAATAAGGGGGTAGGCCTGCGTGACATTTGTGCTACTGTATATGAATAAATCTCGAGCTTATTTCTAATTGTTTGGAACCTTGGTTATTAAATCAACCATTGAAACCTAAATAACTCTCATCCATATGATGCAAATTCTATGAGGATTTAAAGGCTAGTTTCCCAAAACGTAATCTAGCATTTAGCTAAGCATGATACCAATATTAAGCATTTGATAGTATAAATAAATTATTCAAATAACCTCGTTGAAAAGTCATATACATCTAGAATGCAAGTCAATCAACCATCAAATCTTGATCGAATAGGTTCAAGTTACATCATTTGATCACATAACGCCTCAAGGTTCATCACTAAATTATTTACTCCAAGTATGGTATCAAATATTGTATTGGATATCGAACTCCTTAATTCAGGGTCATCACAACACTCCAGCTTGAGGGGCAGTATAGAGATATGTTGTCAACTGTTATGTTTTGTTGAGTGTAATGTGCATGGCATGTGCCTCACTTATGTTGTTCACTTCTGTAGTTTAGTCCCATATTTCTCACCTCCGCTCTAGTCTCTATTCTCTTCTGTTATATAAGAGACTGCATTGTACACTATTTTATTCACTCAAAAAAACAACTCTCAGTTTATCCATATATATATATATATATATATATATATATATATATATATATATATGGGATTAAGAGAGAAAGATTTCTCCCCCCATCTCCCATGCCTGTGGCGGAGGCCGAACGCCCGGGAGGGTGGTAAATCAAGGTGGCAATTGGGATTCGAACATGGGTCCTTTTGTTAGGGGACACCGTGCTTGACCACTTGAGCCACTTCTTGTCGGCATATGTATGTATGTATGTGTGTGTGTGTCTATATATATATATATATATCTATACTACTATAAAAAGTGCGAGTTTGATGCTGCGCTCTCCTTGATTCACTCTCTTCTCTCCTTTTTTCAAGGAATTTTTCTCCTATATATATTTATTCTCACATTCTCCTATTAACTTTTATTATCTTATTCTGTATTTCTCTCTCCATCTTACGGAAACAGTTCTTTGATTCTCTCCTTTCAAACAACCAACACAAATATCTTTTACCGCAGAAATCCTTTCACGGACGAGTCCGCTCCCCGTACATTTCCAATAAATTTTATATTTCACGTGCATGTGCACGTGTGCGTTCACTAGTATATATATATATATGTAGTGGTTAATCCTCTAAATAAGTCCTATCCCAGGTATAAACACAAGTGGGTAGTTGGCTCCTTCCAGGCGCCTAGCAGCCTACGCGGTTTATGCTAATTTTATTCAGATGTAAAATGGATGAATTTTTATGTGGATTTAGATATATCGACATATATGTTTTAGCAATCTATATTGGTGTTCTATAAGCTCAATCAATCATAAGTGCACTAAAACCACAACAAACATGACCAATATTAGACCTAAATTGACCTAAATTAGAACTGCATGGGACTTCACTTGTTCTAATATATTCTAAATCAGACCTAATTCAAACTGAATTGCCCTAGTTTACCCAAAATTAAGCAAAAGAAGACCTACTTTTTCCAAATTAAACATAAAAAGCAAAAAAAATCATATTTGATCCAATTAGACCTAATCAGATTTAATGTGACCCAAACAGACCTAACTTGAACTAAATCAGACCTAATTTAACCTAATTAACCCTAAAATGGCCTATTTGTAATAAAATCAGACCTAACATAAGTCAATTTACCCCAAAAAGACCTCAATAGGGCATAGAAAGCCCTAGGCGCCGATGTAGACCACTGAAGGGCTTAGGCACTAATAATAGGGATCCCCCCTTCAGCGCCTAGAACACATGTAAAATTATACATACTCCAAGTACATTTTCTTGATGATAGATATGGATATTTGAGGTTCCAAGAATGTATAGAAGTTACTACAAGGGCTATAATCTTTTGTATATCAATCTAGGACCTAATGAAAATTAAGGGTAATATTTTCATTACATTGTAAACGCTCAAATCTTCTTATTCAGGGCTACTTACAGCTTACATACATATTTTACAACTAACATGTGCTGATCAAATTCATATAACAAGAAAGAATGGATCATGTATAATTATCATGATGAAGTACACTGCAAATGATTACCTAGGTGTGGTTCAAGAGACCCTTTAACATGGAAATCATATTCAAGCAACGATCAAGCAATAAAGTGATTGCTAGTAGTATGAATTCCAAATCATGATGAAATTGAACAACAAATATAGATAAAATACTTGATTTGAAATTACACTTCTAAATAGCATAAATACCCATATATAGGGCAAAGGATTGTTAAAAAAACCCAAGTTCCATATAAGTCAAGGAGCAAATCAAGGGACAACCCCTTATGGATCCTTGACGCCTAGGTGGCCACATAGGTGCATGCCTTAACAAGTATTTATGTGGTAGGTATATGTTGATAATTCCAATATCAAGCTCCACAACCAGTGTGTGTGGTTCCTTATGATGTGCATGACCATTCCTTTTTTATAATGTATTTGAATTTCAACAGGTGTTATTTGAGCAAGAGAGAACTGATTCATAATTTATTAGGGACGAATTGCAATTAATCTACCAATTTACTTATTAGCTAATTAGCAACGAGCTTATTATACACTAATTCATTGTAAATTATAATGTATATATGTACCTTCCTTTCTCCGTTCTGCATGATTTTTTACTGATGTTTCATGCGATGTTGTTTGCATCAAGCTTCACCAACAGGGTTGTGCATAGGACGAATTATAATGAACATTTACGTTCTTAAGGTAGCCTTAATTTTTGTTTATTTCTGTCATGTGATATTAAGCATAAAATTACATTAGTTATACTATTTCTACATACTTTCTAGTGATCACATAGGCAGGGATAACCAAAGTTAGTACATCTCGTCTAGCCCAATACAGGTAGGCCATAATCCACACACTTTCCTGAATGCCAACACAAGGGCGATCAGGAGGGAGGCACTCAATATACACAGAACTTGTAGCAAGGACAAATAAAGAAAAACATATATAATAGGAAATGGTGTCACAACTTCATAATTTTTGAAGTGATGGTTTATACCAGATCTAAGAATCACATGTCTAAATTTTAGTATTTTTCTATAATCTTAGGGGGGATCAAGGCTTCTATGAGCATCATGAATAGTAGCAGGAAGAGGAAGTTAGAGGGAAGGAGAAGGAGAAGATACATACTGTGAGGGGGTAATTGTTATGCCATGGACCTCGATGCTAACAATTTGTTCTTCCTTTCTGCCGTCAATGCAATCTCATCATCATCCCTTAGAGGTTAGTCTGGAATAAAAAAACTAATATATTTGGAAGAAAAATAGTAAAAAAAAAAACAAAGATATGCTTATAAGGCATAAAAAAAAGGAAAAATAATGACAAAACTTACATTTGACATGAGTGAACATAACGAAAAAATAAACGACCAATCTTTCTTGCAGTTTATTCTTGAGTGGTGATATGTAAGAAGATATTATACTATAGTATTTCAGATTATCCTCTCTGTATCACTAGGGTTAGTTATTAATGCAGTATAATTCTCACTAAAACTGATATAGATTTCATAATTTGAAGATATAGACCATGTGTCTGAGTGAGAGGATGATGCATTTGACTGTGGACCCCGATGTTTTCATCAATGACCATCCCAACTTTCCATCCTTGTATATATTGATATCCCCATTATGTTACTAGTGTGGATAATGGAAATATCAAGTGGCAAACCCATGTTCTTGATGTGAGTGAGGCCCAAGTATTGTATAAAATTGTAGATAATTGTAAATTTTATTTATTATAGATTTATATATAAATTTTCATCTCAATTCAAGTATATTAACAAACATAGAAGTCAGATTTGGGAAGATTTTCTTTGGAGAACTAAAATAGAAAAGTGCAACCACAAGATGGCAGTGACTAGTACATGATGAGAAATATGTGCATACTTATTTGAGATATTAACAAACATAGAAGTCAGATTTGGGAAGATTTGCTTTGGAGAACTAAAATAGAAAAGTGCAACCGCAAGTTGGCAGTGACAAGTAGATGATGAGAAATATGTGCATACTTATTTGAGATACATCAATATTTGTTAGTGAAATTTGCAGAATAATATACAACTGATAATATGCACAAAGTTTGACAAGTGCAAATTATGTCGAGAAAGGCAGTGCATTAAAGTTTTTTACCACTCTGTCATTCGTAGATAAACATGTTGCCAACCTGACTACTCGTTGAATTTCACTACCTTTCATGTCAATGGCTTATACATGACAACGATGTAATATGACAGTGGTATAGAAATAGACACTGAATAAGCATGCCCAACTCCAAAGTCTTTTATTACCAATGTCAGCTGCATCGCTCATCAATCTATGGAAGCAACATGATTGATAGTTTGATTAAATAGAGATCTCATACGTATCGGGTGGGGGCAAGGAACGAGGTATCCGAATTCGATGTCGTTTTGCCAGCATGGAAACTATTTTTTTTTGAAACTTTTTGATATTTCGATAAATGCAACCGCACCCGTTTCAACGCATAAATTAATGGATTAATTTATAAAATTTTACAAGCGTGATTTCTACACCTAGATGCATCATTTTATGCAATAAATTTTGTGTGGGGTTAGGTTGGGGGGGTCCTTCATGTGGGAGGTAAGGGAACACTCCTATTTCTTGAGGAATTGGATGAAGGGTTTTGATGAGAAAATGTAGGAATTAAGTTATGTAAATTTGCAAGTATGGGCTATATACGTGCATGAACTTATTTGTGTTGTAATATCAAATATTGGATTTTGAGGGCATCCCCATACATTTTCTCTGGGTTCATAGTTTGTTGTTGATATTGACTCAATAGTCAATCATTTTATTGATCCAAGAACACTAGTGCAATATTTTCAAGCTAAATCATTATTTCTTAGTGTGGTTGGCTCCCTAGCACCCTCATTGTCTGATAAATTACCACTAGGATACGTGTCGTCCACATTGAAGAAATGAAAAAAGCCTACATTGCATAAGTATTTAATAATTTGAATAGCAAATATTCGGAAATGCAATGCAATCATAATATACTATAAGTATATACTATGTATGAGTACTAAATGGTGAAATAACTCCAATCCCCTTTTACTCTTCAAAACAACAATAACAACAAGGATTTCAATTATCAAAATTTTCACAAGATTTCCATTGAAATTTTTGAAGTGTGCACAAAAAACCTTGAAATTGTGGAAATTTGGCGAAATTCATTGAAATCATCGAAATTTTTATCGAAAATTTGATAAATGCAATCTTGGTAGCATATTCGATCAAAATCGACATAGTCACACGTTTTGGTACCAGATCCCATCGAAATCAAAATTTATGCAAAATTTAACCAATTTCAATGAAACTTCATTCCTTGGGTGGGGGCATGCAAGTCTTAATGATGCAAAGTAATGACTATGCACTTATCAGATTGGAAAATATCATTTAAAACAATCTGAAAGAAGAGGATCCAACAATAAGATATTGAGGGGACAATAACAAGTATATAAAATTCAAAACCGGAGATATTTGATGCACCAAAATTGATAAAATAAAAACGTGGTTCTTGTTGTGGTTATGTAAAGCATGGAATCATTTGAATTATTTCATCATTGTTAAACTTTGCATGCATTTCCTTATAAATTTTGAAGCCCTTTGATAGTTTTGGAATTTTGTAAATAATAAACAGCAGATCCGTTGTTGATTGATGTAATTATACAAACAAATACGAAGTTGAACCATAATGATAGAAAAAGCTTTCTGGTTTGTTTACCTGTTGGTGTCTGAAATGGTCCCTTGGTGTCCATACTATAGAACTCAAAGTCCTTTGTTGACGCTGCATGTATCAGATAGAATATGTGAGTGAGAAAATACATATGCAAGTAGGTGAGGAAGAATATTGAATGCAAGAACAGCGATGCTACGGAGTTAATAACCTCCTCTGGTAATTTGATTTATCTTGGAGTTGCTTAATGGCCATCAAATAACCTCCTCTGGTAATTTGATTTATCTTCAGTAGGGTAACGTATCCAAGAGATGGTCATGAGGCGGTAGTCAGTCTCATCCATAACTGATAAGCAATGACACCAATGACGGGTGATTTTCTCATGTTTTTGTTTAGTAGACTGTCAGATTTCTGTAAAGAGACACCTAGGAGAACTAAAAGACAACAACATACCTAACTCAAAGAACGCATACAGTTCAGAGGAATGCTTTAACACGATTATCTGATTGATGTAAAACTCAGCTACTAAACACCACCATTGCAAAAGTAAAAAAGATTATTATGATGTGATTACTGTGATTTCCATGTTGGTCAGTATGATTACTATAGTTAGAAAGATAAGTCATGTTTGAATATAGTAGGAGATGTGTGCCTACATATTTTTTGGGGATTGACTCTGCCTTTAGACTGTTTTTGGGGAGACGTATATATGTCTACAGAGATAGTTATATATTCAAAAACTGGTGTGTGTTTTTGGGTAGCGCCCCTTTCCTCTGCATCTGCCATTGGTAAATTCGCTTGGTGGCGCCTACACCCAGTTCATGTCTTGATGCCGCCCTAGCAGTTGATTTCTATATGATTAGAATCTTTCCTCCGCCTGCTACCGGTGCCCTTTGCGAGGAGGAAGGCAATGGAAAGAGTAAGGGAAAGAAAGTTATGTGAAGATGAAGGGGAAGAAGCTTACTACTGTGATTTTAGAGGCCATTGACCCAGATGTGATTCCACCTATTCTTGCTACCGCCACTTCTAGTTGTCCATTGTAGGATACACAAGGGATTCGTGGTATGGGTGGCAATGACTAGATTAGAGAAAAGGAAAACGACAACAATCGATTACATGGGGAACACAACATAAAAAAATTCCTCCGGAGACGCATCTGCCAAATTTTGAGCCCACCAATAACATAGGAACATGCATAATATCGTAATAAAAAAAAATATGATATTACGGGAAAAGTAAAAGCTAGAAAATATTTACAGCAAAATTGGGATAGTATCCACGGCAGTAGAAACATTTGGCTTTGATTGGATAAAACAATAATCAAAACAAAATCAGTTTGTTGCTTTTGGAATTATTTACGGCAACAAATTTTACTCGTTGCTACTTTTTTCCTTAAGATAAAATGTTTACGTTGGTGCTCTAGTCTAGTTACTGGCAGACAATAGAGTATTAATAAAACAATTTTAAGATTTGAAGGGTAGTTTCCTAGAACTACTACCTTTACCATGGTATGTCACACCATTTCAAAATTACTCGCTAAACATGGTTGGACTTGGTGTCTAGCTTGATTATATCACATGGACCATTTTTTGTTGGAATAACTATGCTTCCACCCATGTAGTCAACCCCAACATGGTTGAGGATGAGGCTTAGATGATGATTTGAATAGCTATTTTACCATCATCCACCACAGATTTGTTCTTCCTCGCCAACTTAGAATCTCTCCCTGCATATAGCACCCAGTCACCTTCCTCGAGTCCCATTCTAGCGATTGCTCCCTTGATTTCCTCCAACATTTTGCCTCCCCTTACATGCCAACAGCCAGTGGGAGGCAGGGCAGGACGCTGGGGAAAAGAGGCATGGTTACATGGGATGGCAGCAATACGGGATATGGGACATAGACGAACAATGCAGAAGGCGGCAGGAAGTGGCAGCATGGAGGGTAATGTCTACAGGGTTAGGAAGGACAATGAGTCAACAACAAAAGATGGAAGAGGGGGGGTCTCGGTTGGGGAGAAAGAACCAACCATCAGGGGAGGTTAGAGTACAGATTATAGAAAATATCCCACATGACATTTTGAACCCAAATACTGTGTTGTTCATTATTGACATATTCAAACATTATATTTGAGTGTTAAGGAAACGATTGAGTTTTTAAACAGAAGGGCCACAAATTAGTACTCTCCATTATCTCAGAATAAACAAGGGATTCTAATCAGAAAATTTCTAGTTGGGATTGAAGTTTGAATTTGGTTCCATGAACAAAAACTTCTTGTTAGTTGCCTAACTTTTTATCATCTAGCTTAGATATTTTAGTAATAACATCTTTAAGTGAGTGAAACTCTCAACCAGATGAAAGTATATAAAGTGACCAATGGAATAAGCATGAATACTTTGCAGAGCCAACTTAGAAATTCCTTATTTGAAACGTCTGGAATAATATAAGACGGCTACTTGTTGTTTTAGATAAGAGGAGTCCCCCTCCTTATATAGGAGAAGGGGGAAGCATACATGATACAAACTAAACCTAATGGGCCATGACATATTGTCCATATCACAAAGACACTTAACAACATAAATAAACAGACTCACTAATACTCCCCCTCAAGTTGAAGTTGGGAGAATCCCAAATCACCTTGCAAACATAGAGTCGGTCTAAAAATAAAAAGACAGAAATATAAAGATAAAATCAAGCCCATATAAAAATTCCTCCCCCTCAATGTTACAATAAATCACTCAAGCACTCAAATACTCACAGACTCCCCCTCAAGTAGATACTCCAAAGCAACACATATGTAGGCAAGCATGGAGACTTCTTGATCATCATAATGTCATCAGGAATAAAAGGAATAAAAGAACAGTGAATAGGGACCAAGATCTTCATCACAATCATTGTCATAGTAGCCAAAAAGTGTTGGATCATAAGTCCTAGAGAGTGCTAGGTCACAAGTCAACGTGCAAACCAAGTACGGATGAGCCAGAGAGTACTGGCACACAGAAGCAGAAAGTCGACGTACAAACAAGGCATGAACAAGTAAAAATGTCAACATGCGCAAAACATGGACATTGTCAACATGTAAACAAAGCATGAACAAACCAGAGAGTGCTGAAATACAGAAGTAGAAAGTCGACATGCATAAAGCATAGACAAAGTCTACATGCAAATAAAGCTCGGACAAATAGCAGGTTGTCAAGACTACCTAGCGGGATAGAAGACCATTAGCTTAAGCAAGCAATAGACATAAAGCTCCTGACAATAAGCTCTCCAAGAAGTATATAAAAGATTTTTGAGATGTAAATATCAAAAGTAGAAGTCCATGAACCCCTGACGAAGATAGCACTTGGCAACAAAAAAGAATTCTCCGCTTGATGAAGATGAGATTGATGCAGAAGCATTCATAGTAGAATAAATACTCCATGGAATACAATATATGAAGCGGTCGCAAATATCCCGCTGTAGTAGATTCCATGCATCTGCTTGCACTTATCTTTAATTTGCATTTTTTTCCCTTAAAACAACTTGGTTTTTGACGGTTCTCGTCCAAAGTACTTTGACCCTTGACCGGCAATGGAATCAAGAAACAATTCGATGATTGTTCCTTACCCTCGATCAACTGAAGATGTGTTGGTGTTGGTTAAGGAAGATGGAGGGGCTAAACAAGCGGAAGGTGGCAAAGAGAAAAAAAGGAAATCGTGATCGGAAAGGAAAGTCACGATTGAAACAGAAAGTATAGAGAAGACAGTAAACGCTCCAGGAACATGTGTCCTTCTCGTCACCATGAATCATGATTTCTTTTCTTCAGGGGGAGTAGCAAGCTGATTGGATTCCATAGGAGCAAGTTCCCACTCCCTACACTGTGGCAAGCCGTTCTCGCTCCCACCCCTTACCCTTTCTCGGACAGTCAGACCCGAAGCCACCTGAATTCCTGAAAGGAAGGGGCCAGACGCACCAGGAGACTACCAGAACTGCCGTTGCAGTTACTTTCCGCGCGAGAGTGAGATTTGCGTGGGCAAGGGATTCCGCTCGAGCGAGGGGGCATGCGTCAGCGCCTAACAGTAAATAGCCAGTGCTGGCGGCCGGCGGTGCTCCAGTAGACAGTAATTCGCTAGCTAGATGGATGTGTGGTAGGGTTGGTGAGCGGATTCTGGGGCTTGTAGGATGCGACAGGGTATAGGTGTTGGAGGCTGGAAGCAGGTTCCTTGCTGGTAGTTGACGACCGCGGAAGGTTGTGCTGTATCGCAAAGCAGTCGGGGTAGGGTCGAGATTTGAAGAAGGGGATGACCGGAAGTACAAGACAGACAGATTGGCCTACATCTTCTAAGAAAAGGAAAAAACAAAAGGAAAAAAGTAGGGATTCAGTAGATAGTAACAGGCAGGGAAGAAATTGGCGAAAAATGGTTCCTTTATATTAGGATTGGATCACTTCTACTCTGACGACTACTTTTTGTGTTAGATAAGAGGAGTCCCCCTCTTTATATAGGAAAAGGGGAAGCATACATGACACAACTTAAACTTAATGGACCAATACATACTTAGGCCCATATTACAAAGATACTTAATCATCATCATCATCTAAGCCTCAGTCCCAACTATGTTAGGGTCGGCTATATGGATCCTGTGTTTCCATTCAGCTCTATCATGGACCATATTCTGGTTGAGATTAGAGATTCAAAATCTCTCTTTATAAGCTCATCCCATGTTAATTTAGGCCTTCATCTTATTCTATTTATAGTATTTTGCTCAATAGCATTGCTTCGTATAGGTGCACTAGTTGGTCTGCATTACACATGTCCATACCATCTGAGAAGGCTCTCGCGCAACTTGTCCTCAATGCTCGTCAACCCCACTTTATTCCTGATATAGTTATTTCTCAAGCGATTTTTTCTTGTCTTCCCACACATCCATCTCAGCATATGCACGTTCATCTTGTTGAGACCTTGTTTCTTCACCGCCCAACATTCACTCCCATAGAGCATGGCTGGTCGTATAACTGTTCTATAAAACTTACTTTTTAACCCGAGAGGGATCTTCCGATCGCATAATACTCCAGTTGCACTCCTCCATTTCAACCATCCTGTAGTGATATGGTGACAAACATCATTTTGGACATCCCCGTCTATTTAAATAATAGAACCCAAGTAACAAAATTTATCACATTTTGATATATCTACACCGTCCAACTTGGCTCCATCATTCACACTGCGAGATTGGCTGAAATTGCAATGCATATACTCAGTTTTGCTCCTGCTAATCATCAATCCAGTCTTTCTCCAGTGTTCAACTTTAGCATTCAATCCATCTTTAGTTTCTTCAATCAAAACAATATTATCAGCAAATAACATACACCAAGGAATATCATCCTGAACATTCTTTGTCAACTCATCCATAACAAGAACGAATAGATATGGGCTGAGTGTGGATCCTTGGTGTACCCCAACCGTGATAGGAAAAGTTGGTGTCTCTCATCCAGGCGTCTTGACACTTGCAGTAGAGCTATCATACATGTCTTGACACTTGTAATAGAGCTATCATACAAAGACACTTAATAACATAAATAAACAGACTCTCTAATAAAACGGTATACTGAACCTATTATTCAAGTGGCATCATCATCTTATAATTTCAATGACGAGCAAAGCATTTCTTCCTACATAAGATGATTTGAAATAAGTGTTTCTATGCCCAAAAAAATTTGAAACCAGATGCTCATTTGGAGATTACATTGAAGCTTTTCAATGACTAAGTCGTCCTTATAATAATTGCAAAATTGAACATAGCACAAAATAAAAAGGCAAAATGCTCACCTATCCATTATTGTGAGGAGTTGTATATCAGACATCCTGTGCCCGTTCAAGTAAACATTGTAAATTGCCGCAAGGGCTGCATAATGCAGTGTGAGAGGGTCGAGAGCCATCTCCTCTTTGTTTATATAAATGGGCAAATTACATATAGGTACAACAGTAATAAGGACATGACAGAAGTAAATAATACATATAATAAAGAGATATGTTAACACTCCCCCTCAAGCTGGAGTGTACACATTGTGTATGCCCATCTTGCCAAATAGATTTTGTAATACTACTGGACCCAATGGCTTTATCAGAATATCTGCCAGTTGGTCTTCAGACTTGACATATGGTGTTACAACAACACCATTCTTGATCTGATCTCGGATAAAATGACAATCAACTTCTATATGCTCCATGCGCTCATGAAAGACAAGATTCCTGACAATGTGTATAGCTGCTTGGTTGTCACACTTGAGTTCCATAGGAGATGAAATAGGGATCTTCAACTCAGAAAGAACAAATTTCACCCATTGTAACTCACAACACGCATGTGCCATCGCTCGATATTCAGCCTCAGTGTTAGATCTTGCCACAACATTTTGCTGTTTACTTTTCCAGGTGATCAGATGATTCCCTAGAAAAGTGCAGTATCCTGATGTAGATCTCATGACAGTCTGATTTCCGGCCCAATCTGCATCTGCATAACCTGTAAGGACCAAAGTAGAAGAAGGCATCTTCGGTCTATAATAAGTGATTCCCTTTCCGGGAGCACCTTTTAGGTATCTCAAAATTCGACAGATTGTTGTCCAATGTGACTATCATGGTGAGCTCATATGCTGATCACCACCCCTACAACAAAGAAAATATCACAGGCCGTGTAACAGTCAGATATATTAGTTTACCAACAATCTTCCTGTAATATCCTAGAACTGAATACTCTGCATCATCAGCCATTTCCTTGATGTGATAGTCCATAGGAGTAGATATTGGCTTGGACTCGGTCATGCATGTCTCTTATAATAAGTCTAGCACATATTTCCTTTGAGATAGGTTGATACCTACATGAGATCTAAGTACCTGAATACCCAGAAAATATCTCAGTTTACCCAGATCCTTTATTTGGAACTGTCCCTGCAAACCTTTCTTCGCTCGTGATATTCCTGTAGAATCACTGCCAGTAATCTTTATGCCATCAACATACACAACAATAATTATAGATCCATAGGAATAAGTAGAACAAAATGACGAGTGATCAGTCACAGAACGAGAGAAGCCCATTTACATAACAACATCACTGAACTTGTCAAACCAGGCTCTAGGAGATTGTTTCAGTCCATATATGGCCTTCTTTAGCTTACACACCTTCTGATACTCCCCCTGAGCAACAAAACCAGGAGGTTGCTCCATATAAACATCTTCCTACAAATCACCAGGAAGGAAGGCATTTTTGACGTCTAGCTGAAAAAGAGGCCAATCAAAAGTAGCAGCCATAGAAATAATAATCCGCATAGAATTCAGACGAGCTACATGGGAAAAGTCTCAAAGAAGTCGACCCCATATGTCTGTGTATAGCCTTTAGCCACCAATATGGCTTTCAACCTTTCAACTGAGCCATCTGGATTGTGTTTGATGGTGAATACACATCTACATCCCACAACCTTCTTACCTGTAGGTAAGTCAACAAGATCCCAAGTACCATTATGTAATAAGGCTGACATTTCCATCTGCATTGCCTGTTGCCAGCCATTGTCCTTCATAGCATCATGATGATTTCTTGGTATATCCACAGAATCAATCCCAATAGAAAATGTGTGAGCCTGTTTAGATAATTTGGACAAACAACACACATTAGCAATGGGATGTCGAATAGTACAAGAACGAGTACCTTTCTTTACAACAATAGGAATATCAAGATCTGATGCTTCTACAGGAATCTCTTGGGTAGGAGAAGATGGGGAAGGCACAGAGACAGGTGTCACTACTTCTTCTGGATTCTGTCTACCTCGCCTGTTATAAATGTGTGGATAATGCTCAATTGTGGATCCATCTGCAAACTACTCTTCTTGAATGATAGTATAATCAGGAATGATGGGTGGCACTCCCTCACTTTGCACAAATGGTGGAACTCTCTCACTCTAAAAAGATGGTGGCACTCCGTCACTCAGTTGCTCCCCCTTACCCATGGCACCAAAAAAAAATGGAGTAGTCTCATGGAAAGTAACATCCCTAGACACAAACATGCGACAAAGACTAGGAAAATAACAAGTGTATCCTTTTCTAGTATCGGAGTACCCAACAAACAAGGTTTTAATCGGTCTAGGGGATAACTTGTCAGCCTTAGGGTCAAAATTGTGGACAAAAGAGGTGCAGCCAAACACTCTAAGGGGGATAGAAAAGGGTTGATATGTGGGATGTAACACACCGAAAGGAGTGCGCCCTTTGAGAACAGAGGATGGTTGTCTATTAATTAAGAAGAAGGCAATGAGAAGGGCCTTAGACCAGAATCTCTTGGGAACATTGGATTGAAACATGATAGACCTGGCAACATCAAGAAGGTGGCGATTTTTCCTCTCGGCCACCACATTTTGTTGGGGGATGTGAGGACAGGATGTATGATGAATCATGCCAGCAGAACTGCAAAAGTCAGACATGAATTTTTGAACATACTCTAAAGCATTATCAGATTGAAGAACTTTAATGTTGCTATCAAATTGAACTTTTATTTCTTTACGAAAATGTTTAACAATAGACAACAGATACTCTTGACTTTTGAGTAAATAGATCCATGTCATACGGGAAAAATCATCCACAAAAGAAATAAAATAATAAAAACCATTATAACTCTAGTCTTTAACAGGACCCCATACATCACTACAAACCAACTCAAAGGGGCATGATGCCCGTTTATTGACACGATTGGGATAAGACAATCTATGATGCTTTCCCAACTAACACGAATGACATTCTAAAGATGACACTTGGGACAACTCATGTTCCAACTTCATCAGGATCTCTAAAGACGGATATCCATATCTACAGTGTCATAGTAAAGGGGAACCACTCAATAGGACGGCTGGAGCAGGAGCAGATATTTGGCGAGGTAGACTATCACCATGGAAGAGGTAGAGATCACCTTTCCTAGCCCCCCCACCAATCATCCTCATACTCTTGAGATCCTGTAATACAAAATAAGAAGGCCCAAAAGTTACTGTACATGTTACAGTGTCAATCAATTTTGTAACAAAAAGAAGATTGAAAGGAAACTCAGGCACAAAATGCATAGATTTAAGATCAATTTTATGTGTTAGAGAAACAAATCCACTAGTTAACACTCTCCTCACTGAACCATCTGCCAGTGTAACAGATTGATGAGAAATATACGAGTCAATGGAGTGGAGCAATCTTCTCATACCAGTCATGTGTTGTGATGCGCCAGAGTCAACCACACAAGAAGAAGTAGAGCTAGAAGCTATAAGGGATGTAGCCTGATTACCTGCAGTAGATGCCAGGTTTGCTGAAGATGATGATCCCAGATTCATGTGCTGAGTGGCAAGAATAAACCAGTCATACTCCTCATGGGTGAGAGTGATGCCTGAAGACCTAGGACCCACAACTGGAGACACAAAAGGATCAGTAGTAGTGGCATAATTTGTTGCCCCCACCGGTAGTGCAGTATGTCTCCCATGTTTCTTCCAACATTTCTCCATTGTGTGTCCTGGTTTGTCACAGAAAGTACACCTGGGACGTGTTCCGCGTCCTCTTCCCATACCAGGTCATCCTCCTCTCACTGTAGCAACTATAGATGCATGAGACTCCCCAGAAGATACAACTGATGTGGGATCAACAAACTCAAAGTTGGATTGTTGAATCCTCGAGTAGGCTTCCTCAAAGCTGGGCAATTTATTAGAGGCAAGGATAACACTGCAGGCAGAGTTGCAAGAAGAACTAAGTCTAGACAAGAATTTGGCAGTAATCAAATCATCTATGTCTTTGACCTGCTCTTCAAGTGTCACAGGATGATAGTAGCTCAACTCTTGGGCAATAGCCTGAAACGCTCCAAAATATTCTTCTAGTGACTTATCACCCTATCTCTCTGCAAAAAGGCGGTCATAGATCATAAACAGGTAAAGAACATTCTTCTCCTAAGAGTAATGTTTCTTCACTGCATCCCATATCTCCTTGGTTGTAGAGTAAAACATGAACCTCGAAGCAATCACAAGTTCCATACTCCCCCACAACCAAGTCTTCACAAGACTGTCATGACGCTTCCACTCAGCATATTCTTTCTCAGTACCAGCAGCGGAAATAGAGTCAACATGCCTCGCCTTGTCACGAGGCTCCAAAGTTGTATGGACAACATTCATCCATAGGAGATAATTTTGCATGTTCAGCTTTATAGAGGGGATAGGAAACATCTCACTGTAGATAGTAGACGTCTTGGTGTCTTCCATGATTTAACGGGACTTTGTGATAGACAGATACACAACATAGTGAAGGCTTGAGTGACGGTGAGATACACGTCACACCATAGAAAGATGTGTTACTAACGCATCCACAGCCTCCAATCTATTTTCCTAATCACACATGAAGAAGATGTGATTAGGAACACACTTCGGAGGTGACGACTCCTTCGGTTTAGGTTTTAGACACCTGTTCGATCAACTGAGGACCCCAAACAACAATTGCGATACCTACTGATCTGGCTGACACTTGTTGTAGATGGCAGCGGTAGATGGATGAACCGTGGTGAGGCGACAAGGGAGTGTTTGCACCTCTGGGCCTGGGCGAATGAGCCTACAACAATGGTGGGAGGTTGTTGTTAACCCAACCATGGCGGCGACTGGAAGCCACTAGCCCAGTGATGGTGGTGGATGCTACTGCTGTCACATGCGGCGGCGACGGCGGTGGCTGCAAGCCACTAGCCCAGTGGCGGCACTGGCTGTTGCTGTTGTTGCTACCGCCTACAACAGCGACGACGACGGAGGCAGAGGTTGGTGCTGCTGTTGGTGACACTGGCGGCTAAGGGAGAAGAGGATCAGATAGGAGCTCTGATACCATGTAAATTGCCGCAAGGGCTGCGTAATGCAGCGTGAGAGGGCCGAGAGCCATCTCCTCTTTATTTATATAAATGGACAAATTACATATAGGTACAGTAGTAATAAGGAAATGACATAATTAAATAATAAAGATAATAAAGAGATATGTTAACAAACAGCCACTAGCCCAGTGGCGGCACTGGCTGTTGCTGTTGTCGCTGCCGCCTACAACAGCGACGACGACGGAGGCATAGGTTGGTGCTGCTGTTGGTGACACTGGCGGCTAAGGGAGAAGAGGATCAGATAGGAGCTCTGATACCATGTAAATTGCCGCAAGGGCTACGTAATGCAACGTGAGAGGGCCGAGAGCCATCTCCTCTTTATTTATATAAATGGACAAATTACATATAGGTACAGTAGTAATAAGGAAATGACATAATTAAATAATAAAGATAATAAAGAGATATGTTAACAAACATGATGCACAAAGTTCTCAAAACACCAAGGTGCAGAGAAGTTTTGTGCTTTCCAAGCTTCATAAAACTCCAGGAAGGGTCAGATGTACTTCATCTAGTGCTCCTACATTTTAAGCAGAAGTGACGAAAAGCCTGAGGTGAAGCCTTCAGCTTGCGAGTTTTTAGCATGATGAAATGACAATCGATGTACTAACATTGAAATATAACGTCATAAGATATGTAATAGCATCATTATGTTATGATATCTTGCTCATTGTCACTATATCCAAGTATCATTTTCCTCATAGTATGGGTTGAATCTGCAAGGCAGTCCAGGTATAACAGGTATTCAATGCAATTAGGAGGGGTCTAAGATCATAATATCCTTACAATTATGATCTTAGTTCTCATTAAGGAAGCATGGACACTTCTAGACAGCCCCCGTGTCCGTGTTGGACACGTACACTTCCTGGACATGGCCCAAAATGTTTAAGACAGAGACACATACACTTCTAGGACATGGCCCAAAATGTTTAGGACACGGCTGGGACGTGTCCAGTTCATTTTGGTTTTTTTTTCTACACCCCGAACATAGTTGGGCACTGCCTAGACACTTTCTGGACGCGTCACTATAGAAGTAGATGTTGTTATAATAGCCTATTTTACAATGCAAATGTTGAATATACAACTACTACTTGTGTTGTATTACTGAGAAAATGTAACATAGAGCTGAGATCTTATCACAATTACAAGCAAATCGATTGGGAAAATAAATATGTAAAGTCTAAGCTGAATCAGATATTCTGAATCAAATTATGGTCTAATCAGTTGGTTTAATGAGTAACATGAACTCATATATAAATATTCTGTAATATACTATATTTAAAAAAATACATGTTAAGTTTTCTTCTTGACATTGTTTCTACTACACACACAAAGACACACCTTTATATGCATATAAGATTATATATATATATATATATATATATATATATATATATATATATTATTCTGGACAAAAAATAAATTCCAATTCAGACATCATACACCCACATATATGGATATATTAAAAGATATTTTCCCCTCATCCAATATCGTGTCCGTTTTCTACATTTTTAAATTTGTCGTGTCTATGTCAGTGTCCCTGCCTAGAAACGTGTATGTGCTTCATTGGTTTTCATACTTACATATTTGAGTATAACTTACAATTACTTTGTTGTCATACTTACATGTTTGAGTATGAATTACATTAAACTTGTCAGACATAATTCCTAAGAAAAAAATACAAATGCTCTTTTGCAGGAGGAACAAAAGCAATGGAGTGGTGCTTTCTACCATACAATTTACCCTTCAAAATCCATCCCAAAATGCATCTCAACCAAGATTCCACTAATAATCACACTGAGATGGTTATCAATGCTACAATGAGTTGGTTAATCCCATCTAATATTAGCAATCAGGAACAATCATCATATAAAATAAAAGAAAATTGTCGTATGGATCAAATTAACAAAGACGTCATTCTCACCTCAGTTTACTATAAAAAATGAACATGGTTTGGATTGAATCAACAAGCAACCGGTTGCAAGCACCCTAAAATGCATCTTGTGGCTAGATGTAATAGAGGGTGAAATCAGGCTCAACTGGCATACAGGCTGCCTGATGTCTTTGTCATAGAGCATTTTATTGGATTTATCCTAGCACTTTTGTTGAGCTAATTGATGAAGACAATTTAACTTGGAAACTGGAGGTGTTGAGTCCTTTCAATTTTGAACTGATTCCAATTATCCAAAAAATCGCATTATAACCTTATAAGAAAAATATGTGTACTACTATCCATCCTTAAATGGATTTTTCACTATAAAAAGTGACAACTAGCTGGGTTGTAGCAGTCACACATCAGAGTGAATGAGCATGAATGGGAAAATGCAACAGACAATTTGGAACCCTATTTCAAATGCTAACATATATTTCAAAATCTCCCTACCAAATTCAACCTCAAATCTAGGCTGGGGCGTATCTAGGCGGGGGCAACCGGGGCTGAAGCCCCCCCCCCACAAAAAAAATCAAGATGCATGTATTTATACATTTATAACATTGCAAAAATACTATATATAGAACATTTTTTTGGTATAATTTCAAGTAAATTTTTAGCTGAATTCGTATCGGGGTATTATTTGTAGACAAGTTGCACAGGTTCAAATCTCACCTAAAGCATATTTTTTTCGAGCTCATTAAACTCAGCCCCCTGTTATGATTAATATGAAGCCCTTCAAACTCAGTGCCCCCCAACTGCCATTATCTGGATCCACCCCTGAATCTATACATCATGTGAGATTGATATATATGAAGTATGTAAAATTGATCCTAAGACGATCTGCCACTCCCTGCTGGAAATTAAACTCATCTTGAGTGATCAATACAGTTATAGGTATAGTGTGAATATATACCTGAAGAGTTCAGGCCATCATCAACACGTGTTAGATTACTAAGCAATGAGATTTACAAAAAAAACATACTAAAGAAACATGACATAAGTCAAGGAGGTTAGAAAGCAAAATATACATGACTGACTAGATAACTAAAACTCAGCTTGAACAACGTCCATAACTACACACTACAAAAGGATGGTACAATCAATTGAGTAAAATGGTTAGACTTTTTATGGCATCCACATGACAGAAGCATACCCTAGGAGATGGCAATACAATTTCCCAAAATGTTTTAATTGCTTTTGGTAACTCAGTCATTTCTCTCTCATTATCTTAGGGTCTAGAGAATTCAAATACGTTAGAGTAAAATTACCCTATCAAGATAGAAACATTCCAAGTTGTCAAAGAGGAAACAATTAATTAGGGCGGAGATCAATTTATAATAACAAAACAACCATGTATATGATGACGTTTAAGTATTCCTAAATGTGAATCAAAATTTCTATACAAAAAAATAGAATAGCCTCTGTGATGCAATTATAAGATAAGAGAATGAATTCAAAAGGAAGAGAAAAAGGACAGAACCATGAGGGGCTGATAAGGATACCTGAAAGAGCGTTTAACACCAGAAAAAACAAAGAAATACAATTTCAATGATTCTTGGTGAAGTGTGGAGTCCAATTGCACTGCAATAATCAACTAACCATGTTGGCAAGGATAAAGGTGACCTTACTCTTCAAGTGCATTATAAAGCCCCAATATTATTGATGTTCTAAATGTTGATATTAAATAGAAAAAATATAGTGTTAATATATTTCATATATATTCAGATATTTATTCTATTTTGTAATTTCTATATCCTGTTGGACATCTATGTAAATTCTCCAACTTCTCTTTTTAATAAAAAGGGAGAAGGCATATTGCCTCTCCCACACTGCATTGCACGTTGCATTGCGGCACCACATTTCACATGGTACCAGAGCAAAGATCCTAACCTAACCCTACCCAGTAGCCCGAGCGCCGCCACTGGCCAGAAGAAGCCGCAGCGGGCGCCGCCGGCTCCAACAGTCGTCGGTCGATCGGCCGCCAAGCACCCCCGATCGGCGCGTTGCTGCCCTAAAGGGAGGACAGTCACCGTCGGCCCAAGGCGGGCGCAACAGCCGCCTCCCGGGCCAGGCAAAGTAGTCGTAGTCCCCTCTCCTCCTCTCTCTCTAGATCATCGGGTCCTTCGTTTGATCTAATAGATTTCTAAATCCCAAACCGGAGGGTCTGTCAGTACGTAGGAAATTTCTAATCACATCTCCTCCATGTGTGATTAGGGAATTTTAGTTGGGGGTTGTGGATGTGTCGGATACACATATGATCTTGTGACGTGACGTGTATCTCTCCGTCACCCAAATCTTATGTGACGTGTATCAATCTATCACTCTTCTTCTCATTAAATCATGGAGGGCACCAAGGCATCTACCATCTATAGTGAGATGTCTCCTATCCCCTCCATCAAGCTGAATGGGAAAAATTGTCTCTTATGGATGATTGATGTTCATACAGTATTGGAGTCTCGCGACAAGGTGAGACACGTTGATTCTGATCCTCCTACGTCTATTGACAAAGGCTATGTTGAATGGAAGCACCACTACTACAGAAATGGCTTATAACGTCACATTTAGAGGCGTCAGTTGTATCCCACAACCTGACGCCTAAATCCTACAACGTCGGCTGAAAGCACAAACCGACATATATATCTGAAGACCAGCCAGACACAGGTATCACTTTTTATTTAGCATCGGTTGCTCAGTAAGAAATCGACGCCTAAATTCGCCCGCCAAATCCAAATTTTTAGTGCAAAAATTTTGAATTCCTGCTTGCTCGCCTGTCGCACTGCTTCCATCACGCCTGCCGCCTCTACCGCCGCTCGACAGGTACCATTCTTCCTCCTCTTCTTCTTCCTATCTTTGAATTCCATGGTGAGCAAGTTGTGTTGTCTTCATGATCACGAGTCAACTCAAGATTGGGCTTGTTTGGTCTAGTCGGAACCTGTGAAGGTGATGAATATGCTTTCCATCTCTAGTTTGCCAATCTCAAGATTGGGCATGTTTGATCTTATAATATTCATAGATTATTCATCTAATGTTAGAAAAATACATATAAGTAGTTATTGGAAAGGATTTTAAAATAGGAACCTCGTTATTGGAAAGGATTTTGAACATGGCTAAAACACCCAAATTAGGGTTTAAAAGGTACTTAAGATGATAATAAATGTAAATTCTATTAATTTTAGGAATAGGTGAGGTCAGAAGAACTAAGTTAGGATCTTCTTTGCTCCAGGTAAGCATGTCATACCACTATGCATATTCACTTTGGATGAATTTCATGTTATGTATGATTTAAGACTATGCTTTAAAGTTCAAGTTAATGAATGAAATCAAGATAACAATGATGCCTCTGATTATATTATTTCATGTTGTTTGTTGTATTAATTAATTCCTATTCTTATAAGCGATTCTCATTAGTTTAATGATATGATCATGTAATGATCAAGATACTAAACAAAGAGTCATCTAAAATAATACTAAGGACATGTTTCTGTTGTGACATGTTGAGTTTTTTTCTATGTTATACCCACCATGATTTGTGTTATAAAATAATACGTTGCTTAATTTAGGAAGCATTGATATGTTGTTATGGCTGTCCACAAGGGACTGGTGTTATATTATGTTGAATGGGGTTGTGAACAAGGGACTGGTGTTATATTATGTTGGCCTAGAAACCCGTCTAAGATTTACTCATTAGGAGTAAATCTTAGATAGTCCCTGATTTGGGACTGTTCTTGAACACCTAATCTCACTTAGGATGTAAGTGTATAATGTGTATTGGGTTTTCAAGAAAATTTTGGCAGCATTTTCTCTGTTTGTTCTCTAAGTACATATGTACTTGGAGAACAATGGGGAAATGCTGCCAAAATTTTCTTGAAAACCTAATACACATTATACACTTACTAGTGAGATTAGGTGTTCAAGAATGGGATAGGTGGTACACATTTATTATATATAAGACCTTAAACCCTAAACTTGTTCTAATATATACTTGTTTTCTCTTTGATCATAGAATGAATGGATCATGGATGTCCATTCCATATCGCTGCACCCCAGAGTTTATTTGTGTTCTTGATCAGTTTATTAGATTTGCCAAGGAACATAGGAAACAACCTGGAGATAGGTTATATTGTCCATGTAGGCATTGCGGTAACAACTTGAAAGTCAGCACTGGTGACGAAATTAAAAGTCATGGCATGTGCAATGGGATTGTACAAGGCTATACAAAATGGCACTGGCATGGAGAGATTTCAAACCTGAAATTAGTGGATGTCGATAGCAGGCTTGTGTGGAAGAAGAAATTGCCTTCGATGATGTAGATGTGAATGAACCAGTTCTAGTAGACCGTTGATGTGATGTTGGATAGTTGTGGGGGTAGAGCACACCGATCAACCTCCCATGTTTAGAAACATTGTGCATGATGCTGAGATACCATTATACATATGTTGTTCTAAGTTTATGAAGCTTAGTGCTGAGTTGAGATTGTACAAGCTGAAAGCTAATAATAGATGGAGCGACAAAAGCTTCACGTCATTGTTGTCTTTGTTGAAAGAAATTCTTCCTGAAGGAAACGAGCTGCCAATCTCAACATACCAGCTAAAGAAATTGTTGTGCCCAATGGGAATGGAGGCCAAGAAGATAGACGCATGCCTGAATGATTGTGTATTATTTCAAAAGGACTATGTGGATTTGAAAGATTGTCCAAAATGTGGTGCGTCAAGGTATAAATTGACGACTCCGTGGGAGTCCAAAACTTGTTCTCCTGCCAAGGTGATGTGGCATCTACCTATAATATCACAGTTTCAATGCTTGTTTGTCAATTCGATAGATGCGAAGAATTTGAGGTGGCATGCAGATGTTAAGAAAAATAATGATGAGATCCTACGTCATGCGTCTGATTCCCCACAGTGGAAGCAGATTGAATTATTGTACCCTAAATTCGGTGAAGAAGTTAAGAATCTAAGAGTTGGGCTTTGTACAGATGGGATGAGTCTGTACGGGACATTGAGCAGCCAACATAGCACTTGGCCAGTTATGCTTGTTATATACAATCTTCCTCCTTGGTTGTGTATGAAAAATAAGTACGTTATGTTATCATTGTTGATATCGGGCCCTAAACAACCTGGAAATGATAATGGCGTTTATCTTGAACCTCTGATTGATGACTTAAAGAAACTCTGGGGTGAAGATGTGATGACCTATGATGCTTCACGAAGAGAGACATTTCGTTTGCACGCTATGCTGTTTTGCATTGTTAATGACTTTCTAACATATGGGAATTTATCTGGATATAGTGTCAAAGGATCTAAAGCGTGTCTTATATGTGAAGAGAACACTGATTCAATATGACTAAAACATGGCGCCAAGACTGTATATCTTCATCATCGAATGTTTCTTCTAAAATTCCATTTGTATCGTAGGTTGCGCAAAGCATTCAATGGACGGAATGAGGAACAGAGTGCACCTAAACCTATACTAGGGGAGGCTGTTTATGAAAGAGTAAAAGACTTTGCCAATGAATTTCGTAAGAGATCAAAATGTACCATGGAGACACAGAGTGACAAATCTTTATTTAAGAATAAGTCAATATTTTGGGATCTTCCTTATTGGAGTTCTTTGGTAGTCAGGCATTGTATCGATGTCATGCACATTGAGAAAAATGTATGTGATAGCGTCATTGGTACTCTGTTGAATATACCAGGTATGACTAAAGATGGGATAAAATCTAGAATGGACCTACGTGAAATGGGAATAAGGATAGAATTAACATAAGTAGTTAGTAGTGATCGGAGAACATACTTACCTCCCGCTTGTTACACGTTGTCTAGAAAGGAGAAGAAAGCTTTTTGTGAATGCTTGGTAAATGTTAAGGTGCCACAGGGTTACTCGTCCAACATCTGTAAATTGGTATAAATGAAAGATCTGAAGTTGATAGGTCTTAAATCTCATGATTGTCACACTCTAATGCAACAAATATTGCCTATGGCAATTCGATCTATATTGGCAAAGCATGTAAGGTTTGTAATCACCTGACTTTGTTTCTTTTTCAACAGTCTGTACAGCAAAGTTATTGACCCTAATAGTCTCGATAAATTGCAAAGAGAAGTAGTTGTTACCCTATGTCAGCTTGAGATGTATTTTCCTCCTTCATTGTTTGATATCATGGTACATCTTGTTGTCCACTTGACTAGGGAAGTGAAAATGTTGGGACCCGTTTTCTTATATTGGATGTATCCCTTTGAACGATACAGGAGTGTTTTTAAAGGTGATGTTTGAAACTATTATTGGCCTGAAGGGAGTTTTATTGAGGGTTATGTGGCGAGAGAGGTTATGGATTTTTTCAATGACTTTCTGAGTGCTAATGACGCAACTGTTAATGACAAGAATATTGAGGAGTATTCCGGCAAAGGAATTTTGGGATCACTGATGAAAGTAATCAGCCGTGAGCAGTTGGAACAAGGTCACTTATATATTTTACACAACATTGATGAAGTGAGTGTTTATATCGAGGAACATACCAATTTCATCCATAGACAATATCCTCGAGCCAATTCAATGTGGCTTGCTAGAGAGCATAACAAGACATTTATTAAGTGGTTTGAAGATAAAGTCTTACATCAACTATCTCAAACACCAAATAATCTTACTAAAACTATCAAATGCCTCACCTTTAAACCAAAATTGAATGTTATGTCTTATGAAGGGTTTGACATAAATGGATTCTCATATTACACAAAGCGTCAAGATGATAAGAGTGTCGTCCAAAACAGTGGGGTCACCCTTCAAGCGTCTTCATTGTTTTTTGCAAGTGCAAAGGATAAGAGTGCACGTGAAGCTAAAATGTCATATTACGATGTAATTGAAGACATATGGGAGTTTGACTACCTAGATTTTAGAATTCCGCTCTTTAAATGTAATTGGGTTGATAACACCAAAGGAGTTATAGTGGATGAATTGAGTTTCACAATAATGAACTTTGAAAAGATTGGCAAGAAGGGTGAACCATTCATATTGGCATCACAGGCGAACCAAGTATTTTATATCGATGATCCTGCAAATGATAAATGGTCAGTTGTTCTTCATGGTAAAAGACAGTTCATTGAAGATCCTATAGATGAAGAAGAGTACTATGATAAGTATGATGACTCCAGTCCATTCTCAGTTGGGTTGCCAACACCACCAAATATGGAAGCTAATGATGACTTGTATGTGCGTGGAGATCACAATGAAGGATTGTTAATTGATAAAAGATCACAATATTAGAGGCATGCATGTTTGTATTTTTTTAAGTGTTTTATTTTCCTGAATGTGAACTTTACAATGTTTTATTATGTTCTAGTTAGACACTTTCAGATGGCTGAGCATGATCATGATGACCGTGATGATGATTACTGTGAGGGTGAGGATATCAATGCGCTGCCTCACAATGTAAGTTTTAAAAATATATCCTATATCTCTATCTATTTGTCCATTTATAGTTATATCCTGTAAGTGTGTTTATTTTTTAAAATTTTAGGTTGATGATGTACCCCTTAAAGAACTTGGGGCACTTGATGAGCAGCAAAAAATTGAGAAAGTGAGGGGCATCACAATGATGAGCAAGTTACTACAACAAAGGGGCAATGGACCCAAACTGGTTGTGGATTTCAATCATGCAGGAAATCCAGTTGGAGTGAACCGCAACTCATTTATTTCATATCTTGGGGTTCTTACTCGTAGCCATTATAGTCCTAATTTTGAATCTTGGCATAAAGTTCCTAAGGGGAAGAAAGAATTAGTATGGAAGGAACTATGTGTGAGTTATTATTATTTGCAATTCTATTTTTTTAGATTACTAATTTTTAGGATAGTAGGTAATATCAATTCTATTTTATAGAGTATATTTGTTCTAGATGAAAAGTTGCATTGTAAATGTGTGATGCAATGTTGTGGGAGGGTCCTAAGGAACTATAGGACAAATCTCACCCGACATTACATACGTGATGCTGAGAAGAGGTTCTTGATTGATTTTTAATTCTAGACATTGATCATTTTTTGACTAACTCTACACTAATAATTTTTGTTTGTATTCTTTTTAAAAATAAATTTAGGAAGAAGGAAGCCACTGAGTAATGGAACTACCTGGACCCCAAAGACTGGGAGGAGTTTGTTATTGAAAGAAAAACGGATGAATTCAAGGTATTAAGTGCCACTCCCAATTTAATTAACATACGTTCTTATGTATTCACCTATTCAAGATTAACCTTTGGTGTTACTAACCAAATCAATGTGCTTACTAATAAGGCTATCAGGGATGCTCAAAGAGCAAGGCGTGCACTGAATGTGCATGACCACACAATGGGTCCAAGAGGCTATGCAAGCGTTCGTCAAAGACTACAGGCTAAGCCTACTGCTCAGTCTGCATCTACTCAGGAGACTACAGAGTCCTCTACTATTGGTCCCGCACCTCTGCCTCGCCATGCTATGTGGATAGCTGGGAGGCAAAACAAGAAGGGAGATATAATGAAGCCTGCAACTACTGAGGTGGCTGTAAAATGGTAAAATTCAACCCTTAGAGCAATCGATATTGATAATTGTTATGTTTACTTACCAATTTCTATTGATGGTGATTAGCGGGAGCTTCATGAGCAGAGGAAGGAAGGCAAGTTCATCCCCGAGGGCACAAGGGATGAATTGAAAGTTGCTCTTGGTATATTAGAGCATCCTGGATGTGTTAGGGGAGCAAGCACTGGTGTGGGCATAAAAGCGTTCTTTGGGGCATCACAGTGCAAATTTGTCCCAAAAGTGGGACTATCAAATGTTGAGGTAACCTGTTCTTTTTTTAGAATGTTATTGTGAAAGGGAATTCAATAATCAAAAGCTAGTGTTTCTTTTGTTGATGTATAGGTAGATGAGTTAATTAATAAGAAAATCCAAGAAGCAATGGTGAAGTGGCATACGTATCAGGTTGTCACTCAGACAGTACCTGTGGCGTGCCACTCCTCTCCTACTGCAGAGGTTGGGAGTAATCCTATAGACCCACCTAGCACGTTCACTGTAAGTATTTTTATGACATAGTATCCAATCTTTTCAAGATGATATGTTTATGTATATATGTATATAACATTCTTTACGTAAATTTGTAGGGGTTGAAGCCATGCCATCTAAAAAGTCAAGAATATATCATTGCAGCGGCACAGGCTTACCCAACCCTTCCAGGGGACATGTTTCATGGGAGTCCAGTACCAGCTGGTGCGGTTGGTGTGAGCCCGATACATGTACTCCCCAATTGGAGGGATCTTCCATTGCCATATTCCCACCCAAATTCTGAAACGCTTGGTGAGGTAGAAGGCGAAGTGATAATGTGGCCCAAAGCGGATGTCATCTATACTAATATTGTATGGTAAATTTACATTATGTTAATTTGTTAGTGTGTATATATGAATCAATTGATCTGAAATTATATATACAATTCAAAAGGAAGACACCCTCTACATCTCAGCCTCCACCTCCACCTTCTGAAGTACCAAGTTGGCTTCCAAGGGACCTACACGCCTCGTTAGGTCCTAATTGTAGGGGTATGGTAGTATGGATAGGCGAACATGATCCAAATTGCCCTATAAATGATTCTATTCTGGAGGATGTTGCAGGTCAATCATACGATAACAAGCTATTTATACAAGATATTTTGGAGTTGTTACATTATGATTGGCTGAATACATCTATGATAGAGATATGGATATGGTGAGATCTTATTTATACATCCCTATACCTTGTTTTATATATGATGATCTGGTTTCTTATATTTTAATGCATACATAATACTTGTTTTGTAGCCACTTACACATGATATGTACAAATTTTTCATTTTCCCATGTGGGATTTTTGGTTCCATCTTTGATTAGTCTTGTAGATAAAGACCCTTCTTCAGCTACTTCATATTGTTGGGCTACTTTTAAATATTTTGGCAAAAAAAGAAGACGGTGATAATAGCTCCATTCAATGTCGAGTAAGTTTACTTTGCTTATAATTTAGACTTAAGAAAATTACATTTTTATTGTGGATTTTGAGTTATTAATTTTTAACTTTCTTACCTATAGTGGTAGGCATTGGGAGTTACTAGTTATTGTCCCCAAGACGTTCACTGTATATTATCTAGATCCTGTAGGGAATGAATTGAATACATTATACGGACACACAATGAAAAAATCATTATTCTTGTGAGAAATATTTCATATTTTTATATCCGTTAACATTTGTTATTACATTACTATTTAATTATGCAATTTAATGTGTTACATTAACATGTAGGGCTTTACATGAGTTTAAAAGAGCTGGAAGAAAGGTCCCCAAGAAAAAGAATCATCCACTAATTTGGGAGAATGTGAAAGTAATTTCCCAACTCCAATGTATATATTATTTATGTGAATTGTGCTTATTTGTATTTTTGAATATTTTGTATGTTTCATATTATAGTGTGCTACACAAGACAACGGTTGGGCATGTGCATACCATGTGATGCAATTTATGGACCTAATAATCAAACATGCCGCAATGAAAAGCGATACCATACATAAGGTATTATATATAGTCTCATTAGATAATATGAAATATATCAATCTTATTATATATTATTAATTATATATATACATCATTCCCTTTGCAGGTATTTAAAACTGACTTGACTACAGGTGGAAAGTTATTAGATGTACATACTCCCTATACGAGGGAAGAATTAGATGATGTAAGAGAATAATGGGCAAAAGCCCTACAAGTAGTAGGAATTTTTAAATATAATTGAGATATTGATGGCGATAATGACGATGATGAATAAAGAATGATATTTCTAAACTTTGTTCTCATAATTATTTTTGTATGAATGCGAATGAATTTTTCTGAATTTTCATATGTGTGAATGTGAAGATGATCAATACATGAATGTTTCTATATGTGTCTGAATGTGAAAGGAGATGAAATGAATGGAACTATAGGTGGCTAAATGTGTGTGAAATGGAGGAAATTTGAAATGGAACTACTAGTTTCTACATGTGTGTGATGAAAAATAATATGAATTAAATGTGCTTATACACGTGTGTGATCATAAATTTTTGTACATCTTGTTAATTTTTTAGGTTTGTGGCATGTTGTTGGCTGATATCAATGAATGTTGTAAACCTGCAGTTCAGAACTGAACTCCAGGTTCTGCATCCTGCTGACCAGCCATACAGCAAGCCTACAAACTGATAAGAAAAAAAATCAGAAAGCAAGCGTCGGTTATTAGTATAAAACTAACAACAAAGACATACAGTGTCGGTAATTAGCAAACAACTGACGTCTATGTGGCTAGGTAGTGTGGGTTATATATACAAACTGACGCCTATGGTGCCTTTGCTGGCATGTTTTATTGGTGGCGGGAAGGGTTATATAGGGTCGGTTTTCGTGAAACGTTGACGTCTTTGACCTGGATATAGTGTCGGTTTATTTGAATAACGAACGCCTGTAGTTCACTTGTTGGCGTGTTTTTTGTGGCGGGAAGGATTATGGCATCGGTATTAAAATCGACGCTGAAGGTTTCGACTTTTAGCAGTGCCTAGTGTGCTCCCGCCAATGGTGTTACACACTACTCAATTGTAGTTTTGAATAGATGCAACCCCGTGGAAGGAAGCACACAAGTGGATTCACTTTCGATATTTATAAAACCTAACTTAACACCTACTCACACTAAGACAACTACACCCGCAAGCGCACAGGTTCGTGTCGTAGTATACGAAGGTGGAAAGTATAGGGTCGATCCATAGGGAAAAGTGGGGGCACTAGAGATAAGGTTAGTTTGGCTAGGTTCCTATTGTGGTGACTAGGGTTAAGGATTTGAAGGTTGTTTTGATTGTTAAACTATTATGAACAAGCGAGGAATTAAAGGCAAGAATGAAATATACGTTAACCCTAGGCTAGATTAAGGCTAAACAGGCAAGAAAGGATTAACCTAGGTATGAAAGGGCAAATTACACTAAGGCAAGCAAGAGATAAGCAAAAGAGAAATTAAAGAGCTAAGTTAGCATGAACAAGGTAAAAACAAAGCAAGAAGCTAACTAAGCAAGAAAAGAACTAATTAAGCTAAGTAAGCACAAAACTAGGGTTTTAAGCAGTAAAGAGAGGTATGGGTTTTTTAGGGGTATGAACTTATCATTTAAGTTGAGGGGTGACATATGAACATTATGATTCCATTTAGATTATCCAAACCAAACAACAAGTTAGAGTCTAATGAATTAACCTAAGCTACTAACTGGCCATGGATATGCTAGGTTGTGTATAGGGAAACTAGTCCCTAACACCCCCTACTACCCTTATGAGGCTCAATTGGGTTAGGGATTAGGTTCAATTCTATTAGAGTCTAATCGAGTCTAGGCTTCTATATTAGGCATTCCTAGGGCAATTAGGAGCCGAGGGTAGTAATGGGGAGGTGAAATTAGGGTTTTGGACCCCAATTCCCCCACTTTCTAGCCTTGAGAAGGTTCCATGCTAATTGCACTAGAATTATCTAATCTAGTTACTTAGATCTCTCACTTAGATTTAGGGAGATTGATTAGGATGTAGGAAGATGGGAGGCAACCTAGGGATCCAAGAATTGGACCTAGGGGAAAATCCCAAAATTCACACATATAAGCAATTTACCTAAATCCCTAGGTGATTTCATACACAAACCAACAAGCAATCCATGGAGAATGAGATAGAAATAGAATATAATCATTAACAAATGGAATTACAACGTTTACATGCCATTCCCCCCCCAACATGGTATCAAAGTAACATAGTTTCCCCCAAACAGCCCACCCAAGGGGCCTAGCTACTCATAGACATGAAAAATTCAAAAAGAAAGGAGAAAGAGGTAGAAGTGGCCATGGAGCTTGGTGTATATGAGGTATCTTCTCTCTCCAGCTGCTGTAGGGGCATCCTCCGTCTTCTCCTTGGATGAAATGGTGTGGAATGATGGAGGGAAGTGGATGGAAGGCTTAGATATGGGGGTTATGTGGTGGAAATGGTGAAATGAAGTGGAATGGAGTGGATGGTGATTTGGGGAGCTAGGAGGGGATAGAAGGTAGCTAAGGGTGGCTCTCCTCTCATGCCCCAACCGCCACCTATGTATATATAGGTGGTGGGGAAGCACTAGGGTAAGTACATGTAGGATAGGAAAATCATTGTAAAAGTATGGTAGGGTAGGTTGGTCACCACAGCTGTGTTGATGTGCCACGACCATGGTGAGGGTAGGATGGAATAGTCGTGGAGTAGGAACACAGGCGTGGTATGGAAAGGGTGTGGATATGCCAAGGAAGGTGGTGGACATGGCCGTGGTGGAGTGCCACAGTCGTGGTGGATGAGTGGCACCACGGCCGTGTTGGGCTAACATTGTCGTTTTGGAGGAGGAGGGTGTGGTCATGGAGCAGCAGCATGGGCAAGTTGGTCTTCAGTGGCCACGGTTGTGGAAGGCGACCAAGGTCATGGTGATTTGGGGAGGTTAACTCCCTGTTGTCTCTGTTAGTTTTTCACAATAAACGGAACGACCGTGGGGGGTTCCCACGGTCGTCTTTCATTCTTTTGACCATGACTGTGCGGATGGCCACGATCTTGGTGTCTTCAAAGGGCCACGGTCATGGCAGAAGACCACGGTCGTGGCGATCTGGGTGCAAATCCCCTATTGTTTCTGTTGATCTTTTCACAATAAATGCCACGACCGTGGGGTTGTACCCACAGTCGTGTTGGGGTATGCATCACTTGATTGTCCTTCAAACTTATTCATTTATGGATGTCTTTGCTTGATGATGACCCTTGGCCATTGGAGATAGGTTGAGGGATATTTTGGGGCCTTCTTTGGATCCCCCCCCCTCATGAGTGGAGGAGCCCTAGAACTCCTTCCTTCTCTCTCCTCCATGTAAGGCATGGTCCAAGTACCTAAAAATAGTGCAAATAACATCCATAAGCGCATTTGGCGATGATAAACATATTAGGGGGAAAAGGCTTGTAATCTAACATGTTTAGATGTGGTATAAGTACAAAATGGCACATGATGTAGCCCTAAAATAGAGCTACATCACCACCCCAAACTTAAAATATACTTGTCCTCAAGTATGCTCCAACTCAGTCTCTCTTCAAATTTTCCACAAACAAGAAAACGAATGCAATGTAAAATCTAATTATTGCTAAATGGGATCAAAGATGACTGAATGCATGCATTTCACCTCTCTCTTCTCCTACTTTCACAATTCAATCATGAAGAGAGCACAAATCATATGAACTTCAAATATAGCGCATAGAATACACAAGTTATCCATATTTCTTCCATAAAGTTTTGGGTAAACTGTTTCATGGTGGCGTTAATTGAGAATGACTAGGAGTATTGTTTCACCTTCATGCATTCGATCTTATATTTCAAATCACACCAAATGACCCACATGGCTGTAGAAAGGGACAAAATGAGCTAGGTTTGATGTTTCCTAGCTCAATGGGTATGAAATTGGAAGAAAGGGTTGCGGTAAGATTCATGGAGTGTTGTTACCCACTCATATTTTCTTTATTTGAATTATCTTAAACAGGAACATCCTTTTATTTTGTTTTTGCTTTTCCTTTTCTTTTCCCTTTTTTCTTGTCCTTAGTGTAGATAGGGCATATGGTGGATAGAGTGAAGCGAGGAGATAAAGATATGGCCACCCCAAACTTTTGGAGGTGGCCAAGGCTGATTATGTGCACTTGGGCATCTTTTATGAGGTGGAGGGGTATGAAGATGGTGGAAGAATAGTCAGATCAAAGAGGGGTCATTGGTATGATTTTCCACATAAGACATCATGCATGAAAATTAACCCAATACTTCATCCTAGATATCACACCACATGAATGAACAAGATGAAATCGATATATCAATCAACTGATTCCACAAACACTAAGCGTTAAAAGCTTTCTCAACTTCACAATTCAACCAAATCAAACACAATCATAAGAGAGGTGATGCACATGTAAAAAGTCAAAACATTGATACCACTTAGCAATAAAGCATGAAATTTCATTTGCATTTTCCAAAGTTTGTCATTTTCACTCAAAACAGTAGAGATTGGGTCAAAACATACTTTCTAGGCAAGAAATTTCAAATTTGGGCAAAATTGGCCAAAATGGTACCAATTTGCATTAAATCGCATCTAAACCTACCTAGGGAAATTTAAAACATAAAGCAGCAAATCCTAATTAAGATGCACAAGAAATTACAAAAAAAAACTACATGAGAATGCAATGCATGATATGGAAGAGCAAAAATTTTGAAAAATTAGGCAAAAATTGCATGAAACTAACTACATGCTATGCAACAATGCAATAAAAAGAGCAATAATAAGAAAACAAAATTGAATGGCAAAGGTGGAACAAAATGACTAAGAGAAATATAGGGTGGCGCATACCTCCCTACCCACCCCAAACTTTAGAATCATGTTGTCCTCAACATGAAACTATAGCTTAGGGTAGATAGGGGAAGTGTCACAACTGCTGTGGCAGCTCGTCTAACATTGGTGGAGGATCTGGAGGAGGAGATGAAGGAGGAGCTAATCCTGTCATAGGATGCTGGTAGTAATGCCCCAAGTAATCGTCATGGGGTGGAGGGTATGTCTCTGGATATCCAGCTATTCCACCCCAAAAATCTCCACCCCATTCGGGGTTTCTCGCTGCTTGGGCATGGTGGCAGTGATACAAGTGGTTGACCTGTTGGTGCATTTGTTGTTGGTCTTGCCACATGTATTTCTGGATAAGCTGCATATCACTCTGGATCTTCTAAATGCTCTCAAGATGCACATGGATGGTAGACATGTTGTAGGCATTCACTGAGGGCTTTTATATCTGGGATGTCCCTTCATCCCTCCTTCTTGTTCTTCGGGGTTGCATGTTTCCTTCAGTTTCTTAATCCTACCCTTGCACATTGGATTTAGCTATATCTTCATGTGCGGCAGTGACTCCCCTAGTGTATGCCTCTCTCGAGTTTTCTTGTTGCCATTTCAATAATTTTTTTCTCAATCTATAGAAAACCCCCAACACGGATAGAAGTGCACTTTGTGGTATGGCAGCTCAAGCTCAATGTCTGGCAAACTACTTGTGATATAAATCATCCTTTTGTCCTTCATCTTAATAGTATGTGAGTGCATAAGGTAATTGAGGTCAACAAACTCTGCCTCAGATGCGTCTTCAAACCCAGAAAGATCATACCCCAAAGCGAGTGCAATTGAGGTCACAAACCCTCCCATAACAAAAGGTGTTGTACTTTTGAAGGGTATGGACCTCATGTGGTCAATCAGTAGCAGTCAAAGGTCTATATACCGTTTGTGGTTCATAGCCATCAAGACAAACATAACCTTTTGAGAAATGGAGCCTTGGTTATCATACCTTTCCACAATGGTATTTTCTAAGACCTTTTGCACATAACAGATGAGGGGGTTGCTTAATGCAGATGTTTTGGACCTCCCTACATAGTAATCATCTCTGCCTGTCAGAGTCTTCTAGTAATGTGCATAATCAAAATCTACCTCTTTTTCTAGCAGGCCATCATCCATCTTCTCGGCCTCTTCAGGATTTGTAGCAAAAACACAATTTAACTCCGTAGATGTGAGGGTGTGCATGTTGCCCATCATGGCAAACTTGATAGCTTCATTGTCTCTCACCTTTGTCTTCTCCAGAGTGGCAAAGAACTCTCTAGTAAGAGTGGCGTAGGTTGCTTGGGGTGTGAAAAGGACGTTCCACAACCCCATTTGCTTTAAACTTCCTTCCACTGCCTCCTTGATTCCTAGTTCATCAATGATCTTCTCACTACCATATCGAGTGGGGACGACTCTCCATGTCATGCATTCCGAGTATGTGAGAGTCATCTTTCTTTTCCTGTGTCCTCTTCCATAGGACACTCCTACTGGGGCCTTACCTAAATCCTTCACTCTATCTGCCTCCAATTGTTCCCAAACATCATCTTCCTCGGGCTCCAGCTCCATCTCTTCCTCCTCACTGTCATCTTCGTCTTCCTCCATTCTGTATGATTGAGACCCTGAACTTGTGTCGAGGTTGTACCAGTGTGTGGATTGTTCTTCATCATGACGTAGTTGTCGCAAAGGTTGCGGCTGCACACTACGCCCTGTCGCCGTATGAGACGTCGAGTGGCAGGCTGGAGTGGGCTTTGGCGGTAGCTTGGATGAGGAGGGTGCTGCTTTAGATCTTTGGCTTCTTTTTGCAGCCACAATCTCAACCTCATCTATGATGTTGTCCAAGTTGATTCCCACAGACTCCTCCTCCTCTTCTTCTTCCCCCTCATACATGGCGTCGGTGATGTGATGACTATCAGATGAGCGGGAGTGGGATGTGCTTGCTGATTGTGAGTGACAGAGGGATTGGTATGCGGAGGTGGTTGGTGAGGGGGTATGGGAGGGTATGAAAACATCGGAGGAGGCATTTTTGGAATGTCGCTTTCCTCCGGTGATGATATTGGCCCCCTTGGTGATAGCCTTTCCAAACTTCTTCATGGTTGGGTTTGGAAGTGGAGGTGAATTTTGGATTTTGGTGGAGGGGTGATATGTATATGGATTTGGGTGTGGAATGGAAGGAGAATGAATTTTTGATGGTGGATGTGGGGTTTGTTGTGGATTTAGGTGAAAAATGGAGGGTTTATATGGAGGTTTTGTGGAGGGGGGTTGTTGGGCAGATTGGATATGAAGGTGGGATGGAGGGCCGATTGAGAGAGAATGGGTGGTGGAAATGGAAGGGGGATGGCTGAAGAATGATTTGGGATCGATTGGAGGCCAATCAGGGGTTTTTTGGTGGTTGGAGATGGAGATTGGGGGAGAACGGGTGAGTTGCACACCTCCATGACTATTTGCTGGAGGAAGAAGATGAACAAATGAAGGTAGGGTCGGGTTTGGATGCTAAAAAGGTATATTTTTTTGATGAACCGGGCTCGGCCACGGTCGTGGCCAATCAACTTCAACACGACCGTGGTGACTGCCCACGGTCGTGGCCCTTCTTGCCAAAACAACCTGACATCTTTTGTAACTTTGATGAAATAAACCCCACGATCATGGTGGATGCCCACGGTCATGGCCATGCTTCCTTGACACGGTTGTGGCATGTTGCCACGGCCGTGGTCCTTCTTCCAAAACAACCTATAACTTGGCCAAGTTGAAGCAATAAAACCCACGACCGTGGCGGATGGCCACGGTCATGCTTGGACACTTTTGCCACGGTCGTGGTCGTGCTCCACGACCGTTTTGGGGGTACTCCTTCAGTTTTCTCAATTCTAAAATATGAACTTCATTTTTATTTGTCATTTGTCCACAAATCTACCTTAATGACCATGAGTCAACTTCTATCCCTTCTCTCTCTAGTGTCTAGCACCTGCCACATCATCAAAACTCAAAGAAAACTATTAGACACAAGTGTGTGCGTGTATTTGTGTAAAATAAAACAAAAGTATCAAAAATGTAAGGTTGGGACAAAAATTCCAAAACCTATGTGGGTTGCCTCCCACAAGTGTTGAGTTTCTTGCCTTCAACTAGGCTTCTTGGTGATTCTTCATTCATTCATCTATTTTGAATTTTCATGTGTCCATTCTTGCAAAACATGCATCCCTCATTTGCACTCAATCTATTTTCCTCATCTCTTTCATCACAATAATCATTACCAAATTCTTCACCTTGGCATCCTCTCAAATTCCCATTTGGACTTGTGAAGTGATCATGTCCAATATCCCTATCTCGAACTCGCCGGGTTGGGGTCTTGTACATGTTGATGTTGATCTCCATGTCCATGAATGAGACTATCATAGTGTCACTGCGCACATGAATGTCGACATCAGCTATAGCCAAGGATGACCTTCCCAAGATGATGGGAATCTTCCTATCTTCCGGCTCCATATCAAGTACAATGAAATCTTCCAGGAACATCACACCTTTCTCTTTATCTATTATCACCAAGACATCATCCATTCTACCCCTAGGCACTTTTATGGATCTATCTGCCAATTGTAGAGTGCAATGTGCCATATTCAACTTGCCTAAACCCAGCTCAACATAGACATTGTATGGCATCAAATTCACACCAGATCCCAAATCAAGTAAGGACCTATCTATACGATGTCCCCCTATGTAACTAGGTTTGAGTGGGGCTCTTGGGTCCTTTCTCTTCACAGGAAGTGAGTGTTGTATGATGGAGCTCAGTTGTTCAGTTAATCTCACCTTCTTTAGAATCCTCCCCCATTGACCTTCTTTTCACAATGCATAGGTTCTTGAGGAACTTGGCATATGATGGGATTCGCTTGATAGCATCCAGAAGTGGAATGTTCACCTTCACTTGGCGAAACACCTCAAGAATATCAACATTATGCTTTTGCCTTCTTATCAATTCTGGTGGCTCATCTAGTGCTTTTGCGAATGGAGGATCACTAGTTTTTTCCATACTTGCATGAACCTGAGGAGGAACACTAGGGATTGTAGGACCTGCAAAGGGTATATGTGGTGTATCACATGGAATCCCAAACTCAACATGCGGTATCACAACATCATCTTCAGCAATATCAAGCACAATATCACCACTTAGCTGCCTTTGCTTTTCTTTATCAACTTTTCTTTGACTTGTGGGCTTCTCAAGAGTTTTCCCACTCCTTAGAACTGTCACAACACTACCTTGCTCATGGTGGAGAGGGGGAGCATGTTGTGGCTGTAGAGGGGGTGGAGATGACACTTGGGGTTGAAATTGAGGTGGAGAAGAGAATTGAGGAGGAGAGAATTGGGGTTGGAAAGTGAAGTTTTGGGAAATTTGAGGTGAGGGAGGTGGTGGAGGAGTGTAAGGCTTGGAATAGCCTTGGAAGGAGTGAATGGGATGTACTTGAATGGGGGTTGACTATAGAAAACATGGGAAGAAGGCATAGGTCTGCTTGCTTCATGGTGGCTCGTGATGGGTTTTGAAGACAATTTTTCTTCTTAGAGAGCGATTATGGAAGGTAGATGCTCTATTATGTCTTCTAACCTTGCAACATATCTTTGAACATCATCAAATACTTTCAATATAGAGAGAACCTCTTCCTCAAACCTTGAGCTATATGTGGGACTTTGTGGTTCCTGGTAGCTATAGGAGTGAGGTGTCTTATTTTCTTCCCCAAAAAACTCAATAACATTGACTGAATGATAAGGATGTTTGATCACTTGGTTTCTCATGAAGCTCACCATTTCACCAAACATTTTCATCGATTGTGGGCTTGAATCATCATGAGTTGGATATGTCACACCAAAAGACAGGTCACTGCTAATAATACTAGAAGCTTTCATCCTTGAACTTTCTATCAAACTCTCAAACAATGGCCATGTCTCCTCAGGTGGTTCAGCCATTAAAACTCCCCCATAAGAAGAATCCACTGTAGCTTGACTTGCATGAGATAGACCGGAGTAGAAGGACTAAACTAGCTGCCACAAAGGGATCTCATGATGTGGACATTCTCTCAACATCTTTTGCAATCTCTCCCAAGTCTCGAGGAATCGCTCATTATCTATTTGACTGAAACTTGCTATGGCACGCCGCATTTGTGTTTGCTTTTCTATAGAGTAGAATTTCCTCAAGAAAATATTTTTCATCTCTCCCCAACTCATGATGTCCTTTCTTGAATCATACCACACTTTGGATTTATCTTTGAGGGAGAACGAGAACAAAGTCAGCATGATTGTATCATCACTTGTTGTTGGCGTCTTGAAGGTGGAGCATACTTCAAGAAAGGAGTCCAGGTGCTTGTAGGGGTTCTCATTCTCCGAGCCGTAGAAGATGGTCAGGAGCCCAAGAAGACCTGGAGGGATAGAGAATTGCTCCCCTGGCATCTGATCAACCCTGCTAGCAATTGGCAATTTTTAGTTTCTAGGCATGAAGTAGTCTTGAAGTGCTTGTGAAGTGCATTTTGGCCTTCCATCGTATCTTCCCCCGAATGGCTTGTTACATGCACAAAGCACAACCAAACAAAAGAGAATAAGTAGTAAACCAATATACACAAAGAATGCAAAGAATAATGAATAAAGAATAGCAATGATGAGGGCAGTAGGAAAAGTCAAAGCAAAACTAACTAGCTAGGTCGAGCGCCTCTAATCCCCGACAATGGCTCCAGAAAGCTTGGTGCGCTCCCACCAATGGTGTTACACACTACTCAATTGCAGTTTTGAATAGATGCAACCTTGCGGACGGAAGCACACAAGTGGATTCACTTTTGATATTTATAAAACCTAACTTAACACCTACTCAGACTAAGACAACTACATCCACAAGCGCACGGGTTTGTGTCATAGTATAGGAAGGTGGCAACTATAGGGTCGATCCACAAGGAAAAGCTGGGGCACTAGAGCTAAAGTTAGTTTGGCTAGGTTCCTACTGCGGTGAATAGGGCTAAGGGTTTGAAGGTCGCTTTGATTATTAAACTATTATGAACAAGCGAGGAATTAAAGACAAGAATGAAATCTACGTTAACCCTAGGCTAGATTAATGCTAAACAGGCAAGAAAGAATTAACCTAGGTATGAAAAGGCAAATTGCACTAAGGCAAGAAAGAGATAAGCAAAAGAGCAATTAAATAGATAAGCTAGCATGAACAAGGTAAGAACAAAGCAAGAAGCTAACTAAGTAAGAAAAGAACTAATTAAGCTAAGCAAGCACAAAACTAGGGTTTTAAGCAGTAAAGAGAGGTATGGGATGTTTAGGGGTATGAACTTATCACTTAAGTTGAGGGGTGACATATGAACATTATGATTCCATTTAGATTATCCAAACCAAACAACAAGTTAGGGTCTAATGAATTAACCTAAGCTACTACTAGCCATGGATATGCTAGGTTGTGTATAGGATAACTAGTCCCTAACACCCCCTACTACCCTTACGAGGCTCAATTGGGTTAGGGATTAGGTTCAATTCAATTAGAGTCTAATCGAGTCTAGGCTTCTAGATTAGGCATTCCTAGGGCAATTATGGGCCGACGGTAGTAATGGGGAGGTGAAATTAGGGTTTTGGACCCCAATTCCCCCACATTCTAGCCTTGAGAAGGCTCCATGCTAATTGCACTAGAATTATCTAATCTAGCTACTTAGATCTCTCAGTTAGGTTTAGGGAGATTGATTAGGATGTAGGAAGATGGGAGGCAACCTAGGGATCCAAGAATTGGACCTAGGGGAAAATCTCAAAATTCACACATATAAGCAATTTGCCTAAATTCCTAGGTGATTTCACACACAAACCAACAAGAAATCCATGGAGAATGAGATAGAAATAGAATATAATCATTAAAAAATAGAATTACAATGCTTACATGTCATTTCCCCCCAACATGGTATCAAAGTAACATAATTTCCCCCAAACAGACCACCCAAGGGGCCTAGCTACTCATAGACATGGAAAATACAAAAAGAAAGGAGAAAGAGGTAGAAGTGGCCATGGAGCTCAGTGTAGATGAGGGATCTCCTCTCTCCAGCTGCTGTAGGGGTGTCCTCCTTCTTCTCATTGGATGAAATGGTGTGGAATGATGGAGGGAAGTGGATGGAAGGCTTAGATATGGGGGGTTATGTGGTGGAAATGGTGAAATGGAGTGGATGCCAATTTGTGGAGCTAGGAGGGGATAGAAGATAGCTAAGGGTAGCTCTCCTCTTGTGCCCCAGCCTCCGCCTATGGATATATAAGTGGTGGGGAAGCACTAGGGTAAGTAGGGGTAGGATAGGAAAATCAGTGTAAAAGTATGGTAGGGTAGGTTGGTCACCACGGCCGTGTTGATGTGCCACAACCGTGGTGAGGGTAGGATGGAATGGTCGTGGAGTAGGAACACGGGTGTGGTATGTAAAGGATGTGGATATGCCAAGGAAGGTGGTGGCCACGACCATGGAGGAGTGCCACAGTCATGGTGGATGAGTGGTACCACGGCCGTGTTGGGATAACATGGCCGTTTTGGAGAAGGAGGACATGGTCGTGGAGCAGCAACATGTGTGAGTTGGTCTTCAGTGGCCATGGTCATGGTAGACGGCCACGATCATGGCGATTTGGGGAGGGCAACTCCATGTTGTCTCTGTTAGTTTTTCATAATAAATGGCACGGTCGTGGGGGGTTCCCATGGTCGTCTTTCACTCTTTTGACCACAACCGTGCAGATGGCCATGGTCGTGGTGTCCTCAAAGGGCCATAGTCATGGCGATCTGGGTGCAAATCCCATGTTGTCTCTGTTGATCTGTCACAATAAATTCCATGACCGTGGGGTTGTTCCCACGATCGTGTTGGGGTCTACATCACTTGATTGTCCTTCAAACTTCATCATTTATGGATGTCTTTTCTTGATGATTACCCTTGGCCATTGGAGGTAGGTTGAGGGAGATTTTTGGGCCTTCTTTGGACCCCCCATGAGTGGAGAATCCCTAGAACTCCTTCCTTCTCTCTCGTCCATCTAAGGCATGGTCCAAGTACCTGAAAATAGTGCAAAGAACATACATAAGCGCATTTGGAAATGATAAACATATTAGGAGAAAAGGGCTTGTAATCTAACATGTTTAGATGTGGTTTAAGTACAAAATGGCACAAGATGGAGCCCTAAAATAGGGATACATCAACGCCCACTTGGGTGTCACTTTGAAACTTATGCCAAAGGCCTTAAATAACTAACACTAAAGGTCAGTTCTGTACTAGTGCTCCATAACAGTCTGGTGAAGACCTAGTTGTGGGGGAGCATGGCACCTAGGATTGCCTCGAGGTTCATGTTCTACACTACTACTAAAGAGATCTGGGGTGCATTAAAGAAACATTATTCTCAAGAGAAGAATGCACTTCTTCAGTTCATGATATATGACCGCCTCTTTGCAGAATGACAGGGAGACATACCTGTAGAAGAATACTTTGGAATCGAAGGTATTGCATAAGAGTTGAGTTTCTACCATCCAATGACTATCCAGGAGAAAGTCAAAGACAAAGATGACTTGATTATAGCAAAATTCTTGTCTGGTCTGAGTTCTTCGTGCAGTTCAGCCCGCAGTGTCATCCTAGCTTCTGATAAACTTCCCAGCTTGGAAGAGGCTTATTGAAGGATTTTACACGAAACTTTCAAACGTATTGATCCTACTGCAATCTCATCTTTGGGAGATTCTCATGCTTCTATAGATTCTACAGTGAGAGGAGGATGGACAAGTATGGGTCAAGGACGTGGAACTCGCCATAAATGCACTTTCTGTGACAAACCTGGACACACAGTTGAGAACTGCTGGAAGAAGCATGGTCGGTATGTTTCACCACTTGTGGGAGCAGCAAACTATGCTACCACTACTGAGTCTACTGAGCCTCCTACTTCGAGTTCTGGTTCTTCTGGCATCACACTCACTAAAGAGGAATATGATAGATTTATTCTGGATACTCAGCATTTGAGTTTGGGATCATCATTTTCAGCCAACTTGGCATCCACCACTGGTAATGATGCTACCTTTTTATTGTCTTCTGGTTCTACCTCATCATGGGTCGTTGACTCTGGAGCATCACAGCATATGACTAGTATGGGGAGACTTCTTCATTCCATTGACTCTCATATTCCTCACAAATCTGTAACGATAGTAGATGGTTCAGTGAGGAGAGTGTTAGCTAGTGGATCTGTTTCTCTGACTCCTGAAATTGATCTTAAATCCGTACATTATGTTCCTGCTTTTCCTTTTAATCTTCTATCTATTGCTAAATTGATTGATACTGTGAAATGTACGATAACTTTTAGACTTTCTTGTTTTGTATCATAGGATCTCAAGAGTACGAGGACGATTTGTGGGGGGCCTAGGAAAGGTGATCTCTACCTCTTCCATGGTGATAGTTTGCCTCACCAAGTGTCTCCTTCTGCTCCGGCTGTCCTGTGAAAAACCACTAGAGGGGGGTGAATAGGGTTTTATGATAAATTTAAAGAATTATTTAACTCAAACAACCAACCACAAAAAGGGGACAAGGATTTAGAGTGGTTCCAACTTTAGCAAATACTAAGGCAGTCAATCCACTACCCGATTGCTTACCCAACCGGGATTTTGAAAGAATCAAATTTTATTACCTCACAAGGACTTTACATAAAATTACAATTCTTTCACCAAACCCTTCGGACATCCTTCACCTAGAAGTAATTGCACCAACCTTGAAGCAGCCTTCTTGAAGTAACTTCAAGCTCCCCCTTGAAGTAGCCTTCCTCTTGAAGTAGCTTCCCGTTGCGATATCCTTCTTGAAGTAGTCAGACGTCTACCTTCTCCACCGAGAAGAACCTTCTCCAATCCGCAGCCTCCAACCCTAGGAGTAGTAAGGAGAATACAAATAATAAAAGGAACAAGAAGGAAAAATGGAAATTACAATACCACTTGTAGCTCAAGGCTTGATTTCCTATATCAAGTGTTTTGATCTCCTAACCAATGTATATAGAAGTGTAATTGTTGTGGATAGGAGATGCTAGCTTATGGGACACAAAATTGGAGCAAGGAGGAGAATAGCCAATGCAAGTGTTGCTCAATTTCTCAAAACAGATTGACAATTGCAAGTGTTAGCTCAAGTGTATCATAAGTGTAGATTAGTGAGTTTAGGTGTCCTAAGGCATATCCTGTTTATAGGAATGACCTACAAGTTCTTAAGGATGTTCTAGACACTTTCTAGGGGGTTCTAAGTTCTTAACTAGCCGTTAGGCACACTTTAGTTGCTTTAGCAATGACTAGTTAATTAATTCTGAAAGTGCTGTCAGAACTCATCTCGGTCGAGGAATTATCGACTGAGATACCTACTTGGTCGAAGGTTTGTCGACCGACAGGCTTTCTAGAGCAAGTGTTTGCAACGTTCATCTCCAACTGCCAACTACCTTGTCAACTGTGTCTAACAGCTACTTGGGTCTTTCTCGGTCGAGAAGTTTGTCGACCAAGAGTGTCTCGGTCGAGGATTTTGTCGACTGAGATTGACCCTGTTTCAATGTTTCAATTAAAGTACTAAGTGTGTATATGAGTGTGCATATGTGACACTATTGAAGGGGATGACCTATCTAAGGGTGGTTATTAGTTAGGGAAGATCTAACGCTTGATTTACATGATGTCTAAGTACATGTACATTATATGTTTGTACAAGTTTTACAATCGATTACATTCATGAAATAATAACAATTCAAGCATATAGATTTCCCAAAACTTTTTCCATCCACCTTATTCCTGCAACACTCAAGTAGCACATTAGATCGACAAGAATGAAATGTTTGTCATCATCAAAACAAAGGGATTTATCATAATGTCCAATTTATCCAACAATCTCCCCCTTTTTGAAGATGACAAACATTTTCTAAATATAAAATAAGGAAATATAAAACATGTGAGTTTCATACCTGAAATTTACCTTTGTAGCCATCTTTGTTTTGCAAGTGATTGCTGGCCGAGATATTATGAAACTTATTTTAATTTTATGTTTGTGATTTTATATTATTTCTCCCCCTTTGTCATTTCAAAAAGATATCCAAAGATAATCATTTAGTATGACTTTGTGTTTTTCTTTCTAAATTTTAAGCTTTGCTCCCCCTTAAAGAGATATCCAATTAAAATCAATGATTAATGTAAGCCATTTATTGTCAAATTTAGCCACAATTTGTTTCTCAATCATTTGCAAAGGATGTTAAGCCTTGAAATGATATGAGTTCCTTCTAAGTTCATGGCATATGTGTATTGATTTCTCACCCATTTTACAAGGGATGTTAAGCCCTGAAAATGATATGAGATTCCCTTAAGCCTATGATGAATGCATATTGATTTCTCATCCATTTTGCAAGGGATGTTAAGCCTTGAAAATGAAATGAGAATCCTTTAATCTTAGAGTACATGAAAAGTGTCTCTAACCAAATGCACGGGATGTTAAGCCCTGATTTGTTTAGAGAATTCCTTTAAGATATATGAAATTTGTAGATTTCTTCATAACCAAAAGTAGAAATACTGAGGTCACAACAAGCTTCAAATGATGTTTACAATGTTTTGTAAGCTTCTTAATCAAATAATCAAATTTGTTTTTGTGAGATCCCCCTTAATCATATAATTAAGACAATTTAAGGATTCTAAGGTCACAAATTGATTTTTAAGATTTGATTTTGACCTTTTATTAAAGCTTCATATTTTCAATATGATAAACACATTTTGAATCAAGATACTAAGATTAAGTGCAGTAAAATGATGTCCAAATAAGCATTGTGTCAAGCTTATTTTAGGTCGACCTTGACTACGACCATAGCGCCCCTTGGTCAAACTTGATTTCAACCAAGAGGCAATTTCTGCAGATTTTCAAATTAAGATGCATTTGTGCCATGAAATTTTACTATTTATGAAAAATAGAATATTCATATAAGCTAACTGACGATGATCAAGTATATTACCCATCCATGGTTTACATATAGGAATTTATTATAAACAAGCCAATGAAACATAATGAGCATGGCACAATGATTTTGATAGAACAATAGAAGCATTTAATATAATGATAATTTCATGAAATACAATGATTATGATCATTTAGACTAAGTATCAATATACATGGTTCCTAAATGGATACACCAAGAAATACTTTAGGAAAGACCATGTGAATAACAGTAAAACTAATCATGATTTTTGGTTTTAAACCATTTAGAGGATAAACCAAAATAATCTCATTAGGTTTATAAGTTTTCAAAGATGGTATTCAAAATTTATCCTTGTTTTGCATGTAAAATCAGTCATTAATAACAAATTGATAGCAATTAATCATATTCAGTAGATTTATTGCAGACTGGAAATCAGTAACCTTCTCAGTCGACGATTTCTCGACCGACAGTTCTCTCGATCGACAGTTTCTCGGCCGAGAAAAGTTCTATACTGTTTCAGAACTGTTTTCAGTAATTGCTTTCAAGTAAAAACAAAATTATGAAAGTTAGAGCTCGATTGTGTTGAGATATGACATTTGTATATCAAGAATCAGTTTAGGTCAAATCTCAACTAGTCAAATTTAAGTTTCTAAGTTTTAGAAACCCAAGCTAGATCATTATTCCTTTTCTTGTATGGGCGTGAAAAAGAGTAGTGTCCAAGGCGCAAGCAATAATGACAACTAATAGAGTCAATTGCATTTCTCTTTCTTGGAATTGTGTTCTTAGGTACAAACATAGTCTTAGTCTTGGATGCTTTGGGTTGATTTCTCTTTGGATCATATCCTAATCCTCTTCTTCCATTATAACTAGAGGAAATTTTCATAATATTCTCAAGGTTGTCATTTCCTCTTAACTCATTTATTTTTCTTTGTAGCTTAGCAATATCATCCATCTTCCTATTTATATCTTTCTTTGCTTGATCTAAGTCAGATAATAGAGAGTTTCTTTCTTTTACAACCTCATCATTATCTAAATGTGAATATAAAATAGATTGTCTTTGAAGATCATTCACTTGAGTTTGCAAGTTTAACTTTTCTAAGGAAAGAAGATTGCAATTAGATTCTACAAGATTTTAACTTAATATCATAATCTTCATTTGCCTTTTTGAGATCTTCATTTTCAGATGCAAGAGCAAGAAGTTTAACATTTAAATCATCATTTACTTTATTTGATTTCTTAAGTTTCTTTTTGCACTCAATATATTTCTCATGAGTATCTTGAAGACTAGCAATTAGATCTTCTTTTGGTAGATCAAAAAGACTTACCTCTTCTTCTTCTTCATTTTTTATAGCAATGAGGCATTCTACTTCTTCTCTTCCATCATCACTATCATCACTTGAATCATCCCATGCAGCTTTATATGCTCTTTCTTTCTTTTTGTGAGATGATTTCTTCCTTTTCTTGAGTTTTGGACAATCACCTTTCATGTGTCCCTTCTTGCCACATTCAAAGCACCTGGAAGAAGAAACACTAGAAGTTTTATCAGTTTTAAAACTTTTATATTGCTTACCATTTACAATGAGAGTTTCTTCTTCACTATCATCTTCACTTGTGTCATGATTGTCCTTGGTTGATGCTTTGAATGCAATGTCCTTCTTTTTCCCTTGTTGAAGTTCACGTTCTCTTCTTTCTTCCTCTTCTAAAGTTGCCTCATGAGCTTCTAGGTTGCCAATGAGTTGTTCCATCTTTAGTCGGGTGAGGTCATTTACTTCTTCAATGGCCGCCACCTTGGGCTTGTACTTGGGAGGAAGTGATCTAAGGATCTTTGACACCTTATCTTCCTCAATAATAACTTTACCTAAAGCATTCAAACCATTTACAATAGAAGAGAATTTTGCATACATTTCACTAATAGATTCATTCAGATCCATACAGAAATGTTCAAACTTTTGTTTAAGCATACTAATTTTGGAATTCTTAACTTGAACAGTCCCTTTGTAAGTTATGGAAAGTCTATGCCAAATTTCATAGGCTGTATCACAGTTTGATATCCTATTAAATTCTCCTACTAAAATTGAACAATAGAGAATACTTACAGCCTTTGCATTCATTTGAGCCAACTTTACCGTATTGGTGTCCCAAGCTGCATATTCCACTTGAGGAAGCTCATAGGGGGTTGACACCATCCTCCATAGATCCCATCTAATCCCTTGGAAGTAGAATTGCATCCTTCTCTTCCAGTAGGTGTAGTTTGTTCCATCAAACATAGGAGGCCTAGCCACAAGTGTTCCTTCAAGGTTGAGGTTGTTGAGTACCTCGTCACCCATTCTTCAAGACTTGGTTAGAGTTCCTTGAAGCCTTGCTCTGATACCAATTGAAAAACCACTAGAGGGGGGTGAATAGGGTTTTATGATAAATTTAAAGTAATTATTTAACTCAAACAACCAACCATAAAAATATTGGACAAGGGGACAAGGATTTAGAGTGGTTCCAACCTTAGCAAATACTAAGGCAGTCAATCCACTACCCGGTTGCTTACCCAACCGGGATTTTAAAAGAATCAAATTTTATTACCTCGCAAGGACTTTACATAAAATTACAATTCTTTCACCAAACCCTTCGGACAGCCTTCACCTAGAAGTAATTGCACCAACCTTGAAGCAGCCTTCTTGAAGTAACTTCAAGCTCCCCCTTGAAGTAGCCTTCCTCTTGAAGTAGCTTCCCGTTGCAATAGCCTTCTTGAAGTAGTCCAAAGTCCACCTTATCCACCGAGAAGAACCTTCTCCAATCCGCAGCCTCCAACCCTAGGAGTAGTAAGGAGAATACAAAGAATAAAAGTAACAAGATGGAAAAATGGAAATTACAATACCACTTGTAGCTCAAGGCTTGATTTCCTATATCAAGCGTTTTGATCTCCTAACCAATGTATATAGAAGTGTAATTGTTGTGGATAGGAGATTCTAGCCTATAGGACACGAAATTGGAGCAAGGAGGAGAATAGCCAATGCAAGTGTTGCTCAATTTCTCAAAACAGATTGACAATTGCAAGTGTTAGCTCAAGTGTATCACAAGTGTAGATTAGTGAGTTTAGGTGTCCTAAGGCATGTCCTATTTATAGGAATGACCTACAAGTGCTTAAGGACGTTTTCTAGGGGGTTCTAAGTTCTTAACTAGCCGTTAGGCACACTTTAGTTGCTTTAGCAATGACTAGTTAATTAATTCTGAAAGTGCTGTCAGAACTCATCTCGGTCGAGGAATTGTCAACCGAGATGCCTACTCGGTCGAAGGTTTGTCGACTGATAGGCTTTCTAGAGCAAGTGTTTGCAACATTCATCTCCAACTGCCAACTACCTTGTCAGTTGTGTCTAATGGCTACTTGGGTCTTTCTCAGTTGAGAAGTTTGTCGACCGAGAGTGTCTCGGTCGAGGATTTTGTCGACCGAGATTGACCCTGTTTCAATGTTTCAATTAAAGTACTAAGTGTGTATGTGAGTGTGCATATGTGACACTATTGAAGGGGATGACCTATCTAAGTGTGGTGATTAGTTAGGGAATATCTAACGCTTGATTTACATGATGTCTAAGTACTTGTACATTATATGTTTGTACAAGTTTTACAATTGATTACATTCATGAAATAACAACAATTCAAGCATATAGATTTCCCAAAACTTTTGCCATCCACCTTATTCCTGCAACACTCAAGTAGCATGTTAGATCGACAAGAATGAAATGTTTGTCATCATCAAAACAAAGGGATTTATCATAATGTCCAATTTAGCCAACATCCTGTTGAGTGGTTCTCCCTTATTGTGGCACTATAGATATGGACATCATTAGAGAGCGTGAGGAAGTTAGAACTGGAATTGTCTCAAGTATTGTCTCTAGAGTGTCAGTCATGTCAACTGGGGAAACATTATAGGATGTATTATCCCGGTCGTGTCAATAAACGGGCCTGATGTCCTTTTGAGTTGGTCCACAGTGATGTTTGGGGTCCTATAAAAGACCATAGCTATAATGGCTTTAGTTACTTTATTTCTTTTGTGGAAGACTTTTTGCGTATGACTTGGATTTATTTTTTGAAAAGTTGAGAGTCTGTGCTATCTATTGTCAAACATTTTCATCAAGAAATAAAAGTTCAATTTTATTACAATATTAAAGTTCTTCAATTTGATAAAGATTAGAGTATGTTCAAAATGTTATGGCTGATTTTTGTAGTTCTGTTGGGATGATACAACATATATTCTGTCCTCACACCCTCATCAGAATGGGGTAGCAGAGAGGAAAAGTCGTCATCTTCTTGATATTACCAAGACAATCATGTTTCAATCTAAGGTTCCTAAGCGATTCAGGTCTGACACTTTACTTACTTCTTATTTCCTTATCAATAGGCAACCTTCTTTTATGCTTCAAGGATGTACGCATTTCTCTATCTTACGTCCCAAAGATCAATCTTTCCTTGTTCCCCTAAGAGTGTTTGGTTGTACTTCCTTTGTCCACGATTTTGATCCTAAGGCTGATAAGTTATCTCCTAGGTCAATTAGGACTCTCTTTCTTGGGTACTCCAACACTAGCAAAGGGTATATGTGTTATTGTCCAAGTCTTCGTCATATGTTTTTGTCTAGGGATGTGACATTTCATGAATCCACTCCATATTTCGCTAGTGTTCCCAATAAGGGGGAGCAATTATGTGAGAGAGTGCCACCATCAGATGCTAGTGAGAGAGTGCCACCACCACATCAGAGTGAGAGAGTGCCACTATCATTCCTGACTATACTATAATTCAGGAAGAGCGGCCAGTAGATGGTCCACTAATTCAGCAATATTCACATGTTTATAGCAAATGAGGCAGACAAGATCCAGAGGAGGTAGAGACTCTAGTATCTGATCCCTCCCAATCTTCCTCTACTCAAGGGATTCCTAAAGAACCATCTGACCTCGATGTTCCCATTGTTGTTCGCAAAGGTACCCATTCCTGTACTAGTCAGCATCCTATTGCAAATGTGTGTTGTTTGTCCAAGTTATCTCAACAGGCCCGCTCATTTGCTCTTGGGATTGATTTTGTGGTCATTCCAAGAAATCATCTTGATGCTATGAAGGATATTGGCTAGAAATAGGCTATGCATGTTGAAATGTATGCTCTTTTATAGAATAACACCTAGGAACTTGCCGACTTACCTCCTGATAAAAATGTTGCGGGATGCAGATGGGTATTTACAGTAAAGCATAATCCAGATGGTTATGTGGAGAGACTGAAAGCTACACTGGTGGAAAAGGGGTACACTCAGACATATGGGGTTGATTTCTTTGAGACCTTTTCACTAGTGGCTCGTATAAATTCAGTGCATATTCTTATTTCTCTGGCTACTACCTTTGACTAGCCTCTATTTCAGCTCGATGTCAAGAATGCCTTTCTTGATGGTGATCTACAAGAGGAGGTATACATGGAGCAACCACCTCATTTTGTTGCTCAGGGGGAGTGTCAGAATGTGTGTAGATTGAAGAAAGCCATCTATGGACTGAAACACTCTCCTATAGCTTGGTTTGACAAGTTCAGTGATGTTGTCCTAAAGATGGGATTTTTTACGTTCTGTTACTGATCACTCCTTATTTTATTCTACTTCTTCTGGTGGATCTATTATTATTGTTGTGCATGTTGATGATATCGTTATCACTGGCAGTGATTCCACAGACATATATTGTGTGAAAGAAGGCTTGCAAGGGCACTTTCATACAAAGAATCTGGGAAAATTGAGATACTTTCTGGACATTGAAGTACTTAGATCCCATGCAAGTACCAATTTATCTCAGAGAAAACATGTGTTGGACTTACGAAAGGAAACAAGTATGAGTGAGTCCAATCCTGTGTCTACTCCTATAGACTATCATGTGAAGGAGATGATTGATGATACTGATTATCCAGATCCAACATATTATAGGTAAATTGTGGGTAAATTGATATATCTGACAGTCACACGCCATGACATTTCTTTTGTTGTAGGAGTGGTGAGTCAGCATATGAGATCACCACAACAGTCTCATTGGACATCAATCTTTCGTATTCTGAGATATCTAAAAGGTGCACCTGGTAAGGGAATCACCTATTATAGGTCGAAGATTCCTGTATCTACACTTTCTCTTACTAGTTATGTAGACACAGATTGGGTTGGTAATCTGAATGACAGGAAGTGTACGTCTGGATATTGCACATTTTTGGGAAATCACCTTATTACCTGGAAAAGCAAAAAGCAAAATGTTGTGGCAAGATATAGCACGGAAGCTGAGTATAGAGAAATGGCACATGCATGTTGTGAGTTGCAATGGGTTCAATCTGTACTTTCTAAATTAAAGATTCCTATTTTGTCTCTTGTAGAACTCAGACGTGACAATCAAGAGACTATCTACATTGCTAAGAATTCAGTCTTCCATGAACATACTAAGCACATAGAGGTTGATTGCCACTTTATTAGAGATTAGATCAAGAATAGATATGTTGTGACTCCGCATGTCAAGTCTGAAGATCAACTTGCATATGTTCTTACGAAGCCATTGAGTCCAACAACATTTTAGAGTTTTTGCAACAAGTTGGGTCTACACGATGTGTACACTCTAGAATGAGGGGGAGTGTCATTATATTTCATATATATTCAACTATTTATTCTATTTTGTAATTTCTATATCCTACTGCACCTCTATGTAAATTCTCCAACTTCTCTTATTAATAAAAAGAGAGAAGGCTTATTGCCTCTCCCACACTGCATTGCACGTTGCATTGCGGCACCACATTTCACATATAGATTCTTGGTCTGAACTTTACAATCTAAAATCATTGTGCCACATTGGTGGCATGTCAAGTTAAAACTTTAAAGTGTACAACTATTAATTAAGTATGAAATTTCTTATTCATGATGAACTATTAAAAAAATCCTTTTTAGATGATTACACCACCTGCAAATGGCAAAAAGAAGAGCTAAAATAACCAATCAAGTACAAGAATTATAGCTTGATATCTTGTACCTGTGTGATAAACAAACCAATCTTAGCAATACTGGTATCACGCAAGTTTGAGTAAGAGATATTGTCTTTCTGATGCTCACTTGGGTCAATTAAGAAGCTAACGGCTACTGTGCATTTCACTGTCACTACAGGCTTCAAGGATGTTATAGAGAAACTGGGGATTGCTTATTGAATGAATAAAATAGTGTACAATGCAGCCTCTTATATAACAGAAGGGAATAGAGACTAGAGCATAGATGACCAGTATGGGAATAAACTACAGAAGTGAAAGCATAATTGAGGCACATGCTATGCACATGACACTCAACAAAACACAACACAACACAACATATCTCTATACTCCCCCTCAAGCTGGAGCATAGATGTCGAACATGCCCATCTTGTCAACTAGAATATGAAAACGAGCTTTAGGAAGTATCTGTTGGGTTTTAGGGGAGGCAGAGTAGGCAGCGGAAACAAAAAAATTTCTCCTCCCCAAACCCACAACAAGGAAACACGTCAACATCTATAAAATAGGAAGGATGGTTTGGGGAATCATACCTTGTCCCGAGGATTGCTCGGCGACAATACCTCGTGGCTTGCGTGGTCTCTGGTCTTGGACGGTGTCTGTGCAGCTCCTGGTCACACCGGGACTGACGACTCCTGGTCTCACCGGGACTGTCGGGATTGACAACTGTCCTCCGAGCGGCAAAAATCTCCCACCTCTGAAGTAGTCCACACAGACCACCTGGACCTCCAATCTCCTTGTCCCACAAGGAATTGGAAGGAGTCGCACCCTCATGTCGACATACTAGTCACCAACACACTCTCCTGCCACCAATCGCTTTCTGCAGTTGTCTTTCCCTTGCTGTGCCTCCCTTATCGGGTAGCACTTGCTTGGGCTCTCTCGGCTACCAAAACCAGATAGAATGACAACTTTATAGAGCAACTGGTTGCACTGATTTGTTCTTTGAGAAGCCCCCAATACCCTATATATATAGGCGGGTCACGGGACAGGGTTCTCTATCCCGGGCAATGTGGGACTAAAGCAGGAGTAGAAGGGTTCGAGATTTTCCACAAAAACAACCAACTGCGCAACCTAAACCGATCGTTTCATTTCTGAAACAGTCGGTTGGGGACCTAAGCCGATCGGTTGAAACTTCAACCGATCGGTTGGGACCCATGAAATGGTCGGTTCACTTCTGAACCGATCGGTTCGTGGTCCTGGTCAGTTCCCGATTGACTTTTCCTCTTTTGTTTCGAATTGGTACCAAATACCAATCCTTGTTCCAATCAAATTGGGCAAGTGAAATGAAAAGAAATTTCTCACCAACCTGACTTTCCCAACTTGCTCGGTTGGACCAGTTGAACCGATCGTTTCAACACTTGAACCGATCATTTCACCCTGTCCATGAGCCAATCGACTCACCACCTGAGCCGATCCATTCACCAAGCTCATTCGATCGGTTCATCACATGAGCCGATCGGTTGGGAGTGCAGATTGTGCAGAATCAGTCAATTGTAGTTTCAATCAATCTGATACTCCAATCAATGTGTCCAACACCTTGAACATTATGACATTGAGCTATCAATTAATTGAGTGTTTAATTGAACTACTAAACTCCTTTAGTAATCAATCTAAACATTGTTTGTGGACAAAACCACACTTCCAGGTTAAATCCTATGTGTGTGACCCTGCATGTCCATTTGACGTTGGCAGTGAAAGTCGATAACACTTATGACTTCACAAGCAAAGAGCAGTGCCTAGTCACACGTCAGTGCTACCCAAGTGAAATATAAAGTTGGAGAACAACTTTCAATCCTACAATTCATGAATGGTGTTACAGTGAATGTATAATTCCTTTGTCACTGATATCCCGAATGAACTCGAGGCATGGAACAATCATCCTGTCAACGTTCATTCACTTTCTTGATCTCAGAGTAGATTGGAAGAGATATATTATGACATCAGTATCACATACTGATTCACACGTGCATGCACGCCTTTCTCAATCCTACTCATCAAGTGGCCATGGATATCATACTCCCTCAGGAGGGACAAATCCCATATCTATCACTCACCCCTCAAAAGCCCCATGTGTAAAAGCCACCCAATCATCACCTTTATAACAACCCATGTTTCAGGACTACGTTTGATGATGTCAAAGTGTGCCCAATGACATGTGTTGAGTGTAGTGATTTCAGGTCAAAGAATCACACTCACCACCATCATTATGAGTACTGACTGTGACTACCATGTCATGGTTCCATGTGTCAAACTCATGGCGGGTCTGTCCGGTACACTTATTCTCTAACAAGTACCTATGTGTTTGGTTTGATATCTCTATATCATGACTAATGAGATTCTATCATCAACCAACACCACAATCTAGTCTTGTGTGTCGCTGTCTATCTACCTTCCACAATGACATCTGACTAGGGACATAACAAGAATGTACAAACTCTTAGCATCCGTATGATCTCATCATTCAGGTCCTCAACCTGAAAGCATACGTCATTGAGTACTGTCATTCTCTAGACATTCAATCTGTTCTATCATTATCTCATCTGACTGAACCAGAAAGAATTGGAAGCTTGCCTTTGATGTTTATCAAATCAATCTTAATGTATCCCATCAATCATCCCATGATTGGCTCTCAGGGCATACATACCAACAATATCTTGGTGAAGATGTCCACAACTTGCTTTTCAGTGCTGAGATATGGAGTGCAAATCCGGCCAGAAAGAATTGTTTCTCAAACAAAGTGACAGTCGACCTCAATATGTTTCGTTCTCTCATGAAAAGTGGGGTTGCTCGCAATAAAAATGAAGGCCTTGTTGTCACAAAACATCGATATAGGGCCGGAATAGGTTGTATCAAACTCTTTAAGGAGACTCTGAACCCACAGAAGTTCGCATGCAGTATGAGCCATAGCTTGGTATTCTGCCTCTACACTGGATCTGGTGACAACAATCTGCTTTTTGCTTCACTAGGTAACAAGATTTCCACCAATAAATGTACAATATCTTGATGTTGACTTACGATCAGACTGACTTCCTGCATAGTCAAAATCTGAGAAGCCAAATAAATTGCAGTGGCCATGCTTCTTATACATCAATCATTTTCCTAGAAAACTTTTAGGATATCACATAATATGACATATAGCAACCCAATGACATTGTCGAGGTATGTCTAATGGAAAGCATTTTAGATTAATATTAGAGCCGCAATGCCTAGACGTAGGGCGACTGGGAAGGCGACGGAGCACCGTCGGCCGCACACTAGAAGTTAAAGGGTGCAAATGAAGATCATTCCTCACTCTATCAACCTATAAACTCTCTTGATCCATATGATCCATCTAGTTGGAAGCCATTGTGCAAAATGGAGAGGGAAGGTCCTTTACTATTACATTGCAAGGAGATCCAAGTTGTTGAAGGGAAGCTTCTGTATCCGAAGGAGGAGGCTAAAGAAAATGTGGAGAAATGGAACCGATGCCTAGTTGGCTACATCTTAGGCTATGTTCCTCATATTCCCTCTTTGGTGGACCATATGAGCAGGCTATGGAATCCCAAAGGTTCATTTGAGATCTATCGTAGGAATTATGGTTTTTTCATCATCAAATTTTTTGATGTCTCAGATCTACATTATTCTTTGGAAGGTGAATGGTATGTGACGAACATACCTTTGGTGCTGAGGAGATGGAAACTGGGTGACAAAATGGTGAAGATGAGGCTGCTAGAGGTACTGGTTTGGCTGAGACTATACAACCTTCCTCTCAAATTGTGGGATGTCAAAATGTTCAAGAGAGTATGTTCATTTCTAGGAACTCCATTGAGTATGGATCCTCAAACTAAAGACTGTAGAAGATTAGATTTTGCCAGAATACAAGTTCTTGTATCCTGGGAATCTAATTTTCCTGAGAAGATAGCTCTTAGTAATGGTGAATCAGACCAGGAGATAGATATTGAACATGAATGGTTCCCCTATAACTATTTTATATGTGGTCACTTTGGACATGATGACTGTATTCCTGAAAATCAGACCAGTGACCCTGTTAATACTGAGGGAGTGTCACCTTTCAATGATGAAGGTTGTTCTCAACTTCCAAAAGTGTCTAACAATATGATGGTTCTTGTTCAAGTTCAATGGGTGTCACAAAAACAGCTAGTAAATCGAGAATTGCTTCAAGTTCCTATCTCTAAAGCCTGGAAGGAGAAAAGTACAAAGAGCATTGCAGTAAGAAGGGAAGACAACAAGGTACTTGATACTAGGCCTGAGTCAGTATCGACTGAAGATATTTTCCAGTATGAAACCTTTCGAGCTGAGCCTACTATTTGTGTAAATGAGTTGTCTAAGTCACACAACTTGGAACTTGTTATGAAGACTAAGAGCACTCAATTTGTGTAGGGAGAAGGAGTTAGATCGATTCCATCCACTCTGATTCCTATTTTCAATAATAAGTCTACTGCTGGTAGTTCTACCTCTTGTTGGTAAGATCATCAAAATCAGTCCAATGATACTGCTAGAAAGAAGAAAACCTCTAAGTCTCCCCCGAAATGTCAAAGCAAAGTGCAAGTGGGCATTTATCACAGAGTTGCTAACTCCCTATTTTCACCTATGTCAAGTAAATTTGGAGGGTTAGAAATCATAAACGAAAATGTTGAGGCTATCAGCTTAACAGCCCAAGTTGAGAAATGAATACATCCTTACACATAACCTCTTGGAACGTCAGAGGTATTAGTAACAAAACTCTAAGTGTCCAAGTGGAACTAAGGAGGTCTAGAAGTGATATTATCATTATCAATGAATCTAAATTTAGGCCCAATAAAATGGTGAAGTATCTACAAAAGCATTTTAATGATTTCAACTGGGTTGCCAATTATGATTCTCATGTCCTTGGCAGAGTCATTATTCTCTGGAAACCTGAGAGTTGTATCATTTCCAAAATCTCTGAAAATGATCAGATGGTTCATGTTTGCATTCAAAGTGATGAAAGTTCCTTTCTTCTCTCTGAAATTTATGGTCATAATGATGACAATGATAGAGGCAATCTCTGGAAGGAAATAGAAAGAATTCATGCTCAAGTTAATCATCCTTGGATGCTTATGGGAGACTTTAATGCTATGAGAAAAGTAGAGGAGAAAATTGGGATTCACCCTCCAACAAAAAAGTCGATGGAAGACTGTAATAATTGTGCCCTGGATTGTGGGCTCTTTGATATTGAGCTCAATGGTCCTCTCTTCACCTGGGATAACAGGCAAGAAGGTGAGGGATTTATCACGTCTAGAATAGAAGAATTCTCTTCCAGCTCAGATTTTCAGAACTATTTCCAATCTTTCCATGGTGAAATTTTCTCCAATACTGTGAGTGATCATAGAAGAACTAGTTTGTTTATAGGTGAACCAAAGAAGTACGATTCCCCTTTTAGGTTTATCAACAGTTGGGCAACACATTTTGATTTTAGTAATATTTTAAAGGAAGTCTGGTAAGGTCGAAGGTTTTGCCATGTTTAAATTGTATAGGAAATTGGAAAACCTTAAAGGTAGATTGATAGTCTGGAAAAGAAATCCTTCGGTGATATCTTTGAAACATGAATGTGCAAAATGTTATGTCTTTAGAGGCTCAGAAAGTTGTTGACTTAGATCCTCTTAACGCTGTTAAAAGAGAAGTCTAAAAGGCTCAAATTGCTTGCTAAAAAGTAGTTGTTGTGGAGGAATCTTTCTTAAGAAAAAAATCAAGAATTCAATGGCTGAAAGAAGGTAATTTAAAATCTAAATTCTTCTATTCTTCCTTAAGGACTAGAAGGAATAGAAACTCTATAAGAAGTCCCTTTATTGATGGTGAAAGAACTTATGATTTGGAAATTATTAATAACTCAATAGTGGATTTCTATTCTGATTTGTTCTGTAAAGAGACTGATGGAGGAGTTTGGCAAGGTGAGTGGTTTGGTTCTCGCATCTCTAAATCCCATTCTATCATGCTTACTAAAAAAGTTACTAGAAAATAATTTGATGATATCATTGCTAATCTCAATTAAGACAAGGCACCCGGTCCAGATGGGTTTAATGGGTTTTTCTTCAAAAAAGAGTGGTCTGCCTATTGATGATGATGTCTTTCTTATTGTTTGTGAGTTTTTTTGATAATAGTAGCATGCTCAGGGAGGCGAACATGACTTTTATTTCTAAATTATTTGATTATTCCTTGTTAACCAACTGGAGGCCTATTGCACTATGTAATGTCTTTTACAAGATCATAGCAAAGATTTTGGTGAATAGGCTTCAACCTGTTCTGCCTACTATTATTGATTGGAACCAATGTGCATTTGTTAAAGGGAGAAGTATAAAAGATGTTATTCTATTATCCAATGAGATTTTGAGTGATTTTAAAAAATCCAGCAGTTCCAACATTTGTATTCAAGCTGATATTACAAAAACATATGATTAGGTCTGCTAGAAATTTCTCTTCTCTATTCTTTATAATATGGGATTTCCCTCCAAATGGGTCAAATGGATTAATTGTATCTTTCATTCGACAGCCTATCAAATTCTGGCAAAGGGTGAACCCACTAGCCCTATCTTCCCAAATAATGGGGTCAGACAAGGGGACCCCTTAGCTCCCTATTTGTTTTTTTGAGTGACGTGTATTTTACTACGCGCTAAAAATGCAAGTATATGCGTCGAGTAGTACATGCCTCTGTGAGGCCCGAGTCGAACACAGGGATACTCAGATTTGTTGGAGACTCCTACTAACTATTTGCGATCAGCTAAGCCGAATAACAAATTGGGGTTTGTTGTCAAAATTAAAAGAAAATAAAAATAAAACAAAGCAAACAATCAATTAAAGGTTAATTTAATCAATTCAAAATGTATCTTTAGGATTGCGGTTTCACCGCGGGTTTTCATTGTATTAGATTTTATATAATGCCTCAATCTTCTCTCTCTACCCGAGTAGTGGCCTGAAAACAGAATTGCCCACTGTCGTGGTGCAATTCACTACTTAGGTTTAGGTCGGTTCCACCGTCATAGTAACCTATTCCCTAAACTAAGTGCATTACGGACGATCTCTCAGTTTCCACCATTAATTTTACACCACCTTTGTCAAGGGATTTATTGATTAATGTAGTTTTCGTCTCTTTTCAACCGTTAATCCTTCTGTCGAAGTGATTAAGGGCATTAGGTTATTATTATGGTGATCAAGCATAACAATATATGGAGAAAACGAAACTACACCACGAATTTAAGAGAGAAAATATGAATTACTAATATAAAACTGTCATACAATGAATTCCCGGGCTACTCCCGGTCCTAAAGATGGAGGGGATTAGCCCCGCATGTTCATCTCACACAAGTACATGGTAGAAATAGGGGAAATCATATGAAAAACGTGAATTGAATGGGAAAACCCCTGAACGGAGAAGAACCGATTGATCCTTTGCATAGAACACATGCTTTCCCGCCTCTCGGTGGTGAAATCCATCTTCGGCAGCATCCAGATCGACAGGTATGAACTTCTGGCCTCCGTTCTCCTTTCTCTCGCTCCTCGGCACTTGTGCAATGGCAAAAAATCAGATGATCCTGGTTTGGGCGGCCGTCATTAGGTATAAGTCCCTAATTAGGTCGTTAATTAACTCCAGCCGTCTGATTAAGATCAATCTGAATCCAACGCATATCTGACGGTGTCGATACCATCGACGTGGGTCGATGGTATTGACCCAGTGTAGTAGCGACGACCCTTCTTTCTTTTCGTCCGAGTGCCTGAAGCAATCTCGATACCATCGACTTGGGTCGATGGTATCGACTACCCTGTAGCGACGGTTTTGTCGTTTTGCATCGTTGTAGCCTCCATTCGTCGATGGTATCGACTTGGTGTCGATACTATCGACAACTTCCTCGCCAGCAACCTGATGGTCTCTCGATACCATCGACTTGAGTGTCGATGGTATCGACTCTTTGCTGCTCCTTTCGGCTGGCAACCTGTGGCCTTGTCGATGGTATCGACTTCCGTCGATGGTATCGAAAGAAGCAAATACTTGTTTTTCCTGAAATCCAAAGGCAAGATCAAATAAATCCACACAAATAATAATAACGTGATAATGAATGCTCAAAATGATGAAACTAAGGGGATTTGACATAAAATGATGGCAAAGACAAAAATGGGTGAATTATGCAATATTAACCATAAAAATGACTAATAAAAGCACAAAACACATATCAAACAGGTCTATAAATGCGACTCAAAATCATCGCATCAAACTCCCCTAAGCTTGAACGTTGCTCGCCCTCGAGCAACTAATCCTTAGAATATAATTGCAAATGTCAACTAAAAAACAACACACCAACCCAACATCCCATATGACTCCCACTGAACATTCTCAAACCGGCCTTTTCTAACCACAGAACGGTAATTACCCTAAAGGCGACAGTAATCATCAATAAAAGAAATTAACCTCCAAACCGATGAACACTATCACATAAGGCAGTTAACATAATAAACTTCGCCGGTTCAGCATTGGTGCATCTTGTGATTGCCTATACTACGTTGCTCGTCCTAACTACCATCTACATGGAAGCAGTTCTCCTGATATTCATTAGTGAGGAGAAATTCACGGTGGCCTACCAATCCGAGCAACGGGTGGATGAAAATGGGTGGCTCATGGAAGAAAGTGGAAGTATTGTACAGTTTCGACATGCATAATACGAAAATGTCCTATATGATGCAAAGGCACATTAAAAATGCCCTAATGCCTAAAATTGGGTGGAATGATGCATGCACTAACCATCCACCTCAAAATGAGATGGATATCTAGTCAAACTACATCATGTACTCAATTATCCTGAAATGCAAGTGATATCATGTTCCTTTCTCCTTCTTATTTCACTTTCTTCTAAATTCTTTTTCTTTTCTTTTTTTTATTTCAGATTTCCAGAGATTTTTTTTCATCCCACATATCTATAATTGCTTAAAGATAATTTTATGGGGCTATTTTCTTCATACTCATAAATTTTTGCACTATTTTAGAAGGTATGGAATAGTTTAATTCACCATTAGGGAAAAATTGAGATACATGATGTACTTTATGCATGAAAATCATGGATGCAACTACATGGCATGCACCTAAAGGTAATGTGCATGAATCACTATATTTTTTTCTCTTTTTATGCAAAAGTATGGAAAATACCAATGCAAGTCCTATCTACATGCTATGCACACAAAAAGGAATTAACACTGCACTTTACTTCCAATTCTTAGGTGGATTATGGAAAAATGAAGTGGAACGATCACAAGACTAGATGACTGAACCTTAGAAAGATATTATGTGTCCCTCCTTACTGACCTGTGTAGTAGTTTAGAGGGTTCTCTCTCTTACATCCAATTAAAGTCTCATTACCATTTGGTTAGGTTAGGCTCAAACAACCATTACTGTCCACTTTCATGAATCATTAGGAGTACATGTATGAAATGTTGTTTTAAAGTTGACATAATCAATCATTTTCGTAGGATGTGTTCCCCAAGGTCAAACAAAACAAGCTATCCAAAGACACAAAAATTTTCAAATTTCCCTTGAATTTCTCATGCACTAAAAACAAGATGACACACTTTTACGACATCCACAATTACACTAGATAGCACGTGGATCCTACAAAAACTAAAGATGCAAGAAACAAATAACAATGCTAAAAACTAAAAACAATAAAAGATAGAGCTGTTCCAATTACCCCCCCAAGCTTGAATTCGACTATGGCCTCATAGTCAAAAACAAACTTAAAGATTGGAACAGAGATACCCGATCACTCTTGTGGAGGTGGAGGCGGCTGCGAAGAAGTGGGGTCCCAAGACGGGAACTGCCCTTGGAAGTTCGGCTCATACTGGGGCATTGGTGGAGGCTGTGGATACCCACCAAAATAGCCCTGAATCCAGTAGTGGTCGTAGAATGGCTGCTCCTACTGCTCCATCCTATGCAGCCGATCATGGATGTTCTCTTGATTGGCGAAAAGAAGGCGCTCATTCTCGAAGATCGCCTGCTGGTTGACAAAAAGCCGGTTGGTGGTGTCTTCAATATCGGCAAATGCAGTGGTGTGGCTGTGCTGCGTCTGCTGAATATCTTAGAGCATGTTGTACATGCCCTGCATAGAATAAACATCCTCGCTCTGCTGCGAGGGCTGCGGTGGTGGAGGCGAAGGCCGTGATGATGATGATGCACCTGGATGCATCCGAGGACGCTTCCGGGGTGCTACTCGTGCTCGAAGAGGTGTGAATGCCTCTTCTGCCTCCTCTACCTCGTCGTCCTGTCCGTCGTCTCCGCCATCATTGCCGCCTTCTTCATCATCGGAGTCGATGGCTATGATCGGCCATCTGAACTGTTGTGCACCCTCGATGTTGAAGACGGGATCCGACAACGCGCACTCCTGGTAAGCGTGGTTGACGTGGCAGTGCGCGTACGCCAACCCATCCCGCAGAAGAATAAGGTTAGAACGGTGCAGATGTTGCACGTTCACCTTACTCCTCGTAGAAAGTGGAGTCATGGTGGAGAAGTTGAGCCCGAGGTAGTGCGCCAGCTTGGTGATGAGCCCGCCGAAATGAATCGGGACCTTCCTCATACTCCTCTTTACCGCCAGAACTCGCTGCAGGAAAAACGCACCCCAGTTGCATTCTTGTCGCTTCAGGAGCTTGTAGAGAAAGAAAAGGTTGGTCTCCTGAAATTTGCTCAATGCCAGATCGCTACCAGCAAAGAATGTGAAACTCAACATCCGGTGTAGGACCCGGACGAATGGATGCTCGAAATCCGCTACCGCAGCATTGTGGTAGCTCACTATCTTACCCGCTGGCACTGTCACTAGCTCGGCAAAGATTTTATCATAGTCTGTGCGGGAATCCGGGCGCCGGTGATTGTGTTGAGAGTGGTTCCAATTGAAGATGTCATTGAACTGCTCAAGCGTGATGTTGTAGTCGATGTTGAACAGCCGGAAAGACACCCGACCCTTGATCCACTCACGATCAGAAGCAACTACGTCGTTGAGCATGACACAGACGTCAAGGGATGCCATGAATTCCGCCACCAACTCTTTGTAGGTGGGCCACTCGCCGAAGAATGGCTGACCATCCGCATGGTACTCCAACTCGTCTTCCATTCTGCCGGTGTGGTGTGCTTTCCCTTTCAGAACATAGGCCAAGTTGGCCTCGAATCCAAGCTCGCGGATCATCTCCCGGTCCACATACCAGGTAGGCTCGATCTTCCGCTTCAAGATCTCTTTATAGATCTTCCTCACCTCCGTGGATGGGTGAACCAGGCGCAGACGTGATACTGACGCAGGAGGAGGTGGCACAAACTCCATGATATCCATAGGATTCGCACGAGAGGATGATGCTCCGATGACGTGCACCATTGTTGCGAGAGAAATGGGATTAGAAGAAGAGCTCGGGGAAGATGGAGAATTGACTCTCCGCTCGGTGAAGATCTTCGCTCGGTGTTGCTGCTCTTCGATCTTGGAAGGCTCGGGGGAGTGCTCGGCGCAAAGGAGGAAGATCACTCTGAAGGTGTGACGTCAAATGACGTAATGACTCTCCTTATATAGACTTGGCCGGCGCCACTGTGGACCCGTCGATACCATCGACGCGGGTCGATGGTATCGACACGTCTCGATGCTATTCGCCCCCCTCGCGAGTATCAACGGCTAACGATTGCTTGATCTTGAAACCCAGATTGCTGACGTGTCGATACCATCGACATCAGTCGATAGTATCGATGCAGCACCCGGATTGATGACGTGGACGCCGCGATCGCCGTCGATTTCTTTACGCGGATCGGTGACATGGATGGTCGATACCATCGACATGTGTCGATAGTATCGACTTGGCTTCATTGCGACACCGCCACTTTGCACTTCAACCTGTAACCATGACGATACCATCGACGAGGCCGTCGATGGTATCGAGTTGACTGAGACAAATCGATCTAAACTTCTCCATAGATCTCGATGGTATCGACGCCTGTGTCGATACTATCGACTGTTGTTGGGCGACCTGCCTGTAGGTGTGTCGATACCATCGACCTTGCTGTCGATGGTATCGACTCAGAATGAAATCTGCAGTCGTCAACCTGGGCCCTTGTCGATAGCATCAACCTGTGTGTCGATGGTATCGACTCTGCCTCAGCCTGCACAATGAACAAACGGATCAAGGTATCTTCTTTACACTAAAAATTGAACGAAATTAAAGCAACATATGATTGTAATTAAACTATCCTAATGTACCGATGGTTGGGTTGCCTCCCAACAAGCACCCTTAGTTAACGTCTTAGGCTAGACGGTATGAAGCTCATCATCTTTTCACTTTGGGAACTGGGCTTAGAGGATCATGTGGTAATTTGAATTCAACTCGATCTCCTCCAATTCCCAAGGACAAAGTACCTCTCCCTAAGGCAGTCACGACGTCTGCCGTTGCTTGAAAAGGTCTTCCGAGAAGAATGTCACAGCTTTGGAGCGGTGATATATCCATAACAACAAAATCCACCGGGAATATGAATCTATCCACTTTGACGAGAACATCTTCACATACTCCATAGGGTCTCATGATAGACCCATCTGCCAATACAATTGTTGCGGCTGACTTCTGTATCTCTTTTAACCCAAGCTTTCGAAATGTCGCTAGAGGCATGAGATTTATGCTGGCGCCGGAATCACATTGTGCTTTAGGAAAGTGTCGGCCACCTATTGAGCAAGGAATGTAGAAACCTCCTGGGTCTTTTCTCTTCTTTGGAGAACTCCCGTGAATCATAGAGCTCACCGTCTCATTCATCTGACAAATATCACTGTCTTTTATCCGCCTCTTCTTATTGATGATTTCCTTGATGAACCTCCCATAGGCGGGCACCTTCTCGATCATCTCCACTAATGGAATATTGATGTGGAGTTTCTGAAATATTTCCAAGAATTTCCTAAAATGACGATGTTCCTTCTTTGACTTCGGATTGACCAGATTTGAAACATCTGCTGCATCAATACGCCTGTGAGGTGGAACATATGAGCTTTTCGGGGTCAACTCCCCTAAGCTTGCTTCAGTCACTTTCTCTGACATGGGCTTTGGCGAGACATCATCAACAGTAATGGCTTGTTGTGGTTCCTCTCTCACATTAGATGTTTCCACACGTGCACAAACAACCTTCAATTGTTCTTCTTGCCTAGATGGAGATACCATATTCATAACTCACTGTGATTTTCTGAAGAACGGGTTTCCGCCCGGCAGTCTATAGTAAGTGCGTGGATATGGTATCGCCAGTTTCGCAAGCGTATCAAAAGTCATTTTTCTTTCTTCTTTAGCTTCTTGCACCTGAGATTCCTCCTCATTGCTTACCACAGACATATACTTGACCTGATGGTGTGCTTGGGCCACGTTTGCATTCTCGGCTGATTTCTATTGATTGGCGTGCTTGATGGCCGCCACTTCACTAGAAATCTGTGCCACGGTGGTTTCTAATGCCCGCATTTGTGCTCCATGGCTTTGCAGCGTCTGTTCAAACTTGGTTAGAATATCACCTTGAGATTGCAATTGCTTACCAAACATGGCCATCATCTCCTGGTTTTGCTGTACCATTTGACTCAGTAGTTCGGTGTTTTTATCCTCAGCTCTAGGCTGTGGCTTGGCATCCGGATCTTGCTGGAAAATTATTCAGATTCTTCCATGAGAACTTTTTATCCTTCCTCCATGCGTAGTCATTGTTTCTGTAACCCTGTTGTTGCATGAATTTCACTTGGGCTTCCTCATCCTCAGATGCATCTTCCTTAGATAGCAGCTTCTTGGCTAGAAGATCTAACTTATCGTTCAACTCCTTAACTATTCTGGATTTGCCAGCAGCTTTGACCTGCTCCACAGCACCTCTGTCACCCCATGACTGTTTCCTAGCCATGTTCTTCAATATCTCCCAACATCTGGTATCTGTATTATTCAGAAAGAATCCGAATCCAGCTGAATCTAGGTTACTTCTATCATGCTCGGAGAGAGCAAAATAGAAGATTTTCACTTGTGTTTCCTTATCCAGCCCATGATGTGGGCACCTCCTCAGCATGACCTGAAATCTCTCCCAGGTCTCCGAATATGTCTCACCATCCTGTTGAGTGAAATTGTGAATTTTTCAGATCATGTCGTTAGTCTTCTCAGGAGGGAAGAACCTCTCAAAGAAGACCTCCACCATATGATCCCAAGACTCCACAAATTCGTCATCTAGGTTGTGTAGCCATTCTCGTGCAATTCCCGCTAGCGAGCTCGGGAAGAGCTTCAAATAAAGTGCAGTTTGCGGAAATCGGTCGATTTTCACCATATTGCAGTTTTCAACGAACTGGCTGATGTGTGCAATAGGATCCTCATTCTTCAGCCCATGAAACGCATTTGATTTCACCAAATTAATCAACGCTGGATCGATCTTATATGTCAGTATGTTGATCGCCTGCTTCTTTATAGGCCCCTTTGAAGCTGATGAGGAAGAAGCTTTGATCTTCTCCCAAATGGTCTGTGGCTCGGCCATGTCTTCTGGTTCAGATTCAGAATCTATATCTTCTTGGTGTTCTTGCTCGTAGTACTCCTCGTCCTCAGGTCCCGGAGGTGGAACCTCGGGTGTGCGATTTTCGTAGTCCGTACTACGTGTCTGCACCATGCAACGTACCTGAAATTAGAAAATTCGAGTTCAGTACTATGCTTAGATGAGTATAAACAATTATAGAGAAATTTAAAAATATTTGAAGTTGTTTCAAAATAATAAAAAAAATGTGGCCTAGAGTGGCCGCTCGTAGCACTCGAAGTGCCAACAATTCGCCGTATCCCCGGCAACGGCGCCAAAAACTTGACGTGTATTTTACTACGCGCTAAAAACGCAAGTATACGCGTCGAGTAGTACAAGCCTCTGTGAGGCTCGAGTCGAACACAGGGATACTCAGAATCGTTGGAGACTCCTACTAACTATTTGTGATCAGCTAAGCCGAATAACAAATCGGGGTTTGTTGTCAAAATTAAAAGAAAATAAAAATAAAACAAAGCAAACAATCGATTAAAGGTTAATTTAGTCAATTCAAAAGGTATCTTTAGGATTGTGGTTTCACCGCGGGTTTTCATTGTATTAGATTTTACATAATGCCTCAATCTTCTCTCTCTACCCGGGTAGTGGCCTGAAAATAGAATTGCCCACTGTCGTGGTGCAATTCACTACTTAGGTTTAGGTCGGTTCCACCGTCGTAGTAACCTATTCCCTAAACTAAGTGCATTACGGACGATCTCTCAGTTTCCACCATTAATTTTACACCACCTTTGTCAAGGGATTTATTGATTAATGTAGGTTTCGTCTCTTTTCAACCGTTAATCCTTCTGTCGAAGTGATTAAGGGCATTAGGTTATTATTATGGTGATCAAGCATAACAATATATGGAGAAAATGAAACTACACCACAGATTTAAGAGAGAAAATATGAATTACTAATATAAAACTGTCATACAATGAATTCCCGGGCTACTCCCGGTCCTAAAGATGGAGGGGATTAGCCCCGCATGTTCATCTCACACAAGTACATGGTAGAAATAGGGTAAATCATATGAAAAACATGAATTGAATGGGAAAACCCCTGAACGGAGAAGAACCGATTGATCCTTTGCGTAGAACACATGCTTTCCCGCCTCTCGGTGGTGAAATCCATTTTCGGCAACGTCCGGATCGACAGGTATGAACTTCTGGCCTCCGTTCTCCTTTCTCTCGCTCCTCGGCACTTGTGCAATGGCAAAAAAATCAGATGATCCTGGTTTGGGCAGCCGTCATTAGGTATAAGTCCCTAATTAGGTCATTAATTAACTCCAGCCGTCCGATTAAGATCAATCTGAATCCAACGCATATCTGACGGTGTCGATACCATCGACGCGGGTCGATGGTATTGACCCAGTGTAGTAGCGACGACCCTTCTTTCTTTTCGTCCGAGTGCCTGAAGCAATCTCGATACCATCGACTTGGGTTGATGGTATCGACTACCCTGTAGCGACGGTTTTGTCGTTTTGCGTCGCTGTAGCCTCCATTCGTCGATGGTATCGACTTGGTGTCGATACTATCGAAAGCTTCCTCGCCAGCAACCCGATGGTCTCTCGATACCATTGACTTGAGTGTCGATGGTATCGACTCTTTGCTGCTCCTTTCTGCTGGCAACCTGTGCCCTTGTCGATGGTATTGACTTCCTTCGATGGTATCGACTTCCATCGATGGTATCGACAGAAGCAAATACTTGTTTTTCCTGAAATTCAAAGGCAAGATCAAATAAATCCACACAAATAATAATAACGTGATAATGAATGCTCAAAATGATGAAACTAAGGGGATTTGACATAAAATGATGGCAAAGACCAAAATGGGTGAATTATGCAATATTAACCATAAAAATGACTAATAAAAGCACAAAACACATATCAAACAGGTCTATAAATGCGACTCAAAATCATCGCATCATTGAGCTATGAAGGAGTTTTCTGAGATGATAAAGCTCAGAGTTAAGTCTAATTTGATTCATCATATTCATGTATATAAGAATGTTGAATACTCACATATCATTTTTGCTGACAATTTGATGATCTTTACTAACTGTGAGAAGCAAAATGTTGCAAATATCAAGTCTCTTCTAGATGGTTTTAGCAACATATCTGGCCTGCGTATTAATTTCTCTAAAAGTTCTGTGTTTTATGGTAAGAATGCTAATACTATGTCTATTTTGGCTTATTAGAAGTGAAGGAAGGAGATTAGGAGCACTCAAAATACTTAGGTATTTCTTTATTCACTGGTAAGCTTAAAAAGATTCATTGTGCTGGTCTTGTTGATAGAATAAAGAGAAGATTGGAAGGCTGGAAAGCAAGATGTCTCTCTTTTGCTGGAAGATTAGAGTCAAATCTACTCTCTCCTCTATGCATATCTATTGGGTTCTTGTGTTTCCCATCCCTGCCTCTATTTTGGATGAGATAGACAAAATATGTAGAGATTTCCTATCGGGGCAATTTGAAGATTAAAAAAATGCATCTTGTAAAATGGGAGAAGGTTACCCTACCCAAAAAGGAGGGAGGGTTGGGTTTAAGAAAAAGTAAGGAGGCGGTGAAGGCTTGCATTATTCTCAATATGTGGAATGTGGTGAGTAAGAAAGACTCCCTATAGAGTATTCCTCAATCATCCAACTATTCATGGATGTTTAGCTATCTTCTTAAGGTCAGAGAAGAATCTCTCCCTCATATTGATTTCAAAATTGGCTCTGGGAATTCTTTCAAGACATGGTTGAATCCTTGGGTGAATAAAAAGTTTCTCTCTATTATATCAACAAAGATATGATAATTAAGGCTGGTATTCTTTCTGACTCTAATTTGAGTTCGATCATTTCTAACAGCAAATGGGATATCCCTAAGTCTAGAAACTCATTGGTTCTAGAAAAGACTGTGAATGAGATTCAAATCTCTACTCATGTTGATGATCATATCACTTTCAACAAACATAATGAGATCAAGTTCAAAGACATATGAAATATCATTAGAATGAAAGAAGCCTAAAATGAAGGGTTTAGTTGGATTTGGGAATGCAAAAGCCATATTAATAGTCTCATGCATTTGTGGAAGGCTAAATTAAATAAGTTGTGTACTTCTAATTACCTAAGGAGAAGAGGGATTTATGTTGTTTCTGTGTTTCCTTTGTCGTAGGGACTATGAAAATACTGATCACATTTGCTTCAAATGTATCTTTACTCAAAATCTTTAGAATCTAGCAGTAGACAATAGTATCATTGTTTCTGTTCCCATGATTGGGATGATCTTATTCATTTTAATAACAAGAAGGCTAGAATTATTAGCGCCCTGATCCTTTATCATTGTTGGCTTGAAATAAATAGGTGGGTACACCACAACATCAGTAGTAATGTTGATGGTCTTTGGAGAATGATTATGTCTGAATTTGATATTCTCTCAAACTAAGTTCATCCTTTTCTGGTTGCCAGTTTTTCTCTTGTGCTTGTGCTTGTGCTTGAGTTACAACAGCCTCATGTAGGCTCTAGATATGGTTTTTGAACTCCTACCAGTGGTCAACATCAGTGTTCTCTATGCCTTTCTATAGTCTGTAAGATGTTGCTGGAGATGTGCAGGAAGTTTTGTTGGGTAGCTTTTGAGCTCTCTAGTCATCTGGGTGAATTCAATATTGTTCTGAAAAGCCTCTTTTCTTTCTATAGCTGGTTTTCTCAAGTTTTTATGTGGATTATATTATCTTGGAGAAAGCTCGAGCTGGCTTGATCATTTCTGTTTTGATATGGACTTCTCTTTATTTCTTAGGTTTATTGTTTCTGGCCATTTTCACAACATTAGTTCTCTCTTGCTATGCTTGTGCTTAATATAAAGTTTCTTTCAAAGTCTCTAGATATGCTTTTGATCTTCCTCCTGGGAAATTTGTGGTTTTTCTTTGGAGTTTCATTATCTATAGTTTCTCAACCTTGAGTGGTTCTGGTGACATGCTAGTTGCTTCTTAGGAAGCTTTGAGTTCTCTTCTGTTGTTCTCAATTTTGTTCCAAGGCATTTTCTTTTCCTCTGGCTGATTTTTTCTGGAGATCTACGTGCTATTACAGTTGTGGAGAAATCTTCAGTTGAAGTGTTTGACTCTAGTTGATATGGATTGTTATGTCCTCTTTGGATCGATTTGCTCTGGTCTTTGAAGTAGGAGGCGTGTCTGGCTATTCAGTTTGTGCATTGTCTCTTCTGAGAAGCTTGTTTTGGAGTTGATGCACTTGGCCTGCCTGCTTGTTGGATCTGAATCCTATTACCCTTTTAGTTGATGTTATTTTGTTCTTCTTATAAGATGGTGTGAGATGTTTGTGTATAGACATGGATAGATACCTGTAAAGTTCTTCTTTTTCTTACATGGAATTGTAAATACCTCAAAATCTAAAAATACTAAAAAAGCAAGACGAGTTTTAACCATTGGCTAAATTGGACATTATGATAATCCCTTTGTTTTGATGATGACAAACATTTCATTATTGTCAATCTAACGTGCTACTTGAGTGTTGCAGGAATAAGGTGGATGACAAAGATTTGGGAAATCTATATGCTTGAATTATTGTTATTTCATGATTGTAATCAATTGTAAAACTTGTACAAGTATATAATGTACGAGTACTTAGACATCATGTAAATCAAGCGTTAGATCTTCCCTAGCCAATCACTACACTTAGATAGGTCATCCCCTACATTAGTGTTACAAATGCACACTCATACACAACCTTAGTAATTAGTTTAAACATTGAATTAGGGTTAATCTCGGTCGACAAAATCTTCGACCGAGACACTCTCGGTCGACAAACTCCTCGATCGAGAAAGACCCAAGTAGCCGTTAGACACAACAGACAAGGTAGTTGGCATTTGGAGATGAACGTTGTATACACTTGCTCCAGACAGTCTTTCGGTCGACAAGTCCTCGACCGAAAAGGACACTCGGTCGAAAATTCTTCGACTAAGATGTGTTCTGTCTGCAACTTTCAGAATTAATTAACTAGTCATTGCTAAAGCAACTAAAGTGTACCTAACAACTAGTTAAGCACTTGGAACCCCCTAGAAAGTGTCTAGAACGTCCTTAAGAACTTGTAGGTCATTCCTATAAATAAGACATGCCTTAGGACATCTAAACTCACTCACATACACTTGAGCAATACTTGAGCTTACACTTGCAATTGACAATCTCTATTGAGAAATTGAGCAACACTAGCATTGGCTATTCTTTTCCTTGCTCCAATTTCGTGTCTTAGAGGCTAGCATCTCCTACCCACAACACTTACACTTACATACACATTGGATAGGAGATCAAAACGCTTGATATAGGAAATCAAGCCTTGAGCTACAAGTGGTATTGTAATTTCTATTTTTCCTTCTTATTCCTTTTATCTTTTGTATTCTCCTTGCTACTCCTAGGGTTGGAGGCTGGGGATTGGAGAAGGTTCTTCTCAGTGGAGAAGGTGGACTTGAGACTACTTCAAGAAGGCTGTTGCAACAGGAAGCTACTTCAAGAGGAAGGCTACTTCAAGGGGGAGCTTGAATTTACTTCAAGAAGGCTACTTCAAGGTTGGTGCAACTACTTCTTGGTGAAGGCTGTCTGAAGGGTTTGGTGAAAGAATTGTAATTTTATGTAAAGTCCTTGTGAGGTAATAAAATTTAATTCTTTCAAAATCCCGGTTGGGTAAGCAACCGGGTAGTGGATTGACTACCTTAGTATTTGCTAAGGTTGGAATCACTCTAAATCCTTGTCCCCTTGTCCAATATCTTTGTGGTTGGTTGTTTGAGTTAAATTACTTTAAAATAATCATAAAACCCTATTTACCCCCCTCTAGTGGTTTTTCAATTGGTATCGGAGAAGGCTTCAAGGAGCTCTAATCGAGTCTTGAAGAATGGGTGATGGGTTGCTCAACAACCTCAACTTGGAAGGAACGCTTGTGGCTAGGCCTCCAACATTTGATGGTACTAACTACACCTACTGGAAGAGGAGGATGCAATTTTACTTCCAAGGGATCAGTTGGGATTTATGGAGGATGGTGTCAACTCCTTATGAACTTCCTCAAACGGAGTATGCAGCTTGGGATACTAATACGGTAAAGTCTGCTCAAATGAATGCAAAGGCTGTAAGTATACTTTATTGTTCAATTTCAGTTGGTGAATTTAATAGAATATCAAATTGTGAAATGGCTTATGAAATTTGTCATAGACTTTCTATAACATATGAAGGAACCGTGCAAGTTAAGAATTCTAAAATCGGAATGCTTAAACAGAAATTTGAACAATTCCGTATGGATCAAAATGAATCTATTAGTGAAATGTATGCAAAATTCTCTTCTATTGTAAATAGTTTAAATGCTTTAGGCAAAGTAATTAGTGAGGAAGACCAGGTGTCAAAGATTCTTAGATCTCTCCCTCCCAAGTACAAGCCCAAAGTGACGACCATTGAAGAAGCAAATGACCTCACTCGACTAAGGATGGAACAACTCATTGGCAACCTAGAAGCTCATGAGGAAACTTTAGAAGAGGAAGAAAGAAGAGAACGTGAACTTCAACAAGGGAGAAAGAAGGACATTGCATTCAAAGCATCAACCAAGAACAATCATGATACAAGTGAAGATGATAGTGAACAAGAAACTCTCATTGTAAATGGTAAGCAGTATAAAAGTTTTAAAACTAATAAAACCTCTAGTGTTTCTTCTTCCAGGTGCTTTGAATGTGGCAAGAAGGGACACATGAAAGGTGATTGTCCAAAACTTAAGAAAGGGAAGAAATCGTCTCACAAAAAGCAAGAAAGAGCATATAAAGCTGCATGGGATGATTCAAGTGATGATAGTGATGATGGAAAAGAAGAAGTAGAATGTCTTATTGCTACAACAAATGAAGAAGAAGAAGAGGTAAGCCTTTTCGATCTGCCAAAAGAAGATCTAATTGCTAGTCTTTAAGATACGCATGAGAAATATATTGAGTGCAAGAAAAAGTTTAAGAAATCAAATAAATTAAATGATGAATTAAATGCTAAACTTCATGCTCTCACATCTGAAAATAAAGATCTAAAATGGGCTATTGAAGATTATGATATTAAGCTAAAATATGTTGAAGCAAATTGCAATCATCTTTCCCTAGAAAAGTTAAACTTGCAAACTCAAGTAAATGATCTTCAAAGACAATCTATTTTGTGTACACATCTAGATTATGATATTATCGTGAAAGAAAGAAATTATTTATTATCTAATCTCGATCAAGTAAAAGTAGATATCAAGAAGAAAATGGATGAGATTATGAAGTTACAAAAAAAGTGAGTAGCTTGAGTAACAATAATATTCCTGACAATATCTTAAATGATTCTTGTCGTCAAAATGGAAGGAGAGGACTAGGTTATAAGACTAAAGGAAAATATTATCAAAAACCTAGTTGGAGGAGAACACAAGTACTAGAGAATCAAGCCATGTATGTACCCAAGAACAATTCAACTCCTAGAAAGAGAAATGAGATTGATTCTATTAGTTGTCATTATTGGTTGCGTCTTGGACACTACTCTTTTTCATGCCCATACAAGAAAAGGAATGATGATCTAGCTTGGGTTCCTAAAACTTAGAAGTTTAAACTTGACTAAGTTGAGATTTGACCTAAACTAATTCTTTACATACAAATTTCATATCTCAACACAATCGAGCCTTAACTTTTATATTCTTACTTTACTTGGAAACAATTACTGAAAACAGTTCTGAAACATTACAGAAACATTCTCTGTCGAGAAACTGTTCGACCGAGAACATTGTCGGTCAATAAATTGTCGACCAGCAGGTTACTGTTTTTAAATCTGCAACAAAATATGCTGAACTTGTTCAAAATTAATCTAGTTTGCTATCAATTTTTTTTATTAATGATTGATTTAGTATAAAAATCAAGAATAAATTTAAAGACCATCTTCGAAACAAGACATATTGATCTTTTTGCATCATAGGTATAACATTATGAATATGAAATCCTCGAATATATTACAAAAATGTTATATGAAGATGAATTTTGAACAAACCTTATTCCTTGATTGAGAAAGTTCATTAAACATGTTCGTTCACATAGTTTGTCGTAAAATTGAAAATTCATGAACCATGAATAAGATTCTTTTGGATTATCATCTAATCGGTTTAAACTGAAAATTATAAACCATGTTAGTTTAATCAAGGAAATTATTGTTTTATCATAATCCACATGGTTTATCCTAAGTATCCCTTGGTCTATCTATATAGGAACCATGTGTATTGAATTTAGTTTAAATGATCATAATCATCGTATTTATATGCCTCTATCTTGATCATTTACTTCTACTGTTCTATCAAAAACATTGTGCCATTATGTTTCATTGGTTTGAAATAATCTTTCATCCATATATACAAACCATGAATGGATATTATTCTTGATCATCATCATTCAGCTCATATGAAGATGCCATTTTGCATAAATAGTAAAATTTCATGGCACAAATGTATTTTAATTTGAAAATCTACAGAAGTTGCCTCTTGGTTGAAATCAAGTTTGACCAAGGGGTGCTATGGTCGTAGTCAAGGTCGACCTAAAATAAGCTCGACACAATGCTTATTTGTACATCATTTTAATGCACTTAATCTTAGTATCTTGATTCAAAATGAGTATATCATATTGAAAACATAATTTTAGTGCACAACTCTCATAAAATGTCAACTTATTATGATCTAATAATTGTGACCTTAGAATACTTAAATTATCTTGATTATAAGATTAAGGGGGAGCTCACACAAATTATCTTGATTATAAGATTAAGAAAGTTACAAAACTTTGTAAACATCATTTAAAGTTTGTTATGACCTTAGTATTTTTACTCTTCGTTATAAAGAAATCTACAAATTTCATGAATATGATATATATCTTATTCTTAATGGAGTTCTCTAAACAAATCAGGGCTTAACATCCCGTGCTTTTGGTTAGAGAAATTTTTCATGCACTCTAAGCTTAAAGGATTCTGATATCATTTTCAGGGCTCAACATCCCTTGTAAAATGGGTGAGAAATCGATACATATATGCCATGAACTTGAATGGAACTCATATCATTTCAAGGCTTAACATCCTTTCCAAATGATTGAGAAACAAATTATGGCTAAATTCGACAAAAATGGTTGACAATTATATTAAATCCCTATTTTTAATGGAATATCTCTTTAAGGGGGAGCATAGCATAAAATTAAGGGGGAGACATAAATGTCATACAAAATGATTTTCTTGGATATCTTTTTGAAATGACAAAGGGGGAGAAACAATATAAAATCAAAAAATAAAATAAAATGAGTTTCATAATATCTTGGCTAGCATCCACTTGCAAAACAAGAATGGCTACAAAAGGTAAACTTCAGGTATGAAATTCATATGATTTATATTTCCTTATTTTATATTTATGAAATGTTTGTCATCTTCAAAAGGGGGAGATTGTTGGCTAAATTGGACATTATGATAATCCCTTTGTTTTGATGATGACAAACATTTCATTCTTGTCGATCTAACATGCTACTTGAGTGTTGCAGGAATAAGGTGGATGACAAAGATTTGGGAAATCTATATGCTTGAATTATTGTTATTTTATGATTGTAATCAATTGTAAAACTTGTACAAGTATATAATGTACAAGTACTTAGACATCATGTAAATCAAGCGTTAGATCTTCCCTAGCCAATCACTACACTTAGATAGGTCATCCCCTACATTAGTGTTACAAATGCACACTCATACACAACCTTAGTAATTAGTTTAAACATTGAATCAGGGTTAATCTCGGTCGACAAAATCTTCGACCGAGACACTCTCGGTCGACAAACTCCTCGACCGAGAAAGACCCAAGTAGCCGTTAGACACAACAGAGAAGGTAGTTGGCAGTTGGAGATGTATGTTGTATGCACTTGCTCCAGACAGTCTTTCGGTCGACAAGTCCTCGACCGAAAAGGACTCTCGATCGACAATTCTTTGACCAAGATGTGTTCTGTCTGCAACTTTCAGAATTAATTAACTAGCCATTGCTAAAGCAACTAAAGTGTACCTAACGGCATTTAAGCACTTGGAACCCCCTAGAAAGTGTCTAGAACGTCCTAAAGCACTTGTAGGTCATTCCTATAAATAGGACCTGACTTAGGACATCTAAACTCACTCACATACACTTGAGCAATACTTGAGCTTACACTTGCAATTGACAATCTCTATTGAGAAATTGAGCAACACTAGCATTGGCTATTCTTTTCCTTGCTCCAATTTCGTGTCCTATAGGCTAGCATCTCCTACGCACAACACTTACACTTACATACACATTGGATAGGAGATCAAAATGCTTGATATAGGAAATCAAGCCTTGATCTACAAGTGGTATTGTAATTTCTATTTTTCCTTCTTGTTCCTTTTATCTTTTGTATTCTCCTTGCTACTCCTAGGGTTGGAGGCTGGGGATTGGAGAAGGTTCTTCTCGGTGGAGAAGGTGGACTTCAGACTACTTCAAGAAGGTTGTTGCAACAGGAAGATACTTCAAGAGGAAGGCTACTTCAAGGGGGAGCTTGAAGTTACTTCAAGAAGCCTACTTCAAGGTTGGTGCAACTACTTCTAGGTGAAGGTTGTCTTAAGGGTTTGGTGAAAGAATTGTAATTTTCTGTAAAGTCCTTACGAGGTAATAAAATTTAATTCTTTCAAAATCCCAGTTGGGTAAGCAACCGAGTAGTGGATTGACTGCCTTAGTATTTGCTATGGTTGGAACCACTCTAAATCCTTGACCCCTTGTCCAATATCTTAGTGGTTGGTTGTTTGAGTTAAATTACTTTTAAATAATCATAAAACCCTATTCACCCCCCTCTAGTGGTTTTTCATTAACGACAAAAAAATGACATTGTCGGGGTTCATCAAGGTACCGACTGATGAACCCGACAGTAGCACTGAGGTCTACTATTGTGATGGTTAGATAGATAAGCTTGCCTACCAGCCTTCTGAACTGGTGATGATCAACATAGGGAGGAGAGTTTGCATCATCCTAGTCCATGTTTGGGTCAAGCGGAGTATTTGCTGGTTTGCAGCCCAACTTACCAGTTTCCTACAAGAGATCAAGTTCATATTTTCTCTGAGAGAGACACATCCCTACAGATGATCTGGAAACCTTAATGCCTAAGAAAGACCTCAGCTTTCTGAGATCTTTGGTGACAAAATGTTTTTCTAACTAGGTTTTAGTTTCCTGTATACCCACAGTATCACTGCCAGATAAGATAATATCATCAACATAAACAATAAGAATGACAAGTCCAACCACTTTTTTTTTGATAAAAGACAGAATGATAAGAATTAGAGAGACGAAAGCCAAAAGTGACTAAGATCTGACTAAGCTTGTCAAACCAAGCACGTGGGCTCTGTTTGAGACCATAGATGGCCTTTTTCAGCTTACATACTTTGAAGGTAGACTCCCCCTGAGCAACAAACCCAAGTGGTTGCTCCATGTATACTTCTTCCTATAGATCTCCATAAAGAAATGCATTTTTAACATTTAACTGAAAGAGAGACCAGTCTTCATTGACAATAACAAAAATGAGAATTCTAACAGAGTTTAATTGTGCAATAGGAGAGAAGGTGTGGGCTCCGATCTCCAAATCACGATATAATCACGATTTAAACTTAAGCGGAAGAATTCGATAATCAGCGGAAGACAAAAATCACGGGAAATTAAAACTTTTCGAGACAAGAGCTTGAAACCACAAACCTTTTCCATAGAAAAAGGATTTAAACTGTATACATCTCTGTCAAATTACTTCTTGAGTAATTATATACAACATGATACAAAATCTCAAGAACTCATAACCAAAACACTCCAAGACCTGAGAGTACAGAGGACACATAGGACTGACTCTAACTACACCACATAGCAGGCTGAATCTCCACCTGAGATTTACTGCTGCTCCTGGTGCTGCTGCTGCTGGGATTGGTCACCTGTGTTCTTGTTCCTCCGTCTTCGACGACCACCTAAAAAGTTGAAGTCTACGGGGTGAGACAATCTTACATAATTGTCCCAGCAAGAGTTATAACTCTCCACTAGAAGCTTTATAAGCAAAACAAGAATACCTTAAGCAGTAAAAGCTTTCAGAGTATGCAGTAGCAGTTTTGGTAATAAGCAAGAGTTCAACATTTATGAAACATGAAGAACATATACTTTATTCAGTGTAACATCAATCAAGTAACTCGTAGTTAACTCTAACAGATATACTACGCTGTTGATTATGTTTTTCAAACATTATTATGCCCTGTGGAGATGAGGCATACCACTCATACTCCAACTGATCGCTAAGAAGTCACATCAGTATCATACATAGGTCATTAAAAGAGCCGGATTCTTATGACCTCATCCTCCTCAGTCAGTTAGAGGATTGATTGCAGGACATCTTGCAGGACGTCTGCTATTTATAGCTCACCAGGGTAATCTGGTCCTTCTCTATTTTAGAGTTACAGTGGCGTTCTGTACTCTCTTTGTCATCATAAGATTTCTTGTTTATCTATCACCGATGCGGTGTTTGTGTTTACTTTGGGAGATTTGTGATACATCTCACCATTTGGTTTTGTAGTGAAGGATTGACGGTATCAATTCCTACACTAGGATGTAAGGATTTATGCATCCATTCCCCCCACATACTCAAAAGTATGTGATCCAGGAGTTCCCTTGGGAAAACCTGTTTCACCATCATTTAGACTCTGACAATGATGGGTCTATGATCAGGGCTCTACATTACACTTGATTAGTTAGGTACATTCAGTATTCTTTTAACATCATACATTGTTCTTCAAACAATAACATTAGCATAACAGCTCTAAAAGGAGAATACTAAAATGTAACAAGCCTAACTCTTTTCAATCATCAGTTCTCAATCATCTCATCACAAGTCATCTGTTAAGCATGACCTTGATGGTATTTATGGCTCTCACAGCCCATAAATCTCAATAGATGTCACTAACAGTGCATCAAGATATTTCACTTATTCATAAAGCTAAGACATGCTTTCATTGAATAAAGTATCATAGTTCATACCTGGGTATGATCATCATCTCATGACAACCTGCATGGTTAATTCAACTGATAATAGTAAACAATTCATCAATCAGGGTTTACTATTCATCCTTCATGTCATCACCCTAGAATTAGGGTTTACTATTCACTCCATGGTGAATTGTACTCATTACATCATCATGTATGAGAAACATCATCACTAAAGCTCTTAAATAAGATTAAGATTCACTAAACATCATAATTAGGGTTTCCATGATCTCACATAGGTGGATCATTCCCTAATCATGCACATTCATGTGTATTGAAAGTATCTTACTTGAGTTTCCACCATAAAAGGGTACTTTCTCTCTCTTAGGATACTTTCTCTCTCCTCTTACTAGTAGATGGTGATAACACCACTCTAGATCAGGTTGGGTTAAGTCCTCATAGACTAACATAAGCCAAGACATCACTATCATGTGATTAGGGTTTAATTAAAACAAGGTATTACTCAATTAAACCCCTCAAGGGTATTTTGGTAATTTACCTCATGATCACCATCATGGGTCAACTCATTAATCACTTAGTCCCTTAATGACCTAGGTTACCATTAGGGTTTAGATTAGATCACCATTTAACCAATTACACCATCAATTGATTAAGTACAAACCACCTTGAACTCCTTCAAACGGTTTCAACCTTCAACCACCAAACGGTCTTGAGACCGTTTGACCTCAAACGGTCTTGAGACCGTTTGGGTATGTTGACCATTTAGAAAGGTTGACTTTCCAAACCGGTCGAAGGTTTGAAACCGTTTGATCAAAATGACTTGAGATCGATTGGTCCAAACGACCTTGAGATCGTTTGAGCCCAAACGGTCTTGAGATCGTTTGGCCCCAAACGGTCTTGAGACCGTTTTGCCTCAAACGGTCTTGAGACCATTTGGATCCAAATGGTCTTGAGACCGTTTGGTCCAAATGGGCTCAAACCGTTTGGACCTCCAAAGTGGTTCAAAAGATACAATTGGTCATGGATATGTATGTTGAACCCCTCAATTAACCAAATCCATGATAACCACTTATAAATTGAGTTAACTAAGATTAGCCTTAATCAATTGGACATCAAATTGACCCTCAATTGAAAGCCAATTAGGGTTAAATCCTTCTCAATTAGGGTTTCAAATCGGGTGGTCATCAATATTCAACAATGTGAATCAATTCAAGGTTGAACCTATCAATTGACCTCCAATTGGGCCTAAACTTGGCCCAAACGGTCTTGAGGTCGTTTGGACATCATCCAAACGGTCTTGAGACCGTTTGCCCAAAGTTTGACCAAAAACCAAGTTGGTTAGATTAGGGTTGAACTCCAATTAGGTCAAAAATCAGCAATTTTATCAGCTCATCAATTTATTGCAATTGGACCTTCAAACCATTAGATTATCTCAACCTTAGACCTTCAAACAGTCTTGAGACCGTTTGGAGGAACCCCCAAATGGTCTTGGGACCGTTTGGGTCCTTCAACCCAAAACTCAACAAGATCTATGCTTAAAAACAGCAATTTCAACCCGATTAGGGTTAGGATGTTGAAGTGCCTTCAACTCTCAATTGGTTAAGAATTAAACTTTGATTCTTTGCAGGAATGAAATTCAATATATAAGCAACAGACCCTCAAACAGTCGTCCCTTGGTCAACCCTATAAAATGGTCTTGAGACCGTTTCAATCCAAACGGTCTTGCAAGACCGTTTGAGAGAAAACGGTTTGAAACCGTTTGTCCCCAAACGGTTTGCAACCGTTTGGACCAAAAGGGTCCAAGATCGTTTGATAAAGTAACATAGGGATTCACGCCCCTCATCTTCAACCTCTGTCAAGGTCGGTTATCCCACCGTTTTGCTTGCAAAAGTGCAAGGAAGAAGGGAGGTAGAAGAAGAACTAACATGCTAAATTGCAAGAACAAAGTATGCATATAAAGCAAAGAGTTTAGAGTTATAAAACCCGCCTTAGAACGTTGTTCCTGAAAACTAATAGAGGGGGGGTGAATAGAGTTTTATAGATAATTTTAACAATTATTGAACTCAAGCAATCAACCACAAGAATATTGGACAAGGGGACAAGGATTTAGAGTGGTTCCAACTTTAGCAAATACTAAAGTTGTCAGTCCACTACCCGGTTGCTTACCCAACCGGGATTTGGAAAGAATTTAATTTTATTACCTCGCAAGGACTTTACATAAAATTACAATTCTCTCCCTAAACCCTTCAAGCAGCCTTCACCTAGAAGTAATCGCCCAACCTTGAAGCAGCCTTCACCTAGAAGTAATTGCACCACCTTGAAGCAGCCTTCCTCCTGAAGTAGCTTCCCGTTGCAATAGCCTTCTTGAAGTAGCTTCCCGTGCGATAGCCTTCTTGAAGTAGCTTGAAGTCCACCTTCTCCATAGAGAAGAACCTTCTCCAATCCGCAGCCTCCAACCCTAGGAGTAGCAAGGAGAAAACAAAGAATAAAAGGAACAAGAAGGAAAATAGAAATTACAACTTATCCTTTTAAGCACAAGGCTTGATTTGCCTATATCAAGCGTATTGATCTCCTAACCAATGAGTGTAGAAGTGTAAGTGCTGTGGTAAGGAGATGCTAGCCTATAGGACACGAAATGGGAGCAATGGGAATGAATAGCAAATGTAGGAATTGCTCTATTGCTCAAAAACAGTATTGCCAATGTGTATTCAAGCTCAAGTATAGCACAAGTGTAGCTTAGGTGTCTTTTGGTGTCCTAAGGCATGTCCTATTTATAGGAATGGCCTATGGATGCTTAAGGACGTTCTAGACAACTTCTAGGGGTTTCTAAGTGCTTAACTAGCCGTTAGGTATAATTTAGGTGCGTTAGTAACGACTAGCTGCTTTATTCTGCAGTTGCTGACAGAGACCATCTCGGTCGACAATTTGTCGACCGAGATACCTACTCGGTCGAAGTTTTTTCGACCGACAGGCTCTCTGGATCAACGTTCATTTGCAACTGCCAACTACCTTGTCAGCTGTGTCTAACGGCTACTTGGGTCATTCTCGGTCGAGAAGTTTGTCGACCGAAAGTGTCTCGGTCGAGGAGTTTGGTCGACCGAGATTGACCCTGTTTCAATCTTTCAATTTAGGCACTAAGTAAATGTATGAGTGTGCATATGTGATCCTATTTGAAAGGGATGACCTATCTAAGTGTGGTGATTGGCTAGGGAAGATCTAACGCTTGATTTACATGAAATCTAAGTACTTGTACATTATATATTTGTACAAGTTTACAATTGATTACATTGTATGACTTTTACAATCATTCAAGCGTATAGTTTCCTAGAGCTTTGTCATCCACTCAATTCCTGCAACACTCAAGTAGCACGTTAGATCAACAAGAATGAAATGTTTGTCATCATCGAAACAAAGGGATTTATCATAATGCCCAATTTATCCAACAATCTCCCCCCTTTTGAAATAAGGAAATATAAAGCATGTGAGTTTCATACCTGAAAATTACTTTTTGTAGCCATTCATGTTTTGCAAGTGAGTGCTGGCCAAGATGTTATGAAACTCATTTATATTTTTGATTTTATATTCTTTCTCCCCCTTTGTCATTTCAAAAAGATATCCAAGTTGAATATTTTATTTTTCTTCTCCCCCTTAATTTTATATTATGCTCCCCCTTAAATAGATATCCTATTAGGAACATGGATTTAATATCATTTTTGTCTAATTTATCCACAATTTGTTTCTCAATCATTTGCAAAGGATGTTAAGCCTTGAAATGATATGAGATTCCTTTAAGCTTATGATGAATGTATATTGATTTCTCATCTATCAAGGGATGTTAAGCCCTAGGAATTAAATGAGAATCCTTTAATCTTAGATTACATAAACATGTTTCCAACCAAATGCAAGGGATGTTAAGCCCTGATTTGTTTAGAGAGTTCCTTTAAGTACAAGATATATCATTTTTATGATATTCATAGATTTCTTCATAATCAAGAGTAAAAGTACTAAGGTCGTAACAAGCTTCAATTGATGTTTACAATGTTTTTGTAATCTTCTTAATCAATTAATCCAATTTGTTGTTATGATCTCCCCCTTAATCTTACAATTAAAGCAATTTAAAGCTTCTAAGATCACAAATGATTTTAAATTTTGATTTTGACTTTTATCAAAAGTATACTAAGATTAAGTACAATAAAATGATGTCCAAATAAGCATTTTGTCAAAGCTTATTTTAGGTCGCCCTTGACTACGACCATAGCGCCCCTTGGTTAAATTACATTTCAACCAAGAGGCATAAATTGCAGATTTCCAATTAAGCATTCATATCAATTTTTGATGCATGTTTAAGTGATACTCAAATATAAAAACATGAAAGCATGATGAATATTTCAAATCTTTTAAAGATACCAATTGAAATTTTTTTATTAACATTGTGCTCTTTGCAAGAATTTCTAAGAGATATATCACTAATGAATCATTTTGCTTGCCTACGTAATGATAGAACAATAAAAGCATATAATGATAAAACAGAAATTTCCTTTAAACTAAGCATAATTTTAGTTTTTGACTTAAATTATTTAGAGAATAAACCAAATTAATCTCATATAAACTTTCAAGGATGATTTCCATGATTTATACTTTATTGTATAGTTATTAATCACAAATAGATAGCAATTTTGATCAATTTCAGCAATTTTACAGCAGTCTGAAAATCAGTGACATGCTCGGTCGACAATTTCTCGACCGAATGTTCACTCGGTCGACAAATTCTCGACCGACTAAGTTTCTGGAATATGTTCAGAACTGTTAATCGATTTCAAACAAAAAGAGATAATGCAAATTAGAGCTCGATTTTGTTGAGATAAGACATTATGATATCAAGAATCAATTTAGGTCAAATCTCAACTAGTTAATTTTAAGCTACTAAGTCTTAGGAAACCAAGCTAACTCATCATTCCTTTTCTTATATGGGCATGAAAATGAATAATGTCCAAGACGCATGCAGTAATAACAACTAATAGAGTCAACTTCATTTCTCTTTCTAGGAATTGTGTTCCTAGAAAGGTGAAAATTACAAGTTGCACCCCTCAATTTGGGTAAATTGCATTTTACTCCAAATTAGGGTTTTTGAGCACAAGGATCATTCCACAAGCTGCATCTTGAAGCCTAAGCTTGGAAAATCCATTATGCCTCATCATAAAAACTCTTATGATGCCTCATTATCAAAAGAACATCTCAACCTGTGAATATTGCAAGTTAACCCCTTAAACTGGGTAATTTGCACATAGGTCCCTGCATTGCAAAATAATGCTACAACTTTACATATAAAGGAGCAAAATGAAAGTAAATGTTCCTGAGGAACTTAATTACATGCCAGGGAGTTTTCACAAGTATATAATTACATATTTAGGCAAAACTTCTAGGGTTAGGTTATAACCCAGGTCAGGGATGTTACAGAAGGTCTCAAAATAATCAACACCATATGTCTGCATGTATCCTTGTGCAACAAGATGGGCTTTGGCATTCAATAGTCACATCAGGTTGATATTTAACAGTAAAGACCCAGCGACAGCCCACAGTAGGGAAAGAAGAAGGGTGATCCACAAATTCCCATGTCTTACGATCACAGAGTGCATGCATTTCCTTATCCATTGTCTATTTCCATGTAGGAATAACAAGAGCCTCTACAACAGTCTTTGGAATGTTGATAGCAGAAATTGTAGAAGTAAAGAAGGCAAAGTTGTTATGCAGATTTGCAGAAGTGCAGTAATTACTGATAGGATGTTTAGTACAGGAGCGAACACCTTTGCACAGATTGATAGGAAGGTGCAAGTCAGAAGTTACCTCAATGTTTATTTGATCATCCTGATGAGTGCATACTCATCATGGAATTCAATTACCTCTTTCGAACAATTTCAACTCCATTTCACACCTTTTCACCCAAATATGAATCATAATGTGCAAAACTACTTGGCTGATTCAATAATCAAGGTTTTAACTAAATATTATTCATTTAATGTAGGTAAACCAAGCAATTGCATCCATACGGTCCCAAGACCATTTGGGTCCATGTAGTTTCAAGACCGTTTGGGTCCATGCGGTCCTAAGACCATTTGCTGGAATACATGAAAGAATGAATGACAAGGTTGTTTGCCAAAGATAACCACGCGAGCTGTAAATAGCATGACCATGCGATCTCAAGACCGTTTGGGTCCATGAGGTCTCAAGACCGTTTGGATCCATGCGGTCTCAAGACCGTTTGGGTCCATGCGGTCCCAAGACCGTTTGGATCCATGCGGTCTCAAAACCGTTTGGGTCCATGTGGTCCCAAGACCGTTTGGATCCATGCGGTCTCAAGACCGTTTGGGTCCATGCGGTCCCAAGATCGTTTGGATCCATGCGATCCCAAGACCGTTTGGGTTCATGCGGTCTCAAGACCATTTGGATCCATGCGGTTTCCAAGACCGTTTGCCGCAAGCACAAAGACCAATTGAAGAACAGAAGCCGCGCGTTCACGCCAAGACCGAGACCGACCTCAAGATCGATCGACGCAAATCGTTTGATGCCCAAACAATCTCCAAACCGTTTGGCACCAAACGGCCTCCAGACCGTTTGGCACCAAACGGCCTCCAGACCGTTTGGAGAGATATATCCAACAACTTATCCAAACCGTTTAGGATCAGATCGAAGCCTATAAATAGACCCCCAGGGTCCTCATTTGAGGGGATCGGATCCGGACACCGATAGGCTGCCAGAGCACCACCCCGATCAAGTTCACTCCACCTACTGCTAGTGTTGCATCCAAGGAGGCCAAGAAGAGAAGGAAGACGGAGCAAGGAGTGCATCTACTTCACTGGGCTGCGTCCACCCTCTGCACCGAGCTCATGGCGGATCTTTCTTTCTCTCTCATCCTTCTTGTAACTCGCATCATGAGCGAGTAGTCCACTTTCGCTGGGGTGCGGGGACTAGCCCCGCTGCCCATGCAAACCATGTTCTTTCATTAAACTTTCCATGGCAATGTATATGACTCTTCATTTTGTTGTTTATCGTTAAGCTTGTAGGTTGGTTATGTGTTTTTTTTTCATCTTTGTGCTCCCTATGTTGTGATAACCTCAATGCATGGGTTTGAACGTCGTTTAACAAGTTTGACTCCCTAACTAGAAATAGAAGGGGATTCCTTGAGGTAGTAAGTGTATGATCCGTGAGGGGACAAGCCATCTAGCCTTTGGTGACGCTTCTGTGCACCTAACGCCTGTATAGGGGGTTCACAACCTTAGTTGGATTTTGTATCATCTTGTTAATCGTCGATGTTTGCTAGTATGTTACCGGCCTGCTTGCTTATCGGTTAACGCCGCTGACTCCCAAACTAGAAATAGGATGGGATTTCATCGAGGTCGTAGGTGTATGATCCGCGAGGGGACGAGCCATCTAACCTTCAGTGATGCTTCTGTGCGCCTAACGCCCGTATGGGAGGTTCACAACCTCCGTGGATTTCTGTATCTTCAGAGCCATAAGACATGTGATCCGGATGGCGACGAGAAATCTGATGCCTGTGGTGATGCTTACGTGAACCTAACTCCCGTATGGGGGGTTCTACAGCAGCTCTACTTGGAGTGTTATATCTTGCCTGGTTTGTTTGCAAAGGAGTATGTTTGTATGTGTAGCGGTGGTCAAACCCGGTACCATCCCAGTGATTCCATCTCATTGGTCTAAACCTATCTTTAATTCTGCTTTTTCTTTCCTGTAATTAGTTTAAACAAACCAAAATCAACCTATTGTTCTAAATATTAGTTTTACTTGAGCTAGATCCAGCTGACAAACATTCTTAAAAATGTTGTCCTTTGGGTTCGATCCTCAACTATACTGCGATAAAACTCGTCCGCTTGCGGGTGGTATTATTGCACTTGGTTTAGGTAAAAGCTTGGGGATTTCATCCCCGGGTGAATTTGTTAGTGCATTCAAACGCCACGTCAAATTCTAGTGTCGTTGCTGGGGACAACAGAATCAGTCAGTCAAATCTAGTTCTTCTAAGAGTAATCTAGGATTTTACTTTTCTTTTGAAACTATCGCTTATCTACTTGAATTTGATTTTACTTTGAGAATCTCATTTTCAAATCTTTCCAATTTTCAGGTGCTCTTCAACGCATAGTGCATGCACCGTTCAGATAGTCCTGGACTAACCGCAAGCTTTGATCCCGAAATTGATAGAACCTTCCATCGTCAGATTAGAGAGAATAAACCTAGGATGGCGCAAGAAGAAGAAGTAACCTGAAGAGTGGCTCAAGCCATCAATGCACAAAGAGAGAGGCTCATGCAAGAAGCTAGAGCTGCAGTTCAACAGGAAATCTTAGCAGCACAAGCAGCAGCGCAGGTGGCCGAACTACAGAAAGACCTTAGGGAATTCTCCATCCCAAAAGCTGCGAATGTCTATCACCCAGTGCAGCCTCCTCCCATCGAGGATGCCAACTTCGAGATTAGAGCCCATTGGATCACATTGCTTCAAAACAACCCTTTCTATGGCAAACAAGCAGAAGACAGCCAAGGTCATCTTCTGAGATTCATCGACCTATGTACTATGACAAAGCAAAATGGAGTCTCCGATGACGCCATACGACTCCGTCTCTTCAAGTATTCTCTTGCTGATAGAGCCATTAGTTGGTACAATTCACTACAGAGTGAAGAACCTATCACCACATGGGAGCAACTCCAAAACGCATTTTTGGAAAAGTTCTACCCCCATCTTTTACATATGAAATCAGGGGGCGAATCACAAATTTCACTCAAGTCCCTGGAGAAACTCTCGTTGAAGCATGGGATAGGTACAAAGAGCTCCTACGCAAATGCCCACACCACGGAATCCCCAAGAACCAACTCATAGAAATCTTCTATAGGGGTGTGGAGGATGATGTTAAGATGTTTCTAGATTCCTCATCTGGAGGAAGCTTCATGTGGAAAAGTTACGACAACGCATGGAGGGTCGTCACCCTGGGAGTAGAAAATCAAGCCAACTGGGGCAGATCTGTAGGAAAAGGAGTCTTGAAGGTAGCTATGGCTGAATCTATCCCTGAGTACAAGTCTATTGCAGAAACCTTGAAGGTCTTAGTTGCAAAGCATGATCATATAGAATCATCCCTTGCAGCAATTGGAAGAGGACATTCACCTACTAGGTGACAAGAACATGTCAAGTCCACCTCCTTGTTCTTCGAAGCATGCAAGGGCACAAATCATTCCACTCTATCATGCAACGTTCTCTATGACGTTGTTCTAAGCAATGCTTGTGGACAAGGAGATAATTTCTAGATGGTAAATCTAAATGCTATTAACACCATCCCTGGGCAGAACTATTACAATCCCAACCAAAATAGGAATCACCCAGGCTTCCAATATGGAAACCCTTCAGGAGATATGAACTCACATCAATTCGGTCCCAACAATCAACCGAGAGGCCCATCAGGATTCTAGTTTAACCAACAATAGAATTTCGGAAATCAAAGAAACTTCAAAGGAAAGTTTCAGAACAGAAACTACAATAATTATCAGAACAACTCTCAGTATCAGAACCTGAACCAGCAAGGACAAATAGGAGTCATCCCTGATGACAAGCTATCCACTATTGAAAAGATGTTACAAACTCAACAAACTATGATAGCTAACCAGCAGGCTCAGCAGAAAGCTATTGAAACTCAACTAGCTCAACTTGCGGCTAGCATAAAGCCACCAACCGGAGTCTTCGCCGGCCAACCTGAAAACAATCCGAAACATCCTGAACAGTTGAAAGTTGTCAACACCAGATCAGGGAAAGATTATTCAAATCCCCCAGTAAAGACACATGTAGTTATTGCTGACGAAGATGAACCTGTGATAGTCCAAAACTCGACAACACCAGAATCGCAACCAAAGGAAGATAAGACTGACAAGGAAGGTCCTGAAAAATCTGTTGATGAAGAAGCTGAAACACCAAAGTCGGATATTCCTGTATATAAACCTCGTATACCCTTCCCATCCCGCCTGAAGCAAACCAAGCTTGATACGAGATTCATCAAGTTCAAAGAGGCAATGAAGAAACTCCACGTTGATATACCCTTCTTAGACGCTCTTACTGAGATACAAGCCTGGACCAAGTGTCTAAAGTCGCTTCTCACCAAGAAGTACATAACTAAAGAGTATGAAACTGTAAAACTGGCTACAACCACATCATATATCATACTGAGCAAGATGCCAAAGAAACAGAAAGACCCAAGATCCTTTGGAATTTCATGTCACATTGGTGACTCATCATGCAAGAAAGGATTGGCAGATCTTGGCGCAAGTATTTCTATTATGCCATTCAGTCTGTGCAAGAGATTGGGGTTTGCATAATTACTTCCCATAGCTATGACTATTCAACTCACAGACAACTCGATAAAAAGGCCATTAGGAATCCTCAAAGATATCCCGGTCAAGGTAGGCAAGGACGCATACGTTCCATGTGATTTCGTCATTATGGATATAAAAGAAGACACCAAATATCCTCTTATCTTTGGTCGTCCATTCCTCGCCACTGCTAGAGCCCTGATTGATATTGAAGCAGGTACCTTACTACTCAGGTTAGGCAAAGAAACCCTAGAATTCAAAGTTTTTGAAAGTATGAGAAGACCAAGTATACAGGAAGAAGTCTATCTGATTGATTGCGTCGAGAAAATGTCACAACTGACCCAAGAGTATCATGAATCGTACGATCCCTTGGAAGCCGTTCTCTCAGATCTATCTATCGATGAACCAATTGAAAAATGAGCAGATGATCACATTGAATCCTTAGAATCTGCTAAAGAAGATGCTGAAGCCACTTGTGAAGAACTCAGGGCTACCGAAACCACAGAAGAGACAAGTGAAAAATAAGAGGCTCCCGAGATGAAGCCCCTACCTGAGGGACTGAAGTACATGTTTTTGGACGACCTCAAAGTTTGTCCAGTCATTATAAATTCCGATTTAACAACTGAACAAGAAGAAAAACTTCTGGATAAATTAAGGGAAAGAAAGAAAGCAATAGGCTATAAAATGAGCGACCTCATAGGGGTCAATCAAGCGATGTGCATGCACAAGATCCCTATGATGGAAGATCACAAGCCAACTATCGAGCATCAATGGAAATTGAACCCGAATATGAAGGAAGTAGTCTGTCACGAGATCATCAAACTTCTTACAACTGGAATAATCTACCCGATATCAGATTCTCCATGGGTGAGCCCAGTACACGTGGTACCAAAGAAAGGTGGAACAACTGTTATAAGAAATGAAAATGATGAGCTCATCCCCACTCAAACAGTCACCGGGTGGAGGATGTGCATTGATTATAGAAAATTAAACAAGGCTACTCGAAAAGATCATTTTCCTATGCCCTTCCTCGATCAAGTCTTAGAAAGGTTGGCTCACCAAGAATATGTTTGTTACCTCGACAGTTACTCTGGATTCTATCAAATTCCCATTCATCCAGATGATCAAGAAAAAACAACTTTCACCTGTCCTTTCAGGACGTATGCTTTTAAAAGAATGTTGTTTGGTCTCTGTAATGCTCTCGCAACTTTTCAACGTTGCATGGCTGCAATTTTCACGGGGCTTACTGAAACTGTTATGGAGGTCTTCATGGATGATTTCTCTGTATATGGAGACTCAATTGATTCTTGTCTTAAGCATCTCTCCATGGTTCTCAAATGTTGTGAAGAAGCACATCTGGTGCTAAATTGGGAGAAATGCCACTTCATGGTAAGGGAAGGCATTGTCCTGGGCCATAGGGTTAGCAATAGAGGAATTGAAGTAGATAAAGCCAAGATTGAAGTGATATCTAAATTGGCTATTCCCACGAATGTGAAAGAAGTTCGCGCCTTCCTTGGTCATGTTGGATTCTATAGAAGATTCATAAAGGATTTTTCCAAGATAACTAAGCCAATGACAAACCTTCTTCTAAAGGATGCTGATTTCAATTTCAATGAAGAATGTGTCAAAAGCTTCGACATGTTGAAGAAGGCCCTTACAACAACCCCCATCATTAGAGATCCCGACTGGGACTATCCTTTTGAAATTATGTGCGATGCCAGTGATTACGCGGTGGGTGCTGTTTTGGGGCAATATATAGAAAAGAAACATTATGTGATCTATTATGCATCAAAAACCCTCGACGAAGACCAGAGGAATTATGCCACTATTGAGAAAGAACTTCTAGCAGTCATCTATGCCTTCGACAAGTTCAGATCCTACCTTATTGGTTCGAAGGTCATTGTTTACACAGACCATGCTGCTATTCGTTACCTTCTGGCAAAAAAGGATGCTAAACCCAGGTTGATTAGATGGATCCTCCTTCAATAAGAATTTGATCTGGAGATAAGAGACAAAAAAGGGACGGAAAATGTTGTAGCAGATCACCTCAGTCGCATCCACACTCTGGATGCTGAGAAGATTCCGATCAATGACTCCTACCAGATGATCAACTAATGAGGGTTTCAGAAGTTATACCATGGTATTCTGATTTCGTAAACTACCTTGCTTCTGGAGTCATCCATCCCCAATGCACCGGGAATGCTCTGAAGAAGTTAATGCATGATGTGAAGTATGATTACTGGGATGAACCATATCTTTTTAAACTTTGCACTGATGGTTTGTATAGACGTTGTATCTCTGAAGAAGAAGCTCAATCTATTCTGGAACAATGTCACGCAGGACCTGTGGGTGGGCATATGAGCTCTAAAAAGAATGCTCTAAAGGTTCTGCAGTGTGGATTCTTCTGGCCAACTATATCCAAAGATTCCTATGATTTTGTCCTATCTTGTGACAAATGTCAAAGATCTGGCAATATAACAAAGAGAGACGAGAGGCCACTGAATTTATGGTAAGAAGTTGAGATATTCGATGTCTGGGGGGTGGACTATATGGGTCCATTCCCATCTTCTAATGGATTTTCTTACATCCTAGTGGCGGTGGACTACGTCTCAAAATGGGTTTAAGCTATACCAACCGTCACTAGTGATTCAAAACCCGTCATCAAATTATTCAAAGATGTTATCTTTCCCCGGTTTGGAGTGCCACAAACCGTGATATCTGACGGAGGTTCCCACTTTATTGAAAGAAGCTTCGAAGCGTTACTGAGAAAATATGGTGTCTCTCACAAGGTAGCTTCACCTTACCATCCACAAACTAGTGGACAGGTAGAGGTCTCTAACCGACAGCTAAAGACTATCCTTGAGAAAACCGTTGGACGTAATCAAAAAGACTGGTCGACAAAAATCAACGACGCCTTATGGGCCTATCGTACTACTTATAAAACTTCCCTTGGGACTACACCTTTTCAATTGATATATGGAAAGGGTTGCCACCTGCCAGTCGAACTAGAACACAAGGCATGGTGGGCAATTAAACAATTGAACTTAGATATGAAACAAGCGGGCCAAGCCAGGATTCTGCAACTCCACGAGCTGGATGAACTCAAAATGACAACCTATGAGAATGCATGAATCTACAAAGAATGTACAAAACTCTGGCACGATGGACACCTGAAAAGGAAAGACATACAAGTGGGAAATCAAGTTCTGGTATTCAACTCCAGATTAAAATTATTCCCAGGGAAACTCCGCTCACGTTGGTGTGGACCATACATCGTCAAGAGCATCTCTCCACTCGGTGCTTTCACTTTATGGAGCGACAAGTCAGGCGAATTTATAGCAAATGGTCACCGCTTGAAGAGATACTTCACTTCAACTGACATAGGCACCGAAATAATGCTGGAACTCGCCAATCCAAAAGACCCACCATGAAGCTGAAGGACTCAGTCGAGCCATCGACGTAAAACAAAGGCGCTTGTCGGGAGGCAACCCGATCAGTAAATCTATTTTACTTTTCGTTTCCAAATTTTGTTTTCACCTCCTAGTTAACTTTTCCTTAAATAAAATTTTCCTTTTGAAATAGTTTTCCTTTCAGATGAGAGATCGGAGATGCGTTGAACGGAATGCAATCACACTCGGCGGTCATAACTAGTGTAACCTTTCCCCTCCATCTTGGATTTAGGGTTTGCTCGGGACAAGCAAATCTCTAAGTTCGGGGTGGAGGGTGGGTGGTACATACTTCACTTCCACATACACCCTCTTTTTATACTCAAGTTGTCTCTTACGTACTTCACTTCCACATACACCCTCTTTTTATACTCAAGTTGTCTCTATCATAAAATTTTTCAAAATTTTCAAAATTTTTGAACAGATATTTGATGAATTTTTGACACTTGTTGATAAGATGTAACTAACTAATTTGCAATGCATCTTCAATCATAATATCCTCCTTATTCGAAGTAAATCCTCAAGAGGACTGATTTTTGAAACTTGCCTTTTGCCTGAAATTATCCTGTGAAGCTTATGATTCCTAACATCATAATACTTTTTTACAAAAATGATAAGTATCTGTCGAACTGATAGGGATCAAACACATCGTGCTTCCTAACTGACTAGTGGAACAATGGCTCGGAATCCCCACCGGATCCACATCAAGTCATTATTTGAGCAGAGTATGATAAAGAGAACAACCCGACACGTTGAATTGTAAATCAAGTTGCATTCTGATCTAAACTCTCTTCTACACTTCTTCTATCATCTTCGTACCCCTCCATCCATCAAAAGCACAAAAATAGCCGAATATGTGCCAAACCCTAAGTTTGGGGTGGCACGCCACTTCCCCCTTATCCGCTTCTTCCATACCCCTCACAATAAATAGGGGCGTACCACCAAAAATGCAATCTTGAGTCGAATAGAGGAGAGATTCGCAAACAAAAGATGCCAAAGTGCACACAAAAAGAAATGCAATCTCAAGTCGAATAGAGGAGAGATTTGCACACAAAAAATGCAATAAATGAAATTGCAAAACATATAAAAATCTCGAGTCGAATAGAGGAGAGATTTACTTCTTCTTTCCATACCACCTTTCACTCCTTTTCCTACCTAAGGGCACAATGCATGCCCCCACCATCCTGAAAACAACACCAGTGTCAGATCGGATGCACACTTGTTGATTCTGAGGGTATCTCTAGACTCTTACAAAACTGTTTGACATGCTTGTTGCTGGAAAAAGTGAGGAGGAAGTGATATTGGAAAATGAACTCAAGAACGAAGCTATAGTAAGACGTGTTTAGTGGTCCCAGGAGGTTGAGGTACTGATTCATACTGAGCAGAAAGAAACATTTGTGATGTGAAGATGAAGCAATCATACGAATAGAAAGTATTCATTTGGCAACTGTTTCAAATTTTATGCTACTCGAGGACGAGCAACGTTTAAGTTCAGGGTATTTTGATGAGTGCATACTCATCATGGAATTCAATTACCTCTTTGGAACAATTTCAACTCCATTTCACACCTTTTCACCCAAATATGAATCATAATGTGAAAAACTACTTGGCTGATTCAATAATCAAGGTTTTAACTAAATATTATTCATTTAATGCAGGTAAACCAAGCAATTCCATCCATACGGTCCCAAGATCGTTTGGGTCCATGTGGTTTCAAGACCGTTTGGGTCCATGCGGTCCCAAGACCGTTTGCTGGAATACATGAAAGAACGAATGACAAGGTCGTTTGCCAAAGATAACCGCACGAGCTGTAAACAACATGACCATGTGATCTCAAGACCGTTTGTGTCCATGCGGTCTCAAGACCGTTTGGGTCCATGCGGTCTCAAGACCGTTTGGGTCCATGCGGTCCCAAGATCGTTTGGATCCATGCGGTCCCAAGACCGTTTGGATCCATGCGGTCCCAAGACCGTTTGAGTCCATGCGGTCCCAAGATCGTTTGGATCCATGCGATCCCAAGACCATTTGGGTTCATGCGGTCTCAAGACCGTTTGGATCCATGCGATTTCCAAGACCGTTTGCCGCAAGCGCAAAGACCGATTGAAGAACAGAAGTCGCGTGTTCACGCCAAGACCGAGACTGACCTCAAGATCAATCAACGCAAACCGTTTGACGCCCAAATGGCCTCCAAACCATTTGGCACCAAACAACCTCCAAACCGTTTGGCACCAAACGGTCTCCAGGCCGTTTGGAGAGGATATATCCAGCAACTTATCCAAACCGTTTGGGATCAGATCGGAGCTTATAAATAGACCCCCAGGGTCCTCATTTGAGGGGATCGGATCCGGACGCCGATAGGCTGCCAGAGCACCACCCCGATCAAGTTCACTCCACCTACTGCTAGTGTTGCATCCAAGGAGGCCAAGAAGAGAAGGAAGACGGAGCAAGGAGTGCATCTACTTCACCGGGCTGTGTCCACCCTCTGCACCGAGCTCATGGCGGATCTTTCTTTCTCTCTCATCCTTGTAACTCGCATCATGAGCGAGTAGTCCACTTTCGCTGGGGTGCGGGGACTAGCCCCGCTGCCCATGCAAACCATGTTCTTTCGTTAAACATTCCATGGCAATGTATATGACTCTTCATTTTGTTATTTATTGTTAAGCTTGTAGGTTGGTTATGTGCTTGTTTTTATCTTTGTGCTCCCTATGTTGCGATAACCTCAATGCATGGGTTTGAACATCGTTTAACAAGTTTGACTCCCTAACTAGAAATAGAAGGGGATTCCTTGAGGTAGTAAGTGTATGATCCGCGAGGGGACGAGCCATCTAGCCTTTGGTGATGCTTCTGTGCGCCTAACACCTGTATAGGGGGTTCACAACCTTAGCTGGATTTTGTATCATCTTGTTAATCGTCGATGTTTGCTAGTATGTTACCCGCCTGCTTGCTTATCGGGTAACACGACTGACTCCCAAACTAGAAATAGGATGGGATTTCATTGAGGTCGTAGGTGTATGATCTGCTAGGGGACGAGCCATCTAACCTTCGGTGATGCTTCTGTGCGCCTAACGCCCGTATGGGGGGTTCACAACCTCCGTGGATTTCTATATCTTCAGAGCCGTACGACATGTGATCCGGATGGCGATGAGAAATCTGATGCCTGTGGTGATGCTTACGCAAACCTAACGCATGTATGGGGGGCTCTGCAGCAGCTCTACTTGGAGTGTTATATCTTGCCTCATTTGCTTGCAAAGGAGTATGTTTGTGTGTGTAGCAGTGGTCAAACCCGGTACCATCCCAACGATTCCATCTCATTGGTCTAAACCTATCTTTAATTCCGCTTTTACTTTCCTGCAATTAGTTTAAACAAACCAAAATCAACCTATTATTCTAAATATTAGTTTTACTTGAGCTAGATCCAGCTGACAAAGATTCTTAAAAATGTTGTCCTTTGGGTTCGATCCTCAACTATACTCCGATAAGACTCGTCCGCTTGCGGGTGGTATTATTGCACTTGGTTTAGGTAAAAGCTCGGGGATTTCAGCCCCGGGTGAATTTGTTAGTGCATTCAAACGCCACATCACATCCGCAGACAGAGGAATTGGTTGGGGAGGGGCCATGGAAGGAGTGTTTGTCTTTGCCCGACATTTGTACACTTGCAACGGACACTCTTCAGGCTGGTTAGAGGAAGGAAAGTCTTCAAAAATATTTGGTAGAGGTGTGGGTGCCAATATATCATGGGATAGTCATGCTCCATCATAAAAAAAATAGGGTGTATGCTAAAAAAAAGATCACATCCACACTGACAAACCATTGTCTGAGTATCGGATCAAAGCAGCGATAACCTTTTTAAGTTCTAGAATAACCCAAAAAAATGCATTTAGTGGAGCGAGGATAAAGTTTTGTCATTCCTGGGCGTAAATTTTTAACAAATCAAGTACACCCAAAATGCGAGGAGGAACAGAAAAAAGAGGCGCATCAGGAAACAAAATGGAGTAAGGAATCTGATTTTGTAAAATAGAAGATGGCATACGGTTTATAAGATAGCATTCCATAGTGACTGCCTCAGGACAAAAATTGTGAGGGACTTTATAATGAATAAGAAGGGTGCGAGCAACCTCTAATAAGTGGCGGTTTCTCCATTCAGCAACACCATTTTGTTGTAGAGTATAAGGACAAGTGGTTTGATGGATGGTGCCATGATCAAAACAAAAGGATGTGACAGACTTTTGCATAAATTCCAGAGAATTATCGGTATGGAAAATTTTAATGGATTTATTAAATTGGGTCTGTATTTCAAAAAAGAAAATACGGATTTTATCCAAAATAGTACCACGATCTTTGAGAAAAAGCATCCAGGTAGCACAAGAATAATAATCAATAAATGGCAAAAATATTTGTCACCAATTTAACTCGGAACAGAGCATGGACCCCAGATGTCCACATGAACAATATCAAAAATTTCTTTAGAACCAAGTTCATTCTTAGCAGAAAAGACATACCTCGTTTTTTTTTTGCAAAACACAAGATGCACAAGAGATTGTTTTCAGATAATGTAGGAAATAAAAGTTTCAACTTTGTAGCAGACGGATGACCCAGCCGGAAGTGCCACTAAAGTCCTGTGACTGATGTAGACAAGAGAGCAGAAGTTGCCGGCAGTCCATCCAAATAGTATAGTTCATTTGGTCCTTCATAACCAATCCTTGTGTTTGTGCGGAGATCCTTCAAAACGCAACCAGAGGGATCAAATTTTATGGATCACTAAAGTTGTTTAACAATTTTATTTTGACAGATAATAAATTAACAGGAAATTGTGGTATGTATAAAATAGAGTGAAAGCTTGGAGATAGAGGAACGGTGTCAACACCATGAACAGGAGTCTTAGAGTCATTTGCAAACGTGAGAGATGGAATATTATAGGTTTTAGACAAAGTAGAAAATAAGTGGATGTCGCCTGCCATATGGACAGACGCACCAGAATCAATGCACCACATATGGTTACCAACAGAAGGAGAAGCAAGTATGGCAGAAGAACCAGCAGCGGATGTCAAAGGTAGCTGAGTCATGTGCTCCTGGAAAAACTTTTCGAATTCAGGGTGAAGACATTCAATGGTCAGAGGGGCAGTTGGTGGGTCGGATGTAGCATCAGTAGTAGTTTCTATAGAGGCCTAGTTCACCCAGGTTGGCTTGTCGTGCTTGATCCAACACCTATCTTCAGTGTGATTATCACGACTACAACAGTGGCACTAACGAGGTCCAGTGGCTTGACCTCGTCCAGGAGCAGCAAAGGAGCTTCGTCCGCCAGTAGGAGGTAGACGTCTGCCACGACCACGTCCTCGACCACGGCCACGTCCAGAATCAGCAGTGCGAGCAACTAAAGAAGGAAGCTTAATAACAGAAGTGGAGGGCACAAATGGTAGCCATTCAAATCTTGAGGACGTAGCGAAGAGTAGGCATAGGGTCACTGGACAAAATTTGATTGACCACACCTGAAAAGGAAGCAGGTAGGGCAGATAGAAATTGAAGTAGTTGAAGTTTATTGCACTGCTTTTGGGCCTCTTTGATGTCCACAGTCAGCAGATGGTAGATTTCATACTAATTCCAGAGAGAAGAGCATTGGTTGTAGAAGTCCTCAATGAAAGCATCGGAAGAGAACTCCTTCTTGTCTAGGTTTTTGAAAAATTCAAAAACCCATTTAGGATTTTGCTGATCGGAGTAGACATGGGAAAGCTGGTCCCACATTGCTTTAGCATCATGAAGACATAACATAGTCTGACTAATGCACGGGTCAATGCTATTGAGAAGCCAAGACATAACACCAGAGTCATCTTTGGACCATTGAGCATAAGCTTGTTTGCTCTTTTCATCAGCAGTAGCTGCAGGGGCAGCAGGAGGATCAATGGTAAGATGTGAGTACCAGCCTTGAGCCTTAACATAGAGGACAAAGGATGCCGACCACATATGATAGTTCAAACCATCAAGCTTGATGATGGTAACACATAGAGAGCGAGGAGGCTCAACTGAAGCCATGATGAGAAGAAGCAGGTAGTAATGAAGTGGCGGCGCAACAGCAGTAGGAAGTAAATAAAGAACCCACTATGGGACAGTAGCAACAGTAGGGATCTAACACATCAGATCAGAAGGAACCTGTGTCGGGTAGATAGTGTGGCATCCAACTTACAAAACACAAGATTAACTAAGCGAAAGTGAATCCTTTGCAGTGGATTACTAAAAAACACTAAAAATTAAAACTTTTTGCAAAGAGATCCAAACATAGGAAAATCTTCCTTTAAGAACCAAAGTATAATATTTATATTTCTGATCCACTAGTACATCACATGTACTATTTTCTCTCGAGGATTACAACATCAGCTGCCCTATTCAACATTATATACAGACAACATAAAAACCTCGAGGCATCAAGCCAAAAATCTCAGATCGATTCATTAAAACACTAACTATAAACTCCGAGGACCTGCGAGTACAGAGATGACACATAAGACTTTCTAGCTATATGACTTGATAATCAGGGTCTCCACCTGAGATCTCACTGCTGTCCAGGATGTTTCTCTTCTTTTCCTGCAAGAGAGTATCTGCTTCTTTGACCACGTCCACCTAAAAATATTGGATCCCACGGGGGTGAGACAATTGTAAATTGCCCCAGCTAAAGATATAACTCTCTGCCAAAACATTGTTATTGCAAATTATTATATTAAAACTGAACAGAAGTTCTTAGATATTAACAGCAGCATTATTCATTGTATGAACAGAGTAAGATAATCTTATTTCCTAAGGAGAACATTGTATCTACTCATGGTAGATTCATAATTTATCCATCTACTTGCAATGAATAAAAAGATATATGAAACATTTATCAACTAGAGTTGCATAAAAGAAATGTAACAACAGCCAATGAGTTTCCGTATTCAATCCTTAAGCAAACATGCTATACGGCTGATTACATTTTACAATCACACTTATGCCATGAGGAGATGAGGTATACCGCTCATGCTCCAACCGACCACTGCGAAGTCGAAATCGGTACCATACAAGGTCAATGGAAGAGCCAGATTGCCATGACCTCCCCATCTCAGTCAGCGCAAGATCACATGCAGGACATCTTGTGTCTCTACTATATATTGCTTTCTAGGGTATACTGGCAACTTCGCTATCAGAGTTACAGTGGCGTGATGCACGCTCTTCGCGATCGTGAGATTTCATGTTTATCTCCACAGATCCGGCATTAATATTATTGGGATATGTGTACATCATCTAACCCAATCAACGGGAGATTCGTGATACATCCATCCCTGTACATATAATGAAGGATTGAGAGATTTAATGTTTATCTCATATCAATTCCTCCATTAGGGCGTAAGGATATTCGTTCCCATAACCCCCACATACTCAAAAGTATGCCCTCTAGGTTTTGGCGCGGAGCACCCGTTTCACCATCACCAATTTGCTGACGATGATAAATCTATGGTCAGGGCTCTACATGATATGATTTCATTGATTAATTAAGTACATTAGCATATTCTTTTAGCGTCAGTCAAGTTCTCAAACATAAATTATTCAAACAAGTGCTATAAAGAAATATGTACTATTTTCATCAATCACTTCTCAGTCTTTATAAGACATTGGGATTTTAGTCCCTCATTTCATTTCTTTGAAAGTTCACATATGTCAATAACATCATTATCATACTTATCAAGTCTGGGTATTCATACCCTCAATTCATCACTATCACTGTTACCATTTGTTAGGTAACTATTACCTCCAGGTCCTTAGACCGAGGTATACATAATACTTTTATACAAGTATCTCACATGGCTCACAAGGCCCATTAAGTGTTTTATCACCTTTCACTAGGAAACAACTTATTCATGGAATTCATAAGGTCCATTCACATTTTGTTACTTTTACTAAACAACAACAACATTAAGCACATAAGTCCATTCAACATATTTATTATAGAATGTCATAGCTCAATATGGCTATGTTCATCATCTCATTATGACTACATGATTAATAGACATGATAACAATCATGTAAATCATTTATCACATCATATGGAACAATAGTAACACCACCATCCTTTATCAGGATTAGGGTTACCTGTCAAATAGGGCTTTTCATTCCTTTTACTCAAAATTAGGGTTAGGGTTTCCCATCTTACATTAATTAGGGTTTCATGCTCACATTATTAGTTCAACCCTAATATATTGCTCCACACTTATAGGAGCATTCAAAGATATCATAAGTATATGCTTATGATCATTATTCTCATCATGTATCATTAATGATCATCAATTCAAGGTATGAGTTCATTTCTCATCCTTGTTATGGTATGATTACATCATACCCATTAATTTGGCTTACCCCATTCTCAAGGTATATTAGTCAACATTTATCAAAGCACATTTAGTTCATTACATCTTTATTGTAACAATTACATATCACACACTCCATGTGTTTCTTATCCAAGGATATTGGATTAGAGGTTCATCAAAGTATATCTACACTGAAATGTTGAATGTGATATCTAGCATGTCTTGATGTATCACTTTCTTCTCATTTCCATCTTACTTAAGTTAATCAACTAACCTTGTATTAAGGTATTTCCCTCTTAATACTTTATTCACTAACTTGTCACTTTCATCATATGGTACATAGTTCATACATTAGAATTGTCCAACTATCTTTAATCATATGGACTTATCCAATGGTTAGGCATTGTTGATATAGAATAAATCATTATCAACCACATTAGGTATTTCAACCCATAGGATGTTATTCAACCCATTATATCGTATTGCATACATCACTCCTAATAGTTTCTTGTCCTCATCTTTGTAAGATGTAAAGGGTTGATACACATGCATAGAGTTGGATATATATATAAGGATCTAGGCATCATTTTGTCTCTTAGACCCTTATTCATTATAATAACCACATTATCATTCATATGGTACATCAAACTTATCCCACATGGTTATAACATTCTCATCTTATTTGATTATATTAGCTACACCCCCTTTTAGTATATTGGCTATTATACCATCATTAGGGTTTCACATATCATGGTATCATTACATGGCATCATTCCATCAGGGTTCCATATAACATCATTCTAATTTAGAGTTCCATATGGCATTAATTTAGATCAGGGTTTCACATTCCATAACCCACAATTAGGGTTTACTATTCACATCACATTACCCTAGATTAGGTTTTCTCATAACATCAACCTCAATAAGGGTTTCTCATAGATTCACCCTCAATTAGGGTTTCTCATGGATTCACTCTCAATTAGGGTTTCTCATGAAGTTACCCTGAATTTGAATTTCCCATATTATCAACCTGGTTTAGAGTCACAACATTACCCTTGATTTGGGTTACATCTGATGTTGCCCTAGATTTAGGTTAGGGCTCAACAACCTCCTTTATTAGGGTTTCATGATCTCTTTACTAAGGATCATACCCTAATTACTTAGTCATTCACGTCGAAGGTGTTGAGGTTTATCCATTACATGATTATCATTCATGTAGGAAGTTCCCTCTCATCTTCTACAAGATGATACTTACTTTAGACTTAATTAGGCTAAGTCAATTCAACTTGAATGAAAGATTGACACAATGGATTATTTAATTACTTCCATATTCATTAAAGATTAATTATTTGAAGGGTATTAATCACCCTATCACATTAAGGGTACAATTATTATAATCACCCTTGGTTCACATCATGTAATTGTTTAAGTAAACAATTGACCTTTAAACACCTTAAGTGTCCATACTGTTTTGGTTAATTATTTCTCAATCGGTGTTGGTCACTTGGACCTCAAACGGTCTTGACCAACCAGACCTCAAACGGTCTTGGTCTAAGGGTTTGAAACCATTTGGTAAAGGTGGTTCTTGAAACTGTTTGCCAAAGCAAGTACTTGAAACCGTTTGCTAAAGCAAGTACTTGAAACCGTTTTCTAAAGAAAGTACTTGAAACGATTTTCTAAAGCACTCATGAGATCGATTGGGCCTCAAACGGTTTGGGATCGTTTGGTCCAAACCTCCTCAAAACTGAATGGACCAAATATGGTCTCCACCAATCATACTGACTTAGGGTTTCCAAGATTGATTCCTTCATTGGTTAAATCCATGTAACCACTCATCAATTGTCCTAACACCACTCTTGAAATGGACTTAATAGATCATCCTTCAATTGATTTAACCCTTATTTAATCATCAATTACAATTGGATTAGGGTATGAGATCAATGAACCTTTACTATTAATCAATGTGAAACTAGTTGCCTTGAAATCATTGGGTCACCATCCAAATTGGACATGACCTGACCTCAAACGGTCTTGAGATCGTTTGAATGACATCCAAATGGTCTTGAGACTATTTTCCCATCAAATCATCAAACTACATGACATCGAACTAGGGTTTGGGTCATTGGATTGATTATCAAATCAGCACTTAATTGCATTTCAATTTGGTATCTCTAGACCTTCAAATGCTCAACCATACTTAACCCTAGACCTCCAAACGGTCTTGGGCGACCCTAAAACGGTCTTGAGACCGTTTGGGTGATCCCCAAATGGTTTTGAAACCGTTTGGGTCAACAACCCAAAGTTCTAACTCAATCAAATTAGAAATTAGCACTTAACCCGATTAGGGTTTGGTGATTGATGGACCTTCAACTCATGAACCAATTGAAACTAATCAATTATAATCAGTGGGTCATTAACCAACATCATTATGAACAAATCTCCAAATGGTCAACCTGGGTCAACACCTTCAAATGGTTTGAAACCGTTTGCTCTCATTCAGTTTGGTGAAACCGTTTCTCCTCAAACGGTTTGAAACTATTTGCTCCCAAACGATTCGGGAAACCGTTTAAGCAACTATATGTAAACCGTTTGCCTTTGATATTTGGTGAGGTGTATGCTTATGATGATGTCATCATCATAAAGCTCTAAACTCACGAAACCTTCTGTGATTTCCATAGTGGTTGCATCAATCAACCAAATCAATTTTTGTGAATGAAGAAATGATCATTATTTGATAAGGAATTGGATGCAATAAAAAAGTCAAGGGTTCAAGTTATAAAACCCGCCTCCAATTGAGATCCACAGCTCCAAGATCACGCCAACAATGGTGGATGAAGCTTTTACAACTCCCCCTAGGCTCTTCCTCAAGCTTTTGGTTGAAAAGATTGGCTAGGGTTGAAGATGGAGTGAAGAAAAGAATAAATCAACGATTTATTTTCGATTTCCACCATGGAATCAAGGTGAAAAGAGATCAAGAACCTTTCCAACAGGTTGGGGGTCGTCCTCCTGATCCTCCCAAGCTCCTTTGTCGGTTTCCAAGCATAGAGAAGACGTGGGTTCCGAAAAAGCCTTTGTTTGGGCTAGGAAAGGGTCTTTTTATAAGAAATTCAATGAGAGAGAAAATGTTTTATAAAAATATTTTAATTCCAAAACTGTTGCCACCTCTTCCCCCTTGGTTTCTTGTATACAAAGGCATCTCTATCCCCAAAGAGCTCCCTTCCATTATCCAAGAATTATGGGAAAAGGAATTAAGCACCTTAACCTTTATAATAAGAATATCCATATTTGAGTGGAAATTCTTTTTCTTATAATAATGGTGAGTGGAGTTTTCACCTCCTTGGGATATACTCGTGCCTTTGCAAGGCTCAAGGATGTCCACACACATCTGAATCCAACTATATTAATTTTGGTTGAAGGCCCTTCAATTATTTTATTTATTTTTGCATTAAATTGAATTAGGGTTTCAATTAGGATTAAATCTTGATTATTTTAATATCAATATTCTCTCTCCTCCAACATAATTCAATTGAGGCGCCCCTCTCATTTTCTTTGCTCTAAATTATGTCAAGAAACATTAGGGACCTTATTGAAGTGGTAATTTGCATATTGAACGCTAGATTTTGGGTAAATTGCACTTTACACCAAAACTAGGTTTTAATACACAAACATTGTTTTATAAGTTCTTTCTTGGTATTCAGGCTTCCATAAGCCATTCCTCTGCATCATATTCATTATCATGAGGCAAAAATACTTGAGGAACATTTATCAGGTTACATTTGCAAGTTAACCCCTCAACATGGGTAATTTGCACTTTAGTCCAAAATTAACAAAACAATGTTTCGACATTATTCAAACAGGACCAAAATTGAAACATAAGTTCCTCTTGAGCCATAATTACTTTACACCAAACAAAATTAAGGATTTAATTATCTTGCTTAAGCAAAACTCTCAAGGTGAAGGCATAACTCAGGTCAGGGATGTTACAAATTATAAACCCCTAACAAGGATTTCGTCCCCAAAAGCCCAGATAAAAGGGAAACATATATTATTCATGCATCATATCATCATGTCATCACATAACATCTTATTATTATGGAGACACCATATAGTTTTGATCAATACAAAGTTATTCCACACAAGTTTATCGTGGAATAATTCACATGGAACATATACTCCCATGTTCCTTAGTTAGTTCAGTATTTCTCTTTCAAGATCACAATTATATTCTGTCATCCACTCAAAACTATAAGTCTTTTCATACCCTGATTGTGTCATCTCACCTGATAACACCATACTAGCTTTCCTTATTACTTGCACTAACTATCTCATTAGTTGTACATTTTCTTATCATAAGGAAAGGTTACTTATCAATCAAGAACTTATCTCAAAGATATCTTCAATTGTTATGTTTATGAAAAACATAAACGCCTAACATGTGATGTTCATATTATTTTCCATGTTTAATTTGATTTCATGGTTGACCATTCCAGATAGTCAACATAGATCATATGATATTTCTTTAGATACCAGGATTTCTTACCTTGGTACCTATTACATGTGTTAAAAACACATCATATCTTTATCTTCCTTTCATCTTGGGACATTACTTATTACATGAATCTTCACCTTGGAGCCAAAGTCAAAGGTAAACTGATACCTTTCTAAGTATCCATCACATAAACATCTTTATATTATGCACATAAAGTGTCCTATGACCCACTTGATTGCCATGTCCCTGAAAGGAAAGAGAACAAGGAATCATATTCCTCTTATTATTTCATGTATTTTAAATTATTCATGAAACATTTACTCTTTATCTCATCCTAGGTTCCTTTCCCTAGCATAGGAATTATAAGGGTGATTACATGACATTATTCCTTTCTTTATTATTATCTAACATGTTTATGATCATCTTAGGATATCATCACATTTTCCATTTCCACATTATGGAGAGGATCTTTATAATACTTACAACTTTATTGGATAAGATTCATCTCCCTTATTCTCATTCTTATCTTATGAGGATTATACTTTTAATTCCTCATACAAACATGCTCATTTGAGGTTATCTCAAATTTCTCTTTCTTATTCTTAGGTCAGGACACATTTATTTATTCCATATTTCTTATTTCATGATACTCATTAGATTGTATCAGAATGACTACTTGATCAGAGAAATAAAAAAGATTACAATCTAAGAGTTTCCATACTCACTTTATCATCAATAGTTGTATACCTGGCCACGATATATAAATACTGAGATAAGATAGTATGCACTTGTATATTGTCATATTCCTTACTTTTCATATTATCACAAGTATAAGACTTAACTTTACTGGATTTTATCCATGCATCTCTTTAATACATCATCTTCTTCTTCTCATAGAGGTAAGAGCAACATGAAACATCTATAATGTTTATTATGCAAAATATAAGTCCTCATAGGACTGATCAAAGAAAACTCAATCAATTACCTTCACATTTTAACTCAGGAAACCATAAAAAGACGTATTAAGATGTCATTATTTTGTCGAACCTGTCATGATTTGTAGCCCATTTGGATAGGCCTTTCCTCAATCATCATCTTGTTTTTCTTCTCTGGGCAATACCTTTTGATATGTCCAGGTATTCTACACTTGTGACAGACCCTAATTTCATATTGTAGCCTATTCTTTACATCACTATTTATTGATTCGACAGGATGAGGTTGAGCACAGACTTGATCTAAGTCCAAAACTTCATCATTTCCTATTGCTTCAACCTGATGTGGATTACATATCCTGTTGATGTACAAAACATCATCATTAGGGGTTGGTAATCTAGGTTGTATATCTAATGCTCGATCCACTAAATACATCACAGTTTCCCTGAGTTCCCCAACAGTGATACCTAAGGAAGGATTTATTATCATAGTTGGATTAGCTAGGGATTCTCAGGAAATTTTCCCTCTCTTGCCTGCTCCCCTGCACCTCTTCTTGGTGCAGCATTGTTGCTTTCTACAGCAAACTCCTCATGTGACCCAGTCATCTTCAAGTTCTTCTTCTCCTATATGAGCAGAAGACACTATCAGATACACTCGATGACACTAGAACAGACTCTACTACCTTAATACTATGTCTCTGTAGACTCAGTGAACCTAGAGCTCGGATACCACTAAATTGTGGCATCCAACTTACAAAACACAAGATTAACTAAGCGGAAGCGAATCATTTGCAGTGGATTAATGAAAATCACTAAAAATTAAAACTTTTGCAAAGAGATCCAAAACATAGGAAACTCTTCCATTAAGAACCAAATTATATTATTTACAATTTTGATCCACTAGTACACAACCTGTACTATTTTCTCTTACAACATTAACTGCCATATTCAACATTATATACAGACAACATAAAAACCTCGAGGCATCAAGCCAAAAATCTCATATCGATTCATTAAAACACTAACTATAAATCTCGAGGACCTGAGAGTACAGAGACGACACATAGGACTTTCAACTATATGACTTGACAGTCAGGGTCTCCACCTGAGATCTCACAGCTGTCCAGGATGTTTCTCTTCTTTTCTTGCAAGAGTGTATATGCTTCTTTGACTGTGTCTACCGAAAAATATTGGATCCCACAGGGGTGTGACAATTGTAAATTGCCCCAACAAAACATATAACTCTCCGCCAAAACATTGTTATTGCAGATTATTATATTAAAACTGAACAAAAGTTCTTAGATATTAACAACAACATTATTCATTGTATGAACAGAGTAAGATAATCTTCTTTCCTAAGGAGAACATTGTATCTACTCATGGTGGATTCATAATTTATCCATCTACTTGCAATGAATAAAAAGATATATCAATAACATTTATAAACTAGAGTTGCATAATAGAAATGTAACATCAGCCAATGAGTTTCCATATTCAATCCTTAAGCAAACATACTATACGGCTGATTACATTTTACAATCACACTTATGCCCTGAGGAGATGAGGTATAACACTCATGCTCCAACTGACCACTGCGAAGTCGAAATCGGTTTCATACAAGGTCAATGGAAGAGCCGGATTCCCATGACCTCCCACACCTCGATTAGCGCGAGATCACATGCATGACATCTTGTGTCTCTGCTATATATAGCTTTCCAGGGTATACTGGAAACTTCACTATCAGAGTTACAGTGGCGTGATGCACTCTCTTCGCGATCATGATATTTCATGTTTATCTCCACCGATCGGGCATTAACATTATTGGGAGATGTGTACGACATCTAACCCAATCATCGGGAGATTCGTGATACATCCATCCTGGTACATATAATGAATGATTGAGAGATTTAATGTTAATCTCACATCAATTCCTCCTTTAGGGCGTAAGGATATTCACGCCCATAACCCCCACATACTCAAAAGTATGCCCTCCGGATTTTGCCGCGGAGCGCCCGTTTCACCATCACCAATTTGCTGACGATGATGGATCTATGGTCAGGGCTCTACATGATATGATTTCACTTAATTAATTAAGTACATTAGCATATTCTTTTAGCATCAGTTAAGTTCTCAAACATAACTTATTCAAACAAGTGTTATACAGAAATATGTACTATTTTCATCAATCACTTCTCAGTCTTTATAAGACAATGGGATTTTAGTCCCTCATTTCATTTCTTTGAAAGTTCACATCTCTCAATAACATCATTATCATACTTATCAAGTATTCATACCCTCAATTCATCACTATGATTGTTACCATTTGTTAGGTAACTATTACCTCCAGGTCCTTAGACCGAGGTATACATAATACTTGTTATACAAGTATCTCACATGGCTCACAAGGCCCATTAATTATTTTATCACCTTTCACTAGCAACAACTTATTGATGGAATTCATAAGGTCCATTCACATTTTGTTACTTTTACTAAACAACAACAACATTAGGCACATATGGCCATTAAACATATTTATTATATGAATTTCATAGCTCAATCTGGCTATGTTCATCATCTCATGAAGTCTACATGATTAATATACATGATAACAATCATGTAAATCATTTATCACATCATATGGAACAATAGTAACACCACCATCCTTTATCAGGATTAGGGTTACCTATCAAATAGGTCTTTACATTCCCTTTACTCAAAATTAGGGTTAGGGTTTCCCATCTTACATTAATTAGGGTTTCATGCTCACATTATTAGTTCAACCCAAATATATTGCTCCACACTTATAGGAGCATTCAAAGATATCATAAGTATATGATTATGATCATTTTTCTCATCATGTATCATTAATGATCATCAATTCAAGGTATGAGTTCATTTCTCATCCTTGTTATGGTATGATTACATCATACTCATTGATTTGGATTACCCCATTCTCAAGGTATATTAGTCAACATTTATCAAAGCACATTGAGTTAATTACATCTTTATTGTAACAACTACATGTCACACACTCCATGTGTATCTTATCTAAGAATATTGGATTAGAGGTTCATCAAAGTATGTCTACACTGAAATGCTGAATGTGATATCTATCATGTCTTGATGTATCACTTTCTTCTCATTTCCATCTTACTTAAGTTAATCAACTAACCTTGTATTAAGGTATTTCCTTCTTAATACTTTATTCACTAAGTTTTCACTTTCATCATATGGTATATAGGTCACACATTAGAATTGTCCAACTATCTTTAATGATATGGACTTATCTATTGGTTAGGCATTGTTGATATAGAATAAATCATTATTAATCACATTAGGTATTTCAACCCATAGGATGTTATTCACCCCATTATATAGTATTGCATACATCACTCCTAATAGTTTCTTGTCCTCATCTTTGTAAGATGTAAATGGTTGATACACATGTATAGAGTTGGATATATGTAAGGATCTAGGCATCATTTTGTCTCTTAGACCCTTACTGATTATAATAACCACATTAACATTCATATGGTACAGCAAACTTACCCCACATGGTTATAACATTCTCATCATATTTGATTATATTAGCTACACCCCATTTTAGTATATTGGCTATTATACCATCATTAGGGTTTCACATATCATGGTATCATTACATGACATCATTGTATCAGGGTTCCATATAACATCATTCTAATTTAGAGTTTCATATGGCATTACTTTAGATCAGGTTTCTCATTCCATAACCCACAATTAGGGTTTACTGTTCACATCACATTACCCTAGATTAGGGTTTCTCATAACATCAACCTCAATGAGGGTTTCTCATAGATTCACCCTCAATTAGGGTTTCTCAGGGATTCACTCTCAATTAGGGTTTCTCATGAAGTTACCCAGAATTTGAATTTCCCATATTATCAACCTAGTTTAGAGTCACAACCTTACCCTTGATTTGGGTTACATATGATAGTGCCCTAGATTTAGGTTAGGTCTCAACAACCTCCTTGATAGGGTTTCATGGTCTCTTTATTAATGATCATACCCTAATTACTTAATCATTCATGTTGAAGGTGTTGAGGTTTATCCATTACATGATTATCATTCATGTAGGAAGTTCCCTATCATCTTCTACAAGATGATACTTACTTCAGACTTAATTAGGCTAAGTCAATTCAACTTGAATGAAAGATTGACACAATGGATTATTTCATTACTTCCATAATCATTAAAGATTAATTATTTGAAGGGTATTAATCACTCTATCACATTAAGGGTACAATTATTATGATCACCCTTGGTTCACATCATATAATTGTTTAATTAAACAATTGACCTTTAAACACCTTAAGTGTCCATACTATTTTTGTTAATTATTTCCCAATCGGTCTTGGTCACTTGGACCTCAAACGGTCTTTGTCTAAGGGTTTGAAACCGTTTGGTAAAGGTGGTGCTCGAAACTGTTTGCCAAAGCAAGTACTTGAAACTGTTTGCTAAAGCAAGTACTTGAAGCCGTTTTCTAAAGCACTCATGAGATCGATTGGGCCTCAAACAGTTTGGGATCGTTTGGTCCCAAATGGTCTTGAGACCGTTTGGTCCAAACCTCCTCAAAACCGAATGGACCAAATATGGTCTCCACCAATCATATTGACTTAGGGTTTCCAAGATTGATTCCTTCATTGTTAAATCCATGTAACCAATCATTAATTGAGCCTAACACCACTCTTCAAATGGACTTAATAGATCATCCTTCAACTGATTTAACCCCTATTTAATCATCAATTACAATTGGATTAGGGTTTGAGATCAATGAACCTTTACTATTAATCAATGTGAAACTAGTTGCCTTGAAATCATTGGGTCACCATCCAAATTGGACATGACCTGAACTCAAACGGTCTTGAGGTCGTTTGAATGACCTCCAAATGGTCTTGAGACCATTTTCCCATCAAATCATCAAAATCCATGACATCCAATTAGGGTTTGGGTCATTGGATTGATTATCAAATCAACACTTAATTGCATTTCAATTTGGTATCTCTAGACCTTCAAATGCTCAACCATACATAACCCTAGACCTCCAAACGGTCTTGGGTGACCCTCAAACGGTCTTGAGACCGTTTGGGTGATCCCCAAATGGCTTTGAAACCGTTTGGGTCAATCAACCCAAAGTTCTAACTCAATCAAATTAGGAAATCAACACTTAACCCGATTAGGGTTTGGTGATTGATGGACCTTCAACTAATGAACCAACTGAAACTAATCAATTAAAATTAGTGGGTCATTAACCAACATCATTATAAAAAAATCTCCAAACGGTCAACCTGGGTCAACACCTCCAAACGGTTTGAAACCATTTGCTCTCATTCAGTTTGGTGAAACCGTTTGCTCCCAAACGGTTTGGGAAACCGTTTATGCAACTATATGTGAACCGTTTGCCTTTGATATTTGGTGAGGTGTATTCTTATGATGATGTCATCATAATAAAGCTCTAAACTCACGAAACCTTCTGTGATTTCCATGGTGGTTGCATCAATCAACCAAATCAATTTTTGTGAATGAAGAAATGATCATTATTTGATAAGGAATTGAATGCAATGACAAAATCAAGGGTTCAAGTTATAGAACCCACCTCCAATTGAGCTCCACAGCTTCTAGATCACGCCAACAATGGTGGATGAAGCTTTTGCAACTCCCCCTAGGCTCGTCCTCAAGCTTTTGGTTGAAAATATTGGCTAGGGTTGAAGATGGAGTGAAGAAAAGAAGTAATCAATTATTTTTTTTCGATTTGCACCATGGAATCAAGGTGAAAAGAGATCAAGAACCTTACCAACAGGTTTGTGGTCGTCCTCCTGATCATACCACTCTCCTTGGTCGGTTTCCAAGCAAAGAGAAGAGGTGGGTTCCGAAAAAGCCTTTGTTTGGGCTAGGAAAGGGTCTTTTTATAAGAAATTCAATGAGAGAGAAAATGTTTTATAAAAATATTTTAATTCCAAAATTGTTACCACCTCTTCCCCCTTGGTTTCTTGTTTACAAAGGCATATCTATACCCACCGAGATCCCCTTCATTATCCAAGAATTATGGGAAAAGAAATTAAGCACCTTAACCTTTATAATAAGAATATACATATTTGAGTGGAAATTCTTTTTCTTATAATAATGATGAGTGGAGTTTTCACCTCCTTGGGATATAATCGTGCCTTTGCAAGGTTAGGATGTCCACACACATCTGAATCTAACCATATTAATTTTGGTTGAAGGCCGTTCAATTATTTTATTTATTTTTGCATTAAATTGAATTAGGGTTTCAATTAGGCTTAAATCTTGATTATTTTAATATCAAGATTCTCTCTCCTCCAACTTAATTCAATTGAGGCGCCCCTATCCTTTTCTTTGATCTAAATGATGTCAAGAAACATTAGGGACCTTATTTAAGTGGTAATTTTCATATTGAACCCTAGGTTTTAGGTAAATTGCACTTTACACCAAAACTAGTTTTTAATACACAAACATTGATTTATCAGTTCTTTCTTGGTATTCAGACTTCCATAAGCCATTCCTCTGCATCATCTTCATTCTCATCAGTACAAACTACTTGAGGAACATTTACCAAGTTACATTTGCAAGTTAACCCCTCAACTTGGGTAATTTGCACTTTAGTCTAAAATTAACAAAACAATGTTTTAACATTATTCAAACTGGACCAAAATTGAAACATAAGTTCCTCTTGAGCCTTAATTACTTTTCACCAAACAAAATTAAGGATTTAATCATCTTGCTTAAGCAAAACTCCTAGGGTTAAGGTATAACCCAGGTTAGGTATGTTACAAATTATAAACCCCTAACAAGGATTTCGTCCCCGAAATCCCTGATAAAAGGGAAACAGATATTATTCATGCATCATATCATCATGTCATCACATAACATCTCATTATTATGCAGACACCATACAGTTTTGATCAATACAAAGTTATTCCACACAATTTTATCATGGAATGATTCACATGGAACATATATTCCCATGTTCCTTAGTTAGTTCATTATTTCTCTTTCAAGAGATCACAATTATATTCTGTCATCCACTTGAAACTATAAGTCTTTTCATACCCTGATTATGTCATCTCAACTGACAACACCATACTAGATTTCTTATTACTTGCACTAACTATCTCATTAGTTGTACATTTTCTTATCATAGAGAAAGGTTACTTATCAATCAAGAACTTATCTCAAAGATATCTTCAATTGTTATGTTTATGAAAAACATAAACACCTAACATGTGATGTTCATATTATTTTACATGTTTAATTTGATTTCATGGTTGACCATTCCAGATAGTCAACATAGATCATCTGATATTTTGTTTAGATACCAGGATTTCTTACCTTGGTACCTATTACATGTGTTAAAACACATCACATCTTTATCTTCCTTTCATCTTGGGACATTACTTGTTACATAAATCTTCACCTTGGAGCCAAAGTCCAAGATAAACTGATACATTTCTAGGTATCCATCACATAAACATCTTTATATTATGCACATCAAGTGTCCTATGACCCACTTGATTGTCATGTCCCTGAAAGGAAAGAGAACAAGGAATCATATTCCTCTTATTATTTCATTTATTTTCAACTATTCATGAAACATTTACTCTTTATCTCATCCTAGGTTCCTTGCCCTAGCATAGGAATTATAAGGATGATTACATGACATTATTCCTTTCTTTATTATTATCTAACATGTTTTTGATCATCTTAGGATCTCATCACATTTTCCATTTCCACATTATGGAAAGGATCTTTATAATACTTACAACTTTATTGGATAAGATTCATCTCCCTTATTCTCATTCGTATATTATGAGGATTATACTTTTAATTCCTCATACAAACATGCTCATCTGAGGTTATCTCAGAATTCTCTTTCTTATGCTTAGGTCAGGACACATTTATTTATTCCATATTTCTTATTTCATGATAATCGTTAGATTGTATCAGAATGACTACTTGATCAGAGCAATAAAAAATATTACAATCTAAGAGTTTCCATACTCACTTTATAAATAGTTGTATACCTGGCCAGGGTATATAAATACTAAGATAAGATAGTATGCACTTCTATATTGTCATATTCCTTCCTTTTCATATTATCACAAGTATAAGACTTAACATTACTGGATTTTATCAAGGCATCTCTTTAATACCTCCTCTTCTTCTTATAGAGGTAAGAGCAACATGAAACATCTAGAATGTTTATTATGCAAAATATAAGTCCTCATAGGACCGATAAAAGAAAACTCAATCAATTACCTTCTCATTTTAACTCAGGAAACCATAAAAAGACGTATTAATATGTCATTATTTTGTCTAACCTATCATGATTCATAGATTATTCACTGCCGCGGGCTGACTCTGCCTCAGAGGTTGATTCATCATAATATTTCTGACTGAGCAATCTTTTGCCAGATGTCCTAGCTGTCTACATTGGTAGAAAATTTTGGGTGCCAAGTATGGTCTAGAGGGTTCTTTACCCTTTCTAGATAACCATTTCCTTGGTGCACTAGGCCCTGTTTGTACTGGTGATACCAAAATCTTTCCCTTTTTGGAACTACTAAGCCTCTGTCCCTGGATTTGGATAGGCCTTTCCTCAATCATCATATTGTTTTTCTTCTCTGGGAAATACCTTTTGATATGTCCAGGTTTCCTACACTTGTGACAGACCCTAATTTCATATTGTAGCCTATTCTTTACATCACTATTTATTGATCAACAGGATGAGGCTGAGCACAGACTTGATCTAAGTCCAAAACTTCATCATTTCCTATTGTTTCAACCTGCTGATGTGGATTACATATCATGTTGATGTCCAAAACATCATCATTACGGGCTGGTAATCTAGGTTGTATTACTAATGCTCGATCCACTAAATACATCATGGTTTCCCTGAGTTTCCCAACTGTGATACCTAAGGAAGGATTTCTTATCATAGTTGGATTAGCTAGGGGATTCTTAGGCAATTGTCCCTCTCTTACCTGCTCCCCTACACCTCTTCTTGGTGCAGCATTACTACTTTCTACAGCAAACTCCTCATGTGACCTAGTCATATTCAAGTTCTTCTTCTCCTACATGAGCAGAAGACACTATCAGATACACTGGATGACACTAGAACAGACTCTACTACCTTAGTCCTATGTCTCTGTAGACTCATCAAACCTAGAGCTCTGATACCACTAAATTGTGGCATCCAACTTACAAAACACGAGATTAACTAAGCGGAAGCGAATCATTTGCAGCGGATTATTGAAAATCACTAAAAATTAAAACTTTTTGCAAAGAGATCCAAACATAGGAAACTCTTCCCTTAAGAACCAAATTATAATATTTACAATTTTGGTCCACTAATACACAACCTGTACTATTTTCTCTCGAGGATTACAACATCAGTTGCCTTGTTCAACATTATATACAGACAACATAAAAACCTCGAGGCATCAAGCCAAAAATCTCAGATCGATTCATTAAAACACTAACTATAAACCCCGAGGACCTGAGAGTACAGAGACGACACATAGGACTTTCTAACTATATGACTTGACAGTCAGGGTCTCCACCTGAGATCTCACTGTTGTCCAGGTTGTTTCTCTTCTTTTCCTGTAAGAGAGTATCTGCTTCTTTGACCGCGTCCACCTAAAAATATTGGATCCCACGGGGGTGAGACAATTGTAAATTGCCCCAACGGAAGATATAACTCTCCGCCAAAACATTGTTATTGCAGATTATCATATTAAAACTGAACAAAAGTTATTACATATTAACAACAACATTATTCATTGTATGAACAGAGTAAGATAATCTTCTTTACTAAAGAGAACATTGTATCTACTCATGGTATATTCATAATTTTTCCATATACTTGCAATGAATAAAAAGATATATGAATAACATATATCAACTAGAGCTGTAGAAAAGAAATGTAACATCAACCAATGAGTTTCCATATTCAATCCTTAAGCAAACATGTGATACAGCTAATTATATTTTACAATCACACTTATCCCTTAGGAGATGAGGTATACCTCTCATGCTCCAATCGACCATTGTGAAGTTGAAATCGGTACCATACAAGGTCAATGGAAGAGTCAGATTCACATGACCTCCCACATCTCGGTCAGCGCGAGATCACATGCAGGACATCTTATGTCTCTACTATATATAGCTTTCCAAGGTATACTGGAAACTTCGCTATCAGAGTTACAATGGCATGATGCACTCTCTTCGCGATCGTGAGATTTCATGTTTATCTCCACCGATCATGCATTAACATTATTGGGAGATGTGTATGGCATCTGACCCAATCATCGAGAGATTCGTGATACATCCATCCCGGTACATATAATGAAGGATTGAGAGATTTAATGTTTATCTCACATCAGTTACTCCATTAGGGCGTAAGGATAAACGTGCCCATAACCCCCACATACTCTAAAGTATGCCCTCCGGGTTTTTCCGTGGAGCACCCGTTTCACCATCACTAATTTGCTGACGATGATGGATCTATGGTCAGGGCTCTACATGATATGATTTTACTTGATTAATTAAGTACATTATCATATTCTTTTAGCATCAGTCAAGTTCTCAAACATAACTTATTCAAACAAGTGCTATAAAGAAATATGTACTATTTTCATCAATCACTTCTCAGTCTTTATAAGACATTGGGATTTTAGTCCCTCATTTCATTTCTTTGAAAGTTCACATCTCTCAATAACATCATTATCATACTTATCAAGTCTGGGTATTCATACCCTCAATTCATCACTATCACTGTTGCCATTTGTTAGGTAACTATTACCTCCAGGTCCTTAGACCGAGGTATACATAATACTTGTTATACAAGTAGCTCACATGGATCACAAGGCCCATTAAGTGTTTTATCATCTTTCACTAGGCAACAACTTATTCATGGAATTCATAAGGTCCATTCACATTTTGTTACTTTTACTAAACAACAACAACATTAGGCACATAAGGCCATTCAACATATTAATTTTATGAATGTCATAGCTCAATCTGGCTATGTTCATCATCTCATGATGTCTACATGATTAATAGACATTATAACAATCATGTAAATCATTTATCACATCATATGGAACAATAGTAACACCACCATCCTTTATCAGGATTAGGGTTACCTATCAAATAGGGCTTTTCATTCCCTTTACTCAAAATTAGGGTTAGGGTTTCCCATCTTACATTAATTAGGGTTTCATGCTCACATTATTAGTTCAACCCTAATTTATTGATCCACACTTCTAGGAGCATTCAAAGATATCATAAGTATATGTTTATGATCATTATTCTCATCATGTATCATTAATGATCATCAATTCAAGGTATGAGTTCATTTCTCATCCTTGTTATGGTATGATTACATCATACTCATTGATTTGGCTTACCCCATTCTCAAGGTATATTAGTCAACATTTATCAAAGCACATTGAGTTCATTACATCTTTATTGTAACAATTACATATCACACACTCCATGTGTTTCTTATCCAAGGATATTGGATTAGAGGTTTGTCAAAGTATGTCTACACTGGAATGTTGAATGTGATATCTATCATGTCTTGATGTATCACTTTCTTCTCATTTCCATCTTACTTAAGTTAATCAACTAACCTTGTATTAAGGTATTTCCCTCTTAATACTTTATTCACTAACTTGTCACTTTCATCATATGGTACATAGGTCACACATTAGAATTGTCCAACTATCTTTAATGATATGGACTTATCTATTGGTTAGGCATTGTTGATATAGAATAAATCATTATCAACCACATTAGGTATTTCAACCCATAGGATGTTAGTCACCCCATTATATAGTATTGCATACATCACTCCTAATAGTTTCTTGTCCTCATCTTTGTAAGATGTAAAGGGTTGATACACATGTATAGAGTTGGATATATATAAGGATCTAGGCATCATTTTGTCTCTTAGACCCTTATTCATTATAATAACCACATTATCATTCATATGGTACATAAAACTTACCCCACATGGTTATAACATTCTCATCTTATTTGATTATATTAGCTACACCCAATTTAGTACATTGGCTATTATACCATCATTAGGGTTTCACATATCATGGTATCATTACATGGCATCATTGTATCAGGGTTCCATATAACATCATTCTAATTTAGAGTTTCATATGGCATTACTTTAGATCAGGGTTTCTCATTCCATAACCCACAATTAGGGTTTACTATTCACATCACATTACCCTAGATTAGGGCTTCTCATAACATCAGCCTCAATTAGGGTTTGTCATAGATTCACCCTAAATTAGGGTTTCTCATGAAGTTACCCTAAATTTGAATTTCCCATATTATCAACCTGGTTTAGAGTCACAACATTACCCTTGATTTGGGTTAAATCTGATATTGCCCTAGATTTAGGTTAGGGCTCAACAACCTCCTTGATTAGGGTTTCATGATCTCTTTATTTAGGATCATACCCTAATTACTTAATCATTCATGTTGAAGGAGTTGAGGTTTATCCATTACATGATTATTATTCATGTAGGAAGTTCCCTCTCATCTTCTACAAGATGATACTTCAGACTTAATTAGGCTAAGTCAATTCAACTTGGATGAAAGATTGACACAATGGATAATGTCATTACTTCCATAATCATTAAAAATTAATTATTTGAAGGGTATTAATCACCCTATCACATTAAGGGTACAATTATTATAATCACCCTTGGTTCACATCATGTAATTGTTTGATTAAACAATTGACCTTTAAACACCTTAAGTGTCCATACTGTTTTGGTTAATTATTTCTCAATCGGTCTTGGTCACTTGGACCTCAAATGGTATTGACCAACCAGAACTCAAACGGTCTTAGTCTAAGGGTTTGAAACTATTTGGTAAAGGTGGTTCTTGAAATAGTTTGCCAAAGCAAGTACTTGAAATTGTTTGCTAAAGCAAGTACTTGAAATTGTTTGCTAAAGCACTCATGAGATCGATTGGGCCTCAAACGGTTTGGGATCGTTTGGTCCCAAACGGTCTTGAGACCGTTTGGACTCAAATGGTCTTGATATCATTTGGTCCAAACCTCCTCAAAACAGAATGGACCAAATATGGTCTCCACCAATCATATTGACTTAGGGTTTCCAAGATTGATTCCTTCATTGGTTAAATCCATGTAACCACTCATCAATTGAGCCTAACATCACACTTCAAATGGACTTAATAGACCATCCTTCAACTGATTTAACCCTTATTTAATCATCATTTAGGGTTTAGAATCAATTGGATTAGGGTTTGAGATCATTGAACCTTTACTATTAATCAATGTGAAACTAGTTGCCTTGAAATCATTGGGTCACCATCCAAATTGGACATGACCTGACCTCAAACGGTCTTGAGGTCGTTTGAATGACCTCCAAATGGTCTTGAGACCGTTTGCCCATCAAATCATCAAAATCCATGACATCCAATTAGGGTTTGGGTCATTGGATTGATTATCAAATCAGCACTTAATTGCATTTCAATTTGGTATCTCTAGACCTTCAAATGCTCAACCATACTTAACCCTAGACCTCCAAACGGTCTTGGGTGACCCTAAAACGGTCTTGAGACCGTTTGGATGATCCCCAAACAGTTTTGAAACCGTTTGGGTCAATCAAACCAAAGTTCTAACTCAATCAAATTAGAAATCAGCACGTACCCCGATTAGAGTTTGGTGATTGATGGACCTTCAACTCATGAACCAATTGAAACTAATCAATTATAATTAGTGGGTCATTAACCAACATCATTATCAACAAATCTACAAATGGTCAACCTTGGTAAACACCTCCAAACGGTTTGAAACTGTTTGCTCTCATTCAGTTTGGTGAAACTGTTTCCCCTCAAACGGTTTGAAACCGTTTGCTCCCACACAGTTTGGGAAACCGTTTAAGAAACTATATGTAAATTGTTTGCCTTTGATATTTGGTGAGGTGTATGCTTATGATGATTTAATAATCATCAAGCTCTAAAGTCACGAAACCTGCTGTGATTTCCATGGTGGTTGCATCAATCAACCAAATCAATTTTCGTGAATGAAGAAATGGTCATTATTTGATAAGGAATTGAATGCAATAACAAAATCAAGGGTTCAAGATAAAAAACCCACCTCCAATTGAGCTCCACAGCTCCAAGCTCACGCCAACAATGGTGGATGAAGCTTTTGTGACTCTCCCTAGGCTCGTCCTCAATATTTTGGTTGAAAATATTGGGTAGGGTTGAAGATGCAGTGAAGAAAACAAGAAATCAATGATTTATTTTTGATTTCCACCATGGAAACCTTACCAACAGGTTGGGGTTCGTCCTCCAGATCCTCCCAAGCTCCTTGGTCAGTTTCCAAGCAAAGAGAAGAGGTGGGTTCCGAAAAAGCCTTTGTTTGGGCTAGGAAAGGGTCAATTATAAGAAATTCAATGAGAGAGAAAATATTTTATAAAAATCTTTTAATTCCAAAATTGTTGCCACCTCTTCCCGCTTGGTTTCTTGTATACAAAGGCATCTCTATCCCAACCGAGATCCCTTCCATTATCCAAGAATTATTTCCCCCTTGGTTTCTTGTATACAAAGGCATCTCTATCCCAACCGAGCTCCCTTCCATTATCCAAGAATTATGGGAAAAGGAATGAAGCACCTTAACCTTTATAATAAGAATATCCATATTTGAGTGGAAATTCTTTTTCTTATAATAATGGTGAGTGGAGTTTTCACCTCCTTGGGATAAACTCGTGCCTTTGCAAGGCTCAAGGATTTCCACACACATCTGAATCCAACCATATTAATTTTTGTTGAAGGCCCTTCAATTATTTAATTTATTTTTGCATTATATTGAATTAGTGTTTCAATTAGGCTTAAATCTTGATTATTTTAATATCAAGATTCTCTCTCCTCCAACTTAATTCAATTGAGGCGCCCCTCTCATTTTCTTTGCTCTAAATGATGTCAAGAAACATTAGGGACCTTATTGAAGTGGTAATTTGCATATTGAACCCTAGGTTTTGGGTAAATTGCATTGTACACCAAAACTAGGTTTTAATACACAAACATTATTTTATTAGTTCTTTCTTGGTATTCAGGCTTCCATAAGCCATTTATCTACATCATCTTCATTCTCATGAGGCCAAACTACTTGAGGAACATTTATAAAGTTACATTTGCAAGTTAACCCCTCAACTTGGGTAATTTCCACTTTAGTCCAAAATTAACAAAACAATGTTTCAACAATATTCAAACATGACCAAAATTGAAACATAAGTTCATCTTGAGCCTTAATTACTTTGCACCAAACAAAATTAAGGATTTAATTATCTTTCTTAAGCAAAACTCCCACGGTTAAGGCATAACCCAGGTCAGGGATGTTACAGATAGACTGATAAAGGAACCTACGTCGTCATGAGGAAATCAATATCCCATCATGAGGCACAGGAAAAAGAATAATCGGAGAGTTAGAAGACTCTCAACGGGGGATGGCTATGGCTATCTGGAAGATTGCACGTGCGATAATGAAGGAGGAGGGAAACCTAGAAGAAGAGGGCAGCAGTGAGATGGTGGAGGGAGGAGGGTTTTATGGCTGGGGTAGAAAGGAGAGGGGGGCGGCAACTTTGGTGGAAGAAGGTGGAGGAAAGGAGGGGCAGCTCGGGGTGGAAGAGGTGGAGCGGCAGAGGGAGGGAGAGGGGTGGAGGGGAGGTGGCGGGGGTGGGAAAGGGAGCTGGTGGCAGAAGGGAGGGGGTGTGTGCGGCGGCGGCGGCGGGCGCAGGGGGGGTCTGAAGTCTCAGGGCATAGGGGCAGGGTGGGAAAGAAAAAATTGGAGAATCAAACTTGCCCTTGATACCATATAGAGAAACTAGGGATTGCTTATTTAATGAATAAAATAGTGTACAATGCAATCTCTTATGTAACAAAAGGGAATAGAGACTAGAGTAGAGATGAGCAGTATGGGACCAAACTACAGAAGTGAAACCATAAGTGAGGCACATACTAAGCACATGACACTCAAAAAAACACAACATAACACAACATATCTCTATAGATGTAAACATAGAAAATTTGCAAGTTCCACTTCAAACACATGTCTCAATGCAAAGGGCTAGGGAATCTTTCCAGATCTCTGGAATAAATGGATTCTTCCAGTCTAGATCACAGAGTTCAGGTAACTTGAAAACAAAAAAAAGAGAAATAGAAGTTATGTACATGTGGTAACCAGGTTGAGAAGATGTACTACATTATTCCTGTCCACATATACATCATGAAGTTTTCCTATACTATCACTGCCTAGAGATTCGTCATGAAATTTTCCTATATAATTCAGACCCTACACTTAATAAAGGAGTATGTTGATCATACCCTAGTCCAATACTTATCTTCAATGCCACTTTTTAACAGGGGACAAGAATTGAATCTGTATATGAAATTTGTTGGAAAGTAATTACAAGGCAGCGAGAGATGTATTACACTATCCAAAACTCTTATATAGGAGAAGGGAGCAATACAGACTTGACTAAAAATCATTATGTCCATAGAATTATGCCCATGTTTCTATATGGCCATAGACGCAGGCCCATATTGCTAAGTAAATAGAAATTAAACCCGTTAGCTAATTGACTCTTAAGACTCCCCCTCAAATTGAAGTATGGTAGAATAAAAATATAGCATGCAAAAAGAGATACAAACATGACATACAAATAATTACTCTCCCTCAATCCAGCAATTCAACAATCCCCCAATGACAGATAGCCTAAAGAGCAGGTTGTAGTTGAGCTTATTGAACAAGCATAATTGTGCAACTAGAGCAAAAGTACATATCAACAAGTAGAAATGGTGACCTTCACCATAGTCCCCAACTCTATCAACATATCAAATTAGTAACACCCTCCAAAGTAATGATCTCCATAAAGGGCTCAAGGAGAATTTATTTGGACCCATGGTTAGCATGTGGACTACACCTTGGCCAACAAGCATCCATTATAACTCCAGAAGCTGTAGAAAAAAATTTAAATCTGTTAAAAGCACCATCTTCATTGATTTTTATCCAGAGGCAAGGAGGGGGGAGCCCACCCAATAAGACTTGTCTCCGTAGGAGAAGGCTTTAGTAGGATCTTTTGAATTCTACTGTAGTTCATTATGTCCTTGGCACTGTGTTGTAAATATCAATCTTAGACTTTGTCGTATCAAAATGAGTTTCTGCAAGAACAACAAAAACACTCGTATTGGTCTATATATGCCAAATGATAACACCAAAAATACAGGCCCAATGTTTATCCTTTGAGCTTAAACCAGAAATCAACCATCTTATTAAGAGTAAGAGTGAAGAGGTCATCACTATGCCATTTAGTTCCAAGCTCCAACCACATTAGCCTTTCCTTGGCACAGTCCCTGTAACACCCCTCCAAGTACATATATGTCGGCAGAAGCAAATTCTAAGTTGTTCATGACACAGGTCACTTGGCTTGGAGGAGCTTCATAAAACATAATATACATAGCAACAAGATAAATGAAACACCATGCATTAATTAGAAATATTGTTACATACAATGTCCTTTGAAAGATAAAACTTATAATGTAGACCGTCTCATCTTTGAACTAGAATCTAATACATGAAAGGTATAAGAAATCTAGGGCACAAATCTTCTTTGGAAACTTGATATAGGATCTTCTATGGTGTAGATGTTACCGCACCAGGCTAAGTCTTGGGAACTTCTATTTTGAAGAACTCACTTCAAATTCCTTTGCTCCTTGATCTAGCGACATCTCGTCAACAGAGACATACATCAGTGAGTGACACTATACACATTATAAGAAAAGAATATCTATATAATTGACTTGAGAGAAAATCTTGACATGTATTTGACTTAAGCATTCATGAGTACATGAAAATTGAGAAGTAAATATATGCATTTATCTAGATGCCCACTTAAGAGGACATGATTGCTAGGAAAACCCTTAATGCTAGGAAAACTCATAATTGGCACAAATGTCCATGATTTGGCTATAAAAGCCCATAACAACTTCTTGAGGTCCATGATCCGAGAAGCATATAACAACTGATTCAATTCCAAAATTATCTTAACATTAACATCATCTTGAACATGAAAATAATCTTAAACCTGATGAGATCTCTCCCTCTTGAAACTTGAACTTTAAATTTAGTCATCCTTAATCATAATCTTTAATCTTAGTGCTCATGATAACTATAAGACATGGCTATCTTCAAGCAACTGATATAATAAACAAGATTTAGAACATTAAGCTTGAAATTGAAGTATTATTCATTAATCATACATAGCATATAATTCAACCACCCGCTTACCTAGAGCAAAGACACCTAGGTCAACTCTTCTCGTTCTGATTTGGCTCTAAATACTTGTAAATAATCATTAAACATCATAAACCAATACCTTGTATTAATCCTTGGTTGAATTGGGGTTGTGTACATTAGGGTTGGACTTTGGTGTATAAGGAATTAGGACTAGGTATTATCAAGGTTCCTAATATCTTATTTACAAATTATGTCGACCTCCATGATTAACTAATCCAATTATTATTCATTTAGATCACATTAATCGACATGTTACTCAACCTTAGAGTTTTAGGGTTCCATATGAAAACATCAAAATAGAAAGGCAAAACTTGGTTTGAAAACTACAAATTCGGATTCCTTATTAAAATACCTTTCTAACGGGTATTGTTGGGTATTTCTCTTATTAAGTAGTGATTTACCATGGATTTGCAAAGTCCAACCAATCAAAATATCGAGAAACCGATAATTAAACTCAAAAGGAGAAACATTACTGGCGGGGCCCTGCCAAGCTGGCCCAACCAAAGACTGCCATGATGGCAGTGTGCTCCCTCAAAGAAAACACATGACACAGAGAGGGGCCGTGTGAAAAAACCCAAATTGCCCATGATTGAGCGTGAGTCCATATTTTAAAACCAAGGTCAAACATGATAAAAGATTTGAGAATCCTTCTTCAACCTCGCACTTCCAGTAGTTCGTAGAGGTTGGATCTATGTAAAACAAAAATGATGGTATCATTGGTAAACGTTGATCGAAATAGGTACAACTAACTCCCTCTCACCCTATCAAACTCGATGATGCCAGAAAGCAGGTCTTGCGGTGACTGAAGATGAAACCCAACCCTCCCACCACAATAGCAGGAAGAGCAGTACATGAAACATGTCTCGGGTCAGTACAAACAAAACTAGATCCTTAGGAGGCGTCATAGCCTCTTGGCAGAGGTAAGCAAAAGAAAAACGTAGGCCAGAAGCATCAAAGGTGTGGGAATCCATATTGATGGGGTGAATAAATAACAACAAAACGAAAAAAAGGGTAAAAGGGGTTTACCATTTGTCTTTCCAAATTGGCAGCACCAAAAGGTCTCTGCATGGGATAAGAATCGAGTTCGCCACACATCTTGGTTCCCAATAGTCTAGATCACTTAGGCGATGCTCCAAGCTTGAAGAATATGAGGGTATCTTGGTGGTCAAGTATAGTGTAGTTATATAGGGGAATGTCTAAAGAATTTAGGATACCAATCAGAGATGGAAATAGGGAATCCGCGACACCCAGGTTGGGCAAGACTCCTTACATCGCCGAACCCCAAGGAGTTTGAGCTGAAACGAAACGAGAACCAGTGGAGGTTGATTCTGGTAGGTTTCCAGGCGTCTAGACACAATAGAAAGCGAGACTTAGTCGGATGTGGAGATTGTCCTGTGGACTATTAGAGTCCAACGCGAAGAGGGTGCCGGGCAAGGAGGATGAACTCCCCCCTCTCGTGGGTGTCGGAGATCCGAGAGTCCGAGTCTGACTCCTCTTCGCATAACTCATTAGTGTGACAATTGATTAAAGCAGAAACTTAACTAAATTGATTTCTATAAATCAAATATCAATTGCTTTAAGCTTTGAACTTTATAAAAACTTTCCAAAATCGTTTTAGGGGTCAAACAAAGTCAAATTGATGTCATATCGAACCATAAGACGAGTAAGGAGTCTAAAGCCTTCCTATATGATTAGATTTAGGTTTTGATCATCTTTAGTTCATAAAATTCATGTGTCATTATCTTTAGTGTGTATGCATTACAATAGGAGATAAAGTGAATTATCCTTTCCTAAATGAATTAGTTGAATCAAATTTGAGATTTAGAGTACTTATGCACTCAAGGACTAACTCATTATCTTTTTATGGATATTTGAAAGCATTATCAAGAGAGAGAAAGGCTTATGCCTCATTGCTTTTCATATTAAGAAAATGGTGAATTATTGTGAAAAGGTATTGGGCCAAAACGATACTCGGCTGTGACGGGTTCCCCTTTATTATATAGAGAAAGAATATTTACATACTAGACTCAACAGATAAAGAGAATAAGAAAGAAGTACAGAAATAAGAATTTATTTCTAACACTCCCCCTCAAGCTGGAGTATACACATCATGCATACCCAGCTTGGAATTCATATAGTTAAAAATTGATGGTATGAGTAGCTTGGTGAAGATGCATGCCACTTGTTGTCCAGTGTAAACGTGAGGAGTCTGAATATATTTGGAGAGCACTAAATCACGAACAAAATGGTAGTTCACTTAATGTGCTTAGTACGCTCATAAAACACAGGATTGTTGGCAATGTGGATGGCTGCCTGATTGTCACACATAAAATAGGTAGGTGTCTCAACAGACACATGCATTTTAGACAGAATAAACATGACCCACTGTAATTCACAGCAAGCATGTGCCATTGCTCGATACTCAGCCTCTGTGCTGGATCGTTCTACCACATTTTGCTTGTTGCTCCTCCAATTTACCAAATGTGACCTAAGGAACACACAATAGCCAAAGGTAGATCGCCTATGTCCAACATTGTTGACTTAAGGTCAATTAGGTTAATGTTGAATCATGTCTAAATTGACTAAACCCTTGTTTTTATGATGACTAATCATTCCACATATTGGTGTCTAATGTCTTTACTTGAATGATTTCAGATTAGGTATAGACACACTCCAAATGCCCTAACTTGCGCATATCAAATTGGAGAAAAGACAAGTCAAAGTCAATACAAGTGCACATTTTTGTAATATGATGTAAATCCATTAGAATCATCTTGTAAATCACTTGTAATGATTGTATGACTTGTAATTAAGCTTAGAAAAAATTAGGAGCACTTAGACCGAATGTTTAAGCACTCAAAAGCCATTTTCCAAAATTCACATCAGGTTGTTCATCGGTCGAGTTCTTTGAGTTGCAAACTCGACCGATCCTAATTGGATCTTGAAAATGACTTTTGATCGGTCAAGTTTACACTACACAGAACTCGACCGATGGAGTAACTAACCAATTCGATTTTCATTGGTCGGTCGAGTTTCCCCAGGACAAACTCGACCGATGGTCTGAATATCGGCTTTGTCTTTTACTCTATCGGTCGAGTTACCCTTATAGAAACTCGACTGATTGCACTGTATGGAAAAGTACAAAAAAGTACTTCTAGCCATTATGGAGTTGCAACAAGTGAAAATATATCCGTTGCAAGCCACAAAATGGCTAGTTTTCATTCTCAAGTGTTCCCAAAGGCTAAGAGGCATCCCCAACTATAAATAGGACCCCTTGGGCTTCATTCCAAGGTTGATCATTCATTAGAAAACTCTATGTGAGGTTCCTATTCTATAGTTGAGCGCTTCCTACAACCTCCTCTCTCTCTCTAAGCTTAATCACTTGCTACATCCATTAGAGTGAGTAGGAAATCTGTAAGAGAGCTAGTCCTACATGTATATCTTGTGAGGTTCTCACTTCCACCACCTCCCCATCTCTCATTTCAACCATGAAGATGAAGGTTCTCTCTCTTGTCCAAGAGATATGAAGAAGAACAAGGGAAGGAGTCCCGTGGGTGAAGATCAAGGCTGAATACTTGGAGCTAGAGTGGGTAAGCCCTTGATGAAGGCAGTAGACTCCTTGCTCAAGTGGGTAAGTCCTTGGTGGAAGCTTATCTAAGTGAAGGTGAAGTCAAAGGTGGAAGATCTAAGAAGAGTGGGTAATCCCTGCAAGGCTGAAGAATTGTGCAAGAGTAGGTAAGTCCTTGGAAGAAGGCGGAAGACTCCTTGCAAAGTGGGTAAGTCCTTGATAAGGTTGAAGACTCTTTGTATTAGATAGGTAAGTCCTTTGGTGGTCATGTATTATATCTCTTATAATGAATATAATGATGGTGCAAGGTTAATAAATCCTAGAGGTTGACCTCTCTAGGTAAGTGGACTGACTCACTTCTAGTTTGAAGTGAGGAACCACTCTAAATAGCGTGTCCTCTTGTGTTTGCTAAATCTCTCTCTCCCTTGTTGTAACATCCCTGACCTGGGTTATGAAATAACCCTAGGTGTTTTGCTTAAGACATATGATTAAATTCTTGTGGTTATTCTTTGATATGTAACTAAAGCTCATGAGGAACATATATTTCCACTTCTGTTTTTTTTAACAATGTTGTAATATTGTTTTGTTAAAAGTGGACCTATGTGAAAATTACCCAATTAGAGGGGTTAACTTGCAAATTGCACATGTTAAGATGTTCCTCTGATGTTGAGACATCATAATAATGAATATGATGTGGTGATATGGATTCTCCAAGCTTGGGCACCAAGATATATCTTGTAGAGCAATCCTTGTGCTTTAAAACCCTAGTTTTGGTGTAAAGTGCAATTTACCCAAAACATAGGGTGCAACATGTAAAATTTACCCTCTAGAGTATCTCTCATGCATCTTGGCATCAATTAGAGTAAAGAAAATGAGGGGGTACCTCATTTGAGTAATCAAATAAGAAAGAAAATCCTTATAATTAAATAATCAAGATGCATGCAAAATGACCCTTTTATATATGTGCAACTTAGTATAGTGTTTGGCTTCTTTTCCTCTAAACCATGGTTAAGAGATAAGTTTTGCATGTGATAAGAAGTGAGGAAACATGGAAAAATAAGTGGAGAAGGGCGTGAAGGATATAGATGTAAATAGAAGAAATAGTTATCATTGCCTTGAAAATATGCCCAAAGCATATAAGCACTTCTCTTTACAAAGCAAGGGATCATTTCCCTTCATTTTCCTCATCTCATCTTCTTGCTTGACCAACTAAGGAGGATCTCAGGAGTATAGGAGGACGACCAAACTGAATTGGGTAAGTTTAATGGCCATCTAGCTCGAATTCATGGAGGAAATCCCATTACAAGGTTGGTTTGCTAGTTTTCCTTACACAACTCTTCTTTTTAGCCATCTTCTCCATCCAATTCTTGAAGAAAGGACCTTGGATGACCTCTGGAGCTCAAACCACCATTAAATCTACGGATCTTGGAGCTCTAGATCATATTCTAAGGTGGGTTTTATAACTCTAAAACTTAAAACTTTGTTTATACATCTTCTTCCTATGAAAACGTTGCTTGCTTTCCTTTCTTCCATACTTCTAAGTGTTCTTGCAACCAAAATCATGAAGAACATACCAGGTTCTTGAGGTAGAAGAAGGTGGCGTTAATTCCAACGTTTCATCCTAATCCACTTTATCAAACGGTCTCCACCTCTTGCCCAAACGGTTTGCAAAACCGTTTGGAAGCAAACAGTTTCAAAACCGTTTGAGAGTAAATGATCTCAACCAAGAACGATTGGAGAAAATGGTCTCCAAGACCATTTGGAAGTGTTGACCAGGCGTTGACCATTTGGAGGTCTGTTGTACATATTATGGACTAATCACCCACCAAGAACCATCAACTAATTCCAAGTAAATCACCAATTGAAGGCACATTAGTCACCCTAATCGGGTCTATTGCTGATTTCAAGGATGCAATCATGTTGAAGTTTGGGTTGAGTAGCCCAAATGGTTTCAAAACCATTTGGTGATCACTCAAACGGTCTCAAGACCGTTTGGTGACAACCCAAGACCATTTGGAGGTCTAGGGTTATGTGGGGTTGACCAATTGAGGGTCCAATCATATCAAGTTGTTGAGTAACAAAGTGCTGATTTGGTAACCAAACCTAGGGTTCAACCCTTAAGTAATAAACTTGGGTTTTGATGACATCATGAGAAAATGGTCTCAAAACCGTTTGGAGGATGTCCAAACAATCCCAAGACCGTTTGGGGTCAGGTCATGACCCAATTGAGTGATGGTTCAATAGGTTCAACATCAATTAGGCTCATGTTGATGCATGTTGAAGGGTGATCGATTCCAAACCCTAATTCACCTGATCCAAGCCCTAATTGGTAATCCAATTGTGGGTCAATTGAGTGTCAAATCAGTAGAGGGTTGACTTAATTAACCCAATTGATAAGTGGTTAACCATGGCATGAATAATTGAGGGGTTCAACATTGAAAACCCTAACTTAATTGGAAGAGTTGATACACTTTTAGGTCCATGCGATTTTGAGGTGTTTGGACCAAACGGTCTCAAGACCTTTTGGGTCCAAACGGTCTCAAGACCGTTTGGGTCCAAACGGTCTCAAGACCATTTGGGACCAAACGGTTTCAAAACCGTTTGGCGTCATGCGGCTTCAAAACCGATTGGTGACCATGCGGTTTCAAGAACGATTTGCCCAAACAGTTTCAAAGTCAAACTTGGCCAAATGGTCAACGTGACCAAACAGTCTTCACCTCACTTTTGGGCAAACAATTTTGATGGTGTATTTGTTCATGCGGTCTTGAAAGTCAAAGGTACCAAACGGTCAACCATTCCATGCGGTTTCAAAACCGTTTGGAGGTTGAAAGTGCAAAATCATTTAAGGTCTTTTAAGGTCAAGAATGCTTAATGCTTTAAAAGCTTAGATGGTTCAATAGTTGATTAATCTAAACCCTAATGATACCTAAAGACATTAAGGGAACAAGTAATTAGTTAGTTGATGCATGTTATGATCAATGGTTAACATTACCAAAGTACCCTTGATGAGTTTAAGTAGTCAACACCCCTTGATCAAGCAAACCCTAATGACCATAGTAGTGATGACTTGACTTGTGTTATCAAGGTTGATTTGACCTAATCTAATCATGAGTAATGTAAACATCATTTATTAGTAAGAGGAGAGAGAAGACTCCTAATATGAATGAGAATCAAGTAAAATACCTCCAATAGGTTTGAATGCACATAATTAGGGTATGATCCTTCATTGTGAGATCATGGAAACCCTAATCATGATGATTAATGAATCTTAACCTTATTGAGGGCCTTAATAGAAGTAATCTTCATGCATGATGATGGTATGATCACAATTCATTGTAACATGAATAGTAAACCCTAATCTAGGGTAATGTGATGTAACATGAATAGTAAACCCTAATCTAGGGTAATGTGATGTAACATGAATAGTAAACCCTAATCTTGGGTAATGTGATGAAATGTGAATAGTAAACCCTAATCTAGGGTAATGTGATGAAATGTGAATAGTAAACCCTAATCTAGGGTGATGTGATGATATGAACAAGTAAACCCTAATTCTGAGTTATGCTTTTAAGCATGAAACCCCATGATTAAAGTATGAGATAAGGAATCACTATTCCTAATCAAACTAAGGGGTTGAATAACTCTAATTGGATTGAATGAGAATCCTAACCCTAGAAACCAGCCGTGGTAATATGACACGGTCGTGGTAAATCCTTTGTTGCACGGCCATGTAATGAAGCACGACCGTGGTGACTTACTCTTGCATGACCGTGCAAGATAGCACGGACGTGGTATCATATATATAGCTTGAAAAGAACTTGTATTGTGTTGACATAGTTACAATTTGAATGTTATTAGTAAATGTTAACCATGTAGGTTTTCATAAAGAGATGATCATATCCAGGTAAGGGTTAAGATGTTATATGCATTATAAACACTTTACATGCTTCAAGTATAATGATATGCTATGGTTACCTAGTAAGTGGTAACATATGAGCTTGATAGGATGAATGAGCCATGAGGAATATATGCTTTGTTATAATCAAAGGTCATACTGTTAAAATGACTGGATGATAAGATGTTACTCGGTAACAAGTGTTATGATGATTTAAGGGTTTGAATACCCACATTCCTGAATCACAATGATGAGATGGTTAGGGATTGATATCCCAATGTTAAATGTATGTTATGTGAGCTTGATACAAATAGTACTCTTTCTTTATAGCATTTGTTTTATTGGTTTATGTTTGAATACATGCTTGATGCTAAAGAATGTTATAATGTACTTAAATAATCAAGATATCATGTAGAGCCCTGACCATAGATCCATCATTGTCAGAAATTACATGATGGTGAAAGAGGTTTTCCTAAGGGAACTCGTGGAGCACATACTTTTGAGTATGTGGGGGTTATGGACGTGAATATCCTTACGTCCTAATGTTGGATTTGATTGGAGATGTAACACTAATCTCTCAATCCTTCATTATATGTTTATGTCGGGATGATGTATCACTAATCTCCCGGTGATGTTGTTAATGCCACATCGATGAGAGATAAATAAGAAATCCCTCGATGGTGAAGAGAGTACAGAACGCCACTGTAACTCTAAATAGCGAAGTTGCCAGAATACCCTGGAAAGCTATTATAGCAGAGACACGAGATGTCCTGCATGTTGATCCTCATACTGACTGAGGAGTGATGAGGTCATAGGAATTCGGCTCTCCTGATGACCTAGGTATGGTACCGATTGTGATCTAGTGATGGTCGATTGGAGTATGAGAGGTGTAACTCATCTCCTCAGGGCATAAATATGTTTGTAAAATATAATTAGCCGCATAGCATATTTGCTTAGGTTGAACTACGAGAAACAATGATTGATGATACATTGTTTATAGTGCTCTAGTTAAGTAACTAGTATACATGTTCTTCATATTTCTTATTGTTATATGTCTTGTCATTCAATTAAGTTATAATTGAAATGATTACCTATAAGGATGTTGCTTCATATAGTTTATACAATGTTACCTGCTGTTGAATGTTTATAATTCTACTGCTTTATGTTATTCCATTATTGCAATAACAAAGCTTCTGCGGGGAGTTATATCTCTCGCTAGGACAATTATTCAATTGTCTCACCCCCGTGGGATTCGACTTTTTAGGTAGATGTCGAGGACGAAGGAACCCATCAGTGGGTGAGCAGTAGCAACAACAATCTCAGGAACAGCAGTGATCCTCAGGTGGAGACACTATCTGTCAAGTTGTGTAGATAGTATGTCCTGTGTCGTCTCTATACTCTCAGGTCCTAGGAGTCAGTATATCTGAGATTTTGGTATGATGCCTCGAGATTTTGTATCTTACCTTGTACAAATAACAAGGTGATTGATGTTGTAATTCTGGAGATGTGTTTATTACAGAGATGTAATGATGGATCAGTTTGTAAATGACTTATCATGTTTCTTTATGAAAGAGTTTTTATTGTTTGATGACCTCTTTACAAAAAGTTTTAATTTTTAGTGATTTTTGATAATTCCGCTGCTAATCGCTTCCGCATTCGTTGATCTTGTTTTCGTGATTTAATCGTCTCAATTTAGTGGTATCAGAGCTCTAGGTTTGCTGAGTCTACAGAGACATAGGACTTAGGATGTTGAGTCTGTTCTAGTGCTTTCCAGTATGTCTGATAGTGTCTTCTGCTCCTCAGGAGAAGAAGATAATACTAAGGATGTCTGGACCACACGAGGAATACGTTGAAGAGAGTAGTGTTGTTGCACCTAGAGAAGGTGCAAGAAACCCAGAGATAGAGCAACCTGTGCGTGAACTACCCCAGTTCAATCCAGCTGACATGGGGAACCTTGCTGTCCAGACCATGTTTGGGCAGTTTATGACTGCCATGACACACATAACTGATAGGATACCTATGCCTGCACCTAGGGCACCTACCCAGCCTGAGGGACAAGGAATCAGCAAGACGTTTGAACAACTTCGACGAGTTGGAGCTACGAAGTATTTTGGAATAGATGATCCCGCAGATGCCGACTTATGGTTAACTGAACTAGAGAAGGCCTTTAGAATCCTGAACATCCCTGAAGCTGAGAAGGTTAGACATGTTGTCTATCTTCTCAAGGGAAGTGTTGGTTATTGGTGGACCATGGAAGAGCAGAAGAGGCCTGGTGTGGAGGTTGCTTGGGAAGACATCCGACGGGAATTTATCAATAGATATTTCCCTAAGACGTTTCTGGATGAGAAAATCTCTCAGTTTGAGAGGTTAAGGAAAGGTACTATCAAAATTAGCGAGTACGAGGCTAAGTTCATGGAGCTTTTGCGGTTTTGTCCGCACATGGCGACCACAGATGAAGAAAGGATAAGGCATTTTGAGAAAGGGTTAAACGCTGAGTTGACTACCCCCGTGTCTACCATAGAGAACAGAGAAAGGTTTGCTACCTTCGTGGAGTCTGTCAGAAGGGTAGAAAGATCTGTAGAAGAGAAGAGACAGACCCAGAACAAGAGAATGTATCCCCAGTTCCAAGGATCTTCATCCAAAGGTTTCAAGAAATCTAGGTTTTCTGCTCCTATGCCGCCACCTAGATCCAATACCCGAACACAGTGGACGTCAAATAGGGGTAGAGGACGAAGCCTACCACCAGGAGGAGCTCACAGTTCATCATCTATGTCGGTTACAGGACCACCCAGACCACAACAACTGAACAGAAGTTGTCACACATGTGGAAAGATGGGACATCTGATGAAGGACTACAGGGCCAGAGAGGTGAGTGTGACTCAACCTTAGAGGTAGAATCAGCAAGGATCTCAAAGGTGACCATTTCCTGGTAACGCTAGAGGACATGGACAAGCGTCCCAAGATGGGTCATCGACATCTAGTCATCAAGCACCGAATCAACCACAGGCGATGGCGAGATTCTATGTGATGAATCCACCTGATGCAGTTATCAACCCTCAGGTTGTGGCAGGTCAGATGGAGTTGTTATATTCAGATATGTCTACATCTTGTGTTGTATCTGTTTTGATTGATCCGGGAGCTACACACTCCTTTATCACTCGAAGAGTGATTCTTGACTGCAATTTGACTATAAGTCATAGAGAAGATAGTTTGTTGCTAGAAACTTTGTTAAGGGGGTCTACTGTGTTGCAGGAGGTATGTTCTCCCTGCATCCTTTTCTTTTCTGAACATTGCATTCAAGTGGATCTTATACCACTTGAGATGCATGGAATTGATATAATCCTTGGGATGGATACCTTAGAAAGGTATAAGGTTGTCTTGGATTGTGAGTCCAAGACACATGGATCTTTCAAGGAGAGAGAAAGATTCTACCCACCTGTCTTGTGTCAGCTATGGTTGCTGAGAAGCTGATGAGGCAAGGATGTTATGCATTCTTGGCCCATGTGGTAGATACTACCATGGATAGTCCTAACCCTCCTGAAGTTCCTGTAGTTAGGGAATTTGAAGACGTATTTCCTGAAGAACTTCCAGGTGTGCCACCACCTCAGGAAATTGATTTTGAAATCAATTTAATCCCAGACACACAACCTATAACACAAACACCGTATAGGATGGCGCCCGCTGAGATGGCAGAACTCAAGAAACAATTGCAAGAGTTGCTTGAGAAGGGTTTCATCTGACCAAGTACTTCACCTTGGGGTGCTCCGGTGCTCTTTGTTAAAAAGAAAGACGGGTCAATGTAGTTGTGCATTGATTATAGACAGCTAAATAAAGTAACAATAAAGAACAAGTATCCTCTACCGAGGATTGATGATCTCTTTGACCAGTTACGTGGTGCAACCGTCTTCTCAAAGATAGACTTGAGATCAGGATATCACCAACTTCGTATTAAGGATAGTGGCATACCAAAGTATGCCTTTAGGATAAGGAATGGTCACTATGAGTTCACAGTTATGTCATTTGGACTAACTAATGCACCAGTTGCATTCATGGAACTCATGAATAGAATCTTCCGACCTTTTCTCGATCAGTGTGTTGTTGTCTTTATAGATGACATCCTGATCTATAGTAAAGATGCTCAGCAGCATGGACAACATCTTTGTCAGGCTCTAACCTTGTTAAGAGAACACAAGCTATATGCTACGTTTAGCAAGTGTGAGTTCTGGTTACCGAAAGTATCTTTCCTTGGACACGTGATATCTGCCTCGGGTATTCGTGTTGACCCTAAAAAGGTAGAATCTGTTCTACAGTGGGAGCAGCCGAAGACACCGACGGAGATCCGTAGTTTCTTAGGGTTGGCTGGCTATTACCGAAGGTTCATTAATAACTTCAGTTCTATAGCTTTACCCTTAACTAAGTTAACTCGAAAGTATGTTCCTTTTGTCTGGAGTGACAAGTGTCAGCAATCTTTTTAGTTGTTGAAGGAGAGGTTGACAAGTGCACCAGTACTTGTGTTACCTGAACAAGGGAAAGGATATATAATTTTTTATGATGCCTCCAAGAATGGACTTGGATGTGTGTTGATGCAGGATAAACAAGTGATTTCTTTTGCTTCTTGACATCTTAAGAAACACGAGGAGAATTATTTGACACACGATCTGGAGCTAGCTGCTGTGGTTCATGCCTTGAAGATCTGGAGACACTATCTCTATGGAGAAACATTCTAGATTTTCACTGATCATAAGAACCTTAAGTATATCTTTTCTCAGCATGAGCTTAACATGAGGCTACGTCGCTGGATGGAGTTAATCAAAGACTACGATTGTAAAATTGATTACCATCCAGGGAAGGCCAATGTGGTTACTGATGCTTTGAGTAGGAAATCAGCAAGACCAGCTTTAGATAGAGCACAACTGAATTCCTTAGTGTGCTCAAGGAGAGATATGCTTATCTCCTTAAGACGACAATGTACATTTGAAAGTATCATTGTTAGCTGGGTTGTTAGCTGAGATGCATATAAAACCTACTCTGAGAGAGAAGATCAAGGAGGCACAGTAAGTTGATGCTACAGTTCAACAGATTAGATCGGAGTATGGTAATGAGAAACGAGATGGTTTCCATGACTCTGATGACCACGTAGCCTGTTATCATGGTAGGATGATAGTGCCTGATGTGGATAACTTGAGAAAGTTAGTCCTGGAAGAAGCTCATTCTTCGATGTATGCTATGCATCCAGGAAGCACCAAGATGTATCGAAACTTGAAAGATATGTATTGGTGGCCTGGTTTGAAGAAAGACGTTGCTGAGTTTGTTATGCAGTGTCCTGTGTGTCAGCAAGTTAAAGCTGAACACAAGAAGCCTGCAGGAACAATGCAACCTTTACCCATACCACAATGGAAGTGGGACCATGTAACCATGGACTTTGTTGTTGGCCTACCCAGGATAAGCAAAGAACATGATTCCATTTGGGTAATAGTTGATAGGTTGACGAAGACATCACATTTCTTGCCTGACAAAACAACCTATTCTGCTGAGAAGTTAGCACGTTGTATGTTGAAGAGATAGTAAGGCTGCCCGGAGTTCCAGTTACCATCGTTTCTGACAGAGGTCCCCAATTTATGAGTCATTTCTGGGAGAGACTTCATAACGCTTTAGGCACCCAGTTAAGGTTTAATACAACCTTTCATCCTCAGACTGATGGACAATCAGAAATGTGGGCTTCGATCTCCAAAACCACGATATAAACACGATTTAAACTTAGCGAAAGTATTCGATTAGTTGCGGAATATGAAAAATTACTGGAAATTAAAACTTTTGAGACAAGATCTGGAAATTATAAAATTCCTTTTTATAAGACACCAAGTAAACAGTTTACATTTCTGTTTAACCACTTCTTGAGTAGTTATATACAACATGATTCAAAATCTCAGGAGCCAACACCAAAAACTCAAAACACTGACTCCTAGGACCTGAGAGTACAGAGATGGCACAGGACTATCTAACTACAAGACTCAGTAGACAGTATCTCCACATGAGAATCACTGCTGCCCCTAGTACTGTTGTTGCTATTGTTGCTCATTCTTAAACGGGATCCTTCGTCTTCGACGACCACCTAAAAAGTTAAAATCTGTGGGGTGAGACAATGTACAAATTGTCCCAGCGAGAGTTATAACTCTCAACTAGAAGCTTTATATAGCAATTCAAGAAATCAACATAGGAAAAGTAACTTAAAATCATGCAACAGTAGATTTAACAATAAGTGAAACAACTTCTACTTAGGCAGTCACTCCTCTAAAGCATATAAAGAACATGTATACAAAATATCTGAACAAATCATTAATGTAATCAATGTAACACCAAACATTGTTTCTCGTAGTTCAACCTAAGCAGTTATAATACGCGGTTGATTATGTTTTACAAACATCATTATGCCTTGCGGAGATGAGGTATACCACTCATACTCCAACTGATCACTAGTAAGTTGCATCAGTATCATACATAGGTCATTAAAAGAGCCGGATTCTTAAGACCTCATCTTCCTCAGTGAGTTAGAGGATTGCTTGCAGGACACTTTGTGTCTCCGCTGTTATAGCTTACCAGGGTAATCTGGTCCTTCGCTATTTTAGAGTTACAGTGGCATTCTGTACTCTCTTCATCATCGAGAGATTTCTTGTTTACCTCTGCTCGATGCGGTATTTGTGTCTTCTTTGGGAGATTTGTGGTACATCTCACCAATTGGGTTTTGTAGTGAAGGATTGACAGACTATGATAAATCTACATCAATTCCTACACTAGGATGTAAGGATTTACGCATCCATCTCCCCCACATACTCAAGAGTATGTGATCCAGGAGTTCCCTTAGGAAAACCTGTTTCACCATCATTTGGTCTCTGACAATGATGGATCTATGATCAGGGCTCTACGTGGTATGATTATACTTGATTAGTTAGGTACATTTCAGTATTCTTTTAACATCATTCATGTTCTAAAACACTTAATCACTAGCATGGCAGCTATGAAAATAGAATACTAAATGTAACAAGTCTAACTCTCATCAATTATCATTTCCCAATTATTTCATCACAAGTCATCTGTTAAGCATGACTTTGATGATATTTATAGCTTTCACAGCCCATCAGTCTCATAGGATGCCACTCAACAAGGCATCAAAATATTTCACTTATTCATAAAGCTAAAACATGCTTTCAATGAATATAGTATCATAATCCTTACCTGGATTTGATCATGTTCATGAAGAAACCTACATGGTTAATCTAACTGATAACAGTAAACAATTCATTTCAATGAAGTTGTACCTTCCTACTCTTACAAGAGTTAGGTTCCCTGATTTTCATCAATTAGGGTTATTCATTTCCTTTACTTATGATTAGGAATATTGATTCCTTATCTCATACTTCAAACTTGAAGATGCATGCTTAAAAGCATAATTGGAAAAAGGGTTTCACCTTATTTAGATAAGGTTATTGAAATCTCTTTATCTTATAAGGTATCATATTTGTGTTCACAAAGTTTCATGCCTTAAAGCATAACACAGGACTAAGGTTAACATACCCCATCCTTCATTATTAATATTTCCTTTTTAGGTTATCAATCCAATTCTAGTATGCATCTCTGCCATCCTTGGAAACATACCAGGGTATGGTGAGTATTTGTCTTTAAATACAACATTTATTGAACATCATAAAGATTATCAATCTAAGGTATGAATTCACCTCTTATTCTCATCATGGTGTGAATACATCATACTCATTGATTTGACTATTCTTTACTTAAAGGCATTACCTTATAAATATCTCCAGGAATTCATAATTGCTAAGTCATAAACTAGATTCACTATCATCCCTCTAGGATTTTCCATATTTTCATTTCTAATTTAGGGATTCTCATTCATATCACATCCCTTCTGGGCTAGATTTATTGAATCTCTTAGTTCACAAGGCATAAAGATTCCTTATGTTACAACTTGTAATTAGGGTTTCATACTCAAAGGCATAACCCTGAACTACTACATTTATCAATTCATTCTAAATTAGGGTTTACTATTCCCATCATGGTGAACTAAACTCATGACATCATCATGTATGAGAAACATCATCATTAAAGCTCTTAGATAAGATTAAGATTCACTAATCATCATAATTAGGGTTTCCATGATCTCACATAGGTGGATCATACCCTAATCATGCACATTCATGTGTATTGAAGGTACTTTACTTGAGTTCCCACCATAAAAGGGTACTTTCTCTTTCTTAGGATACTTTCTCTCTCCTCTTACTAGTAAATGGTGATAACACCACTCTAAATCAGGTTGGGTTAAGTCCTCATTGACTAACATAAGTCAAAACATCACTATCATGTGATTAGAGTTTGATTAGAACAAGGTATTACTCAATTAAACCCTTCAAGGGTATTTTGGTAATTTACCTCATGATCACCATCATGGGTCAATTCATTAATCACTTAGTCCCTTAATGTCCTAAGATACCATTAGGGTTTAGTTTAGATCACCATAGAACCAATTACAACTTCAAGTGATTAAGTATAAATAACCTTGAAAACCTCCAAACGGTTTCAACCTTCAACCACCAAACAGTTTTGAAACCGTTTGGGTGCGTTGACCATTTGCTAGGTTTGACTCCAAGACCGCATGACCTCAAGGTCGTTTGCCCAAACCGTTTGGGTGCGTTGACCGTTTGGAAAGGTTGACTTTCCAAACCGTTTGAGCTTATGCGGTTTGAAACCGTTTGATCAACTTGTCTTGAGATCGATTGGACCAAACGACCTTGAGATCGTTTGAGCCCAAACGGTCTTGAGACCGTTTGGTCCAAATGGGCTCAAACCGTTTGGACCTCCAAAGTGGTTCAAAAGTTACAATTGGTCATGGATATGTATGTTGAAGCCCTCAATTAACCAAATCCATGATAACCACTTATAAATTGAGTCAATTAGGATGAGCCTCAATCAATTGGACACCAAATTAACCCTCAATTGAAAACTAATTAGGGTTAAGTCCATCTCAATTAGGGTTTCAAATCGGACGGTCATCAATATTCAACAATGTGAACCAATTCAAGGTTGAACCTATCAATTGACCTCCGATTGGGCCCAAACTTGGCCCAAACGGTCTTGAGATCATTTGGATGACCTCAAAATGGTCTTGAGACCGTTTTCCCAAAGTTTGACCAAAAACCAAGTCGGTTGGATTAGGGTTGAACTCCAATTAAGTCTAAAATTAGCATTTTTATCAATTCATCAACTTATTGCAATTGGACCCTCAACCCATCAAATTACCTCAACTTTAGACCTTCAAACGGTCTTGGGTTGTGCCCAAACGGTCTTGAGACCGTTTGAAGGAACCCCCAAACGGTCTTGAGACCGTTTGGGTCCTTCAACCCAAAACTCAACAAGATCTATATATGAAATCAGCAATTTCAGCCCGATTAGGGTTTGGATGTTGAAGTGCCTTCAACTCTCAATTGGTTAAGAATTAAACTTTGATTCTTTGCAGGAATGAAATACAATATATTACCAACAGACCCTCAAACGGTCGTCCCTTGGTCAACCCTATCAAACGGTCTTGATACCGTTTCAATCCAAACGGTCTTGTAAGGTCGTTTGAGATCAAACGGTTTGAAATCGTTTGACCTTAAACGGTTTGTAACTGTTTGAACCAAAAGGGTCCAAGCTCGTTTGATAAAGTAACCTAGGAATCCATGCCCATCATCTTTGACCTCTGTCAAGGTCGGTTATTCCACCGTTTTGCATGCAAAAGTGCAAGGAAGAAGGGAGGTAGAAGAAGAACTAATTGCTAAATTGCAAGAACAAGATATGCATATAAAGCAAAGAGTTTAGAATTATAAAACCCGCCTTAGAACATTGTTCCTAGAGCTCCAAGCTTCCAAGCTTTAAGCCTCTAATGGTGTCTTGAGCTCCACAACTCGGTCAGAGATGATTCTCCAAGGAAAAGGTGGGAATGATCAGCTAGAACAAAGAACCTAAGTGAGTTAACCATAGAACCAACCTTTTAAGAAGAATTCCTCCATGAATTCGAGCTAGAAGATGGTTCCTACTCACCTTGGAACTACTTGGTCGTCTCTCTGAGCTCCAAAGCTTTGCCTTAGCCATTTTGAGAAAGAAGAGAAATGAAAAGAAGAAGTGATACATTTCTTGGTTTGCAAAGGAACTAAGCTTATATACCTTTAGGTAATTTTCCACCTTAAGGACCTCTAGAACTTGAAATTCTCATCCAAGTCCCTCCTTATTCAAGGGCACGTCCAAGCTCATCTAAACTTATGCAAAGTTCATGTAAACTTAAGATCTAAGGGTAGAGAAAGCCAACTTTCAACTAGGGTACATACATGAAAGATCTCTATACCCATATTAGGTGATTTTTACCACAAAGATCATTTTTTTCTTATATGATTATTCATTGATGTGTAACTTTCATCATTTCTACTCTAAATGATGACAAGAGTTATAAAAGATGTTCTAGAAGGTGAAAATTACAAGTTGCACCCCTCAATTTGGGTAAATTGCACTTTACTCCAAATTAGGGTTTTTAAGCACAAGGATCATTCCACAAGCTGCATCTTGATGCCTAAGCTTGGAAAATCCATTATACTTCATCATATTCAATCTTATGTTGTCTCAACATTAAAGGAACCTATAAAATATGTAATTTGCAAGTTAACCCCTCTGATTGGGCAAATTGCACATAGGTCCCTGTATTGCAAACAATACTTCATTATTGGTTCATAAGGGACAGAAATGGAAACATATGTTCCATAGAAGCTTTAATTATCTGCTAAAGGATAATCACAATCATCTAATTTCATATTTAGGAAAAACACCTAGGGTTAGCTCATAACCCAGGTCAGGGGTGTTACAAGAAAGGACTATACATACCTTGGAAGACTTGCTTAGAGCATGTGTTCTTCAGTTTACAGGGAGTTGGGATCTGCACCTAAGCTTGATAGAGTTTGCCTACAACAATAGCTATCAACATAGCATTGACATGGCACCTTATGAAGCTTTTTATAGTAGACGTTGTAGATCACCCCTATGTTGGTATGAAACTGGTGAATATCAACTGTTAGGTCCTGATCTTGTGCAGCAGACCACAAAAAAGATTAAAATAATACAACAACAGATTAAAACTGCATAGGATAGGCAGAAATCTTACGCTGATAAACGTCGTAGACCTTTAGAGTTCCAGGTTGGAGACAGAGTGTATCTCAAAGTCTCACCTTGGAAGGGAGTTCTGGGATTTGGAAGGAAAGGGAAGTTAGCTCCGAGGTTTATGGGGCCTTATCCAATCATTGAAAGGATTGGAAAAGTAGCCTATAAACTAGAGTCACCACAAGAGTTACAGAGGTTACACCTTGTGCTTCACATTTCCATGCTGAGGAAATGTCATCCTGATACGGAATCAATTCTACAACCTATGGAGGTAGAATTGAATGATGATATATCTTATGAAGAAGGACATGTATCGATCCTTGATAAAAGAATTAAAAAGTTGAAAAAGAAAGACATAATTCTTGTGAAAGTTCTCTGGAATCATCGTAGTGTTGAAGAAGCCACATGGGAACTAGAGCAAGAGATGAGAAGGAAATACCCTACTCTTTTCTCTTAATATGTTTTGTTGTTTTCGGGGACGAAATCCTTGTAAGGGGTGGATAATTTGTAACATCCCTGACCTGGGTTATGAACTAACCCTAGGTGTTTTGCTTAAGACATATGATTAAATGCTTGTGGTTATTCTTTGATATGTAATTAAAGCTCGTGAGGAATATATATTTCCATTTCTGTCCTTTTTGAACAATGTTGTAATATTGTTTTGTTAAAAGTGGACCTATGTGCAAATTACCCAATTAGAGGGGTTAACTTGCAAATTGCACATGTTAAGATGTTCCTATGATGTTGAGACATCATAAGAATGAATATGATGTGGTGATATGGATTCTCCAATCTTGGGCACCAAGATATAGCTTGTAGAGCAATCCTTGTGCTTTAAAACCCTAGTTTTGGTGTAAAGTGCAATTTACCCAAAACATAGGGTGCAACATGTAAAATTTACCCTCTAGAGTATCTCTCATGCATCTTGGCATCAAGTAGAGTAAAGAAAATGAGGGGGCACCTCATTTGAGTAATCAAATAAGAAAGAAAATCCTTCTAATTAAATAATCAAGATGCATGCAAAATGACCCTTTTATATATGTGCAACTTAGTATAGTGTTTGGCTTCTTTTCCTCTAAACCATGGTTAAGAGATAAGTTTTGCATGTGATAAGAAGGGAGGAAACGTGGCAAAATAAGTGGAGAAGGGCGTGGAGGATATAGATGTAAATAGAATATATAGTTATCATTGCCTTGAAAATATGCCCAAAGCATATAAACACTTCTCTTTACAAAGCAAGGGATCGTTTCCCTTCATTTTCCTCTTCTCATCTTCTTGCTTGACCGACTAAGGAGGAGCTCAGGAGCATAGGAGGACGACCAAACTGAATTGGGTAAGTTTAATGGCCATCTAGCTCGAATTCATGGAGGAAATCCCATTACAAGGTTGGTTTGCGAGTTTTCCTTACACAATTCTTCTTTCTAGCCATCTTCTCCATCCAATTCTTGAAGAAAGGACCTTGGACGACCTTTGGAGCTCAAACCACCATTAAATCTACGGAGATTGGAGCTCTAGATCAGATTCTAAGGTGGGTTTTATAACTCTAAACCTTAAAGCTTTGTTTATACATCTTCTTCCTATGAAAACGTTGCTTGCTTTCCTTTCTTCCATATTTCTAAGTGTTCTTGCAACTAAAATCATGAAGAACAGACCAGGTTCTTGAGGTAGAAGAAGGTGGAATTAATTACAAAGTTTCATCCTAATCCAATTTATCAAACGATATCCATATCTTGCCCAAACGATTTGCAAAACCGTTTGGAAGTAAACGGTTTCAAAACCGTTTGAGAGTAAACGATCTCAACCAAGAACGATTGGAGCAAACGATCTCCAAGACCGTTTGGAAGTGTTGACCAGGCATTGACCATTTGGAGGGCTGTTTTACATATTATGGACTAATCACCCACCAAGAATCATCAACTAATTCCAAGTAAATCACCAATTGAAGGCACATTAGTCACCTAAACCCTAATCGGGTCTATTGCTGATTTCAAGGATGCAATCATGTTGAAGTTTGGGTTGAGTGGCCCAAATGGTTTCAAAACGGTTTGGTGATCACTCAAACGGTCTCAAGACCGTTTGGTGACAACCCAAGACCGTTTGGAGGTCTAGGGTTAAGTGGGGTTGACCAATTGAGGGTCCAATCATATCAAGTTGTTGAGTAACTAAGTGCTGATTTGGTAACCAAACCTAGGGTTCAACCCTTAAGTAATTAACTTGGGTTTTGATGACATCATGAGAAAACGGTCTCAAGACCGTTTGGAGGATGTCCAAACAATCCCAAGACCGTTTGGGGTCAGGTCATGACCCAATTGAGTGATGGTTCAATAGGTTCAACATCAATTAGGCTCATGTTGATGCATGTTGAAGGGTGATCAATTCCAAACCCTAATTCACCTGATCCAAGCCCTAATTGGTAATCAATTGAGGGTCAATTGAGTGTCAAATCAGTAGAGGGTTGACCTAATTAACCCAATTGATAAGTGGTTAACCATGGCATGAATAATTGAGGGGTTCAACATTGAAAACCCTAACTTAATTGGAAGAGTTGATACACTTTTAGGTCCATGCAATTTTGAGGTGTTTGGACCAAACGGTCTCAAGACCGTTTGGGTCGAAATGGTCTCAAGACCATTTGGGTCCAAACAGTCTCAAGACCGTTTGGGTCCAAATGGTCTCAAGACCATTTGGTGTCATGCGGTTTCAAAACCGACTGGTGACCATGCGGTTTCAAGAACGATTTGCCCAAACGGTTTCAAAGTCAAACTTAGCCAAACGGTCAACGTGACCAAACGGTCTTCACCTCACTTTGGGCAAACGATTTTGATGATGTATTTGTTCATGTAGTCTTGAAAGTCAAAGGTACCAAACGGTCAACCATTCCATGCGGTTTCAAAACCGTTTGGAGGTTGAAAGTGCAAAACCGTTTGAGGTCTTTTAAGGTCAAGAATGCTTAATGCTTTAAAGGCTTAGATGGTTCAATAGTTGATTCATCTAAACCCTAATGATACCTAAAGACATTAAGGGAACAAGTAATTAGTTATTTGATGCATGTTATGATCAATGGTGAACATTACCAAAGTACCCTTGATGAGTTTAAGTAGTCAACACCCCTTGATCAAGCAAACCCTAATGACCATAGTAGTGATGACTTGACTTGTGTTATCAAGGTTGATTTGACCTAATCTAATCACGCGTAATGTAAACATCATCTATTCGTAAGAGGAGAGAGATGACTCCTAATATGAATGAGAATCAAGTAAAATACCTCCAATAGGTATGAATGCACATAATGAGGGTATGATCCTTCATTGTGAGATCATGGAAACCCTAATCATGATGATTAATGAATCTTAACCTTATTGAGGGCCTTAATAGAAGTAATCTTCATGCATGATGATGGTATGATCACAATTCATTGTAACATGAATAGTAAACCCTAATCTAGGGTAATGTGATGTAACATGAATAGTAAACCCTAATCTAGGGTAATGTGATGTAACATGAATAGTAAACCCTAATCTTGGGTAATGTGATGAAATGTGAATAGTAAACCCTAATCTAGGGTAATGTGATGAAATGTGAATAGTAAACCCTAATCTAGGGTGATGTGATGATATGAACAAGTAAACCCTAATTCTGAGTTATGCTTTTAAGCATGAAACCCCATGATTAAAGTATGAGATAAGGAATCACTATTCCTAATCAAACTAAGGGGTTGAATAACTCTAATTGGATTGAATGAGAATCTTAACCCTAGAAACCAGCCGTGGTAATATGACACGGTCGTGGTAAATCCTTTGTTGAACGGCCATGTGATGAAGCACGGTCGTGGTGACTTACTCTTGGACGACCGTGCAAGATAGCACGGCCGTGGTATCATATATGTAGCTTGAAAAGAACTTGTATTGTGTTGCCATAGTTACAATGTGCATGTTATTAGATAAATGTTAACCATGTAGGTTTTCATAAAGAGATGATCATATCCAGGTAAGGGTTATGATGTTATATGAATTATAAACACTTTACATGCTTCAAGTATAATGATATGCTATGGTTACCTAGTAAGTGGTAACATATGAGCTTGATAGGCTGAATGAGCCATGAGGAATATATGCATTGTTATAATCAAAGGTCATACTATTAAAATGACTGGATGATAAGATGTTACTTGGTAACAAGTGTTATGATCAAGTGAAGGAAAGCAAAGTCTACATGCTCAAAGGGCTGCTTGAGAACTTCAAGATGGGAAAGGAGGAGAGGATAGCCAACATGTACTCAAGGCTCAACACCATTATGAATGGTCTTGCGGTTCTAGGTCATCCTATGTATAGTGAAGAGATCAACTCAAAGATCCTTAGAACTCTGCCCAAGAGATGGGAACCCAAGGTGACTTCCATTAAAGAACCAAGGTCTCTTAAGGATGTTCCTATTGAAGAGCTCATTGGAAATCTACAAGCACATGAAGCCACACTTGACAAGAGGGAGGAAGTAGAAAGACAAGAAGAGAAAGAACTTAAGAGAATGAAGAAGGCTCAAATCAACGCTATTGTTGATCAAGCCTCTTCATCCTCTCAAGTTGAAGAAGATGCCGTGTACTCCAAGGGTAGATTCTACAAAGGTAAGTCCTCCTCTATCCGGTGCTTCACATGTGAAAAGAAGGGTCACTACAAGGAAGAGTGCCCACAAGGCAAAAAGACACATCTTCACAAGAAGAAGGAGAAATGGCACTCAAGCTCAAGTGGCTCCTCCAACTCAAGCTCAATTGAAGATTCAAGTGAAGGATCAAGCTCAAGCTCTAGTGATGAAGGAGAATGCCATTTTTCTCTTATGGCATCAAAAAGTAAGGACTCAAGTGAGGTAAATCTAAACTCTTTAGATAAAGAATCTTTGATTGCTATTATTCATGATACTTGTGCCTCTCTTAAGTCTTCTACAAGGAAAAAGAAAAAGCTTGCTAGAATTGTTGATAATTTGCATGTAGAATTAAATGATCTTGAACATGCTAATTCTTGCTTGCTTGATGACAAAAATGTTGGTATGTATGCCCATAGAGAAAGTCATGTGATGATTGTAATGGGATACCTTGTAAATGATTTGAATAATAATAAAGGCAATTTCCGATCTATCTATTTTAACTGTTTCTGAGATGATAGTATAACACGCTAGATGTCTAAAGAATTGTTTTACTCAATGACATATGCTTTTAGGTTCAGGACCTAAACGAAGAGATCATACGGATGTTAAGAGTATACATTCTTGTTTAGTCCCTAGTTGATTGTTATTGTGGAAATAATAATAGACATCAATAACACTAAAGACTAGATTGTGTGTTGTTTGATGACTGAATCTCATTAGTCATGATATAGTGATATCAAACCAAGCACATAGGTACTTGTTAGAGAACAAGTGTACCGGACAAACCCATCGTCAGAGTGACACATGGAACCATGATTTGGTAGTCACAATCAGTTCTCACAATGATGGTGGTGAATGTGATTCTTCAACCTGAAATCACTACACTCAACACATGTCGTTGGGTACACTTTGACATCATCAAATGCAGTCCTGAAACATGGGTTGTTATAAAGGTGATGATTGGGTGACATTGACACATGGGGCTTTTGAGGGGTGAGTGATAGATATGGAATTTGTCCCTCTTAAGGGAGTTTTATGTCCATGGACACTTGATGAGTAGGATTGAGAAAGGCATGCACATGCACGTGTGAATCAATATGTGATATTGATGTCGCACACATCTCACCCAATTTGCTCTGAGATCAAGGAAATGGATGAACGTTGAAAGGATGACTGTACCATGCCTTGAGTTCATTCAGGACATTAGTGGCAAAGGAATTATACATTCACTGTAACACCATTCCCAGATTGTAGGATTGAAAGTTGTTCTCCAACTTTCTATTTCACTTGGGTAGCACTGATGTGTGACTAGGCACTTCTCTTTACTTGTGAAGTCATAAGTGTTATGGACTTTCACTGCCAACGTGAAATGGACCTACAGGGTCACACACATAGGATTTAACCTGGAAGAGGAGTTTTTCCACAGATGATTTTTAGATTGATTACTAAAGGAGTTTAGTAGTTCAATTAAACACTCAGTTGATTGATAGCTCAAAACCATAGTGTTTAAGGTGTTGGACCAATTGATTAGAGCATCAGATTGATTGAAACTACGATTGACTGATTTTGCACAATCTGCACTTCCAACCGATCAGTTCATGAGATGAACCGATCGGCTTAGGTTGGTGAACCGATCGGATCAGGTTGGTGAACCGATCGACTCAACTGGTGAGATGATCTGCTCATGCATCAGTGAGACGATCGGCTCAATTGTTGAACCGATCGGCTTATGTGACCAACAAAGATCATTTGGAAAGTCGATTTTGCAAATACACTTTGTTTCACTTGTACAAATTTGATTTGGACAAGGATTAATATTTGATTAATCGGAAACAAATATGAAAGTCAATTTGAGTTGGACCAGGACCACAAACTGATCGGCTCGGAAGTGAACTGATTGGCTCAGGTGCTCCAAACGATCAGTTCAGGTGTGAACCGATCAGCTCAGACCACCAACCGACCGTTTCAAGGTTGAAACGATCGGTTCAGGTGACGCAGTTGGATGTTTTGTACAAAATCTCGAACCCTTCTACTTCTGTTTAGTCCCATATTTCCCGGTGTAGAGAACCATGTCCCATGACCCTCCTATATATATAGGGGTATTGGGGGCTTCTAAAAGTACAACTCAGAACACCAGTTGCTCTGAAAAGTTGTCGTTCTCTCTGGTTTTGGTAACCGAGAGAGCATGAGCAAGTGCTACATGATAAGGGAGGCACAACAAGGGAAAGACAACTGCAGAAAGGAAACTGGTTGCATGAGAGTGTGTCAGTGACTAGTACACCGACAGGAGGGTACGACTCCTTCCAATTCCTTGTGGGACAAGGAGATCTGAGTTCCAGGCAGTCTGTGTGGACGACTGGAGAGGCAGGAGACTTCTTCCACTCAGAGGACAGGTGTCAATCCCGACAGTCCCGGTGAGACCAGGAGCTGCTCAGACACCGTCCAAGACCGGAGGTGAAGATCGCGCAAGCCGCGAGATAACATCACCAATCAAGTCTCAAGACAAGGTACGCCTCTACAAACCATCCTTCCTATTGTATAGATGTTGATGTGATTCCTTTATTCTGGGTTTGGGAGAAGAAAATTTTTGTTTCCACTTCCTTCTCTGTCTCCCCTAAAACCTAACAGTGGTATCAGAGCCACGTCAACTGCTCTATGCTTTAGGGTTATCGATATGATCGATTTTGGTTTGTCGCCTTTATTTATTGCATATGATGCAAATAAAATTGGCTTTATGGATGTAAATCCTAAATCCACAAATCGCGATATAGATATATGATATATAATATGAATGCACTCGATACGCGTCACCCTTAAGTGAGTTTTGTGCTGGATGTATAGCATGGTTATGGCCAATAAACCCTATGTTTGTGTGTGCTTGGTTGTATGTGGTTGCTTGCATCTCGGTCTGTGCACCGATTTCCTATCTCCTTTTCTTGATGTAACTCGAGATAACTTGAGATTTCTTTCCTACCTTTACGCCCACCGAATGTAACTCGAGGTTTCCTTTTTCAAATGTAAAATAGGATAGAATTTTATTTCCTATTATGTCAAAGAACGGAGGACTTTTGACGACCGATTCGAAGAGTGAGACGAGCGGGTGGTGACCTGAGGAGATGCACGATGACCAGTGAACCGATCGGCTGGAGGCGCTAGTCGAATAGCTCGTAGCACCCAACCGACCAGCCTGATGGTGAGTCGATCTATTATGGAGATGAGTTAATCAAACCCAGAAAGGCAAAGAACAGAGTTCATCTTGTACAGGTTGGATGTGATGTGGATCTAGATGACTGTGATTCCTCTTGGCTCGAGGAATCACATTAGGATGGTCATAATCATTACTTTTATCATTTCACATGTTTTCTGTGGGATATAGCATGTATATAATACTTACTATATTGTGGTGATTGGATATGTATGTACCTATGAAAACCAAATCCCTCATTAAATATTAAAGTTTTAGATGCCTTCTAAATGCGACACACGTGAAAAGCTTGATCGGCCAAGTGTGGGCATGCCCTAGTGTGGTACACCGTCTATCTCGTGGAAGCGTGAAGGATGGATATGTGGGTCTGCCCTAGAAGGGTGCATATTCATCGTGTTGGCTTTGGGTCAGACTTAACAAGGTGACCTAGATAGGATCTAGCACCTTGAGGCATGGAGGTGATCATGGCAAGGAGTTGCACATGACATCTTTTAAGAGTTGCATATGATGCAATTGGCAAGAGTTGCCTACCTGGAAGATCTAAGTTGTGGGTGACATCCCTAGCTGGTCCATGACTCAGAGGATTTCAGGATCTTGACCCACTAGAAGATTGTACGCTGCAATCTTCCGAATTGATGGTGAGGGATGTCAATTTGAATCAAAATAGTGGGAGCGGTAATTAATTAAAGGAATAATTAACTACTGTCAATTTTTATTCAAATCAAAATAAATCAAAAGGAGTTTTGACAAATGCAATTTTCTCTTGTAGAATGGCAAAAGAATCATCTTTTAAAATGGGCAAATTAATTGAGAATAAATTCCATAACTGGTTGATGATTGTGAGAAGTGTTCTGCACAATCCAGAAATACCGGTAGCCTTTGAGTCCACTCTATGTGCACTTAAGAAGAAGGATAGTTCATTGATGGAGATCAATGGAACAAACTCCAAGGACAAAGGTGAAGGAGAGAAGAGTTCTCTCGCCAAACCAATGTCAGAATCTTTTGCACTCGAAACATGGATAGGATGGAAGGAACGATGGAAGAAGAAGTAAGAGATAGAGATCTCTACTTCTGGTGTATACGTGATAGAGATTAACTTTACTACTTCTTTGTCATGGGTACTTGATACCGGATGTGGATCTCACATTTGTTCACATGTGAAGGATCTTAAGAGAAGTAGGCCTTTGGGGAAAGGCGAGGTTGAACAATGTGCTGCAAATGGGGTAAGGGTTGCCTCCAGTGCCATAGGAACCTATGAGTTAACTCTACCTAGTGGGCTAATAATAGAGTTAAAGAACTGATATTATGTACATGCCATAAATAGGAATATCATTTCCGTCTCTTGTTTGGACAAGGATGGTTTTTAATTTCTTATTAAGAATGGAAAGTGTTCCATTTCTAAAGATGGGATCTTTTATGGTAGTGCTCTAATGTCTTATGGTCTATACTTGATAGATCTAGAGACAAGTGTATATAACGTAAACACTAAAAGTAAAAAACTCAACAACTCAAATAAAACATATCTTTGGCATTGTCGTCTAGGGCACATAAATAAGAAGCGCATTTATAGACTCCATAAAGATGCTTATCTAGACTCTTTTGATTATGAATCAATAGAGACATGTGAATCTTGTTTGTTGGGCAAGATTACCAAGACTCCCTTTTCAGGTAAAGGTGAGAGAGCTAGTGATCTATTAGGACTCATACATACTGATGTATGTGGGCCTTTTAGAACTAATGCTAGAAATGGATGTCAGTACTTCATTACCTTCACTGATGAATTCAGTAGGTATGGCTATGTGTACCTAATGAAACATAAGTCAGAAATCCTTGAAAGGTTCAAGGATTTCATGACTGAAGTACAGAACCAACTTGGTAAAAGTATTAAAGCACTTTGATCCGATCGAGGTGGAGAATACTTAAGCCAAGAGTTTGAGGACCTTCTGTGAGCCTGTGGTATCATATCACAATGGACTCCGCCTGGAACACCATAGCATAATGGTGTTTCTGAAAGGAGGAATCACACTCTACTGGATATGGTGCGATCAATGATGAGTTTTGTTGATCTTCCGATTTCCTTCTGGGGTCATGCTCTTGAAACCACCATGATGCGATGATTTTGAGTCGCATTTATAGACCTGTTTCATATGTGTTTTGTGCCTTAATTACTCATTTTCATGGATATTATTGCATAATTCACTTTATTTGGTCTTTTCCATCATTTTATATCAAATCCCCTTTGTTTTACTATTTCGAGCATTATTTATCATCTCATTATAAATTGTGTGGATTTACTTGGTCTTGTTGTGAAATTTCAGGAAAAACAAGTATCTGCTTCCGTCAATACCATCGACGGAAGTCGATACCATCGACCAAGCCACAGGTTGTCAGCCGAGAAAAGCAATACAGAGTCGATACCATCGACACCTAAGTCGATGGTATCGAGATCCCTTCAAGTTGCTGACGAGGAAGCTGTCGATACCATCGACCCAAGTCGATGCCATCGACACAAGGGGGGCTACAACGTCGCTAAACGACAACAACCGACGCTAAAGGAGTCGATACCATCGACACACAAGTCGATGGTATCGAGATCACCACAGGCGCTCAGAATAAAAGAAAGGAAAGCTGCCGCTAATCCGCCGGGTCGATACCATCGACCCGCGTCAATACCATCGACCCGCGTCAATACCATTGACCCGCGTCGATGGTATCGACGCCGGCAGATATGCGTTGGATTTGTTTTGATCTCGATCGGACGGCTGTTGTTATTTGACGACCTAATTAGGGACTTATACCTAATGACGGCCGCCGAGACGTGAAAATCATCTCATTTTTGATTGCACAAGTGCCGAGGAGGAGAGAAAGGAGAACGGAGGCCGAGAAGCTCATCCCGGGTTATTCGGACGCTGCCGAAGACGATTTCCACCACCGACAGGCGGGGGAAGCTCGTGTTCTACGCCAAGGATCCACCGGTTCTTCTCCGTTCAGGGGTTTTCCCATTTATTTCCCGTTTTTCTTATGAATTCCCCAATTTCTACCATGTATTCACGTGAGATGAACATGAGAGGCTAAAACCCTCAATCTTTAGTACCGGGAGTAGCCCGGGAATGCATTGTATGACATTTTTATATCAATAATTTATATTTTTCTCTCAAATCCGTGGTATAGATTCGTTTTCTCCATTTCTATTGTTATGCTTGATCACCGTAATAATAACTTAATGCCCTTAATCACTTTGACAGAAGGATTAACGGTTGAAAAGAGACGAATTCTACATTAATTAATAAAACCCTTGACAAAGGAGTTGTAAAATTAATGGTGGGAACTGAGAGACCGTTTTTAATGCACTTAGTTTAGGGGAATGATTACTACGACGGTGGAATCAACCTAAATCAAAGTAGTGAATTACACCACGACAGTGGGTAATTCTGTTTTCAGGCCACTACCCGGATAGAGAGAGAAGTGTGAAGAATGATATGAAACTTAATACAATGTTGACCCGCGGTGAAACCGCCATCCTAAAGATATCCCTTTTAATTGATTAAATTAACCTTTAATCGATTGTTTTCTTTGTTTGATTTTTATTTTCTTTTAATTTGAACAACAAAACCCTACTTTGTTAATCGGTCTAGCTGATTGCGATTAGTTAGTAGAAGTCTCCAATAATTCACGTATCCCTGAGTTCGACTCAGGCCTCACAAGGCCTATATTACTCGACGCGTACACTTGCATTTTTAGCGCGTAGTAAAATACACGTCAAGTTTTTGGCACCGTTGCCGGGGATACGGTGAATTATTGGCACTTTGAGTGCTAAGAGCGGCCATTCTAGGCCACATTTTTTTTAATTTATTTTTAGAACAATTTCAAAAATTCCTTTATTTCTCTATAATAGTGTTGACTTGTTCAAGGCATTGTACTGAACCACTACTTCCATATTTCAGGTACTTTGTATGGTGCACACACGTAGTCGAGACTACGTGAATCGCACACCTGAGGTTCCATCTGCGGGACCCGAGGACGAGGACTACTATGAGGAGGAACACCACAGTGATATACATTCTGAATCTGAGCAAGAACAAGAAGAAGTAATGGCTGAAGCACAGACAATATGGGAGAAGATCAAGGCGTCTTCTTCCTCGGCATCAAAGGGGCCTATAAAGAAACAGGGGCTAAACATACCTACATACAAGATCGACCCAGCACTGATTAACTTGGTCAAATCCAACGCATTTCACGGACTGAAAAATGAAGATCCAGTGGCACACATTAGTCAGTTTGTGGAGAACTGCGATATGGTGAAGATAGATCGATTTCCGCAGGATGTGCTCTATCTCAAGTTATTCCCGAGTTCCTTGGCTGGAGTGGCAAGAGAGTGGCTTCATAACCTCGACGACGAGTTTGTTGAATCATGGGATCACATGGTGGAGGTTTTCTTCGAGAGGTTCTTTCCTCCTGAGAAGACCAATGATACGATCCGAAAGATCCACAATTTCACCCAACAGGCGGGTGAAACCTATTCTGAGACTTGGGAGCGATTTCAAGTCATGTTGAGGAGATGTCCACACCATGGACTGGACAAGGAAACCCAAGTGAAGATCTTCTACTTTGCTCTCTCCGAGCATGATAGAAGCAATTTGGACTCGGCTGTCTCCAGATTTTTCTTAAATAACACTGATACAAGATGCTGGGAAATACTGAAGAATATGGCACGAAAGCAATCTTGGGGAGAAAGAGAAAGAGGCCCAGTTGCTGTAGAAGGAAGACAATGAGTCCGAGGATGAGGCTCAGGTCAAGTACATGAGGCAACAGCAGGGGTACATGAATAACGATTATTCATGGCGGAAAGACAAGAAATTTTCATGGAAGGATCCAAATAACTTTCTGTAGGATCCGGACGCCAAACCTGCACCGGTCACGGAGGACAAGAGCACGGAGTTGCTCAATCAAGTCATATAGCAAAATCAAGAGTTGATGAACACTTTTGGGCAGCAAATAAAGCAGCAGGGTGAATTTATGAACCAGTTCGGGCAGACTTTGCAGAGCCACGAGGTCAAATGAGAACTATAGAGACTTCCATGGCACAGATGGCAGCCGAGATTGCAAGCTTGAAGAAGCCGGCACATCCGGGTTTTCCGGGAAACACCAATGTTCCCGGGGGAAACCAACAGGCCAAGGCCATCTTATTGAGGAGCGGTAAGAAAGTGTTAAATCCAAGGGCGGATGACACAAGCACACTGCAGGACACAGTTGAAGAAGCAACAGTCAAAGAGCAGCCCCCACCTGTCATAGAGCAAACTGAGGACATAGCTGAAGATAGTAAGGAAGAACAAGCCACTGAGGAGGAACCACAGAAATTAACTCCCTATGTGCCACCTCATCAAAGGGCACATACCGTTCCGGTTCCCTATCCCAATAGTGCAAAAGCAAGAAAGGTGGATGCACAGTTTAAGAAATTTCTGGACAGCTTTAGGAAGTTATCAGTGAATATTCCTTTGCTAGAGGCGATCGAACAAATCCCGTCTTATGGGAAGTTTCTCAAAGAGGTAATCACCAAGAAGAGAAAGATACCCAACACTGAGGTCGTAGTATTGAAGGAGCAAGTGAGTGCTTTTATTATGGGCACTTTGCCACCAAAGAGACAGGATCCCGGTTGTTTCAATATTTCTTGCTTTATCGGGAAGTTCAAATTTGGCGAAGCACTTTGTGATTCTGGGGCAAGCATCAATCTGATGCCCCTTTCTACGTTCAAGAAACTTGGATTGAAGGAGTCGAGACCAAGTAACATGACCATCCAATTGGCCGATAATTCTGTGGTGAAACCGTATGGAATCTGTGAGGATGTTTTGGTAAAGGTAGACCGCTTTGTTTTTCCGGCTGATTTTGTCGTTATGGAAATGCAGGACGAGTACGGTAATGAGTTACTACTTGGTCGCCCATTCCAAGCTACAGCTGATATGATCTTGGAGATGGGGAGAGGTCGCTTGACCTTGGGCATTGCGGATGATCGCTTTGAGATGGTCATGCCCAATGGTAATGCATCAAATAAAGCAAAATCACATTGCAATATGGTGAAGCATGTGGAACAAAATATCTCACTTTGTCTTGGGAAGCCATTTTTGGATATGGCTCATGTTATGAGTAGGATAGATAATGGGACCCTAGCAGTGGACCTTATGGAGCAAACTAAAGTTGTCTCTTTATGCAAGGCTGTTGGGTTTCCAAATAATGAGAATGAGGACATTCCACCTCCATGGGAGGATGATGTGATTATTACTTCCGTCTTTGATGCATATCCGGAATTGCCTTTGGAGGCGTGTTTGTTAAATGTCGCTTATGATTGGATGCGGAGTACTTCACTCAAGGAGTGCGCCAAAATGCTTCAAATGCTTCCATGTTTCTACACGAGGCACTATGAAGATTTGGGTACACTTCCCCCACCGCTACAATCATCTCTTATTTGCCCACCTGATCTAGAGTTGAAGCCATTACCCCCGCATTTGAAGTACGTCTTTCTAGCTGAGGAGGACAAGTTACCAGTGATTGTTTCTGCATACTTGAGTGCGGATGAGGAGGAGCAACTACTGATAGTGCTCAAGAACCACCGTGGAGCTTTTGGGTGGTCTGTGGCGGACATCAAGGGGATCTCCCCTACACTTTGCCAACACAAGATTCGGCTCGAGGAGGGAGCCAAGCCAGTCATACAGCCTCAAAGACGTCTAAATCCAAGCATGATGGAGGTTGTCAAGAAGGAAGTCATAAAGCTTCTTGCTGCAGGGATCATTTATGCCATATCCGATTCTACGTGGGTGAGTCCCACACAGGTAGTCCCTAAAAAGGAGGGAATCACTGTCACTACAAATCTTTTGAATGAACCTATCACCACCCGATTGGTAACCGGGTGGTGTGTTTGCATTGACTACCGCCGATTGAATGCCGCAACTCTTAAAGATCATTTTCCATTGCCATTTATCGATCAGATTTTGGAACGTCTAGCTGGTCGGTCGCATTTTTGTTTTCTAGATGGCTATTCGGGGTACAACCAGATTTCTATTGATCCTTTAGATCAAGAGAAGTCTACGTTTACATGTCCCTATGGGACGTTTGCTTACCGCCGTATGCCGTTCGGTTTATGCAATGCGCCGGCGACTTTTCAACGCTGCATGCTCGCCATATTCTCTGACATGGTAGAGCGGTGTCTTGAAGTTTTCATGGACGACTTCTCGGTGTATGGAGCGTCTTTTGATGAATGCCTTTATAACTTAGATAAGGTGTTGCAGCGGTGCGAGGACACACACTTGGTCCTCAATTGGGAAAAATGTCACATGATGGTGACGGAAGGAATTGTGCTAGGACACAAGGTGTCTAGCAAGGGTCTTGAGGTAGACCCCGTAAAAATTGAGGTGATTTCTAAGTTACCCCCACCAAATTCTGTAAAAGGGGTGAGAAGTTTTTTAGGACACGCCGGGTTTTATCGGCGATTTATTAAGGATTTTTCGAAAATCGCAAAGCCATTATCAGAATTGTTGGAAAAAGACGCAGTTTTTGATTTCAATGAGAAATGTCTTCACGCATTCGAGGTTTTGAAGGAAAAGTTGATTTCAGCTCCGGTTGTTCAAACGCCGGATTGGGCAAAGCCATTCGAGTTGATGTGTGATGCGTCCGATTATGCGGTGGGAGCTGTTTTGGGGCAAAGGGTATATAACAAGCCTGCTCTGATTTTCTACGCCTAAAAAACGCTTAATGATGCTCAATTGAACTACACAACTACGGAAAAGGAGTTACTGGCCGTCGTGTTCGCCTTTGAAAAATTTCGGCAGTACTTAGTGGGTTCTAAGGTGGTTGTGTGGACTGATCACGCTGCAATAAAGTATTTGATGGAGAAGAAGGATGCGAAGCCTAGACTAATTAGGTGGATTTTGCTCCTACAAGAATTCGATATTAAAATTAAGGACAAGTCGGGAACTGAAAATGTGGTGGCTGACCACTTGTCTAGGTTAGAGAGGGTTGATGAACAAGGTTTGCACATACCCATTACCGAGACCTTTCCCGATGAGAAACTTTTAAAAATTGATTCTAAAGAACCATGGTTTGCGGAAATTGTGAATTATTTGGCTTGCGGGATCATCCCGGAGGATTGGTCCTATCAAGAGAAGAAAAAATTCTTTCATTCATTGAGATATTATTTTTGGGATGACCCGATTCTCTTGAAGCAGTGCAGGGATGGTATTCTTCGCAGGTGCGTGCCGGAGGTGGAGTACGAGAGTGTTCTCCACCACTGTCATGCGTCGCCTACATGAGGACACCATGCTAGCTCACGGACAGCAGCTAAGGTGTTGGAGAGCGACCTTTATTGGCCCACTTTGTTCCGGGATGCCTATGATTTTGTTAGGCAATGTGACCCGTGCCAGCGCACAGGTAACATCTCAAGGAGACAGGAAATGCCCCTGAATGTATTTCAGGAAGTTGAGGTATTTGATTTATGGGGCATTGACTTCATGGGACCCTTTGTGTCCTCAAATTCAAATCTTTATATCTTACTTGCTGTAGATTATGTGTCGAAGTGGGTGGAGGCAATCCCCACAAGAACTAATGATTCGAACGTAGTGTGCAGGTTTGTCAAAGAGAACATTTTCTGCAGGTTCGGGATTCCCCGAATGATCATAAGTGACGGAGGCACACATTTTCGAAATCAGAAATTCGCGACAATTTTAAAGAAATATGGAGTCAAGCACAACATCGGCACCCCATATCATCCACAGACGCAAGGACAAGTGGAGGTATCAAATAGAGAAATCAAGAAGATTTTAGAAAGGACCGTAGCATCCACAAGGAAGAATTGGAGTGTATTGCTACCAGACGCACTTTGGGCTTATCGAACGGCGTACAAAACACCTATAGGCACCACGCCTTTTAGGTTGGCGTATGGCCGGGCTTGCCATCTTCTGGTGGAATTAGAGCACAAGGCCCATTGGGCGCTAAGAAGGCTGAACTTGCGCTATGATGAGGTCGGGAGAAAAAGGATGTTTGAATTGAATGAATTGGATGAGCTACGCATGACGGCATATGAGAATACCCGCATCTACAAAGAGCGCACAAAACGGATACACGATCGCCATATTGAGATGCGCACGTTCAAGAAGGGAGACAACGTTCTATTGTTTAACTCCCGTCTCAAACTGCATCCCGAGAAGCTGAAATCCCAGTGGAGTGGACCCTTCATTGTGGAGGAGGTGAAACCGCACAGAGTGATTCTCGTGTGTGATGGAGATGCCACGTTCTTGGTGAACGGGCAACGCTTAAAGCTGTATTTTGGTGAGAACTACAAGAGGAAAGTGAATGAGGTCAACTCATTTCACTTGTGCAAGAATGAGATGGAGGGAAGACGTCTAGCCTAAGACGCTAAACAAGGGCGCTTGTTGGGAGGCAACCCAACCATCGGTACACTAGGATAGTTTAATTTTAGTCATAGATTGCTTTTATTTCGTTTGAATTTTAGTTTAAAAATGATACCTTGATCCATTTGTTGAATGTGCAGGCACAGGCAAGGTCGATACCATCGACACATCCGTCGATGGTATCGACATGGGTTCAGGTTGACACCAGCAGAAATCGCACTGTGTTGATACTATCGACACCTCTGTCGATGGTATCGACATGGTCACAGACAGTTTGCAATAAAAGTGTCGATGGTATCGACACCCCAGTCGATACCATCGAGATCTCTGGAGATATTCAGACGGATTTTGCTCAGTCAACTCGATACCATCGACGGCCTCGTCGATGGTATCGACATCATCACAGGATGAATGCAACACAACGGCGGTGTCGCAATAAAAGCAAGTCGATACCATCGACACCCGTCGATGGTATCGACGGACATGTCACCGATCCGAACACAGACATCGACGACGATCGCAACAGCCACGTCAGTGATCCGGGTGCTGCGTCGATACCATCGACTTCCGTCAATGGTATCGACACGTCAGCAATCCGGGTTTCTCGATCCAGCAAACGTCAGCCGTCGATACTCGCGAGGGAGGCGGATACCCGCGAGATGGTTCGATACCATCGACCCGCGTCGATGGTATCGACGGGCCAACAGGGGCGCCGATCAAGCCTATTTAAGGGGACTTGCAACGTCACTTGACGTCACACCTTCAGAGCAAGCATCCTCCTTTGCGCTGAGCACTCCCCCGAGCCCTCCAAGACTGCAGAGAAGCGTCATCGAGCGGAGAATTATCTTCTCCATCTTCACCGAGCTCTTTTCTTCTAATCCCCTCTTTTCTCGCAACCATGGTGCACACCGCCAGAGCGTCATCCTCAAGCACTCACCCTATGGAGATCGAGGAGTTTGTTCCTCCCCCACCAGCTTCCATCCCTCGTCCACACCTAATTCATGCCAACATGGATGTGAGGAAGGTCTACGAGGATATTATGAAGCGAAAGTTCGAGCCCACCTGGTATGTGGACCGGGGAATGATCCAGGAGCTGGGGTTCGAGGCCAACTTGGCCTATGTGTTGGCCGGGCAAGCGCGGCACACCAATCGCCTTTATGAGATCGACTGTCATGCGGACAGGCAGCCGTTTTTCGGCGAGTGGCCCACATACAAGGAACTGGTGGCCGAGTTCATGGCGTCTCTTGATATCTGCGTCGTACCAAATGACGTGGTACCATCGTACCAGACGTGGATCCGGGGAAGGGTGTCCTTCCGACTCTTCAACAACAATTACAACATCACGTTGAAGCAGTTCAACGACATCTTCAACTGGAACCACAGCCGCAACGATCACCGACGCCCCGACGCCCGCACCGACTACGACAAAATCTTCGCCGAGCAAGTTACAGTGCCGGCAGGGAAGACTGTGAGCTACCATAATGCAGCGGTAGAGGATTTTGAGCACCCGTTCGTCCGGGTCCTGCACAGGATGTTGAGCTTGACTTTCTTCGCTCGAAGCGATCTTGCTTTGAGCAAGTTTCAGGAGAGTGACCTGTTCTTTCTCTACGCACTCCTGAAATGTCAAGAGTGCAACTGGGGGGCGTTCTGGCTACAGCGCGTCCTGGCGGTGAAGAGGAGCACAAGGAAGGCTCCAATCCATTTTGGTGGTCTTGTCACCAAGTTGGCGCTTTACTTGGGGCTGAACCTTCAGTCCATGACTCCGATCTTTACGAGGAGCAAGGTGAACGTGCAACATTTGCACCGTTCAAACCTTATTCTTCTACGGGATGGGTTGGCGTATGCTCATTGCCACGTCAACCAAGCTTATCAGGAGAGCTCCCTACCGGACGACGTCTTCAACATTGAGGGCAAGCAGCACTTCCGGTGGCCAATCATAGCCATCGAGTCCTCCGAGGAAGACGACGGTGGTGACGAGCAAGAAGGCGAGGCTGCAGAGGAAGAGGAGGCTTTCACACCTCTTCGAGCACGTGTGGCACCACGGAAGCGTCCTAGGATGCATCCGGGTGCATCTTCATCATCTCAGCCCCCGCCGCCATCACCACAGTACGAGCAGCCAGCTGCGGATCCCTATTCCATGCAGGGGATGTACACCATGCTGCAGGACATACAGCAGACTCAGTTGCAGCACATGGGTATGTATACCGGAATTCATGACACTACGAGCCGGGTACTTGACAACCAACGGGCTATGTTCGAGAACGAGCGGCTCATCCTCGCCAACCAAGAGCAAATGCACACCCGGTTGCAGCAGATAGAGACGCAACAGGAGCCCTTCTTTGACCATTACTGGAGTCAAGACTACTTTGGAGGCTATCCACAGCCTCCGCCGAGGACCCAATATGATCCAAGCTTCCAGGGGGAGTACCCGTCTTGGGATCCTACGGCACCGCAATACCCACCACCGCCTCCGCAAGATTGATCAGGGTATCACTGTTCCACCTTTAAGTTAGTTTTTGACTATGAGGCCATAGTCGAATTCAAGCTTAGGGGGGTGGCTGGAACAGCTCTATCTTTTATCTTTTCTTTAGTTGTTTTTGGTTTCGTTTTTAGTTTATGCTTTGTTATTTGTTCTTGCAATTTTAGTGTTTGCTTAGGATCCACATCTATCTAGTGTAATTGTGGATGTCGTACATATTGTCATCTCAATTTTTCATGGGAAATTTAAGGGAATTTCAAAATTTTTGTGTCTTTTGGATAGCTTAACTTGGTTGTCCTTGGGAAACTTGTCCTATGAAAATGATTGATTATGTCAACTTTGAAGCAATATGTCACACCCACAACCCCTTTGATTCATGAAAAGTGGATAGTAACGGTTGTTTGAGCCTAACCTAATCAAATGGTAATGAGACCTTAATTGGATATACGAGAAAGAACCCTTTAAACGACCACACATGTCAGTAAGGAGGGACACATGATATTTTTCTAAGGTTCAGTAACTTAATCTTGTGATCATTCCACTTCATATTTTTCCATAATCCACCCAAGAATTGGAAGTAAAGTACAGTTTAACTTCTTTTGCGTGCATAGCATGTAGATAGGATTTGCATTGTTATTTTCATATTTTTGCATAAAATGAAAAAAAATGTATAGTGATTCATGCACATTACCTTTAGGTGCATGTCATGTAGTTGCACTCATAACTTTTATGATTTTCATGCATAAGCACACCATGTACCTCAGTTTGTCTTGAAAAGTGATCTAAATTGTCCCATACCCTCGAAATAGTACAAAGATTTCCAATCATGAAGAAAATAGCCTAACACATGTATCTCTAAGCAATTATGGATATGTGGGCTAAGAGGAAAAGAAAAAAAAATCTGAAATTTGAAAAAAAAATATGAAAAAAAAGAGAATTTAGAAGGAAATGGAATAAGAGGGAGAAAGGAACGTGATGTCACTTGCATAACAAGGAAACTGAGTACATGATGTGGCTTAATTAGATTTCTATCTCTTTTTGAGGTGGAAGGTTAGTGCATGCATCATTCCACCCATTTTTAAGCATTAGGGCATTTTCAATGTGCATTGGCATCAATTAGGGTATTTTGTTGTATGCATTTTGAAACTGTGTAATACTTCCAAATTCTTCCATGAACCACCCATTCCATCCACCCGTTGCTCGGATTGGTAGGCCACCGTGATTTTCTCCTCACTCATGTTTATCAGGAGAACTGCTTCCATGTAGATGGTAGTTAGGGCGAGCAACGTAGTGTAGGCGATCACAAGATGCACTAATGCTGAATCGGAAAATTTTATTATGTTAACTGCCTTATGTGATAGTGTTCATCAGTTTGAAGGATAATTTCTTTTATTGATGATTATTGTCGCCTGTAGGGTAATTACTATTCTGTGATTAGGAAAGGCCGGTTTGAGAACGTTCAGTGGGAGTCATGTGGGATGTGGGGTGCTGTGTTGATTTTTAGTTGACATCTACAATCTTACTCTAAGGATTAGTTGCTCGAGGGCGAGCAATGTTTAAGCTTAGGGGAGTTTGATGCGATGATTTTGAGTCACATTTATAGACCTGTTTCATATGTGTTTTGTGCCTTAATTACTCATTTTCATGGATATTATTGCATAATTCACGTTATTTGGTCTTTGCCATCATTTTATATCAAATCCCCTTTGTTCTACTATTTCGAGCATTATTTATCATCTCATTATAAATTGTGTGGATTTACTTGGTCTTGTTGTGAAATTTCAGGAAAAACAAGTATCTACTTCCGTCGATACCATCGACGGAAGTCGATACCATCGACCAAGCCACAGGTTGTCAGCCGAGAAAAGCAATACAGAGTCGATACCATCGACACCTAAGTCGATGGTATCGAGATCCTTTCAAGTTGCTGACGAGGAAGCTGTCGATACCATCGACCCAAGTCGATGCCATCGACACAAGGGGGGCTACAGCTTCGCTAAACGACAACAACCGACGCTAAAGGAGTCGATACCATCGACACACAAGTCGATGGTATCGAGATCACCACAGGCGCTCAGAATAAAAGAAAGGAAAGCTGCCGCTAATCCGCCGGGTCGATACCATCGACCCGCGTCGATGGTATCGACGGCGACAGATATGCGTTGGATTTGTTTTGATCTCGATCGGACGGCTGTTGTTATTTGACGACCTAATTAGGGACTTATACCTAATGACGGCCGCCGAGACGTGAAAATCATCTCATTTTTGATTGCACGAGTGCCGAGGAGGAGAGAAAGGAGAACGGAGGCCGAGAAGCTCATCCCGGGTTATTCGGACGCTGCCGAAGACGATTTCCACCACCGAAAGGCGGGGGAAGCTCGTGTTCTACGCCAAGGATCCACCGGTTCTTCTCCGTTCAGGGGTTTTCCCATTTATTTCCCATTTTTCTTATGAATTCCCCAATTTCTACCATGTATTCGCGTGAGATGAACATGAGAGGCTAAAACCCTCAATCTTTAGGACCGGGAGTAGCCCGGGAATGCATTGTATGACATTTTTATATCAATATTTATATTTTTCTCTCAAATCCGTGGTATAGATTCGTTTTCTCCATTTCTATTGTTATGCTTGATCACCATAATAATAACTTAATGCCCTTAATCACTTTGACAGAAGGATTAACGGTTGAAAAGAGACGAATTCTACATTAATTAATAAAACCCTTGACAAAGGAGTTGTAAAATTAATGGTGGGAACTGAGAGACCGTTTTTAATGCACTTAGTTTAGGGGAATGATTACTACGACGGTGGAATAAACCTAAATCTAAGTAGTGAATTACACCACGACAGTGGGTAATTCTATTTTCAGGCCACTACCCAGATAGAGAGAGAAGTGTGAAGAATGATATGAAACTTAATACAATGTTGACCCGCGGTGAAACCGCCATCCTAAAGATATCCCTTTTAATTGATTAAATTAACCTTTAATCGATTGTTTTCTTTGTTTGATTTTTATTTTCTTTTAATTTGAACAACAAAACCCTACTTTGTTAATCGGTCTAGCTGATTGCGATTAGTTAGTAGAAGTCTCCAATAATTCACGTATCCCTGAGTTCGACTCGGGCCTCACAAGGCCTATATTACTCGACGCGTACACTTGCGTTTTTAGCGCGTAGTAAAATACACGTCACACCACATTTACACTTAATCGAGTACCATCTAAATCGGTTCAAAAGACACCATATGAGATATGGCACGGGAAGCGTCCCGATTTGTCTTTTATGAAGATTTGGGGTTGTGAGGCTTACATGAGGAAAACGTTTCCTGATAAGCTTGGACCCAAGTCTGATAAATGTTATTTTGTTGGATACCCCAAGGAAACAAGGGGATACTATTTATACCACCCTACTGAAAACAAAGTGTTTGTTGCTAGGACAGTTGTGTTCCTAAAAAAGGAATTTATTTCCAGAGGAAACAGTGGGAGGAAAATAGAGCTTGAAGAGGTTCAAGCCCAATAAGAAAACATTGAACCAGTAGATGCACAAGAGGAACATAGAGATTCACAAGGTGTTGTGGAATCTCAGTCTCCTCAAGTAACACAAGGACCTCATAGATCTAATAGGACGCGCCTTGAACCTGAGAGGTTTGGATACCTTGTGACTCAGGAAGGCGGTGAGTTGATCATAGATGATGATCCAACTACCTATCTAGAGGCTATAGAGGGACCAGATTCTGAGAAATGGCTTGAGGCCATGAAATCCGAGATGGAATCCATGTACTCCAACAAAGTATGGACTTTGGTGGAACCACCTGAAGGGGTAAAACCCATATGGTGCAAGTGGGTCTTCAGGAAGAAGACCGAAATGGATGGCAATGTGCAAACTTATAAAGGCAGATTGGTTGCAAAGGGTTTTCGACAAGTTCAAGGTGTTGACTATGACAAAACCTTTTCTCCAGTTGCCATGATTAAGTCCATCAGGATCATGCCTGCTATTGCGGCTTACTATGACTATGAGATTTGGCAAATGGATGTTAAAACTGCATTCCTTAATGGGAATATAAATGAGGATGTGTACATGACACAACTTGAAGGTTTTATAGATCCGAAGAATGCCAATAAAGTCTGTAAGCTATAAAGGCCAATCTATGGATTGAAGCAAGCATCTCGGAGTTGGAATCTTTGATTTTATGAGGAAGTCAAAGTGTTCGGCTTTATTCAAAATGACGATGAAGCTTGTGTGTACAAGAAGGTTAGTGGGAGCACGACCACATTCCTCATATTGTATGTGGATGACATACTATTGTTGGGGAATGATGTCTCAGCCTTAGAGAAGGTAACGACTTGGCTTGGGAATACTTTATCAATGAAGGACTTAGGAGAATCATCCTACATTCTAGGAATTAAGATCTATAGAGATAGATCTAAAAGGCTTCTTGGACTATGTCAAAGCACATACATTGACAAAGTGCTGAAGCGGTTCAGCATGGATAACTCAAAGAGAGGCAACATCCCCATGTTACATGGAGTCACCGTCTCTAGAGCTCAATGTCCCCAATCTTGTGAAGAGAGGGAGCATATGAATGGGATCCCATATGCATCAGCCATCGGATCCATCATGTACGCTATGTTGTGCACACCCCCAGATGTCTCGTATGCCCTCAGCATGACAAGAAGGTACCAGATCAGATCTCGGGGATGCTCACTGGACAGCCGTAAAGAACATCCTCAAGTACTTACGAAGGACTAAGGATCAGTTCCTTGTATACGGCGGTGAGGAATAACTGGTTGTAAAGGGTTACACTGATGCAAGTTTCCAAACTGACAAAGATGATTACAGATCACAATCAAGATTTGTGTTTTGCCTAAACAATGGAGCTATGAGCTGGAAGAGTTCCAAGAAAGAAATAGTTGCTGATTCTACTACAGAAGCTGAGTATATTGCTTCTTCACATGCAACAAAGAAGGTTGTGTGGATCAGGAAGTTCATCTCTGAACTTGGTGTAGTTCCCAGTAGATGTGATGCAATTGAGCTTTATTGTGACAATAATGGAGCTATTGCTCAAGCTAAGGAGCCCAGATCACATCAGCGGTCCAAGCACATACTGTGGCGCTTCCATCTCATACGAGAGATTGTACAGTGAGGAGATGTGAAGATTTGCAAAGTACCAACTAAAGACAACATAGCTGACCCACTGACTAAGGACCTTTCTCAGCATAAGCATTATGGTCATGCTAGGTCACAAGGACTAAGGTTCCTAGGTGACTGGATCTAAGTGCAAGTGGGAGTCTGTTGGTATGTATGCCCATAGATCAAGTCATGTGATGATTGTAATGGGATACCTTGTAAATGATTTGAATAATAATAAAGGCAATTTCCGATCTATATGTTTTAACTGTTTCTGAGATGATAGTGTAACATGATAGATGTCTAAAGAATTGTTTTAATCAATGACGTATGCTTTTAGGTTCAAGACCTAAACGACGAGATCATACAGATGTTAAGAGTATACATTCTTGTTTAGTCCCTAGTCGATTGTTATTGTGGAAATAACAATAGACATCAATAACACTAAAGACTAGATTGTGTGTTGGTTGATGACTGAATCTCATTAGTCATGATATAGTGATATCAAACCAAGCACATAGGTACTTGTTAGAGAACAAGTGTATCGGACAGACCCACCGTGAGAGTGACACATGGAACCATGATTTGGTAGTCAAAGTCATCTCTCACAGTGATGGTGGTGAATGTGATTCTTCAACTGAAATCACTACACTCAACACATGTCATTGGGTACACTTTGACATCATCAAAAGCAGTCCTAAAACATGGGTTGTTATAAAGGTGATGATTGGGTGACTTTGACACATGGGGATTTTGAGGGGTGAGTGATAGATATGGAATTTATCCCTCCTAAGGGAGTTTTATGTCCATGGCCACTTGATGAGTAGGATTGAGAAAGGCATGCGCATGCACGTGTGAATTAATATTTGATATTGATGTCGCACACATCTCACCCAGTCTGCTCTGACATCAAGGAAATGGATGAATGTTGAAAGGATGACTGTACCATGCCTTGAGTTCATTCAGGACATTAGTGACAAAAGAATTATACATTCATTGTAACACCATTCACATATTGTAGGATTGAAAGTTGTTCTCCAACTTTCTATTTCACTTGGGTAGAACTAATGTGTGACTAGGCACCGCTCTTTGCTTGTGAAGTCATAAGTGTTATGGACTTTCACTGCCAACGTGAAATGGACCTGCAGGGTCACACACATAGGATTTAACCTGGAAGAGGAGTTTTTCCATAGATGATGTTTAGATTGATTACTAAAACAGTTTAGTAGTTCAATTAAACACTCAGTTGATTGATAGATCAAAATCATAGTGTTTAAGGTGTTGGACCAATTGATTAGAGTATCAGATTGATTGAAACTACGATTGACTGATTTTGCACAATCTACACTTTCAACCGATCAGCTCATGAGATGAACTGATCAGCTCATGAGATGAACTGATCAGCTCATGAAACGAACCGATCGGCTCAGGTTGGTGAACCGATTGAATCAACTGGTGAGATGATCGACTCATGTATCAGTCAGACGATCGGCTCAATCGTTGAACCGGTCGGCTCATGTGACCAACGGAGATCGTTTGGAAAGTCAATTTTACAAATACAATTTGTTTCACTTGTACAAATTCGATTTGGACAAGGATTAATATTTGATTAATCGGAAAGAAATATGAAAGTCAATTTGAGTAGGACCAGGACCACGAACTGATCAGCTCAGAAGTGAACTGATCAGCTCAGGTGGTCAAATGATTGGTTTAGGTGTGAACCGATCGGCTCAGACCACCAACCGAATGTTTCAAGGTTGAAACTATCGATTCAGGTGACGCAGTTGGATGTTTTGTGGAAAATCTCGAACCCTTCTACTCCTGTTTAGTCCCGCATTGCCCGGGGTAGAGAACCATGTCCCATGACCCTCCTATATATAGGGGTATTGGGGGCTTCTCAAAGTACAACTCAGAACACCAGTTGCTCTGCAAAGTTGTCGTTCTCTCTGGTTTTGGTAACCGAGAGAGCCCGAGCAAGTGCTACCCAATAAGGGACGCACAATAAGGGAAAGACTACTACAGAAAGGCAACTGGTTGCAGGAGAGTGTGTCGGTGACTGGTACACTGACATGATGGTACGACTCCTTCTGATTCCTTGTGGGACAAGGAGATCGGAGTTCCAGGAAGTCCGTGTGGATGACTGCAGAGGCGGGAGACTTCTGCCGCTCAGAGGATAGCTGTCAATCCCGACAGTCCCAGTGAGACCAGGAGCTGCTCAGACACCATCCAAGACCGGAGGTGAAGACCGTGCAAGCTGCGAGGTAACATCACTGAGCAAGCCTCGGGACAAGGTACGCCTCCACAAACCATCCTTCTGATTGTATAGACGTTGACGCGATTCCTTTATTATGGGTTTGGGAGAAGAAAGTTTTTGTTTCTGTTGCCTTCTCTGTCTCCCCTAAAACCCAACAAACAATGCTTGTCTTATCCAAGTAGACTCTCTTAAACTTGAAAATACCAGTTTGCTTGATAAAATTAGATTTTTAGAAGCTCAACCTCTCATGCCTAGTTCTAATGAAGAGCATACTTTAATTGTTGATTCTCTCATGCATGATATTGATGTTCTTAAATATGAAAACAAGGACAAAGATTTTGTTTTGCAAGAATTAGAAACAGAAAATGCCTCCTTGCTTGCTAAAATCAATGTGCATGAATCTTGTTCTAGTTCTACAAATAGAGAGAATGATGTTGCTGCTCTTCAAATTGATAGAGATTCTTATTCAACTAAAGCTCTTTACTTATAAAATGATCTTCTGCATGCTAGAGATAATATCAATCATTTGTCTTCTACTATTACTTCTCTTATGTATGATAATGATTGTTTGAGATCTTCTTTGCAAAGATTCTTGGTTGGTAAAAAGAATCTTAATGACATCCTACACCATACTACTAAACAAATTGGTAGACATGGTTTACGATATGATAGTAGTCAAAGGAACAACAAAGATAAATGACCTCCAATCTTTCATGGAGAATCCTATAGTTCCAAGACTATGGGAACATGCAACTATTGCAATGAAATTGGTCATTATTCTACTTGTTGTCCTTTTAGGAAAGCACCCAAGAGAAATAGGACTTTGGTTCCTAAACTAACCCCTCTGGACCCAAAAACATGATTGGGGACCATTTCATCTTTCTTCTTGTAGGTACTTGCAAATGGATTGACTTGAGCTATTGAATTGCAAATCGACTTGTCAATCCACATGAAAGAAGAAAGGTGAGATGTGTAGAGGCTGATAACAAATGGAAAAAGGAATGGTAAGCACAAAGATAATGTGTTTCTTGCTTATAACCATTTCTAACTTGTTTTTGTCAAGTTAGTGTGCACTATACATATGGTTTTCGAGTCAAAAGTGGTATTTTGTGTTTCTCTTCACACTCTTGCTCAAAAACTATTTCTAATGCTTCTATAGTGCATTACCAACTTGCTTAGACATGTTTAGATATGGTTTGTATTTTTAGCAATGATTTAACAATGTTTTTATGAAAAATATGTGCCATTTGACAGCTGCTCTGTCGGTCGAGTTTTCCCTGTTTGAAACTTGACCGATAGGCACCAATGGGTGTTGCCAGCAGCTGTCATTGGTCGAGTTGTCAATACACATAACTCGACCGATAACGCTATGCACATAATATACATTTGGCTTATTGAGTGAGAATTTCCCTCTCAACTAGATTTTCTCAACCCATAGCCTTATTCTTTGGCACTCTCATTTGGTACCTTTATTTATGCATATTGCCATGTTCTAAATTTCCTATCTTGCTTACAACTCTATCTCTCTAATTTCTCTAAATTGGTATATCTATATCTTGCAATTACTCACTTTGAGTTGTATTGCAGGTTTTGATGATGATCACTTTGGATCTCTTAGTTGTGTCTAAAATTGCTTATGTTGTTCTCTAACTTGCTACATCTATCTAGGTGTATATCTTGTTTTGATACAACCTTGAGGTTCTTAGTGGTAATCATCTTTTGGAAATGATGCATATTTGTATGTGAGTTATTTCCTTTCATGCTTCTAAAATTGCATATCTCTTTGTTTGGATATAGCTCTACATCTACTCATAGCTTTCTCTATCTCTTGCTATGATCTAGATCCTACTAGTAGTCCTAACTTGTGATATCATCTACTAGTAGTTCATATACATGTAGTTCTAACCTTGTTTATAATTGGCATCTTTGTTCATCTATATGCTATGCTTGTATCTTGTCTCGTACATGCTCAAGATTTTTCCTCGAATTGCATATCTACTATCTTGAGTTGCTTGCATAACATTGTGATGCAGGGTACATAGATCTACATTATATGTAGAAATTGGAGTATTTTTGGATTTTATGTAGATTTTGCTCCAGATTCAATTTTTGGTGCAAGACTAGTGTTTTTCATACAGAAACAACCTTCTGAGCAAGGCTCATCGCTTTGCCATGAGCCCTGGCACTTTTTGGGCAAATTCTATCATCTCGAGGGTCAAAATTGTGATTTATTGTTTTTTCTGCCGTACCTTATCTTGCATTTTGGGTTGTTCAAGTATATGCTTTAACTTGCTTTTCTTTCTATGCTTGGACAAGCCCCTAACTGTGCTCTTCTACTCTCCTTATATATATTTGTGTTATCTCCTTTCTCTTTAACAAGTGATGTTTCTTATTTTCTTCATACCCCCACTTTTTGAAATGACAAAGGGGGAGAAATGTATGTCTTCTTTTGATAAAATAGGGAGAAGACATGTCTTACATAAAGAGAGAAGCATGTTCATGTAAAGGGAGAAGGTAAAGGGGAGAAGACATATATGAGTAGAAGACATAGTACTATATAAATGTTATGAAAGCTAACCATGCAGGAGAAATAGCATCAATTGAGGGGGAGTATGAAAACTCCATGTGCATCAATTGAGGGGGGAGCATATGAACTCTATTATATTGAAACCCCTAGTTTTCTCCAAAGGTATGATTTTACTTGAAAACATTCAATACATTTATTGTATGGTTTGTCATCTTCAAAAAGGGGGAGAATGTTGACTCAAGCTCAATTAGGTCAATGTTGACTCATGTCTAAATTGACTAAACCTGTGTTTTGATGATGGCTAACCATTCCACATATTGGTGTCTAATGTCTCTACTTGAGTGATTTCAGATTTGGTATAGACACACTCTAAATGCCCTAACTTGCGCATATCAAATTGGAGAAAAGACAAGTCAAAGTCAATACAAGTGCACATTTTTGTAATATGATGTAAATCCATTATAATCATCTTGTAAATCACTTGTAATGATTGTATGACTTGTAATTAAGCTTAGAAAAAATCAGGAGCACTTAGATCCAATGTTTAAGCACTCAAAAGCCATTTTCCAAAATTCACATCAGACTATTCATCGGTCAAGTTCTGTGAGTTGCAAACTCGACCGATCCTGATTGGATCTTGAAAATGACTTTTGATTGGTCGAGTTTACACTATACATAACTCGACCGATGGAGTAACTAACCAATTCAATTTTCATTGGTCAGTCGAGTTTCCTCAGGACAAACTTGACTGATGGTCTGAATATCGGCTTTATCTTTTACTCTATCGGTCGAGTTATCCTTATAGAAACTCAACCTATTGCACTGTATGGAAAAGTGCAAAAAAGTGCTTCTAGGCATTGTGGAGTTGCAACAAGTGAAAATATATCTGTTGCAAGCCACAAAATGGCTAGTTTTCGTTCTCAAGTATTCCCAAAGGCTAAGAGGCATCCCCAACTATAAATAGGACCCCTTGGGCTTCATTCTAAGAATGAGCATTCATTGCAAAACTCTATGTCAGGTTCCTATTCTATAGTTGAGTGCTTCCTACAGCCTCCTCTCTCTCTAAGCTTAATCACTTGCTACATCCATTAGAGTGAGTAGGAAATCTATAAGAGAGCTAGTCCTACATGTAGATCTTGTGAGGCTCTTACTTCCACCACCGCCCCATCTCTCATTTCAACCATGAAGATGAAGGTTCTCTCTCTTGTCCAAGAGAGGTGAAGAAGAACAAGGGAAGAAGTCCCTTGGTGAAGATCAAGGATGAAGACTTGGAGCTAGAGTGGGTAAGCCCTTGGTGAAGGCATAAGACTCCTTGCTCAAGTGGGTAAGTCCTTGGTGGAGGCTTCTCCGAGTGAAGGTGAAGTCAAAGGCGGAAGATCCAAGAAGAGTGGGTAATCCCTGCAAGGCTGAAGACTTGTGCAAGAGTAGGTAATTCCTTGGAAGAAGGCGGAAGACTCTTTGCAAAGTGGGTAAGTCCTTGGTAAGGTTGAAGACTCTTTGTATTGGATAGGTAAGTCCTTTGGTGGTCATGTATTGTATCTCTTATAATGAATATAATGAAGGTGCAAGGTTAAGAAATCCTAGAGGTTGACCTCTCTAGGTAAGTGGACTGGCTCACTTCTAGTTTGAAGTGAGGAACCACTCTAAATAGCTTGTCCTCTTGTGTTTGATCAATCTCTCTCTCTCTTGCTATGTATGTTTTAGTTGCACACAAATTTCCTATTTCGCAACCTTATCTTGTGATATATCTTGAAGGTCTAATAAATTTTGTTTAAGTGCATTCAGCTCTATCCACCCCCCTTTAGAGCATCTAATCACCCATCTAAGATCCATCAAACATCACCTGCCCAATCTGCATCAGTGTAACTAGTCAGCTTCAACGGAGTATGTGTAGGATTTTTCCCAATGAGATAGGTAAGACCCTTTCCCTATGATCCTTTGATGTACTGTATAATCGTATTCTCAGCTTCCCTTCTCTTAACGGTTGTGTGATATAGTTTGGTGTTTCCGTCCCCATCTTCCATCCACTTTTCCCTACTCCTTTGGTTGAAAAAAATCCTCTGACTTTTTAAGATCCTCTAGCATTCTTTTCAACTCTCTATCTCTTCTTATCATTTCTTCATTGAGTTGGTTTCTTAGGAGCTTTTCTCTGACCTCTTTTGATTTCTGCCAGAAAATTTGGGATGTTTACTTTGGCTTTGGCCCACCTCTTTAGTGCAACTTTTGTGTTTGCCAATTTCTTTGCAAAGATGTGCATCAGGTTTCCTGTCATTTGTATATTACATCTCTCGTTGATAACATCATCGAACCCTTTCCATTCAGCCCAACAATTTAGAAATATGAAGAGTTTCCTTTTCTATTTCTTTTTTGTGATCTGACCTGAGATAGGAGCATGGCCACTCAATTCAGAACCACCCTCTTTCACCTGCGCATTAGGAAAAATTTGCAGCCATTCATCATTCACCAAGACTTTATCCAGTTTGCTTGCTATTCTATCCTCCGGTTGTAACATACTAGATCTTGGACCCTACCCTAAACTTTGACCTTTTGGTCTTAGCTAAACAATGTTGAAGCTTAGACCTAAATAGATGTTTAGTATGATCCTAATAAGCTAATACATGAATTTATCACCCTAATATAGATTAAGGTTTTCATAGTTGTCTTAGGTTAATAATGGATACATAAAATATGAGACATAACTCATTTTGGTGGTAATATGAAGATAAGGAACTTAATTGGATGAATAATTTAGATAATGGGCTGTTAATGGTCTATATGAGATATCTCATAAAAATAAGTCGCAAAATTGGAAACAAACTTCAAATTCATAATCTACACATCAAAATTAGCCTACATGTCAAATTTCATCTAATCTGGACAACCTTGAAATATTAGGATAAGTTTAGGAGAGAGAAAATAAGTAAAAGGCATAAGTAATGAATAATGTGATTATACAACTACATAAGATGGAAATAGTGGCAGTTTCATATTCAACACATCAAAGATATCTTGTGGATGAAGTTTCACCAAATTTGTATGTTGTTTGTGCAAGTTATGCAAATTTAGGTACATTCTGGACTTTTCTACAATTTACTCAATTGGTAGGTTTTCTTTACAAATTATCACATGAATTATAATCCTTATATATTCCCTTACCAATCTTGAGTTTTTTAACCATGGGGCACCTAGTTCCACCTTGGTTTGAAGGTGTTTCCCTCCAATGGCATTTTAGGAATTACCCTCTTTATAAATGAGCTTATCTTTAGAAGCTATCAACCAATTGGATTATTTCTTTGATTGGAGGTCGGTGGGGATGGCTTAGAAGTCTCCATGAACCAAAATTTGATATTCAAGAAGCCTCCATGATCTATCCTCTTGCATGGCCATGAAAGCCCTAGGCTAAGGACACATGGAAAGCTCCACGGACACCTCATGCTTGACTTCTTACTTATCCATAAAGGTTTGTATGTCCATGGGCACCCTTAGCATTAGACACATGGAAAGTAAATGACACCTCATGCTTGACTTCTTCCTTATACATAAAGTCTTGCATGACCATGGGCACCCTTATACATGGACACATGAAAAGTCCCATAGACACTTCATGCTTGACCCCTTTCTTTATAGAGCCATATCTACCACTTTCCACCTCCCAATTCGAAAACTCTTCCTCCCATTCTATTTCCTTCATCTTGGAGCATCATTCCTACTCTTTTTGGCCACAAAGGTGTTGTCCCAAGGTAAAAAAAGGTGCCTACCTTGGTCAAGAAGGCTCTTAGGGTTCCAAATTTGCTCTATTTAGGGTTTCTAAAGCTCCATCCTGGTGATTTTGACCAAAACTAGTAAGTTTCCTCCTTTCCTTCCATGTTTTCATGTTGTTCTTCTTCTTTCCACCTTCTTCCAGATTATAACCATGACCTTCCATGGTGAAACCCCACTTAGATCCCTTAAACACCCCATCTCCATGTTCTTTTGTTGGATTTTTTCACCTCTAAAGTGGAGAAGGTGCTTTTTGTTCAAGATATGAGCTTTGTTGAAGAAACCGGCCTCTCTAGCTAGGGAACCTTGCTACTTTGACCTGTCCACCTTCCATATAGATTCTTTGGAGACCTAGACTTGGATCTAGAGGTGACCTTGAACAGTTAGACTCTGAAGTTAAGGTATGTTTGCAGACCCGATTATTCATATTGAGCAACTGATCTTTTTCAGTCTCTTATTGTATGCTTTAAAACCCTATTATTCTTTTGAGCAATTAATTTATGTTTATTCATTCTCTAGGTTCTTTGGACAATAGCGTACACTTCATTCTTTTCTATTAGAAATCATGGTTCATGTGAATTACTTTACTTTGTTATTGATCTTGTGATCATGGATATTCTTTTGGACTCTTTTCTTATGCTTGAGCATGATGGACTTTATTTGGTGATATGTGCTTCTTTTCCCACCATGGTAGTGGATGTTCTTTATGGCACATTATGTGATGTATATTTGTATGGATTTTCTCATCCTTCTTATTCTCTTATTCTCATTTACTCTTGTTTATTGTTTTGTTATGCATCATGTGGTGACTGCTAGTATAATGTACATGTGTTTTTATGTGGATGTTAAAATTCTCACATATGAATGCAGAAGTTAAAATCCATGCATATGAAAATATTTTGGGCATATGTGTATTTCCTGTTCAGAGCATATGTGTATCGTTTCCTACTCACTCCACATTCATAGTAGATGTGCATCGTTTCCTACTTATCCCACATTTATGGTAGATATGTTATTTCCTACCTACATGTTTATATTATCTAGTTTTACCACTTGTGTAACACATGGATGCCTTGTCAATATGCTTTATTACTTTGTTATTATTTTGTGTTTCATTTTCTTTTATGCCCTTTGGGTAATACTTTCTCTTTCATCGGAAGCCTTTTATACTTTGATGTCCTTTAATTCATATATTGCTCAATTTTCTTTGTAGTATGCACATACCAGCCTTTGTTGATGTCATCTATTTCTCTTCTTGCTGGGGTATGCTTCCAACCCTAGTTGGAGGACAATGAAGATATGGCATGACGATTTGGATATAGCTTAAGGAGTTAAAGCTTGGGGACAATCTTGATATAGTTTAGATTTCCCTCTACTTAGATCATGATGTTGTATCATACATGTAAACCCTTATGGGATATTAAGATGTACTTTTGTAAACTTGTTGAAAGTTGAATGTAGTCATTATTTTTATTCCCACTTTGGTTGTTTTGAATACCATTTTTTGAAATTTGAAAATTTTACACCTATTCTAGCATACCTTTGAGTGTGTTTGGAATGGATGTTTTATTCATCAAATTTTTAGTAGGGAGGTGATCCCCTCTCGGTTCCCACTCCCTTACACCAGCTTTCTCTCATTATTCCATGTGAAGGTATCCCTATGCCATTGGTAGCTAAAAAAGACCCACCTTATCAATAATGTGATTGAAAGTACTTATTACTATGCTCAGATCTGGCCTACCCCCTCTTTTCTTTGCTTGTAAATGCATATTTTTTAAGTCCCCAATCACCAACCATCGAAGAGTAACCTACCTCAACAAACCTACTAACTCCTGCCATAAACTCTGTCTACACTTTGCATCTTTATGTGCATACACTGGTGTCACCCACATCTATAGTCCACCAGTGTTCCTGCAATCAACAATGATCTGCTGATCTGACATATGTATCATTGTCACCTACCATGCACTCGACTTCCATGCAACACACGCTCTGGCCAACTCAGAATATGCCAAATTAGACAAATGTTCCCAAACTTGTGGAAAGAAGTATCTAATACTATTTTTATTATGTTCTTTTATTTTGTTCTCCACCAAAGCAACTAGAAAATGTCCACTAGTAACAATCCACTCTTGGATCTCCTTTTTCTTATTCATGTCACACCTCCCTTTAATATTCCATATGATCATGGTCATATTAATGGGTCTTCTATGATACCAAATGCCTTGTTGGCTCCTTCTTTTTGCTCATCCCTTTGTCTTGCTTCATTCTCTATTTAGTGGTTTCTTCCTTGTCAGATTCATTCACTGCTCCAAAGCTATTGTTTGTATCCAATATAGCACCTAGTCCTTCTATCTTTAGAATACCAGCCTTGAATCCCTTCTTCTTGTAGTATATGAATTCCCTATCTTCAAAACCATCATTAGAACAAGGTGTTGTTCCCATATCCATGTTCGCCCTACTAGGGGTTTAAACAATTTCTACTATTCCCATGCTACCAGGTGGCTTGTCTGCGGTCTATTCCGAAGGTGTTTGCGTTTCATCAGTAGTGAGATCAGGAACTGGCTTTGTCATCGTCCCTCCCACATCTTCTTTCTTCCTTCATATATTCTTAGGTTTATCATTCTTCCCTACTGTCTTCAATTCATTCTTTGATCCACATTATTGTGGATCAGGGTCGAAAGCAATGCAATGATTGCAATTCACTTGGATATGGTCATATGTAATGGACTTCGGTATCAGATCCCTTCCCCTTACATTGAGCCATACATTTTTCATTGTAGTACCTCCTGCTTCCAGCTCAACCAAGACCCTCAGTTCATCTCCATCTAGGGATCTTTCATCAATATGCAACACCTTCCTGTATCAGTGGCTATAGTGCCAACAACTTTCCTAGTCCATGACTGGGTGATGGATCAGATGGTAATCCATGTGGGAATTTTCATGAACACATCCTTCCACAACTCATCTCCATGCTTGTACTGATTCTCCACTACCAATTGTTGGTCAAACCAACGAGGTCCCATGTCCAGAGAATCATCTCTATCAGTAGCATTAGAAAAGAAAATGAGGATGATGTCATTGTCTTGCAAAAGCAGATCAAACGAACCCTTGGGCTTCCATGTTCGTCTCACCCATGCCTGGAGGTGCGGGCAGAACAGTCTCTTCCCCAACGTATAGATCACTATGGTAAATTATCATATGTTCTTCATTCTTTCAAACTCCTCCTTGTATGGATCCACGTGGACCTTTCCGTCATCCTTCCTTGGTTTCTGGAAATCGATTTCCTTACCCTTGTTTGCCACCAGTTGTGTGAGGACGTGCTTCTAGGAAACTCATCTGGGACATGTCCCATCCTCACCGGCGCGTGTCCCAAAGCCAATATGATCAGCTCCATCTTTAACCGTAGGGTCACATAGTTAGCGATCTGCCTACCCTCTTTATTCTTCTCTGTGAGGTTGTTCGGTGGATGTGTGTTTGGCGAGTGGGGTGTTCGTATGATCTACAGTGGTATGGTGGTGGTGGACACCAATGATTGAGGTGGCTAACGACATGGTGCATGCCCTCAAACCTCTTGTAGATTGCAGTCACAATCGCACGGGAGGGATCCCTAGAGGAGACGACACATGATTGTTGTGTGTATGTTAACTATATGGGATTAATAGAGAAAGATTTGTCCCCCCTCCCATTCCCATGGCGGAGGTCAAATGCCCATGTATGTTAACTATATACATGTATGCGTGTATGTATGTATTGATGAATTAATATTCTTTCATTTCTTAAAATCCTATAAATTATAGTTCCAATGATGTAGTAATGATCTATTTGTTGTAGTTTCATGATATTTTCTCATATCCTTCAAAACATATGTCATCATAGTAAAATCATTAGAGAAGATTTAAGATTTATGATCATATATAGGAATTGAATATTTAAGATTCATGTTTGATATGATTATCTTGTGAATTATGATATGTTAATGTCAACTCAATACTCATCTTTAAGAGGGAGAAATTTAGTCATGTTCATAAGATAATATTAAGTGCATAAAAAGTAATGAAAACAATTGAAATTATTCTTCTAAGCTTCCATAATACATCTAAATGAAGGTCTTTCCTAGAAATCAAAGGACTTCTAGACATTGTAAGTGGGAAATTATAAAGGGATTCTCATATGAAAAGTAAATCAATTTTTTTATATGTTCTATAAACCATTAAGTAAATTCATGTTAGCTGTTTTGTTTTTGCAATTTATTTTCTTAGTGTTCAATTCCACATACTGATAACTGACGTGTATTTTACTACGCGCTTAAATGCAAGTATACGCGTCGAGTAATATAGGCCTTGTGAGGCCCGGTTCGAACTCAGGGATACGTGAATTATTGGAGACTTCTACTAACTAATCGCAATCAGCTAGACCGATTAACAAAAAAGGGTTTTGTTGTTGAAATTAAAAGAAAAGAAAAATCAAACAAAGGAAACAATCGATTAAAGGTTAATTTAATCAATTCAAAAGGATATCTTTAGGATGGCGGTTTCACCGTGAGTCAACATTGTATTAGGTTTCATATAATTCCTCACACTTCTCTCTCTATCCGGGTAGTGGCCTGAAATGAGAATTACCCACTGTCGTGGTGTAATTCACTACTTAGGTTTAGGTTGATTCCACCGTCGTAGTAATCATTCCCCTAAACTAAGCGCATTAAAAACGGTCTCTTAGTTCCCACCATTAATTTTACAACTCCTTTGTCAAGGGTTTTATTGATTAATGTAGAATTCATCTCTTTTCAACCGTTAATCCTTCTGTCGAAGTGATTAAGGGTGTTAAATTATTATTGTGGTGATCAAGCATAACAATAGAAATGGAGAAAACGAATCTATACCACGGATTTAAGAGAAAAATATGAATTATTGATATAAAAATGTCATACAATGCATTCCCGGGCTACTCCCGGTCCTAAAGATTGAGGGTTTTAGCCTCTCATGTTCATCTCACACGAATACATGGTAGAAATTGGGGAATTCATAAGAAAAACGGGAAATAAATGGGAAAACCCCTGAACGGAGAAGAACCGGTGGATCCTTGGCATAGAACACGAGCTTCCCCCGCCTGTCGGTGGTGGAAATCGTCTTCGGCAGCGTCCGAATCACCCGGGATGAGTTTCTCGGCCTCCGTTCTCCTTTCTCTCCTCCTCGGCACTCGTGCAATCCAAAATGAGATGATCCCCCTGTCTGGGCGGCCGTCATTAGGTATATGTCCCTAATTAGGTCGTCAAATAACAATAGCCGTCCGATCGAGATCAAAACAGATCCAACGCATATCTGCCGGCATCGATACCATAGACGTGGGTCGATGGTATCGACCCAGCGGATTAGCGACATCTTTCCTTTCTTTTAGTCTGAGCGCCTGTGGTCATCTCTATACCATCAACTTGGGTCGATGGTATCGACTCTCTTTAGCGTCGGTTGTTGTCGTTTAGCGACGCTGTAGCTCTCCTTGTGTCGATGGCATCGACTCTGGTCGATGGTATCGACTGCATCTTCGCCAGCAACATGAAGTGATCTCGATGCCATCGACTTAGGTGTCGATGGTATCGACTCTGTATTGCTCTTCTCGGCTGACAACCTGTGGCTTGGTCGATGGTATCGACGGAAGCAGATACTTGTTTTTCCTGAAATTTCACAACAAGCCCAAGTAAATCCACACAATTTATAATAAGATGATAAATAATGCTCAAAATAGTCAAACAAAGGGGATTTGATATAATATGATGGCAAAGACCAAATTAAGTGAATTATGCAATATTATCCATAAAAATGAGTAATTAGAGCACAAAACACATATGAAAAAGGTCTATAAATGCGACTCAAACTCATCGCATCAAACTCCCCTAAGCTTAAACATTGCTCGTGCTCGAGCAACTAATCCTTAGAATAGGATTGCAGATGTCAACTAAAAATCAACACATCACCCCACATCACACATGACTCCCACTGAATGTTCTCAAACCGGCCTTTCCTAATCACAGAACAGTAATTACCCTACAGGCGACAATAATCATCAATAAAAGAAATTATCCTTCAAACCGATGAACACTATCACATAAGGCAGTTAACATAATAAAATTTGCCGATTCAGCATTGGTGCATCTTGTGATCGCCTACACTACGTTGCTCGCCCTAACTACCATCTACATGGAAGCAGTTCTCCTGATAAACATGAGTGAGGAGAAAATCACGGTGGCCTACCAATCCGAGCAACGGGTGGATGGAATGGGTGGTTCATGGAAGAATTTGGAAGTATTACACAGTTTCAAATGCATAAAACAAAATGCCCTAAATGATGTGAATGCACATTAAAAATGCCCTAATGCCTATAATTGGGTGGAATGATGCATGCACTAACCTTCCACCTCAAAAAGAGATAGAAATCTAATTAAGCCACATCATGTACTCAATTTCCTTGTTATGCAAGTGATATCATGTTCCTTTCTCCCTCTTATTCCATTTCCTTCTAAATTCTCTCTTTTTTTTTCTTTTCTCAATTTTTTCAGATTTTCAGAATTTTTTTTTCTTAGCCCACATATCCATAATTGCTTAGAGATACATGTGTTAGGCTATTTTCTTCATGATTGGAAATCTTTGTATTATTTCGAGGGTATGTAACAATTTAGATCACTTTTCAAGACAAACTGAGGTACATGGTGTACTTATGCATGAAAATCATGAAAGTTATGAGTGCAACTACATGACATGCACCTAAAGGTAATGTGCATGAATCACTATACATTTTTTTTTGTTTTATGCAAAAGTATGAAAATAATAATGCAAATCCTATCTACATGCTATGCACGCAAGAAGGAATTAAAACTGTACTTTACTTCCAATTCTTTGGTAGATTATGGAAAAATATGAAGTGGAATGATCACAAGATTAAGTTACTGAACCTTAGAAAAATATCATGTGTCCCTCCTTACTGACATGTGTAGTAGTTCAAAGGGTTCTTTCTCTTATATCCAATTAAGGTCTCATTACCATTTGATTAGGTTAGGCTCAAACAACCGTTACTATCCACTTTTCATCAGTCAATGGGGTGTGGGTGTGACATATTGCTTTAGAGTTGACATAATCAATCATTTTCATAGGACAAGCTTCCCAAGGACAACCAAGTTAAGCTATCCAAAAGACACAAAAATGTTTAAATTCCCTTAAATTTCCCATGAAAACAGCGAGATGACAATTTTTAAGACATCCACGATTACACTAGATAGATGTGGATCCTAAACAAACTAAAATTGCAAGAACAAATAACAAAGCAAAAACTAAAAACAACTAAAGAAAAGATAAAAGATAGAGCTGTTCCAGCCACCCCCCTAAGCTTGAATTCGACTATGGCCTCATAGTCAAAAACCAACTTAAGGGTGGAACAGTGATACCCTGATCAATCCTGCGGAGGCGGTGGTGGGTATTGCGGTGCCGTAGGATCCCAAGACGGGTACTCCCCCTGGAAGCTTGGATCATATTGGGTCCTCGGCGGAGGCTGTGCGGATCGCTGACGTGGCTGTTGCGATCGTCGTCGATGTCTGTGTGCGGATCGGTGACATGTCCGTCGATACCATCGACTTAGGTCGATGGTATCGACTTGCTTTTATTGCGACACCGCCGTTTTGTTGCATCAACCTGTGATGATGTCGATACCATCGACGTCGTCGATGGTATCGAGTTGACTGAGCAAAATTCGTCTGAATATCTCCAGAGATCTCGATGGTATCGACTGGGGTGTCGATACCATCGACACTTTTATTGCGACCTGTCTGTGACCATGTCGATACCATCGATGGGGGTGTCGATAGTATCGACGCAGTGCAATTTTTGCTGGTGTCAACCTGAACCCATGTCGATACCATCGACGAGTGTGTCGATGGTATCGACCCTGCCTGTGCCTGCACATTCAACAAACGGATCAAGGTATCATTTTTAAACTAAAATCTAAACAAAATAAAAGCAATCTATGACTAAAATTAAACTATCCTAATGTACCGATGGTTGGGTTGCCTCCCAACAAGCGCCCTTATTTAACGTCTTAGGCTAGACGTATGACAGTCATCATCTTTTCACCTTGGGGACTGCACTTAGAGGATCATGCGGTAATTTGAATTCAACACGATCTCCTCCAATGCCCAAAGACAAAGTACCTCTCCCTAAGGCAGTCACGACATCCGCCGTTGCTTGAAAAGGTCTTCCTAGAAGAATTTCACAGCTTTGGAGTGGTGGCATATCCATGACGACAAAGTCCACAGGAAATATGAATCTATCCACTTTGACGAGAACATCTTCACATACTCCATAGGGTCTCACGGTAGACCCATCTGCCAATTCAATTGTTGCAGCCAACTTCTTTATCTCTTTTAACCCCAACTTTTGAAATGTAGCCAACGACATGAGATTTATACTAGCACCGGAATCACATTGCGCTTTAGAAACATGTTGACCACCTATTGAACACGGAATGTAAAAACCTCCTGGGTCCTTTCTCTTCTTTGGTGAACTCCCGTGAATCATCGAGCTCACCGTCTCATTCATCCAATAAATTTCATCGTCTTTTATCCGCCTCTTCTTATTAATGATTTCCTTGATGAACCTCCCATAGGCGGGTACTTTCTCGATCATCTCCACTAATGGAATATTGATGTGGAGTTTTCGGAATATCTCTAGGAATTTTTTAAAGTGACGATGCTCTTTCTTTGACTTAGGATTAACCACATTTGAAACATCTGCTGCCTCAACATGCCTATGAGGTGGCACATATGAGCTCTTTGGGGGTACTTCCCCTAAGCTTGCTCCAATCACTCCCTCAGACGTGGGCTTTGGCAAGACATCCTCAATAGTAGCAGCTTGTTGTGGTTCCTCTCTCGCCTTAGATGTCTCCACATGTGCACAAACAACTTGCACTTGTTCTTCCTGCCTAGGTGGAGATACAATATTCACAACTCTTTGTGATTTTCTGAAGAAAGGGTTTCCGCCCGGCAATCCATAGTACGTGCGTGGATATGGTATCGCCGGTGTTGCATGCACATTGAAAGTCATTTTTCTTTCTTCTACAACTTCTTGCACCTGAGATTCCTCCTTAGTGCTTACCACAGATATGTACTTGACTTGTTGGTGTGCCTGAGCCACATTTGCATTCTCGGCTGGTTTTTGTTGATTGGCGTGCTTGATGGACGCCACTTCACTCGAAATCTGTGCCACGGTGGTTTCCAATGCCCGCATTTGTGCTCCATGGCTTTGCAGCGTCTGCCCAAACTTGGTTAGAATATCACCTTGAGATTGCAATTGTTTTCCAAACATGGCCATCATCTCTTGGTTTTGCTGGACCATGTGAGTTAGTAATTCAGTGTTCTTGTCCTCGGCTTTCTGCTGTGGCTTGGCATCCGGATCCTGTAGAAAATTGTTCGGATCCTTCCATGAAAACTTTTTATCTTTCCTCCATGCATAGTCATTGTTTCTATAGCCCTGTTGTTGCATGAATTTCACTTGGGCCTCCCCATCATCAGATGCATCCTCCTTAGTTAGCAGCTTCTTGGCTAGAAGATCTAACTTATCATTCAGCTCTCTAACTATTCTAGATTCGCCAGCAGCCTTGACATGTTCCACAGCCCCTCTATCACCCCATGACTGTTTCCTAGCCATGTTTTTCAGTATCTCCCAACATCTGGTATCCGTATTATTCAGAAAAAATCCGGATCCGGCTGAATCAAGATTACTTCTATCGTGCTCGGAGAGAGAAAAATAGAAGATTTTCACTTGGGTTTCCTTGTCCAGTCCATGGTGTGGACATCTCCTCAACATGACTTGGAATCGCTCCCAAGTCTCAGAATAAGTTTCACCCGCCTGTTGGGTGAAATTGTGGATCTTCCGGATCATATCATTGGTCTTCTCAGGAGGGAAGAACCTCTCAAAGAAAACCTCCACCATGTGATCCCATGATTCAACAAACTCGTCGTCGAGGTTATGAAGCCACTCTCTTGCCACTCCAGCCAAGGAACTCGAGAATAACTTGAGGTAGAGCACATCCTGTGGAAATCGATCTATCTTCACCATATCACAGTTCTCCACGAACTGGCTGATGTGGGCCACTGGATCTTCATTTTTCAATCCGTGAAATGCGTTTGATTTAACCAGGTTAATCAATGCTGGATCGATCTTGTAGGTTGGAATGTTTAGCCCCTGTTTCTTTATAGGCCCCTTTGATGCTGAGGAAGAAGATGCCTTGATCTTCTCCCATATTGTCTGTGCTTCAGCCATTGCTTCTTCTTGTTCTTGCTCAGGTTCAGAATTTATATCACTTTGGTGCTCCTGCTCGTAGTAGTCCTCGTCCTCTGGTCCCGCAGATGGAACCTCAGGTGTGCGATTCACGTAGTCTCGACTACGTGTGTGCACCATGCAAAGTACCTGAAATATGGAAATAGGGGTTCAGTACAATGCTTTGAACGAGTCAACACAATTATAGAGAAATAAAGGAATTTTTTGAAATTGTTTTAAAATAAAAAACAAAATGTGGCCTAGAGTGGCTGCTCTTAGCACTCAAAGTGCCAATAATTCGCTGTATCCACGGCAACGGCGCCAAAAATTTGACGTGTATTTTACTACGCGCTTAAACGCAAGTATACGCGTCGAGTAATATAGGCCTTGTGAGGCCCGAGTCGAACTCAGGGATACGTGAATTATTGGAGACTTCTACTAACTAATCGCAATTAGCTAGACCGATTAACAAAAAAGGGTTTTGTTGTTGAAATTAAAAGAAAAGAAAAATCAAACAAAGGAAACAATCGATTAAAGGTTAATTTAATCAATTCAAAAGGATATCTTTAGGATGGCGGTTTCACCGCGGGTCAACATTGTATTAGGTTTCATATAATTCCTCACACTTCTCTCTCTATCTGGGTAGTGGCCTGAAATGAGAATTACCCACTGTCGTGGTGTAATTCACTACTTAGGTTTAGGTTGATTCCACCGTCGTAGTAATCATTCCCCTAAACTAAGCGCATTAAAAACGGTCTCTCAGTTCCCACCATTAATTTTACAACTCCTTTGTCAAGGGTTTTATTGATTAATGTAGAATTCGTCTCTTTTCAACCATTAATCCTTCTGTCGAAGTGATTAAGGGTGTTAAATTATTATTGTGGTGATCAAGCATAACAATAGAAATGGAGAAAATGAATCTATACCACGGATTTAAGAGAAAAATATGAATTATTGATATAAAAATGTCATACAATACATTCACGGGCTACTCCCGGTCCTAAAGATTGAGGGTTTTAGCCTCTCATGTTCATCTCACACGAATACATGGTAGAAATTGGGGAATTCATAAGAAAAACGGGAAATAAATGGGAAAACCCCTGAACGGAGAAGAACCGGTGGATCCTTGGTGTAGAACACGAGCTTCCCCCGCCTGTCGGTGGTGGAAATCGTCTTCGGCAGCGTCCGAATCACCCAGGATGAGTTTCTCGGCCTCCGTTCTCCTTTCTCTCCTCCTCGGCACTCGTGCAATCCAAAATGAGATGATCCCCCCGTCTGGGAGGCCGTCATTAGGTATAAGTCCCTAATTAGGTCGTCAAATAACAACAGCCGTCCGATCGAGATCAAAATAGATCCAACGCATATCTGCCGGCGTCGATACCATCGACGCGGGTCGATGGTATCGACCCAGCGGATTAGCGGCAGCTTTCCTTTCTTTTAGTCTGAGCGCCTGTGGTCATCTCGATACCATCGACTTGGGTCGATGGTATCGACTCTCTTAAGCGTCGGTTGTTGTCGTTTAGCGACGCTGTAGCTCTCCTTGTGTCGATGGCATCGACTCTGGTCGATGGTATCAACTGCATCTTCACCAGCAACATGAAGTGATCTCGATGCCATCGACTTAGGTGTCGATGGTATCGACTCTGTATTGCTCTTCTCGGCTGACAACCTGTGGCTTGGTCGATGGTATCGACTTCCGTCGATGGTATCGACGAAAGCAGATACTTGTTTTTCCTGAAATTTCACAACAAGCCCAAGTAAATCCACACAATTTATAATAAGATGATAAATAATGCTCAAAATAGTCAAACAAAGGGGATTTGATATAATATGATGGAAAAGACCAAATTAAGTGAATTATGCAATATTATCCATAAAAATGAGTAATTAGAGCAAAAAACACATATGAAAAGGTCTATAAATGCGACTCAAACTCATCACATCAAACTCCCCTAAGCTTAAACATTGCTCGCCCTCGAGAAACTAATCCTTAGAATAGGATTGCAGATGTCAACTAAAAATCAACACATCACCCCACATCACACATGACTCCCACTGAATGTTCTCAAACCGGCCTTTCCTAATCACAGAACAGTAATTACCCTACAGGCGACAATAATCATCAATAAAAGAAATTATCCTTCAAACTGATGAACACTATCACATAAGGCAGTTAACATAATAAAATTTGCCGATTCAGCATTGGTGCATCTTGTGATCGCCTACACTACGTTGCTCGCCCTAACTACCATCTTCATGGAAGCAGTTCTCCTGATAAACATGAGTGAGGAGAAAATCACGGTGGCCTACCAATCCGAGCAACGGGTGGATGGAATGGGTGGTTCATGGAAGAATTTGGAAGTATTACACAGTTTCAAAATGCATAAAACAAAATGCCCTAAATGATGTGAATGCACATTAAAAATGCCCTAATGCCTATAATTGGGTGGAATGATGCATGCACTTACCTTCCACCTCAAAAAGAGATAGAAATCTAATTAAGCCACATCATGTACTCAATTTCCTTGTTATGCAAGTGATATCATGTTCCTTTCTCCCTCTTATTCCATTTCCTTCTAAATTCTCTCTTTTTTTTTCTTTTCTCAATTTTTTCATATTTTCAGAATTTTTTTTTTCTTAGCCCACATATCCATAATTGCTTAGAGATACATGTGTTAGGCTATTTCTTCATGATTGGAAATCTTTGTATTATTTCGAGGGTATGTAACAATTTAGATCACTTTTCAAGACAAACTGAGGTACATGGTGTACTTATGCATGAAAATCATGAAAGTTATGAGTGCAACTACATGACATGCACCTAAAGGTAATGTGCATGAATCACTATACATTTTTTTTTGTTTTATGCAAAAGTATGAAAATAATAATGCAAATCCTATCTACATGCTATGCACGCAAGAAGGAATTAAAACTGTACTTTACTTCCAATTCTTTGGTAGATTATGGAAAAATATGAAGTGGAATGATCACAAGATTAAGTTACTGAACCTTAGAAAAATATCATGTGTCCCTCCTTACTGACATGTGTAGTAGTTCAAAGGGTTCTTTCTCTTATATCCAATTAAGGTCTCATTACCATTTGATTAGGTTAGGCTCAAACAACCGTTACTATCCACTTTTCATGAGTCAATGGGGGTGTGGGTGTGACATATTGCTTTAGAGTTGACATAATCAATCATTTTCATAGGACAAGCTTCCCAAGGACAACCAAGTTAAGCTATCCAAAAGACACAGAAATTTTTAAATTCCCTTAAATTTCGCATGAAAATAGCGAGATGACAATTTTTAAGACATCCACGATTACACTAGATAGATGTGGATCCTAAACAAACTAAAATTGCAAGAACAAATAACAAAGCAAAAACTAAAAACAACTAAAGAAAAGATAAAAGATAGAGCTGTTCCAGCTACAGGCCTTGTGAGGCCCGAGTCGAACTCAGGGATACGTGAATTATTGGAGACTTCTACTAACTAATCGCAATCAGCTAGACCGATTAACAAAAAAGGGTTTTGTTGTTGAAATTAAAAGAAAAGAAAAATCAAACAAAGGAAACAATCGATTAAAGGTTAATTTAATCAATTCAAAAGGATATCTTTAGGATGGCAGTTTCACCGCGGGTCAACATTGTATTAGGTTTCATATAAATCCTCACACTTCTCTCTCTATCCGGGTAGTGGCCTGAAATGAGAATTACCCACTGTCGTGGTGTAATTCACTACTTAGGTTTAGGTTGATTCCACCGTCGTAGTAATCATTCCCCTAAACTAAGCGCATTAAAAACGGTCTCTCAGTTCCCACCATTAATTTTACAACTCCTTTGTCAAGGGTTTTATTGATTAATGTAGAATTCGTCTCTTTTCAACCATTAATCCTTCTGTCGAAGTGATTAAGGGTGTTAAATTATTATTGTGGTGATCAAGCATAACAATAGAAATGGAGAAAATGAATCTATACCACGGATTTAAGAGAAAAATATGAATTATTGATATAAAAATGTCATACAATGCATTCCCGGGCTACTCCCGGTCCTAAAGATTGAGGGTTTTAGCCTCTCATGTTCATCTCACACGAATACATGGTAGAAATTGGGGAATTCATAAGAAAAACGGGAAATAAATGGGAAAACCCCTGAACGGAGAAGAACTGGTGGATCCTTGGCGTAGAACACGAGCTTCCCCCGCCTATCGGTGGTGGAAATCGTCTTCGGCAGCGTCCGAATCACCCAGGATGAGTTTCTCGGCCTCCGTTCTCCTTTCTCTCCTCCTCGGCACTCGTGCAATCCAAAATGAGATGATCCCCCCGTCTGGGAGGCCGTCATTAGGTATAAGTCCCTAATTAGGTCGTCAAATAACAACAGCCGTCCGATCGAGATCAAAATAGATCCAACGCATATCTGCCGGCGTCGATACCATCGACGCGGGTCGATGGTATCGACCCAGCGGATTAGCGGCAGCTTTCCTTTCTTTTAGTCTGAGCGCCTGTGGTCATCTCGATACCATCGACTTGGGTCGATGGTATCGACTCTCTTTAGCGTCGGTTGTTGTCGTTTAGCGATGCTGTAGCTCTCCTTGTGTCGATGACATCGACTCTGGTCGATGGTATCGACTGCATCTTCGCCAGCAACATGAAGTGATCTCGATGCCATCGACTTAGGTGTCGATGGTATCGACTCTGTATTGCTCTTCTCGGCTGACAACCTGTGGCTTGGTCGATGGTATCGACTTCCGTCGATGGTATCGACGGAAGCAGATACTTGTTTTTCCTAAAATTTCACAACAAGCCCAAGTAAATCCACACAATTTATAATAAGATGATAAATAATGCTCAAAATAGTCAAACAAAGGGGATATGATATAATATGATGGCAAAGACCAAATTAAGTGAATTATGCAATATTATCCATAAAAATGAGTAATTAGAGCACAAAACACATATGAAAAAGGTCTATAAATGCGACTCAAACTCATCGCATCAATAACACCCAACATTAGGCATCTACGCTAAGCATTTATTTATGGTTTCGCATAAATATACCCTTAATATGCCCAATATAACCCTAGATCCTTATCTTTTAGTAATTTATATCTTTTCATAGATAAAGTTTCTCAACTAGACAATTTTGGGACTTGTAGGCACCAAATCTGAAAAGACATCTATTCTCTAAGATCTCTCCCCAACACATGGTTTTTGCAGTAGCTAGATTTCCATCCATTGCAACCATGGATTAATCATCACACTATGTGCACCATCTTAGGAGATGGTGGTTCCACTAACCGACTAGCGGGCGTAAGAAACTTCTGATATCCTGGACCCTATTTTTGATGGCCAGTCCTTTATCAGAATCCATCCTCTCCAATCAGAAGGTTCATCGACACAGGCCCATCGATCACCAAGTAATAGCCCCCCTCCTCCCATCCCCTCGTGGGGGTGGGTTTGGTCCATGATGTTGCGACCGCGGCCAAAGAGGATTCCATGACTGCTGCCAAAAAGAGAATACCGCGATCATAGCCAAGACGTTATGTCAACCAACACTTGACACGAGTTGATGACAGCCATGCACCAACTGTGTCTGCATTCCCAAAGGCACCTCTCTCAAGGCTCGAAACCTCTCTCGAGGATCAACACGGTCAGGCTGAGGCACGACTGCGAATGAGGCCTAGACTACCTTGACCGTGACACGACCATGACTGTGGGGTCTACCTCGACTGCATCATGACTACGATCATGGGGTCTTCCTTGACCTCAACCTTAGCATGACTGTGCCCAGCTCGACATGGTTGTGCTGAGACCAGGGCCACGACCGAGGCAGGTGCCATGACCATCTTCCACCTTCGCCTATAATGTAACGACCAAATCGTGAAAATAGGATTAACTAATGCGGAAGCAATTAACTAGCAGCAGAATTATCAAAAATCACTAAAAATTAAAACATTTCACAAGGAGATCTTTGAATGATAAAACTCTTTCATAAATAAGCATAATAAGTTGTTTACAACCTGTTCCATCATTACATCTCTGTAAAATCACATCTCGAGAATTACAAATATCAACTGCCCTGTTAACTATTTATGGCAAGATATTCGAGGCATTACGCCAAAATCTCATATCTGTATAAAACATCTACTGACTCCTAGAACCTGAGAGTACAGAGATGACACATAGGACATACTATCTACAAGACTTGACAGACAGTGTCTCCACCTGAGAATCACTGATGTCCCTGTGGTTGTTGTTGCTGTTGTTTTTGCTCACCCACTGATGGGTTCCTTCGTCCTTGGCGTGTACCTAAAAAGTCGAATCCCAAGGGGGTGAGACAATTGAATAATTGTCCCAATGAGAGTTATAACTCTAAGCCAAAAGCTTTGTTAATGCAATAATGGAATAACATTGAGCAGAAGAACTATAATTACTTAATAGCAGGTAAAACATTGTGTAAACTAAGTAAAGCAACATTCTTTTAAGCAATCATTCCAATTATATCTTTAATTGAATGACAAGACATATAACAACAAGGAATATGAAGAACATGTATACTGGTTTATTCAACTAGCACATTATAAACAATGTATCATCAATCATTGTTTCTTGTAGTTCAACTTAAGCAAATATGCTATACGGCAGATTACATTTTTGAAACATAATTATGCCCTGAGGAGATGAGGTATATCACTCATACTCCAACTGACCATTACGAAGTCGCAATCGGTACCATACATAGGTCATCAGAAGAGCCAGATTCCTATGACCTCATCTTCCTCAGTCAGTGTGAGGATCAACATGCAGGGCATCTTGTGTCTCTGCTATAATAGCTTTCCAGGGTATTCTGGCAACTTCGCTATTAGAGTTATAGTGGCGTTCTGTACTCTCTTCGCCATCGAGGGATTTCATGTATATCTCTCATCGATGGGGTATTACCAATATCATCGGGAGATTAGTGATACATCATCCCGACATAAACATATAATGAAGGATTGAGAGATTAAAGGTACATCTCATATCAAATCCTACATTAGCACGTAAGGATATTCGCGTCCATAACCCCTACATACTCAAAACTATGCTCTCCAGGAGTTCCCTTAAGAAAACCTATTTCACCATCATTTAATTTCTGACAATGATGGATCTATGGTCAGGGCTCTACATGATATCATTATACTTGATTATTTAAGTACATTATGGCATTCTTTTAGCATTAGGCATGTTTTCAAACATAAACCAATAAGACAATTGCTATAAAGAAAGAGTACTAATCATATCAAATTTATGTCACATATTGTTAACTCTGGGATATCAATCCCTAACCATCTCAACATTATGATTCAAGAATATGGGTGTTCAAACCTTTATATCATCAAAACACTTGTTACCAAGTAACATATTGACATCAAGTCATTTAACATCATGACCTTGATTGTAGCAATGCAGATATTTCTCATGGCTCATACAGCCTATAAATCTCTTGTGTTACCTCTTGCTAGGAAACATAACATGTCATTACTTTCAAAGCTTATAAAATGCTTTCAATGAATATGGCATCATAACCCCTACTTGGTTATGCTCACTTCTTTATAAAGACCTGCATGGTTAACACAATTGATAACATGGGCATTATATCTATTTCAATACAATACAAAACATTTCCAAGTCAATTATACAACACCACGACCGTGTAACTAAGATCGGTCGTACAAAGGGAAACCACCACGGCCGTGTTACCTTGCACGGTCATTTTAAAGAAGAATACCACGACTGTGTCATATTACCACGACTGGTTTCTAGGGTGAGGGTTTCCTATCAATTCAATTAAGATTATTCAACCCCTTTAGCTTAATAAGGCATAATGATTTCTTATTTCATAATTCAAGCATAGTGTTTCATGCTTAAAAGCATAACCGAGAATTAGGGTTAGTGTATCCCATCTTTCATTAGTTAGGGTTTCTGCTAACATTATCAGTTCAACCCTAATATATTGCTCCACAACTCTTGGAAGCATTCAAGGATATCATAAGTATTTACTTTTAACAATTATTCTCATCCTATGTCAATAGTGATCATCAATTCTAGGTATTAGTTCATTTCTCATCCATCCCATGTTATGGTATGATTACATCATACTCATTGATTTGGCTTACCCCATGCTCAAGGTATATTAGTCAACATTTATCAAGTACATTGAGTCCATTATATCTTTATTGTAAACAATTACTTATCATACACTCCATGTGTCTCTTGTCTAAGTATAATGGTTTAGAGGTTCATTAAGGTATGGTACCCTGAATTGTTGAATGTGATATCTATCATATCTTGATGTATCACTTTTTTCTCGTTTCCATCTTACTTGAGTTAATTAACTAACTCTATATTAAGGTATTTCTCTCTTAATACTTTATCCACTAACTTGTTACATTCATCATATGGTGCATGGATCATATATTAGAATTGTCCAATTGTCTTTAATGATATGGGCTTATCCATTTGATAAAAATTGTTAAGATAGGATAAACCATCATCCACTATTCTAGGTATTTCTATACTCAGGATGTTATACACATCATTATTTAGTATACATCATTTCTAAAAGTTTCATGTCCATTATCATCATAAGGTGTAAAAGCTATCACTCATTATCATCTTACCTCTCAAATTCTTATTCATTAAAATTACCACATTTATCATTCACATGGTTCATCAACCCTATCCTTTATGTTTATGACATAATCATCCTATTTAATTATTTTAGCCACACCTCTCATTGGTGCACTGGCTAATAAACCATCTCTAGGGTTTCATATATCATTACTTGACATTACCCTGAATTGAGTCTTAGATCATATCATAATGTCAGGGTTTCACATAACATAACTTAAAACTAGGGTTTCATATTCAATAAACCATAATTAAGCTTACTATTCATCCTAATTCGGTTTTCTCATGACATCACTCCCAATTAGGGTTTTTATTCATATCACATCCCCCTAGATTAGGGTTATCATTAATATTCCACCATTAAGGTTTACTATTTCACATCATGACATTTCCCTAGATTAGGGTTTACTATTTCACATCATGGCATTTCCCTAGATTAGGGTTTACTATTCATATTACATCACATTACCCGAGATTAGGGTTTACTATTCATATTACAATGAATCAAGATCATGCTATCATCATGTATGAGAATTATTTCCATTAAATCCCTCAATTAGGTTAAGAATCATTAACCATCATAATTAGGGTTTCTATAATCTCATTATGATGGATCATACCCTATTTAGATATATTTATTCATATTGAAAGCTTATTACTTGATTCTCATTTATATAAGGAGTCTTATCTCTCCTCTTTCTATAAGATGATTATTACATCACCCTAGTTAGACTAAGTCATATCAACCTTGGCATCATGGGTTATGTCACTACTATTGTGATCATTAAGGTTCACTTGTTCAAAGAGTATTAGTCCCTCTATCCCATCAAGGGTATCTTGGTAATGTTCACCTACATGATCATGACATGCATTAATTCACTAATTACTTAGTCTCTTAATAACCTTAGATATCAATGAGGTTTAGGTTAACCAACTACTAAACCATCTTGACTACTAAGGCATCAAACGATCTTGACCTTTATAGACCTCAAACGGTCTTGCACGCCAAACCCCCAAACGGTCTTGGAAGTACCTTGAAACTGTTTGGTGGTGTTGACCATTTGGTCTAGTTTGACTTTGAAACCGTTTGGTAAAGTGCACACTCAAGACCATTTGCCCAAGGTGAGGTGAAGACTGTTTGGTCATGAAGACCGTTTGTCCAACTTTGACTTTGAAACCGCATGGGAAAAACCGATCTTGAAACCGCATGAGATCAAACGGTTTGGGATCGTTTGGTCCCAAACGGTCTTGAGACCGTCAAGACCGTTTGGTCCCAAATGGTCTTGAGACCGTTTGGACCCAAACGGTCTTGAGACCGTTTGGTCCAAACCACCTCAAAACCGCATGGACCAAAAAGTGTCTCAACCACTTCAATTGAGTTAGGGTTTCTAATGTTGAACCCCTCAATCGATCATGCACTTGTTAACCACTCATCAATTGAGTCAATTAGGTCAACCCTCAACTGATTTTACACTCAATTGACTCTCAATTGATTATCAATTAGGGCTTGGATCAATTGGATTAGGGTTTGGAATTGATCACCCTTCAACATGTATCCACATGAGTCTAATTGTTGTTGAAACCATTGAACCATCCCTCATTTGGGTTATGACCTGAACCCAAAAGGTCTTGGGATCGTTTGGATGACCTCCAAACGGTCTTGAGACCGTTTTTGCAAGTTCACATCAAAAACTAACTCAACCAATTAGGGTTTGGCTCATTGATTTGATCATTAGGTCACTAATCAATTACAACTCAACTTGTTATCTTTGGATTTGCAACCACTTGACCATAGTCAACCCTAGACCTCCAAACGGTCTTGGGTGACCCCCAAACGGTCTTGGGATCATTTGGACATCCTCCAAACGGTCTTGAGACCGTTTGACCATTATATTTTCAAAAACCAAGTCATTCACTCAAGGGTTGAACCCTAGGTTTAGTCACCAAATCAGCAATTAATTGTTTATCAACTTGATATATTTGGACCCTCAATTGGTCAACCATACTTAACCCTAGACCTCCAAACGGTCTTGTATGATAACCAAACGGTCTTGAGACCGTTTGGGTGATCCCCAAACGGTTTTGAAACCATTTAGGTCACTCAACCCAAACTTCAACATGATTAAATTATTGAAATCAGCAATTAACTCGATTAGGGTTTAGGTGGTTGATGTGCCTTCAATTGGTGATTTACTTGGAATTAGTTGATGATTTTTGGTAGGTAAATAGTCCACATTATTTATAACAGACCTCCAAATGGTCAATTCCTGGTCAACGCATCCAAACGGTCTTGGACCGTTTGCTTCTATGTGGTTTGTGAAACTGTTTGCATTCAAACGGTTTGAAACCGTTTGCAAAAGTTGGGAGACCGTTTGCTAAAGCAAGATTTAGGATAAACATAGATATTAACGTCATCATATTCTACCTCAAGAACAGGGGGGGTTCTTCATGGAAATAAGAACAAGAACACTTAAAGGTGTCTAAAGAAGAAGAATAAGCAAAGATTCTAAGGAAGGAAGATGCAAAAGCAAAGATTAAGCGTTAGAGTTATAAAACCCGCCTTAAGATCTGATCTAGAGCTCCAAGCTTCGTAGATTTAATGGTGGATGAAGTTCCAAAGGTTTTCCAAGGTCCGTTCTTCAATATTTGGATGGGGAAGATGGCTAGAAGAAAGAATTGTGTGAAGAAAACCAATAAAACAACCTTATATAAGGGTTTCCACCATGAATTTGAGCTAGATGATGACCCATACTTACCAAACCAGCTTGGTCATCTTCCTCTATTCCAGAGTTCCCTCTTGGTCGGCCAAAGCAAGAAGATGACGGGAAAGAACTAAAGGAACGATCCTTTGCTTTGAGGAAAAAGGGTGCTTATATATATTTAGGTATTATCAAGGCAAAGAAAAAAGATAGTTATCTCTTTTATTTCTTTAACCCATCCACTCATTCTTGCTCCACCCTTGGCCACGTTTCTTCCTCCTTTTCACATGAAAAACCTCTCTCTTATCCAAGGTTAAAAGGAAAAGAAACCAATTACCTTATTAAGTTATACAGTGTATAAAAGGGCCATTGTGCATAAAACTTGGTTATTTAAATATTAAGGTTATCTTTCTCACTTGATCATTCAAATGAGGCGTCCCTCTCATTTTCTTTGCTCTACTTGATGCCAAGAAACATGAGAGATACTCTAGAGGGTATATTTTACATGTTGCACCCTTGGTTTTGGGTAAATTGCAGTTTACACCAAAACTAGGTTTTAAAGAACAAGGATTGTTCTACAAGCTATATATTGGTGCCCAATCTTGTGGAATCCATACCACTACATCATATTCATTCTTATGATGTATCATCATCAGAGGAAAATCTTAACATGTGATATTTGCAAGTTAACCCCTCTACTTGAGTAATTTGCACCTTAGTCCAAAATTATCAAAACAAAGTTGCAACATTGTTCAAAAAGGACTGAAATAGAAATATAAGTTCCTCAAAATCTTTAATTACATTACACAAGATAACCATAAGCATCTAATCACATATTTAAGCAAAACACCTAGGGTTAGTTCATAACCCCGGTCAGGGATGTTACAAATTGTAAACCCCTAACAAGGATTTCACCCCCGAAATCTCAGATAGAGGGAAACACGTATTATTTAAGCATCATATCATTATGTCCTCAGATAACATTTATTTATTATGGAGACACCATATAGTTTTGATTAAAACAAAGTTACTCCGCACAAGTTTATCATGGAATAATTCACATGGAACATACTCTCATGTTCCTTAGTTAGATCAACATTTCTTAAGATCACAATTATACTCTATCATCTATTTGAAACTATATAAGTCCTTTCATACCTTGATTGTGTCATCTCACCTGATAACACCATACTAACTTTCCTTATTACTTGCACTAACTCTCTCATTATTTGTACATTCTCTTATCATAGGGAAAAGTTACTTATCAATCAAGGACTTTTCTCAAGGATATCTTAGAAAAGATATGTTTATGAAAAAAATAAACCCCTAACATGTGATGTTCATATTATTTTACATGTTTAAATTGATTTCATGGTTGACCGTTCCAGGTAGTCAACATAAATCATCCGACATATTATTTTAGATACCAGGGTTTCTTACCTTGGTACCTATTACATGTGTTAACAACACATTACATCTTTATCTTCTTTTCATCTTGAGACATTACTTGTTACATATATCTTCACCTTGGGACCAAAGTCTAAGATAAACTGATACCTTTCTAAGTATCCCTCACATAAACATCTTTATATTATGCACATCAAGTGTCCTAAGACCCACTTGATTGCCTTGTTCCTGAAAGGAAAGAGAATAAGGAATCATACTCCTCTTATTATTCCATGTATTTTTAACCATTCATGAAACATTTACTCTTAACTCATCCTAGGTTCCTTGCCCTCGCATAGGAATCTTATAAGGATGATTACATGACATTGTTCCTTTCCTTGTCATTATCTAACATATTCATAAACATCTTATGATCTCATCACATTTTCACATTATGGGGATGATTTTTATTATTCTTACAACTTTACTAGACAGGGTTGACCTCCCTTATTCCCATTCTTATTTTATGAGGAGTATACTTTCATTTCCCCGTACAAACATGCTCATCTGAGGTTATCTTAGATTTATCTTTCTTATACTTAGGACAGGACACATTTATTTATCCCATATTTCTTATTTCAAGATACTCATTAGATTGTCTCAGATGATGACTTGATCAGAGCAATCAAAAAGACAACAATTTAAGAGTTTCCATACTCACATTATCATCAATAATTGTATACCTGGCCAAGGTATATAAATACTGAGATAAGGTGGTATGCATTTTTATACTACCATTTTCCTTCTCTTTTCCTATTATCACAAGTATAAGATTTAACATTACTGAATTTTTATCCAGACCACTCTTTAATACCTCATCTTTCTCATAGAGGTAAAATCCACATGAAACTTCTACTACATTTATTATGCAAAATTATAAGTCCTCATGGGACTAATCAAGGAAAGTTCAATCAATTACTTTCTTAGTTTTATCCAAGAGATCATAAAAAGACATATAAGAATAATATTTATTTTGTCTAACCTGTTATGATTCGAGGATTATTCATTAGCTCAGGATGATTCTGCCTCTGAGGTTGATTTGCCATAACATTTCTGGCTGAGCAATTTCTTGCCAGATGTCCAACATGTCTACATAAGTAGCAAGTTCTGGGTGCCCGATATGGTCTAGATGGTTCTTTACCCTTTCTAGATGACCATTGCATTGGTGCACTACGTCCTAGTTGTACTAGTGATACCAAAGTCTTTCCCTTTTTGTAACTACTAGGCCTCTGTTCCTGGATTTGGATAGGCCTTTTCTCCATCATCATCTTGTTTTTCTTTTCTGGGAAAAACCTTTTGATGTGTCTAGGTTCCCTACACTTGTAGCAGATCCTGATTTCTGGTTGTATTCTAATCCCTACATTACTATATATTGATTCAACAAGCTGAGGTTGAGCATAGACTCGTCCTAAGTCCAGAACTTCATCATTTCCCATTGCTTCAACATGCTGTTGTGGGTTACATATCCTGTTAATATCCAAAACATCATCATTGCAGGCTGGTAATCTAGGTTGTATTGCTCGTGCTTGATCCACTAAATACATCATGGTTTCCCTAAATTCCCCAATAGTGATTCCTAAGGAAGGATTTCTTATCATAGTTGGATTACCAAGGGGGTCTCAGGAAATTGTCCCTCTCCTGCCTACTCCCCTGCACCTTTTCTTGGTGCAGCATTGCTGCTCTCTGTAGCAAACTCCTCATATGACCCAATCATCTTCAAGTTCTTCTTCTCCTATATGAGAAGAAGATACTATCAGATACACTAGATGACACTAGAACAGACTCTATTACCTTAGTCCTATGTCTCTGTAAACTCAGTGAACCTAGAGCTTTGATACCAATAATTGTAACGACCCAATCGTGAAAATAGGATTAACTAATGCGGAAGCGATTAACCAGCAGCGGAATTATTAAAAATCACTAAAAATTAAAACTTTTCACAAGGAGATCTTCGAACGATAAAACTCTTTCATAAATAAGCATAATAAGTTGTCTACAACCTGTTCCATCATTACATCTCTGTAAAATCACATCTCGAGAATTACAAATATCAACTGTCCTGTTAACTGTTTAAGGCAAGATACAAAATTTTGAGGCATTACGCCAAAATCTCAGATATGTATAAAACATCTACTGACTCCTAGGACCTGAGAGTATAGAGACGACACATAGGACATACTATCTACAAGACTTGACAGACAGTGTCTCCACCTGAGAATCATTGTTGTCCATGTGGTTGTTGCTGCTACTGTTGTTGCTCACCCACTGATGGGTTCCTTAGTCCTTGGCGTCTACCAAAAAAGTCGAATCCCAAGGGGGTGAGACAATTGAATAATTTTCCCAGCGAGACTTATAACTCTCAGCCAGAAGCTTTGTTATTGCAATAATGGAATAACATTGAGAAGAAGAACTATAATTACTTAATAGTAGGTAAAACATTGTGTAAACTAAGTAAAGCAACATTCTTTTACGCAATCATTTCAATTATAACTTTAATTGAATGACAAGACATATAACAATAAGGAATATGAAGAACATGTATACTAGTTTATTCAACTAGAACATTATAAACAATGTATCATCAATCATTGTTTCTCGTAGTTCAACTTAAGCAAATATGCTATACAGCTGATTACATTTTTCAAACATAATTATGCCCTGAGGAGATGAGGTATACCGCTCATAATCCAACCGACCATTATGAAATCGTAATCGGTACCATACATATGTCATTAGAAGAGTCGGATTCCTATGACCTCATCTTCCTCAGTCAGTGTGAGGATCAACATGCATGACATCTTGTGTCTCTTCTATAATAGCTTTCCAGGGTATTCTGGAAACTTTGCTATTAGAGTTACAATGGCGTTCTGTACTCTCTTCTCCATCGAGGGATTTCTTGTTTATCTCTCATCGATGCGGTATTACCAATATCATCGGGAGATTAGTGATACATCATCCCGACATAAACATATAATGAAGGATTGAGAGATTAAAGGTACATCTCATATCAAATCCTACATTAGGACGTAAGGATATTCGCGTCCATAACCCCCACATACTCAAAAGTATGCTCTCTAGGAGTTCCCTTAGGAAAACCTATCTCACAATCATTTAATTTCTGACAATGATGGATCTATGGTCAGGGCTCTACATGATATCATTACACTTGATTATTTAAGTACATTATGGCTTTCTTTTAGCATCAGGCATGTTTTCAAACATAAACCAATAAGACAATTGCTATAAAGAAAGAGTACTAATCATATCAAGTTTATGTCACATATTGTTAACTCTGGGATATCAATCCCTAACCATCTCATCATTATGATTCAAGAATATGGGTGTTCAAACCTTTAGATCATCAAAACACTTGTTACCAAATAACATATTGACATCAAGTCATTTAACATCATGACCTTGATTGTAGCAATGCAAATATTTCTCATGGCTCATACAGCCTATAAATCTCATGTGTTACCTCTTACTAGACAACATAACATATCATTACTTTCAAAGCTTATAAAATGCTTTCAATGAATATGGCATCATAACCCTTACTTGTTTATGCTCACTTCTTTATAAAGACATGCATGGTTAACACAATTGATAACATGGGCATTATATCTATTTCAATACAATACAAAACATTTCCATGTCAATTATAGAACACCACGGCCGTGTAACTAAGAACGGTCGTACAAAGGGAAACCACCACGGTCGTGTTACCTTGCACGGTCATTTTACAGAAGAATACCATGACTGTGTCATATCGCCACGACTAGTTTCTAGGGTTAAGGTTTCCTATCAATTCAATTAAGATTATTCAAACCCTTTAGCTTAATAAGGCATAATGATTCCTTATTTCATAATTCAAGCATAGTGTTTCATGCTTAAAAGCATAACCCAGAATTAGGGTTAGTGTATCCCATCTTTCATTAATTAGGGTTTCCTGCTCACATTATCAGTTCAACCCTAATATATTGCTCCACAACTCTTGGAAGCATTCAAGGATATCATACGTATTTACTTTTAACTATTATTCTCATCATATGTCAATAGTGATCATCAATTCTAGGTATTAGTTCATTTCTCATCCATCCCTTGTTATGGTACGATTACATCATACTCATTAATTTGGCTTACCCCATGCTCAAGGTATATTAGTCAACATTTATCGAGTACATTGAGTCCATTATATCTTTATTGTAAACAATTACTTCTCATACACTCCATGTGTCTCTTGTCTAAGTATAATGGTTTAGAGGTTCATCAAGGTATGTTACCCTGAATTGTTGAATGTGATATCTATCATATCTTGATGTATCACTTTTTTCTCATTTCCATCTTACTTGAGTTAATTAACTAACTCTGTATTAAGGTATTTCTCTCTTAATACTTTATCCACTAACTTGTTACTTTCATCATATGGTGCATGGATCATATATTAGAATTGTCCAATTGTCTTTAATGATATGGGCTTATCCATTTGATAAACACTGTTAAGATAGGATAAATCATCATGAACTATTCTAGGTATTTCTATAATCAGGATGTTATACACATCATTATTTAGTATACATCATTTCCAAAAGTTTCATGTCCATTATCATCATAAGGTGTAAAATCTATTACTCATTCATAGAGATGTTTGTACAAGGATCTAGGCATCATCTTACCTCTCAAATCCTTATTCATTAAAATTACCACATTTATCATTCACATGGTTCATCAACCCTATCCTTTATGTTTATGACATAATCATCCTATTTAATTATTTTAGCCACACCTCTGATTGGTGCACTGGATAATAAACCATCTCTAGGGTTTCATATATCATTACTTGACATACCCGGAATTGAGTCCTAGACCATATCATAATGTCAGGGTTTCACATAACATTACTTAAAACTAGGGTTTTCATATTCAATAAACCATAATTAAGCTTACTATTCATCCTAATTGGGGTTTCTCATGACATCACTCCCAATTAGGATTTTTATTCATATCACATCCCCCTAGATTAGGGTTATCATTAATATTCCACCATTAGGTTTTACTATTTCACATCATGACATTTCCCTAGATTAGGGTTTACTATTTCACATCATGACATTTCCCTAGATTAGGGTTTACTATTCATATTACATCACATTATCCTAGATTAGGGTTTACTATTTATATTACAACGAATCAAGATCATGCTATCATCATGTATGATAATTATTTCCATTAATGCCCTCAATTAGGTTAAGAATCATTAACCATCATAATTAGGATTTCTATGATCTCATTATGATGGATCATACCCTATTTAGATATATTCATTCATATTGAAAGCTTATTACTTGATTATCATTTATATAAGGAGTCTTCTCTCTCCTCTTTCTATAAGATGATTATTACATCACCCTAGTTAGACTAAGTCATATCAACCTTGGCATCATGGGTTATGCCACTACTATTGTGATCATTAAGGTTCACTTGTTCAAAGAGTATTAGTCCCTCTATCCCATCAAGGCTATCTTGGTAATGTTCACCTACTTGATCATGACATGCATTAATTCACTAATTACTTAGTCTCTTAATCACCTTAGATATCTAGGAGGTTTAGGTTAACCAACTACTAAACCATCTTGATTACTAAGGCATCAAACGATCTTGACCTTTGTAGACCTCAAACGGTCTTGCACACCAAACCCCCAAACGGTCTTGGAAGTACCTTGAAACCGTTTGGTGGTGTTGACCATTTGGTCTAGTTTGACTTTGAAACTGTTTGGTAAAGTGCACATTCAAGACCGTTTGCCCAAGGTGAGGTGAAGACCGTTTGGCCAACTTTGACTTTGAAACTGCATGGGAAAAACCAATCTTGAAACCGCATGAGATCAAATGGTTTGGGATCGTTTGGTCCCAAATGGTCTTGAGACCGTTTGGTACCAAACGGTCTTGAGACCATTTGATCCAAACCACCTCAAAACCGCATGGACCAAAAAGTGTCTCAACCACTTCAATTGAGTGAGGGTTTCCAATGTTGAACCCCTCAATTGATCATGCACTTGTTAACCACTCATCAGTTGAGTCAATTAGATCAACCCTCAAATGATTTGACACTCAGTTGACCCTTAATTGATTATCAATTAGGGCTTGGATCAATTGAATTAGGGTTTGGAATTGATCACCCTTCAACATGTATCCACATGAGTCTAATTGTTGTTGAAACCATTGAACCATCCTTCAATTGGGTCATGACCTGACCCCAAACGATCTTGGGATCGTTTGGATGACCTCCAAATGGTCTTGAGACCGTTTGCTCAAGTCCACATCAAAAACTAACTCAACCAGTTAGGGTTTGGCTCATTGATTTGATCATTAGGTCACTAATCAATTACAACTCAACTTGTTATCTTTAGATTTGCAACCACTTGACCATAGTCAACCCTAGACCTCCAAACGGTCTTGGGTGACCCCCAAACGGTATTGGGATCATTTGGACATCCTACAAACGGTCTTGAGACCGTTTTCCCATTATATCATCAAAAACCAAGTCATTCACTCAAGGGTTGAACCCTAGGTTTAGTCACCAAATCAGCAATTAATTGTTTATCAACTTGATATCTTTGGACCCTCAATTGGTCAACCCTACTTAACCCTAGACCTCCAAACGGTCTTGGGTGATCACCAAACGGTTTGAGACCATTTGGGTGATCCCCAAATGGTTTTGAAACCGTTTGGGCCACTCAACCCAAACTTCAACATGATTAAATTATTGAAATCAGCAATTAACCCGATTAGGGTTTAGGTGGTTGATGTGCCTTCAATTGGTGATTAACTTGGAATTAGTTGATGATTTTTGGTAGGTGATTATTCCACATTATTTACAACAGACCTCCAAACGGTCAATTCCTGGTCAACACATACAAACGGTCTTGGACCGTTTGCTTCTATGCGATTTATGAAACTGTTTGCATTCAAACGGTTTGAAACCGTTTGCAAAAGTTGGGAGACCGTTTGCTAAAGCAAGATTTAGGATAAACATAGATATTAACATCATCATCTTCTACCTCAAGAACAGGGGTGGTTCTTCATGGAAATAAGAACAAGAACACTTAAAGGTATCTAAAGAAGAAGAATAAGCAACGATTCTAAGGAAGGAAGATGCAAAAGCAAAGCTTAAGGGTTAGAGTTATAAAACCCACCTTAAGATCTGATCTAGAGATACAAGCTTCGTTGCTTTAATGGTGGATGAAGTTCCAAAGGTTTTCCAAGGTCCTTTATTCAAGATTTGGATGGGGAAGATGGCTAGAAGAAGGAATTGTGTGAAGAAAACCAATAAAACAACCTTGTATAAGGGTTTCCACCATGAATTCGAGCTAGATGATGACCCATACTTACCAAACCAGCTTGGTCGTCTTCCTCTGTTCCAGAGTTCCCTCTTGGTCGGCCAAAGCAAGAAGATGAGGGGAAAGAACTAAAGGAAAGATCCTTTGCTTTGAGGAAAAAGTGTGCTTATATATTTTTAGGTATTATCAAGGCAAAGAAAAAAGATAGTTATCTCTTTTATTTCTTTAACCCATCCACTCATGCTTGCTCCACCCTCGGCCATGTTTCTTCCTCCTTTTCACATGCAAAACCTCTCTCTTATCCAAGGTTAAAAGGAAAAGAAACCAATTACCTTATTAAGTTATACATTTATAAAAGGGCCATTTTGCATAAAACTTGGTTATTTGAATATTAAGGTTATCTTTCTTACTTGATCATTCAAATGATGCGCCCCTCACATTTTATTTGCTCTAATTGATGCCAAGAAACATGAGAGATACTTTAGAGGGTATATTTTACATGTTGCACTCTTGGTTTTGGGTAAATTGCACTTTACACCAAAACTAGGTTTTAAAGCACAAGGATTGTTCTACAAGCTATATCTTGGTGCCCAAGCTTGTGGAATCCATACCACTACATCATATTCATTCTCATGATGTCTCATCATCAGAGGAACATCTTAACATGTGCAATTTGTAAGTTAACCCCTCTACTTGGGTAATTTGTTCCTTAGTCCAAAATTATCAAAACAAAGTTGCAACATTGTTCAAAAAGGACTGAAATAGAAATATAAGTTCCTCAAAAGATTTAATTACATTACACAAGATAATCATAAGCATCTAATCACATATTTAAGAAAAACACCTAGGGTTAGTTCATAACCCAGGTCAGGGATGTTACATATAAATACTCACCCCCCACGACCTGGAGAGGGGTTCCAAATTTTGGGAGATTCCACCTTGTGGTTCCGCACATTCTAGGTTTGCAGATCCCCGTGGGAGCATTCTAAGGTACAAAAAGGCTGAAGTGCTCATCCTACGTCTATTCCTCCAGTTTGCTTCCATCTACCATCATTTTCCACCACCATTCACCCATATCCTACCATTCCCAACCATCTTCCAACGCCAAACATCCACCAAGTGGTTGTTCGGGGAGGAATCAAAGAGAAAGGAGAACAAGGAGTCCATAAGACCAAGGAGGATGACCCAAAGATGAGATACGGCCTATACGAAGGATAAGGAGAGAGCCACCTCTCCTCTATGGGCTAAATCTCTTCTTCTTCTCCTTTCTTCTACTATTCTCCTTTGTTTCTGTACAAATGATGTTCTTCCATCTTTGTTCGATGCCAACTATGTTTGTCCATGGCTAGTTGAGCTCTTTCTTGGCTATGAAGATCGTTTGCGCATGTTTATGTACTTTTACCTTAAGCAAGTAGTTTTATTCCAGATCTATTATGTTTTCTATTCTGCCTTCTCTTTCTGGTTATGATTGCTAGTTTGGTTGATCTATTTCTTGCTTAAACTTCTATATATACCTATATTAAGAGATTCATTGTAGAAATAGATAAGAGAAGGTAGTTTGGATCAAAATCTGAAAGGAAGATGGTTCAAGGTGATCTATGCAAAACTGTAGACCAGGGCACGGTCGAGCCCACTACCTGGTTCTGCCCAGATCACACATGTTCCTAACATCTCAGAGTATTCTAGACTTGAGAGGGTATCTAGAATATTCTAGGGCACTAATTTGTCATCCTCGAGAGATGTTTCATATCATTGATGGGTTCTAGTCACGCTACGTGAGAGCGAGTGGGATGACCTCACAAGAATAGATACAACAATGTGCACTATGTTTGGATGTAGGTTGTTTGTTGAGGTGTTCGATGGTTGTCTACGCCCGAGAATGGGTGCATAGACTACCCAACTTATGGTTACATAGCTAGGAACTCCTTCTCTCGGATTAGTAGAATCCTATAGACTTTGTTTTGTTTTCTTTTCTTTGTTTTGTTTTACTTTGTGACAACGTGCTGGACTAGTTCTAGCTCCATACTTTTATCAACTATTGGATTGGCTTAACTGACTTAAGAGAGAAATCTTAAGCGTCCTAAATGTCCCCACATCCCTATGTTCCACCCCGTAATAAAGTTACGGGGGTCCTTGAAGTTTTCAAGTTATAAATTTAAAGTCTGATCATCCTTGTGGGCCGATCACTCACTGATGATGTATGTTTGTGAAGGTGTTAGTTTGGGATGCATTATCCTTATATTAATAAATTTAAATAGTAATTTTGTTCAATAATGAAGTTAACTAGTTGAACTGAGGACTTCAATAAAATAAATGATGCCCAGAGACAACCTAGTCTGGTACCATCTAAATCATATATCCTTATTGTTGTAGGTTTAATATATATTTTCATGCTTGACATTTTTATATGTAACCATGTATTTTGAAATCAATATGAAGTTCATGATGTATCATGTAATACATTTTACCTTTTAAAACACAACTTTATGAATATTATAACCTTTCAATTTAATTGTTTCATTTGCTACATTGTTATGATTTTAATTGCATGTGACATTTTCCCCCATGTCACACTCCATGTCATTGACAACATAGAATATGTTGTAAATTTTCAAACAACTGAAGGAGTGTCATAAAATACCTTAGTTTTCTACATGCTGGAAAATTATTCTTTGAATAGATGAAATATGTTAAGCTACTTATTGTATTGATTTTGTATCTTGCATGAATATCTTATAATCAGGATGCCTATATGAATATTATTTTTTCTTTACTCCGTATACATAATTCATATATACATGCATATAATATTAATGTTTGTTATTAAAATGTTAACATTTGTTCTAATACATATATGTATGTATATATATGTATATATATTTATATAAGATATTATGTGTGTGTGTTTGACTGTGAAAATTTAATTTAATGTATATATGGAGTAAGGGGATGTGGATAAAAACTTGTTGACCTAACAATTATACATTGCCCATATTTTTATGATGACTTAACCATTCCATTCATATGTATCTAATATGTCTCTTTGACAATCAAGACCGAGCTTGATCTAATACAAGCCAAAGTCAATTCAAAAATCACTTTTGTGGAATATTCCCTAAAACCCTTAGGACAATTTTTGCAATCATTTGTATTGATGCCACGACTTGTAATTAAGATGAGAAAAAATTAGGATCACTTAAAATGAATATTTAAGCACCCAAATTGTAAGTTCCAAAATTCATTATAGGGAGTTTTTTTGGTCGATTTTCATTGTTGGTAAACTCAACCGATGCCCTTGATGGATTTTGGGAACTTCCAGAATTGGTCGAGTTTCTTTAGGACAAACTCGAACAACACCCTACAATGACTGAAATTAATATAATCCATCAAATGAGTTTCATCCAGGATAAACTCGACCAATACTTCAAATTTTCTTTGTTGCATAGTGCTATCGGTCGAGTTTGCTTTATTGAAACTCGACTAACCACACTATACAGAATGTGCAGAAAAAGTGTTTCTAGCTATTGGAGTGTTGCAAACATCAAAAGCAGATTTGTTGCGACACCCCAAATGACTATAATTCATTCCCGAGTGCTTCTATTGGCTTGTAGAACCCTTAAGCTTCATCCCAAGTTTACTTCTTATGATCCTAGCTGTAGTAGAGTGATTTTGTCTACTAAGATCCCCTTTATCTCTCTTTCTTACTAATCAAAACATCAATCTGAGTGAGATAGGTCATTTGTGAGAGAGCTACTTCCTTTTAATCATTGTGAATATCTCAATCTTCCCTTACCCGATCCCTTTATTCATGAAAAGTTGGTGAAAGCTTCTCCTTGCTAAAGGAGAAGGTGAAGGTTGGTGATCCTTGAGAAGAGTGGGTCATTCCTTCAAGGTGAGGGACTTGTTGCAAGAGAGGAGATCCTTGGGGAAGGTGTCCAGATCCTTGTAAAAGTGGGTAAGATCTAGTAGAGGTTGAAGACTCTTTCTCAAAGGATATGTAAGACCTTGTAAGGTTTATTGTCTTTGATTGATCCTTAAAATGGAAGGCTAGATATCCTTCACCTGCAAAAGGAAGGTATAATTGTATGTCTTATAATGGAATATAAGTATGCAATAGTTGCAAAATCGTAGATCTTGACCTCTTTAGGTCGTGGATGTACACTCTCCTAGTTTGGAGTTTAGAATCACTCTACATAGCTTGTTCTTAATATCATTCAATCTCTCTCATCCTTGCTATGTATGTATAGTTGCACACAAATTACATATCTATAATATTATCTCTTAAAGTAATTTGAAAATCTATTGAATCTTGTTTATGTGTTTAAGCTCTATTCACCCCACTTATAGATCCCATTGATCCATCAAGTGGTATTAGAGCCATGGTCTTCTCTGACAAGATCTCCCATAAGATGAGAACATGGATGACAACCTTCTAGGTTATCACAACTTGGAGGGTGGATTCTTCATGAGATATCCAATCTTCGACGACACAAACATCCTTTATAGGAAGAGGAGGATGCACTTCTACTTGAAAGGGATGAACTACGACATGTGGAAAGTGGTCATCCTTCCCTAAAAGGAGTCAGGAGAGATGTGGCTACTTGAGATGAAGTTGCATTGGAGAAGACCTAACTAATTGCAAATGCCATAAGCATAATTTATACAGCCCACATTCCTTTTGAATTCAACTAGATATCTTCTTAGGACACCACCTATGAGATATGGAACAAACTATACATCACCTATGAAGGGACCAAGAAAGTCAAGGAGTCCAAGGTCTACAAGCTCAAGGGCATCCTTAAGAACTTAAAAATGGGTAAGAAAGAGAGAGTGGTTGAGATGTACTCAAGACTCAACACCATTATAAATGCAATTACTTCTTTGGGCCAACTTATGAACCAAGGAACCATCAACTCTAAGATCCTTAGGTCTCTTCATAGGAGGTGGCAATCCAAGGTGACCTCCATTTAATAAACAAGAATCCTTAGTGAAGTTCCTACTGAAGAGATCATTGGGAATCACCAAGCCTATGAGTCAAGACTTGAAAAGCAAGAGGAAGAGGAAAATCTAGAAGAGAAGGAGTCAAAGAATATGAAGGAGAATGCCTTCAAAGCTCAAGTGGAGGCAATTGTTGTTCAAAAACAACTTGGTTGTCAGCCTAATCCTTCCTCAACTAAAGATGAAGCATCTAGTGATCATGAAGTTAACTACTCCTAGGGGAAGCACTTCAAGGGAAAGCCCTCCTCCTCCTCTAATCCAAGGTTCTATGAGTGTGTCCAAAAAGGACACTACAAGAATAATTGCCCAAGGAAAAGAAGTCCTACCAAAAAAGCAACTCCAAGAAGAAGGAGGACTAAAAGAAGGATAGCAAGTCCAAGAGGAAGGAAAGAAGGAAATAAGAATCAAGGATGCAGCCCATTCCGCTTGGGAGGAGTCTTCCTCAAGTGATTTTAGATCCAATGAAGGAGATTATCACCTTGCTCTCATGGCCTCAACTAGTGAAGACATATGTGAGGTAATTGAGGTAAGTGAGGTAAGTCAGGTAAGCTTGAATGAATTATCTAAAGAGTCCCTCATTGACATGGTTAATGTTTCCTGTTATGCTTATGCCAAATGAAAATCTAAGAAGAAAAGATTAGGGAAAATTATTGATGGCTTGTATGCTAAAATTGATTTTCCTGAGCAAAATGAAAAAAGTTCATCTTGTTAGTATAGATTCATTGCAAGGTCAATTTCTTGATTGCAATACAACACAGTGGGTGTAGAGAATGGTACTTATCTTAAGAACATCAATAGTCTTAAAAATCAAAACTGATTGCCTTAATGACCTTGTGTTGATTAGAACTGAAAGTGATAAGCTTTTTGATAAGTTTAATCATCTTAGAGATGCTTGTGATGGTTTTAAGGATGAAAATAGAATCTATCTTAATGATATTACTATGCTTAGAAGTGAAAATGATAGATTTCTTGTTAAAGTAAATGATCTTTCTTTTAGACCTCTATTTCCTAGTATTCAAGTAGCTAGTATTTCTTTAAAAAAAGATTCTTATCTTACTAAATCCCTATGCCTTGCTCAAGATGATATTTCTAGTCTTTCCTCTAGTGTCATTACTCTTAGTGATGATAATCATAGACTTAGAGAGGCTTTGCAAAAGTTCCTCAAAGGGGGAAAGTCCCTTAATGTTGTCCTTGAGCACTCTATCAAACAAGTTGATAGTTGTGGTTTGGGATATGAGGAAGCTCCAAAGAGCAAGGTCAATGACAAGAGAAAGACCAAGAAGCCTCTTAATCCATGGAGAGACTTAAAACTCTAAATGCTCTGTGGTTTGCTCTCATTTCTGGGTTGATGATCATTATTCTACTTATTGTCCTTACAAGGAAAAGGAGACCAAACCAAACATGAAATGGGTCCCCAAGCTAACCCCAGATTCCAAGGTTTGAATTGGACACTGACATCTTCCTTTATTGTAGGTAAAAGGAAAATCGATTGTTGATAGTGGTTTCTCCAAGCATATGACTGGTGATATAAGCCACTTCAATAATTTCACAAAGAAGGAAGGAGGATCAATGACTTTTGGTTATTAAAACAAAGGTAAAGTGATAGGTCAAGGTGATGTGGGTGATTTACTATGCATAAAGAATGTACTTCTTGTGTATGGACTACATCATAATTTAATTAATGTTAGCCTATTATGTGATAATGGTTATCTTATTTTATTTACCTCACTTGAATGCTTGCTTCTATATTCCCTCTCCTACAATGTCATATATAAGGGAACTAGAAATAAACCTTTAGGTTATTGTTCTTGATTCTCTTAAGTCTATTTTTGGTAAATGCCTTGTTGTTGATAAAAGTGATATATTTTTGTGGCACCATAGGCTTGGTCATGTAGATATGCATCTGGTGAACAAGTTGAGAAAAAAGTAAATGGTCAAAGGACTTCCTAAATTAGACTTTAAGAAGGATGAGGAAAGCCAACCTTGTACACCAGGAAAGAAAACCAAATCCTCCTTTTAATCTGAAGGAGTCCTTAGTACCAAGAGAGAACTTGAACTTCTTCACATTAATCTATTTGGACCAATGAGAACTCAATCGTTGTGTGGTAGCAATTACTATCTCATGATTATTGACTATTTCTCTCTCTATACTTGGATTTTCTTCTTAGTTTCAAAAAGTGATACTATCAATGTTTTCTCTACTTTTTTACAAACAAATTAAAAATGAAGCTTCTTGTTGAACTAGTCTTTATCTGTAGTGACCATGGGGGCAAATTTGAAAATGATATGTTTGAAAGTTTTTGTGAGGAATCTGGTTATACACACAAATTTTCTTCCCCTCCTACACCTCAACAAAATGGGGTTGAAGAGAGAAAGAATAGGTCTTTATAGGAAATTGCTAGGACCATGCTTCTAAAGCATGATACTCCCAGGAAGTTTTGGGCCGAATCCGTTAGCACCTCATGTTTTATGGAAAATTGGGTCTTCACTCATCCTTCCTTATTGGAAACCCCCTATGAGTTATGGAATGATAGAAAACCCTCTATCGATCTTTCATGTTTTTGGTTGTCCTTGTTTTGTTTTATACACTAAGGACTCTCTCGACAAGTTTGATGCAAAATCCTACAAGGCTTTCTTTATAGGCTATAGAACTAGTAGTAGAGCATATAGAGTGTTTAACATTGAATTGTCTAAAGTAGACGAATCTATCAATGTTAAATTTGTTGAAAATAACCCCTCTTTTTCAAGGAATATTGTGAATTATGTTGTTTTAGACAAGATGATTCCTATATTAAAAGGTCTCACCATCATTGACAAAGGAAAAGACGTGGTAGTTGATGAAGAAGAGAAAGAAGAAGAAAACAAGGATCCAACTCCTCAATTTGCTAAAGATCATCATAAATAGATCATAAATAGCAATACTTTTGAAAGGGTGACGATGTGGGCGACCTTCAATAAAGAACAAGATGACAACACCTTCATCTTACAACTTGAGCCAAAGAACTTGAAAGAATCTCTTAAAGATGATGAATACATCCTAGCTATGGAAGAGGAGCTAGATCAGTTCGAGAAGAACAAAGTGTGGACCTTAGTGCTAAGACCAAATCAAAGGAACATCATTGGAACCAATTGGGTCTACCATAACAAGCTAGATGAAGGCGTGAGAGTTGTAAGAAACAAAGCATGGTTAGAAGGTCAAGGGTATAACCAACATGAAGGTACTTATCTTGATGGAACTTATGCACCTATTGCTAGACTGGATCTATTAGAATGATACATGCCTTTGCTAGATATAAAAATGTCTTGCTTTACCAAATGGATGTTAAAAGTGTGTTTCTATATGATAAAATAGATGAGGAAGTCTATGTGGCACAACCTCCCGACTTTGAACATGACAAGGTTCCTAACCATGTCTATTTGCTACAAAAATCTATCTATGGACTCAAACAAGCCCCTAGAGCTTTGTATGAGAAAGTAAAGAACTTTTTACTAGACAATGGCTATGTCACGGGCAAAGTTGATTCTACCCTCTTTCTCAAACACACTTTGGGCAACTTTTTAAATATTCAAATATATGTTGAAGATATCAGATTTGGCAGAACCAATTTTGATCTTTGCAAGGAGTTTAATTCTCTTAACAGAGTGAGTTCGGGATAAGTATGATGGGGGAGATTACTTATTTCCATGGATTCCAAATCAAGCAAACAAAGAAAGGAAACTTCATTAACCAAGGCAAGTATGCAACTAAACTCTTAAAGGACTTTGGGATATAGAACACCAAGCCAATGGAAACCCCCATGTAAAACACCGCAAAACATTATAGAGATGAGGAAGGTGAGATGGTAGATGGGAATCTCTATAGAGGTATGATTGGTATCTTGTTATATTTGACTACCTATAGACCTGATATTATGTTTAGTGTGGCATGTGTGCAAGATTTTAATTGAGCCCTAGAAAATCCCATCTCGAGAAGTTAAGTGCATTCTAAGGCACCTAGCCAAAACCCAAACTTTTGGACTATGGTATCCCAAGTCAAGGTATATTACTCTTACTGCTTATAGTGATGTGGATTAAGCGGTGTGGTTAATTGAAAGAAAGTGCACAAGTGGCACTTGATTCCTCCTTGGACCATTCTTAATTTCTTGGTTCTCTAAGAAACAATGCACAATGGCTCGTTCAACTATACATGCTGAATACATTGCAGGTGGGAGTTGTTTTGCCCAAGTGCTATGGATGAAGCAAATGCATCAAGACTTTAATATTCATTATGATTCTTATCCTATCTACTATGATAATACTAATGCAATCAATCATTGTTATAATCATATATTTCATAGTAGAGCTAAACATATAGAATTCCACCATCACTTCCTTTATTACCACATTGCCAAGAAAGATGTCTATATATCACATGTTGACACAAAAAATAAACTTGCGAACATTTTCACCAAACCTCTAGCTAGAGAGAAATTTACTCTCATTAGATCAAAATTTCTTATATCTGGTCTTGATGTAGATATGTCTTCTAGCTAGATGTTCTCTTACCTATATGGTATTTCTCAATATTTGCTCATCTCATACATGATAATCCGACATATTCCTAGTTTTAAATGCCTTATTTTGCGTATTTTTGGCTATTTTTCACAAATGCTTTTTTATCACAAAATAGTAGCCAATAATGAGTGGAAAGTGCCTTAATATGTTCGAAATGCATAATACACTCGGAAAATAAATTTACATAGCACTCTAGTGGCCTAGAATTAAGTTTAATATATTTTTGACAGACTTTCTTGTCGGTCGAGTTTGTTCGGGGTAAACTCGACTGACAACTAACCCAAGGACTGAACACACAACAATGTCTGATGACTTCACTAAATCTCAAACTCGATGGACAACATTGTTTCATGAATATATATATATATATATATATATATATATATATATAAAGTCAACTAAACTTTTCCCTATTAGCTAGAGAAAAATCGAATGACCTGTCTCCCCTTCAGTTCTCCTTGAACGCTAGTTCACCAAATCCCCTTTCCTAGCCCTATCTAGCCTAATTTGACCTTCCCTACCTCAAACCTAGCTTGGGTGGCCTACTTCTTGAGTTCTCTTCCTTATCTGGCATCATTTGTAGTTGATCTTCTTTCCGTGGCGTTCAATATGAAAAAGAAAACATGTCCTTCAGGGGACCTTTGTCTTCTACATCAATTAGGCATCTCTCTTACGACAACTCAAAAAGTCATTGTAAAAGTCCATAACCTCCCTAGCCACATAACCCTCAATAATACTCCCTTTAGGGTGATAATAGTTCCAAACATTACCTTTAAAAACACTCATGTACCATGTAAAAGGATACATCCAATGCAAGAAAACTGGTCCCAACATGTTCACTTCCCTAGTTAAATAGACAAAAAGATGTAACATGATATTAAAGAATGAAGGAGGAAAATACACCGTAGCGCGATTCAAGAAAGAACCGGCACGTTAGCTCTGTGACGCGATAGCTCTGTGGCGGTGATAGCTCTGTGGCGTTGCTCCCCTCCGCTTGATCGGGGGTGACAAGGCTGAGCCATGGTGGGGACGGACCAGGGTGGGGCGGGCTCCTCCGTCCCTCCTTCTACAATCGGTCCCCCTGGTTCTTCCCCCGAGTCGGAGGGTGCCTCTTCCTCCTCTCAGGAGGGTTGGGTGGATCCGCAAACAGACGTCACGAAGGGAAGATCATGGGCGGTGATAGCCAAGCCAATGGTGGTGCAGAGGCGCTTCAAACCGGTGTTCATGCCAGAGGACCCCAGAGATCCTACTTTCAAGGAGGGCGACAACAGGCTGTGGCTTAATTTCTCTGAACCTGTGGTGAAAGCAATGGACGAGTTTCATCAGCACTCGATCATTGTCCAAATCTTAGGCAAGGAGGCAACCCTTCAACAGTTGTACGGATGGATGATTAGAGCTTGGAGACCTAAAGGAGAACTACAACTTTCTCCTCTGGTGGGAGGGCTTTTTCTTGCCAGGTTGGCCTCAGCAGAAGACATGGGAGTCACAGTTGACCAGGGGCCATGGTTCTTTGATGAACACTTGGTCCTTGCTCGGAGGTGGACTCCTAAAGCCGATCTAAGACGAGCGTCCCTCACATATGCCCCTGTCTAGATTACGCTCCCTGAAATCGGCCAACACTGGACTCGCAGAGCCATCTCCATCATTGCTTGTGGGGTTGGTGAGCCCAAGGTGATCAACTTTTTGTTTGAAGGAAAACTTGTTGGTGCTGCACACATATGTGTGGAAATGAAAGCGGACAAAGCTCCTCCGAAGGAGGTCATGATTGAAATGCCAGACGGGAATGCCTTGACGATAAGGGTTCTGTATGAAGCCTTACCGGATAGATGTGAAGATTGTTTGGTTTTTGGTCATGCGACAGGTCGCTGTCCTGGTGAGAGGGTAACACACGCTGAACCTCACATGATGAAGGTCCCTGTTCAGAGAAACACTCAATTGACTAAGAGAAATGGAGGTAGGGGCCGTAGTCGGGGCCCGTCGAAGAGTAACAGAGCCAATTCCAGTAAAACAACTGCTGCCAACACTTCATCCTTTTTGAACAAGGAAGTTGGCACAACCCCCATAGAGATACCCGATAAGGAACGAAGTAATGAGACAGCCACGACCTCTGACAAAGGCAAGGGGAAAGCTGTAGTGGTTGCCGTTCAGGACACCACAATTATTGAAGAGGGAGAAATTCTGAGAGAGATACAAACATGTCACCCCGGTCACAAAGTAAACAATGTAATTGCTATTCCTTCCACAGGAACAACCACTCACAAGGTAGCTGAAACACATGTTATCCCTGTGGTGAACCTGTTCGCTTCCCTGGAACATGAAGATGAAGGAGACACCCCGGTTGATGAAGGGGATATCCGTAGCCGGAGCCCAAGACATACTAGAAGTGTTGCTAACAAAAGCAAGGGTCGTCCCAAATCCAAGAATGGAGGAGGGCCATCAAACACCAGTTAATTAAATGTCAATAATGGCGTGGAATGTCCGGGGGGACTTCTATACCGGAGACACAAAGGAAATTAAGGAAGATTCTGAATGAGATCCAAGCAGAGGTTGTATGCTGTTTAGAAACAAAAATCAAAAGAACCATAGCAGATCGGGTGAACTCTCTGTTCCCAGCACAGTGGAGTTGTATATCCAATCTTGACAAAGTAGATGGTGGAAGGATTGTCATAGGGTGGAACCCCCTAATATGGCACATCGATCTCATCAGCTCTACTGATCAAATAGTAACAGTTAGTTGCTTCAACCATGGAGGCTTCTCATGTATCCTTTCAGCTGTATATGGTGAAAATCTCGAGTATGATCGTGATAGGTTATGGCCAGTTTTGGAAGCCACAACTCAAGAAGAAATCTCATGGCTGGTGTTGGGTGATTTCAACAACACTAGACAGAATAGCGAGAAGTATGGAGGCAAGAGGGTGCCAGATAGAATCCTCAACAAGTTCAATACAACCATGGACATTGCAGGTCTACATCAAGTTAACATGATGGGAGGCATCACCACCTGGTCTAATAAACAACGACCGACTAGACACATCTCTAGCTTCCTTGACAGAGGCTTCATTAATAACGCCTGGCTAGATGTGCTCCCCAATGTTGCCATCAGATTGGGAGCACATTATTTCAGCAATCACGCCTGGATGAAGGTTTATATTAATCAATCCCCTAACCCCCCCCACCCTTTCAGATTTCTTAATGTGTGGAGTGACTGGAATGGCTTCAATGACTTGATCAAAGAGTGTTGGGCTATCCAGATAAAAGGCAACCCACTCTACAGAGTTGTCAAAAAACTTCAGCACACCAAAAAAGCTCTCAAGAAGTGGTCTAAAGAAAAGGTCAACTTGCCAAACCTCATACGTGAAGCCAAGATAAACTATGAGGTAGCTACCATGAACCTATGTCTCAATCCTATTGATGTTAGGGCTGTTGAAGAAGAAGCCAAATGTGAGGACAGAATCATGAAACTTGAGAAAGCGGAAGAAGTTTGCTTATGGCAAAGAAGCAGACTAAAGTGGATATCTGATGGAGACCGGAACTCCAAAATCTACCATGCAGCCATTAGGAAAAAAGAAATGAGGGACTCTATCTATGAACTAATCAATGAAAAAGGGGAAACAGTTGAAAAACGTGAAGAACTGGCAGTTACTGCTACTCAATACTTCACCATCCTATACAACAACAATCATTCATACTCTTTTGATGATAGTTGTCTACCTACAAAGAAGGTTACCACTGAGATGAACGCTACTCTAAGCAAGGAAGCTACTGACGAGGAAATTAAAAAAGTGCTTTTTCCATTCACTACTCCAAAGCCCCAGGTCCAGATGGCTTTAATAGTCATTTCTTCCAAAAGGTTTTGTCTTTAATCAAACATGATATATGCCTTGCTGTGAATTGGCTTCTTAGCGGTGGAGCGATGGTTAGAGTAGTTAATCATGCTTTTATTAAACTGATCCCCAAGAACAACAATGCAAAGACGATGACAGACTTCAGACTGATAGCGTGCTACTCAGTGTTATATAAAATTATCTCCAAACTTCTGGCTAATAGACTGAAAGAGGTTTTACCCCATATTATCTCACCAAATCAGAATGCCTTTATCAAAGGTAGGAACATGTCGGACTGCTCGCTCTTGGCTACATAATTTCTCAATGAATTCAATATGAAGAGATCTAACACAAAAGCTTGTATGAAGATTGATATCAGCAAGGCTTACAATCATGTAAACTGGGAATACCTCTGGCAGGTGATGTACTTTATGGGGTTTGATCATAATTGGACATACATTATCAAACAATGCGTGGAGACGTGCTCGTTTTCTATCCTCATAAATGGGTGTCCTAATGGCATGTTCAGATCTTCGAATGGCCTTCGCCAAGGAGACCCGTTGTCCCCGCTCCTCTTTACAATGGTGATGGAAGGTTTGACCAAGATGATTGATACGGCTGAAGATAGTGGCCTGATTAGAACTTATACAATCAAAGGGACAAAAGTGATGACTCACATCATCTTCGCAGATGATGTCCTCCTTTTCATAGTAGGCAATATGAGAAGACTCAAGGAATACAAACACCTTCTTCTTAAGTTTGGTAAGCTCACTGGTCTATATGTGAGCACCATAAAATCACAAGTATACTTCTCCAAATCTTGCGACAATAGAAGGGGTAGACTTAAGAAAGCTATTGGCATGAAAGTTGGCAGTCTTCCTACCATATATTTGGGCTTCCCCCTCATTGTAGGTCACATAACATCCAAGAACTTCTGCGGCTGTCTTGATAGGTACAAAATTAATATTGAGAAATGGAGTGGGCTCCGTATATCTATGGCAGGTCATCTTGTGCTGATCAGATCTGTGTTACAAAGTTTGCTTCGCTTCTGGACCTCTATGGGTGCTATACCCAACCCCATCTTGCTTTCTCTCAGGTCTCTTACAGCTGGTTTCCTTTGGGTGGGGTTGAATCACGCCATAGCTTGGGAAACTATTGCTAAACCTTTCCAGGAAGGAGGCTTGCAGATTAAAGATGCAGAGGAACTCATGCAGAAGAGTAACGCCAGTCGTGTCTTAAGATTTATCAACTCACTGCAGTGCTGCTAGACAGCTTGGATGAAGAAAAGATATGGTTCTAATCTTGTTTGTTATGAGAGGAGCAGACCCTCCCGCCTTTGGCGTGTTATGTGTGCCCATGTGGTAGCCAATCAACACCTGTTTTGCGTTGATGTGAATGGTGTTTGGTCTTCTAATCAGTCACCATCGATCAACACTGCTACAGGCTTTCCCGTTACGGGGTTGACTGCTAACTTATGGGGACGTGCGCACTACCCCAAATGGAGTGTTTTCTGTTACAAAGCTATTCAAAACAGACTCCCTTCTCTTGATAGATTGGCCTATTGGGGCATTCTTATTGACGAGACTTGCCTTTTATGCAAAGATACAAACGAGATGAATACACATCTATTTTTCAACTGCAGATGGTCTAAACAGGTCTAGAGTATCATGTGCCTCAGAAACGGTTGGGGCCAGAACGTCCCCAATAATCTTAAAGAAGCTATCAAATGGGCCGACAATGAGTTTAAACATGACAAATACCAGAAAAGCTACGCCTACCTCTGTATAATGGGGCTGAGTTATTTTATATGGAATGAGAGGAACAAGAGAATGCATGAGAATAAGGAGTCCAGCCAGAATATGTTAGCATCGAACTCAAGTGGCATATGAAGAATAGAAATTACATTTTGTATAGGTTGAATGATAATACTCGTACTTACTGGGGTTTTTGTATGTGACCCCCAGTTTTAGTTTCTTATGGGCCCTTTTCCAGGGTGCCTTGTCTTATTCTGTATAGTTTCAACTATACCACCTTTTTGGTCTATATATTTACCTTATTCCAAAAAAAAAAGAGGAGGAAAATACACCTCAACATGGCATAGGATAACAACCATATCTCTTTGCAATTTATCAAGATTCTCAAGATCAATAACTTTTCCACATAGAGTGCTGAAGAAGAAACAAAGCTTGGGGATTGCAAACCTGACATGCTTCAACAATATAGATCGAATTGCCACATGCAATATTTGTTGCATTAGAGTGTGACAATCACGAGATTTAAGACCTATCAACTTCAAATCCTTCATTGATACCAATCTATGGATATTGGAAGAGTAACCATGTGGTACCTTAACATTAAGCAAGCACTCACAAAAATTTTCTTCTCCTTTCTAAACTATGTGTAACAAGAAGGAGGTAAATATGTCTTTCTGTCACTACTAACTTCTTTTGTTAATTCTTTCCTTAAGCCCATTTCATGTAGGTCCATTCTGGATTTGATGCCATCTTTAGTCTTACCTGGTATATTCAACAGAGTACCAATGAACATTTTTCTCAGCATGCATGACATCAATACAATGCCTAACTGTCAAAGAAATCCAATAAGGAAGATCCCATAATATTGACCTCTTCTTGTATAAAGACCTACCATTGTGTGGGAATGATACATTGTGATCTCTTACCAAATGCATTGACAAAGTCTTTTACTCTTTCATAAACAACCTCTCCCGATATAGGTATAGGGGCACTCCATTCCTCATTCGATCCATTCAATAATTTGCAAAACCTTTGGTAATGATGAACTTTTAGAAGAAACCTTTGATGACCAAGATATACAGTCTTGTTGTCATGTTTTAGTCATATTAAATCAATGTTCTCTTCACATATAGAGCATGCTTTGGATCCTTTGACACTATATCCAGACAAATTCCCATATGTTGGAAAGTTAGTAATAGTGCAAAACAACATAGCATACAAACAAAATGTCTCTCTATGTGAATCATCGTAGTTCATCACACTTTCTCCCTAGAGTTTCTTTAAGACATCAATTAGAGAGGTTCAAGATAAACATCAATATCATTACCAGGTTGTTTAAGGCCTAATATCAAAATGACAGCATGACATACTTATTTTTCTCACATAACCATGGAGGAAGATTGTATATAACAATCATAGAAGGCCAAGTGCTATAATGGCTGCTTAGTGTGCCATATGGATTCATCCCATCAGTAAAAAGCCCAAGTCTTTGATTCCTGAGTTCTTCACAAAATGCACGGTACAATAAATCAATCTTCTTCCACTTATGGGGAATCAGAAGTAAGTGGTAGGGTCCCATCATTATTTTTCTTTACCTTTGCATGCCACCTTAAATTCTCCGCATCCATTGTATTGACAAACAAGTGTTGAAACCATGGTATTATAGGTATATACAACATCACCTTGATAGGAGATTCAGTTTTGGACTTCCCCAAAGTCATCATTGTATACCTTGACGCTCCACATTTTGGACATTCTTTCAAATCAACATAATCCTTTTGAAATAATACAACATAATTTGGGCATGCATGTATCTTCTTAGCCTTCATTCCCATTGGGCACAACATTTTCTTTAATTCGTATGTTGAGATTGGAAGCTTGTTGCATTCAGGAAGAATTTCTTTCGACAAAGACAACAATGACATGAAGCTTTTTTAGATCCATCTATTGTTAACCTTTAGAGTATACAATCTCAACACAATGCTCAACTTCGTAAACTTAGTACAACCAAAGTATAATGGTCTCTTAGCATCATGCCCAATGTTTCTAAATAAGGGAGATGGACCAGTGTGATCTACCCCACAACTATCTAGCATCACATCAACCATGTCTATCAGAATCGGGTCAAACACATCTACATCGTCGGTGACACTTTCTTCTTCAATATAAGTACTACTATCAAAATCTATTGATCTCATAGTAGGAATCTCTCCATGCCAAGATTTACTCCTAATTAAGGACACCAACACTAGTTCACTTGCATTTTGTGCATGCTTGCAAAATTATTCACGCTAAAGGAATCAATCAATCACATAACCTCATGAATAAGCATGTATATTAGCCTATTCTCCTAATTAAGCACTCACCACAGTGGTGGAGCTGGTTGCGACAACAATGATTGGAGGTGGAGCTGGTTGCGACAATAGTGGCTGGAGGTGGAGTTGGTTGTGGTGGTTGGAGGTGGATCTGTGGCTAGAGAGAGGAGGTGGTAGAGAGTTCCAGCAACAATGGTAGAGAGTTGTGGCTGGATCAGGAGCGGACAACGACATTGCAGGCTGATAGAGGAGCAGTTGCCGGAAACAACGGCGACAGGGGATCAAGAGAAGGTGACAACATTTTTGGTGACTTGAGAAGGAGTTGCAGGCGGCAATGGCAGCGGAGGTTGGACCTGGAGCAGCGACGAGAGTAGTTATTGACAGAAGGAACAAAAGTAGGCTAGAGACTGTGGCAGTGGTGGCAAGCAGAGCAAGAGTGCAAAGACAGAGGTTGGAATTACCAGAGCTAGGGAAAGATCGCACGATCAAAAGACAAATTTTGGGGGAAAGTCTATTTTGCACCGGTGCTCTTAAGTTCCACATAGACGTCGGTTACTCGCCACAACTAACATTTAAGATCTTAGACGTTGGTTAATACAAAAAACTGACATCTAACCTAGTGACTTAGACGTTAGTGTTCCGTAACCAATACAAGAGGCCATTATCCGAATGAAAAAAAGCAATCTGATTAAGGCTTGAGTTGTCAGTTGTGTACCAGAATTAACACCTAACCTGGAGACTTATACATCAGTTCTCCTTAAAAAATCAATGTCAGAGGCCATTATTTGTAAAAAAAATCATCCTGATTTGTGATTGAGTAGTCAATTTTCTTTTCCAGATTTGACACTAGGGTGCAAGTTGAAGGAACACTTTTTATAGGGATGTCGCGGGAAGACTTTAACATCAGTTTCTTGACATAAAATTGACACCGATTGTGCAATATTTTGCATTTTTTTTCTCCTAAGAATCAATGTCAATGTTTGAGGATAAAAACCAAGGCCATAAGTATATTGAAGGGAAATGTTTATTTCATGTGAAGGTGTCTGTCATCGGTTCCTAGACAACCGACGCTTAACCTAAAATTTTTGGAGGCAAATATTTTTCCCTGAAAAATTATATTTTGTAGGTTATTTTAGATGCCAATTTGTGAAAATGAAACTGACGCTAAAGAAAAAGAAGTACGCATGTCTTTTCTAAATTGACAAGACTTAATAAGAGGTGACGTTATTGCTTGTGAACCGACATTGTTTGGTGTTTAGTGTTGCTTTTTCAATGGAACCAACATCAAGAAAAGTGACATTAGAGGTTAGAAATGTACTAGTGAATATAGATAATAATTATTTGTAAAAAGAAAAATTATTGGTTACATATTATATATTACAATAATGAATCCATTATGTATTTAGCACTATGCCAAAAAACCTAAGCGTGTGGTAATTTCATGTTAAGTAGTGTCACTTCAATCTTAATTGTTCCAAACCCCTAGGACTTAATGTGTGTAATGCTTTGTCCTAACAAGAGAGTCAAGAAAAAATGAGGAGAGTCGGAGCCAAAGTCCTTTCTCGAGCTGATAGAGATTGGCCAAGGAGTAGATAAAGATGGACTTTGTTGTTGCATTATCCAATCATCATGTAGAGTTTTAATCTCATAATTTGGACTAACCCCACTCAGTTCCCCCTTTTTTCCTTGTTTTGAATCTCGTCACTAATGCTGAACTTCTGACCATCTTGTTGCTTGGTTTTTGAGTGGATAACTCTGACTTGGAGTTTCAAACTTATCTAGGTCCTTGGTTTGTGCTGTGAGCATCCTCCTTCTAGTTTTTGGAACTTTGCTCATGGATATCCATGGCATAATTCACCATTGGAGTTCTTGGCACCTTGATAGCCAGTGTCTTAGCTCATTGAGATTGATTAGACCTTAGGATCTCATTTGCAAGGTCAGTTGCTCAAGATCAACCTCATATCTTGATTTTTGATTTGAGGTTTTCTTCTGACTATCTTTTCCATATGGTCCAAGAGTCAAAGAAACCAAGGAGTAAGAACCTCGTGCTTGCCTTGTGGGCTTAATCAACTAATTTATTTTCCAAGGACATTTTTGGTTTTTCGATGCACATTTTGATAACAAGAAATGTGAGTAGGATTGGGATAGGTGGCCTACTAGCCCATCTCTGGAAAACACCACTATCCTAGTGGATGCTAAATCAATTACATGGAATTTCCTCAAATTTTGATTGGCATATCTTCAAAGATTCATAATAAGTCACCCCTTTATTAGAAAATTTGACTAAAATATGTTTTGAAAAGGTTTTTGAGCAAAGAAAGTTATATATTTTATTTTTTTGACTAACCATAGTTGATTAATAAGTTTTTATTAGGGTTTAAGGGTGATGACTAAAATATAATAGGATATAATTTTTTTATTAACATGATAATTATGGTTTATCAACCCTAAGAGTATGATTAGGGTTTCATCAACCTATGATGATCAACTAGGATCATTTTCTAATAAATCCAAGAGGGACCATGCACTTTTAGTATTAAGTATTAGTTTTTCAACCTTCTTATGATTATTATGATGATCTAGATGAATTATATGCATAGTTATGTACTCCAAGTTGAATGTTACTTACTCAAATGTTCCCTAAAGTTATTGAATCATTCTTGTGCTTTCAATATTATTTCAAGAATCTATGTTATGTTCATGTTAAATCCAAGTAAAGTTGACTATTCCAAGTTTATGATAAATAGTGTAATGGGTTGTATTACTTTTCCCCATCATGTTAATAGTGAGCCCTGGTGCAATATGAGTTCACATGGAACATAATGGCACTCAGGTGCAACCATGAGCTGAATTTGGAGCATAAGTAATGGCACTAGGTGAAAATCACAGGCTCAAATGAAACATTAGTTGATCCTATAGGCCTTATGAGCATAGTTAGTGCATAAGAGAAGAGGACACAATAATCAACTTCTAAGATCATAATATGTGAAGAGAATTTTATTGCTCAGTCAATTTCATATTTTTTCCTTATTTCTGAGTTATTTTTTGCTATTATAATACTCAATGGCGTTTAATCTTACATGGTTATCACTTAATGCATCCACGAGGAAGTGATATCCATAGGATTAAAGGATAAGTGAGCATAAACAAGGAGAATACATCTCAAAGATGATTTAGGAGTTTAGCTCTGGTGGGGTGCCAACTATCTGATGAATTTAGTTTTATTTTCAATTAATATGAATATCATGCACTAGTCAATTTAGTTCAAATATTAACTTTTCTATTTTGGAACTTGAGACATGAGAATTGCATTTTTATAGAGTTAGTTGAATGTGGTTATATTTGTATGCAATGATTATCATTCTTGTGACGTCCCTGTTGAAGATGAATGGTTCCATTAGATTTATATGCATTTAAAAAGTGGGATATTACAATATGGTATCAGAGCTAAAAAATATAGTTGGCCACTGATATTTTCTCATAATTTCCTAGGTAGCTCTTTCATACCTCCCTTGATGTTTGAAAACATATGAATGGAGGAAGGAAGTTAGGAAGTTAGAATGTATATCTCTTTTACTTGAGAGGTAGTAATCCTACAAGAACTACAAGTTTAAAGAGATATCTATGTATAAGTTTAAGGGTAGGAGATTATCTAATTCAAATCCTTTGCTTTAACTCTATCATATATGGTGCCATGTCCTCTCTTCCCCTCAATGGTTATAGCCAACTAATTGAGAGTTTTAGATGAAATGTCAAGAACATAAATGACTTATTATGTATATGTTCTTATTGTTGATGGTATATGTGGTATGGAACATGTATGCTACTGAGATATTGAACAGTGGAATGATGAGATCTTTGATCGGCCTAGATTACATGTCCAAACGTGGAGTGAATCTAGAGTAGTTGGACTTTTAAAGAAATAACTCGACTCTCAGGCCCCCGCAACGATAAATGGGGTCTGATGTAGCGATCGAGGTCGAACATAGGGACAAGGTTGGTAGTGTTAAGCGCATAGAATCTAACACTCTTATACTCTAGGGAAAAGGGTATTTTAAGGGGTGTTCCCTAAGGAATGATGTCTCTCAAAATAAATCAAGTAAAACATAGATAATAAGAATGAATGAAAATGAAAATAAGATGAAAAAGGTATATGGAATGAAAACTCGGATCGGGTTTCACCTACTTAGACATCTCTCCAACATGCAACATCATCTCTCTCTCTCTCTCTCATATACTCTCATCAAGATTACAAACAACCATCTATAGCGTCGAATATGTTCTCTCTCAAGATGAGGATAAATCTAAGTCTTAGGGTAGCCTCTCTCTCAAGATGACCACATGTAAACCACAAAGCATAACATATGATTTCAAGCTTTAGCATTCCAACACTCTCATGCTTTCATACTACTCCATAACAAGTGATAAAAGTGATATTACTCTGTCAAGATATCAACTATCAAACATCACAAGATGGTAGCTAAGCATGCAAGTGAAGCTTTAAAACAAGTGTATGGAGATAATCTTGACAAGAATATATATATATATATATATATATATATATATATATATATTCAACAGAAAGAGACAATATACATGTTGAGAGAGCCTTAGTGGCTACTCCCAACCCAAGTTAAGGTGTTTAGTCACTCATGCTTCTGGGCAACATAACATCATTATAGAAAAATAGGTACATTAAGATCCACGAAGTGAGGAGGGAATGTAGTGTGGAATGGAATTATATATCTAGATAGAAAGAGAGGGAATGTGATATGACATGGTTTCTTCAGATTTGGATCTAGCACGTCGATGGCATGTATCATATTCTTCTCTCGAAGGAGTCTTCAATCTTCTCTCTCCTCAACTTTTGCCTTTGGAGATCTAAGACTGGTGGATGGGATGGAATGGAATGAGTCTGAGATGCAGCAACACTTCGTGGCCTTCTAGATCTGATCTATGATCTGATGATTTGACAAGATGGGTGGGTGGCCTATTTATAGGCACACTCCACCAACTTAACTAACTTCTGGACCGCGGTCGTGGTCTGACTTAGGGAGGGGTAAGACCGCAGTTGTAGTCTCCTCACAATTTCTTCCTAAGTCGCGATTAGGCAAGCTCACCCACTTGGTCACGGTCTGTATGTGGCTCGTGGTCTAGCAAGGATCACAGTTGAGGTCGACTCGTGCAGTGCATTGGAGAGGTCGAGGTAAAGGTCTCCCCACTTGGTCGCGGTCTTCATGTGGCTCACGGTCTAGCAAGGATCACGGTCAGCTTGAGGCTCGCGGTCTCCAAGTTGATCGTGACCTCTACTATGATTGCAGGCTTAGCAACGGTCATGGCCTCCTAGCTGGTCGCGGTCTTGCAATGGTCGTGACCTCCTAGCTGTCGTGGTCTGGCTTGAGTGCAAAGTGACCGTGAGCTTAAGGCAGTTGAAGACCTCGACCATAGTGATATGGCCCTTGTTGCATGAATGGGTCGCGGTTGAGGTGAAGACCACAACTTGGGCTATATATGTACCTAAAACCAAGGAAAGATGTGTAAGTGATGTCTTTGACAAAAAGATGCTAAAATTGTGGGAAAAGTTAGCAAAAGATATGCTAAAAAAGGTATAAAATATATACAAAAAGTATGTAAAATAAAGTATTATCTACTCCCCCAAACTTAGAATCAAGCCTATCCTTAGACTAAGTGTAGGTTCAAAAACTTAGAGAGAGAAAGAGAAAACTTATGTGATAAAAAATTTAGAACTTAACATGACTAAAATATCTCATTCTTGAATCAAGACTGTTGTGGTATGTTCTCTAATCTTGAAGTCTCATTCCTCCCTCTCAACTAGAGTTGCATAACTTCATTTTCTTGTCATTGCCTTCAATGGTAAAAGGTTTCTCCTTCTGAACTTATCAACCCTTCCCCTTAGGTAACAACCATACTAATACAAGATCTTTTTCAAGGGGTAGCTTTCACACCATTTCTTTATTTTCAGTTGGCCCTATGCTAATGTGTTCGGGTAGGCTTAAGGCTTCAAGTGTTTTCCTCTTCCTTCTGAGATCCTCACCCACAACTTTTGTAATAATAGTGTTGCCCTTTTTGGGCTTATGACTTTAAGGCAAGTGGTTTCGTGAGTTTCATTCAAGATTGGAGGTGGGTAAGCTTGGCTTCAAGATTCCACTACGGGCACGATATATCTGCATTCATGAGTGCAGCAATACACCAACCATGTGGAATCTTTTGGCATCGTTTTGGGCACAACTCTCATTATAATTTTTTTTCTTTCTTTTTGGCTTTTTACATCTCCTTTCAAGCATGGGTGAGAGGGATTTTTAAGTGGTCTTCTGGGCGGCCAAGCCTCTTTTTAGATATGCTTTGAAAAGGGTAGTTGTTTCCCTCTCTACAGAGATAAGGATTTTCTAGTAAGTCAGGTGAGGGTGGTTGGTAAGGAGTATGACTAGGTGAAGTTCTCTAGTCTCTGAGGGTTTCATGAGTTAAGATTGTTACATGTATAACGTCTTATTGCAAGAATGAGATAGAGAAGCATTGCTATGTTTCTTATTTTACTCATATATATAAATTGGTTGCTCATTTATTTCTCTCTAGGAAGATGAAAGTACTACAACTTTTAGGAGGAAAGAAGACTAGTTTCTAAGGTAGTTTTTGCAAAAGTTTTGAAAATTTTTGAGAGGTAAAAGGATAATAAATGTACCAAAATTTTTGAGAGTTAAAAGGGTGATAAATGTACCTCTCTAGCCCATTTATGACCCCTCCCCCAAACTTATCCTACACCCCATCTTGGGGTGTCAAAATTTGAGTGAGACATATAAACGGGATTTCTTTATTCATTCTTGTTGTTGTTGGAGGCCCACTTGGACTTGAGAAGCATGCTTGTGTATACTTCTTATAGTGTGTGTACTATTCATACTACATGCCCTCCACCTTGGCATTCATACTGGCTAGGGCCATCATCCAGGCTAGACAAAAGAAGTCACAGTCATTTGATAGGGGCACCTGCTGGGGGCTCCTGTGGTAGAACTATTTCTTCTTGAAGTCTTTGCCTGTTGTATGCTTGTATCCTTTTCCATGAGTTTTTATCATATCAAAAATCTCTACAGTGCATGTGTTGGCCTTTTCTTCTGTCGGAGTCTTTTTGGTCGTCATGTTAGTCTTTTTATTAAGTGTAAAGGATGAATCTGAGATGTTGTAGAGAATTGCAGTCCTTTTGATGATATTGATGACCAGAAGAATCCAGTGATTGTTGTAAAAAATTGGCAGAAAGACATAGTCCGGTAGGGACGTCAGCAGGTGTTGTTGCAGGCACTCCTTTTTGCCTGATCATTTGTCTTTCAAGATGTCACCTACCAGCAAGAAGTATGCCATGTGAACATTCGACATGTTGTCACCTAGTAGTGCTTGGTAAGATGACATTGTGCTTACTGAAAGATATCCTCCTGTTTTCAACGTTTCTCAAAGGTCATCTTTTAGCACACAAATGTCGTCTCTCTCGAAGATGACATCTCTCAGAGAATCATCTACTTTCAAGGACATGATAATGGTATTCAATTCTTCTAAAGACAGGCTAAGGCAGCTCCATCTTTCAAATTCCTTGAAAGAAGATGTAACTTCTCCCATTAGTCTATCTGATTTTACATCGGTCGGGTCTTCTTCTTCAGGCTCTCCCTCTTTAGGCTATTCTTTTGAAGGTTGTTCTTATGGGATTGCTACTGCTGGAGGCTACTCTAGTTCTTTTTTTGACGTGTGTTTACAGCTTCTTCAGTGCCTTGATTCCATCCTTCTTTCCAAGCTGCAGCCCTAGATGGCTCTGTTGGATCGACCCATATGGTCTTCAGTTGTTTCCTCTAAGTCACATTTTCAAGAAGATGGATATCTTTGTGAAGTCTTCGTAGCACATCTTCTGAAGGCATCACCAGGTCACTGAAGAAGCAGCAATTGTAGATGACCTCCATGGCATACACACCTCACAGTGCATGCAGGTCTTCATTATCTAGATCTTCTAGGGGAATGCTCTTGTTGATGGCTTCCATCATTCTCATCACTATGAAGGTGCAATCCCGCAAGCCAGCCTCTTCTTGAGGGACCTTCTTGTTGATGGAAAAGAACTTCTAGAAGTCCTAGAATTTGTCATCTTCTTCTTTAATTGCTCGTTGCACACACAGTTGTATCTTTAGGGCATCTCTGGCATCTTTCCATTTGTGGATGAGTGAGGTGTTTTCCAGTTCAGTTGTGCAGTAATTTAGCACCATCAGTGCCCAATGCCTTCAATTCCTTATGGGCAGCACTACATATCTTGTTTCTCTTCTACATACTGCTACCTTCAGCTCAACGACATTTGTTGCCTTATAGTCTTCTTTGTAGAGGAGGCTAGTCAGATGTGTCATTCCATTGAAAACTAGTTGTGACTTGTCTAGGTGTAGAAATTATTCCAGGAGGGTAGCATAGAACAACTTAAAAAACCATTTATGTACTCGTGCCTTTTGTAGGAAGATCCCCCAGAAGTGATCCCTAGTTAGACATCTATCCTTTTTATTATACAATATGTCGGACCTGGGTAGATCGTCGTTGAGGATTTCTTCCAATATGTGGACATCTCGCACATAATTTGTGATACTAAAGACATGTCCATCTCCTTCATTTTGCATGGCAGGGGAGGAACCACTCCAAGTGTTTCTTTTGTAGCTAGAGTACTCTTCTCTTTGGCGGGCTCCTTTGTAAAGAAAGTGGATAGACCTCTGTCCTCATCGTCAGATGTTCCTTTGTGTGTCGAAGGTGTCGAAGATTCTTCAATAGTCGGCATAGTTGTGGCCACTTTCTCCGCTTCTTTTATACTATCGGTAGGGTTGTGGCCACCTGTTCTGCTACTTTTGAGGAAGCTTTTGCAGCTATGTTGTCTATGATATTGCTTTCCTCATAAGTTTGGCCTAGTTTGGCGGCTAGTAGCATTGCCAGAGTTGCCTCCATCTTTCTATCATAGAGGTAGTCATTATGTTCATTATGTCTTTGGAATAGGAGGAACTTGTTGCTCTCTTCGAGACCGGTGCCCAACTCAGCCAGCATGTTCTCGAGCTCACCGGCCCCTGTCACACTGAAATCTATCATCGATGTGGCGACTTCTTCTCCATGAGATACAACTAGTTGCTCTTCTCTGTTAGTTTACTTGTAGGTAGGGTCATCAATTGTTCTTCTTATTTACCACTGCCTTTGTCAGTTTCGTCTTTTCCTTCTTTAGGGTTGCTATTGAGATCGAGCTCCCTTGACAACGTTGTGGTTTTTGTTGTGTCTTTATCGTTGGGGGAGCTCGATTGTTGTGGAGTTTCCTTCTTCTTCTCAGTCGTTGGTGCCGTCTTTACATTGGCACTTTCATCTTTCATTGCCTTTGCCCCCGTGCCGGTTCCTCCCGTGTTGTGATTGTCATTGTCGTTGTCATCGTGGCTGGAGGGACTCGATGAGGAATGCACTGGGCTTGCCAAACGCTTTACTTTCTTCTTTCTCCACCGGTCCTCAATTTTTTGACGTTCTTTTTTAAATTTCCGGCGGTCCTCTTTGAGGTGTTGGCGTTCTTCTTCTAGGATGGAAATCTCCACATCACAGCCATGATGCATGTTTTCATTGTCAGCTTGAATGCCGTGCCTCTCCTTCTTTAAGTCCTCCATTTCTTCCATCATTGCCTTCAACACTCCCATCATCATTTGTTGGTTGGTTAATGCTTCTTGTATGAGGTCTGGGAGTGCTTCAGTTTTGTCGTTGAGGACCTGAACCTATGTTGTTAGTGTAGATAAAGAGGAAGTAACATTTATATTTAGTGCAGTGGTTTGATGCAAGTGTTCCCGCATGGTATCAAACCTATTACCCAGTACACCCCCGAAAGAGGGTGTACGTTGTTGTTGTTGGAGCGACTATTTTTCTATGTGTGTCGTTGACGTGCTTGGTCCCTCTGGTTGTAGAGGTGGTGGTGGTGAACTTTGTTCCTTCTCCTTTTACTGGCCTTGTTGGTCTCTGTCGGCTCCGAGGACTTTTGGTTCCGGTACAGCTTGGGAGTCTTGTCCTTTTGGCTCAACCTGTAGTTCATCGTCGGGTTGCATGCTAGCCATTATGGCTCCACTATAGCTGCTTTCTCGTGTGGCTTTATAGGTGTGGGATCTTTATTCTCCTATTTTTCTTTTGGAAGGGTCGGTGAGGGGGTTGGTAATTCTGCAACTTTTGGCGTTGCGGTTGGCGTGACTGGTGTATCAGATATCTGCCTCTTCTTTTTCAATACCAGCTTTATCTGCTACTTTGTTCTCTTCGTCTCCTTTATTTCTGCTTGGGCACTACTCTCTTTGATTGTAGATTCTTGTTCCTTGTCAGTTCATAGTTCCCCTGAGCACATATTCTTTATGTCATCTTGGGTCGGACGTAGTTTGTGGGCTTCGTAAAATGCCATCTCTAGAAGGGGAGGAGCTATTTTGAGTAGCTCTGCTTGTAGTATAATTTCTCACCCTTCAACACTAGAACCCAGTGTTGCTAGGAACTTGATATCTATTTTTGATTGTCCCTCTATCTTCTTATATTTCTCGATTTTTCCTACATCCATATAGTATTGGGCGATCTTTTTTATTTGACGGCCCATGCAGTATTCAGAGTTCCTTCTTGCTTCTCCTCCCACCGTCGTAGAGAATCATTTGCTAAGTATCTTTCTAATATTTAGGGGCTTTCTGTTTATCATCGACCATATCAGGAATAAGTCCCCCTTGATTGCTATTCCCATCTCAGACCTCGTGTAAATGGTGTATGCCACTATCTTTTGAATTGTGCAAATGAAGCACAAGGTGATCATGGTGTCCTTTGAGTTCTTCAAGTTGTGTTCTTATTTACCTGTCATCTCTTCCCACATCTGGTGGCTATCATACATGATTGCTTCCTTCTCTCCTAGGGAAGCAGAGCATGTTTTGGCTTATTCTTCTATCTTTGTGAATATCTTAATTAGCACAACCTCCGTGGCCGTGTAAGGCTCGCCTCCTAGCCTTACCTCCATCTTGTAATATTCGCCGCCTGCCTTCCTTGTTTCCAAACTCATGGGGATTTTATTTAGGGAAGACAGGAACTTTACTGATAGCTTCTTGAAGGATTTGGCCTCGGATGTGCATAAGGTGCGTAAATTTGTACCTTCTAGGAATTTAATTACCTTGTCTTAGTTTCCCATTTTCTTGAAATCCTCTACGTCTAGGTACCTAGTTGGGCTGAAGACTTTGTTCTGATACATCCAATCATATGTAGATTGGTGTACAGAATCCCTTGGCATGAACGAGGGTTCTTCAGATTCTAGTGATATTTTCCCTGTGACTTCTTTCTTTTGGTTGCCTTTTTCTATCTCCTTCCCTCTTAGTTTCTCAACAACTGCTAGTTTTACCTTCTTGCTGCCCTTGGGTTCCTTTAGTGTAGCTTTCCTTTTCTTTCCATGGAATTGGGTCTCTTAGTCTCTTGGATGATAATCGGAGGTCTCTGATTGTTCTATGTGTTCTGTGCCTTGTGGAGAGTCTTCCGGTGTTAGGTGACCCAGGATCCTCTGGCACTGTTCAAGTTGCATCTGCATCTCAACCCTTTTTGCTACTGGCAGAGATGTGTTTTTCTTTAGTGCCACTGTCATACTTTCCACTATCTATTCTACCTCCTTCAAAGATGTTGCCTTCCTATGGATCGAGTCACTGGTCATGGGAAAAGACATTTTGCAAAATTTTCACAATGAATTAGTTTATATTTGATTTAACAGTGATTAATTTTCTTACAATAAATCAAGGAAAATGTGTTAAGTTCAAATATGTTTGTAGGGACCGCGACCCGCGGTCTTGTTGGTGATTCAAGAGACACCACGATTGCAGTCTTGTGAAGGAGGTCACGGTCACGGCCTTGTGCAGGAGGTCACGGCCGCGGTCACAGTCTGATGTTGTGAATTGAGCAGGTCACGGTCTAGGGGACCGTGACTTCAGGAAAATGTCTTCAACACTGTGACCCGTAGTATGAGCCTGATACTCATGTGTTAAGAGGACCCCGTGACCTAGTTATTTTGATGTGTAGATCACGGTCGCGGTTGCTATTGAAGAATATCGCAACTTGCGGTCTGTCTGGTTCAACTATTCCACTTCCGTTCGTCCATGTTCGATTGGGCAGGTGGGTTGGGAGGAGGTCGAAGGACCTTGATGGGTGGTTATTTTAGGGTTTTTAAGTGTTGTTTGAAAACACCACCCTAGGGTGGAGTTTTGATCAACGAGAAAGATTGGAGACAGCTCGTAGGTAGGAAAAAAGGTGGAGGGCGGAGGCGCGGTGGCGCAAAAGGCGGCATTCGATGAAAAGAATTAGAAAACAAGAGATGGTGTGAAGCAAAATCGGTGATGATTACGGCAGTAGTGAAGGACTGTAGAAGAGGTGGGCGAAAAGAAAAAATAGGGTTGGGCGGTTACCTTGCTTGATGGAAGAGACGACAAAATTGGAGCAGGTTGGCACAGCGTCGAGTCAACTACATCGGAGGAGGTCGGTCACGATCGTGTGATTTATCGAAGTCGAAGGGTTTAATTCAGGTTCGAGAAGGTAAAAAGCGAAGTTAAACAGTAAAACTGAGGTTTTAGTATATATAGGAGGGGTGATCGTGACCCGTTTGAGCACATATTTAGCAGGAGCCATCACGACAGCAATGTGTTCAAAACACAACCACGACCCACAGTCTCTTCTCTCCTCAAGGAAATTCTCAGGTTGCGGTCTAGGTAGCTAAACGGAAGAACCACAACCCACGATATGTCATCTTGCTTCAAGCAAAGGTAACACCGTGACTGCGGTCTAGATCGTGGTCAGAGCACTTGACCAAAACAAAACTTGTTTCATCATCTTGCTTCAAGCAAAGGTAACACTGTGACTGCGGTCTAGACCGCGGTCAGAGCACTTGACCAAAACAAAACTTGTTTCATCAATCAATTCATCTCTTTAAAAGGGAGGATAGGATATGTACAAAACTTACTAGAGAAGGAAACTAATCAAACTAAAAGGTAGGGAAAGTAAAAGCTCAGAGAAAAAGCAAAAACTTGGGTTGCCTCCCAAGAAGCGCTTGTTTTAAAGTCTCTAGCTCGACTTCATAATAATTCATTCCTTGGTCCTCTCAGTTGGGTGTTGCAATTCCTCATTCCTCTCTACTGGTAACTGATTGGGTTCCTCCAAACTGATTTCAGACCTTTGGACAAAAGTATCATCTTCATAAAATCTTTTCACTCTTTGACTAGTAACTTTGAAAGTTCCTATTTTCTCTCCTGAAATCTCCATCATTCCTGATGGGTATATCTTTACTACAAAAAAGGGGCCCGACCATCTTGTTCAGAGTTTTCCCGAGAAAAGTCGGATGCTTGAATGAAACAGAAGCACTTTGTTACCCTCACTGACATCTTTGTTCTTTAGGTGGGCATCATGCCACACCTTAGTCCTTTGTTTATAATTTTTTGCAATTTCTTAAGCATGCAGTCTCAGCTCTTCGAGTTCCTAAAGTTGCAGGAATCTCTTCGGCCTGATTTCTCTAGATCCATGTTCAGGAACTTGATCGCTCATAGGGATTTATGCTCCAACTCAAGGGGTAGATGGCAAGATTTACCATAGATCAGTTTGTAGGCGTTGTTCCTATAGTCATCTTATAAGCAGTCCTATAAGCCCAGAGAGCATTGTCGAGCTTCATAGACCAACCTTTCCTAGTATGACTGACAATCTTTTCCAATATTTGTTTAATCAGCCTATTGGACACTTCTGCTTGTCCTGAGGTCTGAGGGTGATTGGGTGTAGCGACCTTGTGCTTTACCCCATACTTCTTCAATAGCGCCTCAAATTGTTTTTCTCCAAAGTGTGATCCTCCACTGCTTATAACAGTGTGATGCACTCCAAATCGTGGGAATATGGTCTTCTCAAACAACTTGATCACTAATTTAGAGTCACAAGTCTGAGTTTCTACTGCCTCGACCCACTCGGACACATAATCAATGGCAACAAGGATGTAATGGTATCCTTTTGATGATGGGAAAGGTCCCATATAGTCGATTACCCATACATCGAAGATCTCCACTTCCACCCATTCAGCCATAGGCATTTCACTTCTTTTGCTGATATTACCAGTCAGTTGGCATTCCTTTCATGCCTTTATAAAAGATGTCGCATCTTTAAACAAGGTGGGCCAGTAAAACCCAAATTGGAGTACCTTCGCAGTAGTTCTCTCTCCACTTTAATGCCCTCTATAAGGCAAAGAGTGACAATCCTTCAGGATCGACAAAACTTCTTCCTCAGGTATACATATCTGATACAAATTATCTGAACACCTTTTAAACAACAACATATCATCCCAGTAATAGTTCTTGATGTTTGAGAAAAGCTTTTTCTTCTGGTGATATGTGATCTCAGGTGGAAGCTGGCCACTGGCCAAATAGTTACAAATACCAGATAATAATGGTAATCTTTGTTCCTCTGATTGAGCCATCAACAAGGCTTCATCAGCGTAGTTATCATTAATAGGAAATTGATCTCCCTCATCCAAAATGATCATGGATAAGTGGTCAACTACCACATACTCCTTTCCTTTCTTGTCTATAATTTAATGATCAAGTTCCTGCAACGGTAGATCCCATCGTACTAGCCTTGGCTTGGTATCTTTCTTTTGCATAAGGTAACGTATAGCGTCGTGGTCATTATACACTTTCACCTTAGAACCTATAAGGTATGACATGAACTTATCAAATGTAAAAACTATTGCCAACATTTCCTTTTCAGTGGTGGTATAATTTACTAGAGCTTCGTCCAATGTGCAACTGGTGTAATGGATAACAAGATGCTTTTTGTTTTACTTCTGTCCTAGGACTATGCCTATGGCGTAATCACTAGAGTCGCACATTAGATCAAAAGGCAGCACCCAATCTGGGGCTTGGAGGATAGGTGCAGAAGTCAAAGCTTTCTTCAGGGTGTCGAAAGATTCTAATCATTCATCATTGAATTCAAAAACTGCATCCTTGATTAACAAATTTGATAGGGTTTCAAGATTTTTGAAAAGCCCTTGATGAACCTTCTATAGTATCCAGCGTGGCCCAGAACAATTCTTACCACAATCACAAACTTTGGTGGAGGGAGTTTGGAGATAGTTTCAATTTTTCTTAGATCCACTTCGATACCCTTCTTGGAAATTTTATTTCCTAAGACAATACCGCTCTGGATCATAAAGTGGCACTTTTCCCAGTTTAGGACCAAGTGTTTCTCCTCGCATCTCTTTAGTACTAAGGATAAATTTCTTAGGCATGCATCAAAATCCATCCCATATAATGAAAAGTCATCCATAAAAACCTCTACTATATCTTCCAAAAAATCATAAAATATAGAGATCATGCACCGTTGGAAGGTTGTTGGTGCATTGCATAGACCGGAAGGCATTCTTCAAAATGCATATGTGCCATAGATGCACGTAAATGTTGTCTTCTCTTGATCATCAGGGTGTATCAGAACCTGATAAAACCCAGAATATCCATCCAACAAATAGAAGTAGTAGTGGTGGGCAAGTCTTTCTAAGACTTGATCAATGAACAGTAGGGAAAAATGGTCTTTCTTCATGACTGAATTTAGTTTTCTATAATCTATGCACATCCTCTAGCCTATAATAGTTCTCGTGGTGACTTCAACACCATTATCTCCCTTACCACAGTCATCCCCCCTTTCTTAGGTACTACATGAATGGGGCTTACCCAGTTGCTTTTGTTGATCGGGTATATAATCCTTGCATCCCGTAGTTTTAAAATTTCTTTCTTGACTACTTCTTTAAGCATCTGGTTCAATTTTCTCTGCGGATGAACCTTTGATGTCTTCGATAGAGTATTTGATTGCCTTTATGTGTTCTCTCAACTCATTCACGAGTCTTTACATCTATTCTTCCATTTGGTTTGTGTTAATGATGACGAGATTCCTTTCCTCATTGTCTAGGAATTCATATTTCAGTCCTTTAGGGAGTGGTTTCAGTTCTGGTTTTTGCTTGGGAGTCTCTTTCTCTTTGGTCGACTATTCCAGAGAAGCATATTTTACAGTTTCAATTACTTCTTCATCCTCACTGAGATGTTCTTCGCCTTGGTTAAGATAATCCAGGATTTCAACCACTTCTGGGTCTTCTACCAGAGGATTTGGGTTGTTCAGGGCCCTCATCAAGGGATCTACTATGGTCTTTTCCTCTTGAACCTCCTCACAATATTGGTTGTAGATGTCCATGAAGTAAATCGACTCAAAAAGAGATGGTCCCTTCATGGAGTCCCTCACCTTGAAGTCTATGTGATCATTTCCAACCCAGAGAGTCATGATGCCTTCGGCGACATCTATCAAAGCACTATCAGTTGACAAAAATGCCCATCTAAGTAGCATAGGACACTTCGGGTCTTTGATATGTCTATTACAACAATATCATAAGGGATGAAGAATCATCCCACATGGATCAGGACATCTTCTACTATACCGATGGATCTCTTGAACGTGTGATCCACCAGTTAAATCCTCATGTTTGTTTTGACCATGTCGGTCTATCCCAACCTTTGGGCTAAACTTAGGGGCATGAGGCTAATGCTCTCTCCCAAGTCTGCCAGACCTTTCCTTTCAATGTTGTCCCCAACAAAAAAAGGGATGTTAAAGGCTCTGAAATCTTTCTTCTTTGTCAGTAATTCAGCTTGAACAAAAGCACTAGACATGTTCTCTAGATGTACTATTTTAACATAGTTTCCCCTTCTTCTCTTTGTAATGAGATCCTTGAAAAACTTTGCATACAGAGGCATTTCCTCCAAGGCATCAAGAAATGGAACACCTATGTGCAACTTTTTCACTGCTTCCATTAATTTTTCATATCTTTTCTTGAGATGCGCCTTGATGAGCTTGTACGAGAATGGCATACAGATTTTTCTTTGTGAAGATTTACTCAATAGGAAATAGATCTCTTACTTCTCCACTTTTCTTTTTGCTTTCTTCAACAGACTTTCCTTTATCGATAGAGTTCTCAGGACTAACTTCTTTCTCAGGTTATGATTCCTCATCTTTTCGTTCCTCATTTTTGCCCCCAGTTCCAAAGTTATTAAGTGTCCTCCCAGATCGGAGGGTAGCCATTTTAGCAGTCTCTGTGTTTGATGGAATTTTTCCCGAGGGATTCTTCATCAACTCTGCCAACTGTGCAAGTTTTTGGCCAATTTGGCATTGGTGTTTCTGGATATCCACCATCTAAACTTGCATGGTTTTTAGGACTCCAGAATAAGCTAGAGCACTTTGGGCTAGTTGATCATTTATTGTGTCTTACCTCTCAGAGAAATCAAATAATTGGGCGACTAAGTCTTGTTGGTTGATATCCTTTCCTTGTCCTAATCCTTGGCCTTGACTCAGTACTTGGCTCGGTCCTGCTCCTTGACGATTCTAATTCTTACCTTGTCCTGAGTAGTTGTTCTTGTTGGTTTGATAGTTGGTCGTCTGAGAATACTGAGTTTGTCCGCTTCTTTTTTCAAAACTTGGCGGCAATTTTGGCTGGTTGTTTAGTTGATGTTAATTCCCAACCGCATCCTTATTTCCATAATTGAAACTGGGATGGTCTGGCCTCTTGAAGTTAGCATAGGATACATTCTCAACCTCTTCCTCATTTTCACTATCATCAGATTCCTTCGGCCTGGTATGAATGTAGTTGTCAATTACGTGCCCTCCCTGGACACATGTAACACACTTCATCACTTTCTCTACATGTTTCTTGCCCTTGTTGCATGAGTCCTTTAACTGATGGACATCAATAGCTATCTTTTCAATCTGGGTGGTGATCACCTCCAAAGACTTAGCTTCGACAGACCATCCTTCATTAGTCTCCTTCTTTACATATCCTCTATCATTTCTGTCGTAGTCCATGCATGTTTGCAGCACAACCATGTTCTCAATGATCTTGATCGTCTTGCTTGGTTTCTCTCCTAGAAAATTAGTTCCTACCATGGCATTCAGTGGTGTTCTCTCAGCTGGGGTCATCCCATTATAGAAAGTTGTAACTAAGAAACCTTTTTCATAGTTATGGTGAGGGTGATCCCGTAGATAATCTTGGAATCTCTCCCAGGCCTCATGCATGTTCTCACCTGGCTTATGCATGAATGAGGTTATCCTTTTCCTATTCCAAATTTTTTTCTCAGTCAGATAAAACTTTGTGACAAAGGCATCATCTAGATCCCTCTAGCCATTTAGAGAGCGATGTGGTAAGCTGAGGTACCAGGACATTGCCTTGTCTTCTAGGGAGAAGATAAATCCCTCACAATAGATTACCTCTTGGGGAACTCCTCTCATCTTGATGGTATCACAAATGTATTTGAAGGCATCAAGGTGGTGGTATGGGTTTTGGTTTTTGGAACTTCCTCAAAAAGACTTATTTTGAATCATCGAGATTACAATAGGCTTCAATTTGAAGTTTGTTGCATCAAAGTGTGGGATTATAATGGGGCATATGGACTCGTTGGCCCTGGTAGGGAATAATTCACAGAGAGTTTTGTCTTCTTTGTCATCTTCTTCACCATTCCTTTGGTTGCAATCTCTTTCGCCATCCCGCTCGCGGTCGTCATGGTTCCTTCTATGTCTGTGGCGATGGAGACGATCTTCATTGCAACAGTCGTCCTCACGATGTCCATCTTCGCGTCGCTCTTCATGTTCTTCCTTGTGTTCGTCACGATCTTCTAGTTCAGGCTCCTCTCTTTCTTCTCCAGAGGGAGGTGGATTGTGTGGGATCCTAGAACGTTCTTCACCAGAGTGGTGGTCGTCCCATCAAGGAGGCATCTTGTCTCATGCGAGGAATAGAAACTAGATTAGATTTTCTTTCTTCAGTTGCCTAAACAAAACGTACGGTCGACTCAGAAAAACTGGACACGTAAAACGAACTGTAGTAGTTGTAAGTTAGTAGGGTTAAGGATTTAAGTGCAGTCAAGCTTATTACTAAGCTTGAGGCACAGGAGTATAGAGGAGTATGACTTGCGTTCTTAGTAGTGCCATTTTTACTTGTCCCCGGAAATGATGCCAAAATGTTGACTGGACTAAATCACATGTCCAAAAGTGGAGCATATATAGATTATTCGGACTTTTAAAGAAATAACTTGACTCTCAGAACCCCGCAACGATAAATGGGGTCCAATGTAGTGATTGGGGTCGAACACAGGGACAAGGTTGGTAGTATTAAGTGCACATAATATAACACCCTATACTCCAGGAAAAGCGAGTATTTTAAGGGGTGTTCCCTAAGGAACGATGGCTCTCAAAATAAAGCAAGTAAAACAAAGATAATAATTATGAACGGAAACGAAAATAAGATGAAACAAGTATATGGAAGGAAAAATCAGATTGGGTTTCACCTACTAAGACGTCTCTCCAACATGCAACATCATCTCTCTCTCACATATACTCTCATCAAGATTACAAGCAACCATCTATAGCGTCTATTCCATTCTCTCTCGAGGTGAGGATAGATCTAAGTCTAAGGGTATCCTCTCTCTCGAGATGACCACACGTAAACCACAAAGCATAACATATGATTTCAAGATGTAGAATTCCAACACTCTCAGACTTTCGTACTACTCCATAACACATGATAAAAGCTATATTACTCTCTCAAGATATCAACTATCAAACATCACAAGATGGTAGCTACGCATGCAAGTGAAGCATTAAAACAAGTGTATGGAGATAATCTTGACAAGAGAATATATATATATATATATATATATATATATATATATATATATATATATATTCAATGGAAAGAGACAATATACATGTTGGGAGAGCCTTAGTGGCTACTCCAAACCCAATTTAAGGTGTTTAGCTGCTCATGCTTGTGGACAACATAACGACGTTACAGAAACATAGATACATTCAGATCCACAAAGTGAGGAGGGGAGTATAGCAGAATGGAATGATATATCTAGATAGGAAGAGATGGAACATGATACGACACGGTACTTCTTCATATCTAGATCTAGCATGTCGATGGTGCAGATGATCTTCTTCTCTTGATGAAGGAGTCTTCAGTCTTCTCTCTCCTCAGCTTCCGCCTTTGGAGATCTAAGACTGGTGGATGGGATGGAATGGAATGAGTCTGAGATGTAGTATGACGTGTATTTTTACTACGCGCTTAAACGCAAGTATACGCGTCGAGTAATATAGGCCTTGTGAGGCCCGAGTCGAACTCAGGGATACGCGAATTATTGGAGACTTCTACTAACTAATCGCAATCAGCTAGACCGATTAACAAAGTAGGGTTTTGTTGTTCAAATTTAAAAAGAAAATAAAAATCAAACAAAGAAAACAATCGATTAAAGGTTAATTTAATCAATTCAAAAGGATATCTTTAGGATGGCGGTTTCACCGCGGGTCAACATTGTATTAAGTTTCATATAATTCCTCACACTTCTCTCTCTATCCGAGTAGTGGCCTGAAAACAGAATTACCCACTGTCGTGGTGTAATTCACTACTTAGATTTAGGTTGATTCCACCGTCGTAGTAATCATTCCCCTAAACTAAGTGCATTAAAAACGGTCTCTCAGTTCCCACCATTAATTTTACAACTCCTTTGTCAAGGGTTTTATTAATTAATGTAGAATTCGTCTCTTTTCAACCGTTAATCCTTCTGTCGAAGTGATTAAGGGCATTAAGTTATTATTATGGTGATCAAGCATAACAATAGAAATGGAGAAAACAAATCTATACCACGGATTTGAGAGAAAAATATGAATTATTGATATAAAAATGTCATACAATGCATTCCCGGGCTACTCCCGGTCCTAAAGATTGAGGGTTTTAGCCTCTCATGTTCATCTCACACGAATACATGGTAGAAATTGGGGAATTCATAAGAAAAACGGGAAATAAATGGGAAAACCCCTGAACGGAGAAGAACCGGTGGATCCTTGGCATAGAACACGAGCTTCCGCAGCCTGTCGGTGGTGGAAATCGTCTTCGGCAGCGTCCGAATCACCCGGGATGAGCTTCTCGGTCTCCGTTTTCCTTTCTCTCCTCCTCGGCACTCGTGCAATCCAAAATGAGATGATCCTCACGTCTGGGCGGCCGTCATTAGGTATAAGTCCCTAATTAGGTCGTCCAATAACAACAGCCGTCCGATCGAGATCAAAACAAATCCAACGCATATCTGCCGGCGTCGATACCATCGACGCGGGTCGATGGTATCGACCCGGTGGATTAGCGGCAGCTTTCCTTTCTTTTATTCTGAGCGCCTGTGGTGATCTCGATACCATCGACTTATGTGTCGATGGTATCGACTCCTTTAGCATCGGTTGTTGTCGTTTAGCGACGTTGTAGCTCCCCTTGTGTCGATGGCATCGACTTGGGTCGATGGTATCGACAGTTTCCTCACCAGCAACTTGAAGGGATCTCGATACCATCGACTTAGGTGTCGATGGTATCGACTCTGTATTGCTCTTCTCGGCTGACAACCTGTGGCTTGGTCGATGGTATCGACTTCCGTCGATGGTATCGACGGAAGCAGATACTTGTTTTTCTTGAAATTTCACAACAAGACCAAGTAAATCCACACAATTTATAATAAGATGATAAATAATGCTCAAAATAGTAAAACAAAGGGGATTTGATATAAAATGATGGCAAAGACCAAATAAAGTGAATTATGCAATAATATCCATGAAAATGAGTAATTAAGGCACAAAACACATATGAAATAGGTCTCTAAATGCAACTCAAAATCATCGCATCAAACTCCCCTAAGCTTAAACATTGCTCGCCCTCGAGCAACTAATCCTTAGAATAGAATTGCAGATGTCAACTAACAATCAATACATCACCCCACATTCCACATGACTCCCACTGAACGTTCTCAAACCGGCCTTTCCTAATCACAGAACAGTAATTACCCTACAGGCGACAATAATCATCAATAAAAGAAATTATCCTTCAAACCGATGAACACTATCACATAAGGTAGTTAACATAATAAAATTTGCCGATTCAGCATTAGTGCATCTTGTGATCGCCTACACTACGTTGCTCGCCCTAACTACCATCTACATGGAAGCAGTTCTCCTGATAAACCTGAGTGAGGAGAAAATCACGGTGGCCTACCAATCCGAGCAACGGGTGGATGGAATGGGTGGTTCATGGAAGAATTTGGAAGTATTACACAGTTTCAAAATGCATACAACAAAATGCCCTAATGCTTAAAATTGGGTGGAATGATGCATGCACTAACCTTCCACCTCAAAAAGAGATAGAAATCTAATTAAGCCACATCATGTACTCAGTTTCCTTATTATGTAAGTGATATCATGTTCCTTTCTCCCTTTTATTCCATTCCCTTCTAAATTCTCTTTCTTTTTTTTTCTTTTCTCAATTTTTTCAGATTTTCAGAATTTTTTTTTCTTATTTTTTTTCTTATTTTTTTCTTTTAGCCCACATATCCATAATTGCTTAGAGATACATGTATTGGGCTGTTTTCTTCATGATTGGAAATCTTTGCGATATTTCGAAGGTATGGAACAGTTTAGATCACTTTTTAAGAGAAATTGAGATACATGGTGTACTTTATGCATGAAAATCATGAAAGTCATGAGTGCAACTACATGGCATGCACCTAAAGGTAGTGTGCATGAATCACTATATATATATATTTTTTTTTATGCAAAAGTATGGAACATATCAATGCAATTCCTATCTAAATGCTATGCACGCAAAAGGAATTAAAACTGTACTTTACTTCCAATTCTTAGGTGGATTATGGAAAAATGAAGTGGAATGATCACAAGATTAGACGACTGAACCTTAGAAGAGTATTATGTGTCCCTCCTTACTGACATGTGTAGTAGTTCAAAGGGTTCTCTCTCTTATATCCAATTAAGGTCTCATTACCATTTGATTAGGTTAGGCTCCAACAACCGTTACTATCCACTTTTCATGAGTCAACAGGGGTGTGGGTGTGACATATTGCTTTAGAGTTGACATAATCAATCATTTTCATAGGACAAGTTTCCCAAGGACAACCAAATTAAGCTATCCAAAAGACACAAAAATTTTTAAATTCCCATGAATACACAGTGAGATGACAACTTTTACGACATCCACAGTTACACTAGATAGCACGTGGATCCTACCAAAACTAAAAATGCAAGAAACAAATAACAATGCTAAAAACTTAAAAACAACAAAAGAAAATATAGATATGTTCCATCTACCCCCCTAAGCTTGAATTCGACTATGGCCTCATAGTTAAAAACAATCTTAAGAGTGGAACAGAGATACCCTGATCAATCTTGTGGAGGCGGAGGCGGGTACTGCGGGGGTCGTGGGGTCCGGATTTGCTCTGGATGATGTGACTTCATTTGACCAATAACCCCGTCTTGAATAACTGACACCGACACTGTTGTGTGCCCGTCGATACCATCGACGGAAGTCGATGGTATCGACGGAAGTCGATGGTATCGACTTGCTGATTAGGGCAACTGCCTCGCGAGTCCGGCCGCCGCCTTTTTCATTTGAAAATGTCGATACCATCGACGGACCCGTCGATGGTATCGATTCTACTGAGTCGATTTCTTCTGAAAATCTCCAGAGATCTCGATGGTATCGACTGTCATGTCGATACCATCGACCATTATTGTGCAACCTGCCTGTAGGTATGTCGATACCATCGACGGGAGCGTCGATAGTATCGACTCAGAGCGATTTCTGCAGTTGTCAACCTGAACCTATGTCGATACCATCGACCAGTGTGTCGATGGTATCGACCCTGCCTGTGCCTGCACATTAAACAAACAGATCAAGGTATCTTCTTTAAACTAAAATTTAAATGAAATAAAAGCAATCTATGACTCAAATTACACTATCCTAATGTACCAATGGTTGGGTTGCCTCCCACCAAGCGCCCTTCTTTAACGTCTTAGGCTAGACGTTATGAAGCTCATCATCTTTTCACATTGGAGACTGCGCTTAGAGGATCATGCGGTGATTTGAATTCAACTCGATCTCCTCCAATTCCCAAGGACAAAGTACCTCTCCCTAAGGCAGTCACGACGTCCGCTGTTGCTTGAAACGGTCTTCCTAGAAGAATTTCACAGCTTTGGAGTGGTGGCATATCCATGACTACAAAGTCCACCGGAAATATGAATCTATCCACTTTGACTAGAACATCTTCACATACTCCATAGGGTCTCACAGTAGACCCATCCGCCAATTCAATTGTTGCGGCTGACCTCTTTATCTCTTTTAACCCCAGCTTTTGAAATGTCGCCAAAGGCATGAGATTTATGCTAGCGCCGGAATCACATTGCGCTTTAGGGAAATGTTGACCACCTATTGAGCACGGTATGTAAAAACCTCCTGGGTCCTTTCTCTTCTTTGGTGAACTCCCGTGAATCATAGAGCTCACCGTCTCATTCATCCAATAAATTTCATCGTCTTTTATCCGCCTCTTCTTAGTGATGATTTCCTTGATGAACCTCCCATAGGCGGGTACTTTCTCGATCATCTCCACTAATGGAATATTGATGTGGAGTTTTCGAAATATCTCCAGAAATTTCTTAAAGTGACGATGCTCTTTCTTTGACTTAGAATTTACCGGCTCTAAAACATCAGCTGCATCAACACGCCTGTGAGGTGGCACATAAGAGCTTTTCGGGGGTACCTCCCCTAATCTTGCTTCAATCATTCCCTCGGACGTGGGCCTTGACGAGATATCCTCAATGGTAGCAGCTTGTTGTGGATTCTCTTTCACATTTTCTGTCTCTGCACATGCACAAACAACTTGCACTTCTTCATCTTGCCTACATGGAGATATAGTATTCACAACTCTTTGTGATTTCCTGAAGAAAGGGTTTCCACCAGGCAATCCATAGTAAGTGCGTGGATATGGTATTGCTGGTGTTGCATTCACATTGAAAGTCATTTTTCTATCTTCTACAACTTCTTGCACCTGAGATTCCTCCTCATTGCTCACCACAGACATGTACTTGACCTGATGGTGTGCTTGGGCCACATTTGCATTCTCTGCTGGTTTCTGTTGATTGGCGTGCTTGATGGCCGCCACTTCACTTGAAATATGAGCCACGGTGGTCTCTAATGCCCGCATTTGTGCTCCATGGCTTTGCAGCGTCTGCCCAAATTTGGTTAGAATGTCACCTTGAGATTGCAATTGCTTACCAAACATGGCCATCATCTCTTGGTTTTGCTGAACCATTTGACTTAGAAATTCAGTGTTTTTGTCCTCGGCTTTTTGCTGTGATTTGGCATCCGGATCCTGCAGAAAATTATTCGGATCCTTCCATGAAAACTTCTTATCCTTCCTCCATGCATAATCATTGTTCCTATAGCCTTGTTGTTGCATGAATTTTACTTGGGCTTCCTCATCTTCAGATGCATCTTCCTTAGTTAGCAGCTTCTTGGCTAGAAGATCTAACTTATCATTCAGCTCTCTAACTATTCTAGATTCGCCAGCAGCCTTGACCTGTTCCACGGCACCTCTGTCACCCCATGACTGTTTCCTAGCCATGTTCTTGAGTATTTCCCAGCATCTATTGTCAGTGTTATTTAGGAAAAATACGGAACCAGCCGAGTCCAAGTTGCTTCTATCATGCTCGCAGAGAGAAAAGTAGAAGATCTTCACCTGTGTCTCCTTGTCCAGTCCATGATGTGGACATCTCCTCAACATGACTTGGAATCGCTCCCAAGTCTCAGAATAAGTTTCACCCGCCTGTTGGGTGAAATTGTGGATCTTTCGGATCATATCATTGGTCTTCTCAGGAGGGAAGAACCTCTCGAAGAAAACCTCCACCATATGATTCCATGATTCAACAAACTCATCGTCGAGGTTATGTAGCCACTCACGCGCTGCTCCTGCCAGTGAACTTGGGAACAACTTGAGATACAACGCATCTTGTGGAAATCGGTCTATCTTCACCATATCACAGTTCTCCACGAACTGGCTGATGTGGGCAACCGGATCTTCATTTTTCAGCCCGTGAAATGCGTTGGATTTGACCAAATTAATCAGTGCCGGGTCGATCTTGTATGTCGGTATGTTGATCGCCTGCTTCTTTATAGGCCCCTTTGAAGCTGATGAGGAAGAAGCTTTGATCTTCTCCCATATAGTCTATGGCTCGGCCATGTCTTCTGCTTCAGATTCAGAGTCTATCTCTTCTTGGTACTCGTGCTCAGAATGCTCCTCGTCTCCAGGTCCCGGAAACGGAACCTCGGGTGTGCGATTGTCGTAGTCAGTACTACGTGTCTGCACCATGCAACGTACCTGAAATGAGAAAATTTAGTTCAGTACAGTGCTTTGACGAGTATAAAAATGAACAAATAATAGAAAGAAAATATTTGAAGTTGAATGAAAATTATAAAAAAAATGTGGCCTAGAGTGGCCGCTCGTAGCACTCGAAGTGCCAACAATTCGTCGTATCCCCGGCAACGGCGCCAAAAACTTGACGTGTATTTTTACGACGCGCTTAAACTCAAGTATACGCGTCGAGTAATATAGGCCTTGTGAGGCCCGAGTCGAACTCAGGGATACGTGAATTATTGGAGACTTCTACTAACTAATCGAAATCAGCTAGACCGATTAACAAAGTAGGGTTTTGTTGTTCAAATTTAAAAAGAAAATAAAAATCAAACAAAGAAAACAATCGATTAAAGGTTAATTTAATCAATTCAAAAGGATATCTTTAGGATGGCGGTTTCACCGCGGGTCAACATTGTATTAAGTTTCATATAATTCCTCACACTTCTCTCTCTATCCGGGTAGTGGCCTGAAAACAGAATTACCCACTGTCGTGGTGTAATTCACTACTTAGATTTAGGTTGATTCCACCGTCGTAGTAATCATTCCCCTAAACTAAGTGCATTAAAAATGGTCTCTCAGTTCCCACCATTAATTTTACAACTCCTTTGTCAAGGGTTTTATTAATTAATGTAGAATTCGTCTCTTTTCAACTGTTAATCCTTCTGTTGAAGTGATTAAGGGCATTAAGTTATTATTATGGTGATCAAGCATAACAATAGAAATGGAGAAAACGAATCTATACCACGGATTTGAGAGAAAAATATGAATTATTGATATAAAAATGTCATACAATGCATTCCCGGGCTACTCCCGGTCCTAAAGATTGAGGGTTTTAGCCTCTCATGTTCATCTCACACGAATACATGGTAGAAATTGGGGAATTCATAAGAAAAACGGGAAATAAATGGGAAAACCCCTGAACGGAGAAGAACCGGTGGATCCTTGGCGTAGAACACGAGCTTCCCCCTCCTGTCGGTGGTGGAAATCGTCTTCGACAGCGTCCGAATCACCCGGGATGAGCTTCTCGGCCTCCGTTCTCCTTTCTCTCCTCCTCGGCACTCGTGAAATCCAAAATGAGATGATCCTCACGTCTGGGCGGCCGTCATTAGGTATAAGTCCCTAATTAGGTCGTCCAATAACAACAGCCATTTGATCGATATCAAAACAAATCCAACGCATATCTGCCGGCGTCGATACCATCGACGCGGGTCGATGGTATCGACCCGGTGGATTAGTGGCAGCTTTCCTTTCTTTTATTCTGAGCGCCTGTGGTGATCTCGATACCATCGACTTGTGTGTCGATGGTATCGACTCCTTTAGCATCGGTTGTTGTCGTTTAGCAACGCTGTAGCTCCCCTTGTGTCGATGGCATCAACTTGGGTCGATGGTATCGACAGTTTCCTCGCCAGCAACTTGAAGGGATCTCGATACCATCGACTTAGGTGTCGATGGTATCGACTCTGTATTGCTCTTCTCGGCTGACAACCTGTGGCTTGGTCGATGGTATCGACTTCCGTCGATGGTATCGACGGAAGCAGATACTTGTTTTTCCTGAAATTTCACAACAAGACCAAGTAAATCCACACAATTTATAATAAGATGATAAATAATGCTCAAAATAGTAAAACAAAGGGGATTTGATATAAAATGATGGCAAAGACCAAATAAAGTGAATTATGCAATAATATCCATGAAAATGAGTAATTAAGGCACAAAACACATATGAAATAGGTCTCTAAATGCAACTCAAAATCATCGCATCATAGTAGCACTTTGTGGCCTTCTAGATCTGATCTATGATCTGATGATTTGACAATATGGGTGGGTGGCCTATTTACAAGCACACTCCATCGACTTAACTAACTTATGGACCGCGGTCGCAGTCTCCTCACCATTTCTTCCTAAGTCGCAATTAGGTGAGCTCTCCCACTTGGTCACAGTCTGTATGTGGCTCGCGGTCTAGCAAGGATCGCAGTTGAGGTTGACTCATGCATTGCGTTGGAGAGGTCAAGGTCGAGGTCTCCCCACTTGGTTATGGTCTACATGTGGCTCACGGTCTAGCAAGGATTGTGGTCTGCTTGAGGCTCGCGGTCTCCAAGCTGATCGCAACCTAAGCTAGGACCGCAGGCTTAGTAATGGTCACAGCCTCCTAGCTAGTCGTGGTCTGGTAATGGTCAATGCCTCCTAGTTGGTCATGGTTTGGCTTGAATGCAAAGTGACTACGAGCTTAAGGCAGTTGAAGGCCTCGACTGTGGTGATATGGCCCTTGTTGCATGAATGGGTCGCGGTCGAGGTGAAGACCACGACTTGGACTATATATGTAAATGAAACCAAGGAAAGATATGTAAGTGAAGCCTTTGACAAAAAGATGCTAAATTTGTGGGAAACGTTAACAAAATATATGCTAAAAGAGGTATAAAATATATACAAAAAGTACGTAAAATAAAGTGTTATCAATCTCACACCTTTACATTTAAACCTAGCCAATATAAATCAAGAGGTGTCATCAAGGGAGTTAATATATAAGATCTAGATTTGGTGCCCACCTAAAGCCTAATGCGTTTGGATAGTAGAGTTCCAAGTCATGGTTAGAATCTCCAAACTTTGAGGATTATGTTTTATCAGATCATTGAAGAATATACGATCTAGTTGAAACCCTAGTTTAGTTATACATGTTGAGTATTGAAAACTAGGAATAAGTAAAAACTATGGTGAGTAGTACATGTAATTTTGAGGATGAAATTCATATAAGGTTCTTAGAATTGTAACACACTAAATCTTAGCATAGGAAAAGCACACAACTTTTTCATGAGATACAAAGCCCTACCTAACAATTTCCACATCTTAATCTACCATGCCTTCATTTTTCACCTCCAATTGACATGATAAACCCTATTTCTTTTGGAAGTCAATTTTAAATGAAACCCTAGTTTTAGTTATACATGTTGAGTATTGAAAACTAGGAACAAGTAAAAACCTATGGTGAGTAGTGCATGTAATTTTTAGGACGAAATTTATGTAAGGTTCTTAGAACTGTAACACACTAAATCTTATCATAGGCAAAGCATATAAATTTTTCATGAGCTACAAAGCCCTACCTAAAAATTTCCACATCTTAATGTACGATGTCTTCAATTTTCACCTCAGATTGACATGATAAACCCTATTTCTTTTGGAAGTCATTTTTAAATGAAATTCATATAAGGTTCGTAGAATCATAACACATAATTTTTGCATAGAAAAAGCATACAATTTTTGCAAGAACTATAAAACCCTAACTAAAAATTTCCAAGCCTTAATCTACCCTATGTTCAAATTTCACCTCGGATTGACATGAAAAACCCTATTTTTTGGTAAGTCAATTTTAAATATGTTAACTACATAAAATTTGATTATAATTGGTTATAATAAAGCACAAAGTAACTAAACTACAAAGAAGTACCTTATCCAGAACAATAGTCGGGTCATATTTTATTTGCACAAAATATAGCCTTAATGGTAAAGTGACATGTGCGGGTTCCATACAAAATTGATTCAATCAAAATGCATATCTTGGTCCAATAACTTTATGCACGTTCATTAAAATAATTACTATCTTTCATGAAATTATGAGCCCCTAATCACTTTTAGATAATTTTTGTGACTTGAATATAGCTTTAACTTAAAAAAACAAAATAAAGAAGGTTGTAGTTGTCTAAACTAGAATCTAACTAAATATTCATGTGGCAACCTACCACGCTAAATGAGATTACTCAAAATCAAAACATGACTGATCACTAATTTATTACATCACTAAATGGGGCATAAATAAAACCGAGTTAAGCCCCTTCAACACGAAAACAAACATTTACATAAAGGTCCAACATCTTGTATAAATTCATATATCATGCCAAATACATTTTACAATTGTCGTGTGGCATCAGCCACACCATATATCTACAACAAATTGTATCCACATGTACAACATTTACAAGCACCAAAATGCTACCAAAAGCTCGAGTCGATTGGAACATCATATAAAACTTTCCCGCCCAAACCTGAGAGTACATGGATGACTCTAGGACACACTAGACATCAAAACCACATGTATAAGCATCATAATGCTACCAAAAGCTTGAGTCGATTGAAACATCATATAAAACTTTCCCGTCAAGACTTAAGAGTACATGAACGACTCTAAGACACACTATACATATAAACAACCTTCTTCTAAGGTTCTTCCAAAGCAACTCCCCCTTGCCGCTATGCGTCTGTTGTCGTTGTTGATGACCACATAAAAAGATGTGGTGACCCATGAAGTGAGACCCGATCCTAGCAAGATATATAACTCTCAACAAAGTTTATTGCTCAAATCAGAATATAGAATTAAGCAGTCATAGAAGATAATTTAACAAGATTGAAATATCAGATATAAAAGTCTTATTAAAAGAAGTTACAATTAGAGTCTTAATTGCAAAGTTGAAAGGTTCACATTATTAATAACAAATCAAGTGTAGCTTACATTATAAGCATGGCTAACAACATAAGGATGGCTAACAACATAAGCATGCTAACAACATAAGCATGACTAACAACGTAAGCATGGATAACAACATAAGCATGGCTAACAACATAAGAACAATTGACTTCTCTTACCATATTAGACATTATAAAAATATTAAGATAAGTAAAGCAAGGGTTAACATCAAATGTGAATTGCTATAACCCTAACAGTTATGCTACATGACAGATTACATATTTTATAAAGCCGTGGCGAGTTTGAGGCATACCATTTAAACTTCCAACTGACCACTACAAAGTCTTAATCGATTCTATACAAGATCTAGGAGAACCGGAATCCTAAGTTCTCTTCCCCTCGGTCAGTACGAGTTTGCCGCAGTGACATAGTTGTTAAGATGCAATCGGCCTAGTCCTCCCTTCGTACACATGCCACATCACTAGAAATCAGGGTATTCAAATGTATCATCCGAGGTACAACCGCATTTGTCCTGATTTACATATATATATATATGCATATATCTGAGACACAACCTCAACTGCACTCAATTTGAGGCATAACCGCAACCATCCTCCAAACCTTAGAATCAAGATGACAAGGATATATCATCGCTACACCCATGTTTACTCAACAGTATACAACTCCGAGTTTCCCTTCTGAATACTTGTTTACCTATCCAACAAGTTCTAAAAATGGAATAGTTTATGTCAAAGGGCATACGTGATTAGGGTTTCACTGATTAGTTATTGCCAATTGGGTGAATTCAGGATGCATCAACCAAGTTTTTCATACAAATCCCAATTCATTTCTACAGAACATTGGTATATAACAAATCCAGAAGATATAAAATGTATGAAACATATTCCTTTATCACATCATCAAAGTATACAAGTTCACTATCATCCTTGCAAAGGTCCAACTTCCATTAAGGTTCACAACACCCCGCCAATGAAATTCATGAAGAGACTATATTCCATCAGGTGTCAAGCATGCCCAAAACCCATTTAGATCAAAACAACATTACACTCTCAAGTGCATCATTATCATTCATTACCTTAAAAGGGTTCAATATGTTACCATCACACTCATTACTTTTAGACCCAACATCAGGGATCATTAATCATAAGAGTCATGACATTACCAACGGTATCATAGTGAGTTACGTTTAGCAATATGGACTGTGTCTATTCATCATTTAAACATTAAAGGAAGATAGAGATATTAAACCATCATCACTCAACTATTACAAGAATGATTCACAATGGATTTTCATCACAAATCTTCATAGATAAACCATCAGTTCATTATCACCCTTCGGAAATACATAGTAAAACCATCGTTCCATTCATACACTAAGGTAAACATTAGGGCAAACCATATTTTCTATGACACACTTAGGTAGGAACATAGGTAATCCATTGTTTCATTATCTCACTTAAGTAAACACATAGACAAGCCATTGTTTCTTTAACTCTCCTAGGTAACCCATCAATTCTTTTAACTCATATAGCAATACCATATGTTCATTCTTATACTTAATAGATAACATAGGTCCTTATACCTAAACTCTCCATTGGATTATTATGTACTTAGACAAAACCCAAACCATCAAATTGTTAAAACACTTAGCTAAAAAGATAACCATCATATCATTGGTGAACTCAACCAAAACAATACCATCGAATCATTAACATTACATAGCCAAAACATAAAAATCGATTCATTTGTGGAATTAGCCAATAGCAAAGCCATCAAATATTTAGGTACTTATATCTATCAAGTAGACCCATTGGTTCATTGTTGTACATAGACAAATGAAAAACCGTGAATTATTGGAATACTTATCAAAAATCAAAACCATCACTTCATCAAAGTACTTAACCAAAATCAAGATTGTCGAATTATCTAAAAATTTAACCAAAATCAAGCCCATCAGTTTAGAGACCAAGTAGAATCATTTATTTTAGTAGTAAACAACATCATAAATTCCTATACTTAAGAAAAAACCATTGATTCAAGGATAACACAAAGCCATCGATTCATTTACTTAACCTAATCTTTGGAGTATTAACTTGCATACCCATTGGTTCATTTATCAAGTACTATAAATATATTTCACTCTAGATAACAACATGATATCCTACTCTTTGACACAACCATTGTTCCAAGGACAAGTAGAACCATCAATTTAGAGACTAAGTATTAGCATCAATTTAAGCACTAAGAAATACCATCAATTTCTATACTAAGGAAGAAATTGGTTATTCATACTAAGTAATACCATCCTTTCTTACCTCCAAAACCAAGTTAGTTCATGTAAATACTAGAAGGGACGTTTATACATTCTAAATAAAGTTTCAAAACTCACATCTACCATGCATGTAAGTAAAGTAGTGCACATAAAATCGTTTCATTCCATAATACCAAGTATTAGTGCAAGATCTTTATGGAGCAAGTTAAAATCAAGCAAGAAACATGATGAAAGTTATATGACTCGCCTCAAGATAAAGATCACCATCCAAATAGCAAGGTGTCTCAAGAAAAACCCTAGCTTTGCTCTTCCAAAGCTCCACGACAACTCCTTTCTTCAAGAACAAGGTAGATATAGGGAAAAAGAGAGAAGGAAAGATTCTCTTCAACCACATGCACAACCTTCCATCAAGAACATCTTGAGTTCCACCCATGGATGAGGAGAGAAGGAAGAGAACAACAAGGAAACTAGAGTAGAGAACAAAATCTACTTGGTTAGGGCAGGAAACTAGGTTATGAAGCTCCAAACATACTTAGAGAAGCTTGATCCAAACCCTAGGGCAACATGCATCCATGATCTCCCCAAGATTCAGCCTCCAAGATCTTCTCCTTCAAAAAATGATGGTTGATGGTCTCTCAAAAAGAAAGAAAAATGTAAGGGTGTAAAGGGTTCGTTTGTGAGAGTGGTGGAGGGTGTATATATCCAAGGAGAGAGAGAAAGGGGTCAAAAGGTTGAAAAACTAGTTTTCCATGTGTCGAAACTCAAAATCCATCTTATCCATTCATGTCAAAACTTACCTCAGATATTTACCATGGTTATCCATTTATCCATGCCTTAGTGAAACTTCAAGGATGTACTACTACAAGAGAATCCATCAGATTCTAAGGTTTACTTAGACATTTTGCAAGTTATGATCTCCCATCAGATTGTATATTTCAACCAGGGTAACCATTAAATTATGGGCTGATGAATGCATATTCATCTGGGTTCAGTCGCAATGTTGGGCCCAGTTTTGCTTTGTATTTTCACGTTTATTGGTTTTATCTTCTAAAATGCGAGTTGGCTTGGCTCAATCAGATTTATCCCTATTTTAATTCAATTTCTGCACCTATTTTTAGGTCTTATGGATTCCAAAGGGTCAGGTTTGGGCCCTTGTTTATTTGGGCCCACGAGCACTGAATCACGACCCTTTCTTTCTTTTGTTTTCATTTCATGTTGCTCCAAGTCAGAACACCGTGGGCTCCTGCACTTCCTAATACTGCAATTGTGGTTATCTCCTCCAAAACCATGACTCCTTTCTTCTTCATCACATCCCTCGTGCCTGTAGTGCTCCCTTCTACACTGCGATCACATCAATGCCAACAACCGCGATCGCGGTCCTCTCCACCGTCTTCACCTCAACATCCCATGGTTCTTCTCCCTTCTCTAGAACCAGGATCATCTTCCTCCACCTCATCTACCATCATCTCCGTGCATCTTTGTCAAAGCCGTGACCTCCGACTCTCTCCTCACCTCCAGTGGATCGTGATGCATCTACTACCGTCTTCATCACACCTTCCTTTTCTGACCCTCTGCAACCCTAGCAACTGTGACCACAGTTCCACTATCCGCGCCTGTGGTCTCATCCTTTCCTCACCACTGCGGTCTCTGCTTCTCCTCTCTTCCGCACATAGCGCCATCGTCTCCAGGTCACAGGATGCTCTGCAATCACCCTCGACCACCTGCCAGCCTAACCACAACCTACACTGGCCACAAAGACGACTCCTCCACCTTCAACTTCACATTGTGGTTGCACCCTCCGCTGCCATCCACCTGATTGCAGTGTCCTTCTCCACCATCGTGATCGCGACCTGCTTCCACACCAACTGTGGTCGGCTAATCATCAACACCACACCCGCAGTCACAACAACCAATAACCACGCCAACGATTTCTCTTCCCCAACTGTGACCTCAAGACCGCGACCAAAGCATCCAGACTGTAACTCCAGCCAATAGGTCAGGCCTATAAATAGGACCCTACCCCCTCACTCAAAGGGACCCTCTCCAGATGCCGTTAGGCTACAGGTCTATCCCCAGCCTAAGGAGACGGTCTCCACCACCAGGATGTGCCCATGAAGTGTTCGACCCCTAGTGCATCCATCTATCCGCTCCATCCAACCCATTCATCTAGATCTGAGGTGAAAACCCGGATCTCTAGTCGTCTTCATCATCTATGTCATGCCTACGCGACCATCACATATACGAGCTTCTCCTCCTACTGGGATTAAGTACTATGACAATAGAGATAAGGTAGAGAAAGAAGATCTGCTCAGTCTACCGTGGTGTTCATCCCTCCTCGTCCAGATCTGCCCCGACGTTGTGTAGAAGACCTTCTCTCCACCGAGCTGTGATCATCTTCTTCACCATGCTCATGGCAGAATCTCCCATCTCTCTTATTCTTTATGTTTCTCTCACCATGAGCGAGTAGTTTCCTTTCACTGGGGTGCGGGAACTAGCCCCGCTTCCCGTGCTTACATGTCCAATTATTAAACATTCCATGTCTTCTATATAACTTTTTGTTTCATTGTTAATCATTTGATGTGTGCTTGTGGATTGATCACCTACTTGCATGATCTATTTCGTTCCTATGTTGTGAGAACTTCAATACGTAGGTTTTGAATGTCGATTAACGTGGTTGACTCCCTGACGAGAACTTCTGATGGGATTCCCTGAAGTCATAAGTATGTGATCCGTGAGGGGATGAGACATCTAGCCCACGGTGAAGCTTCAGTGCGCCTAACACCCATATGGGGGGCCCGCAACTTCAGTTGGATATCTGTATCTTTGGAGCCATAAGTGTGTGATATGGATGACGACAAGAAATTGGATGCCTAAGGTGATGCTTACGCGAACCTAAACATCCTAACAGAGGGTTTGCAGTAGCTCTATTTGGATGGTTATATCTAGCATGGATGTTTGTGTTTGGATGTGTTTGCATGTGTAGCAGTGGTGACACCTGGGTCGATCCTAGCAATTCCCATATTAATCTTTAATCAACTTTTAATCCTACTCTTTACTTTCCTTGCATTTAGTTTAATTAAACTCAAACCAACCTCTGTTCTAAATATTAGTATTGATTCAACTAGATTTGACTAGTAAAAGATTCTTAAAAATGTTTTCCCTTGGGATTCGATCCTCAACTATATTGCGATAAGACCCGTCCTCTTGCGGGTGGTATTATTGCACAAGGTTTTGGTAAAAATTAGGGATTTTAACCCTGGGTGAGTTAGTTAGTGTAGTAAGAACCACATCAAGTTCTGACGTCATTGTCGGGGACAACGTAATCATCTAGTTGAATCTAGTTCTATTAAGGCTAATTTAGTATTTTGCTTTTAATTTTAATACAATCAAGCATCTACTTGAATTTGACTCTACTCTGTCCATCTTACTTCCGAAAGATCTTTCCATCCTAGGTACCCTCAAACACTAGTGCATGCACCGCTCAAACAGTTCCGGCCTTACTACTAGCTTTGACCCTGAGATAGAAAGAACCTTTTGTCGTCAGAATAGAGATAACTAAGCTAGGATGGCACAAGAGGAGGAAATTGCCCGAAGGGTAGCTCAAGCCCTTAATGCACAAAGAGAAAGGCTTATGCAAGAAGCTTGAGTTACAGTTCAAGAAGAAATCCAAGCAGCTCAAGCAGCAGCTCAACAAGCTGAGTTACAAAAAGACCTTCGAGAATTCTCAATCCCTAAAGCTACTGATGTTCACCACCCAGTAAAACCTCCTCCCATCAATGCTACCAATTTTGATATTAGGGCACATTGGTTTACGCTGCTTCAGAATAGCCCTTTCTATGGTAATCAAGGAGAAGATAGTCAAGAACATCTTCTGAGGTTTATAGATCTATGTTCTATGACAAAGAAAAATGGAGTCATAGCTGATGCCATTAGACTCCTTATTTTCAAATACTCTCTTACTAAAAGAGCCATGAGTTGGTAAAACTCTTTGCAATGTGAACCCATCACCACCTGGGAGCAACTTCAAAATGTCTTCGTAGAAAAATTCTATCCTCCTTCTCTCACCTATGAAATTAGGGGCCGAATAACACAGTTCACTCAGATCCCTGGTGAAACCCTTGCAGAAGCATGGGAAAGATACAAAGAGCTTCTATGCAAGTGTCCACACCATGGCATTCCTAAGAATCAACTTATCGAAATCTTTTATAGGGGTGTGGATGATGATATCAAGAAGTTCTTAGACTCCTCATCTGGGGGAAACTTCATGCGTCAAAGCTATGATAGCGCGTGGAAGGTTGTCACCTTTGGAGCTGAAAATCAAGCCAACTGGGGTAGAGGGGTAAGTAAAGGAGTGATGAAGGTTGCTATGGCAGAAGATACTCCTGAGTACAAGTCTATCACTGAGTCTCTTAAGCTTCTAGTTTCCAAGCAAGCTCAACTCGAATCATCTTTTTCCATCTATGAAAGAAGACGTTTGCCCCCTCGACAACAGGAACAAGTCAAGTCAACTTCACTATTCTGTGAAGTATGTAAAGGCACCAATCATGCTATGCTAGTCTGTCATATCATCTATGATGTTGTTCTGGGCAATACTTGTTCCCAAGGAGATAATGTTCAAATGGAAAATCTGAATGTTGTCAATACTATCCCTGGTCAAGGATATTATAATCCGAATCAGAACAGGAACCATCCAGGTTTTAAATAAGGAAATCCTTCAGGAGTGGAAAACTCACGACAACTTGGTTTGAATAATCAACAATGAGGCCCGCCAGGGTTCCAGTATAACCAACAACAAAATTTTGGGAATCAAGGGACTTTAGAGGTAACTTCCAGAATAGAAACTACAAAAATTATCAGAACAATTCTCATTTCCATAATCCAAACCAAGTCCGTTATCAACAACAAGGATAACAAGCCAGTCCCATCTCTCCTGATGACAAACTCTCAACCATTGAGAAGATGTTGCAGTCACAACAGACTATGATAGTGAACCAGCAAGCCCATCAGAAAGCTATTGAATCACAACTAGTTCAACTATCGGCTAGCCTCAAGCCACCTGCTGGAGCTTTTGCTGGCCAACCAGAGAACAATCCTAAACATCTAGAGCAATTGAAGGCTCTCACCACCAGGTCTGGAAAAGACTATTTTGGTCCTCCTGTCAAGAAACCCATGGTTGTTACTGACGATGATGATCTTGTGATTCCCCAAGACTCTACAATACATGAATCTCAACCGAAAGAACCACTAACCGCTGATAAGACCGACAAAGCAAGTTCAAAAGAACCTATTGTTATAGAAGTAGAAAACACACCTGAGCCAGAGGTGCCAGTGTACAAGCCTCATCCTCCTTTCCCAACTTGTTTGAAGCAGACAAAGCTTGACACACATTTCAACAAGTTCAAGGAAGCAATGAAGAAGCTTCATGTTGATATACCCTTTCTTGGTGCTCTGGCTGAGATACCAGCTTGGACAAAGTACTTGAAGTCTCTCCTCACAAGGAATTATATAACCGAAGAATACGAGATAGTTAAGTTAGCAACAACCACTTCCCATATCATTCAGACCAAGATGCCCAAGAAGCAGAAAGACCCAGGATCCTTTGGGATTTCATGCCATATCGGTGACTCTTCATGTAAGAAGGGATTGGCCAATCTTGGAGCTAGCATCTCTATCATGCCAATTAGACTTAACAAGAGGCTAGGGTTTGCATAACTTCTTCCAACTAGCATGACCATACAACTTGCTGACAATTCTATGACTCTCCCTTTGGGAATCATCGAGGATGTCCCAGTCAAGGTAGGAAAAGACTCTTATGTCCCATGTGACTTTGTCATCATGGACATAAAATAAGATGCCAGATACCCTCTTATCTTTGGTTGTCCATTCCTTTCCACCGTGAGAGTTGTGATTGATGTTGAAGCAAGAACCTTGCTCCTCAGACTAGGTAAAGAAACCCTCGAGTTCAAGGTTTTTGAAAGTATGTGAAGACAAGCATGCAAGAAGAAGTCTACTTGATTGATTGCATAGAGAAAATGTCACTCCTTATACAAGAGGATTATGAACAAGACGATCCTTTAGAAGTGGCTCTAACAAACCCATCTGCTGACAACTCCATCGACGAACAAGTCAAGGATTGCGTTCTCCAACTTAATGCTGCCGAAGAAGATCCTGAAGCTAAATTTGAGGAACTCAAGGCTGTGAATGTAGTGAAAGACCTATGTGAGAAACTAGAAGCTCTTGAAATGAAGCCCCTACCCGAGGGATTAAAGTATGTGTTTCAAGATGATCTCAAGGTCTGCCCAGTTATTATAAATTCCGATCTAACGACCGAACAAGAATATAAACTCTTGAAAGAAGGAAAGCTATTGGCTACAAGATGAGTGATCTCACCAGGGTCAGTCAAGCACTTTGCATGCATAGAATCCCGATGGTAGAAAACCACAAGCCGATTGTCGAACATCAACAAAAGCTTAATCCAAATATGAAGGAAGTAGTCCGCCTTGAAGTTATTAAATTGCTCACTACAAGGATCATCTATCATATATCTGACTCGCAATGGGTGAGTCATGTACATATTGTCCCAAAGAAAGGTGGCACTACTGTGATACGGAATGAAGATAATGAACTCATCCCCACTAGAACAGTTATCGGGTGGAGGATGTGTATCGATTATAGGAAGTTTAATAAGGCAACTCATAAGGATCATTTCCCTATGCCTTTTCTAGACCATGTTCTAGAGCGACTGGCTCACCAGGAATATTTCTGCTATCTCGATGGTTACTCTAGATTCTGTCAAATTCCTATACATCCTGATGACCAAGAGAAAACTACTTTCACTTGCCCCTTTGGAACATACGCCTTTAGAAAGATGCCACTCAGGCTATGTAATGCGCCTGCAACCTTTCAACGCTGCATGGTAGCCATATTTGCTGGTCTTACTGAAACTATTATGGAAGTTTTTATGGATGATTTTTCCATATATGGCGATTCATATGACTCATTCCTGAAACACCTCTCCCTGGTCCTCAAACGATGCGAAGAAGCACATCTAGTGCTAAATTCGAAGAAGTGTCACTTTATGGTAACAGAAGGCATAGTCCTTGGCCATGGGGTCAGTAATTTAGGAATTGAAGTGGACAAGGCAAAGATCAAAGTGATTTCCAAACTCTCTATCCCAACCAATGTAAGAGAGGTTTGCACATTCCTTGGTCATGTAGGGTTTTACAGAAGGTTTATCAAAGATTTCTCCAGGATAACCAAGCCTATGACCAACTTGTTACTAAAGGATACTGGTTTTCATTTTGATGAAGAATGCATCATAAGTTTCAACAACCTGAAGCATGCTATTACAACAACACCCATCATCCGAGCTCCAGATTGGGGGCACCATTTCGAAATAATGTGTGATGCCAGTGACTACGCAGTCGGTGCCATTTTAGGCAATGTATAGAGAAGAAACATCATGTCATCCACTATGCATCCAAGTCCCTTGACGAAGATCATAGGAATTCTACAACTACTGATAAGGAACTCCTAGAAGTCGTGTATGCCTTTGACAAGTTCAGATCCTACCTCATTGGTTCGAAGGTCATTGTTTACACATATCATGTTGCTATCTGTAACCTCCTAAGAAAGAAAGATGCAAAACCCAGGATGATCAGATGGATTCTCCTCTTGCAAGAATTTGATCTGGAGATAAGAGATAAGAAAGGAATAGAAAATGTTGTGGCAGACAACTTGAGTCGTATCCAAATCATAGATACTGAAAAGATCCCATTTAATGATTCTCTTCTAGATGACCAACTCATGAAAGTCTCAGAAGCTACTCCTTGGTACTCGGACTATGTGAACTACGTCGCTGCCAGTGTCATCCACCCTGAATGTACTGGAAATGCACTAAAGAAATTCATGCATGATGTGAGGCAATATCACTGGGATGAACCATACCTCTTCAAGCTTTGTGTTGATGGTCTCTATAGACATTGTATCGCTGAGGAAGAAGCCCAACTTGTTTTAGAGCAATGCCACTCAGGCCCAGTTGGAGGCCATATGAGTTCTAAGAAAACTACTTTGAAGGTTTTGCAATGTTGTTTCTTTTGGTCAAACATATCCAGAGATTCCTACAACTTTGTTCTATCATGTGACAAGTGTCAAAGAACGGGTAACATTATGAAAAGAGATGAGATGTCACTTAAGCTATGGAAAGAAGTAGAGATTTTTGATGTTTGGGGAGTGGACTACATGGTCCCATTCCCATCCTCGCATGGATTTTGCTACATTCTAGTCGCAATGGATTATGTCTCTAAATGGGTAGAGGCCATACCAACAGTCACTAGTGATTTGAAACCTGTCATCAAAATGTTCAAAGACATTATATTTCCCCGCTTTGGAGTCCCATGTAGTGTGATATCCGACGGAGATTCTCATTTTCTAGAAAGAAGCTTTGAAGTGTTGTTAAGAAAATATGGTGTAACACACAAGGTAGCTTCCCCCTACCACCCACAAACAAGTGGGCAGGTAGAGGTTTTGAATCATCAACTCAAAGCTATCCCAGAAAAGACTGTAGGATGCAACTGAAAGGATTGGTCAGTAAAAATCAATGATGCCTTGTGGGCCTACCGAATTGCTTTCAAGACTCCTCATGGAACAACACCCTTCAGACTCATCTATGGAAAATCATGTTACCTTCCTGTAGAACTCAAACACAAAGCTTGGTGGGCAATCAAACAGCTGAATTTTGACATGAAGAAAGTTGGCCAAGCCAGGATGCTACAACTTTAGGAGTTGGATGAACTTTGGATGATAGCTTATGAGAATGCCAAAATCTATAAAGAACACAAAAATTTGTGGCACGATGGTCATCTAAAAAGTAAGGACAATCAAGTGGGAAACCAAGTTCTACTGTTCAACTCAAGACTGAGGTTATTCCCACAGAAACTCCATTCTCGATGGTTTGGACCGTACATTGTCAAAAGCATATACTCACATGGTGCCTTCATTTTATGGAGTGAAAATTCAGGAGAATTTGTGGCAAACGGCCAACGCTTGAAGAGATATTTCACCACAACTGACTTATGCACTGAAGCCAACATATCTACCAGAAAATTTAAGGAATTAAGTCGAGCCAATGACATAAAACAAAGGTGCTTTTCGGGAGGCAACCCGACCCTTGCCTTAGATTTTTACTTTGAGTTTTAGTTTTAGACAATGCATCGTAAGATGCAATCTTAAGTTCTGATAATTTTCATTCTTGAAATTTCAGATGGAGGACATGTCGCCGAAAGGAATGCAACCACATATGGTGGACCAACCGACATGATTTTTCCCCTCCATCTCAGATTTAGAGTTTGCTCGAGATGAGCAAGTTTCTAAGTTCAGGGTGGAGGGTGGGTGGTACGTACTTTACTTTCCACCAACTCCTATCTATTTCAGACTTAAGATTTCATCGTTGCAATTTTGAGCAAAAAATTTCAAAATTTAAAAAAAATTCATATTTTCAAAGTAGTTTTGTATAGAAACTTGATGAAGTTTTGACGCTTTTTGTTTCAATCAAATCCTTTATCTAGCCGCTATTCCATTTTGCCATGCAGTTTTGAATAATTATACCCTCCTTATTCGAAGCAAAACCTCAAGGGGGACAATTTTTGAAACTAGCCAATGGTTAGAAATCACCGTGTGAAGCTTATAAATCATAACATCGTGATTAGTTAAAATGGAAAATATCTATCGAACTGAGAGGGATCAAACACATTGTGCTTCCTAACTGACTAGTGGAACAATAGCATGGAATCTCCATCGAATCCTCATCAAGTCATTATTTGAGCAGAGTGTGAGAAGGAGAACAACCCGGTGTGATGAATTGCATATCAAGTTGCATTCTGATCTAAACTCTCTTCTACACTTCTTCTATCATCTTCATACCCCTCCATCCATTAAAAAGAAACAAAAATAGCCAAAATAGTCCCAAACCCTAAGTTTGGGGTGGCACACCTCCTCCCTCTTTATTCACTTCTTCCATACCCCTTTCTATGTAATAGGGACGTACCACCAAGAAAAGATGCCAATGCACACAAAAAAATGCAATCTCAAGTCAAATAGAGGAGAGATTCACACAAAAATAACAATAAGAGTTGCAATCAATGAAATTGCAACCATATAATAAAAAAAATCTTGAGTCGAATAGAGGAGATATTTATTTCTTCCTTCCATACCCCTCTTCACTCCCTTTTCCACCTACTAGCACATTGAATGCCTACTTTGCCAATATCTTGAAAAACACCACTGTCAGATCAGGTGTAAACTTGTTGTTCTGCGGGTATCTCTGGACTCTTACAAAGATCTTAGAAATGCTTGCTATTGGAAAAAAAGTAGGGAGGAAGTGATGTTGGAAAACAAACTCAGGAACGAAGATATGGTAAGATGTGTTCAGTGGTCTCAGGAAGTTGAGATGTTGGGTCATATAGAGCAAAATAGGAACAATCCTGATGTGAAGATTAGGCAATCACACGAGTTGAAAGTATTCATTTGGCAACTGTTTCAGATTTTGCATTACTCTAGGATGAGCAACATATAAGTTCGGGGTGTTTTGATGAATGCATATTCATCTGGGTTCAGTCGCCATGTTGGGCCCAATTTTGCTTAGTATTTTCACATTTATTGGCTTTATCTTCTAAAATGTGAGTTGGCTTGGCTCGATCGGATTCATCCCTATTTTAATTCAATTTATGCACTATTTGCAGGTATTATTGAGTCTAAAGGGTCAGGTTTGGGCCCTTTTTTATTTGGGCCCACGAGCACTGAATCACAACCCCTTCTTTCTTTTCTTTTCATTTCCTGTTACTCCAAGTCAGAACATCGTAGGCTCCTGCACTTCCTAATACAGTGATCACGGTTATCTCCTCTAGAACTGTGACTCCTATCCTCTTCATCACATCCCCCATGCCCGCAGTGCTCCCTTCTACACTACGATCACATCAAAGCCAACAACTTCAATCGCGGTCCTCTCCGTCGTCTTCACCTCAACGTCCCGCGGTTCTTTTCCCTCCTCCAGAACTGCGATCAGCTTCCTCCACCTCATCTACCATCATCTCTGCACATCTCTATCAAAGCTGCAACCTCCAACTCTCTCCTCTCCTCCAGAAGATCGTGATGCATCTGCTACCGTCTTCATCACACCTTCCTTTTCTGACCCTCTGCAACCCTAGCAACCGCGAACGCAGTTCCACTATCCGTGCTTGTGGTCTCATCCTTTCCTCACCACCGTGGTCTCTACTGCTCCTCTCTTCTGTGTACAGTGCCATCGTCTCTAGGTCGTGGTATGCTCTACAATCACCATCGACCACCTGCCAACCCTAACTGCGACCTACACTGGCCATAAAGACGATGCCTCCACCTTCAACTTCACACTACAGCTGCACCCTCTACTACCATCCACCTGATCACGGTGTCCTTCTCCACCATCATGATTGTGACCTGCATCCACACCAACCGCGTTCGGGTACTCAATCAACACCACACATGCGGTCACAATAGCCAATAAACGTGACTGTAGTTTCTCTTCCCTAATTGCGACCTCCAGACCGCAACCAAAGTGTCCAGGCCACAACTCCAGCCAACAGCCTGGGCCTATAAATAGGACCCTACACTCTCACTCAAAGGGACCCTCTCCAGATGTTGTTAGGCTGCAGGTCTATCCCCAGCCTAAGGAGACGGTCTCCACCGCTAGGCTGCGCCCAAGAAGCGTTCGACCCCTGGTGCATCCATCTATCTGCTCCATCCAACCCATTCATCCAGATCTGAGGTGGAAACCTGGATCTACAGGCATCTTCATCTACGTCGTGCCTATGCCGCCATCATGTCCACGAGCTACTCCTCCTGTAGCGAGCAAGGACTACGAGAAGAGAGAAAAGATGGAGAAAGAAGATATGCCCCGTCTGTCATGGTGTTCTTCCCTCCTCGTACAGATCTGCCCTAACGTTGTGTAGAAGACCGTCTCTCCACTGAGTTGTGATCATCTTCTTCACCATGCTCATGGTGAAATCTTCCCTCTCTCTTGTTCTTTTTGTTTCTCTCACAATAAGCGAGTAGTTTCCTTTCGCTGGGGTGCGGGGACTAGCCCTGCTTCCCATGCTTACATGTCCAATTATTAAACATTCCATGGCTTGTATATAACTTTTCATTTTGTTGTTAATCATTTGATGTGTGTTTGTGGATTGATCACCTACTTGCATGATCTAATTCACTCCTATGTTGCGAGAACTTCAATATGTAGGTTTTGAATGTTGATTAACGCAATTGACTCCCTGACGAGAACTTCTGATGGGATTTCCTAAAGTCGTAAGTGTGTGATTCATGAGGGGTCGATAAATCTAGCCCACAGTGATGCTTATGTGTGCCTAACACTCGTATGGGGGTGGTGCATCTTCAGTTGGATATTTGTATCTTCGGAGCCATAAATTGTGTGATCTGGATGGTGACGAGACATCTGATGCCTAAGGTGATGCTTATGCGAACCTAAACATCCTAATAGAGGGTTTGCAGTAGCTCTATTTGGATGGTTATATCTAGCCTGGATGTTTGTGTTTGGATGTGTTTGCATGTGTAGCAGTGGTGAAACTGGGGTCCATCCCAGCAATTCCCATCATTAATCTTTAATCAACTTTTAATCATGCTCTTTACTTTCCTTGCATTTAGTTTAATTAAACTCAAACCAACCTTTGTACTAAATATTAGTCTTGATTCAACTAGATTCGACTAGTAAAAGATTATTAAAAATGTTTTCCCTTGGGATTCGATCCTCAACTATAATGCGATAAGACATGTCCTCTTGCGGGTGGTATTATTGCACAAGGTTTGGTAAACTCAGGGATTTCATCCCTGGGTGAGTTTGTTAGTGCAGTAGGAACCACGTCATGGACCTCAAAGGAAGGCCATAGAATCTTCTACCATATGGAGAAACCATCTAATCACCACTCACATGGTGAAAGCATTGAATCTCGATCATACTTAGAGAAACCATCACATAGGTGAGAAACCCTAAGTTCTCAACCCTAGAGGGATAGAGCAGACATTCCGATGGTGCATATAGATATCCATAGGTGAAAATATATCAAACATTATGAAGAGTAATATGAATCGTAACATGCATGTGTGAAAATTACCGGTAAAACCTTAGAAATGGGAAAATTACACAAAAGTCCATATAAGCATATAAATTGCAAAACTCAATCAAATAGTGTCCAAAATGGACCAAACTTGAAACATAGATTAGTCTCATCATATTAAATCACAACTTAAGGCTTTATTAAGTTCTAAGATCGTGATTTGATCTGCATATGTTTGGTAAAAAGAATAATCTTCTACTTTGATCATAATCAAAAATGAAAAGTGTTCAATTGGAACATGAAAACGTGACTGAATTGATCTTAGTTACTCTTCGGGGCAGACTGGAAGAAGGGAGGATATTATCGAATGAGGAAAAGGATCCAGTAATCCTTTTTAGAAATTGAATGGATTCGGTCTTATACACACGCGAGGAAGGTAATAAAAAAAAGAAGAGGATCTCTTCTTTCTTTTATTACTTAGTATCCGTGCGAGACGAAAGTCTCATGCATAGTTTTGAATGAGAGAAAGAAGTGATGAATCCTTTTTTCGACTCTGACTCTCCCACTCCAGTCATTGCTTTTCTTTCTGTTACTTCAAAAGTAGCTACTTCATCTTTTGCCACGTGAATTTTCGATGTTCCTTTTTATTTCTCATCAAACGAATGGCATCTTGTTTTGGAAATCCTAGCTATTCTTAGCATGATATTGGGGAATCTCATTGCTATTACTCAAACAAGCATGAAACGTATCCTTGTGTACTCATCCATCGGTCAAATCTGATATAACATTCGAGATTATGTAGGATTATACATGAAAGATCCTTTTTTGGCTCTCTCTTTAGCCCTATGTCTCTTATCCCTAGGAGGTCTTCCTCCACTAGCAGGTTTTTTCAGAAAACTCTATCTATTTTGGTGTGGATGGCAGGCATGCCTATATTTCTTGGTTTCAATAGGACTCCTTATGAGCATTGTTTCTATCTACTATTATCTAAAACTAATCCAGTTATTAATGACTGGACAAAACCAAGAAATAACCCCTCACGTGCGAAATTATAGAAGATCCACTTTAAGATCAAACAATTCTATTGAATTGAGTATCACTGTATGTGTGATAGCATCTACTATACCAAGAATATCAATGAACCCAATTCTAGCAATTTCTCAGGATACCCTTTTTTAGGTCTATTTCTTATTTTCTTACTAACTGGAATAAAACAATTAGTAGATCCGTTCCACCCAAAATAGGATAGGAATGGACTGGGGTTATGAACTTATAATCATGGAATCGACTCGATCATCAAATTATAAGTTCATTCCATACCAGACCAGACCGGAATGAATATGTTTATGTACATTCTCATTATGAGAAGGGGGTCATTCGTAAATAGATACTATTGTTTACATATGGATCCCTACGTTGTGATATTTTATTTAGGATTAGGAATAGGCGTAATTAGAACTGCGTTTGACATATCTATCGTTATTTTTGTTTTGGGTACCATATTAACTTTTTTGGGCTTCTATTGAATCGATAAATAAGTTTGATTGTACATCTTTTTAATTGATATATTTTTGATATATATCAGTTATCCTCTGGATAATTCAAATCAAAGCAATTTGATGTCTGACTCGGGCCTATATTATATGACTGGTCGATAGAAATACTCCAACAAACACTCTACCTTTGTCATATATTCCATATATCACACTATATAGATATCATATTCATGGAATATGATTCACTTGATGGTGAAATGGTAGACATGCGAGACTCAAAATCTCATGCTAAAGAGTGTGGAGGTTCGAGTCCTCTTCAAGGCATAATAGAATATTAATACGGAGAATGCTCATTGAATGAAGAATTCAATAATAGATCTCGGATCTATCGATATTGATATACCGAGTATCTGTTGATACGAAGTATTCCAGCGATCCCCATGATCCGAGTCCAAGCAGGAATAGGGAGAAAATCAAGAAGAAAATATAAAAATAATAAGGGAAATGAAAGGGACTAAACATGATCCAAATAGCTCTGGTAGTTACTTTGATCTTGATATTTATCATTATTTCTGGGCCGGGTGGAGAAAAAACAACAGGACCGCTAGAAAAGAAGAGAGCCAGGGGGTTTTTGCAAGAAGAAAGCATCATGTAGCCTGATAGGGCACTTCACAAGACACCAAAGGAAGTATAGGTACGAGGGATTGAGAGGAACACATCATCTAAGGAAGAGATAGGATCTGAGAAGAACCAGGGGAGGCAATCATAGCACAGAATGAACAGATCATGGAGGACAGAGGCTCAGACAGGCTAAACCCAAACCATCAGAAGCAAATGAAGCAAGGAAAATACAGAAGGAAGACATGTCTTGTTACAAAGCAGGGAGAAAATCAAACCACCCACATGTACAGTGACAACATACAAGCAGGCAACAAAAGAGGAAGAAAAAGCGTAGAAGACCTCACAGAATCTATGGACAAAGAAACTCTCAATAGTGGGAAGAAAAGGAAGGCCACAAAACAGGTGATAGAAGCATCAAGCGTGCAAGTAGCAGGCACTGGGATGGTCCAGGACCATGATCAAAAATGAAAACCTTATGCTAGAACGTCCAGGGCCTGGGCAGCCCTGGGACGTAAACTGTCTCCGAAGGAGGTGCTGGAGAGAAATGTCCGACATAGTCTTTGTTATGGAAACTATGTGCAGTACTGTAGAGCAGGAGAAACCAAGGAGGAAATGTGTCTATGACAACAACTTTGGATTGGATAGCATAGGAAGATCAGGAGGACTAGGTCTGTGGTGGAGATGAAATAGGGCTACAATCAAATCCTACTCGGCTCATCATATCTACGCTGATTATGAGGCAGACAGACCGGAGGACAGCTTCTGCTTTGTAGGCATGTACGGATGGCCGACAGTATCCGAGAGACATCACACTTGGGCTCTCATGGGGGAGTTATGTAGGACTTCCAATCTACCTATCCTACTAGGAGGAGATTTCAATGAAATCACAATTCAAGAGGAAAAGCAAGGTGGCCAACTAAGGAGTGAATGATAGATGAGGAACTTCAGAGAGGCAATAGATACATGTCACTTGAGAGATCTGGGATGCACAGGCTACAAATTTATGTGGAGGCGAGGCCTTCATGCTGAGAATCTCACCTTTGAGAGACTTGATTGGTTCCTGGATGATAGACGATTGTGTGACATCTATGGGGTACGCAAAGTAAAAAACTTCCCTATCCAGAACTCGGATCATGGCCAGGTTTTATTGTGGGCTGAAAAAAGTCAATGTCAAAGCGGGCAAAGCAAGAGATTTTATTTTGAGAATATGTGGCTCTCGGCACCTGACTGCAAGTTGATTGTGGAACAAGCATGGGATGACAAAGAGGGAGAAGGACTTCTGCAACAGACCAAACAGTGTGCAGAGAACTTAAGTTGTTGGGCTAAAAGGAAGTTTGGGAATGTCAAGAGGAATATTCAGGGGAAGGAAAAGGATCTGACACGGGCTCAAAATAGACCACCTTCACATGATATGATTTAGGAATGCTCCCAGCTGGCAAAAGAGCTTCAAGAGTTGCAACGGCAAGAGGAAAGTTGGTGGTTTGCTAGAGCAAGAGCAAATGAAATGAGAGATGGGGACAAGAACACAAAATACTTCCACCATATAGCATCCCAAAGAAAGCACAGAAACACGATAAAGGGTATTTACAATGAGGAAGGGAACTGGTAGATAGAAGAGTCGGAAATTGAGGCGGTGATCTCCTCTTTCTTTGGATCTTTATTTACTACGTCTCACCCAGTGGGGTTTGATATTTCCTAAGGAATATGGATCGAGTGATTCAGAACAGGGATGGTGCTACAGTAGAACAAACACCAACGGAACATGAGATATGGAATGTGGTAAACCAAATGCATCCTTATAAGGCACTGGGTCCAGACAGAATGAAGGCCATTTTCTATCAAAAGTTCTGGGAAAAAGTTAAAGGGAGTGTTACAACCTTTATTAAAGAATGGTGGATAGGGAAGCATACTCTGAAGGAGATCAATGAGTCTAATATCATCCTCATCCCGAAGACTGCATCACCGGTGCGTGTCACAGAATACAGACCAATCAGCCTTTGCAAAGTGTCTTACAAAATCATTTCTAAAGTCTTGGCTAACAGGGTGAAGCCGCTTCTGAACAACATCATTTATGAGAACCAAAGTGCATTTGTGGGTGGAAGTATGATCACTGAGAATGCTTTAGTGGTGACACGATTTTACCGTGCGTATAACGCAAGTGCATGCGTCAATGTAGTATAGGCCTTTGTGAGGCCCGAGTCGAACTCAGGGACACTGAACTGTCAGTGGACTACTACTAACTGTTCGCAATCAGCTAGACCGGTTAAAAAGGTTTTGAGAGTTGATTCAAAAGAAAAAGAAAATAAAAGAAAGCAAAGAAATTGATTAAATGTTGAGTTTAATCAATTTAGATGGGAATCTTTAGGATTATGGTTTCACCGTGGGTTTTCATTGTATGAATTTCTATGTAGCTAAACAAATTCGTCTCTCAAACGAGGGTAGTGGCCTGTAGTTAGAATTGTTCACCGTCGTGATACAATTCACTACCTAAATCTATGTCGGTTCCACCGTCGTAGTAACCTATACCCTAAATTAGGTGCATTAGAATCGACATGTGGGTTTCCACCATTAACCGTACATCACCTTGTTCAAGGAATTTATGAGTTAATATGAATTTTGTCTCTTTTCAATCGTTAATTCTTCTTTCAAAGCAATTAAAGGCATTAGATTATCATTAGGATGATCAAGCATAATGATATAATGGAGAAAATGAAATCATACCATGGATTTAAGAGACAAATTATGAATTACTGTGATAAAAATGTCATACAATGATTGCCCAGGCTACTCTCGGTCCTAAAGATAAAGGGGATTAGCCCCGCATGTTCATGTAAGAGCAAGACATGATTGAAGAATGGGGAAACATGGAGAAAAACGTGGATGAAGATGTAAACCCCTAAACGGAGAAGATCCAAGCGTTCCTCGGCATAGAGTGCGCGATCTACAACCTCTCGACGGTGGAAAATGTCTTCTTTGGCTCTCAGAACGGTCGGGGTGTGATTCTGGGCAATGTTCGCTTCTTCTCCTCTCCTCGTGATGTGTGCAGTGGCTAATGACATGATGAATGACTCTTGGCCGCCGTCATTAGGTATAAACACCAAGTTAGGTCGCCAAAATATCACCACTGTTGGATTCGGGCCGATCAAGAACAAACAATAATCTGACGGCGTCGATACCATCGACGCGGGTCGATGGTATCGACCCCTCGTGATATCAGAAAGCCTTCCTTCTTTTCTGTCGTCCCGCCTGATGCTGACTTGATACCATCGACGCGGGTCGATGGTATCGACATCTTTGGCGTCGGTTTTATCTCCTTTCCAACACTGAAGTTCTAGAGTGTTGATAGTATCGACTTTGGTGTCGATAGTATCGACTGTCTGATGATGGCAACCTGAAGGTATCTCGCTACCATCGACTTCCCAGCGGATGGTATCGACTCTGTGAGGCTCCTTGCGGCTGTCTGCCTGTGACTGTGTCGATACTATCGATAGATGTCGATGGTATCGACAGCTGTATATATTCATTTTTCCTAAAATTGCAAGACAAAGCCAAATCAGCTGAGATAAAACCCATTATTATAATCGTTTATGATCAAAAAGATAAAAAATGAGGAATTTGATACTGAAGGAGATTATAGACTAGAATAAGTGAATCATGCAATATTATCCACAAAAGTGACCAATAAACACATAAAATGCAAGTAAAACAAGTCTATAAATGCGACTCAAAATCATCTCATCAAACTCCCCTAAGATTGAACATTGCTCGTCCTCGAGCAACAAAACTCTAGAATAGAATTGCAAGAGTCAACTAAAGAACAGATTATCACAACAGACTTCCCCATATGATCCCTTCCAGACATTCACATTCTGGCCCTCACTAACCACAGAATGATAATTACCCTCAAGGCGACAATAATCATCCATAAAAGATATCTACCTCAAAATTGATGAACACTATCACATAAGGCAGTTAACGTAATAAAATCATCTGGTTCAGATTCAGTGCATCTTGTGATCTTCTATCTACGTTTCTCATCCTAACTACCATCTAGATGGAAGTAGCTCTCCTCGTATTAATGAGTGAGGAGAATATCACTGTGGCTACCAATTTGAGCAACGGATGAATGGAATAGGTGGTTGTGGAAGAGATGGAAGAACAATACAGTTTAACATGCACAAATAATAAAAATGACCTAAATGATGCATATGCAAATGAAAATGCCCTAATGCCTACATTTTGGGTGGAATGATGCATGTTCCTACAATTCCATCTTAAGTGAGATATAATATCTACAACTACATAATGTGCTTATTCTTCCTATTACACGGGCGAAACAAGCTCTTTTCTCCCTCTAAGATCAGCTTTTCTTTTTTTTCTGTTTTTTTCAAGTCCTTTTTCTCTCAAATTGCAAATAGTTCCTTTTTTTATTTGTTTTTCTTTGGGCTTACTTTCACATAACTGTAATCCTTGAGGCATTACAACTATATTTCATAGAGTATAGAACGAGTCACCCGCTTCTCTTATTTTTCAGAAGAAATAAGGCACATACTATCCTATATGCTCAAAATATGTTCAAATGCAACTACATGAGATCACTTATGCAACTATGATGACATGCACTCAGGAATGTGTGCATTCATGATTTATCTACAAATTTTTCATTTTCCATTTTTTATGCACAATCTATCAAAAATGCACTCCTACCTAAATGTTATGCAATCAAAAGATGAAAATTGTAATGTTCTTCCAGTTCTTATGGTGGAGTATGAAAACAATGGGGTGGATAGATCACAAGATTAATTGACTGAACCTTAAGAAAATATTATGTGTCCCTCCTTACTGACCTGTGTAATAATTAAGAGGTATCTCTCTCCTATTTCAGATTAATGTCTCATTATCATTTGGTCAGTTTAGGCTCAAACAACCAATTCTGTCCACTCTTCGTGAATCAAAGGAATGTACAGTTGTGTTTTCCTATTTTAAAATTGACAAACCCAATTATTTCTTAAGTCATGTGCTCAAGGTTGAACAACACAAGCTTGCAAAAGCACTAAAAATTTTCAAATTTACCCCTGATTCCCATGTACAAACACAGAGATTACACATGACATTAGACATCCACAATTACACTAGATAGAGTGTGGATCCTACAGAAAATTAAGAACTAAGAAAAATAAATGACAAAAGACAAAGCAATAAATGATAAAACTAAGAAAAATAAAGGATAGAAGTTGTTCCAACTCCCCCCAAGCTTGAATTTGACTATGGCCTCATAGTCAAAAACAACCTTAAAAGGTGGAACAATGATATCGATCATTGGTCAGGTGGAGGTGGGTACTGTGGGGCTGTGGGGTCCCAAGATGGGTACTGCCCCTGGAAAATCGGATCATACTGGGGCATCGACGGAGGTTGAGGATACCCCCCGAAATAATTTTGGCTCCAGTAGTTGTCATAGAAAGGTTGTTGTTGCATCTCCATCCTATGCAACTTGTCATGGATATTCTATTAGTTGGCAAAGAGGAGGCACTCATTCTCATAAATAGCCTGCTGATTCTCGAAAAGTCGGTTCGTGGTATCCTGAATACCAGCGAAGGAAGTAGTATGATGTTGCTGGGTCTGCTAAATCTCCTGCAGCATCAAGTACATTTCTTGCATCGAATAGGCATCTGCTCCTTGATGAGAGGGCTGAGGTGGTAGAAGTTGTGAAGAGGATGATTCACCCGGGTGGAAGCGGGGACGCTTTCGCGGTGCTACTCGTACCCGAAGAAGAGTGAAAGCCTCCTCTTCCTCTTCATGCTCGTCACCATCATCATTGTTGTCATCATCACCTCTGTCTTCATCAGAGTCGTCGATGGCGATGATGGGCCACCTGAAATTTTGAGCTCCCTTGATGTTGAAGACGGGGTCTGGAAGTGCACATTCTTGATAGTCGTGATTGACATGGCAATGTGCATAAGCCAAGCCATCACAGAGAAGGAGGAGGTTGGAGCGGTGCAGATGATGCAGGTTGACCTTGTTCCTATTGGAAAGTGGAGTAAGTTGGGAAAAATCCAACCCAAGGTAGATGGCCAGCGGTGTGATGAGCCCTCCAAAATGGATAGGAGCTTTCCGCGTACTCCTCTTCACAGCCAACACCCGCGTCAAAAAGAACGTGCCCCAGTTGCACTCCTCACGCTTCAGCAATTTATACAGAATGAACAAATCTACCTCTTGGAATTTGCTAAGAGACAGATCGTCGTGAGCAACAAGCATCGTACAGAGCATGCGGTGCAGAATCCGCACAAAAGGATGCTCAAAGTCGGTGACGACAGCGTTGTGGTAGCTCACATACTTGCCTGGAGGCGCAATCACCAGCTGGGCGAAAATTTCATCGTAGTCAGTCCGGTTGTCCGGCCTCCTATGTTGGTAGGGTGTATGATACTAGTTATACACAGAATTGAACTGGTCGAGAGTGAGAGTGTAATTGTTGTTGTAGAGTCTGAAAGACACGCGCCCTTTCTTCCACTCCCTGTCGGTGGAGATCAAGTCATTGGACACGACACTGATTTCCAATGATGCCATGAACTCCGCCACAAGCTCCTTGTATGTCAGCCACTCGCTGAAAAACAGTTGGCTACCAGCGTGGTACTCCATCTCGTCAGGCCTCCTGCCCGTATGCTTTGTCTGTCCCTGCAGGATGTAGGCAAGATTGGGCTCGAACCCAAGGTAACGAACCATGTCCCGATCAACATATCGGGTGCGCTCAATCTTCCCCTTGAGCAATTCTTCATATACCTTATGGACCTCCGCCAACGGATGGACAATCCTCGGATGAGGAATGGATCCCGGTGGTGGAGGAATGAAGGTCGGGATCTTCATGGGGACCGCCCTTGAAGAAGATGCTCCATCTGTACGCACCATGATCTCAGAAGGAAAGAGAACAAGAAAGAGAGCTCGGTGACGGTCGAAGAAAATGATCTCCGTTCGGTGCAGCACTTGGGGAAGAGATCACGATCCTTGGACGCTCATAGCAGGCCCCCGGTCGCACAACAATGCTCAATGTGCGAGTATAGGGAAGAAACTCTGAAGGTGTGAAGAAATCTGACAAATAATCCCTTCTTTTATTACTGAGTTCGTCGTTGCTTTGGACCCGTCGATACCATCGATGGGGTGTCGATGGTATCGACACCTGTAGCACAATCCGGTCTTCACGAGTATCGACAGATGTCGATAGCCTGATGTGGGGGCCCAGATCGATGACGCGTTGATACCATCGACGGGCGTCGATGGTATCGACCCCTCGAATGGATCAGCATCTTTGATGTAGTGATCGCCGTTGATTTTCTCTCGTGGATCAGTGACATGTCGACTCTTTGTAGGTCAAACACCCTCGTGAGGCCCGACCGCCACTTTCTTACTGTTGTCGGGTCGATACCATCGACAGGACGGTCAATGGTATCGACTTCACTGAGACAAATTCGTCCGTAAATCTTCAGGGATCTCACGAGTATCGACACCCATGTCAATACTATCGACCCCGATCTGGAGATTTCTTCAGCGTCACTGACGGTAGGTCGGTACCATCGACGAGGCCGTCGTTGGTATCGACTCAGAGAAATTTCTATAGTCGCCTAACTGTACCCATGTTGCTACCATCGACACAATGGTCAATGGTATCGACTCTGCCTCATCCCTGCACACTAAACAAACGATCAAGGTATCATTTTTACACTAAAAACAAAATTAAACCAAACTAACTTGTAAATGTGAAAGAAAATAGACAAAACTACCAATGTTTGGGTTGCCTCCCAACAAGCGCCCTTATTTAACGTCTTAGGCTAGACAAAATCAAGCTTATCAGCTTGGAGCTTCAAAGAGTGTTCCTCGGGGATCACTAGACAGTTTAAACTCAACTCTATCCTGGCCAATCCCTAATGTCAAGGTACCTCTCCCGATAGCAGTGATAACATCAACCGTCGCTTGAAATGGCCTACCCAATAGCATCTCACAACCCTTTAGCTGTGGCATGTCCATGACAATGAAATCCATCGGAAAAATAAACATGTCGACTTTGACAAGTACATCCTCACACACTCCATATGGCTTCACAAAGGACCCATCCGCCAACTCAATAGTCATAGCAGATTTCTTTATTTTCTTCAACCCGAGCTTTTGAAACGTGGACAATGACATAAGATTTATGCTAGCGCCTAAATAGCACTGTGAATAAGAGAAGTTATGGCCGCCTATGGAACATGGGATGTAGAAACTTCCTAGATCTTTCCTTTTCTTTGGTAAAATCCCATGGATAATTGAGCTCACCATCTCATTCACCCGACAAACATCTGTGTCTTTTATTCACCTTTTCTTGGTGATGATATCCTTGATAAATTTCCCATATGCGGGAATCTGTTCTATCATTTCCACTAACGAAATATTAATATGGAGCTTCCTAAACATCTCCAAGAACTTCCTATAATGTCTATGCTCTTTCTTTGGCCTCAGACTATCTAGAAAGGACACAACTGCCTCCTTTAGACGCTTGTGAGGTGGCACATATGGGCTTTTCGGGGTCTCCTCCCCTAAGCTTGCTTCAATGTTACCCTCTGGCGTAGGCTTTGACACATCATTTACAACAGGTGTAACTTGTGGCTGCTCATCTTTCTCAGTGGTTGTAGCTTCACCATGAAGTATGGCCTTCACCTACTCTTCTTGCCTAGGTGTGGGAACGGCCGTGATGGGTTCTTGGCGGGATTTTCTGAATGGGAAATATCTGCCAGGTAGTCCATATAAACTGTGGGGATATGGTACTCTCGGTGTATCCTCCGTGTCAAAAATCATTTTGCTATTTTCATGGACCTCCATCACCGGGGGCTCTGCCTCATTAATCACATATATATATTTCACTTGGTGATGTGCTTGAACAAGCTCTACATTACCATCTGGACTTGGTTGATTTGCATGCTTCATGGCCGCCACTTCATTGGCGATTTGAGTCACTGTTGCCTCTAGTGTCCTCATTTGTGCTCCATGACTTTGCAATGTTTGCCCAAATTTAGTCAGAATCTCACCCTGGGACTGCAACTGCTTACTGAACATACTCATCATCTCTTGATTTTGTTGCACCACTTGACTAAGCAACTCGGTGCTTTTATCCTCTGCCTTTGATTGTGGCTTTGCATCTGGATCTTGTAGGAAGTTGTTTGGATCCTTCCATGAGAATTTTCTATCCTTTCTCCAGGCATACTCATTGTTCCTATAGCCCTGTTGTTGCATAAATTTGACTTGGGCTTCCTCATCAGATTCTTCCTCTTTCTCCACGAGCTTCTTAGCTATGAGATCTAATTTATCATTCAGCTCCTTGATGGACCTGGACTCACCTACAACTTTAACTTGTTCTCGTGCATCTCTGTCACCCCAAGACTGCTTCTTCGCCATATTCTTCAAGATCTCCCAACACCTAGTGCCAGTGTTGTTCAAGAAGAACCCCGAGCCTACTGAATCAAGGTTGCTTCTATCATGCTCAGAAAGGGAAAAATAGAAAATCTTGACCTGTTTTTCCTTGTCAAGTCCATGATGTGGGCACCTCCTCAGCATTATCTGAAAGCGCTCCCAAGTCTCAGAATATGGTTCACCTACTTTCTGACTATTGTGGATCTTTCGTACAAGACCAGTAGTCTTCTCAGGTGGAAAGAATCTCTCGAAGAACACTTCGACCATATGATTCCATGATTCCACATACTCTTCGTCCAAGTTATGCAGCCATTCTCGAGCATTTCCCACTAGAGAACTGGGAAATATTTTCAATTATAGTGTCTCTTGTGGGAACCTGTCTATCTTAATCATGTCATAGTTCTCCACGAACTGGCTTATGTGAGTCACCAGATCTTCATTTTTAAGCCTGTGAAATGCATTTGATTTGACCAAATTTATTAGTGTCAGATTAATCTTATAAGTTGGAATGTTGACTGCCTGCTTCTTTATTGGCCCCTTTGATGCTGATGAGGAAGAAGCCTTTATCTTCTCCCATATTGTCTGTTCTTCTGCGATGGCTTCTGGCTCAGAGTCGGAATGTATATCCTCGAGTTGATCTTGAGTGTTGTTTTCCTCTTCGTCTGACCCAAGCGGTGGAACCTCTGGTGATGGGTGCGTGTAGTCTGTGCTACGAGTCCTCGCCATGCACTTGTATCTGTAGGGTAATAAGTTTGATTTAGTACAGTGCTAGACAATTTCTAAATATGAAAGATAAACTATGAATTTAAAAAAAATGATAATAATAAAATAAAAAAATGTGGCCTAGAGTGGCCACTTGCAGCACTTGTAGTGTCGACAATTTCCGTGTCCCCGGCAATGACGCCAAAAACTTGACACGATTTTACCATGCATATAACACAAGTGCACGTGTCAATGTAGTATAGGCCTTTGTCAGGCCTGAGTCAAACTCAGGGACACTGAACTTTCAGTGGACTACTACTAACTATTCGCAATCAGCTAGACCTGTTAAAAAGGTTTTGAGAGTTGATTCAAAAGAAAAAGAAAATAAAAGAAAGCAAAGCAATCGATTAAATGTTGAGTTTAATCAATTTAGATGTGAATCTTTAGGATTGTGGTTTCACCGTGGGTTCTCATTGTATGAATTTCTATGTAGCTAAACAAATTCGTCTCTCAATCCGGGTAGTGGCATGTAGTTAGAATTGTTCACTGTCGTGATACAATTCACTACCTAAATCTAGGTCGGTTCCACTGTCGTAGTAACCTATACCCTAAATTAGGTGCATAAGAATCTACCTCTGGGTTTCCACCATTAACCGTACATCACCTTGTTCAAGGAATTTATGAGTTAATGTGATTTTCATCTCTTTTCAACCGTTAATTCTTCTTTCAAAGAAATTAAAGGCATTAGATTATCATTAGGGTGATCAAGCATAATGATATAATGGAGAAAAAGAAATCATACCATGGATTTAAGAGATAAATTATGAATTACTATGATAAAAATGTCATACAATGATTGCCCGGGCTACTCCCGATCCTAAAGATAAAGGGGATTAGACCCACATGTTCATCTCAGAGCAAGACATGATTGAAGAAAGGGGAAACATGAAGAAAAACATGGATGAACTGATGTAAACCCCTGAACGGAGAAGATCCAAGAATTCCTTAGCATAGAGTGCATGATCTACAGCCTCTCGACGGTGGAAAATGTCTTCTTCAGCTCTCAAAACGGTCAGTCCATGCTTCTGGGCTCCGTTCGCTTCTTCTCCTCTCCTCGTGATGTGTGCAGCGGCTAATGACGTGATGAATGACTCCTTTCTGCTGTCATTAGGTATAAACACCAAGTTAGGTTGCCAAAATATCACCATCGTTAGATTCGGGCCGATCTGAAACAAATAATAATCTGACGGCGTTGATACCATCGACGCGGGTCGATGTATCGACCCCTCGTGATATCGGCAAGCCTTCCTTCTTTTCTGTCATCCCGCCTGATGCTGACTCGATACCATCAACACGGGTCGATGGTATCGACATCCTTAGGTGTCAGTCTTATCTCTTGTCCGACATTGAAGCTGTAGAGCGTCGATAGTATCGACTTTGGTGTCGATAGTATCGACTTTGGTGTCGATAGTATCGACTGGCAACCTGAAGGTATCTCGCTACCATCGACTTCCCAATCGATGGTATCGACTCTATGTGGCTCCTTGTGGCTGTCTGCATGTGATTGTGTCGATACTATCGATGGATGTCGATGGTATCGATAGCTGTATATATTCGTTTTTCCTGAAATTGCAAGACAAAGCCAAATCAGCTGAGATAAAACCCATTATTATAATCAATTATGATCAAAAAGATAAAATATGAGGAATTTGATACTGAAGGAGATTATACACTAGAATAAGTGAATCATGCAATATTAACCACCAAAGTGACCAATAAACACATAAATGCAAGTAAAACAAGTCTATAAATGTGACTCAAAATCATCGCATCAAGTGGCTTATGAAATCTTTCATACCATGAAAAATAAGAAGAAAGGAAAAAAAGGTCTAATGGCGTTGAAACTTGAAATGAGTAAGGCATATGACAGGGTGGAATGGACTTTTATGGAAAGAGTCATGGAGAGATTGGGGCTGCCAGGGAAGTGGAGAACTAAAGTTACTGAGTGCATGACCAGTGTTTCACACAAATTCATAGTCAATGGCACAAGGAGGGGATCTACAAGACCAACTAGAGGATTCTGCCAAGGTGACCCCATCTCACCCTACTTATTTCTTTTTTGTGTTGAATCTCTTTCTCTATCTCTCACACATGCAACATAGGACAAGCACATCCACGGTATAGCATCCTGCCGAAACGCACCACGGGTGTCTCATTTATTCTTTGCAGATGACAACATTGTGTTCACTAGGGCTACCCCAGGAGAATGCTCTGCTTTAGCTGAAATTTTCAGCCAATACGAGAGGGCATCTGGACAGAAGATCAATTATGATAAAATAGAGGTATCCTTCAGTGGAAATGTTGATGCCGAGAAAAGGGACAGGATTAAGAATATCTTGGGATTAAGAGAGGTGAATAGACATGAAAAATATCTTGGCCTCCCGAAGGTCATCGGAAAATCTAAGAAAGTAGTGTTTTCTGCAATAAGGGACATGATCTGGAAAAAGCTGCAAGGGTGGAAAGAAAATCTTCTATCTAAACCAAGCAAGGAGGTACTTATCAAATCTGTCATCCAGGCGATTCCGACACATCTTATGAGTATATTCAAGATACCGGATGGGGTCATTGATGAAATTCATTCCATGATCACAAGGTTCTGGTGGGGGCGAAGGAAGGAGAAAGAAATATACATTGGATGTCCTGGGAACGGATGTGCAAACCTAAGGAGTATGGAGGAATGGGTTTCAGAGATCTCAAGGCCTTCAACCAGGCTCTTCTCACTAAGCAGGGATTCCGTCTGTCCACAACAATCAAATCTTTGGTCTTCCGGGTTATGGGGTCCAAATATTATAGGAACTCCACACCGCTGCACACTAGCATAGGAGGGCTCCCAAGTTACACATGGCAGAGCATATGGGGATCCATCCAGATTGTGAAACTGGGTTTTCTCTGGAAAGTGGGCACAGGCTACACAATTGACATATATGAAGATAGGTGGATTTCACCGATTGGTGGTATGGTACAACGCTATCTCATGCAGGGACCAGTGGAATATAGCAAGGTGTCGAGTTTGATTAGTGGGGAGACAGGACAATCTGACATACCAGCTCTAGAACATGCATTTCCCCCTCACAACAGGTCAATGATAGTGAATATTCCTCTTGGTAGTCAGGATGAAAGTGACGCCCTATGTTGGGAGAAGGAAAGTGATGGGGTATATTCAGTTAGAAGTGCATATACATACATAAGGGTGGAGGCAGACCTCATTGCGGAAGGATGGGAGGACAATTGGAAACAGATTTAGAAGCAAAAGTGGCCGCCGAAACTCAAGCACTTTATTTGGCGGGTTATGCAGGACATACTCCCAACTCATTGTGCCTTAGCCCGGAAGTATATTACTGAAGACGACACATGCCAACATTGTCATATACAGTAGGAGGACACAACACATGCACTTTTGAGTTGCCATCATATTCTACAAGTGTGGACATCGGGGACCTTCTCTTGGCCAGCATGGATATGAGGAAATGTAAGGGAGTTCATCCAGGAGCTACTTCAATGAGACGATCAGCAGTAGATTGATGAGGGTGCCACACTTTTATGGGTTGCGTGGAAAGCAAGGAACAAGGCAATTTTCGATCAGCGTCCAACTTATACGCCCTCCCTAGTAGCAGGATTTCTCTCCATGGTGGTGGACAATAGGGTGTATTGCACGGCTACGTCTGTCCGCAGTAGAGGCAACAACACCGGAGATGATATGAAATGGAAGCCACCCCATCAACAGTTCAAAAACCTCAACGTGGACGCCTGTGTTCGGAATAACAGTACTGGTGGAGTATGAGTTGTTCTAAGAGATGACCATGGTACTATCCAGGGCATGTACCAATGTAGGTTAGACCACACATTCTCAGTGCTTTGTGTGGAGGGAATGGTAGTCTACCTGGGTATGATGTTTGCATGGGAGCAGGGCATCGCTGACCTCATGGTGGAAACGGACAGCGCTCTACTAGTTCATGCTATCAAAAAGGAAGGTTGGGGGAGAGGATATGAAGACCGCTTAGTACAAAACATTATCAGTCTCTCTGTTTGTTTTCTTTCTTTTAATGTTAGCTTTGTAAGAAGGCAAGGTAATGGGGTAGCTCATGCCTTGGCTTTAAATGCCTGTCATCTCAAAGGTTCTCGATGTATTCTAGAGAACTTTGATGATGATATCGTACGAATATCCTTGAAAGATATTAATATATAATAGCAACATGCACTTTTTATCAAAAAAAAATCATTATTTCCGGGCACTAGAATGAAACCCGTTCTTACCACAAGCTTTTAATTATATGGCCATGATCTATCATTATGTGCGACTATCTCCATTATAGAAAAAGGAAAAAAAGAAAATAGACTAGTAAATGAAATATTAGAAAAAATAGTCTTTCTACATATGCATCGTTCAAAGCAACGGTTTTTATAACCTGCAGCAAGGAAAAAAGAACCAAAATACTAGGAAATGAGTACAGCCTATATGTTTATATTTTATGGATAAAGGATCAAATTGATAGAGGAAGCACCGTAAGGATTAATTCTCTTTTGACCGATACAATAAGAACTGCTTAATTATCTCATATCGATCTTTATAATTACAGCTTTCAATTCGCCTCTAACCATCAAATTAAATGTGAATAACCTATCTTTGAAACAAGGGGCACTTCCGGTTTTGTCTGTGCTTCAAACAATTTTGTCTTCTCCATATTACCATATCTCTAGAGTCAATAATTTTCTATGAAGGAACTAAGGAATTTTGAACCCAATTAAGATAAGAAAGCATGTTTAACCACAAATCCATGTCAGGTGCCTTACAATTCAGATTTATCACACTAAATTTTGGATCATGCAAATTTAGTACTAATCAAATAACACTAGATATCCCAAGTTAAATGGGAAAGAGATTTTTGAAGTTTGAAATCTAAAATTTTTAACTATTTCAATGATATACCCAATTGTACTAATTTTGATGTCAGACATGTTGTGTAGATTGATTTCCATTCTGGGTTGGACTATGGGTTGGACCCGTCTATAGATTTAGACAATGTCTTATTCACCAAAGTCCAATGCTCTCTGGACTCTACAACACCCCACCATTCTTCTCCTCTGATATCTCCCTCTGTTGAGTCCTAGTTTAAGAATATCCCACCTCTAGATTTGCCTTAACCTCCAAATACTTCTAATCACAAATTTGATAGGATTTCTAACCTAGAATCAGAGGGTGAGGGGACTCCTATGTCCCTCCTCTATTTCAAATTCCTCCATGAATAGGACCCACCATAGAATCCTCCCCTATAGATCTTAGTCCCTGAAAGCCTTCCCCATCAAGGAATTGAACCCTTTGACCGATTCACCATCTAGAGCCCTCACCCTAGCCTCCCCTTATCCATTTTACTTGTACAAGGTATCCTGACTTTGGCAGGAAGATTGAGACCTTTGCAAGCTATGTTAATCATTGTCCTAGCTTCAATATAGTCTCGTAGAGTTTACCATGAGATAAATTGGGTTTGTTTGATCTTCCTTCTAAGTTCCCTCTTTTTCTACTTGTTTTGAATCTCTTTGCCAATGTCAGACTTCCAATCATCTCATTTCTTGGTTTTTGGGTGGCTAGCTCTACCTTTGAATTTTTAGAATTAACCAGATCCTTGGTTTGTATCACAAGAATCCTCCTTCTAGGTTTTCAAACTTCACTCATGGATAGCCGTGTAGGAAGTTTCCATTGGAGTTCATCTCACATGGATGGACAAAGTCTTAACTCGTTGAGAACCCCTATACCTTGGGATCTCATTTGCAAACTTGGTTGCTCAAGATCAACCTCATATCATGAGTTTTGATTTGAGGTTTTCTTCATGACTTGTCGTTTTCATCTAGTCTTGGGTCGAAGAAACCAGGGAGTAAGAACCCCCTGATGCCCTTGTAGGATAAATCAACTAAATTTATTTTCCAACGGAAATTCTTAGTTTTTGATGCATTTTTTTGTTTCAATTAGTGTGAGTAGGCTTGGGACTAGTGTCCATCTCCTATTCACCCATATCAATAAATCACCACTATCCTAGTGGATGCTAATTTAGTTATGTGGAATTTCCTTGAATTCTGATTGGTGTATCTTCAAAAATTCATAATAAATCATCTCTTAATCAGATAATTTCACCAAAATATGTTTGAAAAGGTTTTGAACAAAGAATTCAATTTACTAAGCATCATATTTATTTCTCTTTGAAAAAATACTAAGAAGTTAACATTAGGGTTTTAAGGTGATGTATAAAATATAAAATGATATGGAAAGTGTTATTTATAGGGTAATTAGGGTTCTCAACAACAAGAGTGTGATTAGCGTTTCATCAACCTAAGAAGAGAAACGAATACCATTCTGTAAGAAAGGTAAATGGGCCCATGCACTTTGAGTATTAAGTATTGGTTTTTCAATCACCTTATGATTATAATGATGATCAAGATGAACTATATGGATAGTTATGTAATCCAAGTTGAATATTACGTGTGTAAATGTTTCATGAAAGTTACTGAATTAGTCTTATCCTTTCAATGTGATTTTAATAATATATGTCATGTTCATGTGAAATCCACATAAAGTCGATTAAACAAGTTAATATTGAATCATCTAATGGCTAGTATTGTTTTATCCTCATCATGTTAATGTTGAGCCCTTAGGACTTATTAGTTCATATGGAACATATGGGACTCAGGTGCAATCATGAGCTCATTGGAGTATAAGTAATGACACTCAAGTGGAAATCATGAGTTCAAATGGAAAATCAGTTGAGCCTACATGCCTTATGAGCACGATTGGTGCATGAGCAGATGACACTATAATCAACTACTAAGATCATAACATGTGAAAGAAAAAAATTATATATCACTCAATTTCATATATTTTCCTTATTGCCACATTATTATTTATAACAATACTCATTGATGCTTACTCTATCGTGGTATTTATTCCATGCATGACTGGGGATGTGATGTCCATAGGCAAAAAGAATAAGGGAGAATAACCAAGGAGCATGCATCTTAAGGATGATTTAGGAATTTATATTGGGTGGGGTTCCAACTATCCTTTGCAGAACCGACGGCTTGAACCTACCTTCACACAATTCTTATATCTTCTGTGTTGACACTGTTTAGTTCAATATTTAGTTTGAAGATCATGTACTAGTATAACTTTGTTCAAAGACTAAGTTTTATTTTTTGGAACTTGAGACATGAGAATTATATTTATCTTCCTGACTTGGATAAATGATATTATATTTTTATGAATAGATTATAATTTTTGTGGAATCTCTCTTAAAGATGAATGCTTCTACTCAAAATTATATGTATTTAAAAAGTGGGATGCTATAAGTGTCCTTAACTTCTTGATGCTAGTTGTGACGATGTGTTACTTTATCTTTCCTTTCTCCACCTCAAACCCCTCATCCCTCATGTATATATAAATCTCCATACTCTCTGTGAGGCATATCTTGATACAGTTTTAGATGTAGAAGTGTTGCATACTCTAACACCCAAGACCCCCCAATGCCACCAAGTTTTAAAGGCTCCTACCTCAAAAGAGGCTAGGTAGACACAAGCCACCAACTTGCTCCAGGATACTACTTCCATTCATTTGGATCCTCTTTGACCCCATATTATACTCTAAGAGAGAGAAAAACAAAGAAGAAAGTCACCCTAAATATGTACATGGTATAGTATGGATGGTTAAATCATCCCAACCTCATCACCAAGCATGAAGGTAGACTACCACAGACCATGAAAACCCTTTCTCTCCCTTCAGTGAGGATGACCCTTTGTCCCTTTCCCTTGTTCATCTTATTTACTATTATGATGAGTAAGTAGTTCCCTCTCTAGGGTGAGGGGTGTCACAACCTCCTCAACATACTCAATACAAACAACAAGAAAACAGATCAATAGGTATGAAATCATGATTTTTTTTGACATGGTACCATTGATTAGAAAACGCCATTCAATAAAAGAACCATCCACATGGTCTCATTACATGCTCAAATAAAATACTAAACAATCTAATATAACATAAGTTTGAACATGAAGGAAAACTAGCATAGGCATAAACTAAAAATAAACTAGCGGTTATCAATACAAAAGAACCCCACTAGTGTAGGATCAAAAAAGCTTCACAAACTACGTCTCTGATTGCTATTATTTGGATCCATATCATGATCAAACCCAAAATGATCATTAGAACAAGTCCCTAGACAAAAATCCAACTTTTTTGTCACAAAAGCTCATTTTTTATTTTTTTAACTAATTATAAGAGAGAGTGAGAGATATCTAGAGCAGGTATCTAACTAAAATAGAAAGTAAGAATCTTCACAAATGAATACATTCCACCAAAAAATAGACATCAAGCACATGCAGGAGAAGAAAAAGAAATAAGGAATCACTAATTCTTCAGGCACTCATCCTAAAGAGCATCGATATAACACTCGACCAAAAGATCATAAAAAAACTAAAAAACCACCTTTTGAAATCTCCATAGTCAACCTTGATAAATTTTGAAATATCCATAGTAGACATTTCTTTATCTCATGAACCTTGTTATTTCTTTCTTTCCAAAGCCAGTGAATCACGTAGACACAGAGAATATGTTGATCTTTAGAAGTTAACTGGATAAGATTATCTATGGATTGAGGGATGCTTTGAAGAATAAGATCCTTTACTTTACATCAGATCTCAATAGAGAAATCACAGTTGAAACAAACACACCAAATGCTTTCCTCATCTTGCTTATAGAGAAAGCACATAGAGGGCAACAAAATGCCTATCTTATAGATGTAACTAGAAGTACACAACCTACCATGACCTTCGTTCCAACAATGAATCTAGAATGTCCTAGGAGCCTTGTACTTTCATAACCATTTAAAGTAAGGATTATAAGATCCAACATTCGTAGTCACTTTCCAAACATATCTAATTTTTTGGTCAACACTATTATCAAAAGTAATTTCATCACACATATTGCTCAGATGAAGGATCCCATCAAGAATCTTTTTCAGGCCTTCATAAGCATGGTGTTCTCAAAACTCCAAGCGTGCCCAAAGTTCAAGATAATAAGTTTTGCATTAACGTTAATAGCTAGCTTTATAATACCGTCTCTTCCCAATTAGTCATCTAGAAACATCAAATTAGGAGCCCAAGGGTCCTTCCAAATAGAAATATACTCCCCATTTCCCATAGAATACTTGATGTGTTTTTTAAGAAGATTTCTGATATCGATGATGTGTTTGAAGAACCAAGAAAAATTAGTATTGTCCCCAATAGTCCAAAAATAATTTTTTTAAGATACTTCTTCTGAATCCACCTGATCCATAGACTATCTTTCTTAGCAGGAATATTCCATTAATGAAAGATGAGATAAGCAACGTTCATCTCTTTAACAGTTTGATACCCAATCTGCCTTCACTTTTGGGCTTCATAGCATTAACCCATATAACAAGATGAAGATTAATTCTATTCTTAGTTTGACCCCAAATGAAGTCTCTACATAGCTTATCAAAAATCATCACATACTGACATAGGTAAAGGAAAGGATGAGGTCCAATGTTGATGAATGGAGGACAATATGGAGTGCATCAATTCTACTCTGCCTGCCAATGACAAACTCTTCACTTTCTAGTCATCAAGCTTACTCTTCATCATGTTAAGTAGAAGAACACAATAACTTATGCATAACTTCCCTATGAATAGAGGTATGCCAAGATGTCTCTGGTATAGGGATCCTTCGCTCTATCTTCTCCTACACTAAATTTAGCTGAGATTTTATCAAAATTAATTTTTAGACTAGTGATAAAATGAATATTGTGAAGGACATCTTTAACACAACACTCTCATTATCAAAATCCATGAAAATCATAAAATCATTAGAAAAATAAGGTGTGAGACTTCAAGGTTGTGAGAAGCTCTGATAGATATGAGCCTCCCCTGCTTCATTACTTTATCCATCAATTTGGAAAAGGCATCCATAAAAAGAAACAAAAAGATATGGGGCAAGGAGATGTTCCTTCTGAATAGCATCGCTTGGTTTGGAAGAAACAATTGGCTTACCATTCACTAAATTTTCATTTGAAGTATATTAGAGAATTTCCTTGAGCCAAAGTGACCAAAATTTAGGAATACCCATAAGGTCAATGATTTTGATGAGGGCATCCCACGAGAAAGTATCATAAGCCTTAGCTAAATCAATCTTGAGGCAAAATCTAGGTTTAGTACATTTTTTTGTTAAAATCATGGATGAGCTCAGTAGATACAAGGATATCATCCAAAATTTTACACTCTTTCATAAAGGCACATTGGTTATTGCTAACCAGGGAAGAAAAAAACTCATTTCACACTGTTGCTCATAATTTTAGAGATAATTTTGAACATGACGTTTCACAAGGCGATAGGAAACCAAAATTTTAAATACAAAGCATCAATGGATTTGGATATAAGAGTAAAGAAAATATTATTTGATTCCTTTAGAATTCTACCATTTTTGAAAATTTTGAGAACAACATTAACAATATCCTCTTTAATAATTCCCCAAAAGCTTTTGAAAGATTTCCCATTGAATCTGTCCACCCCAGGACACTTGTGACAATTAATATTTTGGATAACTTCATCTCTCTCAACGATAGAAACAAACTTGTCTAGGGCTAACTTTTGGAAGTCATCAAGTTCAAAACAATTCAGCTCATTAAGTTTCCGAAACTTAGAAGTGTGTCTGATGTTGAAAATTTTGTTGGAATACTCCACAATATGGTTATTGATAATATTGATATCCATCTAGAGAACACCATCAATAGAAATAGCTTTGATATGATTGACATGCCTTCTAACCTTAATAGAATTGTAAAAAAAATGGAGTTGGAACCTCCCTCTCTAAGCCTATGAATTCTCAATTATTTCCTAAAGAAGGATTCTTCTAAGAGTAGAGTAGGATGTGCTTCCTTCCTACAGTCAATGGAAACATCTTGTAGAAGTTGATTGAAAGGGTTGAAAACAGGATTGGGTTGAGCATCAAGATCTAGTCGATCAATCAGTTTAACATTTTAGATAGATTACCAATCATTTTCTTATTCCAAATAGAAAGAGAAGACCAAACTAATCTCAATTTAGAATACACTACAAACATTCAGACACCTTCACAAAGAGAATTCCATTCTCCTCTAGCAAGCTCCATAAATCCCTCTTTCTCAACTTACACGTTGATAAACCTAAAAGCGGTCATTAACTTCCTTATCTCATCAATAATCATATTAAGAGATCTATGATCATTGATCAAGCTAAAATGAAGAATTCAAATAAAATTAGGAAATCAATCCAAGAAGTTATTGTTATATAAAACTCTATCGATCCAAGAGGTAACAAAGTTATCCGCTCTTTGATGGTTATCCCAACAGAAGAGAGAACCATTAGGATTTAGATAAGAAATTTGCAATTAAGGATTTAGTTGTTAAAATAATCCTTAGATTTCTTTGAGGGAGGATCCTTTCCATCTTTTCATTTTCTTTTTTAACTACATTAAAGTCACCCATAATGACCCAGGGTTTGTTGGAGCTAATAGAAAACATAAAACAAGAAGGAAAAATCATTAACTTGCACTCTCACATGAACATGTTGACCAGATTTATAAATTATCAATTCATTATAGGCATCCATAATAATATGATAACAACTCTACCCAATCTATGAGAACTGTGATTAGAAATTCACTGATAACCATAAAAAAATTATTACCTAACTTCTGTATCTTTAATTCTCCCACTTTAGTTTCATTTTGCAAGATAAACTGAGGCCTAATCCTTCTTATTTCCCCTTAGAATATATAGGCATATAAATTGAGACCTCTAACATTCTAGTAAATGATATTAAAGGAAAAATTATCCATTAGAAGAAGGAGTGACCAATTATTTGGTGGTTTCAAGAGAGTTGTCTTCCTCATCATTAGTCACCATGTTTTGAAATTTATTGTTTAGTGAAGTGGTGATTATGGAACTTTTAGTAGATTTGTTGTTTGAAATGTTTCCATTCTTAGCCTTCTTAGTCATCTTTGGGTTGTGAAATTCATATTCTTATTATTTCATATTCTTTGTCTTTCTATTGACTTCAGAAATATTTGATGGGGTAATCCGAACCACCACCTTAGAGCTAATAGATTTGCCAACAATCGCATTTCCATCCCCATCGAAATGCTCACTTTCTCCATGAAACTCCTCCTTTTTAGAATCATATATTTAAGTATCAACTTAGAAAATGGAATCTATTTCTTCAGGCATATTCTCAATAGGCTTGTCAATGATTTTTTTCTCAACTCAGACTTGTTTTGAGTTACTCTTAGTTTTCCCCTTGCAATAGTTATGATTGAACAATTTTCCAATTGGGTTTGGGATCCACTTGTATTCAAAATGAATTACGTGAGTAGTGCCATCTTGCTAGAAATTCTATATGTTTTGGAAACGATGAACTAGCTGGCATTAAAACTTGGAACCTAAAAAATTCCAGTCTCTTGAGATCAAAGGTAAAACCCTATCTGTGAGGAGGGGAGTACCAAGGTAGGAGCTGAGTCTAGAAAATATATTCATGGCATAGATCCAAAGAAAGTCCATGGACTCTAAGCCACACTGGCATATCAGTTAGCTTGAATCTTCTTAAAACATCACATAGGATATATCTCATTAGGATCATCAATTGCCTTCTAATGAAGCCTACCCCTCCATCAAGAATGTTTTCCATATCTTATTCACCCAAGAACTTAATGAGAAAGAAGCATCTCTTATAACTAATAACTACAATATAGACTTTTTGAATCTTGATTTGACAATTTTTTTTCTAGTGTGGGAATATGAACACTCAAACCAACAACATATCTGACAAGGTAACCATTCAATGTTCACCATTTCTTTGCACTTCTTCCTGTGGGTGTATGAGAGTCTGGCCACACAACTCAATATTCACTCTCTTGAGGGTAGTGTCTCCTAGTTTTTTATTTAGAAAATCCTCCCAAGATCTTGTTTTCATTGCAACATTTTTGACATTGGTGTGAAGAATTGAGGAATGTCCAAACAAAGACAAATGGTCCTGACAGTAGGCACAATTGCCAACCCTATCACCGATCTCCTTGTTTTTACTTTGGAATGCCCTCCCAATATCTTGTGTTCTCTACAACATATTCAACATTGGAATGAAGAGTTGAGGGATGGCCAAACAAAGATGAATGGTCCTGACAAAGGGCACCCTCACCAACCCTGTCACCTCCATATTTGCTCGTGTTATCGCCCCACATTGTCATTTCCCATGGTGGATGATTCATTAATTGACACATACAAAAGCCCAATTTAAAAACTAACATAACAATTGAGATGAAAAATTCCTGATAAACAATTCATGTAAAGATCCAATCACAAAGAATCACCACAAAACATCACATGGTGTCATATTAAATAAAATCATTTCTCATTTAAATCATTTCAAGAGTAAAAAAGATATCAAAACAAACTGAAATCTCTTCATTAACTACAACAAATAAGTTTACAAGATGATCCATATCTATGATGAGACAACAATATAAGATGTCTTTCCAAATTACAAATTGTAATCATAAATAAACATCAAGGAAATAAACCCATCATATCCAAGATAAACTACCCACCCATCACTCATAAAAGTGAGAACACATGGAAAATCTAGATTCAACTATGCTATATCTTATTACATATTTATCACCACGTCCTTTCCACTATGCTAGCATACCTAAAGCAATGTGGTAGAACCACATGAGACTCCAAAAGAATACCAGTGAGAGGATTACTCCCACCAACATATAAACATACATATATAAATTTTATGATTCACTAAAAATAATAGTGAGAAATTTATTATTCATTTTAGTTTCTATTTTTTCACATCACTCTATAATTTAGTTTAAGGCATACGACTGACAAGATAATAGGACATTTCATATTATAACAGAAATCTTCTCATAGTATAATCACCCTGAATGCAATTAACATAACATTATTTACATTGCTTTTCATGATCATCACAATTATGGAGAATCGTTAAGAATAACAAAACTTGAAAATAATAAGATCAAAATAGTAACATTTGATGTGAATCTCCAATATACATATATACTAAATGACTAAGTTACATGTTTTATTGAGCCCTGGGTAGTTTGAGGCATACCACTCAAACTACTAGATGACCACAATGAAGTCACAATAAACCCCGTATAAGATCTTAGACTTATAGAATCCCAAAGATCTCTTCCCCTAGTCCAGTACGGGTGAGAAACATTTAGTGACACAATGACCCAACCTACAAAAAATCTACTTTGTCATTGCTACATAGGCCACAACACCAAAAACTACAGTATACAATTCTCAAATCTGAGTGGTAACTGTAGCCTCTCTCAATCATATTTGAACAAAGACACAACTGTAGCTATTTTCAAACACCTTGAAATCAGAATGATAGATAAAAACCTCATGCACACACATATACTCAACAATGTATGACTCTAAGCTTCTTCTCACAATAATAGATTGCTACAAAGAAACTCATTTCACTATCCAACAAGGTTTGACACTAAGATAGCTCTATGGTCATAGAGAACTACATGATTAGGGTTATACTTGATTAATTAAGCCGGTTACTAATTTTTTTTTCAACTACATCAAAAAAGTTATAAACAAAACATCGAGACATCATTGTACATATTAATTAAGTCTAAAAATTACATTAAATATATAAAACATATCCACATATTCTGATTTATACAAGATTGGATTCATGTTCCACCCTAGGACATAAAAAGGCCCCAATTCACCAATCATTGGGCACAAAAAGCACAAAATACCATTAAAGAGGAAATAGAAGTAAGTAATAGTAGGAAACTTTTGCACATATCTTCAATGACAGTAACCAAACAAATTCCAAAATTTTTGATCAAAACTGCAAAGGGTGCAAAAGATACGATCTGTTCATTGTAGGGTAAGTTTGAAACTAAGCATAGACAAGCCATATCAACATATCAAGTCTATTTCAAACTAGCTTCTAACAACATAACAATTAGAGAGAGAGTAATTTTCTATAAGATTAGTCTTTAGTATCAAGTACATCACATAAAATTTGTTTTTTAAGAACATTTAATTTAAAGGTATTCACACCACATAGCATACCTCCTCTAGGGCCTACTTAATTGTTGTAGAGCATATGTCATCATTTCAAGGTCAAGTGTGCCAACACACATGGCCAAGTAAAACCCCATATTAAGATTTATGATAATATTTTCCATTATCTTCTAATTCATTTATATCCAATCATCTACTAAACTGTAACTATCAGACCCTAACATCATATGCATGATGGTACCCACATCATTTCCTTCAAGTAAAACTTCAAGATGACTTCTAAATTTCACATCCGAAATACATCATATGATGTCACATTTATTCAACTTCGTATAACTATAGGAAGATAAGAGAATAGAATCATAGATAATAACTAGATAAAGTGAAATATTCCATTAGATGGCATCATTTAGTTAAGTTCGCCCCCAATTTCATAAAATTCATGTTTGATTTGTAAAACCCCCAAATCAGATCATGTTTACTTCATAGTTATGATCTCATATGAAGTTACACAGGTAAGTAGTTTACTTGCAGATTTATTTATAACATAGTATGAGTACAAGAAGATTTAGAAATTAGAAATTAACCAACTACACACAGATATATATATATATATATATATATATATATATATATATGTATATGTATATGTATATGTATATATATGTATATGTATATGTATATACATATGTATATATACATATATATTTATATATATGTGTATGTATATATATGTGTATATATATATTTATATGTATGTATATATATATATTTATATATATATATATATATATATTTATATTTATATATATGTATATATATATGGCTGAAAGAATGGTGTACTTGAGTACATGTAGCTTACATGTAGCGATCTTTATTTATGATAATTTGGAAATTCTATTCGCAATCTAACCTTATGGATGCGATTCATACCCCTTAGATAAGTCGTGTATCAAAAATCACCACAATCCAACATTCATACCTCATCCTATGAAAGAATATGTCTATTTAATAACCAACGGTAAGTTGAAAAAACTACAAAAACCATTGGATGGTATATTGCTATATCTCATGATCCAAATGAGATTGGTGATGATTTTTTAAACATATCTAATATATATATTGTTCAATCAATCCATGTGGTTGGATTTTACGAGCATACTGCACATGTTCCATTTTAATGGCAGGTACACATAAGTTACATGTAACAGCTATAAATGAATTTTTAGGACAAAACCACATATATTTTAGATTTTCAACCTTTGGACCACAAGAAGACACATTATTAACATTATGAATCAATACTAAATATATAGGAAGCAAGAAGTTTAGTTTTTTGAAACAAGTCCATAAATTTACATGTAATTACAAGATCAAGGCAAACATTGTCCAATTAAAGTTTGTTTAGTGTCATCTCTTAACCAGTTGATGTTAAGGCTAAAATATATATTGAAGGATACAATTACGATAAATAATAAAGATTAAGGAAGATAAGTGTAAATCTAGGTTCATGATTTCACTACCATAAACCCCGTCAAAAGAATTTTGCCCCTAAAATAGAACAACACCATGCATCCTATAAACCTATCTCAAAGCACTTAGACACAGGCTAGATTACACCATAATAATTAGTGCATTATTATTATAAGTCTCTTCTGGGCTTCTAGATACATTCTTTATTACTAATTTCTAGCTTCTGCTTTTTATGCATCATTTATTGTTATGCCCAAGAACCTTGGCACGCCTTATGAATCACAGATATTATCATGGTCCTATATTCTTACTTGTTATTTGTGAATCATTCTTATGTATCTTTCCTTATCATTATACTTTTCATTATCCCCTTAAGGGTTGGATCATCATAGTTTATGTTCATTATCATGCAAGTACTCTTCTTATAATATATTTGATATTAATATTTATTGTATTATGAAAATTAGTTAATGTTTTCTTGAAAAAATCATCCAATAAATGGACACTTAAGTGTATAGGTTCATGATATTAATCCTTGTTAACAAACTTTTGCTTTTTTTAACTTTACATACAACTCAACATGACATGTATGTTCCACATTACCTCACTTCTCCTCTTCATTGTCACCATCATGGATTTGTTCTATGTTTGAAACAATCTTGTTGAACAGGCCTACTCCTAAAATATCTAACTCATACATTTCTTGTCCTCTAATCGTAGAAAGGGAGTAGATCAACATCATATCAACTCATGCATGTCATCATTTATTCTTGTTTTGTTATAGTATTATTCTATTCATTTCATGATTGTTATAGGACAATCTTATTGTTGTCCCTTCTTATGTGAATCATTCACAATTTTATCTTGATTATCATCGTACATCCTTGAGATGAAACTAATTCTACATTAGGTAAGGGATTCTTTCTCCTCATATTTATTTATATTTACTTTTATTTATATTCGTCATTATTATTAACTTTCTTATATTTACAAGATAACATTCCTTAAGTAACTTCTCATATATCCTCATTGTATCATGATTATATACTTCTATTCTTTCTTACACACATTGGTTGGTCTAGGATTACCTCAAGCTCCACTCTTCTCATCTAACATTTTACATCTTCATCATTTCAACTCATACTTATCATCTAATTTATCCTTCACTTCTATAAATCTTACAACTTAAATTGCTCCTATTACATATATTCTCCATAATCTTCCATGTACACATCTATAAATTGTATAAAATATATCCAAATTCCCTGACTTCTACACATAATTAAAGCTTCAGATATTGAATTATATCTCCCTATCGCATTCTATCGAGTCTCAGCTTCAAACACTAGATTCTTATCCATATAAGGTGTCCTTTCTAGTTTCAAGAACTCCTTCATTAACTGCAACATATATGTTTATGTGATGATCCATGTCTATGAAGACACATATAAAATGTCTGACCCAAGTTAGAAATAATCACAAAGAAACACCAAGGAAATTAACCTATCATATCTTGAGATAGACTACCCACCCATCATTTAGAAAGTGAGAGCACAAGAATAATATAAACTCAAATAAATTATATATTGATCATTGTATCCTTTATGATGCACTAGCATACTTAAAAACATTATATAAGAACCACATGAGACTCCAAAAAAAGTCCCAACGTGAGAATTACTCTAACCATGATATGAACATACATCGATAGCTTTTCAAATGAAATAAACATTATAGAGAGAAATTTATTGTTTATTTCAATTTCTAATGATCGACATCACTATAATTAAGTTTAAGGCACACTAATGACAAAATTATTAGACATCTCATACTATAACAAAAATCTTCTCATAGTATAATCATTTCAAATGCAATAAACATAACATTACTCATAGTGCTTTAGGCGATCTGTGTAACTATGGATAATTCATGAAGTATAAAAAGCTTGAAAATATTAAGATCACAATAGTAACATCCAATATAATTCACCAATACAACCCTAGGGAGATATATTAAACCTCAGAGTTACATGTTTTATTAAGCCCTAGTTTGAGGTGTACCTTTCAAGCTACTAGATGACCACCGGGAAGTCACACTCAACACCATATAAGATCTTAGGATTACTAGACTCCTAAAGATATCTTCCCCTCAGTCAATACGAGTGACAAACTGTAGTGGCACAACTGCCCAACCTACTAAAAACTTGGTTTGTCCTGGATTCACAGGCTACGAGACCAAAAACTAGGGTATACAACCCAAAATTCTAGTTGCGACTGCATCTGGATCATAAATAAAGTTAGACACAACCACAATTGTTCTCAAACACATTAAAGTCAGGATGATAGAGAAAAACCCTCCTTGCATCCGCTTATAATTAGCACTATATGACTCCAAGCTCTCTCTTAGAATACTAAATTGCTATACAGAAACTCATTTCACTATCCAGTAAGTTGTCACACTAAGATATCTCTACAGTCATTGGATGCTATATGATTAGGGTTACACTTGACTAATATAACCAATACTCATGTTTTTTCAATTTCATCAAACAAGTTACAAACAAAACATAGAGATGTAGTTGTACAAATTAATTAAGTCTAACAACTATGTTAGTTATAAATGTATCCAGATATTCCAAACCATACAATATTGGACTCATTTTCCATCCTTGGTCATAACTAGGTCGCAATTCACTAATCATAGGGCACAACAAGGCCCAAAATATCATTGAGACAAAAATAGGACCAATTACTAGTAGGATTCTCAAATACAACTAGAATTTTGCACATAACATCCCAAGATAGTAACCAAACAAAATCCAAATTTTTTTATCAAAATTCCAAAGGGTGCATAGTTATGATCAATTCATAGTACATGAAAGCCAAAACTAAGCATACATGAGCCATATTGGCATATCAAGTCTATTTTAATCTAACTTTCAACAACATAATTGTTAGATAGAGGAAGTAAAATGATACAAGATTAATATTTAATATTAACTGCATCACATAATCTTTTTTATTTGAGAACATTTAATTCAAAGGTAACACTACAACACATACCTCCTCTGGGGCCTACTTAATTGTTGTAGAGTATATGTAATCTTTTCAAGGTCAATTGTATCAACACATATGACCACATACAACTCCATATTAAGTACAAGATAATATTTCCCATTATCTTCTAATTTATTTATATCCAATCATGGATTAAATTCTAACCATCTGATCATACCATCATCCCCATTATGGTACCCACATCATTGTCTTCAAGGTAAAAGCATCAAGACATCAAGACAACTTCTAAATCCCACATCCAAAATACATCAATAATTTCACATTTATTCTATTTCTTATAATTATTGGAACAAAATAGAATAGACACATAGATAATATTCTAATAAGGTAAAATATTTCATTAGGTGGCATCATTAAATTAAGGTTTCCCTCAATTGCATAAAATTCATGTTTGATTTGTAAAACTCCCAAATCACTTCATGACGCATCCCTAATTTAGGGATATTTCTTTTGTCTTATTGCATCATAATCATGTCTAGACATGTTAAAATGAAAGTCAATTCCCCTAATAAACAGTTTCATATCAAATTTTCTTATGGATGCTCTTTGTGTGTTTTTCAGGTTTTTGAATCATGTATTGGATGAAGAGGAGGAAGAAGGGAGGATCCTTGGGTTTCTACACTTGCGGATGAGTCCTAGACCATATCCCAACCTTCCATGGATGGGAAAAAGTACATTCAAGGCAAGGAGAAAGTTGATTTAAGGACTTTAAAGCCAAAGATGATAGTTGAGCCCTCAAAATGGGCAGTGGTATTTTGCCATGGTCGTGGCCAAAGTCCCCAAGTCATAAGGAAAATTCAAGAATTTCAAGTGCTACAACAACTCCACCACCACGTCCATGTCCATCGACACAGCTGTGTTTCTCTAGAGATACCACACCCATATTAGCCACCATGCCCCTAGTGAGCAACATCCACAACGACCAACTGGAAACGACCGTGGCCACTTCAACCAACATGACGGTGTTAGACACCACACTCGTGCCACCTCTCACCAACCATAGCCGTTCCATTGGACTTCCAAAAACCACCCTTAACATGCCATTTTCTCATGTATCCACCTCACTCATACCCATCCATCACGACCATGTTCACCCACTCCAACAAGGCCATGGTGACCAAAATGGTCGTGGTGGTCAACAACCCTAGTATATTTTCTGCACTTTTTTACCCAAAATGCCCCCACTTAACCTAGTGCTTCCCTACCACCTATAATACCTAGGTGGCAGCTGTAGCATAAGGTTACACCCCGATAACATTCATTTCTACCTTCCATAGTGCATTCGAGAGCACCCACCTAATCCCACCTACTTCCACTCCATTTCCACCTTCCACAACCTCAAAAACCTAGTTTTCTAGGGTTTTGATTACTTCCACCACCCATTCCATGCCATTATGGCACAAAGGAGGGAAGCGTTTGTGCTCTTTCCACTGGCGGTGAAGGATAAGAAGATCTTCCATGAGCTTCATGGCTTTTCTTTCTTCTTCTACCTCTTCTTTTGCTCTTTTTCACACTATGAGTAGTTAAGCCCTTTGTGGTGGGATGTTTGGGTTAAAATTCTACATTGATGTTGGGGGAATATAATTTGTAAACTCTATATTTTTATTTCATGATGATTTCCTTCTACTTATATCTTATTTCCCATGTTTCTTCTTATGGTTTGTACTTGAAAACATGAATTATTTGTTTTATGCTTGAAAATTCCTATATCTAGGAGAAGAGGGTATATGAGAGGCTATGTTGGGATATGCTCATAGGTTCAAATAGAGGATCCCTAGCTATTATCCCATATTCCCACACATATATTCCTTCTCTTACTCCTAGGTGTGAGATCTAAGTAGCCAGTATAGGAGTGTTTAGTGTAATTGTCTAGGATTTTTCTAAAACTAGATGGTGAGTAATGTGAGGTGAAACACCCTCATATCTACTCCCCATTCCTTCCTTTGGATCCCAATTACACTAATAATTCCCACCTTAGAAATTGTAAAGTCTGAAAACTTAGGATCATACCCTATCCCGTGATTAGAAAGCTAGTGAGATTCGTTCCTTAGATTTTATTGAACAAGGATGAAATTATACCTTAACAAGTAATGTTAATACATATAACATATTATGTAGAAATATATTTTGTAATCAACATCACATATTTGCATAGGAGTTCATAAAATATGTTACATATATTTCCTTGGTTAACCAATATTCCCATAATGGATAAATAAGAGGAATAATGTAATAATACATGTACTAGAATAGCAATTGGAAATTACATATACAATCAATTCAATTAAAGTGGAATTAATTGAGTAAATAAATTACGTGAGTAAAATGTGTAATTTCGTGCTTAATAATAAAGTATAACTCTTTTTTTGTAACAATGGAAAATTAATGATACTTAAATTTAAGGTTATCAACATATATCAAGATAAATTTTTAAAAATCATAATGGTGATATAACTCATGAAAGCAAATTCCAAAACCCAAATATAACGATAAAAATGTTTTCTTTGGGTCCCAACTATTTTGAGTGCCAAGTTTCACCTTATATAAACAATCATAACTATCTTAAAATCATTTGGGAAAGAAAATACAATTTTAAGTCAAAGAAATTAAATAATATATTTATTGACCCCAAAAGTAGAAACTAACAATAAAATCAAATTCTACATGTCATGGTCTAGTTTCAATTTTCATACTAATTGGTCACTTCTAGATACATAGACCAATTTCGAAATGAAAACATGGATTTTTTCTCCAAAATATTAAATAATATGTTTAATTACTTCAAAAGTGGAAAAAATCCCAAATTTGAATTCTACATACCAAAATCAATCTATGTGTGAATTTCGACATTAGATGGACAATATTATCTATCCCAGTTTAGTTTCAGAGAGAAAAAGAACTCAAAGTCTAAAAATATTGAATATGATAGTAAACATTCTAATCAAAAATTTGTGTCAAATTCAGACTCCCCATGTTTAAGTTTTCTTGTCGATCAATTTTCACATCTTTCGAGTGCTCCTAGATGCCTCAAATTTAATAAGGAAATAAATATATGATATGATGTAAAATTATTAAATAAATACTAGACGTTTTCAACAGTAAAAACTAATGCCAAAATCAGATTATACATATCCTATTTACTCTAGGTGTCAATTTTTGTACTGATTGACCTTTGTTTGGACCCTCAAACTAAATTAGGAAATAGTATGCACCTTAAATATCTAAGATATATCAATTATTATTCAATGTACTTCATTTTCCTAAGGTTCCACATTATTTTCTCTATTACACTTTTTAATCGTGGTTTTCCTAAAGTGTTTGTCATGCCTGACTTCTAGACATTGGATCCTAATCCTATAGCTTAGCGGTTGTCATCTACCTTCTTCTTTTGGAAGGTTCCGAGAATGATTCTTCAATTACCCCTATATAATTCTCTCATCTCACGACTTTTTGTCCATTTTCCTTCTCAAATTTTTACAATATTATTATCTAAATCTATTTGAAGTTCCTCGTGCCTTCTCATGCCTCATTTTCGAATCCAATTATTGCATTTAGGGCTTTACTGGTGTAGGTTAGCAATGCCTACTCCTTGTCACCCCACCTATAAATAACGATCTATAGAGGAACCCAACATTCATTAGTACCCTCCCCAACTGCTAATTGCTATTGTCATGTCTCAAAGCATTCCCACAAACATGATGTTCTCCATTGGGATCTCTGTGAGCGTTCCACTTATCGACTAATCTTCTCCCCAGTTTCATCATCCAAGACATTCCCCGATAGATTGTGAGCATTTTCTACTATATAATGTAGTGGCGTGGTTAGCCTCACAGAACTTGAGGTGATGGTGCTTGCAAGAGAAAGAAGGTCATGTAATTTTTTAGCGTCTCCATGCACTACCGCAAAAATACCCATTAGTGGCTTTTATTCCAGTGGCTTTTCTAAAAAAATGCCACTATCTATGTAATGCAGTGGCATTTGTAATTTAAATGCCTCTAAACCATGTATTATGGAGTTTATAGAAAAGACTTACCAATTAAGGCATTTTTATAATTAATTAGTGGTATTTCAAAATTGCCAAATCAAATGAGCGGGCCACAATTAGTAAAAAATTTATGTTCCCGCACGGCTTCCCTGGCCTGCAAAATGGTTCCTCTTCTCCACGCGTTGGGAAAAGAAATTTACTCCCGACATTTGCTCTACTCACAGAACCCGCGAAGTCGACCTAGCTAGCCTTTTCGCCCTAATCCGCCAGACCGTGGACGCTACCTGCTAGAATGCTCTCTGCTCTTCTCCAAGGTGTCGGTGACGTTGCCAAGGGTTGGAGAGGACGCCGAGGAAGAGATCAGTCTCCCAACTTGCCGGCGAGGACTGTGGCGGTTTGCCACCCTACTACTTCGGCGCGCAACAGGTAAGTACACCCCATGAAACAATAAACACACATGGCTTTTCCCATCCATTCTCACAGTTTCCATTCTATCAAGGTATATATGATAATCGGTTTATGAAGATAGTCTTGAAATATGATGATTTCGTTGTTTTATATCCAGCAATCACTTCCTTTATCATTTATATCAAGCCATCGACCATCCTTCTTTGTTAGATTTAAACTTGGATTATTTTACAGTCTTGAAATATGATGATTCTGTTGTTTTATTTTATAGTTTCGTATTGGTTTTGGTTATGTATACAAGTTTTCTAAATGTTAGTGTATTCATATAAAAATGTGTGTATTGTTGTATTAAATTTGTAAGGAACATCCACTTTTGAAAAAGTGGTCGCTTAGGTGCTCATGTGATGTTTGCTCATCTCTGGTATCTTTTTTTGTAAATCATTAACGAATAGACAAGTAATGTATCCTTACCTAGGCCACCACCTTTGGTGGGTTGGCGCTCTTTGATGAGAATAGGGGTTCCCACCATTGGGCTAATAAAGGGGAGAGATACTCATCTTTATGTATGTAGGAAGAGGCTAGAAGAGAACAAGGTTTATGAGATGGTCATTTCTTGTGTAATATTCTAGGATTCAGAATTGTCCAAGGAAGAATAAGACCTTTGCATAATTACTTATAGTATACATATTTTTTTGGGTGTGTTTTCTTCAATTTTCCTTTGATTACCGTAAACTTGAATGGTCTATATTCTTCTGCACTACCAATTGACAAAAACCTTCACCATCCCTAAAAATTAGGGTCTTTAAGCAACAATGAAGCAAGATACCAAGGGCATGCAGTCAAGTTGCTATTAACACTAAGCTATGATTGCACAAAATGCAGGGGTTCCATTGTGGAACAACAATAATTTTTCTCTACCATAGGAAGTCTGATTTGCCCTCTTGATTTCTATATTGAACGAATTGCATGGATTCTATGCAGTGATGTTTACATAATGGTTGATTCATGTTTTTTTTTGGAGTGTATGTCTTATCTCAGTACTATTTTAATGTAAACACATTGCATTATGGTTACTTTAGTTCCATATCCTAGATCAATTTTTGACTTTTGATGGCATGTTCTGTTACTCAAGAAATTTATAGCCAATTATACATCTTTACTATATATATACTGCAACCTCTCACCTTGGGCCAGGAACCATCAGCTGGTTGGAACACCAGTTCCTCCAAGTATTGGGTCTTCTACACTCAGATCTTATACAAGTTGTACACTTGTATGGTCCCTGACCAGGTTTCATCAAACTAGATAATGATGTTGCCCATTCTCTAATGGGTTCATTCCTGTCGATGTTGATAGAAACCATGGGGAATATTTTTATGGACTACTTGCTTCACTTTAAAAAATATATTTCTCTATATTTTGCAAATTTATACTACTTTTTTTGAAAATTTATAATATCGTTATATATACTTACAATTATTAGTACTAATATTATGTAGTCTCTGTTCACCCACAATAGTCACTATGGCCTGGGCGTCTACCCCCCCCCCCCCCGCTCCTTTTCCCTGAAGCAGAAAAGCTGGACATCACCCTAGACGAGCGTACACTTGCACAACTCACCATTCCCAGACATTGGCGTCATCTGGACAGAAGATGATACACGACTGGTCAAATGATCTTAAAGTTTGGGAACTCGAAAAATGTAATTGAGGTTCAATATGATGGTGACGGCAATCTGGTATCCACAACCAGTTGGCGTGGGTGGATTGGGAGAATGGGAATTGGCCGTACGGACTGAATTTTGCTTCGTCCGATTGGTGACAATACCATACAGGCTTATATACATAACTACAACAATAGTTTTCCTTCTCACCTGAGATGGTATATGCACGAGCCAGCCTATACCGTATCTGAGGAGACGTCATTCGATGAATTTGGCATGCCTGAGGTGCAATCCTTGCCCGTTTGTACCGCCTTGTACCCCATGACAATTAGTTCGGATTCGTCTACCAGTGACTCCATTCTCGACACAGCATCATCAACAAAATGGACACGCCACAGTCATAACATCCGTCACAATTGTTGATGAATTTTTTTAACTTTTAAATTAGGAAATAATCAAAAAATGTAATTTGTGTTGTATTACTTAATGAACATTAGTAATCAATCAAATACTGTGAATTTAAGGTACCCAATGTGATCTTGATGATGGCTTGCAAATGTTTTTCTCTAGTATGGTTTTGAGTGATGTTTTTCTTTGAGGATTGCCTCAAAGTGATGTTCTACTTTTATCCTTATTATAACTATGTTGTTTGTATGACATACTTACTCATAAATGTTATATTTTTTAATATTTTTAAGAATGGATAATTGTTGGATGGCAGAAAATGACCAAACGAGTAGTAAATACCTTTGATGTTGTTCAATTTGTTTTAAGTGTCTTCATTTTTGTGTGACTTGATATACTGAGGATGAGAGAACAGTTAAGTGATAGCTTCCATAAAAAGACAACTACAAGGAATGATCAGAACAACATCATTGACTCTTGTACGGGGACTCATTTACCTAGCATTACTCCACAAGGTTGTTGGAAAGCTTTGGACCTGTCATCCAGTAATTGTTCCAAAAAAATTTTAGCTTCCCTTCCACCTAATGTTCAAAATGATAGACCAAGTAAATTCAATAACACTGTTGCTAGCTCTGTTGTTACAAGAACACCTTGTGATGGACAAGGTAATCATAGCATCACATTTATAATGTTGCATTTAATGATTTATAATTTCTATATATGTTGTATGCTTTATGAATGAATGCTCAGGTCAAAGACATCGAAAACGAGTGCCTAATGCCAATGCTTCGGTGTCCAATCATTCAAGAAGAGTAGACAGTAGAGCTGCCAATAGTCAAAATAGCCATGCATTTCATGATCACATGGAGCAAAATGGCCTATCTGATCACCATGATGAGTTGTTAAATGCTACAACAACACCTTCTGATGGGCTAGGTAATTGGTTAATTCATTGCATATATAGTGTTGCCTTCAGTGATATATAACTTCCATTTATGTTGTATCCTTTATGAATGAATACTCAGGTCAAAGACATCGACCACGAGTGGCTAATGGCAATGCTTCGGTGTCCAATCATTCTAGAAGAGTAGACAGTAGAGCTGCCAATAGCCAAAACAGCCATCCATTTCATGACCACATGGAGAAAAATGACTTCTCTGATCACCATCAAGAGTCATTGAATGCTACAACAACACCTTTTGATGGGCTAGGTAATCAATTAATTCATATCATTGCATTCATAGTGTTCGATCTAAAGATATATAATTTCCATTTATGTTGTATCCTTTATGAATGAATGCTCAGGTCAAAGACATCGACCCCCAATGCCTACATTCAATCTTCCCGTGTCCAATCAATCAAGAAGAGTAGAGAGTAGAGATGGCAATAGCCAAAATAACAATGCATTTCAAGAAACCATAGAGCAATATGACATCTCTGATCACCATGATGAGTCGTTGAATGCTACGCCAACACATATTGATGGGCTAGGTATTCGGTTTATTCATATCATTGCATTTATAGTGCTACATATAATGACATATAAATGAATGCTTAGCTCAAAGACATCGCACACGTGGTCGAACACAATGTTTGCAAGTCTGCAAAAGAAAGCCCGACGATCAAATTCCCATTGAGATAAATCAATTTGGACAACCAGTGGGTAAAAACCAATGTCACTTATCAAGTTTTTTGACAACCATTGCAAGAGATCCCAATCATTGTCCATTAAACTATGAGGACTGGAGACAATTTCCAGTAAATAAAAAAGAATCCATATGGAATTTTGTGAAGGTACAATATTAAAATATATTTTTAAATGGTTAAATGAAGCTTCTAATTGATATCCTTATTGTCGGTGGAGTAAATTCATGATGGACATAGAATTAAAGGAGTGGACAATGACGAGACTAGGAAACAAATGGAAGGACCACAAGTGGGAGTTACAGAAACTATACTTCATAGAAGATAGTCCATATGAATAACAACTTGAACAAGTTGTTCCCCGCGTGGAAACGTCTCAATGGAAATTTCTTGTGGATTACTGGAGGAGCAATAAAGGAAAGGTAATTTTCCGTATCTATTAATTGATATTTAATTTACCTCACAGATAATTACTATGGACAATACTGCAATTTTTTTCCACAGAGGAAGTGTATAACTAATAAGACAAGTAGAAAATTTTAAAAGGTTAGCCACACAACAAGAACCAAGTCATTTGCTTCTCTGAAACATGATGTAAGTTAGTCAATATTGTGATCCAATTGGACAATTTGGAGACATTCGTTTTAATGATGTTAGCAATAACCTTGTTTGAATGATATAGTTGGAGAAGGAAATAGGCAGGGAAGTTGATCCCATTGAGTTTTTTTGAGAAAACTCATCGTAAAAAAGATGGGAGCATAGTTGATATTGAATCCGCCAAAATTTTGGTACAAGGATTCCTATCCTATAGTATTATGTTACATTTACTACATGAAAACATTTATATGTTTGGTATAAAATGCATCTCCTATGTTCAGTTGTGTGTAAGAAAACATTTCTGAGGTAGGTGACGAGCTGCGAAGAAACCAACCTCATGTTACTTCAGCTGAAATTTATAGGCAGGTTATGGGAGAAGAGAGACCAGGATATGTTCGTGGTTATGGACTTGGACCATCACCTTCTGATGTCTGGGGCAAGAACCGTAAATCTTGAGAAGCTGATGAAGCACAAAGGAAGCATTTTTAGGATCGGCTTGAACAACAATGGATGGAATTTGAAGCTAAAATTCAAGAACAAAAAGCAAAAATAGAGCAGATACTAGCCTTGTCTAGAGCAGGAAACAATCAATCAGCACAACATGTACACACTGGCCAAGTATGAATACATTTTATACGAGATGTGTGGTATCAATTATTTTCCATGTTGAATTTTTATGGCCATATGACAAAGATAAAATAATTGTGCAGATCGGAATGAGACATTCAACAATTTATAAGGGACAAGTATGTTTGTATTTGTGTAATTTCTTATCATTCTACGTTTATATAATTTGTTTATTTAAATTGTATTTTTTTATAGGAAGTGTATGTGTTGAGTATCACAGATGCAGATGATAAAGTTGCAATAGGTCGAGTATCTGAGGTTGACCCCTTGCAAATGGTGGGAGGTGCAATTTTAGGCTCATCATGTGTTGGCGTTTATGTAGAGGTTGTGGTGATGGCCAACGAACCTCTAGTCAGACCTTCTGAGCAATATCAATATATGGATGAAGTTATTGGCAATGTCATAGCATGGCCAAAATCACATTTACTACCAAAGTGAGCATATAGTATTGCTTATAATATGACATAATTGAAAACAAAACTAGTATCTAAAGTCATTTCCATTTGTTGCAGGTCATGAAATGTAAACATAGATAATTACATTCTTGGATACTGTGTAGAGAGATGAAAGCTATAGTTGTGTTTCTTTGGTCCAATTTTTTATTAGTACATAACGATCCATATACTATTGTTTCATGTCCATTCTCATAGACAATGTTGCCAAATGACAATCCTATTTTGTTTTTAGCTATTAGCAGTGTCTTACCTTCTTGTGTGTGACATTTACACAACATATTTTGTTATTCTTCCTAAGTCAATAGTTCTCTGTAAATTTTTCTTTCATAACTTGATCACATGTTGCATGATAGCTTACTAAGTCAATATTTCTATGAAGAATTGTGCATTTTGTGCCTTCCACAACAAACAACGTGTCACTGCATAAAAGGCCAATTTATGGAGATCATAGGCCATTCTCGAGAGCTAAGGTTGTCAGCTCATCTCTTGTGAAAGGCTTCTGCTCAGCTCTTGTGAATGGCCTTTAATCTCCAAGAACAGATCTTTTGTTAGGACTCAAAAATGGGATTCCTCACCCTGGAACTGGTCTTATAGGCAATCCAACACAATGGTACATCCTTACATGTTCTTGATGTATTGTATCCTAGCCAAAGTAGTATCTAAAAGTAGTATCTAAGGTAGTATTGCAGCCTAGCCAAAGTGGTTTTTAGCTATGAGCAGTGTTTTTGGAATCTTGTGTGTGAGATTTACACAACATATTTTCTTGTGGTGATTCGCTTCAAGATGGTTTGTGGTTGAGCTTCTATGATTGCTCCATATTTAGGCTATTAAGATGTATGAAATGTAACTGAGATATTTTAGTCGCATGCTTCAATGCATCCTAATTTCTCTGCAGAGGTACAACAAGTCATTTTCAACATTTCCATGGTACAACAAGTCAATTTCAACATTTCCATACTCTGCTTTGGTTAAGAAATCAAGGAAGAAGCCTCAAGAAATAATGGGTGCTCTTAGTAATATTAGTTCCTCCATGTTCCCTTAATTGTTAAAACAACACCTACAATAATACCCTTTTTGTAACATGTGGTTGTGATGCAAGCCCTAAAAGACAATAACTATGGTAAGGATCATCTGCTAAGATCATGTATAGAGAATGACCTTAAATATCCAAGTACAGAGCTGTTGTTAGGACTCAAAAAGGCATGTTTTTGGAGATTAAAGGCCACTCTCAAGAGCTAAGGTTGTCATCTCATCTCTTGTGAAAAGCTTCAGCTCAGCTCTTTTGATTGGCCTTTAATATCCATGAACAGAGCTGCTGCTCAAATATGGGATTCCTCACCCTGGAACTGGTCTTAGATGCAATCCAACAAAATGGTGCATGCTTACATGTTCTTGATGTATTGCAGCCTAGCCAACATTGGTTTCCAGTTTTGCTTTGGGTTGTTTTAAGGATTCTTGGATAAGGCATATTTCACTACTTCGCTTCGCTTTTTTTTCAGTTGAAGGGGATAGTGAATCTATTCTGGAAACTCTTCTTTCTTATCAGGGGATAGTGAATCTATTCCTGGTGGCCATGTTAGTATATATTTGAAGACCTGAAGCCTCCTGCTGATCTACATAGTCAACTTGCATGTTTTGTTGTTAGTTGTTTATTACATGTGGTGGTTGCCATGAATGGTGATGGTGTCAATGATGCATCTTCTCTGAAAATGGTAGACATTGGTATTTCCATGGGAATTGCAGGAGTTGAGGTAAGTATATTCACTATATGTCAATTTGTATATCTATCTTCTTGTCTTTTAGTAATTATTATCGACAATGATTGTTTCTTCTCTTTTAATGTGTCAGTCCAGGTTACCAAGGAGGCTTCAGACATGGTTCTTGTTGATGATAACTTCAGTACAATAGTTATTGTAGTTGGTGAAGGGAGATCTATCCATAACAACATGAAGGCCTTCACCAGGTTCTGCTCTTATTAATCATTATATGCTTTCTTACCTTACTAAAAATCTTTCAACTTATTATGTATAGATTATAGTTTTATGAGAACCCTAGACGACATTGAGTTTGATAACCATCTCTTGCTTTTTACATAATTGTCAAGATTGTCAGCTTTGCACCCTTTCTATCATGTGCTTAGTTGTGTGCTTAGCTGAATGTCTATAGCTTTGCTGCATGGCAAACTCTATTCAGCTGACATAATCTGAATGGTACAGTTGAAATTATCACCATTGTCGAACTTATTAGGAAAGGTGAGAAGGTGGGTTCTTCTGAGGCTGCCCCTTCTTGCCAAGCTCGGCATCAGGCCCTTCTCATATGGACTGGTTGTGTTGTCAGTTTATGATAGTGGATCTATATTCAGCCCTTAGGTCCTTCACCTTATTGAAGATGACCTTATTGATAAATTTGGCAATGGTGCTATCTTCCCTGATACTATCTTAACAGCATGCTAGTGTTGTAAGTGTTTTTGCCTTACATTTGCATGCAAGTGCTCAACATTTTGCTCACTTCATTGCAGGATCCAAGCAAGTTTGCAGTTGTTGCTGCCCCTGCTGCTACTTCAAGTTATGCAGCTGCACCTGCTGCTTCTGCTACCAAGGTGGAAGAGAAGAAGGAAGAACCTACTGAGGAATCTGACGACCATATGGTCGTAATGCTATCACTGTAGCTGAGAAGAAGGATGAACCTTCATTGCAGTGTAGTTGGTCTACTCATGTAGAAGCTCACAACTACTTGGAATGCTAGAATGGAGTTGTATGTTTTTGTAAGAAAATGAGTTTGTATTCCTTTGGGGGGTCTCCAAGTGCAAAATGAGTTGTTATCCAGTTAGTGTTCATGTCTACAATATGTATCATATATAGTGATATGCGATGTTGTTGTATTCAATACAAGGGGTAATGTAAAATGTCCTCCCCATGTAATTGTCATTTGATTATAAATATAAATAAAAAAGTTCAATACTTTTGAATGTGTTTGGCTTCAATTGGCATTCAATTAGAAAATTTGATCATGAACTACAAATTGACTGTTTAAAATCCATAAAAAATTAGTAATGCAGAACTAGTATGTCATTAGTGTCTTTTTTCATAAGCCACTAAATTCAATCAAAACCGTTTTATACAACAACATTATACAAAACAGTGGCATTTGTATAAAATCCAAATGATGGATAGTGGCTTTTCTATAAATGCCAAATGATGGTTTAGTGTCCTTTATGTGGCATTTATTCGAAGCCACTCAAGACAAACGTTTAGTGGCTTTTACAACTTAAGTCACTATCTTCCTAGTGGCATTGGCGCTAGAGGCATTTTTTTAAATGTCAACAAAATGCCGCTAAACCTGTTTACTGGATTTTCTTTCAGTGGCATTTCTAAAAGGCCGCTGATGTGAATGTTTGTTGTAGTGATGCCTAGAAATTGGTTCCTTGATTTGCTGGAGAGGTAACAAAACCTTCCCCTTTCTTGGTTCTCCTTCCCCTGCTTAGGTTCATTTTTTTAGTATTGGATCTGAACTGTTATCTTTTTGACTTGTAAATGAACCTGGTGTATCTAACAACAAATTCCTCTAGCTTTTCCTCATGATAACAATGTGAGTTGATTCTAGAATCATGATCTATGTTGTGTGAAACTTTTTTTAGTAGTGCCCTTATGATTTATGGCTTTGTGATTCCCTAGTGCACTTGTTGAACTTGGAAATGGAAGAAAGAGATAAGGAGAGATATTTGCATCTCTTGCCCCTTCGATCAGGCTCCCCAACCTCATCTTGACCTCGTGGATCACTTGCCATCGTCTCCTAGAGTTAAAAGTGAGGCTAACACTCATTGTTGGGTTGGATATGTTAAAAAAACTTCTACCTCTCTGAGTTCTCTATGCATTGGTTGTTCTGATCACACAAATTGGGAAGTTAATGGATGATGTGTGACATATATACCCTTGCTATGATCTTTTATTTTGTTTTCACAATGAGGGGCAAAATTGACTATTTGCATCTTGCTTTGACCTTGCCTCACTGAGTTGTACGCCTTTATGTCTGCTGTAGACCCAAACCACATGACTATCCCTAAAGGGCCATCTTAGTCGAGTTTATTAAAATATTGGATGATGTTGTCCATGTGGCTTATACATATTTTCTGATTGGTCGAGGAATATATAATTCATAGTAAATTATTCAAAGATTAGAAAAATAAGATAAAATATGTCCTAGAATAAAGAAATTGTTCTCTAACCAATGATGTTAGTTTCATCACCTATTTCCAAATAAATAAATATATGATTTTCAAGAATTTTTCTAATTGGCTAATATATCCTAAAATTCATAATGAATATTATATAGTTAGAAAAATAAAGTAAAATATGTTACGAACTCAGAAAATATTATCTATAAAATGGTGTGGTTCTATACCTAATTCAAAAATAATATAAAGGTGATTTCTAGGGTTTATATAAATAATGTAAACCTAACCCTAATCTCATATAAGCCTTTCATAGGTTTCTTGTGGACTAAGATGGAAGTAGGGTTTTGACCTTAGACATATGTAAACTCTACTGAGGTATGTGCATCCTTTCTATTATCTAGGCACTGCTACTATGACCAACTATGATTTCCCCAATGAGGCATGAGTTGATATTCTCATTTTCACCATTATGAAATTCTTATTTTTATGGAAATCTTAAGGTAATTTTGACCCTACATGGTATGTTTTGGATGCTCTCATATTGTTGTTTCATATTGACGGAACTTATACTTGCATTTCCCTATTTACGTGCATACTTAAACTATCCTTTTTTGTTGTAGTGGCACATGCGTACAACCATATAATAGTGGCATGCTATCTCTGCCTAGGGTGTGCAGTCTCAACCCATTATTTATAGGGGCACATTATCTCCACCCAAGATGTGCTATCTCCACCCATTATTTATTTTAGGCTAAGATCCAATGGTGTCTCGTCCTTTCTTGAAATAATTTTAGTCTTATTTGTGACATGCACAATTTATGTTTTGATATTGTTAATGGAAAAATTTAAAAGGCAGGACTCCCTACTTGATATTCTTAAGTTAGACACGCCTCATCCCTTGACTTGATATTTCTCTTAAAACTGATTTATCTTGATCATCCCTTATTTTGATACTCTTTTTTTGAACTTTCTAAAGTAGTGCCTAGTTGTTAATTACTGCACATACTCAATTTTTGCTGACATCCTTTCTTTTTGTTTTCATATTCCTAGGTGTTGTGCTTAACCCACCCGGAGGTAGCACAACCTAAGGATCATGTGTATAACTTGGAAGGCTAGGTATGGTGACATGAACTTTTGAGGTGGAGCTTTTGGGGAGATAGAGTTGAGATAGTTGGATATCCCTCTACCTAGATCCAGATGATGTTGTAAGTTTCACGTAAAGCCCTTTTGGGAGATGGAGATGTGCTTTTGTGAAATTGAATATATTCATAAAATATATATTTCACTTCTAACTCTAGTTATTCTTGTATACCATGATTTGAGGGGAAAAATACATCTAATCCATCATAACTTTTTAGTGTGTTTGGATTTGATGGGTTTATTCCTCAAATTAAGTAGGGAGTGGATCTCCTATCAGGTCCCACTCCCTACAAGATGGTATTAGAGCCCATAATGGTAAGATTTTTGGCTATTTCAATTTTGTATCCCTTAGGATTCCTACATTATCCTATAAGTTCCTAATTAGAACATGTACCTTACATAGTGAAAGTGAGATGTTTACCCTAGAGTTGACTTATATTAATCATGAGATGATGAAAGGTTGATTTGAAATTGGATGAGGTACATAAGCATCATGATTAGTAAACCCTCCTTTGTGGTGACCCCTAAGATCATACTCTATATAGGTTAGTGATGACCTGTCTCTTTGGATGTTACAAAACTTGACCTCAGGATATACATGTGAGGATCTTAAGTTGCTAACCCTTGTGTGATGATACCCTATTTTATAATACCCTATCACGTAGGTTTTAAAATGATGAGGTTTGAATTGTGGGTGGAGATATGTTATGAGGATGGAGAAGTACTAGGATAAGGAGATCCTAACATGGAAAAATTGTGACTTGGTTCTCATATTGATTTTTGGCAGGCATGTTTGTTTAACATCACATAGTTTCTTACCATCAAAAAATATTTTCATTATACTATTATATGTTGAAAGGGAAATTGTATGGATTTTATTGATGTTTTCTTGAGCCAAGTCACAGATAAGAGATGTATGAAGAATTGACAGGGAAACCCTACAATAACCCTAGTTTTGTGCATAAAGTGATGACTAGTAAGATATGTGATAAAGGTATAGTTGTCCCACCATTTTCACCCTACGCCTTTTTGGGTGTTCATGTGAACTTTAGTTGTTAGGTTAGAAATAGAGGGACCTAAAAGTCAACCCTAGGTGTGTATAACCTGTTAGTTTGATAAGTGATCTATGGACAACATAAACACCTAAAATATTCACAACTAAAAGATACATAAGTAACCTCTGTACCTTGATTTGTCTTAGTGTGGCTTATTAGATTAAACCTTTTAAGGGGTGGGATATAGGTGGTTGATAATGTATAGATGATTAGATTTCAAGGAGGAATCCTTTTAAGGGGTGGAGTGTGGTAACATCCCAAAACCTAGGATCTTACCATGTTCCATGATTAGAAACCTAGTGAGATTGGTTCCTTAGATTTGACCAAACAAGGATAAAATTATACCTTAACATGTAATGTTAATGCATATAACATATTATGTAGAAATAGATTCTATAATCAACATCACATATTTGCATAGGAGTTCATAATATATGTTACATATATTTCCTTGGTTAACTAATATTCACATTTTTTTTATAAAGGGAGCTTGTTGCTTCATTATTTATTCAAATTGGAAAAAGCAATGGCTACAATGTTCACATCAAAATCCCCTAACAACGTCCGAGGATTTTCTAAGAAAAATGGTTAAATAAGAGGAATATTGTACTAAAAACATGTACTAGAATAACAATTATAATTGACATGTACAATGATCTAAATTAAAGTAGAATTAATTGACTAAATATGTTAAATGTGTAAAATGTGTAATTTCGTGCATAATAATATAATATAACTCTTTTTGTAACACTGTGAAATTATTGGGACTCTAATATAATATTATCAATATATATTAAAATAAGTTGTTGAAAATCATAATGGTGATATAAGTCACAAAAGGAAATTCCAAAACCCAAGCATAATGTTAGAATGTTTTCTTAGGGTCCCAACTATCTTGAGTGCCAACTGCCACCTTATTTAAATAAAAATAATTATCTTAAAATCATTTAGGAAAAGAAAATACAATTTAAAGTCAAATAAATTAAATGATATATATACCCTAAAAGTAGAAACAAATTATAATATTGAATTCTACATCTCATACTTAGTCTATGTTTCAATTTTCATACTAATTTGATACTTCTAGATACATAGACCAATTTAGAAAAGAAAACATGGGTTTTTCTCCAAAATATTAGATACTATGTTTAATGACTTCAAAAGTGGAAACAAAATCCCAAATTTGAATTCTACATGCCAAAATTAGTCTATGTTTGAACTGTCACATTAATTTGACAATCTTATCTATCCTAATTTAGTTTAGGAGAGAGAAAATAACTTAAAAGTCTAAAAACATTAAATATGATAGTAAACATTCTCAAAATGGAAAATTTATTTCAAATTTAGACTCCACATGTTTAAGTTTGCTTGTAGGCCAAGTTTTACATCTTTTTAGTGCTCCTAGATGCCTCAAATTCATTAAGGAAAGAAATATATGATATGGTCTAGAAGTACTAAATATAATACTAGTCATTTCAAAGCTAAAAGTTAATGCCAAAATCAGATTCAACATATCCTGATTAGTCTAGGTGATAATTTTGGTATTAATTAACCTTTGTTTGGACCCTTAAACTAAATTAGGAAAGAAGATGCACCTTAAATATCTAAGATATATCAATTATTATTCTCTATACTTCATTTTTTGGTTCCACGTTATTTTCCCTATCATGCTTTTTAGTCCCGATTTTCCTAAAGTATTTGTGTCATGCCTGACTTCCAACTGTTGGATCCTAATCCTACAACTCACCGATTGTCATCAACCTTCCTCTTTTGGTACGTTCCCGAGCAAACAATGATCTGAATTTGTCCCCTCTATAATTTTTTCATCTTATGAATTTTCTTGATTTTCTTTATCTAATTTCTTCATCTTTATTTCCATAATCTAAGCGAAGTTACCTCACACCACCTATAAATAGTGATCTATAGAGGAACCCACCATTAGTACCCTCCTCTGTCACTAGTTGCTATTATCACATCTCAAAGCATCCCCACAAACTCCACATTCTCAATTGGGATCTCTGCGAGCGATCATCTTCACGAGTGATCTTCAGCCCAATTCCTTAATCCAACACATTCCTTGATGGGCCATGAGATTTTTCTATAATATCTATAGAATGTAGTGGCATGGTTAGCCTTACCAAACTCGAGGTGGTGGTGTTTGCTGGAGATAGCAGGTTAGGCAAGTGTGTTGTGCCTCCAAGTCTAGAAATTGTTTCCTTAAGTCCCTAGTGAGGTAACAGAACCTCCCCATTTCTTGGTTTTCCTTCCCCTACTCAGATTCATGGTTTTCAATATTGGAGCCGAACTGTACTCCTAAATGAACCTGGTGTATCTAACTGCAGACTCATCTACCTTTTCCTCATGATGACAATGTGAACTGATTCTACAGTCAATGATTTATGTTGTACAACCACTTTTCTGATTAGTTCCCTCATGATTTATGGTTGTTTGATTCCCTAGTGCACTTGTTGGACTTAGCAATAGTTGAAAGAGCTAAGGAAAGATTTGTGCTTCTCTTATCCCTTCAACCAGTCTCCCTAACCTCATCTTGACCATGAAGATTGCTTGGCATTGTCTCTTGAAGCTATAAGTGAGGATAACACTCACTATCAGATCAGATATGATCAAAATAATTGTGCCACACTAAGTTCTCTATGCTTTGTCTATTCCAATTGCACAAAAACGGGAAGTTGATGGATGAGCCTGTGACATATATACCCTTATTATGATCTTTTATTTTGTTTTTGCAATGTGGGGAAAAATTGACTTTTCACATCTTTATTTGACATTTCCTCATTGATCTATATACCTCTATGTCTTATGTAGGCCCCAAACACATGGCTAGCCCTGATAGGGCCATCCTAGCCGAGTTTATTAAAAGATTGGATAATGTTGTCCATGTGGATTATTCAGATTTCTCAATTGGTCGAGAACTATATAATTTGTAGTAAGTTATTTAAAGGTCCCAAAAATAAGATAAAATATGTTCTAGAATCATAAAGTGTCATTTAACCATGGTGGTGGTTTCATCACCTAATTTCAAAATAATAAATATATTATTTTTGAGGATTTTTCTAATTGGCTAATATATACTAAATTCATAACTAATAATATATAAGTCAGCAAAATAAAGTAAAATATGTTACCAACTCAGAAAAATAAAATATATAAAATTATATGGCTTTAATAACCTAATTTTAAAATAATAAAAAGGTGATTTTAGGTTTTATACAATTAATGTAAACATAACCCTAATCTCATATATGCCATTAATAGTGTGGCATACAACTCATGAAAACATAATTAACTAATACGGAAGCGTTCACTAAGCAGCGGATTACGAAAAATCACTAAAAATTAAAAACTTTTTATCAAAAGATCCATCAAGTTAAAACTTTCTCACATAGAAAAAAAGTAACACATTTACATTCTGTTCTTCAAAAGTACATAACTTGTATCATCTCTATTTGTGAGTTACAAGCATTAACCGTCCTGTCAAGCTAAACACAGGCAGTATAAAATCTCGAGGCACTGAGCCAAAATTTTGAAAGCACTAACTACTACTCCGAGGACCTGAGAGTACAGAGATGACACATAGGACTCTATCTACATCTATACAAGGCATAACAGCCAGTGTCTCCACCTGAGACTTCACTGTTGTCCCTACTGCTGTGACGTGATATTTGAACGCAATAACAAATTCACTCGGGGTTGAAATCCCCGAGCTTTTACTGAAACCAAAGCGCAATAATACCACCCGCAAGCAGACGAGTCTTATCGCAGTATAGTTAAGGATCGAACCCAAAGGACAACCTTTTTAAGAATCCTTGTCAGTTGAATCTAGCTCAAGTAAAACTAATATTTAGAACGATTGGTTGATTTGAGGTTATATAAACTAATTGCAAGAAAGTAAAAGGCTAAATTAAAGATGGGTTTAGATCAATGATATGGAATTGTTGGGATGGTACCAGGGTTCACCACCGCTACACATGCAAACATATTCAACCGTGAACAATCCAGGAAATATATAACAATCCAAGTAGAGCTGATGCAAAACCCCCATACGGGCGTCAGGTTCGCGTAAGTATCACCTTAGGCATCAGATGTCTCGTCACCATCTGGATCACTTTACTTACGGCTATGAAGATATAGAAATTCACGGAGGTTGTGGGCCCCCTATACAGGCATCAGGCACACAAAAGCGTCACCGAAGGCTAGATGGCTCGTCCCCTCGCGGATCATACACTTACGACCTCGATGGAATCCCATTCTATTTCTAGTTTGGGAGTCAGCTGCGTTAACCGATAAGTAAGCAGACGGTTAATATACAAGCAAACATCGATGATTAACAAGAAGATACAAAATCCAACTAAGGCTGTGAACCCACTATACAGGCGTCAGGCGCACAGAAGCATCACCGAAGGATAGATGGCTCGTCCCCTCACAGATCATACACTTACGACCTCAAGGAATCCCCTTCCATTTCTACTTAGGGAGTCTAACTTGTTAAACGACATTCAAACCTATATATAGATGTTATCGCAACATAGGAAGCACAAAGATGAAAGCAAGCAATTAACCAAACTACGAGCATAACGGTTAACGAAGAAATGAAGAGTTATATACATTTCCATGGAGAGTTTAACAAAAGAACATGGTTTTCATGGGCAGTGGGGCTAGTCCCCGCACCCCAACGAAAAGGGACTACTCGTACATGATGCGAGAAATAAGAAGGATGAGAAAGAAAGAGAGATCTGCCATGAGCTCGGTGCAAAAGGTAGTCGCAGCTCGGTGAAGAAGATACGGCCTTCTACGTCGTGTCGGAGCAGATCTGGACGCGCACGGGAGTTGCCAAGAGAGACCGGGCAGTCTCCCTTGCTCCGACCTCCTTCTCCCTTCAGCCTCCTTGGTTGCAGCACGGGCAGTAGGTGGAGTGGAACGGGTGGAAACTGGACTGGATCTGGATCAAAACTGTGCTCGAGCAGCCTGGCGGCCTCCGGAACCCCTTCCAAATGAGGACCCTTGGGGTCCTATTTATAGGCTCAGATCTGTCCCCAAACGGTCTTGTGTAATTTGCCAAAATATCTCCTCCAAACGGTCTGGAGAGCATTTGGTGCTAAACGGTCTGGAGACCGTTTGCTGCCAAACGATCTGGAGACTATTTGCTTTCAAACGGCCTGGCTTGGTAGCTGTGTTAAACAGTCTTTAGAACAGTCGGTCTCCGCGTGATTCTACAACAACAGATATGAGTGCGCGACATTTGGTTTTTACAATCACAGCAAATGGTCTTGAGACCGCATGGATCCTAACGGTCTTGAGACCGCATGGACCCAAATGATCTTGAGACCGCATGGAACCAAACGGTCTTGAGATCGCATGGACCCAAACGGTCTTGAGACCACATGGACCCAAACGGTCTTGAGACCGCATGTCGGTCATGCGTGGTCTTCTTTAGCAAATGATTTTGTCATTCGTTCTTCATGCATTCCAGCAAATGGTTTTGGGACCGCATGGACCCAAACGGTCTTGGGACCGCAAGGGCTCAAACGGTCTTGGGACCGCAAGGGCTCAAACAGTCTTGGGACCACAAGGGCTCAAACGGTCTTGGGACCGTAAGGGCTCAAACGGTCTTGGGACCATAAGGGCTCAAATGGTCTTGGGACCATATGCGTGGAATTGCTTGGTTACCTGCATTAAATGAATAATATTTAGTTAAAACCTTGATAATTGAATCAGCTAAGCAGTTTTGCACATTATGATTCATATTTGGGTGAAAAGGCATGAAATAGAGTTGAATTTATTCCAAAGAGATAATTGAATTCTGTGATGAGTATGCACTCATCAAAACACCCCGAACTTAAACGTTGCTCGTCCTCGAGTAATACAAAAATTGAAATAGTTGCCAAATGAATACTTTCAATTCGTGTGATTGCTTCATCTTCACATCACATATGTTTTGTTTCTGCTCAATATGACTTAGTATCTCAACCTCCTGGGACCACTAAACACATTTTACCATATCTTCGTTCCTGAGTTCGTTTTCCAATACCACTTACTCCTCACCTTTTCCAATCAACAAGCATGTCAAAGAGTTTTGTAAGAGTCCAGAGATTCCCGCAGAATCAACAAGTGTGCATCCGATCTGACACTGGTGTTTTTCAAGATAGTGAGGGCATGCATTGTGCCATAGGTAGAAAAGGGAGTGAAAGGTGGTATGGAAATAAGAAGTAAATCTCTCCTCTATTCGACTCAAGATTTTTATTTATTTTGCAATTTCATTTAATGCATTTTTTGTGTGAATCTCTCCTCTATTCGACTCGAGATTGCATTTCTTTTTGTGTGCACTTTGGCATCTTTTGTTTGCAAATCTCTCCTCTATTTGACTCGAGATTGCATTTTTGGTGGTACGCCCCTTATTTATTTGCGAGGGGTATGGAAGAAGCGGATAAGGAGGGAGTGGCGTGCCACCCCGAACTTAGGGTTTGGCACCATATTCGGCTATTTTATTTCTTTTTGATGGATGGAGGGGTATGAAGATGATAGAAGAAGTGTAGAAGAGAGTTCATATCAGAATGCAACTTGGTTTACAATTCACTGAACCGGGTTGTTCTCTTTATCGTACTCTGCTCAAATAGTGACTTGATGAGGATCCGATGGAGATTTCATGTTATTGTTCCACTAGTCAGTTAGGAAGCACGACATGTTTGATCCCCATTATCTTGACAGATACTTATCATTTTACAACAAGTATTATGATGTTAGGAATCATAAGTTTCACAAGATGATTTCAAGCAAAAGGCATGTTTAAAAAATTGGTCCTTTTGGGGATTTACTTCGAATGAGGATATAATGATTGAAAATGCATAGCAAATTAGTTAGTGACTTTCAATGAAATCAAGAGTTGTCAAAAAGTGTCAAAGTATCTGTTCAATCTTTTAGAAAAATATTAAAGAATTTTGAAATTTTTGAATTTTTTTTATCAAGAATGTGATAGTGAAAACTTCAATATGAAAAGAGGGTGTAGGTGGAAAGTGAGGTATGTACCACCCACCCTCCACCCCTAACTTAGAGATTTGCTCATCCCGAGCAAACCCTAAATCTAAGATGGAGGGGAAAGATCACGCCAGAATGACCACCGAGTGTGGTTGCGTTCTGATCAGTGTGCATCCTCTTATCTGAAAATCTCAAGGGTAAAGGGCAGTTATATCTTAAAAATATCATCTCACAAAGTGAATTTTATTAAAGGAAAAGTTAACTAGAAGGTAAAACAAAATTTTGAAAAGAAAAGTAAAACAAATTTATTGATCGGGTTGCCTCCCGACAAGCGCCTTTGTTTTATGTCGATGGCTCGACTAAGTTCTTCATCTTCACAGTGGGTCCTTTGGGTTGGCGAGTTCCAGCATTGCATCGGTGCCTATGTCAATCGAGGTGAAATATCTCTTCAAGCGGTGACCATTTGCTATAAACTCGTCTGACTTTTCACTCCATAAAGAGAAAGCACCATGTGAGGAGATGCTTTCGACAATGTAAGGACCAGACCAGCGGGAACAGAGTTTTCTCGGGAATAGCTTTAATCTTGAGTTGAATACCAGAACTTGGTCTCCCACTTGTATGTCTTTTCTTTTCAGATGTCCATCATGCCAAAGTTTTGTACGTTCTTTGTAGATTCATGCATTCTCATAAGTTGACATCCTGAGTTCATCCAGCTCTTGGAGTTGCAGAATCCTGGCCTGACCTGCTTCTTTCATATCGAAGTTGAATTGTTTAATTGCCCACCATGCCTTGTGTTCTAGTTCGCCTGGAAGGCGGCAGGCCTTTCCATATATTAATCGAAAAGGTGTAGTCCCAAGGGGATTTTTATAAGCAATACGATAAGCCCATAAGGCGTCGTTGATTTTTGTTGACCAGTCCTTTCGATTGCGTCCAATAGTTTTTTCTAGAATAGCCTTTAGTTGACGGTTAGAGACCTATACCTCTCCACTTGTTTGTGGATGGTAAGGTGAGGCTACCTTATGTGTTACACCGTATTTCCTCAGTAAATCTTGAAAGCTTCTTTCAAGGAAGTGGGACCCTCCGTCAGATATCACGGTTCTCGGTACTCCAAAACGGGGGAAAATAATATCTTTGAATAATTTGATAACGGGTTTGGAATCACTAGTGACAGTTGGTATAGCTTCAACCCATTTTGAGACGTAGTCCACCGCCACTAGGATGTATCAAAATCCATGAGAAGATGGGAATGGACCCATGTAGTCCACCCCCCAAACATCGAATATCTCTACTTCTTGCCATAGAGTCAGTGGCATTTCATCTCTCTTTGTTATATTACCTGTTTTTTGACATTTGTCACATGATAGGACAAAATCGTAAGAGTCTTTGGATATGGTTGGCCAAAAGAATCCGCATTGCAAAACCTTTAAAGTAATCTTTTTAGAGCACATATGTCCTCCCACAGGTCCTGAGTGACATTGTTCCAAAATAGATTGAGCTTCTTCTTCGGCAATACAACGTCTATACAAACCATCAGCACATAGTTTAAAAAGATATGGTTCATCCCAGTGATATTGCTTCACATCATGCATGAACTTCTTCAGTGCATTTCCGGTGCATTGGTGATGGATGACTCCAGCAGCAAGGTAGTTTACAAAATCTGAGTACCATGGTACAACTTCCGAGACCCTCATTAGCTGATCATCCGGAAGGAAATCATTGATCGGAATCTCCTTAGTATCCAGAGTGTGGATGCGACTGAGGTGATCTGCTACAACATTTTCCGTACCATTTTTATCTCTTATCTCTAAATCAAATTCTTGTAGTAAGAGGATCCATCTAATCAGCCTTGGTTTCGCATCTTTCTTTTCCAGAAGGTAACGAATAGCAGCATGGTCTGTGTAGACAATGACTTTCGAACCAATAAGGTAGGACCTGAACTTGTCAAAGGCATAAACGACTGCTAGAAGTTCTTTCTCAGTAGTTGCATAATTCCTTTGAGCTTCATCAAGGGTTTTTGATGCATAATAGATCACACAATGTTTCTTTTCTATACATTGCCCTAAAACAACACCCACAGCATAATCGTTGGCATCACACATAATTTTGAAAGGGTGGCCCCAGTCGGGAGCTCTAATGATGGGATTTGTTGTAAGGGCCTGCTTTAGCGTGTTGAAGCTTTTGACACATTATTCATTGAAATTAAAATCAGTATCCTTTAGTAGAAGGTTCGTCGTCGGCTTAGTTATCTTGGAAAAATCCTTTATGAATCTTCTGTAAAATCCTGCATGACCTAGAAAAGCACGAACTTGTTTTACATTTGTGGGAATAGCCAATTTCAAAATCACTTCAATCTTGGATTTATCTACTTCTATTCCTCTATTACTAACCCTATGGCCCAGGACAATGCCTTCTTTTACCATGAAATGGCAATTTTCCCAATTTAGCACAAGATGTGCTTCTTCACAATGTTTGAGGACCAGGGAGAGGTGTTTTAGACATGAATCGAATGAGTCTCCATATATAGAAAAATCATCCATGAAAACCTCCATAATAGTTTCAGTAAGACCCGTGAAAATGGCATCCATGCAACGTTGAAAAGTTGTGGGTGCATTACAGAGACCAAATGGCATTCTTTTAAATGCATATGTTCTGAATGTTCAGGTGAAATTTGTTTTTTCTTGATCATCTGGATGTATGGGTATTTCATAGAATCCAGAGTAACCATCAAGATAACATAAATATTCTTGGTGGGCCAACCTTTCTAGGACTTGATCAAGGAAGGGTATAGGAAAATGATCTTTTTGAGTTGCCTTGTTTAATTTCCTATAGTCTATGCACATCCTCCACCCTGTAACTGTTCGAGTGGGGATGAGTTCATTGTTTTCACTCCTTATAACAGTTGTTCCACCTTTCTTTGAAACTACATGTACTGGGCTCACCTATGGTGAATCTGATATTGGATAGATTATTCCAGATGTGAGAAGTTTAATGACCTCACGATAGACCACTTCCTTCATATTAGGATTCAACTTTCATTGATGTTTAATAGTCGGACTGTGATCTTCCATCATAGGGATCTTATGCATACACAATTCTTGACTGACCCCAGTGAGGTCACTCATTTTATAACCGATGGCTTTCTTTCTTTCCCTTAATTTCTTTAGGAGTTTATTTTCTTGTTCAGCAGTCAGATCGGAATTTATAATAACTGGGCAAACCTTGAGATCATCTAAAAATATGTACTTTAGTCCTTTGGGTAGGGGCTTCATTTCGGGAGCCTCTGGTTTCTCCCTTGTTTCTTTTGTAGTTTCCATGGCCTTGAGTTCTTCGCAAGTGGCTTCAACGTCTTCTATAGCAGAGTCGAGGGATTCGATGTAATCCCTTGCTCGTTCGTCAATTGGTTCATCAACTGGTAAGTCTGATAGGGAAATTTCCATGGGATTGTATGATTCATGATGCTCTTGGGTCAAACGTGACATTTTCTCAATGCAATCAATCAAATATACATCTTCTTGCATGCTTGGTCTTCTCATACTTTCAAAAACTTTGAATTCGAGAGTCTCTTTGCCTAATCTGAGCAGTAAGGTACCAGCTTCAACATCAATTAGGGCTCTTGCAGTGGCGAGGAATGGACGACCAAAGATGAGAGGATATCTGGTATCTTCTTTTATATCCATAATGACGAAGTCGCATGGAACATATGTGTCCTTGCCTACCTTGACCGGGACATCTTCGAGGATTCCTAATGGACGTTTTATCGAATTGTCTGCGAGCTTTATACTCATGCCAGTAGGAAGCAATTCTGCAAACCCTAGTCTCGTACACAAACTTAATGGCATAATAGAGATGCTTGTGCTGAGATCTGCCAAACCTTTCTTGCATGATGAGTCGCCAATGTGACATGAGATTCCAAAGGATCTCGGGTCTTTTTGTTTCTTCGGCATCTTGCTCAATATGATATTTGATGTAGTTATAGCCAGTTTTACCATCTCATATTCTTCAGTTATATACATCCTGGTGAGGAGTGACTTTAGGTACTTAGTCCAGGCTGGTATCTCAACCAGAGCATCTAAGAAAGGTATATCAACATGAAGTCTCTTCATAGCCTCTTTAAACTTATTGAATCTAGTATCGAGATTGGTCTTCCATAGGCGGGATGGGAAGGGTATACGAGGCTTATATATAGGAATATCAGGTTCTGGTGTTTTAGTTTCTTCATCATTAGATTTCTCAGGACTTCCCTTATCTGTTTTATCTTCCTTTGATTGAGACTCTGGTGTTGTTGAGTTTTGGACAATCACAAGTTCATCTTCGTCTGTAATAACCACAGGTGTCTCTACTGGGGGATCTGAATAGTCTTTTCCTGACCAGGTGGTGACTGCCTTCAACTGTTTAGGATGCTTGGGATTGTTCTTGGGTTGGCCGGCAAAGACTCCAACTGGTGGCTTTATGCTAGCTGCAAGTTGAGCCAGTTGAGATTCAATAGCCTTCTGCTGAGCTTGTTAATTGGCTATCATCGTTTGCTGAGTTTGCAACATTGTTTCAATGGCTGATAGCTTGTCATCAGAAGGGATGGGTCCTATTTGTCCTTGTTGCTGATTCAGGTTCTGATACTGAGAGTTATTTTGATAGTTGTTGTAGTTCCTATTCTGAAAGTTCCCCTTGAAATTTCCTTGATTTCCAAAATTATGTTGTTGATTGTACTGGAATCCTGGTGGGCCTCTTGATTGATTGTTTGAACCAAGTTGATGCGAGTTTACTGCTCCAGAGGGGTTTCCATATTGAAAACCCGGGTGATTCCTATTTTGATTCAGATTGTAATAACTTTGCCCAGGAATTGTGTTGATAGCATTAAGATTTTCCATCTGACCATTATCTCTTTGTCCACATACATTGCTCTAACAATGTCATAGAGAACATTGCATGATAAAGTGGAATGATCGGTGCTCTTACATGCTTCACAGAATAGGGAAGTGGACTTGACCTGTTCCGGTTGCCGAGTGGGCGAACGTCCTCTTCCAATAGCAGCTAGAGATGATTCAATATGGTCTTGCTAGGTAACTAAGACCTTCAAGGTTTTAGCAATAGACTTGTACTCGGGAATGGCTTCGGCCATAGCTATTTTCAAAACTCATGTACCTACAGATCTTCCCCAATTGGCTTGATTTTCTGCTCCCAGGGTGACGACTCTCCATGCGCTGTCATAACTTTGTCACATGAAATTTCCTCCAGATGAGGAATCTAGAAACTTCTGGATATCATCATCCACACCCCTATAGAAGATTTTGATGAGTTGATTCTTAGGAATTCTGTGGTGTGGACATTTGCGTAGAAGCTCTTTGTACCTATCCCATGCTTCAACGAGAGTTTCTCCAGGGACTTGAGTGAAGTTCGTTATCCGGCCCCTAATTTCATATGTAAGAGATGGAGGATAGAACTTTTCTAGGAACACATTTTGGAGTTGTTCCCAGGTGGTGATGGGTATTTTACTTTGCAATGAATTGTACCAACTTATGGCTCTATCAGCAAGGGAATACTTGAAGAGACGGAGTCGGATGGCATCGTCAGAGACTCCATTTTGCTTTGTCATAGCACATAGGTCGATGAATCTCAGAAGATCTCCTTGGCTGTCCTCTGCTTGTTTGTCATAGAAAGGGTTATTTTGAAGCAATGTGATCCAATGTGCCCTAATCTTAAAATTGGCAGCATCGATGGGGGGAGGTTGTACTGGATGATAAACATTTGCAGCCTTCGGGATTGAGAACTCTCTCAAATCCTTCTGAAGTTCAGCTGCTTGCGCTGCTGCTTGTGCTGCTAGGATTTCCTGTTGAACCGCAGCCCTAGCTTCTTGCATGAGGCTCTCTCTTTGTGCATTGATGGCTTGAGCCACCCTTCGGGCTACCTCTTCTTCTTGTTCCATCCTTGCTTAATTTTCTCTGATCTGACGATGGAAGGTTCTGTCTATTTCGGGATCAAAGCTCATTGTGAGTCCTGGGCTGTTCGAACGGTGCATGCACTATGCGTTGGGTTGTACCTGAAAAATAGAAAGATTTTGTGAATGTGATCCACAAAGTAGAGTCAAATTCAAGTAGATAATCGATTGTTTCAAAAGAAAAGAAAAATCCTATATTAATCTTAAAAGAACTAGATTTGACTGACTGATTCCATTGTCCCCGGCAACGGCGCCAGAATTTGACGTGATATTTGAACGCACTAACAAATTCACTCGGGGTTGAAATCCCCGAACTTTTACCGAAACCAAAGTGCAATAATACCACCCGCAAGCGGACGAGTCTTATCGCAGTATAGTTAAGGATAGAACCCAAAGGACAACATTTTTAAGAATCCTTATCAGTTGAATCTAGCTCAAGTAAAACTAATATTTAGAACGATTGGTTGATTTGAGGTTATGTAAACTAATTGCAAGAAAGTAAAAAGCTAAATTAAAGATGGGTTTAGATCAATGATATGGAATCACTGGGATGGTATACCAGGGTTCACCACCTCTACACATGCAAACGTATTCAACCGTGAACAATCCAGGAAATATATAACAATCCAAGTAGAGCTGCTGCAAAACCCCCCATACGGGCGTCAGGTTCGCGTAAGCATCACCTTAGGCATCAGATGTCTCGTCACCATCCGGATCACTTTACTTACGGCTCTAAAGATACAGAAATCCACGGAGGTTGTGGGCCCCCTATACAGGCGTCAGGCACACAGAAGCGTCATCGAAGGCTAGATGGCTCGTCCCCTTGCGGATCATACACTTACGACCTCAATGAAATCCCATCCTATTTCTAGTTTGGGAGTCAGCCGCGTTAACCGATAAGTAAGAAGGCGATTAATATACGAGCAAACATCGACGATTAACAAGAAGATACAAAATCTAACTAAGGCTGTGAACCCCCTATACAGGCGTCAGGTGCACAGAAGCATCACCGAAGGCTAGATAGTGTGTCCCCTCATGGATCATACACTTACGACCTCAAGGAATCCCCTTCTATTTCTAGTTAGGGAGTCTAACTTGTTAAATGACATTCAAACCTATATATAGATGTTATCGCAACATAGGAAGCACAAAGATGAAAGCAAGCAATTTACCAAACTACGAGCATAACGGTTAACGAAGAAATGAAGAGTTGTATACATTTCCATGGAGAGTTTAACAAAAGAACATGGTTTGCATGGGCAGCGGGGCTAGTCCCCGCACCCCAGTGAAAAGGGACTACTTGCTCATGATGCGAGAAACATGAAGGATGAGAAAGAAAGAGAGATCTGCCATGAGCTTGGTGTAGAAGGTAGTCGCAGCTCGGTGAAGAAGATGCGGCCTTCTACGTCGTGTCGGAGCAGATCTGGACGCGCACGGGAGTTCCCAAGACAGACCTGGCAGTCTCCCTTACTCCGCCCTCCTTCTCTCTTCAGCCTCCTTGGTTGCAGCATGGGCAGTAGGTGGAGTGGAACGGGTGGAAACTGGACTGGATCTGGATTGGAACTGTGCTCGGGCAGCCTGGCTGCGTCTGGAACCCCCTCCAAATGAGGACCCTCGGGGTCCTATTTATAGGCTCAGATCTGTCCCCAAATGATCTTGTGTAAGTTGCCAAAATATCTCCTCCAAACGGTCTGGAGACCGTTTGGTGCTAAATGGTCTGGAGATCATTTTCTTCCAAACGGTCTGGAGACCGTTTCAAACGGTCTTTAGAACGGTCAGTCTCCACATGATTCTACAGCAACGGATCTGAGTGTGCGGCATTTAGTTTTTACAATCACATCGAACGGTCTTGAGACCGCATGGATCCTAACAGTCTTGAGACCGCATGGACCCAAACGGTCTTGAGACCGCATGGAACCAAACGGTCTTGAGACTGCATGGAACCAAACGGTCTTGAGACCGCATGGACCCAAACGGTCTTGAGACCGCATGTCGGTCATGCGTGGTCTTCTTTAGCAAACAATTTTATCATTCGTTCTTCGTGCATTCCAGCAAACGGTTTTGGGACCGCATGGACCCAAACGGTCTTGGGACCGCAAAGGGCTCAAATGGTCTTGGGACCGCAAGGGCTCAAAAGGTCTTGGGACCGCAAGGGCTCAAACGTTCTTGGGATTGAAAGGGCCCAAACGGTCTTGGGACCGCAAGGGCTCAAACGGCCTTGGGACCGCAAGGGATCAAACGGCCTTGGGACCGTAAGGGCTCAAACGGTCTTGGGATCGTATGCGTGGAATTGCTTGGTTACCTACATTAAATGAACAATATTTAGTTAAAACCTTGATAATTGAATCAGCTAAGCAGTTTTGCACATTATGATTCATATTTCGGTGAAAAGGCATGAAATAAAGTTCAATTTGTTCCAAAGAGATAATTGAATTCCGTGATGAGTATGCACTCATCATGCTGCTGCTGTTGTCCTTCACCTACTGTAGGATTCCTGCCTCCTCGTCTGCGTCCACCTAAAAATGTGATTCCCACGGGGGTGAGACAATTGTAAATTGCCCCAGTGAGAGATATAACTCTCCTCCAGAAACATTATTATTGCAGCTTAAGAAGATAGATATGAATAGAGGAGTCATATTTATTTGATAGCAGATATTTTAATGTCTAACAGATTAGAACATTATTCTTATCATAAGCATTGCAGCTATAACTTGATATAATCAACATGTCACTTATCTTTTAAGGAATATGAATAACATGTATAATATTTATTCATTATAGAATCACTACCACAACATTAACTCTCTTCAGGCTTAGCTCATATATCTAAAGTCTGGCATTGTCATTGTGGAGTCATGGCATGTAGCCATACTCTTTTCACAAAGTGTTGGGACCTTTGTCCCTCAACTCACCAAGCACAATTCCATTTCTTAACAGGTTCATCATCATGATTATAGTATGTGGGTATTTGAACCCATAATTCACCATAGAACACTTGTTATCACTTATTAGGTAACTTCATACCTTCAGATCATCTGACCAAGAACATCATGATTCGTGCTACATAATGTATTTCACATAGTACACAAAGTTCAATGATTCTTACTACACAAAGCATATGAAGTCTTATAAAGCCTAAAACATTCTCAATAACAAAGCATCATAGCCCATACCTGGCTATTCTCATCTTCTCAACATATCAGCATGATTAGTAATCATGACACATTACTTATCAATATCATGCAATACGAGGGTTATCTTATTACATGCATAACCCATTAGTCTGTATTTGAGCTTCACATAGGATTATCCTGTATTAGAATTTCACATAGTAATACCTTGTATTAGGGTTTACATAGCATTAACTTGTCATAGGATTTCACATAGCATTACCTTGCATTAGGGAATCACATAGCATTGACTTGTATTAAAGTTTCACATAGCATTACTCTGTATCAGGGTTCACATAGTAAGGAATCAATATGAATAATCATAAGTATTCAATCATATTCTTTATTCTCATCATTCATCATTAAATGAATTATCAACACATAGCTTGAGTTTCTCTCTCTCTTCTTTTCCAGAATATGATTACATCATAGTTTATAGGTTTGGATTAACCTTTTCATAAGGCATGTTAGCCTACATTCAACAGAGTACATTACATATCAATGTAACCATTGATATGACACATCTCATGTTTCATTCGTCCAATTATATTGGACTTATAACACATCAAGGTATACCAACATTGGGGTGTTGGATGTGATATCTATCATATCTTGATGTATCATTTCCCTCAACACCTTTATCTTACTTGAGTTCATACACTTAGTTTGTATTAGGGTATTCCCCATCCTAATACTTTATGCACCAGTTCATCACAATTATCATGTAAAGTATTGGTCATTAGTCACTCACTTAGATTATAGAACCATTGCCAATACTATAGACTCATCCTTAAGTTAGGAACTATTAATATAAGGATATCCATTATCAACCTTTCTAGGTGTTACATTTGTCATAACATTAATCACTATTCCACTATTAGGAATAGTATTCTCCACACTTATAATTTGAGGATTCACATAGCATATTCCATATACTTATGGATTTCACATAGTATTACTCTTCAATAGAGTTTTACATAATCATCCTTCTATATCAAAGTTTCACCTAGTATTATGTGAAATTAGGATTTCACAACACATCAACCAGTGCTAGGTCTTCACATAAGATTAGTAGCACAACCCTATAATAGGGTTTCATATACCTTTATCCCATTTTATGGATTAGGGTTTATCATTCACATATAAGTAGGGTTTCTCTTTCCTCATACCCAAATTAGGGTTAGGATATACAATTCCCATTAAATTAGGGTTTCCTTCATTGTTACACTAAGTTAGGATATAATCATCACCCTGGATTTATGATAACACTCAGCTTTGCCCTAGATTAAGGTTTCACACATAGCATTGCTCTAATTAGGGTTTCACACATAACATTGCTCTAATTAGGGTTTCACACATAGCATTGCTCTGATACATAGCATTGCTCTAATTAGGGTTAGGGCTCATCGATTAGGGTTTCATGATCTCATTATTATGAATCAACCCTTATCACATAGTTTATTCATAATGAGAAAATTAGGGCTTGATTATATAATCAATCATCTCTCTCATTCCCTCTCTCATCCTCTTTAGGATGTTAATTACACCAAGATAAATCTAGGTCAACTCTTCACTTGAGTACACATAGCTAGGGTTAACCTTCACAATCATCATGGGTCTACACCTTTAATAATCACATAGCTGATTGACCTTTGATCATATTAGATGTCCAAATGGTCTAATCAATTAAACCACCAATCATATAAGGAATTCAAAAGGATTGACCAATTAAACTTTTAATTCCACAAAATGATCAATTGGGTTAACCATTGAAATCTTCAATTGCATTAAGTATCTAAATAGGTTCACCATATTGGACCTTTAATAACATGAGATATTCAAATGGATTAACCATGTTGATCTTCACAAAATTAATTACTTAGACCCTCAATGATCTTGTTTCACATAAATCAATTGGTTAAAAACCAATTGAACATGTTATACTTGAAACCAATTGGACAAGGTAGGTATTGAAAACTGTTTGCACTTTGGGTCTCCAAATGGTTTGAGATCATTTGGTCCCAAATGGTTTGAGATCGTTTGGTCCCAAACGGTCTTGAGACCATTTGGTCCAAACCTCCTCAAAATCGCATGGACCAAATATGGTCTCAACCAATCAAAATGGACTAGGGTTTCCAATGTTGATTCCTTCAATCATTGAATCCATGGAACCAATCATCAATTGGACCTATCATCATACTTCAATTGAGTTTAATAGGTCAACCTTCAACTGATTTGACCCTCAATTAACCCTCAATTGGTCATCAATTAGGGTTTGAATCAATTGAATTAGGGTTTGGAATCGATGATCCTTCAACATTAACCAATGTGAAACTAGTTACTTTAAAACCATTGGACCATCATCCAAATTGGGCATGACCTGACCCCAAACGGTCTTGAGGTCATTTGGATGACCTCCAAACGGTCTTGAGACCGTTTTCCCATGTCAACATCAAAATCCAAGTCAATCAATCAAAGTTTGGATCATTACATTGATCACCAAATTAGCATTTGATTGCACTTCAACTTAGTACCTTTGGATCTTCAATTTCTTAACCATACTCAACCCTAGACCTCCAAACGGTCTTGGGTGACCTCCAAACGGTCTTGAGACCGTTTGGATGAACATATAATGAACAATATTCTAGAAGAATTTAAAGTGATTAATGACTTATATTATTAAGTGAGAATTAGTGAGGCTTTCTTTGTACCAAGTATTCAGGTATCAAAGGATCATAATATCACTTAATACATGGTCCCACACAATATAATGAATAAAGATGACAAATCTAAGTTTCTATATAATTATAAGATTATTAGTGACCTAGGTAGTTGAATCAAGTAAATACTTGAAATTCAATAAATAAATTATTGGGATTCTCCTTTTGATACCAAATATGGTATGATGAGATAATGCCCATAGAGAGGTTATCCTAAATCTTGGTAGCATTTGAAGATTGATATAAACTACTAGATTTTTCAAAGAATAGGATAATGTTGGAAGATTTTGGGATAATGATCCTTAATTAGATGTGTGTGTCACATTGTCACACCTATGTCCAGATATTCCACGACCAAGTGACATGGCATGGATGTGAATCTTTCCTAACATCATTGGATGAATATCCAACATGAGGCATGTCATCCTCTACCTCTTGACTTGTGACGTGCTGAAGATGGACTCTAACAAAATTTTGATCCCCCTCGCACCCTCACCTTTGGCTGCCATTGATTTTGAATCGTATCCCATTGGATTCAAGGTAAATAAATGAACCCATCCAACCATAGGATCAACTTTATCATGAAGACTTTTGATAACGACCAAATCTTTGTTGAGTTGATTTTCTGGGACTTTGGTCGGTAGTAGCTTCTCGAACCCGCAAGCCTAGATAAGCAACCCTGTGACACTTTAGTGGCTCAAGAAACCCTACCTTATCTTCAAATTCACTCCTGACATCCTAACGGCTAGCTTCCACCTCTGACCTTAAGCTACCATGGTCGTCCTCTTCTCGGCACACCTCCAGTCACCCAAAACCACCAGAGAAAGTCCAAGAAACTTTGTGGGACGATGGTGAAGACAATCAAATCTTTGATTTCCTCTTCCACATCCAGAAGTAAATAATCAAAAGAGAGGTTGACCTCACTCATGGAACATAAGAGAAGGAACTAGGTGGAGGATGAAGAAGACAATGTGGTGCTAATTTACTTCTTTATCTCTAAACCTGACACTAGTAAGTAAGGGAAAATCCATCCTTGTGATTCATCTTTTCTTGCCTCAGCTACATGGGCACATGATGCAGTAGGGTGTGATCCCATTGTTGGACCCTACCACATGGATGTTACAGATAATATAGCATTTAACATCTTATTTGCCCATTATTGTTTAACTTAGACCATATATAGCTAATTGATGGTAGCTCTGATGATAGTGAAACTATATATGGAATTTATCAAAAAAAAAGAATCTAAAAGAACTTTTTGAGTCTAAATAAGTATCTATTTCTCAAAGTATAGATAATACTTGATTATAAAGTAATTAATAAATAAACCCTAGATCTAATGGATAATATGTCAAATAGTTATTTTCTTTTATATTCTGATATTTGTGAAATATAATGATGTTCTAATATCTCAATATCATTCAGTTAACAATGATGATATATTAGGCTTTCTAATTCATTAATGAGAAAGTTAGTGTTTAATGATGCTACATATTGACATCTAGATCTAACTCATGTATGGTGACACTTTAGGGTTTTATACATACATGCAGATAATATTAATTGAGTGATTGATTACTTGGGTCTGTTTATTGGATTGCTTGAACATACTTGAAGTATAACTATATGATATCTACATGGTTATACATAAGTACGTGGTTACCATTATGAATACTCACATGTATTGACTTCTGAAGTTTGTCAAGGTTTCTCAAAGTTTGATGAAAATAACATGTTGGATGTTTATTTATTTTATGCAAACTATAAGGCCCATATGATTATAACATAAAGTAAACTCTGATAACCGATACCCAGGGTTAGACCTACCAAGGGGTATTTCACCTAAGTTCAATGATGGATAGAGAAATGTGATTACACCCAAAGTGGTTTGAATAACATGAGTTACATTATCTGAATAAAAATACCAGTTTATATGTGCATCTATATGATGGCTGAGAATATACACTACTACATAACTGACCTCTAGTTTCGGTTATTTAAGGCCTTTAGTGTCGGTTATAATGTGACACCTATGTGGGCGCCGCTAAAAGGCCAACCTTTAGGCGTCGGTTCACAAACCAACGCCACAACCCTTCGCGTGCCCTTTGCACGCCACTAAAAACGCACCAGCAGGGGAGTATAAGCGTCGGTTATTAGCTTTAAACTGACGCCATAAACCTTCGTTCCACAGAAAGGTTGCCATCTGGGGCACTATTGGCGTCGATTTAATAATGATAACCGACGCCATCTCACCGCTGCCACGGCCATGGTGGCCAGCATGACCGTGTTGTCTGGCCCGCTGACACGGCCGTACTGGCCAGCACGGCCATGGTGTCTGGCCTCATTAGGGAAATCGACGTCGATTATTGATAACTGACACCACATCACATGCATTAGTTGTCATTTTTAATTATTTATCGTACGTTGTAACCATTTTTCGTTGGTTTTAAACAAATAACTGATGCCTATTGGGAGTTTTTTTAATCAGTCAGCAGACCTGCTGTGGCTGGTCGTAGGATGAGAAACCTGCAGTTCAATTATGAACTGCAAGTTTTACGACATCCATTGATATCAGCCAACAACAGGCCACAAACCTGGAAAATTAACAACATTAATTTTCACACATTTAGCAACCTGCAGTTCCATTCATTTTCACATTCACACATGTCATGTATTCATCTTCACATTCACACATTCAGACACATGTAGAAAATTCATTCATTTCATGACAAATAAGGACATAAAAGAAAGGTTGTAGCATTAAAAACCCTTACAAAATAGAATGTCAATTGATGAATTAAGTAGTATTATACCCATCGTATGCAGCTTCCATAAGCAACTAGGAAGCAAATTCTGAAAAATGTCCATTTATTAATACAGACAAGTCTAGATAGATAAACAACTAAAAACTACACCAACATAGTCCCGCATCAGTAACTTCGAGGCCTTTTCATTGTGGTGATCTTCTCCTAAAGTTTAGAAAAGTTCAGAAAAGAAAGTAGCTATGATGATTGATTGCTTTAAGACAACAAGTGTAAACACAAAATAAGACATGACAATTATATTTGTTAATTGGACCTACTGTGGTCTTATAAACTAACAGGGGCCTCATCATCAGATTCGTCCGAGCTGATATCGTCAATCGTGCGCTCATACCGTCGTAGATGATCAGGGGTCTCGTTGTTGATGTTGGTTATCCAAACTTTGATGGTATTATGGCCAACTGGATGGAGAAAAAGCCTGTCGCTACGGCGCACTAGCATCTTTCTAATCCAATCACACCAACCGGATTTTGATACAAGATTTCCCGCCAAATCATACTCAACCTCGATAACATCTGAAGAATTTCCAAAATTTAGGGTCACTTCACCAGGCCTGTAGTGTCTTCCATTTAGAAAATGCCAATGTTTGGGTATTGTTAGTTGGTTTAAGGAACGATCATCTAGGATGATGTTCAATTGTTCTTCATTAGGGAATACTAACATTGGCATAGAGGCCCAGTTCATAGTGACTGTTGTGGGTGGACAGAGACTGAAAAATATAAGTACTAACAATTGTAAGTATATATAACGATGTTATATATTTTCAAAAAAAGTAGTAGACAGAGAGTGAAAAATATAAGTATTAATGGTTTATCTTGAAAAGAAATGATAATCATCATAATTAAATTCATTCATGCATAATTAACCCCGATTAATCAATATTAATCAACTATACAATCTTAGAGAAACTAAGTACAAATCTAATCAATTAAGTTCATTAATGCATCATTAACCCTAATTATTCAATAGTAATCAACTATATGGTGGCATCATTAATCCTATGTACAAATCTAGTACTGATTAATTAATCCATGTACTCACCGCACTGGTGGATCGAGCAGGTTGTGGTGGCAGCGGCCGGAGGTGAAGGTGGTCGGCGCTGGAGGTGTAGGCAGTGGACAGTGGTGGTGACTGGAGCATCATCATCATCATTGTCATCGTCATCATCGCCGTTGTCATCATCATCATTATCATCATCGTCATCGTCATCATCATCATCATCATCGGAAAGAAAGAAAGAAATAAATACTAAATAGTAAATAAACCATGATTCCATATGTCAAAGATTTGAATCAAAATGAAGCCTAATGGCACATTGGTAGAGTGAGAATATTATACCTCACTTGAAGGTTGAAAAAGAAATATATACAAATCAACAGCAAGTCAACAACACCTACAACAACACAAATGCAAAGTATGTCACATGTGTGCATTAGAATTAATCATTAAGCAATATCTAGATCTTTATTTGATAGTTGGTGAGGGTATAGATACCCTAAGATCTTGATCTACTACATCATCATCTAATTAGGTTTAGGGTTTATTACCTGATTTACTTCTCTAGCACTAGAGGTCTGGGTGTGCTTTGACTAGGGGACAAACTGATACCTTTCTCGTCCTCTTTGGCTCTTTCTGCAGCCTTGCATTGGATTCCCCACCATATCCATAACCTATCACCCATAAGCTTTTGGTTAACCATGGCTTGAGTTTCGAATCACCATTCCTAGGGTTTAATTTTTTACCATAACAATATTCATTAGAGTTACAGACTACCATATTAGGGCATAAGGGTACCAAACCCTAATTCCTAGAGTTTAAACAATATTCATTAGAGTTATAGACAACAATATTCATTAGAGTTATAGACAACCATATTAGTTATATTCTAACTAGGGTTTAAGGTGGTCTCGGGTTTGGATAGGAATAAGGGTACCAAACCCTAATTCCATTGTAACATTATTCGATATGGTATAAACCCAAATTATTAGAAACATTAGATTATATTAAAATAGACAGATTTAATGATATACACAATATATTAAACAAATCTAGGGTTTATATGTATTAACCACTCTACATTCATGTATTAACTAAACTTTTAGAACTACAAGCATATTTAGACTCTGGAATATATAGGATCGGATGATTGGATATACCAGCGGCAGTGGCAGAGACAGCGGTAGTGGCAGCAGTAGGAGCGATGCGAGAAGGAGTAGGAGCAGGTGGGAGCAGGAGCAGTACCAACGGAGTAGGACGGGCAGGAGTAGGATCAGGATCGGTGCGCGGTGGGCAGAGACGGAGGCAGTGCAGCAGCAGCAGTAGGCGGTAGTGCAGCGGCGGCGGGCAGGCGGCGGAAGCAGGCGGCGGTGGGCAGAGTCGGAGGCAGCAGACGGTGGTGGTGCGGCAGCAGACGGTGGTGGTGCGGCAGCAGACGGCGGCGGGCAGAGGTGGGCAGTAGGCGGTGGCGGTGCGGCAGCAGGCGGTGGCAGGAGCAGTTGCAGTGGGAAGAGGTGGGCAGCAGTTGCGGTGGGCAGAGGTGGGCAGGAGTAGTTGCGACGAGCAGAGGTGGGCAGCAGGCGGTGCGGCAGCAGGAGGCTGCAGGAGCAGTTGCGGAAGAAGCAGAAATTGCAAATCACCAGATCTAAACCTAAGCTCTTGACAATGAGAAAGGAGAAGAGTCTGCTTCGGGCGGCTGCTGTTAAGTTAACCATAGGTGTCGATTATTAAAAACAACCGACACTTCTTACTATAGGCGTCGGTTTCCATAGACAACCGAAACCAAATGGGGTGAAAATTTTCGCGGGGACAGCGTGCGAAAACACATCGACGTCGGTTATTTTCAAGAAAAATGACGCTAATAATGGGCCCAATTTCTATTGCATGAAAAAACATTAGACGTCAGTTGATTATCTAAAAACCGATGTCGTATGTTAAGTTTTGGAGGTAATTTTTTTCGCTAGAAAATTTAGATTTGGCAGTCGATTTTAGGTGTTGGTTTCTTATTTAGGAACTGATACTAAATAAAAAGTGATACCCGTGTTTGGCCGCTCTTCAGAGATAGATGTCGGTTTGTGTATTAAACTGACACTTTATGGTTTCAGCGTCAGTTTCTTGTACACAACCGACGCCTATAAATGTGACGTTATAAGTCATTTCTGTAGTAGTGATATGTTGTTTTTATATGCACATTTTTATGCACTCCATGTACACAATATAGAAATATATTGATCTGTTTTGTTTGTTGGCGATTTAGGTTAACCTCAATCTATTGGTTGAAGATATGAGGAATCAAGAAATCTCAAAGATGTTAAAGATAAGTCAAGGAGGATTAGCTAGATAGTATTTCTTCTCATTGTATATGTTAGTTCTTGAAATATTCATGTAACACCTTTGAGATGTATATTCAAATGTATGTATTCATTCAAGTTCAAATAATTGGAAATTATTTACTACTCTTTAGTGTTTGTTAAATTTGATCTTAGTAATATTAGGTAATGATCCTCGACTTCAAGGTCTTCTCTTAACTAAGGTACACTCAAAAGTGTGGGCCATTGCATATGGTATTAGAGCCCATTTTTCAAATAATATTTAATAGTTGATAATTTAAAATAATATTTATAAATATAAGGGAACTTATTAGGGTATGACTTAAAGGTGATAGTGTCTAGAAAGGGTCATGGATTTGGGGGCTGGGAATATTTTCCTCTACAAAATAAGTTGGTATATGGGGACTCCTTTAGCCAATGTGATACTTGTTTGGCCAAGCCTGAAATAATGTTTATTCTAAGTTTCTCATGTCTAATTTCGTCCTCTCCTCATCTATTTTCTCAATAACCCCTAAAATATACTTCCCTCCTCATCTCAATTTAGGGTTTTGAGAAGAAGTACAATTAAGGCATCCTATGCAAATTAAAGTAAAAGTAATCACACCAGGGGAATTAGATGTGAAAAACAAAGCATATAATTTATGTTTCTTTGGTAAGGGTAAACCCTGGATAGATATAGGTATGGGTAAACCCATTGACCCATGAATGATCTTGGGTTTGAATAACCCATTAGGATTTGGAAACCTTAGTGGGTTGAGGGAATCATAAAACCTTAAAACACATGGTTTAGTCCCTAACACTAACCCTAAATGCTAATCCTCTCTGATGGAAGTAGTCCGAGTGAAGTAATATTCCTATCAAACCAACCCTAAGTAGGGGTGAAGTAAAGAGGAAAATACAAATGGGTTGGTAATTTAGTTTTGATACCATAGTTTAGATACCCACAGTTCCCATTCATGCAAATACATAAGTACAATAGGCATGCATGCATGGTGTGCATGATGGGTTTATCATGTGCAAATGAAATAGATGAAAATTAGTAAATTATATAAGAGAAAATATTATACCCTCAATTCATCTAGGGGTGGTGTCCGAAATTGGGGGTGAGTCAAACTAAGAATGGGAAATACCTATGTTGGGTGTGGCAAAACCCTAAACCCATGGGTCATGTTGTGGATAGAAATCTTAACCTCCTTCTTAAGGTCAAAAAGACACCCTAGGTTAGGACCTTCCTTAGAATATGAGTTGACCAATTTCATATTAAGAATTAAGTAAACATTGGGCATCCTTTAAGAACCTAACCCTAAAGGGATGGATTGTGATGGGATGGTATGGGCACAAGGCATGGAAAATCTTAGTCATTGATGCCACTGGGGAAGGATGAGTCATGGGACATAGAAACATAATGAAGAAATGAAATACGGTGATAACATCTCAATAAACCCTAGGTAGGGTAGAGCCCTAAGTCAACTCTAGGGTCAAGTAGGGATGAGTTAAGGTACATGAGACCTAAGACTTCAAGAGTTGATCATTTCCTAAGTATATAAGGCCCACAGGGTCATAGATAGCCTTCCACTTGCACACAAGGCTCAATGGATTAGCATCTGGCCACTCCATGTGCACCTAAGGCCCAAGAGGTCATGTGGAAATGAAGCTTCGTAACTGCATAAGGACCAAGGGGTTAGGCAAGTACATGAGGCCCTTGGGGTCATACGTTGATCACTCCAAAGGTACCTATACCTCTAGAGACCTTTAGATATATGTGGATACACCATCTCTACACCAATATTGGTGTTACAATTGGGAGAGTTGGGTAGTCACATGTGAATCATAATTGACATATGAGAATGCATACAGTAAAAGTAAATAATTAGGGAATAGAAGTGTACCTTACACTATGATGAAATGTCATGAATAATGACTAGTAGATTGAGGTCTAGTTGAAAATATAATCACCAAATAAACATGAAATCATAAGTGATAATATCATGCAATGAATGATGATGTGAAATACCCATGGAACAAATTTAGTTCCGACCTCAATTATATGAGAAATTTTCATGTCAATAGAATTTATTAAGCAAATTATAGCTAAAATCTATTCAAGAAAGGTTGCTATCCCAAATATATGAGGCTATCTTCTGAGTTGTGGCTCACTTAAACTTCATTGGGTTCAAATTTTGGGGACAAATTTCTTTTTTAGGTGGGGTGGATTTTACATCCTTGAAATTTGGAAATTTCAAGACCAATTCAAATTATAATGTAAAGATACAAAGGAAATAATGAGTATGATAATAAGACCTTGGATGATAAATTTGGATCGTAGAATTGTATTAAGTCTTCAATTCAAGGAACATTGAGAAAATATGTTAATATGAGGATTAAATTGAGAAATGATGCTGGTTTAAACCTTTATTTTGTAATTAAGAACAATCTTGTGGACCCTCTAGAAGACCATGGAATGGGCCATGGGCCCTAATACCCAGTTGAAGTCCATTTGGGCCAATTAGGGTCTCCATTGGATCCATCATATACACATTGAAGAAATTAGAATTTCGTGCATAAATGAGAAATAAAATATATTGTGAATTATTGGTGGGATTATTAAGATGTAATGACCAAGATTGTAGAAGAATCAAAAGTGATTAATGACTAATATAATTAAATAAGAATTATCTGGTCTTTACTTGGATTCCATGTATTAGGATATCAAATGATCATAATATGACCTAATACTTGGTCCCACGCAAGATAATGACTAAAAGATGGAAAATCTAAGTTTCGAGATAATTATAAAATTATTAATGACCTAGGTACTAAATCAAGTAAATAGTTGAAATCTAAGAAATAAATACTTAGATTGTCCTTATGATGTCAAAATATGTATGATGAGAGATAATGTCCATAGAGAGGTATCCGTAAATTTTTGTAGCATATGAAGATTGCTAGAAACCAACATAAATTTTTAAAGAATAAGATGAAGTTTGGACATTTCTAGGACAATGATCCTTCATTAGATATATGTGTCATGTTTTCACACCTAGGTTGGGATATTCTAGGACCAAGGGACATGAAATAGATGTGGATCTTCCCCAGTGTCATAGGATGAACATCCAACACAAGGTGTGTCATCCTCTACCTCTTGACTAGCGAAATGTTGGAGTTGGACTCTGACGTGATCCCAACCCCCGCGCTCTCTCACCTTTAACCACCATTTTTTCCAAATGGTATCTCATTGTCTTTGGGGTAATGAAATGAGCCCAACAAACCATAGGATCGGCCTTATCAAGAAGAGTTTTTATTTCACCCAAATATTCATTGGGATGGTTCTCTGGGACTTCGTCCAACTATGGCTTCTCGAACACTCAAGGCTATATAAGCAACCCTGTGAGACTGTCACAGCTCAAGAAACACTATCCTACCTCCAATTTCACCCCATACATCTTGACGGATAGCTACCACCTCCAACCTTTGGCTACTATGGACGTTCTCTTCTCCACACCCCTTCGGTCACCCAAAAACACCAGAGAAAGCCTAGGGAACTTCAAGAGACAATGGCGAAGACAGTCAGATCTTCAATTCTATCTTCCATGGACAAAAGTGGAGAGTCAACCAAGAGGTTGAACTCACCCACGATGCAGCAGAGAAGGAATCATGAGGGAGGAGGGAGAAGACGAGTGGTGCTAAATTACTTGTTTACCCCTAAACCCGCACTAGTACAGAAATGGGTTATAACGTCACTACCTGTAGGGTCAGTTTTACCAAATAACCGACCTTATATGTCTAAAAAAATGCGGGCACCACTTAAGACCTCTTGGGTCGGTTTTCTTAAAAACAAATGACCTTGTAGTGTAACTCTATAGGGTCGGTTTTCCAAATAACCGACCTTTATATGTCTATAAAAAATGCGGGCACCACTTAAGACCTCTTGGGTCACTTTTCTTAAAATAACTGACCTTGTAGTGTATCTCTATAGGGTCGGTTTTCCAAATAACCGACCTTATATGTCTATAAAAAATGCAGGCACCACTTAAGACCTCTTGGGTCGCTTTTCTTAAAATAATTGACCTTGTAGTACATCTCTATAGGGTCAGTTTTCGTAAAATAAGCGACCTTATAGAAAATTGGATTAGAAAGTCAAATATAGTTTCCCGCGGCAAAAATTTGCTTGATTTTGGCTTCGCGCCTCGATCTACATGGTCAGTTTTTTCCAATAACCGACCCTAACTGGCTCCTCGGTCGACAAATTCGTCGACCGAATAAGAGCCAGATTTCACGTTTATAAGCACCTCTAGGGTCGGTTTTTCCCTTATAAACGACCCTAAAGGGCATGTCAGTCGACAATATTGTCAACCGACATCAATTTTGGATCCAGTTTAGTTCAGCACCTCTAACGTTGGTTTTTTAGTTTTAACCGACCCTAAAGGGCTGCTCGGTCGACAAATTCGTCGACCGAATAAGAGCCAAATTTCACATGTATAAGCACCTTTAGGGTCGGCTTTTCACTTATAACCGACCCTAACGGGCCCCTCGGTCGACAAATTTGTCGACCGAATAAGAGCCATATTTCACATTTATAAGCACCTCTAGGGTCGGTTTTTCCCTTATAAACGATCCTAAAGGACATGTCGATCGACAATATTGTCGACCGATAACCTTTCGTAAAAGCACCTGTAGTGTCAGTTTTTTCCTTAAAACCGGCCCTAGAGGGGTCTTCGGTCGACAATATTGTCGATCGATAACCTTTCGATCGACAAATTCATCGACTGAGAATTAGTTTGAGTGCTTTTAAATAACCCGACACGGGCACCGCTTATCTTTATCGTCGGGTTTTTTGTGTTAACCGATGCTACAGGTCTTTCTCTCATTGAAAAAGTCGAAACCTAGTCTTTTCCTCCTCTCGCGAAAACCCTTTTGGTTCTATTTTTCTCTCCCGTGGCACCGCGAAGCCCTTGCCTTCTTGTGTCATTCATCCACGAAGCCCTTGCCTCCTCTCCGTGAAGCCGTTGTCGTGAAGCCATGCCACCTCTCCGCACCGCCAAGAGGATCGTGGTGTCCGTGAAGTCGTTGCCACCTCTCCGCTCCGCCAAATCACTTGCCTCCTCTCTGCAAAAAGAGCTCGTCGTCGCCGCTTCTCCACTCTTCCACGAAGGTCGCCGCCTCTCCGTGAAGGTCGTCTCATCCTCCACGAAGGTCACCGTCGTTTCCAAGTAAGTTTTCCACTTCCTTCGTTCCTTCATTCTCGCCCGCCGCCATGGTAGCGTCTAGGTCCACTATCGATCGACAATTAGTCGACCGAGAGCCCACCTGCATGCAGTGTCCAGGTTCACTCTCGGTCGACGAATTCATCGACTGAGAGTGGACCTGGACGCTGTGCGTAGGTGGGATCTCCTTCGACAACGTAGGTGGGATCTCGGTCGACTAATTGTCGACCGAGAGTGGACCTGCTCCTTATTTATGTGGGAGCTATAAATGTTTTAATCATATTTGATGTAATGTTCACAAATAGTTGTGAATATTATAATGATTTCAATCTTTGGATAGTTGGAAACAGCCTTACTTTTCTAATTTGTACAACTATTTTCCATTTTATATGATTTGATAATCCAATAATAAAAACATGTCTTTTTTCATATGTAATCATTATATAAATTCTAGAAATTAATATGAGATTAGACATGTGTACTCCTAGATTGACACTTTAGGGTTGATGCATGATGTTTAACTTAATATATAAATATGAAAATAATGCATTTATATATTAACTTAGAAACCCCGTTCAAAATTTACTCATTAGGAGTAAACTTTGGATAGTCCACGGCTTGGGACTATTTTTGAATATTTAATCTCACTTAGGATGTACCTGTATAATGTATGTTTAGTTTTGTAGAAAATTTCAGTAGGATTTCTTCATTTGTTCTCTGGGTACATATGTGAGTGGTTATTTTCCATTTACATCGGTGTACTTGGAGAACTTAGGGGAAATGCTGCTGAAATTTTCTTCAAAACTAAACATACATTATACAGTTACTAGTGAGATTAAATATTCAAAAATGGGATAGGTGGTACACTTTAGTATATAAGTAATTAACTTCCTATCAATAAAAACTTATAGATTATTATAGTATCAATATTAAACGGTTAGTTTTATAATTAATGTTTAATGTGATATAGAAAATGGATCGAAGTTGGATGTCTATCAAGAACCGTTGCAGTCCAGAGTTTGCCAAAGGTCTTGATGAATTTATCAGATTTGCTGAGGAACATAGGAAACTACCTACAGATAGGCTATATTGTCCATGTAGAAATTGTTGTAACAATTTGAAAGTTGATACTGGTGAGGAAATTAAGAATCATGTCATATGCAATGGGATCATACAAGGTTATAATGAATGGTATTGGCATGGAGAGAAATTGAATTATGGATCAGAAAATGTCAATACTAATAGTTGTGGCATAGAAGATATAGATAATGATGATAACGTTAATGATGAACTGATTCAAGATGACCAGATTCAGGATGATATGGTTGATGAGATGCTACGTAGTTGTCAGGACAATGTCATTGATCCACCTTCTTTATTTGCAAACATTGTCCATGATGCTGAAAAACCATTATATAAGGGTTGTACTAAGTTCACGAGATTGAGTGTTGTGATGCAATTATATACTCTTAAAGCTCAAAACTGGTGGAGCGATAAGAGTTTCACTTCACTGTTGTCTTTGTTAAAGGAAATTCTTCCTTAAGGCAACGAGCTTCCAATTTCAACATATCAAGCAAAGAAAATAATGTGCCCAATAGGAATGGAGGCTAAGAAGATTCATGCATGTCCAAATGATTGTGTGTTATTTCAGAAGGACTATAGTAATTTGATAAATTGTCCAAAATGTGGTGCGTCAAGGTATAAGACCACAAATTCAGCTAAGGCTAAAAATGGCTCTCCTGCCAAGGTGATGTGGTATCTACCAATAATACCACGATTTCAACGCTTATTTGCTAATATAGAAGATGCACAAAATTTGTCTTGGCATGGGGAGTTAAAGGCCAATGATGATGGAATCCTACGACATGCATCTGATTCACCACAATGGAAGAAAATTGATTTATTATACCCTCAATTTGGTAAAGAAGCAAAAAACTTAAGACTTGGACTCTGTACAGATGGAATGAATCCCTATGGTACATTAAGCAGCCAACATAGTACGTGGCATGTTATGATTGTTATATACAATCTTCCTCCTTGGTTGTGTATGAAAAATAAGTATGTGATGTTGTCAATATTGATATCAGGGCCCAAGCAACCTGGAAATGATATTGATGTTTACCTTCAACCTCTAATTGATGACCTAATGAAACTATGGGAAGAAGGTATTATGACATATGATGCTTCACGTAAAGAGATCTTCATTTTAAGTGATATGTTATTTTGCACGATTAATGACTTTCCAGCTTACGGAAATTTGTCTGGATATAGCATAAAAGGATACAAAGCATGTCCTATTTGTGAGGAAAATACTGATTCAATCAGACTGAAACATGGTGGTAAAATCATATATCTTGGTCATCGGAGATTTCTCCCACCAGTGCATCCTTATCGAAGGCAACGCAAAACCTTTAATGGGTCAACTGAGGAATGAAGTGCTCCTAAACCTATACCAGGAAATGTTGTATATGATAGGATGAAACATATTGTTAATGAATTTGGATTTCAAGTAGTCATCCACTCGCATGTGACAAATCTCTATACAAGAAGAGGTCAATATTCTGGGATCTTCCTTATTGGAGATCTTTGACAGTTAGACATTGCATTGACGTCATGCATGTTGAAAAAAATATTTGTGATAGCATCATTGGTACGCTATTGAACATACCAGGAAAGACTAAAGATGGCATCAATTCTAGAAAAGATTTAGATCTAATGGGTATTAGAAAAGAATTATTAGTGGAGATCAGGGGTCGCCGCACATACTTACCACCAGATTGTTACACTTTGTTATAGAAGGAGAAAAAGACTTTCTATGAGTGCTTGTATAATATTAAGGTTCCACAAAGATACTCTTCTAATATTCGTAGATTGGTATCAATGAAGGATCTGAAGTTGATAGGTCTCAAATCTCACGATTGTCACACCTTAATGCAACAAATTTTACCTGTGGCTATTCGATCTATATTGCCGAAGCATGTAAGGTTTGCAATCACAAGACTCTGTTTCTTCTTCAATGAAATATGCAACAAAGTGATACATCCTGATACTCTCGATAAATTACAGAAAGATGTAATTGTTACCATGTGTCAGCTTGAAATGTACTTCCCTCCTTCATTTTTTGATATCATGGTTCATCTTGTAGTACATATTACAAGGGAGGTGAAAATGTTGGGTCCAATTTTCTTACACTAGATGTATCCATTTGAACGCTACATGAGTGTTTTTAAAGGTGATGTTCGGAATCGTTATCGTCCTGAATGGAGTATTTTTGAGGGTTACATGGCTAGGGAGGTGATAGACTTTTGTAATGATTTTTTGAATTGCAATGAAACTTCTAGCGATCTAAAAAATTCCCATCACATTGAATCTTATTGTGGCAAAGGAACTCTGGGAGGACGAGTGAAAGGAATCAATCGTGAGTTGTGGGAACAAGCGCATTTGTATATTTTACACAACATTGATGAAGTTAGTAGCTACATCACAGAACACAATGATCTTATCAAGAGAAATCATCCGCGATCCAGTTCAATGTGGCTTGCAAGAGAGCATAACCGAACATTTATTAGGTGTTTTGAAGAGAAAGCATTTAATCAACTATCTGAATCACCGAATAATGTTGTTGAGAACATAAAATGGCTCGCCTTTAAGATAAAAATGGATGTCATGTCATATGAAGGTTATGACATAAATGGATTTTCATACTACACAAAGTGTCAAGACAAAAGTAGTGTGGTCCAAAACAGTGGGTCACTGTTCAAGCTTGTTCATTGTATTTTGCTAGTGCCAAAGATAAAAGACCACGCGAAGCTGAGATGTCATGTTACGACATCATTGAGGACATATGGGAATTGGATTATACAAATTTTAGAGTTCCTATCTTTATGTGTAATTGGGTTGACAACAACAAAGGAGTTTTAGTGGATGAGTTGGGTTTCAAATTGGTGAATTTTGAAAAGATTGGTGAGAAAGATGAGCCATTCATCATGGCAGACCAATCAAAACAAGTATTCTATATTGATGACCCGGCAAATAAAAGTTGGTCTGTCGTTCTTCATGGAAAAAGCCAGTTTACTATAGAACCTATAAATGAAGAAGAATACCTATGAAAAGAATGATAATTCCAGTCCATTCTCAGTTGGTTTGCCAAGTGTAAATGTTGAAGATAATACCGATGAATATTATAAACATCATGACCATGCTGAAGGAATTTTACTTGACTAACAACTCAACCAATACTAAAGGCATGTATTCTTTGAATTATTTATTTTATTATCATGTATACCTTATCACTTGTGCTTTTATTATCACTTATTTTTTTATCATGTATACTTGCAGGTTCTAAAATGGCGAGTGAAGATGAATATTCTGAGCATGAGCACCATGAGGATGGTAGTGGTGATGCTAAGAAACGTAGAGGTCCTACATTGATGCGTAGGCTGCAGGAAAGTTCATCCCAACTGGCTACATGGATGAACTAGCAGTTGCTCTTAGTACGAAGGAGCATCCTGGCCGTGTTAGGGTATTAGGAGCTGGCATAGGATTCAAGTCTTATTTTGGCCCTTCGCAATCTAAAAGAGGTCGTGCAGGAGGTCTTACACAAGAGGATGTTGAAGCATTAGTAGTGCAGAAAGTAAAAGAAATAATGTCTTCATTTCAACCTACTCAACCTTCTCAACCGTCCCACTCCCGATGACCCACCACAACAATCTGCAGTAAGTTTTTATTCTACATGTTGTGTTATTAGTATGATAAATATATGATAATATATATTTGTGTAACATGTATCTGTTCTACTGTTTCTTATATAACTTATATTATTTCAATCTAGGTTGGTATAAACTGTAAACTTGTAGTGGAGGTTCCAGAATATAATGTTGTGGCAGCGGGAAAGGTGTACAACCTTGGTGGTACCTTGCATTGCCAACAAATTACTGATGACATTTGCCGTGTGTCCATCCATCTTGTGTATGACGGAATGGGGGACAAACCACTACCCATACCTAATCCTGAATATAGTATAGTTGAAGAAGTTGAGGGTGCTATGGTGGGTTGGCCTAGACACTTGGTTATCAATGACAATGTATACCTTATTTCTACCATATTTTTCATATTTGACTGCATATATGAACTCATGTAATATAAGTATGTAATTTAATTAACAGGTTTGTAAACCAAAAAGTAAAACTTCTGCTAGTCGTCCTCCTATGCCCAAGCCATCTTTCATTCCCGAAGCTACATTCGACGAATTGGGAAGCAAATCTAAATGTTTGTGTTGATACTTAGCCAACCAAAGCTTGGGATCACATATGTTGGTCAATTTAACAGAAGATGATGTTGGGAGGGACTTTGAGAATTATATTTTTCTTGATGATATTATAGAGTTGTTCCGGTATGATTGGTTGAATACTTCGATAATAGAAGTATCGATAAGGTAAGGATCTATCAATATATATAGAAAATTCCAATACACATTTTTAGCTTATTTCTACATATGAAAATAATTACATATGTTTAACAGCCATTTATTTACCGAGGCCACAAACTTTGATATAAAGAATGTTGGATTCTTAGTTCCTTCGGTCACTAGTCAGGTGGAGACACATATTGAGGATGTGAATGAGTACTTCTCTGATGCATTTAAATATTTTGCTAGTGAGGGGAAGAAAATTATCCTAATTCCTTTTAACGTCCAGTAAGTATTATTATTCAATATAATTTTAATAATGAATAAAATAATTTATTTTAATGTTTGTTTTATTCTTACTCAGAGCTAGACATTGAGAATTAGTGGTGATTGCTCCAAAATTGATGACTCTTTATTATCTTGACCCAATGGGTAAAACAACAAGGAGTCACAAACTGAAATTGCCAGCTATGGAGTAAGCATAAATTTAATCAATGCTTCAACATGAAATTTCTATTTATAATTTCTATTTTACCAACTATCGTTTAATTGATAGGGGTATAAAGGCTTTTCGTGAAGCTGGAGAACATATACCCACAAAATTAAAGACATTGACTTTGAAAAATGTCAAGGTAGCTACTTTGACAACTGCTTACTCTTATATGTATTAATTTTCAACTATAATATATCTCAACTCTTACTCTTATCTCAATTGCTGTTTATAGTAGTTTACTAACATTAAGTATAATTTGTTATTTGTAGTGTCCTATGCAAAATAATGACTGGGCTTGTGGCTACTATGTAATGAAATATATGCAAGCTATTTTCAAACAAGCATCACATGACATTCAGACTATAAGTCAGGTAATAAAGAATAACATCATAAATTTACAAGTGATTGTAGTCATTTTATACAATATTAGCATGTGTGTTTCTGTTACAGATCTTTACAACTCATCCTTACACACATGTGGACTTGGATGAATTCCGAGAAGAGTGGTCAGAGTCTTTTCTAAATGAAGTCGATATAGCATTGGATTAAATATGTCAGCTCCATTTATGTATGTGGTTTGAGTACTCTTTCATATTTACTTTTGTATCTGTTTAATATCATCTCAGACTAGCACTCTATCATTTTGTAAATTATGATGTGATTATGAATCATTTTTGTTATGAATGTGTGGTTTTGAATGGTGACGGTTGAGCATCAATGCTCCCCTCTCCCAGAATATATGAATCTTCTTGTTCTTCTGCTCTATTTCAATTTCTGCAGAAATTTTAAAAAAAAATCGTAACTCCTAGCATCAATTTTTTAAATAACCGACCCTAAAGATTGAATTCAGTGTACACTCTTCGGTCGAGAAAATTTTCGACCGAAATATAACTTCTAGCGTCGGTTTTTGTAGAAAACTGACTCTAAATGTCCTCTATAAGGTTGGTTATTTAAAAAACCGACCTTAAAGATTGAATAAACATTTTCAGTGTACCCCTCGGTCGACAATTATCTCGACCGAGTGTTACACTGAAATGTTTATTCAATCTTTAGGGTCGGTTATTTCAAAAAAACTGACCTTATAAACTCTCTCGGTCGAGAAAGTTGTCGACCGAAGATATTTCAGTCAACAATTTTCTCGACTGAGAACGTTTACATGGTCGGTTTTTTTCGAATAACCGACCTTACAGGATCCTTTTTTCTCGCCTAGGTCAGATTTTTTACAACCTTTTGCGTCGGTGTTTACTCTGTAAGGTCGGTATTATTTGGTTAAATAAACCGACACTATAGAGCAAATTCTATAGCGATGACCACTTAGGCGTCGGTTATAAAGTGACGTTACAGGCTTAAAAAAATCGACACTACAGACCATTCATGTACTAGTGCCGACACTATCACGTAATGACAACCATGTCCTTTTGATTCCTCATTTCTCACCTTATCCATACAAGTGTGAGATGCTAGTAGGGCATCAACCCATTGGTTAGACCCTTACACATGGATGTTATGGATAATATAGAAATTACTGATTTGGCTGCTTCTAATTGGCCCTTTATTGTTTAACCTAGAACATATGTAGCTAACCAAAGGATCCTCTTTATAGTTGGGGGTTCCTACTAGCCAGAAGAGATATTTAGATATACTTTTGGTAATTTTGGGGGGTTCCAATGGACCTATTTTCAAGTTTTATCCCCCTCTAACGGCTAAATGCACCTTTTTAAAGTTTATAGAATTTGATAGTACATTGTTGTTCACCGAGTCACCTTTTGGGAAAACTCAGTCATGAGATACTTATTGTCAGGCAATAAGATGGCTCTACGAAGTTTACTACTGATAAAATACTCATTTAGCATAGTGTTTTGTCAAGCCAAACAAATGGTTGTCGACGAAATTTCCTCATTGGGAACTCCACCGAGAAAGCCTCCTATTTTAGGTTTTTCTAGTACCTCAAAAGGACATATAGATTCATTATAATTGACTCAAATTTTTAATGGATATTAATTATAATTCATTAAATCATTAAAAATGATTTACATCTAAAGTAGCTATTCTCCAATTCCTTGAACTTTGACTTGTATGACATGAAATCAGCAAAACTAGAATTTGTGAATATGATCAATTTGACAGATACTATGGACCTGAAATGATCACACTAGAAATTTTAGTTACACATGAGCTAAATTATGAAGTAATGATTAAAGTATGGATAATTTATAGCTATTAGGTCAATATAGGTTTCACTAGAACATTGAAGGAGGAATCATATGTGGTGATAATCATTGACACAATAAAAAGAACAAAGAAAAGTGATTGAAGTATGGATAATTTATAGCTATTAAGTCAATAGAGGTTTCACTGGAACATTACAGGAGGAAACATATGTTGTGATAATCATTGACACAATAAAAAGAACAAAGAAAAGAAGGCCACATGCTTCTACTCCATGTTAACCTGCCTAGACAATACGGGTGCAATTGTGATAATGGAACCATATTAGTATGGATCTCATATACGAGAGTCTTCACAAGGATATGCGTCCATTTTATATGAAACCTCTTTGTCTAATATAGAGCATTGTGATCAGATGATTATTGAAAAAGATGGGTGGTGAGAGCATGAATAAGTTCTTCAAACCACATGCTACTCTTTCTTGAAGCATCCTACACCACCACCATCTTCCATTCACTTTGAATTTTAGGAGGTAGCTAAGCCATGCCCAAGCCCCCCCCACTCACCTGACTCACATTGACCCCAATCTCTAGAAACTACCAGGCGCTTTCCATGGATGACCACAAAAAGACTAAAAAAGTCATGGAAAAGATTGGCATCCAATTGGCATGATGCCATCTACTGTTGCATTGAGAAAGATGGGAATTTGACAATCTATAGAGTCTATTCTTCTTAATTTTAGCATATTTATGTTCCTCTTCTGCATCTTCCCCTTCTATGTGGAAGTCGCTATAAAATTCTTAACCACATATGTCAAGGTAAGGACTATAATAACAAATATCGATGCACCTTTTTGTTATTTGGTGAAGAGAACTCTCTATAGGATAAGGACCTCAATGTCCTCCTCCTCAATGTTGATTTTGTATGGCTAGAGAAATGTGATGATCATACGAAGCTAAGCAAGAATATGTAGAAAAAAAGTTATGGATAGAAACTCATGGCTTTCTTCCCTCCTTAAAAAATGGTGTGATGGCCTCCTGCATCCACAACCCGGTGGTGAGTTGCATTCACCACATCTGATCTTTCAACATCTACAATAAGGGTGGCACAAAGGGCGTCATCACTACCAGCTAATTGTTTACATTTGGTGCATTTTAAAAAAAGAACCTCTATTGGATGAGATCCATACTAATATGGTTCATACTCACAAAATTTCATATTGCCCTATCTAATACTCTCCATATGTTTGATTTTGTCACTCAGGAAGGTAGGAAGGAAATACTTTAGGTGAAACTTGTCCACAATATCCTTCTATGTCATCACTATATTTCTTTTATTGTCTTCTACTCCACATCACCAGAATTCAACATCTCCTCTATGTAGATAGATAGAATGGTTAATATACTTGTCCTCTGATGACTCCATTAAGTAGGAAACCTTTTCTAGTTCATTGAGCCACACATATGCCACAACTGAGTCTTTTGTCCCATAAGTCTCAATTCACCAAGCTTCTTGACCAGCTCATAGGATCTCATTAGGTTCTTACTAGAAGATCAAGACCTCATGTCTAACTTATATTTCTCCTTTGTCTCCAAAAAGATATGATACATCATGTCCTCCTCATCTCTACCTTATCCACCTCGAACCATTGTCTATGTTTTAGGATCAAAATGAATCTCAACTTATTCTTTACTATGACCACATCCTCTTCCTACCATCTACATATTCATAAAAAAAGATATATTAGAAAATTTCAGTTCAAAGATTAAAACGTCCTAATCATATTGGTCTTTAATCACCTCTATTCCAAATCTATTCTTAGATACTAAGAGTTGATGCAACCCAAACCAACTAACTAAGGTTTAGATTTGCCAAAGAGGGATTAGACTAACAATTCACATTTAGTCACTAACTAAAAAAACTTAAAGAAAATTTCTTTCTTTAAATTAATAAAACTGATGAAACATCATGTTAAATTAAAAGATAACATCTAATTCAAGCATAAGCATCACATGTTCACAATTGAGTTTTACTCTTACATCATAATCAAATGAAAGAAACTAGTTCTTGCTTTAGTATATATCAATTACAACTTTTAAAGCATGCCTTCAATCCTCACTCTCTCATTCCCAAGACCATAGAAAGGATAAGATACCACCTGACTATACTATCTACTCCTTCCAAGACCTCAGTTGATCTACTCCTAATGAAAGTTAGCTTATGACACCTACTATTGAGTTGGGCCCATTTTTTAAAATGTTTCAGTAGAATGTGTGAGCTATTATATCAGTGCGCAGAGATTCACCGATTATGTAGATGCATATTGTTATTGGAAATAAATATAAAATAATACAGGCATGGAAGATAGAAACTAAAAATCATCCAACATGGATGTAGTACTGATGATAAATGCATTAAGAAAATAAACTAAATGTATTCACTAATTCTTTTATTTCTATTATTATTTCATGGATCAACATGAAGGGTACCACAACATGAGGAATTATTGCAGCAAGCTACGATCTCACTATATAAGACTTAGAGTGGACATGAGTCTCTAAGTCCACTAAACTAGCTCCAAGGTTTGCAACATGGCTCTCCACATCTAGCCTCAGTAGCTATATTGCTAACCAGATAAATTGGCATATCCTCTAAACCAGGGTACTCAAGAGGAGAGTCAAAGAAGTTGGCTTAACTACATGAATTGGTGGTTCCACAGGGGTTGGCCTATTGAGCAATATTTGAACTACCAGAATTGCACTAGGTACTATTGAAATCTCCAATTAATGTTGGGTACCTTACTCATTAAACGAGATCGTCCTCACTAGGCTTAGTCCCATGTACCTCTCTTGTATGCTCTGGTTACCTCCTCCTATCTACCACTTGGTAGGCACGTTTACCTATTCATGGTGTAGATGTCCGTAATGGATTCTATGGTGTTTAGGATGTCTAATGTCTAGTTGATGTATTTGGTTTTTCTGATAGATTTACTACTATAATATTCTCAAATTAACTCTATAAATAATGCATCTACTTTTTCTTTCTAAAACTAAAATTAAACTAAATCACTAGAATCAATAAAATGTAACACTTGAATCAATAAACTGAGTATACTGACAATTACTAAAATGAATTATTCTTTGATCTATATAAATATCTGTAAGGAGTGGGACCCGAGAGGGGATCCACTCCCTACTAAAAATTTTAAGAATAAAACATCCATTCCAAACACAGCCAAAGGTATGCTGGAATAGGTGCAAAATTTTCAAACTTCAATAAACTATATTCAAAACAACCAAAGTGTAGGAGCGGAATAAAAATAATGACTACATTCAACATTCAACAAGTTTACAAAACTACATCATAATATCCCATAAGGGTTTACATGTATGATACAACATAAGGATCTAAGTAGAGGAAAATCTAAACCATATAAAGATTGTCTCCAAGCTTTAACTCATTAAGTTATATCCACATCATCATGCCATGTCTTCATTATCCTCCACATAAGGTTGGAAGCATACCCCAACAAGAAGAGAAAATAGATGACATCAGCAAAGGCTAGTATGTGCATACTAAAAAGAAAATTGAGAAATTTATGAATTAAAGGACATCAAAGTATAAAAGGCTTCCCATGAAAGAGAAAGTACTACCCAAAGGGGAATAAAACAATATGAATCACAAAATAAGAATGAGGCAATAAAGCATATAAACAAGGTATACATGGGTTACACCTGTGATAAAACTAGATAATATAAACACGTAGATAGGAAATAACACATCTATCATAAATGTGGGGTGAGTAGGAAATGATACACATCTACTCTGAATGTGGAGTGACCAGGAAATGATACACATATGCTCCGAGCTGGAAATACACATCTGCCCAAAATATTTTCATATGTAGGAATTTTTACATCTGCATTCATATGTGGGAATTTTAACATCCACATAAAAACGCATGTAAATTATACTAACAGTCACCACATGATGCATAACAAAAGAATAAACAAGAGTAAAAGAGAATAACAGAATAAAAAATGAGAACATCCATCCAAATATCCAACACATAATGTGCCATAAAGAACATCCACTACCATGGTGGGAAAAGATGCATTTGACACCAAATAAAGTCCATCGTGCTCAAAGCATAAGAAAAGAGTACAAAAGAATATCCATGATCATAAGATTAGTAAAAAAATAAGGTACTTCACATGAAGCATATATTTTCAAAGAGAAAGAGATAAAGGATAGGCTAATGTCCATAGGACCAAGAGAAATAAAAAGTAGGCTCACTGATCAAAGAAATAATAGGGTTTGTAAGCATACAATAAGAGAGTGAAAAAGACCAGTTGTTCGATATGAATAATTGGGTCTGCAAACATATAATAAGAGAGAGAAATTGCTTTATATGAATAATCGGGTCTGCAAACATACAATAAGAGAGATAAATTGCTCAATATGAATAACCAGGTCTGCAAACATACCTTAACTTTAGAGTCTAACAGTCCAAGGTCACTTCTAGATCCAAGTCTAGGTCTCCAAAGAACCTCTAGGGAAGGTTTACATGTCCAAGTAGAAAGTTCCCTAGCTAGAGAGGTTGGTTTCTCCAACAAAGCTCCTATCTCGAGCAAAAAGAACCTTCTCCACTTTAGAGGTGAAAAACCCTAACAAAACAACATGGAGATGGGGTGTTCAAGGGCTCTAGGTGGGGTTCCACCATCGAAGGACATGGTTCCAACATGGAAGAAGGTGGAAGGAAGACGAACAACATGAAAATAGGGAAGGAAAGGAGGAAACTTACTAGTTTTGGTCAAAATCACCAAGGAGGAGCTTTAGAAACCCTAAATAGAGAAAATTTGGAACCCTAGGAGCCTTCTTGACCATGGTATCCACCCTCTTTTACCTTGGGACAGCAATATCATGGCCAAACATAGTAGTAATGATGCTCTAAGCTATAGGAAAGACAAGGAGAAGAAGAGTTTTCGAATTGGGAGGTGGGAAGGGGTAGATATGGATTCATAAAGAAAGGGGTCAAGCATGAGGTGTCTATGGGACTTTCCATGTGTTTATGTATAAAGGTTCCCATGGACATGCAAACCTTTATGGATAAGGAAGAAGTCAAGCATGAGGTGTCCATGGAGCTTTATGTGTGTCCTTAGCCTAGGGTTTCATGGCCATGCAAGAGGAAAGATCATAGAGTCTTCTTAAATATCAAATGTTGCTTCTAACATCCCATGAAAACTTCTAGACCATCCCCCCAACCTCCAATCAAAGAAATAACCCCATTAGTTGATAGCTTTTAAAGGTAAGCTCATTTATAAAGAGGATAGTCCCTAAAATGCCCTTGGAGAGAAACACCTTCAAACCAAGGTGCAAATAGGTGTCGCATGGTTCAAAAACTAGAGAATGGTAAGGGAACATCTAAGGATTATAATGCATTTGAGCATTTTCAAAGAAAACCTCCCAATTGGTTAAATTGTAGAAAAGTCCATAATGTACCTAAAATTGCATAACTTGTACAAACAACATCCAAATTTGGTAATACTTCATCCACAAGTTATCTTTGATGTGTTTAATATGAATTTTCCATTATTTCTGTCTTTTAAAATTATATAATAATATTATTCATTACTTATGCCTTCTACTCATTTTCTCTGTCCTAAACTTATCCTAATATTTCAAGGTTGTCCAAATTAGATGAAATTTGATATGTAGATTACGAACTTGAAGTTTTTTTCTACTTTTGAGACTTCTTTTTATGAGATATGTCATATGGCCCATTAAGGGCCCATTATCTAAATTATTCATCCAATTAAGTTCTTTATCATCATATTACCACCAAAATGAGTTATGTGGCATATTTTATCCATTATTAACCTAAGATTAACGTGAAAGCATTAGGCTACATTAGGGTGATACATTCATGTATTAGATCATTAGGATCATACTAAACATCTATTCAGGTCTAACCTTCAACCTTGTTTGGCTAAGACCAAAGGGTCAAAGTTCTAGGTTAGGATCCAAGATCTAGTATGTTACAATATCTAACTGATAACAATCATCGACTAGAATGTTGGCTAAATTGGACATTAGTAAAATCCCTTTGTTTTGATAATGACAAACATATCATTCTTGTCAATTTAACATGCTACTTGAGTGTTGCAGGAATAAGGTGGATGGAAAAAGATATGGGAAATCTATATGCTTGAATTTTTGTTATTTCATGAATGTAATCAATTGTAAAACTTGTACAAACATATAATGTACAAGTACTTAGACATCATGTAAATAAAGCGTTAGATCTTCCCTAACTAATCACCACACTTAGATAGGTCATCCCCTCAGTAGTGTCACATATGCACACTCATACATACACTTAACACTTTATTTGAAACAGGGTCAATCTCGGTCGACAAATTCCTCGACCGAGACACTCTCGGTCGACAAACTTCTCGACCGAGAAATACCCAAGTAGCCGTTAGACATAGCTGACAAGGTACTTGGTAGTTGGAGATGAATGTTGCAAACACTTGCTCCAGAGAGCCTGTCGGTCGACAAACCTTCGACCGAGTAGGCATCTCGATCGACAATTCCTCGACCGATATGTGTTCTGACAGTACTTGCAGAATTAATTAACTAGTCGTTGCTAAAGCAACGAAAGTGTACCTAACGTCTAGTTTAGCACTTAGAACCCCCTAGAAAATGTCTAGATCGTCCTTAAGCACTTGTAGGTCATTCCTATAAATAGGGCATGCCTTAGGACACCTAAACTTACCAATCTACACTTGTGATACACTTGAGCTTACACTTGCAATTGTCAATCTGTTTTGAGAAATTGAGCAACACTTGCATTGCCTATTCTTCTCCTTGCTCTAATTTTGTGTCCTATAGGCTAGTATCTCCTATCCACAGCAATCACACTTCCATATACATTGGTTAGGAGATCTATACGCTTGATATAGGCAAATCAAGCCTTGTGCTTCAAAGGTTAAGTGTAATTTCCTTTTTCCTTCTTGTTCCTTTTTATCCTTTGTATTCTCCTTGCTACTCCTAGGGTTGGAGACTGTGGATTGGAGAAGGTTCTTCTCAGTGGAGAAGGTGGACTTTGGACTACTTCAAGAAGGCTATTGCAACGGGAAGCTACTTCAAGAGGAAGGCTACTTCAAGGGGGAGCTTGAAGTTACTTCAAGAAGGCTGCTTCAAGGTTGGTGCAATTACTTTTAGGTGAAGGCTGTCTGAAGGGTTTGGTGAAGGAATTGTAATTTTATGTAAACTCCTTGCGAGGTAATAAAATTTGATTCTTTCAAAATCCCGGTTGGGTAAGCAACCGGGTAGTGGATTGACTTCCTTAGTATTTGCTAAGGTTGGAACCACTCTAAATCCTTGTCCCCTTGTCCAATATTCTTGTGGTTGGTTGTTTGAGTTAAACAATTATTGAATTAATTTAAAAACCCTATTCACCCCCCCCTCTAGTGGTTTTTCAATTGGTACCAGAACAGGCTTCAAGGAACTCTAACCAAGTCTTGAAGAATGGGTGACAGGGTACTCAACAACCTCAACCTTGAAGGAACACTTGTGGCTAGGCCTCCTATGTTTGATGGAACAAACTACACCTACTGGAAGAGAAGGATGCAATTCTACTTCCAAGGGATTAGCCGAGATCTATGGAGGATGGTGTCAACCCCCTATGAGCTTCCTCAAATGGAATATGCAGCTTGGGACACCAATACGGTAAAATCGGCTCAAATGAATGCAAAGGTTGTAAGTATTCTCTATTGTTCAATTTTAGTAGGAGAATTTAATAGAATATCAAACTGTGAAACAGCCTATGAAATTTGGCATAGAATTTCTATAACTTATGAAGGGACTGTTCAAGTTAAGAATTCCAAAATTAGATGCTTAAACAAAAGTTTGAACATTTCCGTATAGATTCGAATGAATCTATTAGTGAAATGTATGCAAAATTCTCTTCTATTGTAAATGGTTTGAATGCTTTAGGTAAAGTTGTTCTTGAGGAAGATCAGGTGTCAAAGATCCTTAGATCACTTCCTCCCAAATACAAGCCCAAGGTGACGGCCATTGAAGAAGCAAATGACCTCACCCGACTAAAGATGGAACAACTCATTGGCAACCTAGAAGATCATGAGGCAACTTTACAAGAGGAAGAAAGAAGAGAACGTGAAATTCAACAAGGGAAAAAGAAGGACATTGCATTCAAAGCATCAACCAAGGACAATCATGACACAAGTGAAGATGATAGTGAAGAAGAAACTCTCATTGTAAATGGTAAGCAATATAAAAGTTTTAAAACTAATAAAACTTCTAGTGTTTCTTCTTCCAGGTTCTTTGAATGTGGCAAGAAGGGACACATGAAAGGTGATTGTCCAAAACTCAAGAAAGGGAAGAAATCATCTCACAAAAAGAAAGAAAGAGCATATAAAGCTGCATGGGATGATTCAAGTGATGATAGTGATGATGGAAAAGAAGAAGTAGAATGCCTCATTGCTACAACAAATGAATAACAAGAAGAGGTAAGTCTTTTTGATCTACCAAAAGAAGATCTAATTGCTAGTCTTCAAGATACTCATGAGAAATATATTGAGTGCAAGAAGAAACTTAAGAAATCAAATAAAGTAAATGATGATTTAAACGTTAAACTTCTTGCTCTTGCATCTGAAAATGAAGATCTCAAAAAGGCAAATGAAGATTATGATCTTAAGTTAAAATCTGTAGAAGATAATTGCAATCTTCTTTCCTTAGAAAAGTTAAACTTGCAAACTCAAGTGAATGATCTTCAATGACAATCTATTTTATGTTCACATTTAGATTATGATGAAGTTGTAAAAGAAAGAAACTCTCTATTATTTGATTTAGATCAAGCAAAGAAAGATATAAACAAGAAGATAGATGATATTGCTAAGCTACAAAGAAAAATAAATGAGTTAAGAGGACATGACATCCTTGAAAATATTCTGAAAATTTCCTCTAGTTATAATGGAAGAAGAGGACTAGGATATGATCCAAAGAAAAATCAATCCAAAAGAGCTAAAGCATCCAAGACTAAGACTATGTTTGTACCTAAGAACACAATTCCTAGAAACAGAAATGAAGTTGACTCCATTAGTTGTCATTATTGCTTGCGCCTTGGACACTACTCTTTTTCATGCCCATACAAGAAAAGGAATGATGATTTAGTTTGGGTTCCTAAAACTTAGAAACTTAAATTTAACTAGTTGAGATTTGACCTAAACTAATTCTTGATATACAAATTTCATATCTCAACACGTTCGAGCTCTAACTTTCATAGTTTTGTTTTTACTTGAAAGCAATTACTGAAAACAGTTCTAAAACAGTACAAAACCTTTCTCGGTCGAGAAACTATCGAACGAGATAACGGTCGGTCGAGAAATCGTCGACCGAGAAGGTTACTAATTTCCAGTCTGTAATAAATCTGTTGAATATGATTAATTGCTATCAATGTGTTATTAGTGACTGATTTTACATGCAAAACAAGAATAAATTTTGAAGACCATAAACTTATAAACCTACATGAGATTATTTTGGGTTATCCTTTAAATGGTTTAAAACTGAAAATCATGATTAGTTTAATCAAAGAAATTATTGTTTTATCATGGTCTTTCCTATAGTATTTCTTGGTGTATTCATATAGGAACCATGTGTATTGATACTTAGTCTAAATGATCATAATCATTGTATTTCATGAAATTATCATTATATTGAATGCTTCTGTTGTTCTATCAAAATCATTGTGCCATGCTCATTATGTTTCATTGGCTTGTTTAAAATAAATCCCTATATACAAACCATGAATGGACATTATTCTTGATCATTATGTTTCAGATCATTGAAAATGACATTAGCTTGAAAGCATCTTGACATAATAGATAATGACTATTGTGGGGATGGCTTGTAATAAAATAATGATGTTGCTATGACAAGCCAAATAGTGTATCTTAGAACAAGAATATTAATGTTTTATCTAATTGTTTGTTCTAAGAAATCTAAAGCACAATCTTGACTTTAAGATATTAATCTTGCTTTCAAAGATACATGTTTCTAAAGAATCCTATGATTAATCTAAAGGAATTGAAATTTATGCACCCATAGCAGAGCTTAAGAGACATCATTCAAAATGAATACAAAATAGTAATCAAGGACAAAAACTTCATTATGATGCCTATATTAAATTGTTAAAACGTCTTCATAATAGGTATCACTTAATGTGCTCCAAATTGACATCAAGCTACCTGCAGAATTTATACTTCACATATGAATGTTCAAATGTGAAATCTATAGAACTTGCCTCTTGGTTGAAATTAAATTTGACCAAGGGGCGCTATGGTCGAAGTCAAGGTCGACCTAAAATAAGCTTGACACAATGCTTATTCGTACATCAGTTTTAATGCACTTCATCTTAGTATCTTGATTCAAAATAAGTTTATTGAAAACATAATTTTAGTGCACAACGTTTATAAAAGGTCAACTTATTATGATCAAATGATTGTTACCTTAGAAGCTTTAATTCTTTTAATTATAAGATTAAGGGGGAGCTCACAAAAACAAATTTGATTAAGAAGCTTACAAAACATTGTAAACATCATTTGAAACTTGTTATGACCTTAGTATTTTTACTCTTGGTTATGAAGAAATCTACAAATTTCATAAATATGATATATCTTGTTCTCAAAGAAATTCTCTAAACAAATCAGGGCTTAACATCCCGTGCATTTGGTTAGAGACATTTTTTATGTACTCTAAGATTAAAAGGATTCTCATTTCATTTTCAGGGCTTAACATCCCTTGCAAAATGGATGAGAAATCAATATGCATCCATCATAAGCTTAAGGGAATCTCATATCATTTTCCGGGCTTAACATCCCTTGTAAAATGGGTGAGAAATCAATACACATATGCCATGAACTTAGAAGGAACTCATATCATTTCAAGGCTTAACATCCTATGCAAATGATTGAGAAACAAATTCTGGCTAAATTTGATAATAAATGGTTTACATTTATATTATTCCCTATTTTTCAAACTGAATATCTCAGTTAGGGGGAGCATAAAATTAAGGGGGAGAAATAAATGTCATACTAAATGATTATCTTTGGATATCTTTTTGAAATGACAAAGGGGGAGAAAGAATATAAAATCAAAAACATAAAATTAAAAATGAGTTTCATAACATCTCGGCCAGCACTCACTTGTAAAACAAGAATGGCTAAAAAAGGTAATCTTTAGGTATGAAACTCACATATTTTATATTTCCTTATTTTATATTTAGGAAATGTTTGTCATCTTCAAAAAGGGGGAGATTGTTGGCTAAATTGGACATTAGTAAAATCCCTTTGTTTTGATAATGACAAACATTTCATTCTTGTCGATTTAACGTGCTACTTGAGTGTTGCAGGAATAAGGTGGATGGCAAAAGATTTGGGAAATCTATATGCTTGAATTTTTGTTATTTCATGAATGTAATCAATTGTAAAACTTGTACAAACATATAATGTACAAGTACTTAGACATCATGTAAATCAAGTGTTAGATCTTCCCTAACTAATCACCACACTTAGATAGGTCATCCCCTCAATAGTGTCACATATGCACACTCATACATACACTTAGCACTTTATTTGAAATATTGAAACAGGGTCAATCTCGGTCGACAAATTCCTCGACTGAGACACTCTCGGTCCACAAACTTCTCGATCGAGAAAGACCCAAGTAGTCGTTAGACACAGCTGACAAGGTACTTGGTAGTTGGAGATGAACGTTGCAAACACTTGCTCCAGAGAGCCTGTCGGTCGACAAACCTTCGACTGAGTAGGCATCTCGGTCGATAATTCCTTGACCGAGATGTGTTCTGACAACACTTGCAGAATTTATTAACTAGCCGTTGCTAAAGCAACTAAAGTGTACCTAATGGCTAGTTAAGCACTTAGAACCCCCTAGAAAGTGTCTAGAACGTCCTTAAGCACTTGTAGGTCATTCCTATAAATAGGACATGCCTTAGGATACCTAAACTTACCAATCTACACTTGTGATACACTTGAGCTTACACTTGCAATTGTCAATCTGTTTTGAGAAATTGAGCAACACTTGCATTGGCTATTCTTCTCCTTGCTCTAATTTCGTGTCCTATAGGCTAGTATCTCCTATCCACAGCAATTACACGTCCATATACATTGGTTAGGAGATCTATACGCTTGATATAGGCAAATAAAGCCTTGTGCTTCAAAGGTTAAGTGTAATTTCCTTTTTCCTTCTTGTTCCTTTTTATCCTTTGTATTCTCCTTGCTACTCCTAGGGTTGGAGGCTGTGGATTGGAGAAGGTTCTTCTCGGTGGATAAGGTGGACTTCGGACTACTTCAAGAAAGCTATTGCAACGGGAAACTACTTCAAGAGGAAGGCTACTTCAAGGGGGAGCTTGAAGTTACTTCAAGAAGGCTGCTTCAAGGTTGGTGCAATTACTTCTAGGTGAAGGCTGTCCGAAGGGTTTGGTGAAAGAATTGTAATTTATGTAAAGTCTTTGCGAGGTAATAAAATTTGATTCTTTCAAAATCCCGGTTGGGTAAGCAATCGGGTAGTGGATTGACTTCCTTAGTATTTGCTAAGGTTGGAACCACTCTAAATCCTTGTCCCCTTGTCCAATATTCTTATGGTTGGTTGTTTGAGTTAAATAATTATTGAATTAATTTAAAAACCCTATTCACCCCCCCCTATAGTGGTTTTTCATAGAACACATGTTCATAATGTAATTTACTATTGTAGAAACTAGGACAAACCCGGGGCTCTGGTTCCTCAAATTCTACCATTAACATTCACTATAACTTCATATCAAATAATTCTTGAGTGAAAATATCTATACGACTTCACCAGTATCATAGTAATCAATCATCAACTTAAATCTCATGTTTGGTCTCAATAAACCAGAAATTGTAATGTTCATGGAAGACAGTACATGTCCCTTATGATTTTTAGATTACTTTCTATAAGAATTGAGGTGTAAAGGTCATTTTCTACTCATCCGCACTCGATCTAGCTTATTGATATTGAGCTAGAGCTAGATAAACTCGAATTCTAGTCTACTAAGCTTGGATTTGAGCTCCATACCTAAAAAACTAGTTCTGAATGGCCTGATGTTGGGTCAACATACCTACACAAAGTCTGCTAAAGATAGAAGATAACAAAGGCAGGCTAAAGAAAACCTTTAATAGGTGATACAGGAGATTCCAAGTAAGGGAATATGAAGAAGTGAAGAAATGTACGGCTAAACTAACCTACTGAGTTGAATCCAAGGAGAAACCATTGATTTCTCCTATTCTTCTTGTTCCTCCCCAAAGTCACCATAGAAATTTCCTTTCGATTAGTCTCTTTATGGTTTACATATCTGATTTTTTGGAAAATTAAAACAAAAATCCAAAAAAATATTTTTTTTCAAATTTTGATAAGTATATCAAAAGTTATGGTTGTTTTCAAGATTGCTTGTGATGGGCGATCGAGCAGCTCAAAACCATTGGTTTGTGAGAGTGTCAAACCATTGGTTGTTGATTCTACCAAACTATTGGATGTTGAGTCTAACGAATAGTTGTTTTGTCTAGTGAACCATTGGTTGTTGAGTCATTTGAATCATCAATTTGAGTTTGTTGAACCATAGGTGGTTGAGTCTGTCCATCCATTGGTTGTTGAGTTTGTCAAAACATCAGTGGTTGATTTTGTTAAACCATTGCTTGTTGATTCTAGAGAACTGTTGGTTCTTGAGTCTTAAGAACCAGCAATTATTTAGTCTGTCAAACCGTCACTTATTGAGTCTGCCAAACCATTGATTTTTTACTATGCTTAACCATTAGTTGTCAACCTACGGTAATTATGTGTGAAAACTAAAAGTATCATAACTCCCTCGTTTTAACTGTGATTTAGTTCATTATTTTTTCTTTACATTCATAATTTAATTATCTATGATTAATAAAATTTCTATTAATTTTTCAAATATTCTTAAGTCTCTTTGTACCAATATATGTGTGTTATTTCTGTGTCGACTGAGGTACAAACCTTGATGTATTAACACAACATGCTTTATTTAACTTATCAAAGAACAAGATTAACCTAACATAAAACCTTAAAAAATTATTTAATAATGTAAACTATTAATAAAGGTGCAAGTAACACCAGAATTATCTAATATCCTCAAATTACTAGTAAAGAAAGGAATGGGTTGTAATAATAATCCTTACATTATGTTTGTCATCCACATCGCTTCATTTGATTGTTGTGCCTTTTTGTACTCCATGATTTTATCTACCATAACACTTATAAACCCCTATTTATCCATGTTACAAGTGGATAGGAAACAGTATTTTGAAAAGCAGTAACCGGTGTACGGGCGGATAGGTCACTGAATAGAGTATAAACAATATGCGAGAGTATAAGTGGGAGAATAATCGGTTTCAATCGATTTTGATTTAAAATATTAATTATAAATATGTATAAATTATATATTGACCATATACAAGTTTTGTATTAGTAGTATATTAGAATTGTACAAATAAAATTTGAGTAGAATATTAATGTAATATGAGATTAATCATGTCCTAAAAGTAGGGAGTTAAACATCATATGGATTGTAACTAAGCATAGATACAAACAAAATGAACTATATCTAAGTAATCAATATAAAAAATATGCATCTAAGTCAATATTGAATATGGAGCAGCTAATAATAATATTTGGCCATAGACTAATATAGCAGCAAATAAGTAATAAAAACATTGATGATACTTGAGAAAACATCAAAAATAAGAACCAATTCAATAATATTTAGCTATAAACTTATTGAGAAAACATGGAGAGAAGACCAAATATGTAAAGAGGGGGAAGAGAATGTAACTGTAATGACCAATAGTAGGTTTAGAAAAAGGTTGTTGCAAAAAAAATATTACTACAATCAGATTTTGAAAATCATCGATTAATCGGCCGATTATACCCCCGAGCGACCGATTAATCTGCCCTAGACCGATTATAGGTCTGATTATTCATATGCGGAGCAGTAGACCTAAAAAATCGATTATTTGGTCGATTAGACTGATTTTCTGAACACTGATTGGAAATATTGTCCTTGAAAGATCATTTATGGGGTTCCTAAATCCTTCCCATAAGGTATATGAGGCCTTTCCAAGATAATGTCATGTGGGTATTCTAATATTTGCTTCTCTTAAGTCGGTGTACTTGGTTTCCTATAGTTATAAATATAAGTTTAGTAGTTACTCCTAATATTATCATTCATCATGTTCATATGCCTTAATGTGATGTATTACTTACTCTTTTAGGATTCTATCACATGCTCAACAAGGTATGTGTTAACAACTAGTATAAGTTTGAACATGGCAATATAGTCTATATTTTATCTTATGTTGAAGTGTGATAAATTTTTCCAAAATTTAGCTAGATTACGACATCAACATGGTAATATGGAAATACAATGTGTATGATATATGTCATAACATCATTAACTTATGACATTATCTAACTTCTCTAATTCTCCTTCGAACTGAATCTCAGAAACATGATCATAGTGTGAGTTTGGTTTGATCAAATTTGAGATACAAGCAATCACTACTTACATTTAATGCAAATAGGAGGGTCTTAGAATGTATTATCTATCATAAAAAAATTAATTTGTGACAAAAACAAAGCCTCATTTGTTCATCTGGCCATGAATAGCCACATAAGTCGATATAACAAGCTCATGAGATGCATCTAAATTCTTGGATAGAAATTGCATTAAAACCCTCAAATGTCTTCCCCAAGAAATCTAAAAGTGATTTTAAGTCTAAGGAGCCTAGAAAAGAAAAGGAAAAGTGATATAGTTAAAACCTAGTATGTGCATATCAAATTTAGTGGTCACAAACCAATCTAAATAAGCATCACCAGTTTATGGTTTATGTTATGTATATAATTCATGGCAACCATTAGTGTCTCTATTTACTTAAGTGTTTTGTCTATTTACTCAAGCCATTTTGTAATATGGGCCCAATGTGTATTTTCCCATTAGGGTTTTTCTAAGTGTTTGCATGCTTCCCCCTTCTCTTATTTATAGGAAGGGGTGGTTTCCTCTTTCTATCAAGCAATATGAAAAATCTACATGTTTGGGTTTATTCCCCCACCAATATCGCTTTTCCACAACAACATTGTGATTATTTAGGAAAATGAAGGGTCAAATCCTAGAGAAGTGAAGGAATTCTACTAGAAGGAAGATAATTAGATAGCCTTAGGACTAGAATTGGATCTTTTAGGCTTCCAAATTTCCTTTGGAACCTACCGTTGATATGCACACTTTTATATTTTCTTCATATATAGTGTTGGTTCTTGCCACTATTATATCAGTATTATCTTAACGATATGCCCACAATGAGATAAAGGGGATCAAACTATGAGAATCAAACACACAAAGGAGGTCGTCCAATGACCAATGGTGCAAATAGGTCCCCATAATCAATTTTAATCCTCGAGATGTGTGTGGAGAAGTTTGTGTTTTTGAAAATCTTGAACTTATTCTCCTTTATTTGTCTTACACATTGCTTGGATTCCCTTTATATGGAACCAAGGTGAGGAGAAAAGAGAGTAGATTTATGAAGAGGAGACAAGGACATAGGGGCTATGAATAAATCTTACCACCTAAGTTGATGTATAAGGTCGAACCACATCTTATCAAGCCAATGGCCCATACGAGATACCATGACTCTTTCCTCAACTCTAGTTCACCCACATGAAAACTAATATGTAGTTGAAATCATATTTTAAGAAGTACCAACTTTTCCACATCAAGAACCGAAAAACAAAACACAACCCTAATGAGCCAAATAATGCACGACAAGTCATACTTTTGTCTACGAAATTTTTATCTGAGTAAAAAATAAAAACCAATTCTATGTAAAGAAGCCAATGTTATCCTGAAAGAGCATAAACAAATGTATATGCAAGAAGGTGCGGATTTAGGGGGCTCTAGATCCCCTTCTTAAATCTAAACATATATATTATATAAATTTGTAGCATAATAATATACATTACGTATATCTATTCTATTTTTCATATGTTAGACTAAAAGTGTTGGCGGTTGAGTTAGTGTGAGTTCCTTAATTCAAGTCTAGTGACTCAGATTTAAAATCCTTGTCCATGCATTTTTTTCTATTCAAGGACATTAATAGAAAATTCTTTTAATTCAGCCTCCCTAATGAAACAGGAAACAAGCTTATCTAACTCACTCCACATGTTGTAACTTTCTGAATCCACCTTTGTAGACCAGTTTGGGTGCTAAGACAATGTAGATCTTAGACTTACTTGATGCAATGTGTATCAACAAGTAACAGAAAAATCATATGCATAGTAAAAAATTGAAATGCAAGAGCAAGAAATGCAATGGCACACACAAATGTGTACACAAGGTTAGAAAATTCCTTTAATCACCTTGATGTTTGACTTAATCAAAACATGGGTAGTGGAATATATATTATTTACCTTTAAAAACAAATATATACTATTTACAATTATGCTTCTTTAATTAGTTGAATTTTGATCATAATTTTAGAGTGGGCAGCCTTACATAGAGAATTCAGGTTGAGAACATATTTTATCCAATAGTTCAATCTGCATTTATGTATGGAGCTGAAAGGGAACAAATCAAAATTTGGATAACTTGGATCATATGTGGATGGGAAACTAGAATCTGAAAAAATTGACACCCTAATTCAGTTGGGAAGTAAGGGGCTCAAAACTTGTGCCAAAACATTTTTGGATTCAGATTTACCCAGAAATATGGAACTCTATTTTTTTTGAGTTTGGAACTAAACTCCACAAAAATGAGAATTTATGAATAGCTATTCTTATGGAATGTACACTTTACCTGAACTCTCACTTAGAGGAATCAAACTCTACTATATTTGATTGGGGGAACTAATTTGGATCACATATTTTACAATAATGCATGTTATATGTTCATACATGCTTTAGTGCATATGTAATGGAATGATCATATATCATCAAGAAGCCTATATGCATATATTTTTTGAAATCGAATAGGGTTAATTCCAATCAGATAAACAAAATACACTAAATCCCTTGATGGCATCAACAACTGGAAAATACAATAATAACGATCAAATTTGTTGTCGTAATTGTAAAAAAGACATCGCTACAACTATTAGGGATAAAAAAATATGTGGTCACATGTTAACATTATTAATCTTGTCGATAATACAACAAATTTTTATTCCATCGTTGTTATGCAAAACAATGGATAGTATATCTCGGCCTGAACAGCTATAATATCAACTTAATTCTTTGTCAAAATTGATAATAATGATGGCAAGAAGCCATCATAAATATTAATAACGACAACTAGGGGTGTTTTAATCAAGATAAATTGAGACAGAAAATTAAAACATTTGTAGTGATAAACAACATATTTTAAATAGTTATTAAAGGACATATATTATTATATACATCATATCTAGAAACAATAGCCATCCAAGGTACACAAACATTAAAAATAATCCACAAAATATTTCACTTATTATATTGAACAAAATGTTGATCTACATAATGGGCAACATGGGCCTTTACCACATTGAATAAACTACACATTACAACATTACAATTAACTTTATTAACTTGTATGCCAAGTTCTTAAATTATTGATGATAAATCATTGGTCATAGAGATACAATTAACATCAATTAAAATTGTATCCAATATTGGAATATAAGTTGAGCAAGTGCGTTGATTCTTGTTGGATACTTAGATGTCCCACTAGCGGCACAATGAAGCAGTTGTTGAATGATAAAAACAACACCATTCATTGCATGACATGAACAGAAAATTTGGATAAACAAAGAAAACAAAGATTCAATCAACTGGAAACAAAGTTGTAAGAATAATTCAGAGTGAAATGCATATAACAACACTCTAAATAGAAGAAAGGAGGAACATGTGACATACTTCACTTCCCTTGTGGTCTAGGATGTTGTACTAGATAGGGTATTTTCTACACATGCTACATGTTAAAAGCATATCAAATACTTTGTCCTGCATCTGGATGTCTTCTAGGTTTATAGATGCAGTAGGTTGTGGCATATATAGTCTATTCCACCAGAGAAACTTGGACCCTAAGAAGCACAGATACAGATACGTATCGGATATGGGTACGGGTACGGGTACGCGGATACGACAATTTTTGAAAATATAGGATACGGGTACGTCATGGATACGACAATTTTTTTAATATTTATTTTAATATTTTTAAAATAACCAATATATGTATATTAAAAATAGATGAAGACAATCAAATTTCATTAAAAAATCACAATATTTCTAAAGAAAATAAAAACCAATACTATAATATCAAACAATGGTTTAAAAAGGGGTCTTTCATTCATATTAATGTGAGACAAGTTACAAAAAGACATGATAATATCATATTCTAAACCATTCACATTTCATGTATCATGTAATGTTGTGTTGTAAAGTGAGTTGTGTCATATGTGATACCAAACTATCTTCTCTCATGTATAACTAGCTACTATGAAGCATAGACTTAGATACAGAAATGGAAACGGGTCCGGGTGTGGTACGGGGATACGGCAATTTTCAAAAATATAAGATACGCGTACAACATGGATACAACAGTTTTTTTTTTTGTTTTTTTTGAAATTTTAACAAAAAATACCAATTTCATTCTCAAATCACAATACAATAGGGGGAGTCTAGAGTTGGAAGTCACATGGTTTTGGGATTTTGAGGGATCACGCGAGTGGGGTGCTCTCTTGGCTGCTAAATGGGTTGGTTGTATCCTGGCTGCCTTGAGGTCATTTCCTGCTAATAAAAAAAGGAATACGACTTAAGAAGTATTTAGTATGTATTAGAGAGTATCTAGGGAGTATTAGTATCAAATATGTATTCAATACTGGTAGGACACCTATTTTGGAGTATCGGTGCTTCATAGGGGAAGACATAAGGATGGGGATGCAATGATTATCTTCAAAGGAGATGAAATAGATATTGTCTAGATAGAAATCCAGTATAAACCACAATGATAGTCATCAAAACAAGAGGCATGTTAACCCAACGATACTAAATTGAAGCCTTTCATAGAATGTGGAGGACTTCAACGTGCATAAAACTTGCACCTTAGCAGGGAAAGCATCCGAAAGTACCATGTAAAGGTGAATGAATTGATTTGCAATAAAGAACAAACAAAAATCCAGATTACATATTGAAGTCTTTTAAAAAGTGAAATCCCCAAAAAAATAGGAGGTAGAAACAATAAAGAGAAGGAAGATTGGCATTTAGCAAGAGGAATGGAGACTAACCTTGAACTCCTTCAAGGAAGCAACTATGATAGCCTTGCTGCAAGCTACTACTTAGCAAAGAGGGTTGAGACATGAGCTGGTGTCAAATGCTAATCAAGCAATGTCATGCCCATATTTTTTTTCTAGTTTTTACTGACTGGATACGGCGATACGGCAGGATACGGATTAGGAGTATCTGACGTGTATCCACGGAGTATTGGTATCCAATATGTATCGGATACGGGTACGACCCCTGTTTTGGAATATTCGTGCTTCATAGCTTGGACCCCATTCTACATCTTAAAGGCCCAATTGCATGTACCACATTGCAAGTGATCAGTGATAGCTTCTATAACAGCTTTAGAATCAGATTACGAGTTATTCTATGATGGCCAAGGTTCCAAGAACGAAGATTTTGTAAGATTCTCCATAATTCAACTTTCAAGATAGAAAAATCACCAATGTGAATAGCTCCGGTCTATAGGAATAATTGTCACTTCTAACTCTAGAAGCAGCACCAATAGCATGATCCATAGCACAATCTAAAGCATCATTGGAGCATCAGTTCCTGAGATTGCTATCTCCAATGCATAGCAGTGCTCTTTGTCAAGGTGGGATTCAGATATATGTAGTCAGACATCAAGGTTGCTTTTCTTTTGGGGGTAAAAATGGCATCATAATTAAAGACTAACTAAAGTTATCGCAAGGTTTATTCTGGACCTCCCTCCGACACAACCTAGTAATGTTGTGAGAGCAGTTGTATTCGCCTCTCTGAAGACATGTCCCAAAAGAACGTCAAAGTGATGTGCCTGCACATGGTCAATTTTCTTATAGATTTTGATCAGAGGCCTACAACCGCACTCATTATTAAGTGTTCTTGGGTAACACTCAGGGCATAAGATCTCAGAAAAATATAAGCCAGCTTTAGTCTTTTGGCTGATAACATACAGAACAGAGATGCACATCTCTCAGCAGAAACATCACCCTTATCAGATCTAAAATCAGCTGCAATACTGATCCTTTGCTCCTATAAACACATAGCGGTAAAATTTACTTTAATCTAGCCAGCATACCAAGCTTCCCTCTCCAAATTCAGTTCTATTTTATAACATTTCCTTTTATGGTCATCCCATCATGCTTCTCTTGATACATCATCAACCATTTGACCAGCCCGGCTAGGAGAATCAACGGGCTGCTGAATGTTATTGTACACCGGTTTTTAGTTTTCCACACAGTCAGACATGAAATGAAGAACATAACACGATCGTCATCATATAACTTATCCAACAGCCACGCTTCAGAAGCTCTTCAGGAGGTTTGAGGTATGTCTTTAATAATCTGGTTATGCTTCTAAAGGAAAAGCGAAGTCTTCAAGGAGGCCTGCAAAAGAAATAACTTATTAAAGTATTGAATACTGAATATCTTAGTATATAATTATTGGCTTCAGGCATTTCTAAGTAAAACGGATTTAAGATGCTTTTTTTGGTGAACCCAGCTCAACTATTGCTTTTTTTGTATTTTGTATAAATGTACAAGTAAGGGAGTGTTCTTTAGGGTACAAAGACCAATAAAGAAGACAAAGACAAAGTCTTTCTATACAGAGCCAAAACAGAAACAAAAACAGCAAACTACAGGGACCAAACTAACGACCAAAGCCATCAAGAACAGAAGAGAGATCATTTTGGATAGATTGCCAAACAAGACCAGAATCTTTCTCCTTGCCTCTATCCACCCTATTGTTCCTCTCATTCCAAATCCCATGCAGAACACCAAGAGCAACTGTCATCAGCTTCCTGCCCTTCAGAGCACAAAGATCCTCCAAGCTATTCGGACTATCAAAGCCAAATTTAATACAGGCAGAAGACCAGACATCAAGAACATAAGAACAACCAAACATGATATGTTCTATTCTCTCCTCCTCAGATTTGCAAAGAAAGCATCTAGACGCAAGAGAGATCCCGAAGCATTTAATATACACAGAAGTAGGCAGTCAGAGATGGCCGACCTTCCATCCATGGATTTGCAATCTGCTTGGAACTTTATGACTCCACAGCCACTGAAAGTATGGTTTAGGACCACCTTCATAAGCCCTCCGAGCCATCAACCAACAAGCATTGAAATTAGCAGATGGATTACCATTAAACAGCAACAGGTCGCTGGACCCTTTCGGCTTTGGAAGAGAACTTAGGAGAGCAGACAGCTTTTTATGCAGCCTCGAGTTCGCATGACACCAAGCACCATTATTAATCAGGCAGCTGACCTTCGAATTGGACTCAAAACCTAATTGAATGATGCTTTGCCTACCCAAAGAATCCACAAGAAACTTCAAGCCTGGAAGCCAGGGATCCTTCCAAATAAAAGTACACGAGCCATCACCAATCTCGAAAGACACCACAGATTGTAAAACCTTCCTCTCCGCCAAAATCCTTCTGAACACCCAGGAAAAGGATTCATTAACAGAAACAGACCAAAAGGTGTGTTTATCTAAATATCTCTCATGGATCCACTTGATCCAAATGCTTTCCTTTCTCTTATCAAGGTTCCACCCATTCAAAAGCACGTACGCTTTCACAATATCCCTGATGCTTCGAATACCAAGACCACCCTCAACCTTAGGCTTGGTAACATCACTCCACTTGATAAGGTGGACAGTGCTCTTATTCTCAGACTTACCCCAGATAAAATCCCTGCATAGCCTATCAATGTCATCACAAACGGAGCAAGGAAGGGGAAAAACCAACGACCAATACTGGGACATAGTGCTCAAGGTAGACCTGACAAGCTCAACCCTACCTGCCATAGAAAGCTAATTCGCCTTTCAACAATCCAATCTCCTCTTCACTCTATCGACAAGAGGACTACAATGCTTTCTCGATAGTTTACCAATAAACAGAGGCACCCCAAGGTACTTCTGAGGCAGAGACCCATCCTTAATTCCCAAGATGTTACCAATCAAGTCTCTGTCAACACCATAGCTGTAAATAACGGAGCTCTTATCAATGTTGATCTTGAGTCCCGTTGAAACGAAGAGAAGATCCAAAACCCTTTTGACAGCCCGGGCACTGTTGGGAGTAGCTTCCACAAAGATCAAAAGGTCATCAGCAAAAATAAGATGTGAAACAGAAAGATTCGCCGACGCTCTCAAAGGGATAAGATTTCCATCATTTTCCTCTTTGTCAAGAAGCAAGGTAACAACCTACATAATGATAACAAAAATGTAGGGGGCCAGAGGATCACCTTGGAGGACCCTGTTTTTAGGTTTGAAGGAAGAAGAAGGCTCACCATTGATAAGAATCTCGTATGACATGGTACTGAACAATTCTTTAATCCAGACAATCCAGCAATGAGGGAAATCCATAAGCTTAAGGACACGGAAAATGGAGTCCCAATTGACAAAATCATAAGTTTTTGAGATGTCAATGTTTATGCACATTTTGGGCTTTCCCGACTTTTTATTGAAATCATGAATAAGCTCATTGGCAAGGAGCACCGCATCTCTAATGTTTCTACCTCTGAAAAAGGCACACTGGTTCCGACTTATGAGATAAGGAAGAACACCTTGTAATCTATTAGACAAAAGCTTAGTGATGATTTTGAGGAAAACATTGCATAAGGCAATAGGACGAATGTTCTTCAGTTCCTTAGAATCCTTGCTCTTAGGAATGAGGGTGATGAATGTACGATTGGCCTCTCTCAACATACGACATGTGCTAAAAAAACTGAGGACAGCAGGAACAACATCAGAACAAATGATATTCCAACAATTTTTATAAAAAGCACCGTTGAAACCATCCGGACCAGGGCATTTATCAGGACCAAGACCTTTAATGACCTCAACAACCTCATGAACAATGAAGACTCTATCCAGACTCATCTTGTTAATTCCACTCAATTTAGGAAAAACAAGCGAACTTAGAACATTTAGATTGGCCTCATGACCAGAATTGAACACCTCAGTGTAGTAGTTCACAATATGGCTTTTGATGACAGTAAGATCCGAACATGGGACATTATCGATGAGTAAAACTTTAATGTAGTTAGAATCCCTTCTAACCTTGATCGATGCATAGAAAAACTTGGTATTCGAATCTCCTTCCTTCAGCCATCTTACTCTCGACTTCTACCTAAGCAAAGACTCTTCATGAAGTCTGGCATGCACTGCTTCCTTCCTCTTCTCACACACCTCATCCTCTAAAATCTCATTAGAAGGGTCAGTGTCCAGCTTAATCTGTGCTTCTATAGCCAAGGAATCCTTCCTTTTAGCATCATCCATCAGATTTCCAACCGAATTTTTATTCCAATTAGAAAGAGCCAATCTCAGCCTCCTAAGCTTCGTGTACATTTTGAAAATAGGAAACCCCCAAGTATCTTGCTCCCAGTTAGATTTAACAGCATCATGAAACCCAGTCTTAACAATCCACGCGTTAATAAACCTGAAATGAGTGACCTTCTTACACCTCACACCAATAACAAGAGAGAGAATTTTATGATCACTAATAGTATTAGAATAAAGAGCCCCTCTACACTCAGGAAATTGAACAAGGAAGTCTTCATTGTAAAGGATCCTATCCAGAAAAGAAGTTACATGATTAGCACCGCTCTGATGATTATCCCAAGAGAACGATACCCCATTAAGAGTGAGCTCAAACAAACCACAGTCAAGCATACAGCTATTAAAATCCTCCATGGACTTCTTCGAAGGTGGATCTCTACCCACTTTCTCATCAACTCTCCTGACAACATTGAAATCACCCAAAATGACCCATGCCATGGACATAGAAGAATTAATAGCATCAATCTCTCTCCAAAAATGGACTCTATCAACATCCGGATTATGACCGTAAACAGCAGTAAGACCAAAGATTTTGTTATCCCATTGAACCTCCACATGGACAGATTGATCACTCTCACGAATCTTTTTCACATCACAAATGTCAGATCTCCACATGACAACCACTCTCCCAAGAACATGCGAAGAATGGTTAGACACCCAGCTATAATCGGGAAAAAACTTATTCAATAACCTATACATCTTGCCTTCTCGGACTTTAGTTTCATTCAACAGAAGAATGTCGGGCCTACTCTCAGCTATTCTACTCCTGACTGTAGAGACTTTCAGATTAAGCCCTCTAACATTCCAGGAGATAATGCTAAGATTAACCCCATTCATTGGGAACCAGCTGAAACCAGTACTTCACTGGCTTGGGACTCAACCACAAGATTAGAATCTCCATCTCCAGAAGAACTATTCAGGCCCGCAAATTTATTGGGAGAAAAGGTGCCCTGAGAGATATCACGAGAAGTAGCAGGAATCTTCCTCCCTTTGGCTTTACCCTTCTTTCTCCTATTGAGCTTCTGTACTTCATACCCATTTTCTTCCTCATTAGAAATATCAGGAATCGGAGGGGTTAATAAATCCACTATTACCGCAGAAGACTGAGAACTAGTAGTCATATCCTCTTCAGATTGTTCCGAATTAGAAGAGACATTCTCTTCAAAGGAATCCTTAGGAACATGAAACTTGTCCTCCTCAACTGAATCATTATCACCGACTAATTTCGACAATGGCCTATCAGTTCACTTCTCCAAAGAGACAGGAGCAGGACTAACCATATTATCAGGCATTCTGTCATTCACCTGAGGAACAGCCGTAGAAACATTCTTCTTCACCCAAACCTTTTTCACCAACGGACAGTAGCTAGTCCGGAGCAATCATTGTGACCAAACAACTTACACACAGGGCATGCCTTCGGTCTCCATTCATACTCAAACCTGATCAAATGGGCAACACCTTTTTCGCTGACCACCTCCAAACTGGACGGATATTCAGAAGTAGAAGGCAAGAGAACCTGCAACCTGGCAAACTCCAGATTTCTCAATTCATAAGTAGCTTTGTCTGCACGAAGCGGATTTCCCAGATAAGAACCAATCCTAGAGAACATGGCCATGTCCCACAGCTCCAATGGAAGATCATGGACACACACCCAGATCGGCATATCTGTTAAGCGAAACCTCTTAAGCAGATCACCAGGTTTCCAGCGCATCAGAACCATCGACTTGCCACGAACAAAGTAGACTCCATTGTCAAGAACATCATTCAAGTCTGATTCATCAGAGAATTTGATAAGATAGAAACCTTGTCCATGATTCATAACCTCAATGGAACCTCTTAGAATCCAGATCTGTGACAAATACCTCTCCAGCGATGGGAGATGAGGTTTGAACCCCACAATGTAGTCGGCGATACAGTTCTTCCAACGAGCAACATTTCTCTCTGCTTCCTCCCCTGGATAGATAAGCTTCTGGTCCTTCATCTCGATCTCGACCTTCTCGAGTGATGTATCATAGATCTTTACTTTCATCAAATCTTCCCAGGATTTAGCATTAGCATTTGAATTAAGACTTTCAGGAGAGCCTTGGGCCGCGAGGGTACTACTGACACCATGAGGAAGTTCCCCAACGAAGCCAGGACCACCGTCACGCCGCCGGTCACCCACAATGGTAGCGCCGCCAGGGGAGTCTTCGGAAGAGTCGGTCATCGAAGAAACACTACTTCCCCGGATTTAAGATGTTGAGGATAATAATACATGGTTATGCAATTAATTAAGGTATAAGCACAATAAATACATAAATAGAGGGAAATAATAGAAATGCACATGCATACACATCTATATGCAATGTCTACAGAAAGTAAGTTACAAGTTGTAGACAAATTATAGAAAAATATTTCTAACACAATAATACATGATCGAAGAGATGCAGAGAGCAACGGTGCCATGCACAATGCTCATTCCAATAGGTGCACATGACAATACCATGGTGCACATGCAGTTACCATGCTCCGGCTGAGAAGTGAGTTACAAGTTGTACATAGAAGGGTGGTGGCCATACACTGAGTTTGTCAAGATTTTCTGATCGCAAGGTTGCTTCTGACTTAATGACTAGTCGAATGAACATGTTTGTCGGATGACTATTTTATTTTAAATCTGTTTTCAATGTGTAAGTCAGTTGAAAGTTTGGTCCCGTGATTGTCACCACATCAGATGTTACCTCTTTCATCGCGATGGTGGCATGAGCTCGAACCATCATGCATGCCAATTAACTACCAAAGGGGTTTTCCTATGTAACGTCTATATTACATTAGGGAATTAAAAGCCTGGTAGCAAAATATAGAGAGGAATGACAAACAAGGAGATGCCTGCAAAAATAAATTACTTAGTTCTCATACTTACATGTTTGAGTATAACTTACAATTACTTTTTCGTCATACTTGTAGGTTTGATTACAAATTACAATAAACTTGTCAGATATAATTCCTAAGAAAAATATTCACATGCTCTTTTGCAGGAGAAATAAAAGCAATGGAGCATTGCTTTCTAGTACATTTTACGCTTCAAAATTCATCCCAAAATGCATCCAACCAAAAAGCCACTAATAATGACACTGAGATAGTTATCTAAAATCGACAATGAATTGGATACTCCCATTTAATATTAGCAATCATGAACAATCGTCAATAAAAATAAAGGAAAACTACAGTATGGATCAAATTAACAAACAAGTCATTCTCACCTGGGTTTACTGTAAAATATGAACATGGTTTGGGCCGAAGCAGCAAGCAACTGGTCCAAATGTATCTTGTGGCTGGATGTGATAGAGTGCGAAATGGGGCTTAACTGCAGGCTTCCTGATGTCTTTGTCATAGAAAGTTTACTGGATTTATCCCTAGCACTTCTGTTGAGCTAATTAATTAAGAAAATTTAGGTTGGAAACGTGAGGTGTTGAGTCATTTCAATGTTGATCTGATTCTAATTATCCAAAAAATCCCCATTATAACCTTATAAGAAAAATATATGTACTACTATCCAACTCTAAATGGATCCAATGTCAAAAATGGCAACTGGCTGGGCTATAACAGCCATACATCAGACTGGATGAGCACATGAATGGGCAAACACAGCAGACAATTGGAACCCTGTTTGAAAGGCTAACATACCTCCCAGATTAAAGTACTTCAAAATCTATCTACTAAAGTCAGCCTCAAATCTAGGCATCTCTCTGTGAAGTATGTAAAATAGATCCTGAGACGACCTGCCATTCCCTGCTGGAAATCAAACTCATCTTGAGTCATCAATTACAGTTTTAGGTACGGTGTGAACCTATACCTGAAGAGTAGCACGTATTGGATAACTAAACAATGAGATTTACAATAAAATCATGAATACTATAGCAACATGACATAAGTCGAGGAGTTTAGAAAGAAAATATGAATGACTGACTAGATAACTGAAACTCTATGCTTGAACAGTCCTAGGCATCACATATAGGTTTTGATATTGGATTATGAATTTCTACCTTTATCTCTATGGACTCTTTCCTAGCTTTGGTCAATAGAACTGTTGGGAAAACTGAAACTTTGAGGGCTGAAACCAAATCCTCTTCACAACCTTCGTCCACAAATACACACTACAATAGGATGGTACAATTAATTGAGTAAAGTGGTTAGAATTTCTATGGCATCCACGTGACAGAAGCATACCCTAGGAGATGATAATCCAGTTTCCCAAAATGTTTGAATTACTTTCTCTAACTCATTCCTTGCTCTAGCATTATCTCGGGGTCTAGAGAATTCAAATATGTTAGAATAGAATATCCTGTCAAGATAGCAGCTTAGAATAGAATATCCTGTCAAGATAGCAGCATTCTAAGCTATCAAAGAGGGAACAATCAATTAAGGTCGAGATCAACTTATTTATCTTTTGTTTTAAATCATAACTCATTCATCTTGTTGTCAGGGGGTTTCGAGTTTGTGACCTCTCGGTCATATAATATCAACTTTACCACTCAAGTTCCACTACATTGGCGGGTCGAGATCAATTTATACCCGTGGGAATGGCCGTGTTTTCTATATTCACATAAGAGAAAACTCACTTGTAAAAACCGTCATCAAACCGACAATCAAATTGTTACTAATTATGCGGAATTACCATAAACAACGGCTTAACAAAAATCACTAAAATTTAAAACCATTTTGCAAGGAGATCCTTGATCAGAAAACTTTTACTAAAAGATCCAAAGCTCATACATATCATGATTCATATTGTACATACATTGTTTCATCTCATCTCGAGGACAACATATAACAGTTGCTCTATCAAAACACATACTGGAGCAACATAAAACCTCGAGGCATACAAGCCAAAATCTCAGATTGTTTATGAAACCATTACGAACCAACTCCAAGGACTTGAGAGTACAGAGACGACACATAGGACTTCTATCTACAAGACACGACAGACAGTACACCCAACCTGAGCTGTTACTACTTCTTCTGTTGTTGTTCCTCCTCTGCAGAAAGGTCTCCACCGCTTCGTGCTTGTCAGCTTAAAAATTCTGGATCCCACGGGGTGAGACAATTATCCCAGCGAGAGATATAACTCTCCGCCAACCATATTATTATTGAAGATAAGCATTATAAAACTGAGCAGGGATTCTTTTATATTAACAGGCATGATTAATCATTATATGAACAAAATAAGATAATCTCCTTTCTTAAGGAGAACATTGCATCTACCCATGGTAGAGTTATAAATCATTTATCTGCTTTGTAAGGAATTTAAAGGAACATAAATAACATCTATCAACTAAGATGTATAACTGAATTGCGCATCAAATAATGTTTTCCGTATTCGATCCTTAAGCAGATATGCTACATGGCTGAACATATTTTATAATCACACTTATGCCCTGAGGAGATGAAGCATACCCCGTTCATCTCCAACTGACCACAAACTTCTTACAAGTCGGTACCATACAAGGTCAATGGAAGAGTCAGTTGCCATGACCTCCCTTGTCTCGGTCAGTACGAGACCACTTAGACTTAGTAGGACATCTTGTGTCAGCTGCAATATAGCTATGCCAGGGTACGAAGGCATCCTCGCTTAGAGCTACATCGTCAACTGTGCTCTCTTAGGGGAACATCTACAACAACCGTCCTCAGTTATGAAATTACTGAGTCATGGTCACTTAGGCACCATACTCTGAGTCATGGTCACATAGGCACTATACTCTGAGCCACGGGTCAGTTCACCGTGCTCTATTGAGACAATCTTATGAAATTATTGAGTCATGGTCACTTAGGCACCATGCCTCCACATATTCAAAAATATGCATTCTGGGCTATGCCGCGGGGAACCCGTTTCACCATTCAACAAATTTTGACGTTGATGGATTTATGGTCAGGGCAACGTTTTATAGTTTTAATGATATATTACGTGCATTACAACATTCTTTTAGCATCAAACAAGTTATCATTATTAATCACAACAAATGCTACAAAGAAAGTGTAATACATCTATCATGTACTTTTCAAGTCTTTAAAACACATTTAGATACTTGGTACTTGGGATCTCAGTCCCTTATCACACTATTGGGAATCCTCATCCCTTCACATCATTATCATCATGAATACTGGATCTGGGTATTCAAACCCCTAGATCATCACATAACATTGTTACCTTTGTAACAGGTAACTATTACCTCCTGGACCTCAGACAAAGGTATTATGTTTGATTAAATATCTTGTCACCTCTCACTAGGCAACAATACTCACACAGGTTATTGAACATCTTATCACCTCTCACTAGGCAACAACTATTCACACAGGTTATTGAACATCTTGTCACCTCTCACTAGGCAAGAACTATTCACATGGCTCACAAGGCCATTAAGCATCTTGTCACCTCTCGCTAGGCAATAATTATTCACATGGCTCACAAGGCCATTAAGCATCTTGTCACCTCTCACTAGGCAACAATTATTCACATGGCTCACAAGGCCATTATTCAATAAGAGAAGTACAACATTCCCATTATTAGGGTTAGGGTTTCCCTTTATAGTTGAATAGGATTTCAAATTCATATTATTCATTCATACCCTAATTCATTTCTCCACACATGTAGGAGCAATTATTGACATCATAAGTATGCAACCATACTTATATATTCTCATCATTTATCATTGAATGATTATTAACACAAAGTATGAGTTTCTCTCTTATCTTTACTAGGATATTGATTACATCATACTCTTGCTTCAATCCTCCTCTTGAGGAATATTCGTTCATCATTAACAATTCTCATCATCTTTTAATTAACACCACATTCAACATGTGTCACTCAATCAATCTCATATGATTGAAGTGTCTCCACCATATTGGGTATCAAGATGTGTGTATGTTAACATGTACTGCTTTAAGATACATTCTTATTTCATAGTGTATCCATATCGGGCAGGTGGTATAACCACATCACAATATCATGTTTTAGGGTGTATCCCCTAATCATCCTATCGTGTACCCATATCAAATTGACTATCACTTAGTTCTTATCATCTTAAGACAACTTCATATCGGGTATGAGCTAGGTGCTTGACCCCATATCGGGTATAAGCTATGTGCTTGGTTCCATATCGTGCACAAGATGTGCCCCATATCGGGTATAGAGCATATGCCTTATCATATATCGTTTGAGTAATATACCCAAGATACCATATCAGTTTCCCTTCAGGATTGCCATATCGGGTATCCATATCGGGTAACATATCGGGTTATCATGCTAGGTAGACCCTGAAACTCATAACCCCTTCATTTTTTCAAGGATCAATTTTATCATATAATTACTTAAAAAGCTAGATGTCTTGTTGAATTCTCATACTTCAATCCATTATACAAAGGGTAAGGTATATCGGGTTTCAATCCCTCATCTAGGGTTTTCCATCAATTTGGATAATTTATGCCATATCATGCATGAAGTATGAGTTAAACCTCATATCATTCACAAGATAAGAGTAGGTGATATTCCTATCCATCAAGAGATATCATTCATATCGTCCATGTAGTTTCACTCACCACTTGTATCGACTTACCCATTATCTAGGGTTATCCAACTCTATATTGTTTAAAGTGTCCACTTTCTATCGTGCAAGAGTTGTAGTCTTAAACTTGTATCATGTATAAGGGTGAATGGGTATCTCCCATATCGTGCAAGTACACAACCCATATCATGTATGAGCAATCATCTATTTGCATATCGGTTTAACCCCATCTCGGGTTTCATATCGGGTTGAGGTGTTCCAACCATATCGGGTTACACTTGTTCCTGAATCTATACCTTATATCGTGCATAAATATTTATTCAATTTCTCATATCGTGCACCAGATGTTTGCTTCAAGGTGTCGTGTACTAGGGATATATTACATAGCCATATCGTGCAAGAGGCATTTGCTATCCTCACTCATATCGGGTTACCCAAATTAGGGTTTTATATCGGCTTACAAGTATATATCAAACCTTGTGTCATGTATGGATTCTATACTTGACTTCCTATCGTGCAAGAGGTTTATGGATAACACCATATCGTGTTCCAAGATATGAACTTTACCTTCATCTCGTGCAAGGAGATGAAATCTTCCATTTATATCGTTCAAGTAATATTTGCACATACCCAAATCGGGTTAGAGCTACTAGTGTGTATGCTTGAACCCGATATCACTTTATAAAGTGATACCATCTTCATCAAGGTCTATAACTTCGTTCTAACTGTTATAGTTCATGGCAACAGGTCTAAGCAACTACTAGAACTCATAATTTCATCAACTATTTCAGAAGTATTTTCAGAATTAAAAGTAATTCTTTAAGTATAGCAATTTAGGTGATGAATAATAACATGATAGAGTTCAAGTTATATAACCCGCCTTGTGAACAACTTCAAAGCTCTAAGCTCCAAAGCTTCACGTCCTAAGGTTGAAGAAGAAATTATCCAAGGTCCATGGCTCGTTCACAACTCCTCCATGGATAAGAGATCACCATAGTTAAGCACTTGGTGAAGAAGGAAAGAAAAGAATATCCATAACCTGATATCCTATTTCAACCAAGGTTGAAGGTGACCAAAGCCTTACCTAAAGCTTGGTGCTCGAGCTCTCCTAGCTCCTTGAGCTTCTTTGCACGATACCTAAGGGTCTTTGCACGATATCTCCAAGGGGAATGGTTATGAGGATTGTAAACTTTCATAAGTTGGTGAAAGGTGAAATATATATACTTGATTTCATGAGATAAAGCATATATGAGGTGTCTTCCTCTCATGCTACTAGATGACACGTTGCCATGCATGGTTGACACGTGGCCATGCATGCACATATATATATATATATATCTTGTCATGCAAGAGTCTTGGGGATAACCTAGAGACAATATATCGACCCTTATCTTGTTGGGCAAGTTATCTCATCTTTATCTTATTAAATAAGCAACCCGATACACTTTTTGTAAGGAACTTTAGAACTCATCATGGGCCACCTCCTTGAGGTGCTCTACCCGTCATGGCCTTTTCCAAGGCTCAACAAACCGATAAGCGGCTCCTACTTTGGCTCCTTGGCCAATAGGGCTCCTTATATCAAGTCTACAACTCGATACAACACATATAAGGCTCTTGCCTTCAACTCATTCTTGGTCCTTCGTTACCAAGAGTATCACCACTCAAAGGTGATTCAAACATAGTGTCTCCTTATTTATCTTTCCTCTAAAAGATACATAGAGGAAGTAGGGACACTCTATAGGTGGTAATTTACATTTTAACCCCACATATTGGGCAAATTACAAATTGTACCAAAATGGTGTACAAGGTACTAGCATTGTTCAAACGAGTTGTAACTTGGGATTTAGGATTTCCACAAGCCACCACTTAGCATCACTCTCTTTCTTATGATACAAAAACACTTAGAACACATTCCACATGTGTCGTTTGCAATGTAACCCCTCATCTTGGGTAAATTACACTTTTCACTCAAACTTTCATATAATGCACACATAGTTCGTAATTAAGCTCAAACTTGAAAACAAACTTCACCAAAAGCCTTAATTTCTTTTCAAAATATTAGAATCAGTTTGTAAGTATCTTACTTAAGCAAAACTTCTAGGGTTAACCCATAACCCAGGTCAGGGGTGTTACATCACTCCTATAAATAGGAGGTTGTACAAGGAAGTGAACTGAAAATGTTAATGGGCCACTTTATACATGGGCCCATGTTACTGGATAAAGAAAGAACTTAAACAGAAACACATTTAAACATGAAATAGAGTAATATCCCTAATACTCCCCCTCAAGTTGAGCATAGCTGCCAATCATGCCCAACTTGCAGCACAGTTCCTCAACTCGCTTGCCAAAGAGAGGCTTAGTAAATATGTTTGCAGTTTGCTCTTGTGATGGTAGGAAAGGAGTAGTAATCTTCTTATCCAGTACAACATCTCGAAGAAAATGGCAGTCGACTTCAATATGCTTGGTCCTCTCCTGGAATACATGATTGCTAGAAATGAAGGTAGCAAAATGATTATCACAATACATCGGGATAGCATAGGTGATAGGGAACCCAAAGTCTGCAAGAATAGATTAAATCCATAATAGTTCACGAGTAGTATGTGTCATTGCACGATACTTAGACTCAGCACTAGATCTGGCAACTGCATTTTGTTTCTTGCTCCTCCAAGTAACCAAATTACCTCCTACGAAGGTACAATAACCAAAAATGGATCTCCTGTCAGACTTACATCCTGCATAGTCAGCATCAGAATATCCAGGAACATCAAGATGTCCATTTCTTTTATAAAATAATCCCTATCCAGGTGCATTCTTAAAATATTTCAGGACACAACAAGCAGCCTCCTAGTGACATTGTCGAGGGAAATCCATAAATTGACTAAGAACTCCTACAGCAAAGGATATATCTAGTCTGGTAACAGTGAGATACACAAGTTTGTCAACCAGTCGCTTGTAGCAATATTTATCTTTTAAGACATGAAGGGACTCAGCCCATAGATCATGTGCCTGATCAATAGGTGAGACAGTAGGTCGACAGCCCAACATTCCAGTTTTAGATATTAAGTCTAGAGTATACTTCCTTTGTGATAGAGAGACCCCATTTTTGTTATATCCTACCTAAATGCCAAGAAAGTACCAAAGACGTCCAAGGTCTTTGGTTACATAGTGCTTCATAAGATATTTCTTTGTATCAGCAATCCCTATAGTATCACTACCAGAGATAATGATATCATCCACATACACAATAAGAATAACAAAGAAGTGTTGGTCTTGTAAAAACAGAATGATCACACTGAGATCTTGTGAAGTCAAATTGTTGTAGTATAAGAGAGAATTTGTTAAATCATGATCGAGGGCTCTACTTAAGACCATAAATAACTTTCTTAAGAAGACAAACTTTTCCATAATACTCCCACTCAGCAACATAATCTAGAAGTTGGGACATGTAGACAGTTTCCTGCAAGTCACCATATAGAAAGGCATTTTTGACATCTAGTTGATGCAGACACCATCCTTGGTTGACAACAACAGAAATAAGAATACATAGAGAATTAAGACGAGAAAGTGGGGAAAAAGTTCCAAAATAATCAATTCCAGATTCCTGTGTGTATCATTTGGCAACCAATCTAGCTTTTAAGCTTTCAATCATTCCATTTGGCAGATATATAACAGTATATACCCAGCGACATCCAACAAGATTTCTTCTTGGAGGAAGATCAACAAGGACCCATGTTCCATGGGATCGAATAGCATCCATCTCTTCATCCATAGCCTTCTTCCATCCAGGATGGAGAAAGCTTCCCGAACAGTCTTTGGAATAGATATAGCAGACGTTGCAGCAGTAAATTTAGCCATGGAAGCATTTAAATGATCGGTAGAACGTGTTTAGAAATACAATATTTTGCACCAGATTGTTGTCCTTTCTATAAGGAAATAGGCATGTCCAACTCAGAAATTTAACTAGAGTCAGTAGAATTACCATGATCCGGTGGTGGATCATCAGTCTCCGAAGAGGTCATAGCAGGGATACTTCAGTTGGAGGTCTTTTGCTTTGCCGCTCATATACTTTCAGAATAGGGGTGGAAGACCTTTTTACGGATTGGATGGTAGGAAGAGGTACATTAAGAAGTGGTACGGTAGGAGAAGGCACCTATTGACTTGGTTCAGAAAAGAACGAAGTATCTTCAAAAAAGGTTACATCCGCACTAACATACAATCGACGTGCAACAGGGGGAAAACATTAGTACCCCTTCTGTGTTTGAGAGTATTCAAGAAAACAACAACGAACAACTCGTGGAGACAATTTATCAAGTCTAGATTGGTGATTGTGGACAAAACAAAGGCAGACAAAAAATTGTGGTGGTAGGGCAAAAATTGGTTCATGTTGGTAGAGAAGTTGGTAGGGAATTTTCTTTTGTAGGATGGATGAAGGCATGCGGTTGATGATGTAGTTGACTAACAAAATGGCATCTAGCCAATAGAATCTGGGAACTTTCATTTCAATGAGAGTTCGAGCAACATTAAGAAGGTGTCTATTTTTCCTTTCAGCCACACCATTTTGCTGTGGACTATAGGCACATGAGTTTTGATGAACAATTCATTTTTAGTTACAAATGTTGTAAAAACCATGTTGCACATACTCAGAAGCATTATTAGTGCGGGAAAATTTAGTAGCAGCAGAAAATTGAGTTTTTATTTCATTCAAAAAATTGGAGAAAACATCTAAAATTTCAGAGCGATCTTTTAAAAGATAAAGCAAAGTGTCACGAGACCAATCATCAATAAAAGATACAAAATATCGCAACCAGTACCATTACCAATATGATAGGATCCCCAGATATCAGAATGAATTAAATAAAACAAACCAGGGCTCCTGTTATCACAACAAGGAGAATACACATATCGGTGATGTTCTCTAAGTTGACAAGATTTACAAGAAATTTTTTCAGAAGACAAACTAGAAAATAAGGATTTCAACTTATTAGCTGAAGGGTGACCAAGCCGCAGGTTCCATTGATACAAAGATGTAGAGTGAGCCATAAGAGAAGTAGCGGGCAAATATGAAGATGTAACATCCCTGACCTGGGTTATGCTTTAACCTCAGATGTTTTGTTTAAGAAAGATAATTATATGCTTTCTCTTATCTTTTGAAAAGTAATTAAGGCTCAAGAGGAGCTTATGTTTCAATTTTAGTCCTTTTTTAATAATGTTGAAAACACTGTTTTGCCTGTTCTGGACTAAAGTGCAAATTACCCAAGTTGAGGGGTTAACTTGCAAATGTTACATAATAAATGTACCTCAAGTGTTGAAGCGTCATAAGAATGAGAATGATGCAGAGGTATGGCTTGTGGTAGCCTGAGCACCAAGAAAAAGCTTGTTAAGCAATGTTTGTGCATTAAAACCTAGTTTTGGTGTAATGTGCAATTTACCCAAAACCTAGGGTTCAATATGAAAAATACCACTTCTAGAGAGTCCCTAATGTTTCTTGGTATCATTTAGAGACAAGAAAATCAGAGGGGCGTCTCATTTGAATCTCTTTGGAGGAGACAGAATCTTGATATTAAAATAATCAAGATTTAAGCATAATTGAAACCCTAATTCAATTTAATGTAAAAATAGATATATTAATGGAAGTGCCCTTCAACCAAAAATGAGATGGTTGAATTTGTATAAGTTTGGACGTCCTTGTGCCTTGTAAAGGCAACGGAATATCTAAAGTGAGTGGAGAGCCCACTCACATTAGTTAAAGAAAAAGTAATATCCACTCATTTTTTGATATTATTATTATATTGATTAAGGTGCTTAATTTGTTTTCTTTAATTCGTGGATAAAGAAGAGGATTTTTAAGGATAGGATGATGGCTTCTTATGCAAGGAAGTGAGGGGGACAAGTGGAACCAATTTTGGGAATTAAAGAATTTTTATAACACTCTCTCTCTTGAAATTCCCTTACATATATCCCATTTTTCACCCACATGAAAGACTCTTTTTCAGATCCACTTTCTTTCCTTGCTTTGGCCGAACACAAGGAAGCTTAGGAGAAACAGGAGGACATATCCCAACCTGTAGGCAAGCTCCATAATCATCTTCAACCTTGATTTCATGGTGAAATCGAAATTCAATGCTTATTTTCTTCTTTTCTCCATTCAATCTACTTTAACCAATCCTTTCACTCCAAGACTTGAGAACAGACCTTGGACAGTTGAGAAAGCTTCATTCACCATTGAGGACGTGAAGCTTGAAGCTTGGATTCAACTTTGAAGACGGGTTGTATAACTTGAACCCTTAAATATCATAATTGACTTCATTTCTTCATCACATGTTGATTCCTTTTTCATTCCCGAATTTCCTTTCTATTAGTTGATGAAATCACCATAAGAATCACAGAAAATTTCAAAGGTTTGTATCTTGAAGATGATGATGTCATCTTAGCACACACCTCAATTAATATCTTGAGTAAACGGTTTGCAATGTTGATGACCAAACGGTCCCAAGACCGTCTGGTGATCAAACGGTCTCAAGACCGTTTGAAGGTCTAAATGGTCTCAAGACCGTTTGGGGTCAATTGCTGATGTAGTTGGATGAAGATCTAATGGTTCCCAATTGATCTAATTATAATGGATTCAAGAATGAGTGATCCATTGATTACAAACTCTAATTGGATTGAATGGTTGAAACCCTAAATCGATTGAGTTGATTTCTAAGTTGAATGGCTCAAACGGTCTCAAGACCGTTTGAGGGCAAACGGTCTCCAGACCATTTGAGACCAAACGCTCTCAAGACTGTTTGGAGGTCAAGGGCTGTGATGGATGGTTGGAGATCCAAGGGTTATAATTTGATGTATTTTCAATAGTCCAATTGATGAATGATTCAATGAAGCAAACCCTAAATCGATTGATTGTAGAAACCCTAATTGAAGGTTAAACGGTTTCAAGCTGATTGAGACCAAACGGTCTTAGACTGTTTGAGGACCATTCGGTCTCAGACCGTTTGAGGGTCATTCGGTTTCAAAACCGTATGGGATTAATTAATATTTAATTCAAACGGTCTCAGACCGTTTGAGGGTCATTTGGTTTCAAAACCTTTTAGGGAATTTTGAGATCAAGACCGTTGGATGGTCTAACGGTCTTAAGACCGATTGAAGGTTTTGGGACCAAGACCGTTTAAGCTCTAACGGTCTCCAAACCGTTTGGAGGTTTGGTCCAAGACCATTTGAAGGTCAAAACGGTCTCAGACCGATTGGAGTTTTGGACCAAGACCGTTTGAAGGTCAAAGTACTTCAAGACCGTTTGAAGGTCAAAGTACTTCAAGACCGTTTGAGGGTCTAATACCCCAAGACCGTTTGAAGGTCTAATTGATTCAAACCATGTAAGTACAATTAACCCCATGATTGTTGATGATGTTTATCAAAGATAATTACAATGGTTGTACCTTTAAGGTACTTAAGTGATTAGTACCTTTTGAGTGGTTAACCTTTGATGCTTTTGGAAGCAATATCTTAGTACATTATGCTAACCCTAAATGTATGTGCTTGAATGAAGGGTTGACCTAATCTAATCAAGTTTGAAGTAATCAACATCCTAGAGAGGATGAGAGAGAGAGATGAATTCATACATGTATAATAATCATGTAGTGGTTAAACCTCAACATTCTCAACATGGATAAAATATGTAATTAGGGTATGATCCTTGACAAAGAGATCATGAAACCCTAATCGAGAAGGTTGATGAGCCCTAACCCTAATTTAGGGCAATTTTAGATGAAGCCCTAATCTAGGGTAATGGTGTAACCCTAATCTATGGTAATGATATGAGAAATCCCAATTCAGGGTAATATAATGAAAAACCCTAATTCAAGAGGATGCTTCATGAAACCCTAATTTTAGGTAAAGTAACATGAAACCCTAATTTGGAACCTAAATTTGAGATAAAGATTTGTGAAACCCTATTCATGGGTGATGACATGCGAAACCCTAATCTAGGGTAATGCCATGTGAAATCCTAATACAATGATGTGATGTGAAACCCTAACCTAGGGTGATGCTATGAATTGCTATATGAAACCTTAATATAAAATCCTAACCCTAATATAGGGTAAAGGTATGTGAAGTCCTAATTTTGGGTTATAGTGCATGAAGCCTAACCTTGGGCAATATGATGATAAACTGTAACTCTAATTCTGGGTAATGGGATGAGTATCCCTAATTGACATGAATTTGGGAAACCCTAACCCTAATGAGGGAATAGTGATGCTACCGTTACATTGCATGGTACTGATATGTAATTGATATATCTGTTATCATGCGTACTAATCATGCAGGTATCATGAGATGTTGGACATAGCCAGGTATGATCTATGATGTTTTATTATTGAAATTGTTTTATTGATCTTGTGAGCCACAATATGTTTTGTTACCTAATAAGAGGTAACAAGAGATTAATGGGCTTTGAGAGCCATGTGAGATGCTTGTATTGCAAGTATCATGTTAACCTTGGAGCCAATGCCTGGTATTGTGGAGTTATGGCCCATAGCCATACTCTTATTGGGATATGGTCCATAACCATTCTTGTGCATAGGATATAGTCCACAGTCATTCCTGTGAGGCGTAAGGATATATTCACCCATTACCCCCACATATTCAAAAATATGCATTCCAGGAATTCCCATAGGAAAACCTGTTTCTCCATCACCAAAGGACCATATCCTGAAGAGAGTATAAGCTACAGGTTGTAACTCTATAGCGAAGTTGCCAGTATACCCTGGAAAGCTATTTAGCAGAGACACAAGATGTCCTGCATGAGATCTCATACTGACCGAGATAAGGATGAGGTCATAGAAATCTGAGTCTTCCATTGACCAAGGTATGTTACCGATTTCGATTTCGTAATGGTCGGTTGGAGTATGAGCGGTATACCTCATCTCCTCAGGGCTTAAGTATGATTGTAAAATGTAATCAGCCGTGTAGCGTATTTACTTAAGGTTGAATTACGATAATCATTGGTTGATGCTGCCTTACTTAGCATATCCTAGATGGATAAATGTTATATATGTACTTCAACTCCTTATTGGATAAGTGACATGTTGCTTAATCAAGTTATAGCTGAAATGCTTTGAATAAGAATAATGTTCTAATCTGGTAGACATTGATTTATCTGTTGTTGAATATATTTGATTCCTCTGCTCAGTTTTATCCTATTAAACTGTAATAATAATGTTTCTGGCAGAGAGTTATATCTCTCGCTGGTACAATTTCAATTTTCTCACCCTCGTGGAATCCAACTTTTTAGGTAGATGCGAAAGAAATGGCAAAAACCCTATAGCAGGGGAAGAGCAGCAGCAGCAGCACCAAGGACAGCAGTGATAGTCCAGGTGGAGGCACTGGCTGTCATATTTTGTATAGAGAGTCCTATGTGTCGTCTCTGTACTCTCAGGTCTTCGGAGTTAGTAGTTGTACTTTAATGAATCGATCTGAGATTTTGGCTTGATGCCTCGAGGTTCTTATATTGTCTGTGTATAGTTTTAACAAGGCAGTTGATGCTTGTAATCCTCGAGAAGAGACGGTACCGAATATGTACTTATGAACCAGGATGTAAATGAAATACATTGGTTCTTGATAAAAGAGTTTTTCTGTGTTTGGATCTCTTTGTAAATGGTGTTTTAATTTTTAGTGATTTTCAGAAATTCCGCTGCTTATGTTTAATTCCGCAATTAATTACACTGTGACGATCTGATTTGGTGTTGGGTCGTCTCAGACGAGGTCTGTAGATAGTACAAACCATCTCCACCTTCATATCCCCCACCAATTGTCTTCTTCGTCCTGAGATACTACATGGAGACAGTGTAAGGAAAGAAGGTTACACTACAGTTTAAAATTTTGGTAATTTTACTAATAGGCAAAGGAAATCTGGGCACACATAGGACAAATTTAAGGAGATTGTTGTTAACATCCCCTATTCCAGTGACCAGAGAAGTGGATCCATCTGCTAGATGCACTGGAGGATGATATGTAGATTTCTTTAGATGGGTGAAAAGATTTTTATTACTAGTCATATGGGTTGTGGCACCAGAATCAACAATCCAATTGTCTTTTGTCAAAGAAGAAGAAGCTTGAAGACCGGAAGGATCACCTGAGTGTTGAGCAATGTTTGCCTGAGGTGTGGTAGTAAGTGGAAAAGCAGCTTTGATTAGCCTATCAAGGTCAGACGAACTTAGTGTTGCCATCTGAGGAGTAGACACACTAGGAGACTCTTCATCAGATTCATTAGTAGAGACTTGGTTTGCCCATTCGGGCTTTCCATGCTTCTTCCAACATTTGTCCTCAGTATGATTAGTCCGTTTACAGAAGTTGCAATATCAAGGCTGAAGAGGAGAAGACCCTCTTCCATAGGACGAGGAGGAGGCCCTCTTCCACCATTGTTAAGACCTCGGCCTCGTCCACGCATATAGTTTCCACGTCCTCGTCCAGTAACAACCAGGACAGCAGGCTCTTCTTTGGTAGTAGAAGATACGGAGCGAGATAGCTGAAGATAATCATCATCCAACATGGGTAATGGTTCGGATGCTAGGATTTGCTGGCAGACAACTTCATAGCTTGGAGGTAAGGATGCCAATAACTGGCATAACTGGACTTCCATCTTTTTTTTTGCAGTTTATTGAGATCAGTATATAAGGGAAGGTGGAGTTTGAGTTCTCCCCAAATACCTTTGAAGGTATCAAAATGAGAGTCAAATGAGGTAGCTTAGTTAAGGCTTAGAGAATGCAGGCATTTATAGAGTTCAAAAACATGGGAGGCATTTCCCTTACTGCAATAGATCTGAGAAATATGGTCCCAGGCTTCCTTGGCATTATCAGTAACCAGGAGATTGGTGAATACATGTGATTCACAGCTATTTAGAATCCAAGATAGGATTTGAGAATCACATTCTTCCCAATTCTTATACTCAGCCTTCTTTTTGTCATTCGTTTCATCTTTAGGAGGAGGTTGTTCAATGAGATGCTCAAGCTTGCCCACATAGTATTCATAAATTTGAAAGGATCGTACCCACAAAATGTAGTTGAATCCGTTGAACTTGACAGAAGTGACACATCTAGTATGTGTCTCCATGATCTCAGAGGAAGATGAAGCCATAGAGCAATAGCGATATCGAAAGAGTCTCCAAAAGTAGCAACACAGCGTGTCTAGAAAAGGACACAGTGTCTCAGACATCGGCATATAGTCTTCTGGAAAGAGACACAGCGTGTCAAAAATAATACACGACATGTCAGACAGCAGCAGATAGTCTTCTGAAAAGACACATAGCATGTCAAAAATAAGACATGGCGTGTAGCAGATAGTCTTCTGAAAAAAGACACAGCGTGTCAAAAATAAGATACGGTGCGTCAGACAGCAGCAGATAGTCTTTTGGAAACAAACATGGCGTGTCAAAAATAAGACACAATGTGTTCCATGATTCACCGGTGTGAGACACGGTGTGTCTAAAATAAGACACGACGTGTCAAAGGTCGGGGCAACAATAGATCAGATGATTCGCTGGTTTGGGACACGGCATGTCTGGCAGGAACACGACATGTCAAAGGTCGGGGCAGGAGCAGATCAGCAGCAGAAATGGCAAATCCGACAGAATAAGATCAAAAGAGATCCAGGATAAGTGGCAAATACTTACAATTTACTAAGGAGAAGCAGGGTGATATTTTAAATATACCCAATCATACCAATAATAGATTGGATAGAGCCCTAGAATAGGTGGTCATGAATGACCCCAGATCTGCCGAACAGTTCTTCCAAATAACAATTCTTCAGGGCATAAGAACCTTGGAAGGATCGTCGGCTATGTCCCTAGATCCACTTGTTATAAAAGAGGATAGGGCTAGAAGGAGAAGTAAATCCCCTTAGGTGTGATCAACAGCAGAAATGAAGATGGAGGATGCGGCGGCGGTGGCTGAAGGAGGGAAAGGGAGAGAAGAGGGAGAAGGTGGCGGTGGATGGTGGAGATTAGGGCTAGGTATCCTACTCTGATACCATGTGGGAATGGTCATGTTTTCTATATTCACAAAAGAGAAAACTCACTCTTATAAATAGGAGGAGGTTGTACAAGGAAGCGAACTGAAAACCCTAATGGGCCACTTTATACATGGGACCATGTTACAGACTAAAGAAAGAACTTAAACAGAAATACAATTAAACATAACATACAGTAATATCTCTCAATAATACCAACAAAACAGACATGTATACGATGATGTTTTAAGTTTTCCTAAATATCCAAGACTTTATATCATGGTTATTAGAACCAAACCAGACCGGCCGGTTGAAACGGTTGAAGCAGGAATTGGTCACTGTACCGGTCAGTCCCCTCCGAAAGACGGAAATGAAGTCTGACCGGCATCAAATCGGTGAACCGACCAGTTGAACCGGTGAACCGGCGAACCAGTCCAGTTTTATCCTAACCGGCCGCTTCTCTCACTTAGCAAGTAAATGTATTGTTGCTGCTATTTTTTCTTAATTAATATTGTATACTATATAAATGCTGGTATATAAATGTCGATGAATAGAATAATATTTATTATTTGGTCTATTTATCAAGTTATTGTGATCAGTTGTGCTATTATTCATGTCTCGTAACTTTTGCAAGGATATTTTCTATGAGTGTCAAAGGCATTTATATATTTTTTAAACTATTAGTGACATCATGCTGACATCACCGGCTGAACCGGTCAGACCACTGGTTGAACCAGTGAACCGGGAACCAGAGGCCTCACCGGTTCGCTGACCAGTTCGAGTCTGACAACCTTGTTTTGTATACAAACAAAATATAATAGACTCCATGATGCAATTACAAGATAAGAGAAGGAATTCAAAAGGAAGAGGAAATGGACAGCACCATGAAAGGGCTGATAAGCACACGTGCAAGAGCATTTAACTTCAGAAAAAACAAAGAAATACATTTTCAATGATTCTTAGTGGTGTGAAGTCATGCTGCACTGCAATGATCAATTAACCATGTCAGCAAGGATAAAGTTTACTTTACTCTTCAAGTGCATTATAAAGCCCCAATATTATTGTTGTTCTAAACATTTATATTAAATAGGAACAAAATTTAGGTTCTTAGCCAGAGCTTTGAGATCTAAAAATATTGTTCTACATAGGTGGCATGTCAAGTGAAAACTTTATAGTGCACAGGTATTTATTGAGTACGGGTTTCTTCTTCATATTGAACTATATAAAAAAAATTAGACCATTAAACAATAGCATACGCAAGAGAAGGTGAAGGTACAAAAAAAATCTTGTATCGGTTGTGTACCAGCTACCAAAATCACCAGAGGGTTGAAGTACTTGAATACAATATCCTCCCATTCTATGATGAATTATCCATACCGGACTAATGTAATGATAATCCTTCCAAGCAATCTCCTTATCACTATCATAATTCTAGTCATTCTTCTTGACATTCTGAATGATGATCTTGTTAAAAAACTGATCAAAGTTATAGCCCCCCTCCATCAGCAGTTTATGGCCAGTCACGACTGCCCTCTTGAACAACGAGAGGACTATCAGACAAAAAAATTCTACAACTTGTTTTCTTATTGTTGGGATTCATCCTACTCCTTCTCAACATCTGGGATTCTGGCTATCACATTCCTGACCCTCAGATCTTTCCTTTCCTCCCTAATCGTCAGAATTGGATCATTACTGTCAATGTTGGTCTCAAACTGTGTGATAAACAAACCAATCTTAACGATGCTGGTATCATGCCAGTTTGAGTAAGATATTTGCTTTCTGATGCCCACTTGGGTTAGCTATGAAGCTAACAGCTACCATACATTTCACTGCCAGTACAGGCTTCAAGGATGTAAAACACAGAAGATTTGCAAGCGCTATTGAAACATGTCTCTATGCAAAGAGTTAGGAAATGTTTCTAGATCTCAGGAATAAATGAATTCTTCCAGTATTCATCACATAGTTCAGGTAAAAAACACATGGAAACCAAAAAAAAAAGATAGACAATTACCTGGAAACCCCCAAAAAAAAGAGAAATAGAAGTTATGTATATGTAACAAGAAATAGAAGTTATGTACATGTAGTAGCCCAGCTGAGCAGATGTACTACACTATTCCTGTCCACATATACATCATGTTATTTTCCTACACTATCCCTGCCTAGAGATTCATCATTGAATTTTCCTATGTAATTCAGACCCCACACTTAGTGAAGGAATTTTTTGACCATACCCTAGTCCAATACATATCTTCCATGGCACTTTTTAACAGGGAGACAAGCATCCACTCTGTATATGAAATTTGTTGGAAAGAAATTACAAGGCAGCCAGAGATGTATTACACTGTCCAAACTGTACTCCTATATAGGAGAGTGGGCCGATACAGACTTGACTGAAAATCATTATGGCCATAGACTTATGCCCATGTTGCTATATGACCATAGACTCAGCCACATATTTCTATATAGAAATTAAGCCTGTCAGCTAATTAACTCTTAAGACTCCCCCTCAAATGTGGAGTATAGGAGAATACAAATTTAGGTTGCAAAGAGAGATACAAAAAGGATATACAGACTTCAGGGAAAAATACTTATTCAACACATACGCAAATAATCACTCCCCCTCAATCCCTCAATTCAGCACTACCCCAATGACAGATGGCCAAAAGAACAGGTTGTGGATGAGCTTATCCAACAAGCATAAGTGTGCAACTAGAGCAGCAGTACATATCAACAGGTAGACATGGTGACCTTCATCATAGTCCCTAACTCTATCAACTCATCAAAGTAGTAAAATCCCCAAAGTAACAATCTCCATAAAGGGCCTATTGGTCCACGTACGCCAAATGATAACACCAAACATACATGTGTGATGCTTATCCTTTGAGCTTAACCCTGCAATCAACTATCTATTAAGAGTAAGGTGAAGAAGCCATCACTATGCCATTTAATTCCAAGCTCTGACCACATTAGCCTTGTCTTGGCACAGTCGCTTACAAGATGAAGAGTGGATTCAGGACATTCCTAGAAAACTGGACAGAGGTTAGAAATAGCTTACTGTTTCAGACATTCATTATACAAGCTAGGGGCCGTTCGTCCCCCATCATTCAGAATCCCAGTAGTCCTCTACATGCACGGTATCTAGGTCCAGGACCACTGAAAACTCAGCGGATTATAGAGAATAGAGTCTTTTCTATTAAGTGAGTAAAAAGGAGTGCAATGCCTTCTCTTTTATAGGACAAGAGAATAAAACAATAACACAGCTAGGCAATATGGGATAAATAACACAAGTAACAAGTAACACATATAGCACAGGTAATTAGTAAATATAACATATCTCTTTACGGATCATTTCAGTAATTTGGTACAACAGCTATGAACTAAAATATTAAGCAGCATGTGAAATGTGTGAGTTCACAGTACCTCAAAATCTGGCAAGCTTTTTACTGACACGTAATTATAAGAATAGCTACAAAACTATATACAGGAAACACATGCGAATCATTTATCAGTAAGTCAACTATGCCTTTTTTGTATGAAACTATCGAAACTTCTAATGAACGCAACCAAACGGTCCCTATTCTTCAACTGTTCAACGGTTGCAAATTGTTCCCCATTAAGCCAACCTTGAACATCAACCAGATCTAGAAGTATGATTGTACCATATTCTCCATTCCTTTGCATATCTATCTAACACCAAACCATGCATGCCATCGCTTCTTGCAGGCAGATAATCATTGCGCAAACTATCGCCAACACGTACTACTTTATTAAGTGTAACATTTCTGGCTTTTACGATTTAAATTTAATATACTTAGGACCAGGCTTGTCAACAGCCACAGTGCCCAAGAATACACCAAAACCCCATTTGGAACCCTATTAAACTATTAATTAACTGAATATATTAGTGGTGGATTGATACTAAGTGGGGAACTTATGAAAAGAATTAGATTGTTACTCTTGCTAACCCCTTTTTCAAAAATACAAAGACCAAAAGGGTGTCTTGACGATGTATTTTTATGAAATTCAGGGCTAGAAGTGGTGAAGAGTGCAAATGCTAGCAAACGAAGGAAATGTGGTTGATGGAAGCAAGCAAAGAAGACATGAATAGAGATGTCTATAATCACAGGTCCAACATTCTCTACTAATATAATATATTATTATAATAGATTTCCCCATAAGACTTTATTGATGTATCAATGTATTTGTATAGTTAAACCACTATATATATATATATATATATATATATATATATATTTGTGTGTGTGTATCGGAATCAGCTAAATATATTCCGACGTCCCCCCTAAAAATATAGGGGGTCGAGATTACATGTAGGCCCAACGCCATACACCCAAAGCAAAGCTACAACTCACTCAGTTAGCTAATGTGTAGTCTACGTCTAACACATTTATATATTTTTACAGCAATGCTTATAGCATTCGTGGAATTTTCTTGGTGTCTTCTAGCATTCCTCTCTTCCCAAATATGGTGGCATAAGCCAGCAAACAAGAGATTCTTCTTTTCGTGACCGCCGCACCTAGCAAGCATTCTTTTCGGTTCAGCAGAGAGTTGAATCTAAAATCTGAATTCACTGCATAGATATTCCCAAATCTCCTTTGTGAAGATACATTCCCCCACAAGATGGCTGTGGCTTTCTTCTTTTTCCTCGCATAGCAAGCAAACAGTAGAGATATCATAATTTCAGCTCTTTATTCTATACAGAGTAGCAAGGACATTATGCAGAAATTTATAAACACACATGCTCCATTTCGGCACATACCTACCAGCCCATATTTGACTGCCCAAGGGGTCCTTTGCGCCCCTTGTCCGGGTCACCTCCCATATGCATATCTTCTTGTCTTTAAGCCGCCATCCTCCAACATCATTAGGGACAAATAAGTGTTTGATTTGTGTCCATGTTTCCCTCATGACATTGATGCTCCTTGAATATCCTTCCCTTATCTTTGGCATAAAATCCAGCCCTCTTGGATATCTATCTTTCCCCAAGTAGACGTGCCTTTTTGGAAAGAAATGAGCATTCTCATGGTATCCCATCTAGCAATGTCTGTAGGTGTCTTCAGATTCAGTCCTCCTTCATCTGTAGGAAAAGCCAATCTGGAATACTTCGTAGGATGGTGTTAACTTCCCCACAGAAAATTGGCCATCTTCATTTCAATTCTATTCAGAACGGACCTGGGAATTTCACCTTGTTGTATCCAGAAAATGAGAAGTCTTTCTATGGAAGCTTATATCAAAGTCCTGCGTCCAACCATAGATGTCTTCTGTGTTGGCCATCTGTTAAGCATTTCCTCCACTTTATCGATGCACTCGGTAAAGTCTTTGACGTGAAGGTTGCCACCGGCGAGAGGAAATCTCAGATATTTTGTTGGGAATTCACCCCTCTCCATCCCATAGCCTGAGTGAGTCTGTCTTCCATCTGGTAGCAGTTCTTGGACAAGAAAATATGAGTTTTTCTTTCATTAACACACAGTCTCGTTTGCTTCCCAAACTTTCCCAGAAGACTTTTAAGATTTTCCAGATATTGTTGTTTGGCTTCAATAAAAACTAGAACATCATCTGCAAAGATTAAATGTGTCATTACCTTTGTTCCGTAGACGGTGTAGGGCTTTATTTCCTTCCGTTCTTCAGTTTGTTGCATCTTCCTTGTGAAATACTCCATGACAATCACAAAAAGAAGAGGAGACAAGGGGTCGCCTTGGAGCAGCCCATTACCCCCTCTAAAGAGACCTGCAGACGTGCCATTAACTAGGATGGAGTAGCTAGCAGTCCCTACGCATTGTTTCATCCAGCCTATTCATTATTCATTGAATCCCAACTGTTGCATGATCCACCATAATTTCTCCCATCTCACACTGTCATAAGCTTTGGAAACATCCAGTTTTAAGCAGGCCTTCCTACTACCTCTTATAACATTGTAGTCTAGAAGAAATTCTCCAGCCAGAAGAGCACAGTCACTGATGCTTCTACCTATTACAAAATCTCCTTGGTTTGCAGAAATCAGATAAGGGAGGACCATCTTCAACCGGCCAGCCAAAATTTTTGTAATAATCTTGTATTGTACCGAACAACAGACAATAGGACAAAAATCAACAAGGGAGGAGGTGACCTTCTTCTTCAGAATGAGAACAAGGAAAGAATGATTAACCAGTCTCACCATGTTTCCGCCATCCAGGAACCAATTCACATAAGCAAGCAAGTCATCTTTGATAATCTCCCAAGTCTTCTTATAGAAGAAAGCATTGAAACCATCAGACCCCGGCGATTTATTGCTGCCAATGCTCCACACCGCTTCCTTAACCTCCTGTTTATTGATTCTTCTAGTGAGAATATTGTTATGGGTGCTTGTGAGTTTATACTTCCATTCAACCTCCTCCTCATCAATGCCATTAGAGAAGTTTTTTTTATACAGAGACGTGTAGAAGTCTATGGCTTGTTCCTCAAGGTCCTCCTGCTTATTGACCACCATCCCTTCAGCATTAATAAGTTTAGAAATAATATTACCTGCCTCTCTTCTTCTAACCGCAATATGATAGAGCTTTGTGTTTCGGTCCCCATCCTCCATCCATTTTTCTGTGCATCTTTGCCAGTAGAATTTTGCCTCAGCCTTTTTTAGATCTTCTAACCTCATCTTTAACTCCCTATCCTCCTCTATCAGATTAGGATTCAGTGGATCGGCCAACAGCCTTTCTCTGACATCTTTGCATTCCCTTCATGTCTCCTTCAGCAGATTTGGGATATTCACCTCCTCCTTTGCCTACTTTTTCAGCGTCGTTTTGGTGTTCATCGGCTTCTTAGCAAACACATACATACATAGGATTACCAGTCACCTGAATGTTCCAGCTTCACTTTATGACATCTTCAAAACCTTTTCAATCCGCCCAGTAGTTTAGAAACCTGAAGGGCCTCCTTTTCTGCTTTTTCTCAGTGATCTGAGCTGAAATAGGTGCATGGTCACTAATATCAGAACCTTCGGCCTTTACCTGGACATTAGGAAGAATTTTCAGCCATTCATCATTCACCAAAGCTCTATCAATTTTTCTTGCTATTCTATGCTCTGGGGCTCTTTCATTATTCTATGTGAATAAGTCACCACCCACCATGGGTAACTCATATAAACCCACTCTATCAATGACCTGATTAAATGTGTCCACTTCACCAGTAGTAGCAAGTCTTTTCCCCCGTTTTTTCGCCTGTAACCGTACAGTGTTGAAATCACCAATAACCAGCCACGGAGTCTTCACTTATTTGGGAAATGCAACCAAATCCCACCATAAAGCAAGTCTTGATCTGCCATCAATATGACCATAGGCAGCCGTCATCCATATATGCAATCCACCATTATTTCTGCAATCAACTATGACATGTTGATCTGACATCTGTATCACAGACACTTGCCAGGCATTAGGCTTCCACGCAACACAGACTCTAGCAACATCATCACACTCCATGTTTGACACGTGGTTCCATCCTTGTGGGAAGAGGTATTTAATACTATTGTTGTTCTGGGTCTTTATTTTTGTTTCAACCAAAGCAACTAATGAGTGGCCATTAGCAGCAATCCACTCACGAATCTCCTTCTTATTCCTGTCGCACCCTCCCTTAATATTCCAAAGAAGCATGGACATATCAAGGATTTTTTGTAGACCTGGTTTGCCTGCCTGGCTCCTTCTTGTTATCTTTCTTTTTTGCTCATTTTTCTTTCTCTTTCACGATCTCCCCCTCTTCTTTGTCTGAGTCTGAGAGTGCCCCAAAACTGTTTTTAGTATCAAGAATCGACCCTATGCCTTGAGATTTTGGGATACATGTTCTTCATGGACCGGATCTATTTGTTGCAGGTGTGAATTCACCCTCTGTTTCACCTGAGTGGGTCTTCTTAGTTGCTTTAGTTTCTTCATTTCCAGTGCCCTCCATATTGGGATCTCTCGGCCCTTCTTCACCTCCTACTATTTGCTGCTCTTCGCCTTGTACGTTCTGAGGTTCCTCATCAGCAACAGAGCCGTCTCCTTTTAGGTTGTTCGTGGGTGAGTTCTGCTACTGAGATTTAGCCCGCCAAACCTTCTTCTTCTCTTCCGCCTGAGGTTCCTTCCTGTAATGCTCGTCGCCATGGCCAAAGGCGCAGCAGCTTGCGCACCTTGGAGGGATGAAATCATAGTTGATGTTCACCCGGATGAGTTCTTTACCTCCAACGTTCAACCAGACAGAATCTTGCTCGGTGTTGTCAGCCTGGAGCTCGACAGTCACCCTGGCGTCGTCGCCCTCGAGTGATCGCTGTCAATGTGCAACACTCTCCCAACACCAGTAGCAATAGTGTTGGCGGCTCTTCGCATCCATGACCTCCCAATTGAGTGGAGTTTGATCCACGATGGGATCGAAGAAAACAAGTCCTTCTTCAGTTCGTCACCGTAGGAGCACTAGTACAGAATTGGTCTCTCGGGTCAGTTTTTTGAAACTTGCAGCGTCACTTTTTAGGCGACGCCTAAGTGGGCGTCGCTACAGTATTAGCGACGCTAGAAGTGTAAAAAAACCGACCCTAGAGTGGTAAAAAAACCGACCCTAGAGAGGTATAAAACCGACCCTAGAAAGGTAAAAAAACCGACCCTAGAAAGGTAAAAAACCGACCCTAAACGTCTTTAAACAGCTGCAAAAATATCTACTGGGTCGGTTTTTTCTGAATAACCGACCCAAGAAGTTATCTATGGCGTCGGTTTTTCTGTATAAACGACCCTAGAAGTTTTAAATTTGCTGTAGTTTTTTGGGATAGAACCTACTGGGTCGGTTTTTTGAAAAACCGACCCAAGAAGTACCTATTGCGTCGGTTTTTATATATACTCGAGTAGTTCTTCACGACAACTAGCTGTGCGTCGAAGAATCTTGGTCCAAGATCCAACATGGTTTGCTTGTCCGCCGCCGTCACGAAGCGAACCAGAAAGATGCCATCTTCTTTCGAGATCAGTTCAACGACCCCTTGGATCTCCATGTCTGCCGGATCCAGGCCAATAGATGGGGGTAATACAGCCTCTTGCCTAGGGTGTACAAGAGCACCATATGCTCCCAAACATTCTTCATCCTCTCGAATTCCTCCGTCTCCAGGTCGACGTGGATTGCGCCATCAACGAGCCGCAGTTTGGCGAACTCCTGTTCCTCCTCCCTCCTTGGTGTCGGTTGTTTCAGAACCTGCATCCAGGCCTTCTTCAGTTCTTACCTGCTAGCGGCGGCGCCGCAACCGTCCTGGATTCCCTGGTTCACACCAGTCGACGGTGGTGTCTGTCTGTTGCTCATGGTCAGGGTAGGATGTTCAGCGGTGGTGGGGGTTTGCAGGGAGGTGGACACCACCGATCGGGGTGATCGACGGTGTTGGCGTCGTGATCGCCAGGATCGCACGGGCCGATGCCCTGTATATATATATATATGTATGTATATATGTATGAATGCATGTATATATGTATATATGTGTGTGTGTATGGGATAAAGAGAGGCATTCTCTCCCCCATAATAGATTTCCCCATAAGACTTTATTGATATATCAATGTATTTGTATAGTTAAACCACTATATATATATATATATATATATATATTATCGTATATATATATATATATATGTATGTATGTATGTATGTATGTTTGGTTAATCCTTAATAAGTCCTATCCCAGGTATAAACACAAGCGGGTAGTTGGCTCCCTCCAGGGAAGAGACGCCTAGCAGCCTACGCAGTTTATGCTAATTTTATTCGGATGTAAAATATATGAATTTGCATGTGGATTTAGATATATCCACATATATGTTTTAGCAATCTATATTGGTGTTCTATAAGCTTAATCAATCCTAAGTACACTAAAACCACAATACACATGACCAATATTAGAACTAAATTGACCTAAATCAGAACTACATGGGACTTCACTTGCCCTAATATATTCTAAATCAGACCTGATTCAAACTGAATTTCCGTAGTTTACCCTAAATTAAGCAAAAGCATGCCTACTTTTTCCAAATTAAACATAAAAAAGCAAAAAAATCATATTTGACCCAATCAGACCTAATCAGATTTAATGTGACCCAAACAGACCTAACTTGAACTAAATCAGACCTAATTTAACCTAATTAACCCTAAAATGACCCGGTTATAATAAAATCAGACCTAATTTAACCTAATTAACCCTAAAATGACCCGGTTATAATAAAATCAGACCTAATATAAGTTAATTTACCCCAAAAAGACCTCAATAGGGCATAGAAAGCCCTGGGCGCGCATGTAGACTGGTGAAGGGCTTAGGCGCCAATAATAGGGATCCCCCTTTCACCCCTAGAACGCATGTAAAATTATACATACTCCAAGTACATTTTCTTGGTGATAGATATGGATATTTGAGGTTCCAAGAATGTATAGAAGTTACTACAAGGGCTGTAATCTTTTGTATATCAATCTAGGACCTAATGAAAATTAAGGGTAATATTTTCATTACATTGTAAGCGCTCAAATCTTCTTATTCAGGGTTACTTACAGCTTACATACATATTTTACAACTAACATGTGTTGCAAAGTTCATATAACAAGAAAGAATGGATCATGTATAACTATCATGACGAACTACACTGCAAATGATTACCTAAGTGTGGCTCAAGAGACCTTTAACATAGAAATCATATTCAAGCTGTTAGAATAGTCCCATACCGCTGAGCTCTGGGGAGGTCCTGGAGCTTATAAGGTGTGTGGTCCCTTCACCCATTGCCAATTGGTTTTGGGTTGAATACCACACATCCTAATATGGTATCAGAGCGGACCCCATGAGACAAGTGTGAGGACTACACCCTACCTAAAAAAAAGAACAAGTGCAAGCACACAAAAGTGGCTGCACTTAAGGGGGGATGTTAGAATAGTCCCATACCGCTGAGCTCTGGGGAGGTCCTGGAGCTTATAAGGTGTGTGGTCCCTTCACCCATTGCCAATTGGTTTTGGGTTGAATACCACACATCCTAATTGGCAATGGGTGAAGGGACCACACACCTTATAAGCTCCAGGACCTCCCCAGAGCTCAGCGGTATGGGACTATTCTAACACAAGCAACTATCAAGCAATAGAGTAAAGTGACTGCTAGTAGTATGAATTCCAAATCATGACGAAATTGAGAAAAAAAATATAGATAAAATACTTGATTTGAACTTACACTGCCAAATAGCATAAATACCCATATATAGGGCAAAGGATGCTTAAAAAGACCCAAGTTCCATATAAGTCTAGGAGCAAATCAAGGGACAGCCCCTTACGGATCCTTGATGCCTAGGTGGCCACATAGGTGCATGCCTTAACAAGTATTTATGTGGAAGGTATATGTTGGTAATTCCAATATCAAGCTCCACAACCAGTGTGTGTGGTTCCTTCTGATGTGCATGATCATTCCTTTTTTATAATGTATTTAAATTTCAATAGGTGTCATTTCAACAAGAGAGAACTAATTCAGAATTTATTAGGGACGAATTGCAATTAATCTACCAATTTACTTATCAGCTACGAGCTTATTACACACTAATTCATTGTAAACTATAATGTGTTTGTATACCTTCCTTTCTCCGTTCTGCATGATTTTTTACTGATATTTCATGCGATGTTGTTTGCATCTAGCTTCACCAACAGGGTTGTGCCTAGGATGAATTATAATGAACATTTATGTTCTTAAGGTAGCCTTAATTTTAGTTTATTTCTGTCATGTGATATTTAGCATACAGATTACATTAGTTTTACTATTTCTACATACTTTTCTAGTGATCACATAGGCAGGGATAACCAAAGTTAGTGCATCTCGTCTAGCCCAATACAGGTAGGCCATAATCCACACACTTTCCTGAATGCCAGCACAAGGGCAATCAGGAGGGAGGCACTCAATATACACAGAACTTGTAGCAAGGACAAATAAAGAAAAACATATATAATAGGAAATGGTGTCACAACTTCACAATTTTTGAAGTGATGGTTTATACTGGATCCAAGAATCACATGTCTAAATTTTAGTTTTTTTTTATAATCTTATGAGGAATCAAAGCTTCTATGTGCATCATGAATAGTAGTAGGAAGAGGAAGTTATAGGGAAGGAGAAGGAGAAGATACATACTGTGAGGGAGTAATTGTTATGCCATAGACCTCGATGTGAACAATTTGTTCCTCCTTTCTGTCGTCAATGCAATCTCATCCTCTTCCTTTAGAGGTTAGTCTGGAATGAAAGACCAATATATTTGGAAGAAAAACAGTAACCAAAACGAACAAAGGTATGCTTATAAGGCATAAAAAAAGAAAAATAATGACAAAACTTACATTTGACATGAGTGAACAAAACGAAAATATAAACGGCCAATCTTTCTTGCATTTTATTCTTGAGTGGTTATATGTAAGAAGATATTATACTATAGTATTTCTGATTATCCTCTCTGTATCACTAGGGTTAATTATTAATTCAGTATAATTCCCATTAAAATTGATATAGATTTCAAAATTTGAAGAAATAGACCATGTGTCTGAGTAAGAGGATGATGCATTTGATTGTGGACCCTGATGTTTTCATCAATGACCATCCCAACTTTCCATCCTCGTATATATTGATATCCCTATTATCTTATTAGTGTGGATAATGGAAATATCAAGTGGAAAATCCATGTTCTTGATGTGAGTGAGGCCCAAGTATTGTATAAAATTATAAATTTTAATTATTATAGATTTATATATAAATTTTCATCTCAATTCAAGTATATTAACAAACATAGAAGTCAGATTTGGGAAGATTTGCTTTGGAGAACTAAAACAAAAAAGTGCAACCACAAGATGGCAGTGACAAGTAGATGATGAGAAGTATGTGTATACTTATTTGAGATACATCAATATTTGTTGGTGAAATTTGCAGAATAATATACAACTGATAATATGCACAAAGTTTGACATGTCCAAATTCTGTCGAGAAAGGCGGTGCATTAAACTTTTTTACCACTCTATCATTCGCAAATAAACATGTAGCCAACCTGACTACTCGCTGAAGTTCACTACCTTTCATGTCGATGGCTTATACATGCCAACGACGTAATATAATAGACACTAAATAAGCATGCCCAGCTCCAGAGTCTTTTATTACCAATGCCAGCTGCACCGCTCATCTATCTATAGAAGCAACATGATTGGTAGTCTGATTAAATAGAGATTTCATACGTATCATGTGGGGGCAAGGAATGAGGTATCCAAATTTGATGCCGTTTCGCCCGCATGGAAACTAAAATTTTTTGAAAATTTGACAAAATTTCAATATAGGCAACCGCACCCGTTTCAACGCATAAATAAACGAATTAATTTATGAAATTTTACATGCGTGATTTCTACACCTAGATGCACCGTTTTATGCAATAAAATTTTTGTGTGGGGGTATGTTGGGGGGGGTCCATGTAGGAGGTAAGGGAACTTTCCTATTTCTTGAGGACTTGGATGAAGGATTTCGATGAGAAAATGTCGGAATTAAGTTATGTAATTTTGCAAGTATGAGCTATATACATGCATGTACTTATTTGTGTTGTAATATCAAATATTGGATTTTGAGGGCATCCCCGTACATTTTACTTGGGTTCATAGTTTGTTGTTGATATTGACTCAATAGTCAATCATTTCATTGATCCAAGAACACTAGTGCAATGTTTTCAAGCTAAACCATTATTTCTTAGTGTGGTTGGCTCCCTAGCACCCTCATTGTCTAATAAACCAACACTAGGATACATGTCGTCCACATTGAAGAAATTAAAAAAGCCTGCATCACATAAGTATTTAATAATTTGAATAGCAAATATTAAAAAATGCAATGCAATCATGATATACTATAAGTATATACTACGTATGAGTACGAAATGGTGAAATAACCCCAATCCCCTTTTACTCTTCAAAAAACAATAACAACAAGGATTGCAATTATTGAAATTTTCATGAAATTTCTGAAGTGTGCACAAAAAACCTTGAAATTGTGAAAATTTGGCGAAATTCATTGAAATCATCGAAATTTTTATCGAAAATTCGATAAATGCAATCTAGTAGTAGATTCGTCCGAAATCGACATAATCACACGTTTTGGTACCACATCCCATTGAAATCGAAATTTTTGACAAATTTAACCAATTTCTATGAAACTTCATTCTTTGGGTGGGGGCATGAAAGTCTTAATGATGCAAAATAATGACTATGCACTTATCAGATTGGAAAATATCATTTAAAATAATCTGAAAGAAGAGGATCCAACAATAAGATATTGAGGGGACAATAACAAGTATAAAAAATTCAAAACCGAAGATATTTGATGCACCAAAATTGATAAAATAAAAATGTGGTTCTTGTTGTGGTTATGTAAAGCATGGAATCATTTGAATTATTTCATCATTGTTAAACTTTACATGCATTTCCTTATAAATTTTGAAGCCCTTTGATATTTTGGAATTTTGTAAATAATAAACAACAAATCCATTGTTGATTGATGTAATTATACAAACATATACAAAATTCAACCTTAACGATATAAAAAGCTTTCTGTTTGTTTACCTGTTGGTGTATGAAATGGTCCCTTGGAGTCCATACTATAGAACTCAAAGTCCTTTGTTGACGCTGCATGTATCAGATAGAATATGTGAGTGAGAAAATTCATATGCAAGTAGGTGAGGAAGAATATCGAATGCAAGAACAGCGGTGCTATGGAGTTAATAACCTCCTATGGTAATTTGATTTATCTTCGAGTTGCTTAATGGCCATCAAATAACCTCCTCTGGTAATTTGATTTATCTTCAGTAGGGTAACGTATCCAAGAGATGGTCATGAGGTGGTAGTCAGTCTCATCCATAACTAATAAGCAATGACACCAATGACGGGTGATTTTCTCATGTTTTTGTTTAGTAGACTGTCAGATTTCTGTAAAGAGACACCTAGGAGAACTAAAAGATAACAAAATACCTAACTCAAAGAACGCACACAGTTTAGAGGAATGCTTTAACACAATTATCTGATTGATGTAAAACTCAGCCACTAAACACCACCATTGCAAAAGTAAACAAGATTATTACGATGTGATTACTGTGATTTCCATGTTGGACACTATGATTACTACAGTTAGAAAGATAAGTCATGTTTGAATATAATAGGAGATGTGTGCCTACAGATTTTTGGGGAAACGACTCTTCCTTAGACTGTTTTTGGGGAGACGTCTATATGCCTACAGAGATACTTATATATTGAAAAATTGGTGTGTGTTTTTGGGTAGCGCCCCTTTCCTCTGCTTCTGCCATTTGGTAAATTCGCTCGGCGGCGCCTACACCCAGTTCATGTCTTGCCTGCCGCCCTAGCAGTTGATTTCTATGTGAATAGAATCTTTCCTCCGCCTGCTACTGGTGCCCTTTGCGAGGAGGATGGCAATGAGAAGAGGAAGGGGAATAAAGTCAGATGAAGGGGAGAAGCATACTACTGTGATTTTAGAGGCCATTGACCCAGATGTGATTCCACCTATTCTTGCCGCCGCCACTTCTAGTTGTCCATTGTAGGATACACAAAGGATTCGTGGTATGGGTGGCAATGACTAGATTAGAGAAAAGGAAAAGGGCAACAATCGATTACATGGGGAACACAACATAAAAGAATTCCTCCGAAGACGCATCTGCCAAATTTTGACCCCACCAATAACATAGAAACATGCATAATATTGTATTCAAAATTTTTGATGATATTATGGGAAAAGTAAAAGCTAGAAAATATTAACAGCAAAATTGGGATAGTATCCACGGCAGTAGAAAGATTTGTCTTTGATTGGATAAAACAATAATCAAAACAAAATCAGTTTGTTTCTTTTGGAATTATTTACGGCAACAAATTTTACTCGTCACTACTTTTTTCGTGAATGCATTGTCCTCATTCATCGCCCCATCCCTAAGATAAAATGTTTAGGTTGGTGCTCTAGTCCAGTTACTGGAATACAATAGAGTATTAATAAAATAAGATTTGAAGGGTAGTTTCCTAGAACTACTACCTTTACCTTGGTATGTCACACCATTTCAAAATTACTCGCAAAACATGGTTGGACTTGGTGTCTAGCTTGATTATATCACATGGACCATTTTTTGTTGGAATAACTATGCTTCTACCCATGTAGTCAACCCCAACATGGTTGAGGATGAGGCTTAGATGATGATTTTGAATAGCTATTCTACCATCATCCACCACAGATTTTTTCTTCCTCGCCAACTTAGAATCTCTCCCTGCATATAGCACCCAGTCACCTTCCTCGAGTCCCATTCTAGCCATCACCCCCTTGATTTCCTCCAACATTTTGCCTCCCCTTACATGCCAACAGCCGGTGGGTCGGGTGAGTCATTGGTATTGTTGATAATTTCCCAATAGCTAGTGGTGCGCACAGCCCCACTAGTTGTGGATGGAGGGGAGACAGGGAAGGATATTGGGGAAAAGAGGCATGGTTACATGGGATGGCAGCAATATGCGATATGGGACAGAGACGAACAATGCAGAAGGCGGATGGAAGTGGCAGCATGGAGGGTAATGTCTACAGTGGGGTGGGAAGGACAATGAGTCAACAACAAAAGATGGCAGAGGGGGGTTCTCGGTTGGGGAGAAAGAACCACCCATCAGGGGAGGTTAGAGTACAGATTATAGAAAATATCCCACATGACATTTTGAACCCAAATACTAGGTTGTTCATTATTGACATATTCAAACATTATATTTGAGTGTTAAGGTAACGATTGAGTTTTCAAACAGAAGGGACACAAATTAGTACTCTCCATTATCTCAGAATAAACAAGGGATTCTGATCAGAAAATTTCTAGTTGGGATTTCTACAAGTCGGAAATGAGATTTCTTATTATTGGATAATGAAAAAGAATACAGGGGGCTCTCTTTTATAAGACAAGAGAGTGTACAGAATTTAGAGATAACCCATATGGGATAAAGAGTAAAAGAGAAAAAAACAATAAGTAAAATACACAAAGTAAAGAAAAGCAGTAAAGTGTATATACTAATGCTCCCCCTCAAGCTGGAGCGTAGATATTAATCATGCCCAGCTTGGATGTCATAGTAGAAAATCTCGTCTTTGGAAGAATCTTAGTGAATATGTCAGCCACCTGATCAGAAGTATGTATGTAGGGAGTAGATATCTGGCTAGATACGACAACTTTGCGAATAAAATGGCAGTCAACCTCAACGTGTTTAGTTCGCTCATGAAAAGTAGGATTAGTGGCAATAAATGTTGCAGCTTTGTTGTCACAACACATCGGAATAGGAGAGAAATCAGAAATACCAAAATCCTTCAGCAGGCTCCGAATCCAAAATAGCTCATAAGTAGTATGCGCCATGGCGCGATATTCAGCTTCAGCCTTCAGCACTTGAGCGAGCAACCACAGTCTGTTGCTTGCTTCGCCAAGTAACAAGGTTTCCTCCCACAAATGTATAGTAGCCAGAAGTGGAGCGTCGGTCAAGCTTGCTCCCAGCTTAGTCAGAATCAGAATAACCAAGGAGTTTACAGTGACCATGAATCTTATATAGCAAGCCTTTCCCAGGAGATCTCTTCATATTTAAGAATGTGGCAAACAACGTCCCAGTGACATTGTCGGGGTTTATCCAGATATCTACTAATAAGCCCGACAGCAGAAGTAATATCATCTCGTGTAACAGTCAGATAAATAAGCTTACCAACCATGTGTCGATATTGATGATGGTCAGGATAGGCAGGAGAGTTCTCATCATCCCAGTCAGTATTTGGATCTAGAGGTGTGCTAGCAGGCTTAGCACCTAGAAGTCTAGTTTAAGAAAGCAGATCCAGAACATATTTGTGTTGAGACAAACAAAGATCAGAAGAGGACCACGAAACTTCAATCCCAAGAAAATACCGCAGAGAGCCAAGGTCTTTGGTAACAAAGTGTTTCTCCAGATAGCACTTGGTAGCCTGAATGCCTGCAGGATCACTCCATGAGAGAATGATGTCATCAACATATACAATAAGGATAACAATTCCAGCAATAGTATTTTTGGCAAAAACGGAGTGATATGACTGGGAGCGTCTCAAAGAAAATTTCTGAAGAATAGTACTCAGTTTATCAAACCAAGCACGGGGACTCTGTTTCAAACCATAAATAGCCTTCTTCAGCCTGCAGACCTTAGAGGACTCCCCCTGAAGCACAAATCCCGAGGGTTGTTCCATGTAGACCTCCTCATGTAGGTCCCCCTACAGAAAAGCATTCTTTACATCAAGTTGATACAAGGGCCAATCAGAATTAATAGAAACAGAAATAAGAATCCGTACAGAGTTCAGCCGAGCCATAGGAGAAAAATTCACAAAGTAATCGACCCCGTAAGTTTGTGTATAACCTTTAGCAACAAGTCTCGCCTTCATCCGTTCAACTGTGCCATCCGGTTGATATTTGACAGTAAATACCCAACGACAACCAACTGGAGAGCAATCTATAGGAGGATCAACCAGCTGCCAGGTGTTGCGTTCAGTAAGAGCTTGCATTTCAGCTTCCATAGCTTGACGCCAAGCAAGATGTTTAAGAGCCTGAGAAGCATTTTTAGGAATAGATATATTAGAAAGAGCAGCAATAAAATTTGCAAAATTAGTCCCCAGATTATCAGTAGTACAGAAATTTCCAGTAGGATGTTTAGTGCAAGTTCTAGTTCCTTTCCTCAAGATGATAGGAACATCAAGATCAGAGAATACATGTGGTGGTGTTTGATCTAGCACGGAGGATGAAGACGTTGGAGGGCCATACACGGAGTTGTTGTCTTCTGTCTTCTGTCTTCTGTTATATACCTTTAGAGGCGGCTTTTCAGTAGGAGAAGCAGTATCAGCAGTATCATCCATGATAGGTAAAGGTGTGTCCAGTAATAAGTCCGATGAAAGAGCTGACCCGGCAGACGAGTAAAAGGGCATATGCTCAAAGAAAACAACATCAGCAGATACAAACCATTTTTTTGACACAGGATCATAACAACGGTATCCTTTCTGAGTGCGCGAGTACCCTAGGAAGACACACTTAGTCGCTCTGGGATCAAATTTGGTTAGACCGGGACGAAGGTTTTTGACAAAGCAGGTGCTCCCAAAGATACGCGGAGGCACAGAAAAAAGGGGCGCATCCGGAAACAGAATCTGATATGGAACTTGATTTCCAAGCACATAAGAGGGCATGCGGTTAATTAGGTAACAAGCAGTAGAGATAGCCTCAGGCCAAAAATACTGGGGAACATGATAATGAAACAGTAAAGTGCATGCAACTTCAAGGACGTGGCGATTTTTGCGTTCAGCGACTCCATTTTGTTGTGGCGTGTAAGCACAGGAAGTTTGGTGTATGGCACAAATTCTAAGGCATTATCAGTTTGAAAAATTTTAATGGGTTTAGCAAATTGGGTTCGAATCTCAACAAAGAAAGCAGTGATGTTGTCAAGAATAGTAGACCTGTCTTTTAGCAAAAACAACCAGGTGGTTCTAGAAAAACCATCAATAAAACTCAGAAAATATCAAAATCTAGAAGTACTCAGCACAGAACAGGGTCCCCATACATCGGCATGAATAATGTCAAAAAGCTGTTTAGAGCTGATACATGATTTTTTGGAAAAGGATGCTCGGGTTTGTTTGCCCAGTTGGCAAGTCTCACAATGAAAAACAAAATCTAATACATCAGGTAATAACTGTTTCAGCTTCACTGCAGAAGGATGTCCTAAGCGATCGTGCCACTGGATGCCCGTCACAGAAGATGTCAAATATGTTGTGGTCTTCGGAACGTCCAGGTAGTATAGCTTGTATGGTCCCTCATAGCCCAAACCAATCGTCGTCCTCGTGCACAGATCCTAAAAAATAACACCATTCGGGTCAAACGTAATCGAGCAACGAAGGCTCTTCACAGTTCTATTGACAGATAGAAAATTAATAGAAAACTTAGGAACATAAAGAGTAGACCGCAGAGGAAGGCAACCAGTAGTACAGATATCACCAATTCCAATAATCGGTGTCTTAGATCCATCATCCAGTGTAAAAGGAGGTATAATAGAAGTATTTTGTAGTTTAGAAAATAAAGCAGGATTGCCAGAAATATGAGATGTCGCACCAGAATCAATCACCCATAAAGTTTTACCATACTGTGATAGGAGGGCGGTACTACCATCAGTAGAGGCTTCAGCAGAAGAAGCAAGACGAGCCTGGAGAAGTTTCTCGAATTCTGACCATATCCAATCAGCAGAAGGCAAAGTAGAGGTAGTAGCAGTCCCAGGATGATTCGTCGTGACTTGGTTTGCCCGGGCGGGCTTGCCATGCTTGATCCAGCAGCGGTCTTCAGTGTGGTTTGTCCGCTTGCAGGTGTAGAAATGGGGTTCAATAGATTCAACGCCAGAGCCACGTCCAGGTGCAGTAGAGCATCCACGTCCACGGCCCCGACCATGACCGCGACTGCGGAAGGAGTCGCCAGTGCGAACAGCGAGGGCTGCTCCATCAGAAGTGTCAGGAAGATGCTGAGAAACAAATGGTAGACGTTGAACCCTTTTCAAAACATCTCGTAGGGTGGGCAAAGGATCACTGGATAGGATCTGATCAACAACGCCAGCGAAGGAAGAAGGTAGACCAGCGAGGAACTGAACAAGCATAAGTTCATTCCGTTGACGCTGAACTTCAGTGATGTCGGCAGAAAGAGGATGATACACCTGGAATTCATCCCAGAGAGCACAACAACTGTTGTAGTAGTCCTCAATAGAGTTCATGGTAGTAAATTCCTGTTTGGCCAGTTGCTTGAAGATTTCAAAAACCTTCTTGGGATTTTGCTGATGAGAGTAGACGTGGGAAAGTTGATCCCACATCTCCTTTGCAGTCTGGAGGTGAAGAAGAGAGTGGATGATCTTTGGCTCGACAATGTTAACCATCCATGTCATAACACCGTAGTCCTCCTTGGACCAGAGATCGTAGGCATGCTTGGTTTTTTCATTAGCATCAGCAGCGGGGACCGTCGGTCCCTTGGTAGATAGATGAGAGTAGCGCCCTTGTGCTTTAACATAGAGCGTAAAGGAAGCCGCCCAGAGGTGATAGTTGGAGTTATCCAACTTCACAGTGGTAACACACAAAGTCCATGGAAGATCAGGAGTCGCCATCGGAAGATGGAGACAGAGGTAGAAGCACAGGCACAGAGGGCAGCAGAGGTCAGTAGTAGCAGCAGAAGTCAACAAAAGTCCAGTGCATGGACTAGTAGTAGAGGGCAGAAGATTCACGCATGGATCTTAGAAAAACCCACGTAGGGGCAACAGATAGAGATAAAAAACCTACGCCAGCATGGAGGATAAATCACTCCACCATGAGACGTAGGTAGACATAGAAGGAGAAGGCGTTTACACCGTCAACGTGCCAGAACTAGAAAAGGTCGGGGCTGTCCGGAGATTTTTGGAAAGCGAAACGGAGCACGAAAGAGAGACTTGTGGTAGATTAGGCCACCAGGATAAGAGATATTAGGGGTTTGGAGGTTGGTGGAGGGATTGGTGGGGTGGAGGAGCGGCGAGGAGTGGCTGGTGGGGGGCGGCAGCAGTGCTGTCCAGCGATGGCAGGGGGTGGCATCGTGGGGAGAAGGGGGGTTAGGCGGCGTGGGCTGATGGTGGAGGGAAGCTAGGCGGCGGTGGGGAGAGGTGAGGAGAAGGAGAGGAGCAGTGGGGGGGTGCGTGGAGGAGAGGGAGGTGGGCTGCGACAGCAAGCGAGAGAGAAGGAGAGGGTGGCGGCGGTTAGGGTTGGTGAAGATGGCGGCTAGGGTTGGTGGGAATAGGATTAAGGGGGATCGACCCGCTCTGATACCATCTACAAGTCGGAAATGAGATTGCTTATTATTGGATAATAAAAAGAATACAGGGGGCTCTCTTTTATAAGACAGGAGAGTGTACAAAATTTAGAGATAACCCATATGGGATAAAGAGTAAAAGAGAAAAATCAATAAGTAAAATACACTAAGTAAAGAAAAGCAGTAAAGTGTATGTACTAATAGGATTGAAGTTTGAATTTGGTTCCATGAACAAAAACTTCTTGTTAATTGCCTAACTTTTTATCATCTAGCTTAGATATTGTAGTAATAGCATCTTTAAGTGAGTGAAGCTCTCAACCAGATGAAAGTATATAAAGTGACTAATGGAATAAGCATGTCACTTGGTCCTGTCAGCAGATTTTAAATTCTCCATATGGACCAAGTGTCACACCATAGAAGACAAGAATATGAGAATTTAAGTAAATGTGGAAGCAGATGAATACTTTGCAGAGCCAACTTAGAAATTCCTTATTTGAAACGTCTGGTATAATAGAAGATGGCTACTTGTTTTATTAGATAAGAGGAGTCCCCCTCCTTATATAGGAGAAGGGGGAAGCATACATGACACAACCTAAACTTAATGGGCCAAGATATATATGGGCCCATATTACAAAGACACTTAATAACATAAATAAACATACTCTCTAATACTCCCCCTCAAGTTGGAGTTGGGAGAATCCCAAATTAGCTTGCAAACAGAGAGTCAGACTAAACACAAAGAGACAGAAATAAAAAGATAAAATCAAGCCCTTACAAGAATTTCTCCCCCTCAATGTTACAATAAATCACTCAAGCACTCAAATACTCACAGACTCCCCCTCAAGTAGATACTCCAAAGCAACAAGATATGTAGGCAGGCATGGAGGCTTCTTGATCATCATTATGGCATCTGGAATAAAAGAAAGAGCAGTGGATAGGCACCAAGATCTTCATCACAGTCGTCGTTGTAGTAGCCAGAAAGTACTGGATCAAAAGTCCTAGAGTGCTAGGTCACAAGTCAATGTGCAAACCAAGCACGGACGAGCCAGAGAATACTGACACACAGAAGCAGAAAGTCGACATGCAAACAAGGCACGAACAAGTAAAAAGGTCAACATGCGCAAAACATGGACAATGTCAACATGCAAACAAAGCACGAAAAACCCAAAGAGTGCTGGAACACAATAGAAGAGAGTCGACATGTCAAAACACGGACATGCCAGAGAGTGTTGGAACACAGAAGTAGAAAGACGACATGCATAAAGCACAGACAAAGTCTACGTGGAAATAAAGCACGGCAAATAGCAGGATGTCAAGACGACGTAGCTGGATAGAAGACCATTAGCATAAGCAAGCAGTAGACATAAAGCTCCAGATAATAAGCTCTCCAAGAAGTATATAAAAGATTTTTGAGATGTAAATATTAAAACTAGAAGTCCATGAATCCCCTAAAGAAGGTAGCACTTGGCAACAAAAAAAAATTCTCTGCTTGATGAAGATGAGATTGATGCAGAAGCATTCATAGTAGAATAAATACTCCATGGAATACAATATATGAAGCGGTCGTGAATATCCCGCTATTGTAGATTCCATGCATCTGCTTGCACTTATCTTAAATTTGCATTTTTTTATTTCCTTAAAAGAACTTGGTTTTTGACGGTTCTCGTCCAAAGTATTTTGACCCTTGATCGGCAATGGAATAAAGACACAATTCGATGATTGTTCCTTGCCCTCGATCAACTGAATATGTGTTGTTGTTAGTTAAGGAAGATGGAGGGGCTGAACAAGCGGAAGGTAGCAAAGAGAAAAAAAGGAAATTGCGACCGGAAAGGAAAGTCATGATTGAAACAGAAAGTATAGAGAAGACAGTATATGCTCCAGGAACATGTGTCCTTCTCGTCACCATGAATCATAATTTCTTTTCTTCAGGGGGAGTAGCAAGCCGATTGGATTCCAGAGGAGCAAGTTGCCACTCGCTCCCACCGCTTACCCTTTCTCGGACAGTAGGACCCGAAGCCACCTAAAAGGAAGGGGCCAGACGCACCAGGAGACTACCAGAACTGTCGTTGCAGTTACTTTGCGCGTGAGAGTGAGATTTGTGCGGGCAAGGGACGCCGCTCGAGTGAGGGGGCAAGCGTCAGCGTCTAACAGTAAATAGCCAGTGCCGGCGGCGGTGCTCCAGTAGACAGTAATTCGCTAGCTAGATGGATGTGCGGCAGGGTTGGTGAGCGGATTCTGGGGCTTGTAGGATGTGACAGGGTATAGGGTGTTGGAGGCTGGAAGTAGGTTGCTTGCTGGTAGTTGACAACCGCGGAAGGTTGTGCCGTATCGCAAAGCAGTCGGGGTAGGGTCGAGATTTAAAGAAGGGGATGACCGGAAGTACAAGACAGAAAGATTGGCTAGATCTTCTAAGAAAAGGAAAAAATAAAAGGAAAAAGTTAGGGATTCGGTAGACAATAACAGGCAGGGAAGAAATTGGCGAAAAATGGTTCCTTTAGATTAGGATTGGATCACTTCTTTAATACCATCTGGAATAATAGAAGACGGCTACTTGTTGTATTAGATAAGAGGAGTCCCCCTCCTTATATAGGAGAAAGGGGGAAGCATACATGACACAACCTAAACCTAATGGGCCAAGAAATACTTGGGCCCATATTACAAAGACACTTAATAACATAAATAAACAGACTCTATAATAAAACGGTATAGTGATCCTACTGTTCAAGTGGCATTATCATCTAATAATTTCAAAGAGCAAATCATTTCTTCCTACATAAGATGATTTGAAATAAGTGTTTCTATGCCCAAAAAAAAATTGAAAACAGATGCTCATTTAGAGATAACATTGAAGCTTTTCAATGACTAAGTCGTCCTTATTATAATTGCAAAATTGAACATAGCACAAAATAAAAAGGCAAAATGCTCACCTATCCATTATTGTGAGGAGCTGTATGTCAGACATCCTGTGCCCGTTCAAGTAAACATGATGCACAAAGTTCTCAAAACACCAAGGTGCAGAGAAGTTTTGCGCTTTCCAAGCTTCATAAAACTGCAGGAAAGGTCAGATGTACTTCATCTAGTGCTCCTAGACTGTAAGCAGAAGTGACGAAAAGCCTGAGGTGAAGCATTTGGCTCTCGAGATTTTAGCATGATGAAATGACAATCGATGTACTAACATTGCAATATAACGTCATAAGATATGTAATAGCATCATTATGTTATGATGTCAATGTCATCCAACTTATATTGCTCATTGTCACTATATCCAAGCATCATTATCCTCATAGTATGGGTTAAATCTGTGAGGCAGTCCAGCTGTAACATGTATTCCATGCAATTAGGAGGGGTCTAAGATCATAATATCCTTACAATTATGATCTTAGTTCTCATCAAGGAAGCATGGACACTTCTAGACAGCCCCCGTGTCCGTGTCGGACACATTTTGGACACAGTGACTTCCTGGACACGGCCCAAAACGTTTTGGACTCGGACACGGACACTTCCCGGACACGGCCCAAAACGTTTTGGACATGGCTGGGACGTGACCAGTTCATTTTGGATTTTTTTCTGCACCCCAAACACAGCTGGGCAGTGCCTAGATGTTTCTGTAATAGCCTATTTTACAATGCAAAAGTTGAATATACAGCTACTGTTTATGGCGTATTACTGAGAAAATGTAACATAGAGCTGAGATCTGATCACAATTACAAGCAAATTTGTTGAAAAAAAAATATGTAAAGTCTAAGTTGAATCAGATATTCTGAATCAAATTATGGTCTAATCAGTTGGTTAAATGAGTACCATGAACTCATATATAAATATTTTGTAATATATATTTACAAAAAATACATGTTAAGTTTTCTTCTTGACATTGTTTCTACTACACACACAAAGACACGCCTCGATATGCATATAGGATTATATATATATATATATATATATATATATATTAATCTGGACAAAAAATAAATTCCAGTTCAGACATCATACACCCACATATATGGATATATTATAAAATATTTTTCGCTCATCCAATGTCGTGTCCGTATCCTGCATTTTTGAAATTTGTCGTGTCCGTGTCAGTGCCCCAGCCTAGAAAGGTGTTTGTGCTTCCTTGGTTTTCATACTTACATATTTGAGTATAAATAACAATTACTTTGTTGTCATACTTACAGGTTTGAGTATAAATTACAATAAACTTGTCAGATATAATTCCTAAGAAAAAAATACAAATGCTCTTTTGCAGGAGGAACAAAAGCAATGGAGTGGTGCTTTCTACCATACAATTTACCCTTCAAAATTCATCCCAAACTGCATCTCAACCAAGATGCCACTAATAATCACACTGAGATGGTTATCAATGCCGCAATGAGTTGGTTAATCCCATCTAATATTAGCAATCAGGAACAGTCATCATCTAAAATAAAATAAAATTATCGTATGGATCAAATTAACAAAGACGTCATTCTCACCTCGGTTTGCTGTAAAAACTGAACATGGTTTGGATCGAAGCAACAAGCACCCTAAAATGCATCTTGTGGCTGGATGTTATAGAGGGTGAAATCAGCCTCAACTGGCATACAGGCTGCCTGCTGTCTTTGTCATAGAGAATTTCACTGGATTTATCCTAGCACTGTTGTTGAGCTAATTGATAAAGACAATTTAACTTGGAAACCAGAGGTGTTGAGTCCTTTCAATGTTGAACTTATTCCAATTATCCAAAAAATCCCCATTATAACCTTATAAGAAAAATATGTGTACTACTATCCGTCCCTAAATGGACTTTTCACTGTAAAAAGTGACAACTGGCTGGGCTGTAGCAGCCACACATCAGAGTGAATGAACATGAATGGGCAAATGCAGCAGACAATTTGGAACCCAATTGAAATGCTTACATATATTTCAAAATCTTCCTACCAAAGTCAACCTCATATCTGGGCAGGGGCGTATCTAGGCGGGGGCAACTGGGGTTGAAGCCCCCCCCACACCCAAATCAAGATGCATGTATTTATACATTTATATCATGGCCAAAATACTATATATAGAATATTTTCTGGTATAATTTCAAGTAAATTTCTAGCTGAATTGGTATCGGGATATTATTTGTAGACAAGTTGCACAGGTTAAAATCTCACCTAAAGCATTTTTTTCGAGCGCATTAAACTCAGCCCCCGTTATGGTTATGTTAACATATATTCATGTTTTATATATTCTGTTAGTTGTTTTGTTATTTCCATATTATCTGTGGACCTCTCGGTAAATGTTTCAGTGTTATATATATGAGGGTGCACACATTGTGCAACCCTACGCTTCCCAAAACTGCTTTGTGCTTCACATGGTATCAGAGCAGTAGATCCAGCCGCCACCCTCCCACCCCTCTCTCTCTCTTCTCCGCCCCCCCCCCCGGCCGCCCGTAGCCGCCCAGCAGCCGGCCGCCGCCGGGCAGCGCCGCGCCGCGTCGAGCAGCAGCCGCCGGGCTCGCCGCCGGGGCCGGGCGCCCACTCCGCCGCAGGGGGCGGTGCGCCTCCGCGGTCCTAGCCGCCGGTACGTTGGCTCCGTGAAGTTCTACAGCGGTCCGGTGGCTTGAAGTTGGTGTGACGTAGATCGTTTTTCGGTCTTTTGCCTGCCTGCCCGTGTAGGCCGTTGTGCCACCGGGTTCTGTTCTGCGCTTCGACGTAGACCGTATGTGAGAGGTCTTCTCTGTTGTTTTGTGCCTGCTGTGCCTGCCTGACGGCATAGACCGTCTCCTGCCTGATCGTGCATGTTACTTCTGTGCCTACTGCTCACATGGCGTCCTCGAGTGATGACTTCCGCCGTCAGGTTACCGCTGTGAAGCTTGATGGGCGCAATTATCCGCATTGGGTCTGCTCCATGACGATCTATGCCAGATCTCAGGGCAAGTACTCTCATCTTACCCGTGTTGGTCCGCCAGCACCCGCAGAGGACGCTGATGCTAAAGATGTGAAGGCGTATGACGACTAGGTTCGTGACGACTCCACTGTGATGACCTGGATTCTCAACAGCAGCATTGAGAAGATTAGCGTCACACTTCTTCACCTAACTACGGCGAAGCAGATGTGGGATCAGCTCGCCGGTACATACTCGCATAGTCAGAACCCCAAGAAGGTGTTTGACATCACCAAGCAGCTGGGACGTCTACAGTTCACGGGGACAGACATTGCGAATTACTTCTCTGACTTCACTGCATTATGGGGTGAACTGGAATCCTATCATCCTCTCTCCACGGACCTGGCTACCATGCAGCGTCAACGCCAGGAGCTTCAGTTAGTCTAGTTTCTTTGTGGACTGCACGAGTCCTACACTGGAGTTGTGGACCAGATCTTAGCCAGTGACCCTCTGCCGTCACTACAGAGTGCCTACAAACGCCTTCAACGTTTGCCTTCGTCTTCATCGTCTCTGACTACTGATGTTGGGGACTCTTCGGCTCTTGTTGCAGCATCTGGTCATGGCTGTTGTCATGGCCGTGGTCGCTTTACTGACAGCCGTCCTCCCCTGGGTGGAGGACGAGGACGGGATGCTCCTGGTCGTGGAGCCTCTTCTACTGCCCCTACTGCTGGTGCGCGTCCTCCGTCAGGACAGCGCCTTTGTACCTTCTGTGGCCGGTCCAACCATATTGAAGAAAAATGCTGGGAAAAATATGGTAAGCCGGCGTGGGCCAATGCAGCTGCTGACTCCACTACTCCTGCATCATAAGGAACGACTCAGCCTACTGACTCTGCCTCCTCGGGTGCGACTGCTGACTTACATCCGTGCTGAGGTGGAGCATCTTCTTCTTGAGCGAGATGGTGCGTCGTCTCAAGCTTCGACTAGTGGAGCTCATGCCGCAGCTTATTCTGGTTATGACACTGCCTTCCTGAGCTCTTCTTCTACTCCTGGTAATACTAAGTGGGTCATCGACTCCGGTGCCTCTTCACATATTTCTGGAAATCGATCACTGTTTCACAAATTATATAAACCTGCTCGACCCTCATCTGTTATGCTGGCTGATGGTTCCAAGTCCGCGGTGTCTGGAGTAGGGGATATTGTTTCTGACTTTCTGCTGAAATCTGCCTTATATGTGCCTAGATTTCCTTTGAATCTGTTGTCTTTCAGCAAGATATTGCGAAGCCTACAGTGTAGTCTGGCTTTTATTCCTGGTTCATGTGTTTTTCAGGACCTTCGCACGAGGATGAAGATTGGTGGGGGGTATGAAGGTGCTGATGGTCTGTTCTATCTGGACCATTTGCCCAAAGCAGCTAAAGCATCTGTGACTCCTGCATTATCTACCTCAGTTTCTGCATTACAGTGGCACTACCGGCTGGGCCATCCATCATCTGAAAAGCTTCGACACTTAGTTTCTGATATTGGCATTTGTAGTTTTCAGTGCGAGTCATGTCAACTTGGAAAGCAGACTAGAGTTGTTTATCCTAGACGCAGTCAGATTAGCAGTAAAAATATGTTTGATATAGTGCATTCTGATGTATGGGGACCTTATCATGTGCCGAGTCTATCTGGTCATAAGTATTTTATTCTGTTTATTGATGATTTTTCAAGGACTACTTGGTTGTTTATGATGAAAAGTAGGTCCGAAGTTTTGTCTATTATCAAGTTCTTTTTTGCTGAAATAAAAACACAATATGGTGTGCCTGTCAAAATTTTTTGTACTGATAATGCACTGGAATTTGTTAAAAAAGATGTGGATATTTTTTGTAAATCTGTGGGTACAATACATCAGACCTCCTGTGCTTATACACCTCAGCAAAATGGTGTGGTTGAGCGTAAAAATAGACATGTATTAGAGGTGGCTAGAACTATTATGATGCATGCACATGTTCCTCGCTCGTTTTGGCCTGAGGCTATATTGACTGCTTGTTTTCTAATAAATAGAATGCCATCATCTGTGATTGGAAACAAAATACCTATTCAAGTTCTTCAACCCAATATTCAGATATTTACTGTGCCTCCTCAGATCTTTGGATGTACCTGTTTTGTAAGGTTACTTGGACCTACTTCTGATAAACTGTCTCCTCGTGCTGAGAAGTGCATTTTTTTGGGATATTCTCGTACCCAGAAGGGATACAGGTGTTACAGTCCTACTGTAAGGAAATGGTATACTAGCAGTGATGTAGTTTTCTTTGAGGATACCCCTTACTACTCTACTCGTGGTGACAGTTTACAGTCTGATCTTATTGCCTCTCCTTTACCTGTTACTCCTGATTGTGTGCCTGATACTACTGATAAAGTCACTACTGAGGATGCTAAGCCTCCTCTTATAGTTTATCAACGCAGGAACAGAGCACCTTCTACTCAAGAAACCCCCCATGAAAACCAATCTTCACCTCCAGAAGGTTCTACTACACCTGAGGTACATTCTGATCTTAATTTACACATTGCTCTTAGAAAGGGTACTCGTTCCTGCACATCACACAGTATTGCTCAGTTTGTTTCTACTGATCATCTGAATGTTCATTCTAGCAATTTTGTATATGCCTTATCTGTTGTTGCTGTTCCAAAGAATATCCAGGATGCTCTACATAGTACTGGATGGTTGTCTGCTATGAAGGAGGAGATGTTGGCTCTTGCTGAACGAGATACTTGGGAGCTGGTGGATCCACCTCCTCAGTGTAAACCTGTAGGTTGCAGATGGGTGTATGTTGTGAAATATCAACCTGACGGCACTATTGAAAGGCTGAAGGCACGATTAGTTGCTAAAGGCTACACCCAAACATATGGTATTGACTATTTTGAGACTTTCTCTCCTGTTGCTCGTCTTAATTCTATCAGAATTCTTCTGTCTGTTGCTGTTAATCTCGACTGGCCACTGTTGCAACTAGATGTGAATAATGCCTTCTTGTATGACGATTTACAAGAAGAAGTCTATATGGAGCAACCTCCTGGGTTTGTTGCTCAGGGGGAGTCTCACAAAGTTTGCAGGTTAAAGAAGTCTATTTATGGGCTTAAGCAGAGTCCCCGGGCCTGGTTTGATAAATTGAGCAAAATTATGATTGATTTTGGATTTCTGCGATCTCAGGTGGATCATTCTGTTTTCACCAAGAAGACTTCAGCTGGTATTATTATTCTGATTGTCTATGTTGATGATATTATCATATCTGGCAGTGATTCTCTTGGTATTCAGACTACTAAATCTCATCTTGGCAAACACTTTGCTACCAAAGATTTGGGCAAACTTCGATATTTTCTGGGCATAGAAGTTTCTAGAAATTCTAATGCTCTTGTGTTGTCTCAGCGAAAATATGTCCTAGACATACTGCAGGAGACTGGTATGTTGGGGGTGAGGCCTGCTGATATTCCTCTAGATCCTAATGTAAATTGGGATGATGACTCTTCTCCTCTCTTTACTGATCATAAAAAGTACAGGAGGCTGATTGGTAAACTCATTTATTTGACTGTCACCAGAGCTGACATTTCTACTGCAGTGGGTCTTCTTAGCAGGTACCTTGATAAACCCAGACAGTGTCACTGGGATGCTCTTTGTCAGATTCTACGATATTTGAAGAAGTATCCTGGCAAGGGACTTCACTACAGGAAGCATGGACACTGTTCTCTTGAAGGGTACTCTGATTCTGATTATGCAGGCAGCAGAGTTGACAGAAAATCTACTTCTGGGTATTGTACGTATGTTGGAGGAAATCTTGTTACCTGGAGGAGTAAAAAACAAAATGTTGTGGCCAGGTCCAGTGCTGAAGCTGAATATAGGGCCATGGCCCATACTGCCTGTGAATTGTTGTGGGTGCGCTCTCTGTTAAAAGAGTTCGGGGTTGACTCCTCTTCTGCTATACCTATGCACTGTGATAATAAAGTTGCTATCTTCATTGCGAATAATCCAATTTATCATGAGCGCACTAAACACATTGAAGTAGATTGTCATTTTATTCGGGAATCCATTCTGACGGGCAAGATCTGCACTCCCTTCACTCGTTCTGAAGACCAAGTTGCTGACATCTTCACCAAGCTGCTGGCGAAGAAGCAATTCTGCACACTGACGGACAAGTTGGGCATGATTGATATCTATGCTCCAACTTGAGGGGGAGTGTTAACATATATTCCTGTTTTATATATTCTGTTAGTTGTTTTGTTATTTCCATATTATCTGTGGACCTCTCTGTAAATGTTTCAGTGTTATATATATGAGGGTGCACACATTGTGCAACGCTACGCTTCCCAAAACTGCTTTGTGTTTCACAGGTTAATATGAAGCCCTTCAAACTCAGAGCCCCCCCCCACACACACTGTCATTATCTGGATCCGCCCCTGTATCTAGGCATCAAGTGAGATTGATATCTGTGAAGTATGTAAAATTGATCCTGAGACGACCTGCCACTCCCTGCTGGAAATCAAACTCATCTTGAGTGATCAATACAGTTATAGGTACAGTGTGAATCTATACCTGAAGAGTTCAGGCCATCATTAGCACGTGTTAGATTACCAAACAATGAGATTTACAAAAAAAACATACATACTAAAGCAACAGGACATAAGTCAAGGAGGTTAGAAAGCAAAATATACATAACTGACTAGACAACTAAAACTCTGCTTGAACAGTCCTAGGCATCACATATAGTGTAAGAAGAAATGAAGAAAGGAAGAAGACAGGAACACCGATCACATGTCGGCTGCAAGATGCAGTAAACGTGAGTAGGGCTTGAGCCTACACACTTGTAAATATATATTAGGGTAAGTACATGAGGTACAAAGAGAGAAAAAGAATAAAAAATAAATTTCATAAGCAAAATAGAGTTGTCGCTGGATTGTCGTTCCGCCGCTGTGCCGGTGTCGATACCATCGACATGAGTGTCGATGGTATCGACAGAACATTGTCTTGCGCCTGAACCAATCTCGATACCATCGACATGTGTGTCGATAGTATCGACCGAGATGCAGGTGCCTTCAACTTGAACCTGAACTGATCTCGATACTATCGACAGAGTGTCGATAGTATCAACCGGGATGCAGGTTGCTTCACACTCCCCCTCAAGCTGGAGAGTACACATCGTGTATGCCCAGCTTGCTGCAGAGTCTCTGAAAGATTGTTGAACCCAAAGGCTTTGTCAGAATATCTGCTAGTTGATCTTCAGATCTGACATATGGAGTCACAATAGTGTCGTCTTTTATTTGATCACGAATAAAATGGCAATCAACCTCTATGTGTTTTGTACGCTCATGAAAGATAGGATTCCTGGCAATGTGCATAGCAGATTGATTGTCACACTTGAGCTCCATAGAAGGTAGAAGAGAAATTTGTAATTCAGATAAAACAGATTTGACCCATTTTAATTCACAGCATGCATGGGCCATAGCACGGTATTCAGCCTCAGTGCTAGATCTAGCAACGACATGTTGCTTCTTACTTTTCCATGTGATAAGATGATCACCTAGAAAGGTACAATAGCCTGATGTAGATCTCCTATCAGTATGATCACCAGCCCAGTCAGCATATGAATATCCTGTGAGAGACAGAGTAGATGGAGGTGCCTTTGGTCTAGAATATGTAATACCCTTACTGGGAGCATTTTTTAGATACCTCAGAATTCTACAGACTGCTGTCCAGTGTGACTGTCGCGGAGAATGCATATATTGGCTGACCACGCCCACAGCAAATGAAATATCAGGTCGGGTGACTGTTAGATATATTAACTTACCCACTATTCTCCTGTAATATTCTGGATCTTGATACTCAGCATCATCAACCACCTCTTTGATGTGATAATCAATTGGGGTAGATACCGGTTTAGATTCAGCCATGCCTGTCTCCTGTAACAAATCAAGCACATATTTCCTCTGAGATAAATTGACACCTGCATGAGATCTAAGCACTTCAATGCCTAGAAAGTATCTTAGTTTGCCCAGATCCTTTGTATGGAAGTGTTTTTGCAAACCCTCTTTGACACGAGATATTCCCATGGTGTCACTGCCAGTAATTACTATGTCATCAACATATACAATAAGAATAATGGATCCACGGGAAGAACTGGAGTAAAATAAGGAATGATCAGTCTTGGAGCGAGAAAAACCCATCTGAAGAATAACTTCACTGAACTTGTCAAACCAAGCTCTAGGTGACTGTTTCAGCCCATAAATAGCTTTTTTTAATTTGCATACTTTCTGACACTCCCCCTGAGCAACAAACCCAGGAGGTTGCTCCATATATACTTCTTCTTGTAGATCACCATGGAGAAAAGCATTCTTTACATCCAGCTGAAATAGTGGCTAATCAAAGGTAGTAGCAAGAGAAATAATGATCCGCACAGAATTCAGGCGAGCAACAGGAGAAAATGTTTCAAAGAAGTCAACACCATAGGTTTGGGTGTAGCCCTTTACAACCAATCGGGCTTTCAACCGTTCAACTGATCCATCCGGATTGTGTTTAATAGTGAAAACCCATCTACAGCCTACTACTTTCTTTCCTGCAGGAGGATCAACCAGATCCCAAGTACCATTATTTAAGAGAGCTGACATTTCAAGTTGCATAGCCTGTGTCCATCCACTGTTCTTCATAGCATCATAATGGTTTCTTGGTATAGACACGGAATCAATCCCAATAGCGAATGCACGGGCCTGCTTAGACAGATGAGACAGGCAACATACATTTGTAATAGGGTGTTTAATAGTACAGGACCTAGTACCTTTCCGAACAGCAATAGGAAGGTCGAGATCTGATGTCTCTGTAGGATTCTCTTGAGTTGAAGGCGATGATGAGGGCTCAGGGACTGGTGCCGCAACTTCTTCTGGATCCTTCCTGCCTCGCCTATGGTATACATGTGTGTAATGCTCAATGGTAGGTCTATCTCCTGCTTGTTCATCCGGAATAGAAGTAAAATCCGGAATGATAGGTGGCACTCCCTCACTCTGCACTGATGGTGCCAGTCTCTCATTTTGTATTTTTGGTGGCTCTCCCTCTCTCAACTGCTCCCCCTTGCTCATAGCATTGGAGAAATATGGAGTGGTCTCATGGAAAGTGACGTCCCTAGACACAAACATGTGGCGAAGACTAGGACAGTAACACTTGTATCCTTTGCTCGTATTAGAGTAACCCAAGAACAATGTTTTAATGGACCTAGGAGACAGCTTGTCGGCCTTAGGGTCAAAGTTATGGACAAAGGAAGTGCAACCAAACACTCTAAGAGGAATAGGATAGGGAGAGTCCATGGGACGCAATACAGAAAAAGGAGTCTGTCATTGAAGAACAGAAGAAGGTTGCCTATTAATCAAGAAACAAGCAGTTAAAAGAGCTTCAGACCAAAACTTCTTGGGCACATTAGATTGAAACATAATAGATCGAGCAATATCAAGAAGATGGTGATTCTTCCTCTCTGCCACCCCATTTTGCTGAGGGGTGTGAGGACAAGATGTGCGGTGAATCATACCAACCGAGCTACAAAAACCAGACATAACCTTTAGAACATACTCCAAAGCATTATCAGACTGAAGAATTTTTATATTGCAATCAAACTGGACTTTAATTTCAGTATGAAAATGTTTCACAATAGACAACACGGACTCTCTACTTTTAAGAAGGTAGATCCATGTCATGCATGAGAAATCATCGACAAAGGAGATAAAATAACGAAAACCATTATAAATCTGGTCTTTTACAGGACCCCACACATCACTATGCACTAACTCAAAGGGACAAGAAGCCCGCTTATTGACTCGACTGGGATAGGATAACCTATGGTGCTTTCCCAGTTGACATGACTGACACTCTAAGGAAGATAATTGGGACAACTCTGGTTCCAACTTCCGCAGGTTCTCCAAAGAAGGATGTCCATATCTGCAATGCCATAGTAAGGGGGAACCACTCAACAGGATAGATGGAGCAGGAGCAGGCATTTGGCGAGGTAGACTGTCACAGTTGAAAAGGTAGAGATCACCTTTCCTAGGCCCCCCACCAATCGTCTTCGTACTCTTGAGATCCTGTAATATAAAACAAGAAGGTCCAAATATTACCCAACATTTTAGAGTGTCAATCAGTTTTGCAACAGAAAGAAGATTAAAAGGAAATTCAGGCACGAAGTGAACTGATTTAAGATCAATCTTGGGTGTTAGGGAGACAGATCCACTAGCTAAAACTCTTTTCACTGAACCATCTGCCAGTGTAACAGATTGGTGAGGAATAGATGAGTTAATAGTGTGGAGAAATCTCCTCATACCAGTCATATGCTGTGAGGCGCTAGAGTCAACCACCCAAGATGAGGATGAGCCAGATGCTATAAGAGATGTAGCTTGATTACCAGCTGTAGATGCTAGATTTGCCGATGAAGAAGATGATGATGACCCCATACTCATGTGTTGTGTCGCCTGAATGAATCGATCATATTATTCTTGAGTAAGAGTGATGTCGGTGCTAGAGGTAGTACCCACAGTTGTAGAGGATGAGGATCCTGTGGTGGTGGCACAATGTGCTGCCCCCACAAGTGGTGCAGCAGGTCTTCCATGTTTCTTCCAACACTTCTCCACTGTATGTCCTGGTTTGTCACAAAAGGTACATTTCAGACGTGTCCCACGCCCTCTACCCATACCGGGGCGTCCTCCTCGTACCGCAGCGGCAACAGACGCATGAGATTCTCCAGAAGGTATATTAGGAACAAAGGAAGCAGACTCAAACAGAGATTGTTGGATCCTTGAATAAGCCTCCCCAAGACTGGGTAGTTTATCAGTAGCCAGAATAACGCTCCGAGTGGAGCTACAACCCGAGTCAAGCCCAGATAAGAATTTGGATGTAACCAGATCATCTCTATCCTTTATCTGTTCAGCAACAGTCACAGGATGATAATAACTTAGCTCTTGAGCAAGAGCCTGATTCGCCCCAAAATACTCCTTAAGAGATCGGTCACCCTGTTTTTCAGCAAACAGAAGATCATAGATCATAAACTGACGGAAAGCATTCTTCTCTGGAGAGTAATGTTGCTTCGCGGGCTCCCATATTTCCTTGGCCGTAGAGTAGAACATGAACCTTGCGACGATTGCATGTTCCATACTATTCCACAGCCAAGTCTTCACAAGACTGTCATGTCGCTTCCATTCATCATACCCTTCGTCAGTAGATGCCTTGGGACCCGAGTCAACATGCCTTGCTCTGTCACGAGCCTCCAAGATGGTGTGGATGGCGTTCATCCATAGAAGATAATTTTTCCCGTTGAGTTTAATGGAGGCGATAGGTGACACCTCGTTGTAGATCATAGGTATCTTCATATCCTCCATTGTAGAACGGATTATATGACATATTGATACACGTCAAAAAAGGTGTGGTGACGGAGAGATACACGTCACACACAGAAGAAAAACAAGGAGAAATGTGTTACTAACGCATTCACAGCCTCCAAATGATCTTCCTAATCACACATGGAGGAGGTGTGACTAGGATGATGGCTGAGACGAAACTAGTCCTCCGGTGGTGTTTTTAGATGATCGTTGGATCACCTGGAGATCCTCAACCGCTTTGTGATAGTGGCTACGGTAGAGTTAGATATCTACCACAGACCCAGAGAAGCCAACGGAGGTTCTACACAGCCGGTGGATTACGCCAAGTTGACGGGTGGGAAGCAGTCGGCCGTCAAGGAGAGAGAGACCTGGAGAGATCCGTCAGAGAGAGAAAGGAGAAACCCTAGATCGATCTCCGCTCTGATACCATGTAAGAAGAAATGAAGAAAGGAAGAAGACAGGAACACCGATCACATGTCGGCTGCAAGATGCAGCAAACGTGAGTAGGGCTTGAGCCTACACACTTGTAAATATATATTAGGTTAAGTACATGAGGTACAAAGAGAGAAAAAGAATAAAAAATAAATTTCATAAGAAAAATAGAGCTGTCGCTGGATTGTCATTCCGTTGTTGTGCCGGTGTCGATACCATCGACATGAGTGTCGATGGTATCGACAGAACATTGTCTTGCGCCTGAACCAATCTCGATACCATTGACATGTGTGTCGATAGTATCGACCGAGATGCAGGTGCCTTCAACTTGAACCTGAACTGATCTCAATACTATCGACAGAGTGTCGATAGTATCGACCGGGATGCAGGTTGCTTCACATATAGGTTTTGACATTGGATTATAAATTTAAACCTATATCTCTATGGACTATTTTTCAGCTTTGGTATAAAGAACTTTTTTCAAAACTGAAACTTTCAGGGCTGAAACCAACTCCTCTTCCACAATAGCGTCCACAGCTACACACTGCAAAAGGATGGTACAATCGATTGAGTAAAATGGTTAGACTTTTTATGGCATCCACGTGACAGAAGCATACCCTAGGAGATGGCAATACAGTTTCCCAAAATGTTTGAATTGCTTTCTGTAACTCCGTCCTTTCTCTCTCATTATCTTGGGGTCTAGAGAATTCAAATACGTTAGAATAAAATTACCCTGTCAAGATAGCAACATTCCAAGTTGTCAAAGAGGGAACAATTAATTAGGGTCGAGATCAATTTATAACAACAAAACAGCCATGTATATGATGATGTTTAAGTATTCCTAAATGTGAATCACAGTTTATATACAAAAAAAATATAATAGCCTCCGTGATGCAATTATAAGATAAGAGAACGAATTCAAAAGGAAAAGAAAAAGGACATCACCATGAGGGGCCGATAAGGATACCTGAAAGAGCGCTTAACTCTAGAAAAAACAAAGAAATACATTTTCAATGATTCGTGGTGAAGTGTGGAGTCCAGTTGCACTGCAATAATCAACTAACCATGTTGGCAAAGATAAAGGTGACCTTACGCTTCAAGTGCATTATAAAGCCCCAATATTATTGTTGTTTTAAATGTTGATATTAAATAGGACAAAGTATAGATTCTTAGCCAGAAATTTACAATCTAAAATCATTGTGCCACATAGGTGGCATGTCAAGTTAAAACTTTAAAGTGCACAGCTATTAATTAAGTACGAAATTTCTTCTTCATGATGAACTATTAAAAAAAATACTTTTTAGATGATTACACCACCTACAAATGGCAAAAAGAAGCGCTAAAATAACCAATCAAGTACAAGAAACTATAGCTTGATGTCTTGTACCTGTGTGATAAACAAGCCAATCTTAGCGATATTGGTATCATGCAAGTTTGAGTAAGAGATATTGGCTTTCTGACACTTGGGTCAATTAAGAAGCTAACGGCTACTGTGCATTTCACTGTCACTACAGGCTTCAAGGATGTAAAACATAGAAAATTTGCAAGTGCCACTTTAAACACATGTCTCAATGCAAAGAGTTAGGGAATCTTTCCAGATCTATGGAATAGATGGATTCTTCCAGTCTTGATCATAGAGTTCAGGTAACCTGAAAACCAAAAAAAAAAGAGAAATAGAAGTTATGTACATGTGGCAACCAGGTTGAGAAGATGTACTACATTATTCCTATCCACATATACATCATGAAGTTTTCCTACACTATCCCTGCCTAGAGATTCGTCATGAAATTTTCCTATATAATTCATACCCTACACTTAATAAAGGAGTCTGTTGACTATACCCTAGTCCAATGCTTATCTTCAATGGCACTTTTTAACAGGGGGACAAGAATTGAATCTGTATATGAAATTTGTTGGAAAGTAATTACAAGGCAGCGAGAGATGTATTACACTCTCCAAACTCTTATATAGGAGAGGGGAGCAGTACAGACTTGACTAAAAATCAATATGGCCATAGAATTATGCCCATGTTGCTATATGGCCATAGACTCAGGCCCATATTGCTAAGTAAATAGAAATTAAACCCGTTAGCTAATTGACTCTTAAGACTCCCCCTCAAATTGAAGTATGGTATAATACATACATATATATATATATATATATATATATTGTGTGTGTGTGGGGGGTTTAAAATACTTACTCAACACATAAAAATAATTACTCCCCCTCAATCCAGCAATTCAGCACTCCCCCAATGACAGATAGCCTAAAGAGAAGATTGTATTTGAGCTTAGCAAACAAGCATAATTGTGCAACTAGAGCAGAAGTACATATCAACAAGTAGACATGGTGACCTTCACCATAGTCCCCAACTCTATCAACATATCAAAGTAGTAACACCCTCCAAAGTAATGATCTTCATAAAGTGCCCAAGGAGAATTTATTTGGACCCATGGTTAGCATGTGGACTACACCTTGGCCAACAAGCATCCATTGTAACTCCAGAAGCAGTAGCAAAAAAATTAAATCTGTCAAAAGCACCATCTTCGTTGATTTTTATCCAGAGGCAAGGAGGGGGGAGCCCACCCAATAAGAGTTGTCTCCTTAGGAGAAGGCTTTAGTAGGATCATTTGAATTCTACTGTAGTCATAATGTCCTTGGCACTCTGTTGTAAATATCCATCTTAGACTTTGTCGTATCAAAATGAGTTTCTGCAAGAACAACAAAAAAACTCGTATTGGTCTATATATGCCAAATGATAACACCAAAAATACAGGCCCAATGTTTATCCTTTGAGCTTAACCCGGAAATCAACCATCTTATTAAGAGTAAGAGTGAAGAGGCTATCATTACGCCATTTAGTTCCAAGCTCCAACCACATTAGCCTTTCCTTGGCATAGTCTCTGTAACACCCCTCCAAGTACATATATGTCGGCGGAAGAAAATTCTAAGTTGTCCATAACACAGGTCACTTGGCTTGGAGGAGCTTTACAAAACATGATATACATAGCAACAAGATAAATGAAACACCATGCATTAATCAGAAATATTGTTACATACAATATCCTTTGAAAGATAAAACTTATAATGTAGACTATCTCATCTTTGAACTAGAATCTAATACATGAAAGGTAGAAGAAATCTAGGGCATAAATCTTCTTTGGAAACTTGATATAGGATCTTCTATGGTGTAGATGTTACCGCACCAGGCTTAGTCTTGGGAACTTCTATTTTGAAGAACTCACTTCAAATTCCTTTGCTCCTTGATCTAGGGACATCTCGTCCTAGGTCATGCGAAACCAAAGACATACATCAGTGAGCGGCACTATACACATTATAAGAAAAGAAAATATATATAATTGACTTGAGAGAAAATCTTGACATGTATTTGACTTAAGTATAGAAATACTGTGTTATTTTCTATTTCTATTGTGTTATTTTCCTTTGTATTAGTCCCATATTGCCTGCTTGTATGTATGTATTACTCTCTATAGATATATAAGAGAGTACCCTGTAAACCTTTTTACTCACTGAATAAACAACACCTTTCCACTTTATATGGTATCAAGAGCAGGTTATTTTTTCCCACCCATCAGCCCACCCATGACGTAACCCCCCCCGTCGTCGCCGCCCCCCCTCCTCCTCCACCGCAGCCCACCACCACCTTCCCCAGGCGCCGCCCTCCCCTCTTTCTCTCTACCCTCGGCCAACCCCCTCCTACAGCGCCGCCCCCCCCCCCACCCCAGCGCCGCCGCCCACCCCATGCCTCCCTCCTCCACCCACCCTCCCTTCCCGGCAAACACCTCCCGTAGCCACCTCCTCTCCTCCACAAACTACCGCCTCAAAGCCCTCTCTCTTCTTCGGGTTCCTTCGCTTCCGGCCGGCGATCACTGGTTTTTACCTCTCCTTTCGCTCTACGTTCGGGTGCTCGTCGGATCTACATTCGGGCACCAACTGGCTGGTTAAGTTGAGAGTCTCTCCGTCTCTTCGTTCTTTCTGCCTGCGCCTCATGGTGGAACGTTGAGCTTCCCTCATGACGGCGTAGGTTTCTCTATGCATTCTCTGCCCGCTACGGGTCTTCTGATCTGACACGTCAGATCTCTGCTGCTGCTATCTGCCCTTTGTGGGTTTCTACTCTAATCTGCTTCTGCGCCGCCCGCCTCTGCCATGGCGTATCCTGAGCCTCCCCGGTCTCTATGCGTTACCACAGTGAAGCTCGACGGTGGCTCCAACTACCATCTCTGGTCGGCATCCTCTGTGCTATATGTCAAAGCAGAAGGCCGATATCATCATCTTACGGCTGAACCTCCTGCTACTCCTACGGCTGATTCGGATGACAAAGTCATACAGAGTTATGCGCAATGGTCCAAGGATGATTCTGGCGTCATGTCTTGGATTCTCAACAGTACCGAGCCTCGTATTAGCCAATCTCTTCTCTGCCTTCATGATGCGAAGGCTATGTGGGATCAACTATCCCATGTTTATTCACATCAGGAGAATCCAAAGCGCATTTTTGAAATCTTCAAAACCTTGGCGAAAAAGGAGTTCTCCGCTGACACCTCTATTGATGACTTCTACAACCAATGCTCGACACTGTGGAATGAGTTTGAACTCTACCACCCTTTGACATAAGACATCAAAGTTTCTCAAAAACAACGCAATGAACTGCAACTGGTGCAGTTCTTGGTTGCACTTCTTGCCTCCTTCTCTGGTGTGGTTGACCAGATCCTCTCCAACGACCCACTACCGACTCTTCGGGATGTTCTAAAAAGAGTCCAGCGTCTGCCATCCATGACTCCCACTTCTATTGTTGAGCATCCTGCGCTTATTGCTCGCTCTGCTGAATCTGGCCGTGGCCGTGGTCGCGTTCGTGGCCGTGGTGGTCGTCCTCCTCCCTCAGGAGGCCGCGGCTCTTCTGGACGTGGTGCTCCTCCCGGCCCTCGTTACTGCAACTGGTGTGGCCGGGACAATCATAATGAAGATCGTTGTTGGATTAAACACGGCAAGCCGGCTTGGGCTAACCAGGCTGCCACAGATGCTGCTGCTGACTCTGCTGCTGACCCACCTACTGCTCCAGCAAACACCGACTGGTTATGTTCAGAGTTTGACAAGATGTTCCAGGAACGTCTTGCATAGATGCCATCCTCGTCTACTTCCGGACCCTCTGCCATGCTAGCCTCTCCATCATCTGGTAACAAATAGTGGTGCATTGATTCAGGTGCTTCCACTCATATGGCTGGTGACCTTCACTTGTTTTCAAGTCTCAATAAAATTGTTCCTATAACTTCTGTTACTGTTGCGAATGGTTCCAAAACTGCTGTCCATGGCACTGGCACGGTCCCACTATCACCAAAATTGCACTTGAAGTCTATTTTATATATTCCAAAATTTCCTGTTAATTTATTGTCCGTCAGTAAGATGATTAAACAACTCCAGTGCTCTATTAAATTTGATCCTTCTGGCTGTGTTTTGAAGGATCTCCGCACGAAGACGAGGATTGGTTCGGGACGTGAAGGACCAGACAGGCTATATTACTTGGATGGACCCCCTTCTACTGCGGCTCTGCTTTCTACTTCAGTGACAGGATTACAGTGGTACTTTCGCCTGGGTCATCCATCTGCTGCCGAACTAAAACATTTATTTCCTACTTTATCTGAGAAAACTTTTTCCTGTGAAACTTGTGTTTTGGGCAAACAAACTCGATCCTTTTTTCCAGCTAAGAACATTATTGCCTCTAAAGAAATCTTTGATTTGGTTCATGCTGATATTTGGGGACCATGCTCTATATCAAGTTTGTCTGGTGTGAAATATTTTATGACCTTTATTGATGATTATTCTCGCACCACATGGTTGTTTTTGCTTAAAGGTTGGGATACCGTGTTAGATACTATTCGCACCTTCTTTTCTGAAATTCAAACACAATTTAATCGCCCCATTAAAAATTTTCGTACTGACAATGCTCTGGAATTCATGCAACACTTTGTTACATCTTTTTGTGCTGACCGTGGAACCATACATCGGACTTCTTGCCCTTACACTCCTCAACAAAATGGCGTTGCTGAACGAAAAAACCGCCATCTTCTAGAGGTTGCTCGCACCCTTCTCCTTCACTATAAAGTACCCCAACATTTCTGGCTTGACGCTGTCTCTACAGCATGCTATCTTATCAATCGCATGCTTTCTTCTGTTCTGAAAATCAGGTCCCATATACTATTTTGTTTCCTGATAAACCCTTATTCTCTCTGCCTCCTCGCATTTTTGGGAGTACTTGTTTTGTAAAAAACCTTCGTCATGGCCTCACTAAGCTTGATGCTCGCTCGGTCAAATGTGTGTTTTTGGGATACTCCCGTACTCAGAAAGGTTACCGTTGTTTTGATCCTGTAAAAAACAGTGGTTGGTTAGTGCGGATGTGACCTTTTTTGAGCATATGCCTTATTTTTCTACTTCTGGTGAAAAATTGTCAGATGACATTATGGCTCCCACACCATTACCTTTAGTTGTTGAAGAACCTCCTGCTCATGATGTGCCTCAAGAACGCCCTTTGCAAGTCCATCGGCGCAGGTCAAAGAACACTACTTCTTCTGAAGCCCCGGCCGAACCAACTCCTGCGTCTGCGATTGATCCACCTTCCACTGAGGTATTTTCTGACCTGGATATTCCTATCAGTCTACGGAAAGGCGTTTGCTCCTGTACTCAGCATCCTATCAGTAATTTCTGTTCGTCTGACAATCTCTGTGGTAGCTTTGCTTGTTTTACTACTGCTTTGTCTGCTGTGACAATTCCTAAATCAGCCACAGAGGCACTCTGTCATCCTGCCTGGAAACATGCTATGGAGCAAGAAATGCATGCACTTTGTGATCAACAGACTTGGGATCTGGTTGATCGTCCTTCCTCATGCCAAACTGTTGGATGTCGCTGGATTTTTACTATTAAATATCAACCGGACGGTACCATTGAACGCCTGAAGGCCAGATTAGTTGCAAAAGGATATACTCAAACATATGGGGTTGATTATTTTGAAACATTTTCTCCAGTTGCCCGCCTAAATTCTATTCGAATTCTGATATCTGTTGTTGTGAATAAAGACTGACCTTTGTATCAACTTGATGTCAAGAATGCTTTTCTCTATGGGGATCTGCAGGAGGAGGTCTACATGGAGCAACCTCCGGGTTTTGTTGCTCAGGGGGAGTCTGCTTCTAAAATATGCAAATTCAGAAAGGCAATCTATGGTCTGAAACAAAGTCCATGGGCATGGTTTTACAAGCTTAGTCAGATCTTGATTACCTTTGGCTTTTGGCGTTCTCAATCTGATCATTCTGTTTTTATTCATAAAACTGTGGCAGGACTTGTCATACTTATTGTATATGTTGATGATATTGTCTTATCTGGCAGTGACAGTGCAGGGATACAGGCAACCAAACAGTATTTAGCACAACACTTCATCACCAAGGACCTAAGAAAACTACGATATTTTCTAGGTATTGAGGTTGCTAGATCTTCTGCAGGACTATGCCTGTCGCAAAGAAAATATGTTCTTGATCTCTTGCAAGAGACTGGTATGCTGGGTTGCAAGCCAGCCAACACTCCTCTGGATCCCAATATGAATTGGGATGATGATACTTCCCCTCCTTATACTGATCACCACCAGTTCAGGAGACTGGTTGGCAAGCTTATATATCTGACTGTCACTAGGGCTGACTTGGCAGCTGTTGTAGGATTCATAAGCCGGTATCTTGATAAACCCCGGCAATGCCACTGGGATGCTATCTGTCATATCTTACGCTATCTGAAAAGCTCTCCAGGGAAAGGTCTTCTGTACAAAAAACATGGCCACTGCAATTTATTTGGTTGTTCTGATTTTGAATATGCAGGCAGTCGATCTGACAGAAAATCTACTTCTGGATATTGTACTTTTGTGGGAGGAAATCTGGTTACTTGGCGCAGCAAAAAGCAGACAGTTGTTGCCCGGTCAAGTGCATAGGCAGAATATAGAGCTATGGCTCATACTGCATGTGAGCTCCTGTGGGTCCGTAGTCTTCTGAATGAATTTGATATCACTTTTTCTAGCCCTATTCCTATGTTCTGCGACAATAAGGCATCTATTTTCATTGCGAGCAACCCCACCTTCCATGAAAGAACCAAGCATATTGAGGTTGACTGCCATTTTGTTCGGGAGAAAGTCCTATCTGGACACATCTGCACTCCATATCTTAGTACTGAGAAGCAGCTTGCAGACATCTTCACTAAAATTCTACCTAAAACTCGCTTCCAGACTCTGATTGACAAGCTGGGCTTATTCGACATCTACGCTCCAGCTTGAGGGGGAGTATAGAAATATTGTGTTATTTTCTATTTCTACTGTGTTATTTTCCTTTGTATTAGTCCCATATTGCCTGCTTGTATGTATGTCTTACTCTCTATAGCTATATACGAGAGTACCCTGTAAACCTTTTTACTCACTGAATAAACAACACCTTTCCACTTTATATTAAGCATTCATGAGTACATGAAAATTGAGCAGTAAATATATGCATCTATCTAGATGCCCACTTAAGAGGACATGATTGCTAGGAAAACCCGTAATGCTAGGAAAACTCATAATTGGCACGAATGTCCATGATTTGGCTATAATATCCCATAACAATTTCTTGAGGTCCATGATTCGGGAAGCATATAACAACTGATTCAATTCCAATTATCTTAACATTAACATCAGCATGAACATGAAAATTGTTAAAGAGTCTATATTAGCCTATTAAGTTAATAGGTTAGTGGGCCGTTAGTGTCTCGGCCCGTTTAGATTACTTAGGACACAAATATCAGGGTTTCTCCCCTCTCCTATATAAAGGAGAGGGTGTCTAGTATGTATTCATCTAATTGCATTCTTTCAATAGATTATTTTATTTCACATGGTATCACAGCACGTTCGCTCCTGAGGAAAACCTAGCAGTCGTCCTCCCATCCCTCTCCTAGTCGGCGTCCACAACAGCCCTAGACGTAGCCGCAGCCTCATTTCGAGAGAGCAACTGAAGGCTCTCCCCGTGTTATGACCGCATCTAAGCTTAATTGGTAAACTAGGGTTTACTTGGATGATTGTATGCTTAACTAAGTTGATCATTGTTTAAATCTTGATTAGTGATGGTTGTTAAGTTTTTATGTTTTAAATATAATGAGAAGATTTAATCATACTTTGATTCACATCATTAGTGTTTAAGATTCGGAAACCCTAATCGGCCCAAATTAGGGTTTTGATGACATATGAATATAGAATTTGATAAGTATAGTGTCTCACTAAATGATTTTTTAGTATTTTATGTGTAACTCTGATTGAATTCAAATTTGGATATGATTTGGATATATCAAATTTGAACACTATTGAAAAATATAAGAATTTTTGAAGAATGTTCTGACCTGTTTGTCGGTCGAGTTTCAAACTCGACCGATCATATTTTCATATTGATATAGCAGTGAACTATTTGATTTTTAGTTATTTATTGGTAACTCCAAATGATCTGAAATTTTAACTGGAGATCTGAAATCAATCATAAATATGTAAAATTTTCATAATTTTTTAATGCGTTTAGACCTTATCAGTAGACGAATGACAGAAAATTCAGCTGAAATAAGAGAAAGTATAATGCGGGGGTCAATGTGCAATTGACCCAAGAAGCTCAATTGCTCTATATGGTCAACCTAACACACAAGGAGATATCATAATTCATGATTCAATCCAGAGAAATGAAATCCTAGAGAGAGAGGGAGAGTTAGGGTTTGAGAGGAGAAAGTGATGGAGATGCTGACCTAGGGTTTTGCGGTTTGAGGAATGATGAAATCATGTAAGTTTAGCTACTTTGGATATAGTTTCATGGTGAATCTTTTCTCAGATGTCAAGATTTCCGTCTCTCCCCTGATTGGATTCGAAATCATATCAAATCAAGTCCTTTTCTCACTCTTTGTCTCCTAATCTTCAATTCTAGGGTTTCCGAGTTGAAAGGAAGAAGAAAGTGACGATTGCTAGGGTTTTGATATGGATTTGAGATTTTCAGATATGGGATACGTTTTTAAGCTGTTTTATAGCTTAGGATGAGTGGGTAAAAGAATATTTCAGTCAATTATACTCAATTAGATGGTTTTAATTTAAATTCTCGATTTCTCCCTAGATGACAATAAATGAAAAGAATTGTTCTTGAATTCAGTTTATAGAATACTTCAATTTATGTTCCAACTATGATCTGAAAACGTTTATATGATGACATGGATATAGATATCCATGTATCTTGAGTACTACAGAATTAAGAAGTTTATTGAGAATCTTCTAAAGATCTAAATTTTCAAGTTATTTGGGTGCTTGAACAACATTATAGCTGAAATTCAGATTTATGTTTATATGATCTTATTTATGTTCCTAGTGCATATAATTCTACATGTTTGATCTCTTTGATTTGATATATGGACAAATAGAGTTTCCGATTTTCACAATACATATCCTGTGAATGGCAAATAATCAAGGATGGAAACCCAATCTAGTATACTTTTACAAGTATACATATCTAATTTAGTAGTAAATGGCTGATTGAAATGATTCATGTGATATTGTGGGATTTTATTTGAATATTATCTTATATGCATACATGCTTTGTTTATGAGATTCGGATTTTCTAACTCAAATACTTGTCATGAAATGCATATGTTGTTATGCTATTGCAAGTGGAGATATGACATGCCCTAGATAGTTATGTTATCGATGTCATGCATAAATGTGAGAAATGTTGAATGAGAATATTTATATTAGTAGACATGATATATGTTTGAATACATGAGAAGTGTTATATGTGCATGAGTAAGGAGAAACCCTAAGAAAGGGGTAAACAAATGTTAAGCATTCAGTTCAGTATCATCAGTGATTTCAATTCAATAGTCTGAGTAGTCATTAATATACAGAGTTGAAAGAGATCAGTCTAAGAGAAAGATATAATCAAAGTTACAGTAATAATAGTAGTCCTAAACACCGTAGATTCCCTATGAGAGGTCTGCGTCGTAGGAATGAAACGACCTATCCCTGGCAATGTCCAGTATCCGGGGGTCAGATCGTACTAACAGGTGGTACGGGGGACGAAGCCCTAGTGGAAGTCTCCTTAAAAATACAGTATGTTGTGTCCAACATCAACTAGAGATCCTGGTGGCACTAGAGTACAGAAAAGCCAACATGTGGCTTGACTCTCCGCCTGTGTGCTCAGGTTAGAAGAGGAGTCCAGTTTTACGGCACATAGGTGTGTCGAGGCCAGAGAACCATTTTCCTATTGCAAACGAGTGTGTAATCAGGCTTAGCATCCCGGGTGTGTCAGCTAAGTCTTGTACGGTGAGATCGTATTTCGTTATGATTCTTCATATGTAGAGTACATTGCATATGATCAGGGCATAAGCTAAAATATGATAATATAAGTTTAAAGAGTTTCTTATAAGTAAGAAGAGTTAAGAAAGATTTGATTTCAGTTTCGTAGCAGTTGTTCTTTAAATGTAATATTGAATATAGTAAGGATCATATTTCCATACTTGTTTATTTCTAATGATGTAGGCTTCAATGTTATTAGTAAGTTTTTTTTTAATATCTAGTCTTTTAATTTGAAATTATTGTCTTATTTTATTTCAATTATCCAAGAATGATAAATGTCTGATTCAGTACTTTAGACTACATTATTGTTTTACTCATTCACTGAGCGAGTAGGCTCACCCCTCTACTCAAAAATTTTAGGAAAACCGTGGGGATTGAAGATATCATTGCATCAGAGTAGATCTACCACAAGAGTTAAGTCTGAGTATAGTTAAGTTCAGTCGGTCCTTGTCACTCTAGGTCCTTGTAAAGAAATAAGAGAGAGTTGTAAATAATGATGTATAACATTATTCCTCTTTTAGCAATATATGTGAATCAGCAAGTCTTATGTGCTTAAAAGTATGAGAAACATAATGAATGTTCATACATGCATTTTTACTGTTGAAATCAGATTAGAGAAATCAATGTTTAGATTCCCTTGTAAAGTTATTTTATGTGGTTCAATGCGAGAAAACAAAAAGTTTGAAAAAGAAGAAAAAGTTAAGGGTGATCTTTGTATTACGTTAAATCCTCAATTTATGCCATAATTTCATTATTAGTGATAATTGTGAGATCGGGGTGAAACACCCCGCCTGCGGGCGACCGTCGCCATGGCCTAGGCCGGCTGCCCACTAGGCAATTCTGGCCTATAGGGCTCTTTCTTCCCTTTCATGCCTAGCCTCTAGCCGCCATATCTCCTCTCTATTTTCGTTGCCTTGCTCCTGTTGCAACTACTATGTTTGTTGCTTACGCCCTGTTGTCCGTGCGCCTCCTCTACTCAACCTCATATCGCCGCCATCCGCTAGCAGCAACAGCCGCTAAGGACAGCAACATCGATCACTACCGCCGCCCCAGCCGCCGACCTCCAGAAACCATCACCACATCGGGCAACAGCAATAGCCGACGTTGTCGTCGGCCTAGCCGCAGCCACCCGCCGCTGCTGTAGCCACAACCAGCCAGTCCAGGCGCCTCCGACCCTCTTCTGCCGGCTGTCTCCAGCAGCCGCCATCTGCCGCAGTGGCAATACTAGTTATTACACAACAACCGCCTATCAGCAAACATCCCCACCGAAACCATCACAGTCATTATCGCCACCACCGTGTCTATCTGCTGCAGAGTTGATGCCTCTTCATCCAGCAACCATATCCCCAGTTGATGATCGCACTCTTCAACTAGCGTCTCATCATCCTGGCCCCTAGGTTAATTGTTGTTGTCTACTACAAGCGGTCACCCATCACTCTCCACCGCTACCAAACAACCATGTTTAGTGCCCCCATATGCATTATCCCTGTCTCTATTCGGATCCTTAATCGGTCATATCTTTGCTAATCAGATTCAATTTTAAGCCTATTCAGATTTTTCGGGTCGGGATTAGATCCATTTAATTTTCTACTCGGATCTTGTTGACTCAAGGTCAATTAGGTCAATGTTGACTCACGTCTAAATTGACTAAACCCTTGTTTTGATGATGACTAACCATTCCACATATTGGTGTCTAATGCTTCTACATTGAGTGATTTCAGATTAGGTTTAGACACACTCCAAATGCCCTAACTTGCGCATATCAAATTGGAGAAAAGACAAGTCAAAATAGCTACAAGTGTGCAATTTGGGATCTCTATGTAAATGACATTAGAATTGCTTTGTAACCACTTGTAATGATTGTATGACTTGTAATTAAGCTTAGCAAAATTATTGGGACACAAAAATCCATCATTTGTATAGTCAAACAAAAATTCCAAAATACCCATAACAGGGATTTTGTCGGTCGAATTCCAAACTCGGCCGATCCATATATTCTGGGATTTTTGTGAGATTCGGCCGAGTTGCAAACTCAGCCGATTCACGGTTCGGCCGAGTTGCAAACTCAGCCGATTCACGGTTCGGCTGAATTGCCTTTATAGAAACTAGGCCGACCAGACTGTACGAAAAAGTGCAGAAAAGTGATTCTAGCCGTTGTGGAGTTGCAACAAGTGAAAATAGATCCGTTGCAAGCCACAAAACGGCTAGTTTTCGTTCTCAAGTGTTCCCAAAGGCTAAGAGGCATCCCCAGCTATAAATGGGACCCCTTGGGCTTCATTCCAAGGTTGAGCATTCATTGCAAACTCTTTGTGAGGTTCCTATTCTATAGTTGAGTGCTTCCTACAGCCTCCTCTCTCTCTCTAAGCTTAATCACTTGCTACATCCATTAGAGTGAGTAGGAGATTTGTAAGAGAGCTAGTATTATTTGTATATCTTGTGAGGCTCTCACTTCCACAACCTCCCCATCTCTCATTTCCTATCATGAAGATGAAGGTTCTCTCTCTTGTCCAAGAGAGGTGAAGAAGAACAAGGGAAGGAGTCCCTTGGTGAAGATCAAGGCCGAAGACTTGGAGCTAGAGTGGGTAAGCCCTTGGAGAAGGCAGAAGACTCAAGCTCAAGTGGGTAAGTCCTTGGTGGAAAGCTTCTCCGAGTGAAGGTGAAGTCAAAGGCGGAAGATCCAAGAAGAGTGGGTAATTCCTACAAGGCCGAAGACTTGTGCAAGAGTGGGTAAGTCCTTGGAGAAGGCCGAAGACTCTTGCAAAGTGGGTAAGTCCTTGGTAAGGTTGAAGACTCTTTGTATTGGATAGGTAAGTCCTTTGTTGGTCATGTATTGTATGTCTTATTAATGAATATAAGAGTGCAATTGGTTGAAGTCCTAGAGGTTGACCTCTCTAGGCAAGTGGACTGACACACTTCTAGTTTGAAGTGTGGAACCACTCTAAATAGCTTGTCTAATTGGTGCATGTTCAATCTCTCTTATCCTTTCTATGCATGATTTAGTTGCACTCAAATTGCCTATTTAGCAACCTAATATTGTCATATATTTTGAAGGTTTAATGAGTTTTGTTTAAGTGCTTTCAGCTCTATTCACCTCCCCTCTAGAGCATCTAAATCACCCATCTAGGATCCAACAGATCTTACATTGACTCATTTAGCATATTCTCTTTGGTTATCGGTTTTATTCTCCACATATTACACATCTCGTTATACTCAAATTTCTCTCAAACCCACCAATTCTTTTCCCACCCACCCATATCATGTGTGTACCCCTTTCCATAGTGCAGGGGGTCATATGTCCATTTCTCCACACCAAACACTCACTCTCATCGTATTTGGTGTGCGGGGGATAGAGTGGAGAGGAAGAGATGAGAAGAGAGAGAGAGAGTGTGAGAGAATATGTATGAGAGAGAGAATATGAGAAGAGATGATACAGGCTACATTTTTTAGGTTATCTTCATGGAGCTTCACGTTCTTCAGCACGTCTGTTCTCCACCTCCAGCCAGCTTCATTCAGTGTCGACACCGTATCTGCGTTCGTACCGCGTTATATACGTCAGGTGTTGATGGTGTATTTCTTCAACTACATTCATATGAGGCAGATGGGTGCTTCTTCAGATTTTCATAAGCTCAGAGTTTATCTTCACTGAGCTGCTTCATCACGTCTTCTCCGAGTTGCATCTGTTGTTTCGACATCACCTATTGCTGATCATCTTGGGACTTTCCTTGATGGATGATATCTCCTTTCCTGTCAAGCTTCCAAGGTTCTCGCTACATAGTTATGGTACTTGCATCGTATCACCAACACATCACTCGTTCGTGTTCGTGCCACGTTATGCACGTTTTCTCAGACGCTTTGAAGACACCACTATTGCTGCATCATCATTGGAGATCTGCGTTCGTGTCGCGTTAAGTATGTATTCTAGTGAAGTTTTCATAGTTGTGGTATTGATGATCGTCTTCTCCAAGTGCCGAATTACTGTTGCAGTATTCAGATTCCATTTCAGATGCTCTTCATTCCAGATGCACTCCAAAAAGACCTTCATCAGAGCTCGAGGATCTCCAACCTGCAAAATATAATTTCAAAGAAAAGAGGTGCCATCATATGATTCAGGGGGAGTATCAATTTTTGTATGGGGAGTGATATTTATCTTTTATCTTTCATCTATCATTTCTTTTATCGTTTTATTGAGTCTTGTAACCTCCAAGCTTTGTACATGTGTTTCACCCATGCTCCAGCTTGAGGGGGAGTGTTAAAGAGTCTATATTAGCATATTTAGTTAATAGGTTAGTGGGCCTTTAGTGTCTTGGCCCCTTTAGATTACTTGGGACACAAGTCTCAGGGTTTCTCCCCTCTCCTATATAAAAGAGAGGGCGTCCAGTCTGTATTCATCCAATTGCATTCTTTCAATAGATTATTTTATTTCACAAAAATAATCTTAAACTTGATGAGATCTCTCCCTCTAGAAGCTTGAACTTCTAATTTATTAATCCATAACCATAATCTTTAATCTTAGTGCTCATGGTAACTATAAGACATATGACATAGCTATCCTCAAGCAACTGATATAATAAACAAGATTTAGAACATTAAGCTTGAAATTGAAGTATTATTCATAAACCATATGTAGCATTAATTCAACCAATGTACATATGTACAGTGGCATGACCCGCTTACCTGGAGCAAAGACACCTAGGTCAACTCTTCTCGTTCTGATTTGGCTCTAAATACTTATAAATAATCATTGAACGTCATAAATCAATACCTTGTATTGATCCTTGGTTGAATTGGGGTTGTGTACATTAGGGTTGGACTTTGGTGTATAAGGAATTAGGAGTAGGTATTATCAAGGTTCCTAATATCTTATTTACAAATTATGTCGACCTCCATGATTAACTAATCCAATTATTTATTATTTAGATCACATTAATCGACATGTACTCAACCTTAGAGCTTTAGGGTTCCATATGAAAACATCAAAATAGAAAGGAAAAATTTGGTTTGAAAACTACAAAAATTGGTTTCCTTATTAAAATACCTTTCTAACGGGTATTGTTGGGTATTTCTCTAATTAAGTAGTGATTTACCATGGGTTTGCAAAGTCCGACCAATCAAAATCTCGAGAAACCGATAATTAAACTCAAAAGGAGAAACATTACTGGTGGGGCGCTACCAAGCTGGCCCAACCATAGATTGTCATGATGGCAGTGCCCTCCCTCAAAAAAACACAATATCACGGCGAGGGGCCATGTGAAAAAAAACCCAAATTGCCCATGATTGAGCGTGAGTCCATATTTCAAAACCAAGGTCAAACATGATCAAAGATCTGAGTATCCTTCTTCAACCTCATGCTTCTAGCAGTTTGTAGAGGTTGGATCTATGTAAAACAAAAACGATGCTATCATTGGTAAACATTGATCGAAACAGCTACAACTAACTCCCTCTCACCCTATCAAACTCGATGACCCCAGAAAGCAGGTCTTGCGGTGACTGAAGATGAAACCCAACCCTCCCGCCACAATAGCAGGAAGAGCAACACATGAAACATGTCTCAGGTCGGTACAAACAAAACTAGATCCTTAGGAGGCGTCACGGCCCCTTGGCATGTTAGGATTCAGTCGGGCACTCCTTCTCACAGATGAGAAGAAAGGAGTTCGTCGGGCTGAACCTATAGTTGATGAGGGAAAAGATGAGAAGGCGGAGAGAATTGGAGATGTGACGAGACAAAACCGGGATCAAAACCAGATACCCCCTGGTCCGGTCTGTGCTGACTATTTATTCTCAAACATTGAAATATTACAACCAATCAATGCTCGACGGTGACGCAGTCGCGACAGTTAATTGGACCACGTCAGCCCCTAGTTAGACTTGTCTACATAGCTAGCTTAAGACATACCAGAAAAGAAAAGAGACAGAGCCGAACAAACAAGTCAGCAGTGCCAGCTGGATAAGTAGCCAGCTGGATGAGTAAACCTGGCGGAACCGTATTAACTCCTCCCCCCTTAAACAATGGCGTCGTCCTCGGAGGCCAACCAAGATGGAAAAGTTGAGCGGAGCTTCTCGTATCGTTCCCAGGTCGCTTCTTCTGCACTTTCACCAATCCACTGAACCAGGACCTCAGATGCTGCTACCTGGCCGTCTCGCACCATCCGCCTTGCCAACAGCTTCTCGGGAAACCTGGAAGCCATTGCCCAGTCCCAATCTGGAAGTGACACAGTTTGTGCTGGATGTGGCCCATGAAACGGCTTAAGCTAAGATACATGAAATATCGGGTGAACTAAGGCATCAGCCGGTAATTCCAATTTATAAGCAACAGCCCCAATCCTTGTCGTAATCGCATAGGGCCCAAAAAATCGAGTTGCGAGCTTCTGAGTACTATGACGCACCACCGTGTGTTGTCGATAAGGCTGGAGTTTCAACCAAACCCAATCACCTACCGTGAATTCCCTATCGCACTGTCGTTTATTTGCCTGCTTCCTCATTCGATCGCGAGCACGATCTAAATTTCTCTTCAATCTCCTAAGGATCCAGTGCCTTGTTGTGAGTAGTTCCTCCACTACCGGTGAAGATGTTGTTCCTGCTTCATGAGGAAACAAGGAAGGTGGTTCCCTCCCATAAACCACCTGAAATGGTGTGAATCCGTGAGCTGAATGCTACGACGTGTTGTACAAAAACTCCGCCCACGGTAGCCAGCGTAACCAGTCGCAAGGCTGAGTATTGTAGAAACACCGTAAATACGTCTCGAGTCAGTGATTGAGCACCTCTGTTTGTCCATCCGACTGGGGGTGGTAAGCGGAGCTTCGACATAGCTTTGTCACGCTGCGCTTGAACAATTCCTCCCAAAATTTACTAGTGAAGACAGGGTCACGGTCGGAGACAATGCTCACCGGAACTCCATGGAGCCGAACAACTTCAGCAATAAAAACTTCCGCCACTGATACTACAGTATAAGGGTGACCCAGGGTGATGAAATGACCATCTTTGGATAAGCAGTCCACCACCACGAGTATAACAGACTTCCCTTTGACCGTTGGCAGGCTTTCAATAAAGTCCATTGAAATGTCCTCCCAAATGGCCTGTGGTGAAGGCAGTGGTTGTAGAAGACCAGAAGGTGCTCGAGTTTCATACTTATTCTGCTGGCAAATAATGCAATTCTTCACCATCTCTTTGACCATCTTCTTCATGCCTACCCAGAAAAAATCTCGTTTGATTCGATGCAGTGTCTTAGAAAAACCGGAATGGCCCCAATCTTAGAAGTGTGACCATCCTGCATAATTGTGTTAAGCAATGTGGATTGCTGGCTCTACAGCCGGTCCTTGTAATACAGTAACCCTCCTTTCTTCGTATATAGTTGTGAATTGAGCTGCCCCGCTTCCCAGTTCTGCATCATAGTCACCATATCCGCCAGGTGAGTAGATTCTCTTCGAGCTTCATCCAACCAAGATGATGTTATAGTCGTGAGTCCATAGCAAGAGGCTTCATCTTCTTTGCGAGATAGGGCATCCACCGCTTGGTTTTGGCTTCCCTTCCTATACTCAACTCGGAATGAGTATCCCAGTAACTTATGCAACCATTTTTCTTGAGTGGGCGTGTTCATCCTCTGCTCCAAAAAAAAAATTTAAACTCCGGTGATCTGTCCTGATCACAAACTCCTGTCCCAGAAGATACGGTCTCCACTTCTGCACACATTCTACAATCGCCAAGAACTCCTTTTCGTATGTTGATAAGTTTAGTTGTTTTCCTTTCAAAGCTCTGTTGTAATAAGCTATTGGATGCGACTGTTGAGAGAGAACTCCTCCAATTCCCACACCAGATGCATCACTTTCAATAGTGAATTTTTTGAAAAATCGGGCACTGCCAATACAGGAGCTGATGTCAGAGCTTTCTACAATTGATCGAACGCTTGTGTTGCCTTATCACTCCATTTAAAGGCGTCCTTCTTCAATAGAACAGTGACTGGCCACGCGATCACTGCAAACCCTTTAATAAATTTCCGATAATAGCCTGCTAATCCCAGAAATCCCCTCAACTGTTTAAGGGTCTTTGGCACTGGCCATTGTTGTACATCGGTGACCTTCTCCTGTTCCATTGCTACACCTTTTGCCGAAATGACATGGCCCAGGTACTGCACCTCCTCAACTGCGAATTTGCACTTACTCATCTTTGGATACAACTTGTGCATCTTCAGTATCTCCAGGGCTCTTCTCAGGTGCTCCTTATGCTCCAACAATGTCTTACTATACACCAGGATATCATCAAAGAAGACTAAGACAAACCTGCGAAGTATTGGTCTGAAGATTTCATTCATCAAATGTTGAAATGTGGCTGGCGCATTTGTCAAACCAAACGACATCACCATGAACTCGTAGTGCCCTTCATGTGCGCGGAAAGCCATCTTCTGCACATCTGTCTTCTCCACGCGAATTTGATGATATCCAGATCGTAAATCCAATTTCGAAAACCAGCACGCCCCTGATAGCTCATCTAGAAGCTCGTCGATGACCGGTATAGGATGTCGATCTTTGATAGTGTGATGATTGAGGGCTCGATAGTCAATACAGAACCTCCATGTTCCATCATGCTTCCTAACCAGCAGCATCGGCGAAGAGAAAGGACTATTACTCGGTCGTATCAGTCCTTGTTCCCTCATCTCCCTTACTTGGCGTTCAATTTCATTCTTCTGAGCGTGAGCATATCGATAAGGGGGTACCGCCACTACTTTCTTTTCGTCCTTCAACGGTATTTTGTGATCCACAACTCTTGGAGGGGGTAGCCCTTTTGGTTTCGCAAACACCTGTTGATACTGGTCCAATATATCCTCCACCAGTGATTCTATCAATGTCTCCCTTGAGTCCTCCTTCGCCCCTTCATTCGTTAATTGCAACATCAAGGCCCATGAGGCTCCTCTCAATTCTGTCAGCAGCTCCTTCCCTGTGATCTCCTTAATTCCCTGGGGTTTGAGTCCTTGCAGTACAAACTCCCTTCCTTTCTCCTTGAATTGCATTGTCTTCTCTTTGTAGTCCTGGGTGATCGGTCCTAGCTTCTCAAGCCATCCCAATCCCAATACCAGTTGCCGACAGCCTAATGGTAGCACGAATACCTCCTCCTCCGTTCGATATCCCTGTGTCTGAACCTGCTGATACTGCTCCAATATATCCCCCACCAGTGATTTTGTCAATGTCTCCCTTGAGTCCTCCTTCGCCCCTTCATTCGTTAATTGCAACATCAAGGCCCATGAGGCTCCTCTCAATTCTGTCAGCAGCTCCTTCCCTGTGATCTCCTTAATTCCCTGGGGTTTGAGTCCTTGCAGTACAAACTCCCTTCCTTTCTCCTTGAATTGTATTGTCTTCTCTTTGTAGTCATGGGTGATCGGTCCTAGCTTCTCAAGCCATCCTAATCCCAACACCAGTTGCCGACAGCCTAATGGTAGCACGAATACCTCCTCCTCCGTTCGGTATCCCTGTGTCTGAACCTGGCAGTGGGGAAGAAGTCCACACGACAATAGTTCACCTCTACCCCCTACCTCCACTGTCATAGTTGGTGTTGGCACCACCTGTAGTCCCCATTCTCTGACTAGTGTAAAGTCTAAGAAGTTATGTGTGGCTCCGGAGTCTAAAAAAATCAAACATCGTTTCCCTTCCACCAGCCCCCACATCTTGAATTGCTTTGTCATCTCCTCGCCAGTCACCGAATGTAATGAAATTTTTCTAAGTTGTGGCTTCTCAACCTCTTCTAAGTCCTCGATCTCATCTCCTCCATTTCTAGATATAACCTCCCATGTGTCTTCGTCCTTCTCACAGATCAGGCACAGAAGCCTTCCACTACACCTGTGTCCAGGCGTGTACTTCTCATCACACCTGAAACAAAAACCCTTCGCTCTTCGATCCTCCCTCTCTTCCCGTGACAGTTGTTTGATCACAGGCGGTCCCGATCCCCCTGTTGTCCTCGCTCGTTGCGGTTTCGGCGTTTCGAATCGACTCCGTCCCCCGGACGCCATGAATTCCTTCTTCTGCAACCTGCATTTATCTTCCGATGCAGTCGCCTTCTCACACAGATCCATAAGATCTCTCTATCGTGACATCTTCAACTCCGCTTTTATCTCCGGTTTGAGTCCCCCTTTGTAGATCGGACAGAGCATTGCCTCTGACATTGGTGGACACAAGTTCATCTGCCTTTCGAACTCCCGCTGGTACTCCCTCACTGTCCCCTTCTGAGACAGCCGCGAGAGAGCCCCGATCGGTCCGTCTTCCAATTCCACTCCAAATCTCTTCTGAATTGCGATTTGAAACTCCCTCTAGTTTCCTACCCTTCCCGATTTCTCACACCACGTGAACCAGTTCAGTGCCTCACCTCGAAGAAATTGGGCGATCGACTTCAGCTTCTTCTTCTCTGTGATATGAGGATTTTGATCCAAATACCTCTGCGCGCACTGGATCCAATCCGCCGGGTCATCCGCTCCGTTGTACATTGGTAACTAAACTCGATTCGACTACTGCACCAGGAATTCTTCATTGTTGTAACTTGAAGTGTCTCATGTTCTCCAGTTGCCTTTAGATTCGAGATCCTCCATCCTCTTCTCCATCCCTCGCTACCACACAGTGAGCTCGTCCATTTGCGCCATCATCTGGACCATCAGCTGCCTCATCTTCTTAGGTGGCGTCTCTGACTCGTGCGCGCCTTTCTCGTCGTCGACGTTGTAGGTAGACTTTGCCGCACTGGTCATCTTCTCGCTGCCGTCCAGGAACAGACTCCCCCATATCAGGGGTGGTGACGCAGGCAGCGGTAAGAGCGGTGGTTGCTCTGATACCAAGATGTTAGGATTCAGTCGGGCACTCCTTCTCAATGATGAGAAGAAAGGAGTTCGCCGGGATGAACCTATGGTTGATGAGGGAAAAGATGAGAAGGCAGAGAGAATTGGAGATGCTACGAGACAGAACTGGGATCAAAACCAGATACCCCCTGGTCCGGTCTGTGCTGACTATTTATTCTCAAACATTGAAATATTACAACCAATCAATGCTCGACGGTGACGCAGTCGCGACAGTTAATTGGACCACGTCAGCCCCTAGTTAGACATGTCTACATAGCTAGCTTAAGACATAGCAGAAAAGAAAAGAGACAGAGTCGAACGAACAAGTCAGCAGTGCCAGCTGGATAAGTAGCCAACTGGATGAGTGAACCTGGCGAAACTGTATCACGGCGGAGGTAAGCAAAAGAAAAATGTAGGCCAGAAGCATCAAAGGTGTGGGAATCCATATTGATGGGGTGAATAAACAACAACAAAACCAAAAAAAAAGGAAAAAGGGGTTTACCAATTGTCTTTCCAAATTGGCAGCGCCAAAAGGTCTCTGCATGGGCTAAGAATCAAGTTCGCCACACATCTTGGTGCCCAGCAGTCTGGATCATGTAGGCGATGCTACAAGCTTGAAGAACCACAAGGAGGAAGGTCGGCTATGCTTAGGGACGATCGGATGCAAACCAGGGCTCGTGAAAAGCATTTGAGGGATCTTGGTGATCAAGTATAGCACAGTTATATAGGGGAATGTCTAAAGAGTTTAGGATACCAATCAGAGATGGAAATAGGGCATCTAAGGCACCCAAGTTGGGCAGGACTCCTTACATCGCCAAACCCCAAGGAGTTTGAGCTGAAACGAAATGAGAACCAGTGGAGGCCGATTCTGGTAGGTTTCCAGGTGTCGAGACACAACAGAAAGCGAGACTTGGTCGGCTGTGGAGATTGTCCTGCGGACCATTAGAGTCCAACGCGAAGAGGGTGTCAGGCAAGGAGGATGAACTTCCCCCTCTCGCGGGTGTCAGAGATCCGAGAGTCCGAGTCGGACTCCTCTTCGCATAACTCATTAGTGTGACAATTGATTAAATCAGAAACTTTACTAAATTGATTCCTATAAATCAAATATCAATTGTTTTAAGCTTTAAACTTTATAAAACTTTCCAAAATCGTTTTAGGGGTCAAACAAAGTCAAATTGATCTCATATTTGAACCATAAGATGAGTAAGGAGTCTAAAACCTTCTTATATGATTAGATTTAGGTTTTGATCATCTTTAATTCATAAAATTCATGCGTCATTATCTTTAGTGTATATGTATTACAATAGGAGATAAAGTGAATTATCCTTTCCTAAATGAATTAGTTGAATCAAATTTGAGATTTAGAGTACTTATCCACTCAAGGACTAACTCATTATCTTTTTATGTATATTTGAAAGCATTATCAAGAGAGAGAAAGGCTTATGCCTCATTGCTTTTCATATTAAGAAAATGGTGAATTATTTGTGAAAAGGTATTGGGCTAGAACGATACCCAGCTGTGACAGGTTCCCCTTTATCACATAGAGAAGGAATATTTACATATATAAGAGAGTACCCTGTAAACCTTTTTACTCACTGAATAAACAACACCTTTCCACTTTATATTAAGCATTCATGAGTACATGAAAATTGAGCAGTAAATATATGCATCTATCTAGATGCCCACTTAAGAGGACATGATTGCTAGGAAAACCCTTAATGCTAGGAAAACTCATAATTGGCACGAATGTCCATGATTTGGCTATAATATCCCATAACAATTTCTTGAGGTCCATGATTCGGGAAGCATATAACAACTGATTCAATTCCAATTATCTTAACATTAACATCAGCATGAACATGAAAATTGTTAAAGAGTCTATATTAGCCTATTTAGTTAATAGGTTAGTGGGCCTTTAGTGTCTCGGCCCGTTTATATTACTTAGGACACAAGTCTCAGGGTTTCTCCCCTCTCCTATATAAAGGAGAGGGTGTCCAGTCTGTATTCATCTAATTGCATTCTTTCAATAGATTATTTTATTTCACATGGTATCAGAGCACGTTCGCTCCTGAGGAAAACCTAGCAGCCGTCCTCCCATCCCTCTCCTAGTCGGCGCCCACAATAGCCCTAGACGTAGCTGCAGCCTCATTTCGAGAGAGCAACCGAAGGCTCTCCCCGTGTTATGACCGCATCTAAGCTTAATTGGTAAACTAGGGTTTACTTGGATGATTGTATGCTTAACTAAGTTGATCATTGTTTAAATCTTGATTAGTGATGGTTGTTAAGTTTTTATGTTTTACATATAATGAGAAGATTTAATCATACTCTGATTCACATAATTAGTGTTTAAGATTCGAAAACCCTAATCGGCCCAAATTAGGGTATTGATGACATATGAATATAGAATTTGATAAGTATAGTGTCTCACTAAATGATTTTTTAGTATTTTATGTGTAACTCTGATTGAATTCAAATTTGGATATGATTTGGATATATCAAATTTGAACACTATTGAAAAATATAAGAATTTTTGAAGAATGTTCTGACCTGTTTGTCGGTCGAGTTTCAAACTCGACCGATCATATTTTCATATTGATATAGCAGTGAACTGTTTGATTTTTAGTTATTTATTGGTAACTCCAAATGATCTGAAATTTTAACTGGAGATATGAAACTCAATCATAAATATGTAAAATTTTCATAATTTTTTAATGCGTTTAGACCTTATCAGTAGACGAATGACAGAAAATTCAGCTGAAATAAGAGAAAGTATAGTGCGGGGGTCAATGTGCAATTGACCCAAGAAGCTCAATTGCTCTATATGGTCAACCTAACACACAAGGAGCTCTCATAATTCATGATTCAATCTAGAGAAATGAAATCCTAGAGAGAGAGGGAGAGTTAGGGTTTGAGAGGAGAAAGGGATGGAGATGCTGACCTAGGGTTTTGCGGTTTGAGGAATGATGAAATCATGTAAGTTTAGCTACTTTGGATATAGTTTCATGGTGAATCTTTTCTCATATGTCAAGATTTCCGTCTCTCCCCTGATTGGATTCAAAATCATATCAAATCAAGTCCTTTTCTCACTCTTTGTCTCCTAATCTTCAATTCTAGGGTTTCCGAGTTGAAAGGAAGAAGAAAGTGACGATTGCTAGGGTTTTGATATGGATTTGAGATTTTCAGATATGGGATACGTTTTTAAGCTATTTTACAGCTTAGGATGAGTGGGTAAAAGAATATTTCAGTCAATTATACTCAATTAGATGGTTTTAATTTATATTCTCGATTTCTCCCTAGATGACAATAAATGAAAAGAATTGTTCTTGAATTCAGTTTATAAAATACTTCAATTTATGTTCCAACTATGATCTGAAAACTTTTATATGATGACATGGATATAGATATCCATGTATCTTGAATACTGCATAATTAAGAAGTTTATTGAGAATCTTCTAAAGATCTGAATTTTCAAGTTATTCGGGTGCTTGAACAACATTATAGCTGAAATTCAGATTTATGTTTATATGATCTTATTTATGTTCCTAGTGCATATAATTCTACATGTTTGATCTCTTTGATTTGATATATGGACAAATAGAGTTTCCGATTTTCACAATACATATCCTGTGAATGGCAAGTAATCAAGGATGGAAACCCAATCTAGTATACTTTTACAAGTATACATATCTAATTTAGTAGTAAATGGCTGATTGAAATGATTCATGTGATATTGTGGGATTTTATTTGAATATTATCTTATATGCATACATGCTTTGTTTATGAGATTCAGATTTTCTAACTCAAATACTTGTCATGAAATGCATATGTTGTTATGCTATTGCAAGTGGAGATATGGCATGCCCTAGATAGTTATGTTATCGATGTCATGCATAAATGTGAGAAATGTTGAATGAGAATATTTATATTAGTAGACATGATATATGTTTGAATACATGAGAAGTGCTATATGTGCATGAGTAAGGAGAAACCCTAAGAAAGGGGTAAACAAATGTTAAGCATTCAGTTCAGTATCATAAGTGATTTCAATTCAATAGTCCAAGTAGTCATTAATATATAGAGTTGAAAGAGATCAGTCTAAGAGAAAGATATAATCAAAGTTACAGTAATAATAGTAGTCCTGAACACCATATATTCCCTATGAGAGGTCTGCGCCATAGGAATGAAACGACCTAACCCTGGCAATGTCCAGTATCCGGGGGTCGGATCGTACTAACAGGTGGTACGGGGGACGAAGCCCTAGTGGAAGTCTCCTTATAAATGCAGTATGTAGTGTCCAACATCAACCAGAGATCCTGGTGGCACTAGAGTACAAAAAAGCCAATAGGTGGCTTGATTCTCCGCCTGTGTGCTCAGGTTAGAGGAGGAGTTCAGTTTTACGGCCCATAGGTGTGCTGAGGCCAGAGAGCCATTTCCTGTTGCAGACCAGTGATGTAATCAGGCTTAGCATCCCGGGTGTGTCAGCTAAGTCTTGTACGGTGAGATCGTATTTCGTTATGATTCTTCATATGTAGAGTACATTGCATATGATCAGGGAATAAGCTAAAATATGATAATAGAAGTTTAAAGAGTTTCTTATAAGTAAGAAGAGTTAAGAAAGATTTGATTTCAGTTTCATAGCAGTTGTTCTTTAAATGTAATATTGAATATAGTAAGGATCGTATTTCCATACTTGTTTATTTCTAATGATGTAGGCTTCAATGTTATTAGTATGTTTTTTTTAATATCTAGTCTTTTAATTTGAAATTACTGTCTTTTTTTATTTCAATTATCCAAGAATGATAAATGTTTGATTCAGTATTTTAGACTGCATTATTGTTTTACTCATTCACTGAGCGAGTAGGCTCACCCCTCTACTCAAAAATTTTAGGAAAACCGTGGGGATTGAAGATATCATTGCATCAGAGTAGATCTGCCACAAGAGTTAAGTCTGAGTATAGTTAAGTTCATTCGGTCCTTGTCACTCTAGGTCCTTGTAAAGAAATAAGAGAGAGTTGTAAATAATGATGTATAACATTATTCCTCTTTTAGCAATATATGTGAATCAGCAAGTCTTATGTGCTTAAAAGTATGAGAAACATAATGAATGTTCATACATGCATTTTTACTGTTGAAATCAGATTAGAGAAATCAATGTTTAGATTCCCTTGTAAAGTTAGTTTATGTGGTTCAATGCGAGAAAACAAAGAGTTTGAAAAAGAAGAAAAAGTTAAGGGTGATCTTTGTATTACATTAAATCCTCAATTTATGCCCTAATCTCGTTATTAGTGGTAATTGTGAGATCGGGGTGTAACACCCCGCCTACGGGCGACCGTCGCCATGGCCTAGGCTGGATGCCCGCTAGGCAATTCTGGCCTACAAGGCTCTTTCTTCCCTTTCATGGCTAGCCTCTAGCCGCCATGTCTCCTCTCTATTTCCGCTGCCTTGCTCCTGCTGCAACTGCTACGTTTGCTGCTTACGCCCTGTTGTCCGTGCGCCTCCTCCACTCAACCTCATATCGCCGCCATCCGCTAGCAGCAACAGCCGCTAAGGACAGCAGCATCGATCACTACCGCCGTCCCAGCCACCGGCCTCCAGAAACCATCACCACAACGGGAAACAGCAATAGCCGACGCTGTCGTCGGCCTAGCCGCAGCCACCCGCCGCTGCCGTAGCCACAACCAGCCAGTCCAGGCGTCGCCGACCCTCTTCTGTCGGCTGTCTCCAGCAGCCGCCATCTGCCGCAGTGGCATTACTAGTTGTTACACAACAACCGCCTATCAGCAAACATCCCCGCCGAAACCATCACAGTCATTATCGCCACCGCCGTGTCCGTCTGCTGTAGAGTTGATGCCTCTTCATCCAGCAACCATATCCCAGTTGATGATCACTCTCTTCAACTAGCATCTCATCATCGTGGACCCCAGGTTAATTGTTGTTGTCTACTACGAGCGGTCACCCATCACTCTCCACCGCTACCAAACAACCATGTTTAGTGCCCCCATATGCATTATCCTTGTCTCTATTTGGATCCTTAATCGGTCATATCTTTGCTAATCAGATTTAATTTTAAGCCTATTCAGATTTTTCGGGTCGGGATTAGATCCATTTCATTTTCTACTCAGATCTTACATTGAGTCATTTAGCATATTCTCTCTGGTTATCGGTTTTATTCTCCACATATTACACATATCATTATACTCAAATTTCTCTCAAACCCACCAATACTTTTCCCACCCACCCATATCATGTGTGTACCCCTTTCCATAGTGCAGGAGGGTCATATGTCCATTTCTCCACACCAAACACTCACTCTAGTCGTATTTGGTGTGTGGGGGATAGAGTGGAGAGGAAGAGATGAGAAGAGAGAGAGTGTGTGAGAGAATATGTATGAGAGAGAATATGAGAAGAGATGATACTGGCTACATATTCCAGGTTATCTTCATGGAGCTTCACATTCTTCAGCACATTTGTTCTCCACCTCCAGCCAGCTTCATTCAGTGTCGACACCGTATCCGCATTCGTACCGCGTTATGTACGTCAGGTGTTGATGGTGTATTTCTTCAGCTGCATTCATATGAGACAGATGGGTGCTTCTTCAGATTTTCATAAGCTCAGAGTTTATCTTCACTGAGCTGCTTCATCACGTCTTCTCCGAGCTGCATCTGCTGTTTCGACATCACTTGTTGTTGATCATCTTGGGACTTTCCTTGCTGGATGATATCTCCTTTCCTGACAAGCCTCCAAGGTTCTTGCTACAGAGTTATGGTACTTGCATCGTATCACCAACACATCACCCGTTTGTGTTCGTGCCACGTTATGCACGTTTTCTCAGACGCTTTGAAGACACCACTACTGCTGCATTATCATTGGAGATCTGCGTTCGTGCCGCGTTAAGTATGTATTCCAGTGAAGTTGTCATAGTCGTGGTATTGATGATCGTCTGCTCCAAGTGGCGAATTACTGTTGCAGTATTCAGGTTCCATTTCAGATGCTCTTCATTCCAGATGCACTCCAAAAAGACCTTTATCTGAGCTCGAGGATCTCCAACCTGCAAAATACAATTTCAAAGAAAAGAGGTGCCATCATATGATTCAGGGGGAGTATCAATTTTTGTATGGGGAGTGATATTTATCTTTTATCTTTCATCTATCATTTCTTTTATCGTTTTATCGAGTCTTGTAACCTCCAAGCTTTGTACATGTGTTTCACCCATGCTCCAGCTTGAGGGGGGGGTGTTAAAGAGTCTATATTAGCCTATTTAGTTAATAGGTTAGTGGGCCTTTAGTGTCTCGGCCCGTTTAGATTACTTGGGGCACAAGTCTCAGGGTTTCTCCCCTCTCCTATATAAAAGAGAGGGCATCCAGTCTGTATTCATCCAATTGCATTCTTTCAATAGATTATTTTATTTCACAAAAATAATCTTAAACTTGATGAGATCTCTCCCTCTAGAAGCTTGAACTTCTCATTTATTAATCCTTAATCATAATCTTTAATCTTAGTGCTCATGGTAACTATAAGACATATGACACATCTATCCTCAAGAAACTGATATAATAAACAAGATTTAGGACATTAAGCTTGAAATTGAAGTATTATTCATAAACCATATGTAGCATTAATTCAACCAATGTACATATGTACAGTGGCATGACCCGCTTACCTGGAGCAAAGACACCTAGGTCAACTCTTCTCGTTCCGATTTGGCTCTAAATACTTATAAATAATCATTGAACGTCATAAATCAATACCTTGTATTGATCCTTGGTTGAATTGGGGTTGTGTACATTAGGGTTGGACTTTGGTGTATAAGGAATTAGGAGTAGGTATTATCAAAGTTCCTAATATCTTATTTACATATTATGTCGACCTCCATGATTAACTAATCCAATTATTTATTATTTAGATCACATTAATCGACATGTACTCAACCTTAGAGTTTTAGGGTTCCATATGAAAACATCAAAATAGAAAGGAAAAATTTGGTTTGAAAACTACAAAAATTGGTTTCCTTATTAAAATACCTTTCTAACGGGTATTGTTGGGTATTTCTCTAATTAAGTAGTGATTTACCATGGATTTGCAAAGTCCGGGCAATCAAAATCTCGAGAAACCGATAATTAAACTCAAAAGGAGAAAAATTACTGGTGGGGCCTTACCAAGCTGGCCCAACCAAAGATTGTCATGATGGTAGTGCCCTCCCTCAAAAAAACACAATGTCACAGCGAGGGGCCGTGTGAAAAAAACCCAAATTGCCCATGATTGAGCGTGAGTCCATATTTCAAAACAAAGGTCAAACATGATCAAAGATCTGAGTATCCTTCTTCAACCTCACACTTCTAGCAGTTTGTAGAGGTTGGATCTATGTAAAACAAAAATGATGCTATCATTGGTAAACATTGATAGAAATAGGTACAACTAACTCCCTCTCACCCTATCAAACTCGATGACCCCAGAAAGCAGGTCTTGCGGTGACTGAAGATGAAACCCAACCCTCCCGCCACAATAGCAGGAAGAGCAACACATGAAACATGTCTCAGGTCGGTACAAACAAAACTAGATCCTTAGGAGGCGTCACGGCCCCTTGGCGTGTTAGGATTCAGCCGGGCACTCCTTCTCACAGATGAGAAGAAGGAGTTCGCCGGGCTGAACCTATGGTTGCTGAGGGAAAAGATGAGAAGGCAGAGAGAATTGGAGATGCGACGAGACAGAACCGCGATCAAAACCAGATACCCCCTGGTCCGGTCTGTGTTGACTATTTATTCTCAAACATTGAAATATTACAACCAATCAATGCTCGACGGTGACGCAGTCGCGACAGTTAATTGGACCACGTCAGCCCCTAGTTAGACATGTCTACATAGCTAGCTTAACACATAGAAGAAAAGAAAAGAGACAGAGCCGAACGAACAAGTCAGCAGTGCCAGCTGGATGAGTGAACCTGGCGGAACCGTACCAACTCCTCCCCACTTAAACAATGGCGTCATCCTCGGCGGCCAACCAAGATGGAAAAGTTGAGCGGAGCTTCTCGTATTGTTCCCAGGTCGCTTCTTCTGCACTTTCGCCAATCCACTGAACCAGGACCTCAGATGCTGCTACCTGGCCGTCTCGCACCATCCGCCTTGCCAACAGCTTCTCGGGAAACCTGGAAGCCATTGCCCTGTCCCAATCTGGAGGTGACACAGTTTGTGCTGGATGTGGCCCATGAAACGGCTTAAGCTAAGATACATGAAATACCGGGTGAACTAAGGCATCAGCCGGAAATTCCAATTTATAAGCAACAACCCCAATCCTTGTCGTAATCACATAGGGCCCAAAAAATCGAGTTGCGAGCTTCTGAGTACTACGACGCACCACCGTGTGCTGTCGATAAGGCTGGAGTTTCAACCAGACCCAATCACCTACTGCGAATTCCCTATCGCACCGTCATTTATTTGTGTTAAAATATAAGATTGATTGAATAGAATAGATTGGATACAAAGACTGACGACCTCTCCTTTATATAGGAGAGGAGAGACACCCTATTACTTAGGACCCAAGTAATCTAAACTAGACGGGTCGGAATATAAAGGCCCACTAAACTAATTAGCCTATTTAACTAATAGACTAATATAGACACTTTAACACTCCCCCTCAAGCTGGAGCATGGGTGAAACACATGTCCAAGCTTGGAGGTTACAAGACTCGATAAAAAGAAATGATAAATGAAAGATAAATATCACTCCCATACAAAATATGTTACTCCCCCTGAAATAATATTCCCCCTAAATCATATGGTGATTATGACTCTACAGGCTGAAGATACTCGAGCTTTGAAGGTCTTCCTTGAAGTGCATCTGGAATGAGGACATCTGAAGAATGGACCTGATACTACAGCAATTCGCCACTGGAATACGTGCTTAACGCGGCACAAACGCGGACGGACGATCTGCTGCTTGATACGATGCAGGAACCATAAAACTCTGACGCATGAAACTTGGGGGCTTGACGGGAAAGGAGATCATCCATCAAGGAAGGTCCCAAGAGGATCAGCTACAGGCGATGTCGATACAGCAGATGCGGCTCGGAGAAGACGTGATGAAGCAGCTCGGTGAAGATAAAATTCTGAGCTTCTGAAGAAGCACCCATATGTCTCATGTGAATGCAACTGAAGGAATACACCATCAACACCTGACGTACATAACGCGGTACGAACGCGGATACGGTGTCGACGCTGGATCTTCACTGCTGGCTCAAGTAGAGAACTGGTGTGCTAAATGATGTGAAGCTTCATGAAGATAACCTGGAATATATATAATCTGAATACATATATCATCATCTCATCTCATACTCTCTCTCTCTCATACATTCTCTCATATGCTCTCATGCTTGCTCTCTCTTCTCATCTCTTCCTTTCCTCTCTATCCCCCCCGCACACCAAATACGACAAGAGTGAGTGTTTGGTGTGGAGAACTAGATATATGACCCCCCCGTAATGTGGAAAAGGGATACTCACATAATATGGGTGGGTGGGAAAGAAAAAAAAAAGCTGAAAAGAGAAAAATATGTGAAATGGAGATGGGCAATATGTGGAGAATGAAACCGATAGCCAAAGAGAGTATACTAAATGGGTCAACATGAGATCCGGGTAGAAAAATAAATGGATCTAGTCCCGACCCGAAAAGGAGGTTTGTTGGCCCGTTAGGATAAGGGTCAAAATAGGATCCGATTAGCAAAAGATAGAACCGATTAAGGATCTGAATAGAGACAGGGATAATGCATATGGGGGTAGTAAACATGGTTGTTTGGTAGCGGTGGAGAGTGATGGGTGATCGCCTACTGTAGATGGCAGCAGTAGCATGATGATGTACAACGCAGCAGCAACTTGCGGATGAAGATCGTCGGGATGATGATGAAGTGGAGAAACTGCAGCTTGTGGATGACGTTCGGCTGATGTAGCATTTGTCGCACCATAGGAGATGACAAAGGGTCTCCTGCGTGACTCCGGAGATTTTGCATGCCAAAAGGATGCATGCGGAGCAAAGGCAGAGCCTCTCCACGAGCGACGACAAAGGCTGATCTGGGAACAACATGAGATGGAACGTCAGTTGACGAGTGCAACCGTCGGCTGGGGATACGGTTGCTGGTATGAGACAACAACGCTGCAGCACACGAATACATATACAACGACAGAGATAATGCTTTTGCGGATGGCGGATGACGATGGTTGTTGGCGGCGACGCTCGTTGGTGATGGTGGCGGCGGCGCCGCGCCGGCTAGTGCTGCTGCGGCAGCGATGGATGAAGGCTGGATCAGCGGCGGCCTTGGTAGGCGATAACGGACACAAGAGGTAGCAGCGGCAAAGTAGCATCCAACTGGAAGGACAGGTGACGTCAACAACGAACAGCCAGTGCAGCGGACAGCAGTTGTGCGGCATGGCTGGCTGCTGGAGATCGTCGGAGGATACAACGCCGACGTAGAGAAAGAAGCTTGATGTTTAAGAAAGAGAAGAAAAAGTCATGGAGGCCGGGAGATGTGCCTAGCGGGCAGCCGGCCAAGCCATGGCGACGGCGACGGCCACCCGCAGGCGGGCGCTCACCCTTGTCTGCTCTCTCTGAGAGGGGCGGCTTCTAGCTGCTAGGGTTGTTGTGGACGGCTAGGAGAAGGGAGAGGGAAGACGGCTGCTAGGGTTTCCTCAAGATCTAGCCCGCTCTGATACCATGTTAAAATATAAGATTGATTGAATAGAATAGATTGGATACAAAGATTGACGACCTCTCCTTTATATAGGAGAGGAGAGACGCCCTATTACTTAGGACCCAAGTAATCTAAACTAGACGGGCCGGAATATAAAGGCCCACTAAACTAATTATCCTATTTAACTAATAGACTAATATAGACACTTTAACAATTTGCTTGCTTCCTCATTCGATCGCGAGCACGATCTAAATTAATCTTCAATCTCCTAAGGATCCAGTCCCTTGCTATGAGTAGTTCCTCCACTATCGGTGAAGATGTTGTTCCTGCTTCATGAGGCAACAAGGAATGTGATTCCCTCCCATAAACCACCTGAAATGGTGTGAATCCGTGAGCTGAATGATGCGACGTGTTGTACCAAAACTCCGCCCACGGTAGCCAGCGTAACCAGTCGCGAGGCTGAGTATTGCAGAAACACCGTAAATACGTCTTGAGACAGTGATTAAGCACCTTTGTTTGTCCATCCGACTGGGGGTGGTAAGCGGAGCTTCGACATAGCTTTGTCCCGCTGCGCTTGAACAATTCCTCCCAAAATTTACTAGTGAAGATAGGGTCACGGTCGGAGACAATGCTCACCGGAACTCCATGGAGCCGAACAACTTCAGCAATAAAAACTTTCACCACTGATACTGCAGTATAAGGGTGACCCAGGGCGATGAAATGACCATCTTTGGAAAAGCGGTCCACCTCCACGAGTATAACAGACTTCCCTTTGACCGTTGGCGGGCTTTCAATAAAGTCCATTGAAATTTCCTCCCAAATGGCATGTCGTGAAGGCAGTGGTTGTAGAAGACCAGAAGGTGCTCGAGTTTCATACTTATTCTGCTGGCAAATAATGCAATTCTTCACCATCTCTTTGACCATCTTCTTCATGCCTACCCAGAAAAAATCTTGTTTGATTCGATGCAGTGTCCTAGCAAAACTGGAATGTCCCCCAATCTTAGAAGTGTGACCATCTTGCATAATTGTGTTAAGCAATGTGGATTGCTGGCTCAGATACAGCCGGTCCTTGTAATACAGTAACCCTCTTTTCTTCGTATATAGTTGTGAATTGAGCTTCCCCGCCTCGTAGTTCTGCATCAGAGTCACCATATCCGCCAGGTGAGTAGATTCTCTTCGAGCTTCATCCAACCAAGATGATGTTATAGTCGTGAGTCCATAGCAAGAGGCTTCATCTTCTTTGCGAGATAGGGCATTCGCCGCTTGGTTTTGGCTTCCCTTCCTATACTCAACTCGGAATGAGTATCCCAGTAACTTATGCAACCATTTTTCTTGAGTGGGCGTGTTCATCCTCTGCTCCAAAAAAATTTTAAACTCCGGTGATCTGTCCTGATCATAAACTCCTGTCCCAGAAGATACGGTCTCCACTTCTGCACACATTCTACAATCGCCAAGAACTCTTTTTCGTATATTGATAAGTTTAGTTGTTTTCCTTTCAAAGCTCTGTTGTAATAAGCTATTGGATGCGACTGTTGAGAGAGAACTCTTCCAATTCCCACACCAGATGCATCACTTTCAATAGTGAATGTTTTTGAAATATGGGGCACTGCCAATACAGGAGCTGATGTCAGAGCTTTCTTCAATTGATCGAACGCCTGTGCTGCCTTATCACTCCATTGAAAGGCGTCCTTCTTCAATAGAACAGTGAGTGGCCACGCGATCACTGCAAACCCTTTAATAAATTTCCGATAATAGCCTGCTAATCCCAGAAATCCCCTCAACTGTTTAAGGGTCTTTGGCACTGGCCATTGTTGTACATCGGTGACCTTCTCCTGTTCCATTGCTACACCTTTTGCCGAAATGACATGGCCCAGGTACTGCACCTCCTCAACTGCGAATTTGCACTTACTCATCTTTGGATACAACTTGTGCATCTTCAGTATCTCCAGGGCTCTTCTCAGGTGCTCCTTATGCTCCAACAATGTCTTACTATACACCAGGATATCATCAAAGAAGACTAAGACAAACCTGCAAAGTATTGGTCTGAAGATTTCATTCATCAAATGTTGAAATGTGGTTGGTGCATTTGTCAAACCAAACGGCATCACCACGAATTCGTAGTGCCCTTCATGTGTGCGGAAAGCCATCTTCTACACATCTGTCTTCTCCACGCGAATTTGATGATATCCAGATCGTAAATCCAATTTTGAAAACCAGCACGCCTCTGATAGCTCATCCAAAAGCTCGTCGATGACTGGTATAGGATGTCGATCTTTGATAGTGTGATGATTGAGGGCTCGATAGTCAATACAGAACCTCCATGTTCCGTCATGCTTCCTAACCAGCAGCACCGGCGAAGAGAAAGGACTATTACTCGGTTGTATCGGTCCTTGTTCCCTCATCTCCCTTACTAGGCGTTCAATTTCATTCTTCTGAGCATGAGCATATCGATAAGGGGGTACCGCCACTGCTTTCTTTTCGTCCTTCAATGGTATTTTGTGATCCACAACTCTTGGAGGGGGTAGGCCTTTTGGTTTCGCAAACACCTGCTGATACTGCTCCAATATATCCCCCACCAGTGATTCTGTCAATGTCTCCCTTGAGTCCTCCTTCGCCCCTTCATTCGTTAATTGCAACATCAAGGCCCATGAGGCTCCTCTCAATTCTGTCAGCAGCTCCTTCCCTGTGATCTCCTTAATTCCCTGGGGTTTGAGTCCTTGCAGTACAAACTCCCTTCCTTTATCCTTGAATTGCATTGTCTTCTCTTTGTAGTCCTGGGTGATCGGTCCTAGCTTCTCAAGCCATCCCAATCCCAACACCAGTTGCTGACATCCTAATGGTAGCACGAATACCTCCTCCTCCATTCGGTATCCCTGTGTCTGAACCTGGCAGTGGGGAAGAAGTCCACACGACAGTAGTTCACCTCCACCCCCTACCTCCACTGTCATAGTCGGTGTTGGAACCACCTGTAGTCCCCATTCTCTAACTAGTGTCAAGTCTAAGAAGTTATGTGTGGCTCCGGAGTCTACAAAAATCAAACATCGTTTCCCTTCCACCAGCCCCCACATCTTGAATTGCTTTGTCATCTCCTCGCCAGTCACCGAATGTAATGAAATTTTGCTAAGTTGTGGCTTCTCAACCTCTTCTAACTCCTCGATCTCATCTCCTCCATTTCTGGATATAACCTCCCATGTGTCATCATCCTTCTCACAGATCAGGCACAGAAGCCTTCCACTAGACCTGTGTCCAGGCGTGTACTTCTCATCACACCTGAAACACAAACCCTTCGCTCTTCGATCCTCCCTCTCTTCTCGCGACAGTTGTTTGATCACAGGCAGTCCCGATCCCCCTATTGTCCCCGCTCGTTGCGGTTTCAGCGTTTCGAATCGACTCCATCCCCCAGACGCCATGAATTCCTTCTTCTGCAACCTGCATTTATCTTTCGATGCAGTCGCCTTCTCACACAGATCCATAAGATCTCAGTATCCTGACATCTTCAACTCCGCTTTCATCTCCGGATTGAGTCCCCCTTTGTAGATCGGACAGAGCATTGCCTCTAACATCGGTGGATACATGTTCATCAGCCTTTCAAACTCCCGCTGGTACTCCCTCACCGTCCCCTTCAGAGACAGCCACGAGAGAGCCTCGATCGGTCCGTCTTCCAATTCCACTCCAAATCTCTTCTGAATTGCGATTTGAAACTCCCTCCAGTTTCCTACCCTTCCCGATTTCTCACACCACGTGAACCAGTTCAGTGCCTCACCTCGAAGAAATTGTGCGATTGACTTCAGCTTCTTCTGCTCCGTGATATGAGGATTTTGATCCAAATACCTCTGCGCGCACTGGATCCAATCCGCCGGGTCATCCGCTCCGTTGTACGTTGGTAACTGAACTCGATTCCACCACTGCACCAGGAATTCTTCATTGTGGTAACATGAAGTGTCTCATATTCTCCAGTTGCCTTTAGATTCGAGATCCTCCATCCTCTTCTCCATCCCTCGCTGTCACATGGTGAGCTCGTCCATTTGTGCCATCATATGGACCATCAGCTGCCTCATCTTCTCAGGTGGCGTCACTGACTCGTGCACGCCTTTCTCGTCGTCGACGTTGTAGGTAGACTTCGCCGCGCTGGTCATCTTCTCGCCGCCGTCCAGGAACAGACTCCCCCGTACCAGGGGTGGTGATGCAGGCTGCGGTAAGAGCGGTGGTTGCTCTGATACCAAGATGTTAGGATTCAGCCGGGCACTCCTTCTCACAGATGAGAAGAAAGGAGTTCGCCGGGCTGAACCTATGGTTGCTGAGGGAAAAGATGAGAAGGCAGAGAGAATTGGAGATGCTACGAGACAGAACCGGGATCAAAACCAGATACCCCCTGGTCCGGTCTGTGCTGACTGTTTATTCTCAAACATTGAAATATTACAACCAATCAATGCTCGACGGTGACGCAGTCGCGACAGTTAATTGGACCACGTCAGCCCCTAGTTAGACATGTCTACATAGCTAGCTTAAGACATAGCATAAAAGAAAAGAGACAGAGTCGAATGAACAAGTCAGCAGTGCCAGCTGGATAAGTAGCCAGCTGGATGAGTGAACCTGGCGGAATCGTATCATGGCGGAGGTAAGCAAAAGAAAAATGTAGGCCAGAAGCATCAAAGGTGTGGGAATCCATATTGATGGGGTGAATAAACAACAACAAAACCCAAAAAAAGGAAAAAGGGGTTTACCAATTGTCTTTCCAAATTGGCAGCGCCAAAAGGTCTCTGCATGCGCTAAGAATCAAGTTCGCCACACATCTTGGTGCCCAGCAGTCTGGATCATGTAGGCGATGCTTCAAGCTTGAAGAACCACAAGGAGGAAGGTCGGCTAAGCTTAGGGACGATTGGACACAAACCAGGGCTCGTGAAAAGCATCTGAGGGATCTTGGTGATCAAGTATAGCACAGTTATATAGGGGAATGTCTAAAGAGTTTAGGATACCAATCAAAGGTGGAAATAGGGAATCTACGGCACCCAAGTTGGGAAGGACTCCTTACATCGTCAAACCCCAAGGAGTTTGAGATGAAACAAAATGAGAACCAGTGGAGGTTGATTCTGGTAGGTTTCCAGGCGTCGAGACACAACAGAAAGTGAGACTTGGTCGGTTGTGGAGATTGTCCTGCGGACCATTAGAGTCCAACGCGAAGAGGGTGTCGGGCAAGGAGGATGAACTTCCCCCTCTCACGGGTGTTGGAGATCCGAGAGTCTGAGTCAGAGTCCTCTTCACATAACTCATTAGTGTGATGATTGATTAAATCAGAAACTTTACTAAATTGATTCCTATAAATCAAATATCAATTGCTTTAAGCTTTAAACTTTATAAAACTTTCCAAAATCGTTTTAGGGGTCAAACAAAGTCAAATTGATCTCATATTTGAACCATAAGATGAGTAAGGAGTCTAAAACCTTCTTATATGATTAGATTTAGGTTTTGATCATATTTAATTCATAAAATTCATGTGTCATGATCTTTAGTGTGTATGTATTACAATAGGAGATAAAGTGAATTATCCTTTACTAAATGAATTAGTTGAATCAAATTTGAGATTTAGAGTACTTATCCACTCAAGGACTAACTCATTATCTTTTTATGTATATTTGAAAGCATTATCAAGAGAGAGAAAGGCTTATGCCTAATTGCTTTTCATATTAAGAAAATGGTGAATTATTTGTGAAAAGGTATTGGGATAGAACGATACCCAGCTGTGACGGGTTCCCCTTTATCATATAGATAAGGAATATTTACATACTAGACTACAGAAATAAGAATTTATTTCTAACACTCCCCCTCAAGTTGGAGTATACACATCATGCATACCCAAGTTGGAATTCATGTAGTTAAAAACTGATGGTATGAGTAGCTTGGTGAAGATGCCTTCCTGGCGGTGGAGGACACTAAGACCACGATGATGCGAGTGGAAGAAAGGAGGATCAACTGGCGGTGGAGGACACTAAGACCAGCAGTGGTTGGCGCTGAAACCGGCGGAGGAGGTAGTGCCTCCTGGTGGTGCAGGAGAGAAAGGAGGAGAGGAAGGGAGGGAGCGACGACTAGGGTTTCTAGCCCAGGGTTTTCTCTGATACCATGTAAAAATGTATTGGGCCAGAACGATACCTGGCTATGACGAGTTCCCCTTTATTATATAGAGAAGGAATATTTACATACTAGACCCAACAGATAAAGAGAATAAGAAAGAAGTACAGAAATAAGAAGTTATTTCTAACATTATTGAATGAACATAAGAACAAAATTTATAAGCTATTTCCATGAAGTCCATTACTTACCCTTTATCATAAAAACTCCACTAAGAACTTCAAATTATGTGCGAATTTTTTGGGATGTTACAGTCCCTTACCAGGTAAATAGTGGATTAAGGACACTCCTAGAACTATTGAAAAAAAAATCCATTTTAGACGATTTCGCCACCTGCAAATGGCGAAAAGAAGAGCTAAAATAACCAATCAAGTACAACAAACTATAGCTTGATGTCTTGTAGCCGAGTGATAAACAAACCAATCTTATTGATACTGGTATCATGCTAGTTTGAGTAAAAGATATTGGCTTTCTAATGCCCACTTGGGTTAGCTAAGAATCTAACTCTACTGAGCATTTCACTGTCACTACACGTTTCAAGGCTGGAAAACACAAGACTTTCAAGTGCCATTTAAACACATATGTCTCAATACAAAGAGTTAGGGAATATTTCCAGATCTCTGGAATAAATGGATTCTTCCAGTCTTAATCACAGAGTTCAGGTAATCTGAAAACCAAAAAAAGAAAAATAGAAGTTATGTATATGTAGTAGCCATGTTGAGCAGACTTACTACACTATTCCTGTCCACATATACATCAAGAAATTTTCCTACACTATCCCTGCCTAGAAATTCATCATGAAATTTTCCTATATAATTCAAACCCCACACTTAATGAAGGAGTCTGTTGACCATACCCTATCCCAATACTTATCTTCCATGGAACTTTTTAACAAGGGGGACAAGTATTCAATCTGTATATGAAATCTGTTGGAAAGAAATTAGAAGGCAGCGAGATATGTATTACACTGTCCTAACCCTACTCTTATATAGGAGAGGGGACCAATACAGACTTGACTAAAAATCATTATGGCCATAGAATTATTGCCCAGGTTGCTATATGGTCATAGACTCCGGCTCATATTGCTAAGTAAATAGAAATCAAACATGTTAGCTAATTAACTCTTAAGACTCCCCTTCAAATGTAGAGTATTGTAGAATACAAATATAGCTTGCAAATAGAGATACAAACAGGATATTCAGACTTGGGGGGTGGAGGTTAAAATACTTACTCAGAACATACACAAATAATCACTCCCCCTCAATTCCGTAATTCAGCACTCCCCCAATGACAGATAGCCTAAAAAGTAGGTTGTAGATGAGCTTATCAAACAAGCATAAGTGTGCAACTAGAGCAACAGTAGATATCAACAAGTAGACATGGTGACCTTCATCAAAGTCCCTAACTCTATCAACTGATCAAAGTAGTAACATCCACCAAAGCAATAATCTCCACAAAGGACGCAAGGAGAATTCATTTGGATTCATGGTTAGTATGTGGACTACATCTTGGCCAACAAGCATCCATTATAACTCCAGAAGAAGTAGCAAAATTTTAAATCTGTAAAAAGCACCATCATCGTTGATTTTTTATCTAGAGTCAAGGAGTTATCTCCTTAGGAGAAGGCTTTAGTAGGATGTTTTGAATTCTATTGTAGTTCATAATGCCCTTGGCTCTCTGTTTTAAATAGCCTTCTTAGACTTTGCCGTATCTGTAGATAATGAGAAGAATTGTATTCCGTGAGTCAGTGTTTAAATGCATTCTCTTTTACAGGACAAGAGAATAAAACAATAAGCAAAGCTAAGCAATATGGGTTAAAACACAGGTAGAGTAGAGTACAGAAATAACACAAAAATAACACAGAATAACATATCTCTGTACTCCACCTCAAGCTGGAGCATAGATGTCGAACATGCCCAGCTTGTCCACTAGAGTCTTGAAATGAGCTTTAGGTAGAAGCTTGGTGAAGATGTCAGCCACTTGGTTTTCAGTACTGAGATATGGGGTACAAATGTGGCCAGAAAGAACAGACTCCCGAACAAAGTGGCAATCAACTTCTATATGCTTTGTTCATTTATGAAAGGTAGGTTTTCTTGCGATAAAAATAGATGCCTTGTTATCAGATAACATTGGAATAGGACTAGAATCAGTTATATCAAATTCTTTAAAAAGACCTTGCACCCATAGAAGTTCACAAGCAGTGTAAGCCACCGCTCGATATTCTGCTTCTGTACTTGATCTAGCTACCACTGTTTGCTTTTTGCTATGCCAGGTAACTAGGTTTCCACCAAAAACGGTGCAGTATCCAGAAGTGGATTCCGATCACATTTACTTCCTGCATAATCAGAATCAGAGAAGCCAGAAAGACTACTATGAGCATTTTTTTTGTATAAAAGACCTTTCCCTGGAGAGCTTTTGAGATATCTCAGAATGTGACAAACAACGTCCAAGTGACACTGTCTAGGTTTATCTAGATATCTGCTTACAAACCTACAACAACAGTCAGATCAGCTCTCGTGACAGTGAGGTATATGATCTTATCAACCAATCATCTAAGTTGGTAGTGATCAACATAAGGTGGGGAAGTGTCATCGTCCCAGTCAATGTTTGGGTCTAGAGGAGTGTTGGCTGGCTTGCAGCTGATGTGTATTTTACTACGCGCTAAAAACACAAGTGTACGCGTCGAGTAATATAGGCCTTTGTGAGGCCCGAGTCGAACACAGGGATACGTAGAACTATTGGAGACTCCTACTAACTATTTGCGATCAGCTAAGCCGAATAACAAAGTAGGGTTTGTTGTCAAAATTAAAAGAAAAATAAAAATAAAACAAAGCAAACAATCGATTAAAGGTTAACTTAATCAATTTAAAAGGTATCTTTAGGATTGCAGTTTCACCGCGGGTCAACATTGCATTAGGTTTCATATAACTCCTCAATCTTCTCTCTCTATCCGGGTAGTGGCCTGAAAACAGAATTACCCACTGTCGTGGTGCAATTCACTACTTAGGTTTAGGTTGATTCCACCGTCGTAGTAATCTATTCCCTAAACTAAGTGCATTACGAACGATCTCTCAGTTTCCACCATTAATTTTACACCTCCTTTGTCAATGGATTTATCGATTAATGTAGGTTTCGTCTCTTTTCAACCGTTAATCCTTCTGTCGAAGTGATTAAGGGCATTAGGTTATTATTATGGTGATCAAGCATAACAATATATGGAGAAAACGAAACTATACCACGGATTTAAGAGAGAAAATATGAATTATTAATACAAAACTGTCATACAATGCATTCCCGGGCTACTCCCGGTCCTAAAGATGGAGGGGATTAGCCCCGCATGTTCATCTCGCACAAATACATGGTAGAAATAGGGGAAATCATATGAAAAACGTGAATTAAATGGGAAAACTCCTAAACGGAGGAGAACCGGTTGATCCTTTGCGTAGAACACGAGCTTTCCCGCCTCTCAGTGGTGAAATTCGTCTTCGGCAGCGTCCGAATCGACAGGGATGAGCTTCTGGCCTCCGTTCTCCTTTCTCTCGCTCCTCAACACTTGTGCAATGGCAAATGAGATGATGATCTCGTCTGGGCGTCCGTCATTAGGTATAAGTCCCTAATTAGGTCGTCAATTAACTCCAGCCGTCCGATTGAGATCAAACTGAATCCAACGCATATCTGCCGGCGTCGATACCATCGACGCGGGTCGATGGTATCGACCCGGTGTGGTAGCGACAGCCTTCTTGTCTTTTCGTCTGAGTGCTTGTATCCATCTCGATACCATCGACTTGGGTCGATGGTATCGACCTCTCTGTAGCGTCGGGTTTGTCGTTTAGCGACGCTGTAGCCTCAATGCGTCGATGGTATCGACTTGGGTGTCGATACTATCGACAGCTTCCTCGCCAGCAACCTGAAGGGATCTCGATGCCATCGACTTGGGTGTCGATGGTATCGACTCTGTGCTGCTCCTTTCGGCTGGCAACCTGTAGCCTTGTCGATGGTATCGACTTCCGTCGATGGTATCGACGGAAGCAGATACTTGTTTTTCCTGAAATTCCAAGACAAGATCAAATAAATCCACACAAATTATGATAATGTGATAATTAATGCTCAAAATGATAAAACTAAGGGAATTTGACATAAAATGATGGCAAAGACCGAAATGAGTGAATTATGCAATATTGACCATAAAAATGACTAATAAAAGCACAAAACACATATCAAAAAGGCCTATAAATGCGACTCAAAATCATCGCATCAAACTCCCCTAAGCTTAAACATTGCTCACCCTTGAGCAACTAATCCTTAGAATAGAATTGTAGATGTCAACTGAAAAACAACACACCAACCCAACATCCCATGTGACTCCCACTGAACATTCTCAAACCGGCCTTCTCTAACCACAGAACGGTAATTACCCTAAAGGCGACAGTAATCATCAATAAAAGAAATTATCCTCCAAACAGATGAACACTATCACATAAGGCAGTTAACATAATAAAATTCTCCAATTCAGCATTGGTGCATCTTGTGATCGCCTATACTATGTTGCTCGCCCTAACTACCATCTACATGGAAGCAGTTCTCCTGATAATCATTAGTGAGGAGAAATTCACGGTGGCCTACCACTCCGAGCAACAGGTGGACGAAAATGGGTGGCTCATGGAAGAACTTGGAAGTATTGTACAGTTTCAATATGTATAATACAAAAATGTCCTAAATGATGCCAATGCACATTAAAAATGCCCTAATGCCTGAAATTGGGTGAAATGATGCATGCACTAACCTTCCACCTCAAAATGAGATGGATATCTAATCAAACTACATCATGTACCCAATTTCCTGTAATGCGAGTGATATCATGTTCCTTTCTCCCTCTTAAGAAATTCTTTTTCTTTTCTTTTCTTTTTTTTATATATTTCAGATTTTTAGAATTTTTTTTTCTTTCTTTAGCCCACATATCCATAATTTCTTAAGGACAAGTTTATTGGGCTATTTTCTTCATGCTTAGAAATCTCTGCAATATTTAGAAGGTATGGAACAGTTTAATTCACCTTTGAGGAAAAATTGAGATACATGGTGTACTTTATGCATGAATATCATGAGTGCAACTACATGGCATGCACCTAAAGGTAATGTGCATGAATCCCTATATTTTTTCTTTTTATGCAAAAGTATGGAAAATATCAATGTGAGTCCTATCTAAATGCTATGCACACAAGAAGGAATTAAAACTGCACTTTACTTCCAATTCTTAGGTGGATTATGGAAAAATGAAGTGGAATGATCACAAGATTAGATGACTGAACCTTAGAAAGATATTATGTGTCCCTCCTTACTGACCTGTGTAGTGGTTTAGAGGGTTCTCTCTCTTACATCCAATTAAGGTCTCATTACCATTTGGTTAGGTTAGGTTCAAACAACCATTACTGTCCACTTTTCATGAATCAATAGGAGTACAGGTGTGAAATGTTGTTTTAAAGTTGACATAATCAATCATTTTCGTAGGATGTGTTCCCCAAGGTCAACCAAAGCAAGCTATCCAAAGACACAAAAAAATTTTAATTTCCCTTAAATTTCCCATGAACTAACAGCAAGATGACAAACTTTTACGACATCCACAGTTACACTAGATAGCACGTGGATCCTACAAAAACTAAAAATGCAAGAAACAAATAACAATGCTAAAAACTAAAAACAATGAAAGATAGAGCTGTTCCAACTACCCCCCTAAGCTTGAATTCGACTATGGCCTCATAGTCAAAAACAAACTTAAGATTGGAACAGAGATACCCGATCATTCTTGTGGAGGCGGAGGTGGGTATTGTGGGGCCGTAGGATCCCAAGAAGGATACTCCCCCTGGAAGCTCGGATCATAATGGGTCCTCGGCGGAGGCTGTGGATAGCTTCCAAAGTAGCTCTGACTCCAGTAGTGGTCGTAGAAGGGCTCCTGTTGCATCTCCATCCTTTGCAACCGATTGTGTATCTGCTATTGGTTGGCGAGGAGGAGACGCTCATTCTCGAACATCGCCCTTTGATTGTCAAGTAACTGGTTCGTAGTGTCCTGAATACCGGTATACATCGCTAGATGCTGCTGCTGTGTCTGATGTATGTCCTGCAGCATCGTGTACATGCCTTGCATTGAGTAGGCATCCTCGCTGGGCTGCGAAGGCTGCGGCGGTGGAGACAGAGGCCGTGATGATGATGATGCACCTGGATGCATCCGAGGACGCTTCCGGGGTGCTACTCGTGCGCGAAGAGGTGTAAAGGCCTCTTCTTCCTCCTCGGCCTCGTCGTCCTGTCCGTCGTCGCCTTCTTCATCATCGAAGTCGATGGCTATGATCGGCCATCTGAAATGCTGCGCGTCCTCAATGTTGAAGACAGGATCCGGCAGTGCGCACTCCTGGTACGCTTGATTCACGTGGCAATGTGCAAATGCCGCACCATCCCGGAGAAGAATTAAGTTGGCCCGGTGAAGATGTTGCAAGTTGACCTTACTTCTTGTAGAAAGAGGAGTGAGGGATTGGAAATTCAATCCCAAGTACGCTGCCAGTTTGGTGATGAGCCCACCGAAATGAATCGGCGCTTTCCTCGTACTCCTCTTCACGTCCATCACACGCTGCAAAAAGAATGCACCCCAATTGCATTCTTGTCTCTTCAGAAGCTTGTATAGAAAGAAGAGATCGGAGCCTTAAAATTTGCTAAGGGCCAGATCACCCCGTGCAAAAACAGTAGAACTCAGCATCCGATGCAAGACCCGGACAAAGGGGTGCTCGAAGTCAGCTACCGCAGCGTTGTGGTAGCTAACCGACCTCCCTTGTGGCACCGTCACCAACTCGGAGAAGATCATGTCGTAGTCGGTGCGGTGGTCCGGCCTCTGGTGGTCATACTGGGAATGGTTCCAGTTGAAAATTTTGTTGAACTGTGATAGCGTGATGTTGTAGTCGATGTTGAACAGCCGGAAGGATACCCAGCCCTAGATCCACTCTCGGTCGGTAGCATTGATGTCGTTGGGGTAGAGGCAGACGTCCAACGACGCCATGAACTCGGCTACCAACTCTTTGTATGTCGGCCAGTCGCCAAAGAACGACTGGCCATCTTGGTGAAACTCCAGTTTGCCAGGCCTTATTCCAGTGTGACGGGCCTGCCCATTGAGAACATAGGCCAAGTTGGCCTCGAATCCCAGATCGCGCACCATGCCCCGATCCACATACCGGGTAGGCTCGATCTTCCTCCGCATTATCTCCTCGTAGATCTTGCGAATCTCCGGGGAAGGATGGATGAGTCGGGGACCAGCAACTGATGTCGTTGGTGGCGGTACAAATTCCGTCGGAGTTGTGTGTGAGGACGACTCTCCGGCGGTATGCACCATGGTGGCGACGAGAAAAGGGGTTGAAGAAGAAGAACTCGGTGAAGATGGAGAACTAATTCTCTGCTCGGTGAAGATCTTTGCTCGATGTTGTTGGTTTTCGATCTTGGAGGGCTCGGGGTAGTGCTCGGCGCAAAGGAGGAGGTTCACTCTGAAGATGTGACGTCAAATGACGTTATAACTCTCCTTATATAGACTTGGCTGGCGCTACTGTTGACCCATCGATACCATCGATGCGGGTCGATGGTATCGACACGTCTCAATGATATTCGCCCCCCTCGCAAGTATCAACGGCTGACGATTACTGGATCGTGAAACCCGGATTGCTGACCCGTCGATACCATCGACGCAAGTCGATAGTATCGACGCAGCACCCGGATCGCTGACGTGGACTTCGCGATCGCCGTCGATGTCTTTGCGCGGATCGGTGACATGGATGGTCGATACCATCGACAAGAGTCGATGGTATCGACTTGGCTTCATTGCGACACCGCCACTTTTTTCACTTCAACCTGTGACCATGTCGATACCATCGACGAGGCCGTCGATGGTATCGAGTTGACTGAGACAAATCGCTCTGAACTTCTCCAGAGATCTCGATGGTATCGACTGCTGTGTCGATACTATCGACAGTTGTTGCGCGACCTGCCTGTAGGTGTTTCGATACCATCGACGAGACCATCGATAGTATCGACTCAGAACGAACCTTGCAGTTGTCAACCTGAACCTATGTCGATACCATCGACCAGTGTGTCGATGGTATCGACCCTGCCTCAGCCTGCACACTGAACAAACGGATCAAGGTATCTTCTTTACACTAAAATTTTAATGAAATTAAAGCAACCTATGACTATAATTAAACTATCCTAATGTACAGATGGTTGGGTTGCCTCCCAACAAGCGCCCTTCTTTAACGTCTTAGGCTAGACGGTATGAAGCTCATCATCTTTTCGCTTTGGGTACTGCACTTAGAGAATCATGCGGTAATTTGAATTCAACTCGATCTCCTCCAATTCCCAAGGACAAAGTACCTCTCCCTAAGGCAGTCACGACATCCGTCGTTGCTTGAAACGGCCTTCCTAGGAGAATTTCACAGCTTTGGAGCGGTGGCATATCCATGACGACAAAGTCCACCGGAAATATGAATCTATCCACTTTGACGAGAACATCTTCACATACTCCATAGGGTCTCACGGTAGACCCATCCTCCAATTCAATTGTTGCGGCCAACTTCTTTATCTCTTTTAACCCCAGCTTTTGAAATGTCACCAAAGGCATGAGATTTATGCTAGCGCCGGAATCACATTGCGCTTTAGGAAAATGTCGACCACCTATTGAGCACGGAATGTAAAAACCTCCTGGGTCTTTTCTCTTCTTTGGTGAACTCCCGGGAATCATAGAGCTCACCGTCTCATTCATCCGACAAATATCATCGTCTTTTATCTGCCTCTTCTTATTGATGATTTCCTTGATGAACCTCCCATAGGCGGGTACTTTCTCGATCATCTCCACTAATGGAATATTGATGTGGAGTTTTCGAAATATCTCCAGGAATTTCTTAAAATGGCGATGCTCTTTCTTTGACTTACGATTGACCAAGTTTGAAACATCTGCTACCTCAGCACGCCTGTGAGGTGGCACATACAAGCTTTTCGGGGGTACCTCCCCTAAGCTTGCTCCAATCACTCCCTCCGACGTGGGCTTTGGCGAGACACCCTCAATGGTAGCAGCTTGTTGTGGTCTCTCTCTCACGTTCGCTGTCTCCACACGTGCACAAACAATCTGCAATTCTTCTTCTTGCCTACATGGAGATACAATATTCATAGCTCTCTGTGATTTTCTGAAGAAAGGGTTTCCGCCCGGCAATCCATAGTAAGTGCGTGGATACGGTATCGCCGGTGTTGCATGCGTATTAAAAGTCATTTTTCTTTCTTCTACAGCTTCTTGCACCTGAGATTCCTCCTCATTGCTTACCACAGACATATACTTTACCTGATGGTGTGCTTGGGTCACGTTCGCATTCTCGGCTGGTTTCTGTTGATTGGCGTGCTTGATTGCCGCCACTTCACTCGAAATCTGTGCCACGGTGGTCTCTAATACCCGCATTTGTGCTCCATGGCTTTGCAGCGTCTGCCTAAACTTGGTTAGAATATCACCTTGAGATTGCAATTGCTTACCAAACATGGCCATCATCTCTTGGTTTTGTTGTACCATTTGACTCAGTAGTTCAGTGTTCTTATCCTCGGCTCTCTGCTGTGGTTTGGCATCCGGATCCTGCAGAAAATTATTCGGATCCTTCCATGAGAACTTTTTATCCTTCCTCCATGCATAGTCATTGTTTCTATATCCCTGTTGTTGCATAAATTTCACCTGGGCCTCCTCATCTTCAGATGCATCTTCCTTAGTTAGCAGCTTCTTTGCTAGAAGATCTAACTTATCGTTCAGCTCCCTAACTATTCTGGATTCGCCAGCAGCCTTGACCTGTTCCACGGCACCTCTGTCACCCCATGACTGTTTCCTAGCCATGTTCTTTAATATCTCCCAACATCTGGTATCTGTATTATTCAGAAAGAATCCGGATCTGACTGAATCAAGGTTACTTCTATCGTGCTCGGAAAGAGCAAAATAAAATATTTTCACTTGTGTTTCCTTATCCAGCCCATGATGTGGGCACCTCCTCAGCATAACCTGAAATCGCTCCCAGGTCTCAGAATATGTTTCACCTGCCTGTTGGGTGAAATTGTGAATCTTCCTAATCATGTCGTTGGTCTTCTCAGGAGGGAAAAACCTCTCGAAGAAAACTTCCACCATATGATCCCAAGACTCAATGAACTCGTCATCTAGGTTGTGTAGCCACTCTCTTGCTGCTCCTGCCAAGGAACTTGGGAACGGCTTGAGGTACAAAGCATCTTGTGGAAACCTGTCTATCTTTACCATGTCACAGTTTTCAACGAACTGGCTGATGTGTGCAACAAGATCCTCATTCTTCAACCCATGAAACGCATTTGATTTTACCAAATTAATCAACGCTGGATCGATCTTATATGTCGGTATGTCGATCCCCTTTTTCTTTATAGGCCCCTTTGAAGCTGATGAAGAAGAAGCTTTGATCTTCTCCCATATGGTCTATGGCTCGGCCATCTCTTCTGCTTCAGATTCAGAATCTATTTCTTCTTGGTACTCTTGCTCGTAGTGCTCCTCGTCCTCAGGTCCCGGAGGTGGAACCTCGGGTGTGCGATTAGCGTAGTCCGTACTACGTGTATGCACCATGCAAAGTACCTGAAATGAGAAAATTCGAGTTCAGTACTATGCTTGAACGAGTATAACAATTATAGAGAAATTTAGAAATATTTGAAGTTGTTTCAAAATGAAAAAAAAATTGTGGCCTAGAGTGGCCGCTCGTAGCACTCGAAGTGCCAACAATTCGCCGTATCCCCGGCAACGGTGCCAAAAACTTGACGTGTATTTTACTACGCGCTAAAAACGCAAGTGTACGCGTCGAGTAATATAGGCCTTTGTGAGGCCCGAGTCGAACACAGGGATATGTAGAACTAATGGAGACTCCTACTAACTATTTGCGATTAGCTAAGCCGAATAACAAAGTAGGGTTTGTTGTCAAAATTAAAAGAAAAATAAAAATAAAACAAAGCAAACAATCGATTAAAGGTTAATTTAATCAATTTAAAAGGTATCTTTAGGATTGCAGTTTCACCGCGGGTCAAAATTGCATTAGGTTTCATATAACTCCTCAATCTTCTCTCTCTATCCGGGTAGTGGCCTGAAAACAGAATTACCCACTGTCATGGTGCAATTCACTACTTAGGTTTAGGTTGATTCCACCGTCGTAGTAATCTATTCCCTAAACTAAGTGCATTACGAACGATCTCTCAGTTTCCACCATTAATTTTACACCTCCTTTGTCAAGGGATTTATCGATTAATGTAGGTTTCGTCTCTTTTCAACCGTTAATCCTTCTGTCGAAGTGATTAAGGGCATTAGGTTATTATTATGGTGATCAAGAATAACAATATATGGAGAAAATGAAACTATACCACGGATTTAAGAGAGAAAATATGAATTATTAATACAAAACGGTCATACAATGCATTCCCGGGCTACTCCCGGTCCTAAAGATGGAGGGGATTAGCCCCGCATGTTCATCTCGCACAAATACATGGTAGAAATAGGGGAAACCATATGAAAAACGTGAATTAAATGGGAAAACCCCTGAACGGAGGAGAACCGGTTGATCCTTTGCGTAGAACACGAGCTTTCCTGCCTCTCGGTGGTGAAATTCGTCTTCGGCAGCGTCCGGATCAATAGGGATGAGCTTCTGGCCTCCGTTCTCCTTTCTCTCGCTCCTCAGCACTTGTGCAATGGCAAATGAGATGATGATCTCGTCTGGGCGGCCGTCATTAGGTATAAGTCCCTAATTAGGTCGTCAATTAACTCTAGCCGTCTGATTGAGATCAAACTGAATCCAACGCATATCTGTCGGCGTCGATACCATCGACGCGGGTCGATGGTATCGACTCGGTGTGGTAGCGAAAACCTTCTTGTCTTTTCATCCGAGTGCCTGTATCCATCTCGATACCATCGACTTGGGTCGATGGTATCAACCTCTCTGTAGCGTCGGGTTTGTCGTTTAGTGACGCTGTAGCCTCAATGCGTCGATGGTATCGACTTGGGTGTCGATACTATCGACAGCTTCCTCGCCAGCAACCTGAAGGGATATCGATGCCATCGACTTGGGTGTCGATGGTATCGACTCTGTGCTGCTCCTTTCGGCTGGCAACCTGTAGCCTTGTCGATGGTATCGACTTCCGTCGATGGTATCGACGGAAGCAGATACTTGTTTTTCCTGAAATTCCAAGACAAGATCAAATAAATCCACACAAATTATGATAATGTGATAATTAATGCTCAAAATGATAAAACTAAGGGAATTTGACATAAAATGATGGCAAAGACCGAAATGAGTGAATTATGCAATATTGACCATAAAATGACTAATAAAAGCACAAAACACATATCAAAAAGGTCTATAAATGCGACTCAAAATCATCGCATCAGCAACCAAGCATACATGTTTCCTGTAAGAGATCTAGAACATATTTTTCATTGAGAGAGACATAATCCTACAGATGATCTAGATACCTCAATACCCAAAAAATATCTCATCTTGCCGAGATCATTGGTGAAAAAGTGCTTTTTTAGATATGATTTAGTAGCCTGAATGCCCAAGGTGTCACTGCCAGATAATTTAATGTCGTCGACATAGACAATAAAAATGACTAGGCCAACTGCAGTTTTTCTGATGAATACAAAGTGATCAGAATGAGAATGACGAAAGCCAAATTTGACTCAGCTTATCAAACCAGGCGCGAGGGCTTTGTTTGAGGCCATAGATTGCTTTCCTTAGTTTTCAAACATGCGAGGAATACTCCCCCTGAGCAATAAAGCCAGGTGGTTTCTCCATGTAAACTTCTTCTTGCAAGTCTCCATAGAGAAACGCATTTTTGACATCCAGCTGAAATAGTGGCCAATCTTTGTTTACAGCAACAGAAATGAGAACGAGAACAAGAATTGAGCCATGCAACTGGAGAGAAGGTCTCAAAGTAGTCGACACCATGAGTTGGTGTGTAGTCTTTAGCAACCAAGCATGCTATTAGGTGTTCAATAGTGCCATCTGGTTGATATTTGATAGTGAAGATCCAGCGGCAACAGACCGTAGGATAGGTAGAAGGGCGATCAAAAAGCTCCCAGGTCTTGCGATCAGGGAGTGTCTGCATTTCAGCTTCCATTACTTGTCACCACGCAGGAATTAGAAGAGCTTCTTTGGCAATTTTTGGAATGGTCACAGCAGAGATACCAGCAGTAAAGCACACAAAACTGGCACCCAAGTTAGAGGATGAACGGAAATGACTAATTGGATGTTTAGTACAAGAGCAGACACCTTTCTAAAGACTAATAGGTAGGTGTAAGTCAGAAATCAAATGAGTTGTATTGTGATCATCTGCTGAAGGAGGAAGTGGTTATGGTGGGGCCATAGAGGAATTCGTCTTCTTGGGTCTTCTTTTGTAGACTTGCAGCAGTCGTTCTTCAGGTGTCAGCTCATAAGTCAGATCCAATATCCACAATGTCAAGTAACAAAGTGGGTGTCAAAATGTCACTAGATATGGATGCCTCTTTATCAGAGTAGAAGGGCAGATGTTCAAAGAATACAACATTTGCACTCACGTACCATTGTTTAAGAGGATCATAATAGTAACACCCTTTTTGGGTTCTAGAATATCCCAAAAAAATACGTTTGGTGGATCAGGGGTCAAGTTTTGTTATCCCGGGGCGAAGGTTTTTGACAAAGCAGATGCACCCAAAGATGCGGAGCGGGACTAAAAAGAGTTGTGCATCAAGAAAGAGGATGTTATAAGGAATCTTATTTTGTAAAACAAAAGACGGCATGCGATTGATAAGATAGAAAGCCGTAGAAACTGCCTCAGGCCAGAATCATTGAGGTACATGATAGTGAAGGACAATAGTGCGAGCAACCTCTAAAATATGATGATTTTTCCGTTCCGCAACTCCATTTTGTTGGGGGTTGTAGAGGCAGGTAGTTTGATGAATCGTCTCACGAGATGAACAAAAAGAGGTGACCGATTTTTGCATGAATTCAAGGGCATTATTGGTGCAAAAAACTTTAATGGGTTTGCTGAATTGAATTTGAATTTCAAAAGAAAAAAAAATGTTGTGATGGTGTCCAGAATAGTGTTGCGATCTTTCAATAAAAATAACCAAGTGTCACGCGAATAGTCATCAATAAAAGTCATAAAATATTTAACTCCAAAATGACTAGTTACAGAACACGGACCCCATATATCTGCATGAACAATATCAAAATTGCATTTAGAACCAATATCTTTCTTAGCAGGAAACACAGAGCTGGTTTGTTTTCCCAACTGGCAAGATTCACAAGAAAAAGTTTTTATCAACGAAAGCAGGAAATAAATGTTTCAACTTCGAAGCACCACTGAAGTGCAGTCACAGATGTCAAAAGTAGAGCAGTCACTGATGTCGGTCCATCCAAGTAGTAGAGCCCATCTGATCCCTCATGGCCTGAACCAATCCTCATCTTCATGCAGAGATGTGGAGAGAGAGGAGGATAGAGAGGCGGTGGGTGAGGGGGGAGGAGCAGCGACTAGAAGGAGAAGGGTTAGGGTGGGGGAGAGGGGGCGGTGGCTAGGGCATGGGAAACCTAGGGTCAGAAGTTGCAGGGGAACTGAATCGCTTTGATACCATACTAGATAATGAGAAGAATTGTATTCCGTGAGTCAAAGTGTTTACAATACATTCTCTTTTATAGGACAAGAGAATAAAACAATAAGAAGAGATAAGCAATGTGGGATAAAACACAGGTAGAGTAGAGTACAAAAATAACAAAGAATAACATATCTCTTTAGTATCAAAATGAGTTTCTGCAAAATATAAAAAACTCCATTTGTCCACTACGCCAATTGATAACACCAAACATATGTGCCCAATGTTTATTCTTTGATCTTAAACCCACAATCAACCATATATTAAGAGTATGAGTGAAGAGGGAATCACTATGCCATTTAGCTCCAAGCTCGGACAACATTAGCCTTGCCTTAGCACAGTCCCTTGCCAGGTGAATAGTGGATTCAGGACATTCCTAGAAAATTGGACAGAGGTTAGAAATAGCTTACTATTTCAGACATTCATGATACAAGTTAGGGGCCGTTCGGCAACCGTCATTCTGAATCCTAGTAGTTCTCTACATGAACAGTATTTAGGTCTAGGACCACCGAAAAACTTAGTGGATAATTTCAGTTATTAGGTACCGCAGCTATGAACTAAAATATTAAGCAGCAGGCTAGACGTGTGAGTTCACATTACCTCAAAATCTGGCGAGATTCTAACTGCACTGTAACTATAAGAATAACTACAGAATGAACTACATGAAACACATACGAATCATTTATTTGTAAGTCAAATGTGCCTTTTTCAATATACAACTACCGGAAGTTATAATGAATTCACCCAAACGTCTCCTTATTGTCTTACTGTCCAACAATTGCAGCTTGTTCCCCAATAAGCCAACCTTGAATACCAACCAGATCTAGAAGTATGATTGCACTAGACTTTCTTCATTCCTCAACATATCTATCAAACACCAAACCATGCATGCCAACACTTCCTGCAGGCAGATAATCATTGTGCAACCTATAGCCAACATGTAATACTTCGTTAGGTGTAACATTTCTAGATTTCACAATTTAATTTAATATATTCTAGGATCAGGCTTCTCAACAGCCACAATGCCCAAGGATTGATTAAGCTTATAGAACACAGATATATAAATACACTTATATAAGTGTGTGTGTGTGTGTGTGTGTGTCTATATATATATATATATATATATATATATATATATATATATATATATATATATATATATATATATATATATATATATGTTATGGTTAATCCTTAAAATAAGTCCTATCCCAGGTTTAGGCACAGGAGGCTAGGTGGCTCCCTCCAGGGAAGGGATGCCTAGCAGCCTAAGCAATCTAGCATTAATTTTATTTAGATGTAAAATATATGAATTTGCATATGGGGATTTAGATGTATCCTTATATTAGCAAGTTTATCTATATTTGTGATCTATAAGCTTAATCAATCCTAAGTGTAAGCGGAAGAGACGTAATGGAGCGTTGTTGCACACTGGCAACGTGATGAACCCAATAGGGTTCTCCTCTCTTATTTATAGTAAAGGGAAAATTACATGTAGGTACAGCAGTAATATGAAATATGAAATAAACACAAAGTAAAGATATATTAACACTCCCCCTCAAGCTGGAGTGTACACATTGTGGATGCCCAGCTTGCCGCATAAATTCTGAAACACTGCTGGACCTAATGGCTTTGTCAAGATATCAGCTAGTTGGTCTTCAGACTTGACATATGGCGTCACAACATTGCCATTCTTTATCTGATCTCTGATGAAATGACAGTCAACTTCTATATGCTTTGTGCGCTCATGGAAGACAGGATTCCTGGCAATATGTATAGCAGATTGATTGTCACACTTGAGAATCATGGGAGTTTGAATCAAAATCTTCAGCTCAGATAAGACAGATTTGATCCATTGTAGTTCACAGCATGCATGTGCCATAGCACGGTACTCAGCCTCAGTACTAGACCGTGCTACCACTTATTGTTTCTTGCTTTTCCAAGTAATCAGATGATCACCAAGAAAGGTGCAGTAGCCAGATGTGGATCTTCTATCAACTTGATTACCAGCCCAATCTGCATCTGCATAACCTGTGAGAGTCAGAGAAGATAGAGGACTCTTTGGTTTATAATAAGTGATCCCCTTTCCAGGAGCACTTTTCAGATATCTCAGAATCCTGCATACAGCTGTCCAATGTGACTGTCGTGGTGTGCACATATGTTGACTTACTACTCCAACAGCAAAAGAAATATCAGGTCTTGTGACAGTTAGGTAAATCAACTTCCCAACTATTCTCCTGTAATGACCTGGATCTGAATATGCAGTATCATCGTCCACCTCCTTGATGTGATAATCCATAGGAGTGGATACGGGCTTAGAATCAGTCATACCCATTTCCTGTAGCAAGTCAAGCACATACTTCCTCTGGGAGAGATTTATACCTGCATGGGATCTAAGAACCTCAATCCCTAGAAAGTATCTCAGCTTCCCCAGGTCCTTCGTGTGAAAGTGTTGTTGTAGTCCTTCCTTCACACGTGATATTCCTGTAGAATCGCTGCCAGTAATTACAATATCATCAACATAGACAGCAATAATGATGGACCCACCAGAAGAATTTGAATAAAATAGAGAGTGATCAGTCATGGAACGAGAGAAGCCCATCTGTAAAACAACAGCACTGAACTTGTCAAACCAAGCTCGAGGAGATTGCTTTAGCCCATAGATAGCCTTCTTCAATTTGCAGACTTTCTGACACTCCCCCTGAGCAACAAAACCTGGTGGTTGCTCCATGAACACCTCTTCTTGAAGATCTCCATGAAGAAAGGCGTTCTTGACATCCAGCTGGAAAAGAGGCCAATCAAAGGTAGTAGCAAGAGATATAAGGATCCGCACAGAATTGAGACGAGCAACTGGAGAAAAAGTCTCAAAGAATTCCACTCCATATGTCTGTGTGTAGCCTTTTGCTACCAATCTGGCCTTCAACCGCTCAATAGATCCATCAGGGTTGTGTTTGACTGTAAAAACCCATCTACAGCCCACAACTTTCTTTCCCGTAGGTAAAGTAACAAGATCCCATGTGCCATTGTCAATCAGAGCAGAGATTTCCACCCGCATTGCCTGCTGCCACCCACTGTCTTTCAGAGCCTCTAAGTGGTTTCTTGGTATCGTAATGGAGTCCATCCCAACAGCAAATGCACGAGCCTGTGTAGATAAGTGCGACAAACAACATACATTCGATATGGGATGTCTAATAGTACATGAACGTATACCTTTCCGGACAGCAATAGGAAGATCAAGGTCAGAAGCCTCTGCAGGAATCTCTTGAGTAGAAGATGGCGAAGGAGGCTCATGGACTTGTGCCACTACCTCATCTGGATCATGTCTACCTCGCCTGTGATAAACCTGGTTATAGGGTTGAATGGTAGGTGGATCATGCAGTATGTCCTCAACAATGATAGGTGGCACTCCCTCACTTGGAATTGTGGGTGGCACTCCCTCACTCAATTGCTCCCCCTTGCTCATAGAATTTGCAAAATATGGACTGGTTTCATGAAAGGTGACATCCTTAGAAACAAACATACGACGCAAACTCGGGCAATAACACTTATAACCTTTACTCGTACCAGAGTAACCAAGGAACAAGGTTTTCAAGGACCTAGGAGAGAGTTTGTCTTGTTTGGGATCAAAGTTATGAACGAAGGATGTACAACCAAAAACCCGAAGCGGAACATGAAACGGTTTATCCATAGGGCGTAAGACAGAGAAGGGAGTGCGTCCATGCAAAACAGAAGAGGGCTGCCGATTAATCAAAAAACAGGCAGTGAGAAGAGCTTCAGACCAGAAACGTTTAGGCACATTTGATTCAAACATGATAGACCTAGTGATATCCAAAAGATGGCGATTCTTTCTCTCAGCAATGCCATTCTGCATAGGAGTGTGAGGGCAAGAGGTGTGATGAATCATACCAACCGAACTGCAAAACTCATTCATCGCTTTCTGAACATACTCAAGGGCATTATCAGATTGAAAAATTTTGATATTGCAGTTAAATTGAACCTGAATTTGTTTATGAAAATGTTTGATAATGGAAAGCACAGATTCACGACTTTTTAAAAGATAAATCCATGTCATGCGAGAGTAATCGTCCACAAAGGAAATGAAATAGCTAAAACCATTATAACTCTGGTTTTTAACAGGACCCCATACATCACTATGGACTAACTCAAACGGACTAGAAGCCCGATTATTGACACGAACAAGATATGATAACCGATGATGTTTGCCCAACTGACAGGACTGACACTCTAGAGAGGACACATGAGCTAGATCTGGTTCCAACTTCTTCAAGCTTTCTAAGGATGGATGTCCATATTTGCAATGCCACAGCAAGGGGGAACCACTCAGCATGGCGGAGGAAACTGGAGCAGGAGGTGGATGGAGAGGTAGATAATCACCAGGAAAGAGGTAGAGATCACCTTTCCTAGGCCCCCCACCAATCATCTTCAAACTCTTGAGATCCTGTAAAACAAAACAAGAGGGCCCGAATGTTACTGTGCATTTTACAGTGTCAATCAACTTGGCAACAGAAAGCAAATTGAATGGAAATTCAGGTACAAAATGAATAGATTTCAAATCAATATCTGGTGTAAGGGACACAGAACCACTAGCTACCACCTTCCTCACAGAACCATCTGCCAAAGTAATAGATGGGTGAGGAATATATGAGTCAAGTGTGCGGAGCAATCGCCTCATACCAGTCATGTGCTGGGAGGCACCAGAGTCAACCACCCAGGGAGTTGCGGATCCAGAAGCCATAAAAGATGTAGCCTGATTACCCGCTGTAGATGCAAGGTTTGATGTAGAAGCAGATGAGGCGCCCATATTCCAATGTTGAGTTGCCTGAATAAATCTGTCATATTCCTCCTGAGTAAGTGTGATGCCAGAGGAACTCGAGCTCGCAGTAGTAGAGTCTGAAGTAGCACAATTGGCAGCTCCAACAGGTGGGGCGACAGGTCGCCCATGTTTCTTCCAGCATTTCTCGACAGTGTGTCCAGGTTTATCACAGAAAGTGCATCGAGGACGAGTCCCACGTCCTCTGCCCAAGCCAGGTCTGTCAGATGGTGTAGGTACAGGTCGTCCTCCACGAACTGCTGCAGCAATGGAGGCATGAGAATCTCCAGAAGGAACAATAGGAGTAGGATCAACTGACTCAAAGGTGGACTGTTGAATCCTAGAGAAAGCTTCTGCAAGGCTCGGTAATTTATCGGACGCAAGGATCACACTTCTTGCTGAACCAAAAGAGGAGCTTAAACCAGATAGAAATTTAGCAGTGACAAGATCATCTCTATCCTTAATCTGCTCAGCAACCTTCACTGGATGATAGTAGCTCAACTCCTGGGAGATAGCTTGAATCACACCAAAATACTCCTCAAGTGATCTATTACCTTGTTTCTCTGCAAACAGACGATCATAGATCATAAACTGGCGAAGAGCATTCTTCTCTTGAGCATAGTGCTGCTTAACGGCATCCCAAATCTCCTTAGCGGTGGAGTAGAACATGAACCTAGAAGCAATAGAAGGTTCCATGCTACCCCATAGCCAAGTCTTCACTAGGTTGTCAAGACGTTTCCACTCGGCATAGTCTTTGTCAGTGCTAGTGAGGGGTGCAGAATCAACGAACTTTGCCCGATCGCACGATTCCAAGACAGTATGAACCGCATTCATCCATAGCAAAAAGTTCTTCCCATTGAGCTTGATAGGAATAGGTGAGACCTCATAATAGGTCTTATTCTCCATAATGCAACTGGGATATGTGTGACGGAGTGATACACGTCACAAAGAAGGCTGAGTGGACGGACAGATACGCGTCCCGTGACGGAGAGATACACGTCACAACAGAAACTGGAAAGAGGATGCGTTACTGACGCATCGACAGCCTTCAAACGAGAGGTTCCTAATCACACATGAAGGAGATGTGATTAGGAAAGCACTGTGGAAGAGACGAGACCTCCGGGTAGGGCTTTAGAAGGCCGTTGGATCAACCGGAGATCCCCAAGCAGCAGGGTCGGCGTCCGAAAAGTGACCGAAAGGTGCTGAAAAAATTCCCGGAAACGTAGACGGAGCCTTTAGATCTTTGCGGCTGGACCTACGGTAGCATGGGATGGACTACCGAAGTCCAGCGGTGATGGACGGACGGTGGGGACTCTCCCTTAGGTGCCTAGCAGCAGCGCCGCAGGGGGGGCTCCGCGCTCCTGTCGTGCGCTGGCGGCAAGGAGCAGCCGCTACTGTAGGGCGGCGGCGGCCGGCTAAGAGGGAACGGCGGCGGCGCCTTGGAGGAGAAGAGAGAGAGAGGGGGCCGGCTCCGGAGAAGAACGGGCGGGAGGGAGGGGCGGCGCTGGGCGGCGCTAACCTACTCTTGATACCATGTAAGCGGAAGAGACGTAATGGAGCGTTGTTGCACACTGGCAACGTGATGAACCCAATAGGGTTCTCCTCTCTTATTTATAGTAAAGGGAAAATTACATGTAGGTACAGCAGTAATATGAAATATGAAATAAACACAAAGTAAAGATATATTAACACTAAGTACACTAAAACCACAACAAACATGACCTATATTAGACCTAAGTTGAATTAAACTAGAACTACATGAGACTTAACTTGCCCCTCTTATTTTCTAAATCAGACCTGATTCAAACTGAAAGTTTTCCCTAAATTAAGAAAAAGCAGGCCTACTATTTACAAATTAGACCCCAAAAAAGCAACAAAAAAATCATGTTTGACCCAATCAGACCTAATAAGATTTAATGCGACCCAAACAGACCTAAATTGAACTACATCAAACCTAATTTAACCTAATTAACCCTAAAATGACCCAGCTATATCGAATTCAGACCTAATATAAGTTGATTTTCCATAAAACGATCTCAATAGGGCATAGAAGGTCCTCGACGCCTATGTAGGCCATTGAAGGGCTTAGGCGTTGTGAGAAATAATAATGAATGTATTTGTAGATAGGAGAAATGTTGTTTATTGGATGAGTAAAACTGATTACATAGGAGTCTCTTATATAGCAAACATAACAAGAGACTAAACTAAGCTCTACCCATATGGGACTAAACAACATAAGAAAAGGAGTAAGTGAGGCACATGCTAAGCACATGACACTCAAAGTAAAGGAACAGAAAAACACATGAAACTACATATCTCTATACTCCCCCTCAAGCTGGAGCAAAGATATCGACGAAGCCCAGCTTGGAACTCAGATTCTGAAAGTGAGTCTTGGGTAGCACTTTGGTGAAGATATCCACAAGTTGTTGTTCTGTACTGATATATGGAGTGTAGATCTGACCTGAAAGAACCTTTTCCCGTACAAAGTGACAGTCGACCTCAATGTGCTTGGTTCTTTCATGGAAGGTTGGGTTGCTCGCAATGAAAATGGCCGCCTTATTGTCACAGAACATGGGCATAGGGCTAGGCGGAGATATGTCAAACTCCTTCAGGAGACTATGAACCCATAGCAGCTCGCAAGTAGTATGAGCCATTGCTCTATATTCTGCCTCAGCGCTTGATCTTGCCACAACAATTTGTTTTTTACTGCGCCAGGTAACTAGATTGCCGCCCACAAATGTGCAGTATCCAGAAGTGGATTTCCTGTCAGACCGACTCCCTGCATAATCTGAATCAGAAAAACCAGATAGGTCACAGTGGCCATGTTTCTTATACAGAAGGCCTTTTCCAGGATCACTTTTAAGATACCGAAGAATATGAATAATAGCATCCCAGTGGCATTGCCTTGGTTTATCAAGATAGCGGCTAACAAATCCCACAGCAGTAGCTAAATCAGCTCTGGTGACAGTCAGATAAATGAGTTTGCCCACTATTCTTCGGAACTGATGGCGGTCAGCATATGCAGGAGATGAATCACTGTCCCAATCCATATTGGGATCCAGAGGAGTGGTGGCTGGCTTGCATCCCAACATTCCTGTTTCTTGTAATAAGTCAAGAACATATTTGCGCTGAGAGAGAGAAACACCTGCAGAGGATCGAGCAACCTCAATTCCCATAAAATAATGCAATTTGCCCAGGTCTTTTGTAATGAAGTGTTGTGCGAGATATTGCTTGGTTGCGTGTATCCCTGTGGGGTCACTGCCAGATAGGATGATGTCATCAACATACACAATAAGAATAACCAGCCCTGCTGTGGTTTTGCATATGAAAACAGAGTGATCAGCCTGCGACCGTCGAAATCCAAAGGACATTAAGATTTTGCTAAGTTTGTCGAACCATGCACGTGGACTTTGTTTTAACCCATAAATCGCCTTGCGCAGCTTGCAGATTTGAGAAGCAGACTCCCCCTGAGCAACAAATCCCGGGGGTTGCTCCATATAGACATCCTCCTAAAGGTCGCCATATAAGAAAGCATTTTTCACATCCAGTTGATAAAGAGACCAATCTTTATTGACAGCAACTGAAACCAAAATACGAACAGAATTAAGACGGGCGACTGGAGAAAACGTCTTAAAGTAATCAACGCCATAAGTTTGCGTATATCCTTTCGCCACTAATCGAGCTTTCAAGCGTGCAATGGTGCCATCTGGTTCATATTTAACAGTAAAGATCCATCGACAACCAACTGGATGACAAGAAGAAGGTTTATCAACCAGATCCCAGGTGTGTTGTTCATTTAGAGCTTGCATTTCTTGTTCCATGACATGTCTCCAGGCAGGGTGGCGAACAGCTTCATCAGCAGTTTTAGGAATGTGCACAGCAGATAATGCAGATGTAAAGTATGCAAGACTGTCACTCAGATGATCAGTAGAACAAAAGTGACTAATAGGATGCTGAGTACATGAACGAACCCCTTTTCGTAAACTAATAGGAAGATGCAAATCAGAAAATACCTCAGCATGTGGTGGATCCTCCGCTGACGCAGGATTTGGTTCGGCCGGGGCAGTGAGGGGCTTTGGTCTTCGCTTGTATACCTGTAGAGGTTTCTCTTGTGAAGTAGGAACAGAAGGTATTTCTTCAACCATTGGAAGAGGAGTACTATTCAAAATATCAGTAGTCAGGCAGTCCCCAGCAGCAGAGTAGAACGGCATGTGTTCAAAGAATATCACATCCGCACTTACAAACCATTGTTTCTTATCGGGGTCAAAACAACGATAGCCTTTCTGAGTCCGGGAGTATCCCAAAAAGACACATTTCACAGACCGGGCATCCAACTTTGTGAGACCAGGGCGAAGGTTTTTAACAAAACATGTACAACCAAAGATGCGAGGCGGCACAGAGAATAAGGGTTTATCAGGAAATAACAGAGTGTAGGGAACTTTGTTTTGCAAAACAGAAGAAGGCATGCGATTAATAAGATAGCATGTTGTCGAAACTGCATCAGGCCAAAAACAGTGAGGCACCTTGTAATGAAACAGGAGAGTGCGAGCAACCTCAAGAAGATGGCGATTTTTCCGTTCTGCTACACCATTCTGTTGTGGAGTGTATGGGCAAGTGGTTTGGTGGAGTGTGCCATGGGAGATGCAAAATTGAGTCACAGATTGTTGCATAAATTCTAGTGCATTGTCAGTCCGGAAGGTTTTAATAGGCCGATCAAATTGAGTTTTAATTTCAGCAAAAAAGGTACTAATGCAATCTAATACAATGTTTCGACCTTTGAGTAAAAACAGCCAAGTAAGACGAGAGTAATCATCAATAAAAGTCAGAAAATATTTTACTCCAGAATGACTAGGCACAGAACATGGCCCCCAAATATCCGCATGCACAAGTTCAAAAGGTGTTGAAGAAGAAATAGATTTTTTTGCAGGAAAAACAGATCTTGTATGCTTGCCCATTACACAAGATTCACAAGTAAAGCTATTTCCAGAGATGCCAGGAAAAAGATGTTTTAGTTTCGCCGCAGATGGATGACCAAGTCTAACATGCAGTTGAAGTTCTGTCACCGAGGTAGAGAGCATCGCCTTTGGAATAGGTGGTCCATCTAGGTAGTACAGCCCATCTGGTCCATCACGGCCCGAACCAATCCTCGTCTTCGTGCAGAGGTCCTTCATAATACAACCAGACGGGTCAAATTTAACAGAGCAGATTAATTGTTTAACCATTTTGCTGACCGAAAGTAAATTGACAGGAAAGTTTGGGATATATAACACAGAACGAAGAAATAATTCCTTTGATAGAGGAACAGTGCCAGTGCCACTAAAAGTAGTTCTTGAACCATTTGCCACAGTGACAGAAGAAATAGGAGTATGGTTGGTAAGGTGTGAAAATAAATGACGAGTACCAGTCATATGAGTGGAAGCACCAGAGTCGATGCACCACTTTGTGTTACCGGACGAGGACGAGGCAAGCATGGCTGATGAGTCTGAGGTAGATGGTAGTTGTGCCAGACCTTCTTGAAACATTCTGTCAAACTCCGAGCGCAACCATTCAGTGTTAGGTGGTGCAGCAGATTGATCCACAGAAGAAGCAGCAGGAGTAGTATCATCAGCCGCTTGGTTGGCCCAAGCAGGTTTACCATGCTTTATCCAGCAACGGTCCTCAGTATGGTTATCACGGCCACACCAGCCGCAGTGGCGTGGATGAGGTGAAGTGCTCCGTCCAAGTGTAGGAGTGCCCCGTCCTCTAGAAGTAGGAGGTCGTCCACCACGGCCTCGACCGCGGCCACGACCACGGCCGGAATCAGTAGAGCGAGCAGCCAGAGCCGAAGGTGCAGGAGCAGAAGTAGGAGTCAGCGAAGGTAGTCACTGGACTCTTTTGAGAACATCTCGAACAGTAGGAAGCGGGTCACTGGACAGGATTTGATCAACAACCCCTGAGAAGGAGTCAGGAAGCGCAGCCAGAAACTGCACCAGGCGAAGTTCATTGCGGTGCTGCTGTGCAACTTTAATATCGGCAGTCAACGGATGATACAGCTCGTATTCATTCCATAAAGCAGAGCATTGGTTGTAGAAGTCATCGATCGACAAGTCAGTGGAGAATTCCTTCTTGGCGAGTTGTTTGAAAATCTCAAACACCCGCTTGGGATTCTCCTGGTGAGAATAAACATGTGCCAATTGGTCCCACATCGTCTTGGCATCATGCAAGCAGAGTAGAGACTGGCTGATCCGAGGCTCGGTGTTGTTGAGAATCCAGGGCATGACGCCGGAGTCATCCTTGGACCACTGAATGTAGTCCTGTTTAGTCTTGTCTTCAGCATCAGCAGTAGGGGCAGTCGGGGGATCAACAGTGAGATGATGGTACCGACCTTGTGCTTTTACATACAACACAAATGACGTAGACCACAGATGGTAGTTGGATCCCCCTTCAAGTTTGACAGTGGTGACGCACAGAGATCTGGACGGCTCAGAATATGCCATGGCTGCAGAATGGACCACGCCGTAGAGAAGCAGTAGAACCCCTGGACAGGCAGAGGCAGCAGAGACCCTTAATGGGCAGAAGTAGCAGAGATCTGACAAGGCAGATCAGAAGGACCCAATATGGGAAAATAAGACATAGAAACCTATGCCATCATGAGGAAAAATCAACATTCCAACATGAGGCGCAGGCAGAAATCCCGAGGAACAAAGTAGACTCTCAACTTAGAAGGCCAGAGGTGTGCCGATCACAAAGCCGCAATCTGCCGGACGTAGACGGAGAAAAATTAGAAAGTGCATAGGGCTGTACGTAAGGATTTAGAAGGTGATTGGGAGGGAAATTGTGGGGGAAATGGTGGATATTGTGAGGGAAGATATGGAGGAGAGGGTAGTGTGGGTAGGGATGAAGGGAGTGGGTGAAAAAAATTGGGAGGTGGTTGTGGTGGTGGTACGGAAGCAGCAGGGTGCCACTGCTGGCGACGGTGACTGGGGGGGGTTGGCGGAGGCTGTGGGGGGGGCTAGGGATAGGGTTAGGAGGGGTGGAGGGAGGAGGAGGTGAGGGAGAGGGGCTGTGGCGCCGGGGGGGCGGCTGTGAGGAGGGGGGGCTGTTATGTCATGGGTGGGAAATTAGAGTGGGAGAAATTGAGGGTCTGCTCTTGATACCATGTAGATAGGAGAAATGTTGTTTATTGGATGAGTAAAACTGATTACATAGGAGTCTCTTATATAGCAAACATAACAAGAGACTAAACTAAGAGCTACCCATATGGGACTAAACAACATAAGAAAAGGAGTAAGTGAGGCACATGCTAAGCACATGACACTCAAAGTAAAGGAACAGAAAAACACATGAAACTACATATCTCTATAGTATTGAATTGATTCAATGAATAAAAGACGTACAGTTATGTCCTATATATAGGAGCAAGGGAGAAACCCTGAGACTTGGGACACAAGTAATATAAACGGGTCGAGACACTAGAGGCCCACTAACTGATTAACCTATTAACTAAAAAGGGTAATATATACTCTCTAACACTCCCTCTCAAGCTAGATCATGGGTGAAACACATGTTCAAGCTTGGAGTTACAGGGCTCGATAGAAATGATAAAAGATAAATATCACTCCCCATACAGAAGATTGATACTCCCCCTTAAACAAAACTCCCTATGAATCAGATGATAACGCCTCTCTCTTCTTTGGAATTGTATTCTGCGGGATGGAGATCCTCGATCTTTGGAGATGGTCTTGTGGATTGCATCTGGAAGGAAAAAATCTGGTGAATGGGACCTGAATACTACAGCAGTAATTTGCCACTTGGAGCAGACGATCCTCAATATCATGACTACATCATCTTCACTCCAATGACGATGTAGCAGTAGTGGTGTCTTCAAAGCATCTGAGAAGACGTGCATAACGTGGCATGAACACGAACAGACGATGTGTTGATGATACGATGCGGGTACCATAACTCTGGTGCATGAACCTTTGGGGCTTGACAGGAAAGGAGATCATCCATCAAGAAAAGTCCCAAGTAGATCAGCTGAAGGTGATGCTAAAACAACAGATGCGGATCGGAGAAGACGGTGAAAATATAACTAGATGAACTATAAACCTTGCAAATGTAGACTTGGCAGGCTTGAAATTGTTGAGCTTCTGAGAAGTTTGAAGAAACACCCATCTGTCTCTCAAGAATGCAGCAAGAGTGATAATGTTGTCTGAAAGTGGAGAACATATATGTTGAACGAAGGTCCATGAAGATAACCTGGAATATGTAACTTGAATACATATATCATCTCTTCTCATACTCTCTCTCTCATACATACTCCCACATGCTCTCTCTCTCTCTTCTCTTCTCTTCCTCTCCTCTCTATCCCCCAGCACACCAAATACGACTAGAGTGAGTGTTTGGTGTGGAGAAATGGATATATGCCCCCTGACACGTAGAAAAAGGGATATACACATGATGGGTGGGTGGGAAAGGAATTGGTGGATTTGAGAGGAATTTATGATATGGAGATGTGTAATATGTGGAGAATGTGGAATAATAAGAGACGGCTAATCGTAGTATTAGATAAGAGAAACCCTGCTCCTATATATAGGAGAGCAGGGAAGCGTGCATGACACAACCTAACCCTAATGGGCCAAGACATACTTGGGCCCATATTACAAAGACAATAATAATAATAATAAATGGACTCTCTAACTGAGAATGAAACTGATAACCGTAGAGAATATGCTAAATGGGTCAATGTAAGATCTGGGTAGAAAATTAAATATAGATCTAATCCCGACCCGAAACGGCATTTTCTTGGCCCTTAGGCTTAAAAATGGATCCAATTAGCTAAAGACATATCCGATTAAGGATTCAAATATCAACAGGCATATTGTATATGGGGGCAGTAGAAAAATATTGGGGTTGTTTGGTAGCAGTGGAGAGTGATGGGTGACCGTGCTTTATCCAAGGATAGGCGAAGGCGTTGGGGTAGCAGTGACAAGACGGAGAGCAGCAGTGAAGCAGCGGCCGGGGGCATGGATGATGACAACAGCGACTGAAGGGTGTGATCGTCAGTTGGGTATACAGTTGTTAGATAATGGAGCAGCAATTTAGCAGCAGACGAACACGAAAGATGGCGATGATTGTATCACCCGGTTGATTTAGCACTTGGCCGCAAGGAGATGATACCGGTCTCCTGCACGCCTCCGGAGATATTGCATGCCATGAGGCTACATGCGGAGTCAAGTGCGGAGCCTCTCCATGTGAGGCGACGAAGGCTGGTGCTGAGGACGTTAGGGCGATTCAGCGGTAGAGGCGATGGTTGCGATTACGATGATGTTGATTGTTGCTCCTGGGATTGGCAGCAGCTGTGGTCGGCGGCTGCTTGCTGCTGGATATGTGTGACGGTAGCTGCTAGCCAGCTAGGGTGATGCGGCGGTGACGGGAGTTGTTGTTGTGATTGCGGCTTGATGATGGTGGCTGATAGCGAAGGGAGATGACAGATAGATAGGAGATAGTCGTGATGGATAGCACCAGCGTAAAAAAATAAAATCAAATCTTTAAAAAAAGAAGGAGAAGCCATGGAGGTTGGGATATGCCTGGCGGCCGGGCGGCCGGCCTAAGCCATGGAGATGGAGGTAGTTGCTCGCATGAGGAGGCGCTCCCCCTTGGTCGCTCTCTCTACGAGAGTGAGGAGGCGGCTAGGGTTGCGTGCGTGCTTGAGAGAAGAGGGAAGTGGTGGCGGCGGATAGGGTTCCCTAGGACAGAACACACTCTGATACCATGTGAAATAATAAAATTGTTGCATTGAGATGAATGCAATAAGATGAATACAAGACTATACGCCCCTATCCTATATATAGGAGAGGGGAAACACTAAAGACTTGAGACGCAAGTCATCTATAAAGGCTGAGACACAAAATCCCAATAGCTAATTAACCTATTAACTAAATAGGCTAATATATACTCTCTAGCATGCACCAATAACAGGGACCCCCCCTTCAGTGCCTAGAACGCATGTACAAGTATACATACTCCAAGTACATTTTATTAACGATAAACATGGATATTTGAGGTTACAATAATGTACAAAATCTATTACAAGAGCTATAATCTTGTGTATCAATCTAGGACCTAATGAATTAAGGGTAATATTTTCCTTACATTGTAAGCAGTCAATTCTTCTTATTTAGGGTTACTTTCAGCTTACATATATATTTTGTAACTAACATGGATAGATCAAAGTTCATATAACAAGAAAGAAGGACTTATGAATAATTATCATGATCAACTACACTGTAGATGATTACCTAAGTGGGGTTCAAGAGATCTTTAACATAGAAATCATATTTTAGCAACGATCAAGCAAAAGAGTAAAGTGACTACTAGTAGTATTAATTCCAAATAATGCAAAGTTAAGCAAAAAATTTAGATTAAAAAACTTGATTTGAACTTACACTACGAAATAGCATGAATGCCCATATATAGGGCAAAGGAAGCTTGAAAAACCCCAGGTGGCATATAAGTCAAGGAGCAAATCAGGGCGCAACCCCTTACGGATTCTTGACACGTAGGTGACCACATAAGTACATGCCTAAACAAGTATTTATGTATCTAGGACCTAACGAATTAAGGGTAATATTTTCCTTACATTGTAAGCAGTCAATTCTTCTTATTTAGGGTTACTTTCAGGTTACATATATATTTTGCAACTAACATGGATAGATCAAAGTTCATATAACAAGAAAGATGGAATTATGAATAATTATCATGATCAACTACACTGCAGATGATTACCTAAGTGGGGTTCAAGAGACCTTTAACATAATAATCATATATTAGCAATGATCAAGCAAAAGAGTAAAGTGACTACTACTAGTATTAATTCCAAATCATGCAAAGTTAAGCAACAAATGTAGATAAAAAAATCTTTATTTGAACTTACACTACTAAATAGTACAATTGCCCATATATAGGGAAAAGGAAGCTTAGAAAAACCCAGGTGGCATATAAGTCAAGGAGCAAATCAGGGCACAACCCCTTAGGGATGCTTGACGCCTAGGTGGCCACATAAGTACATGCCTGAACAAGTGTTTATGTGGTAGGTATATGTTGATAATATCTATATCAAGCTCCAAAACCGGTGTGTGGTTCCTTCTGATGTGCATGTCCATTGTTCTTTTATAATTTGTTTAAAATCCAATAGGTGTTCTTTCCATAAGAGAGAACTAATTCATAATTGATAAAGTTCGGCATGGATTGTAATTAATATGCCAATTTACTTATTAGAAAATTGATTAGCTATGAGCTTATTACACACAAAGTCATTGTAAATTATAATGTGTCTATATACCTTCTATAGATATATTGTGTTATTGTGTTTTACTATTTTACCTTTAGTCCCATATTGCTCACTTGTACTTATGTCTCTACTCTCAGTAGCTATATTAGAGAATGTCATGTAACCTATTTTACACACTGAATAAACAATTCCCTCTCTATCTAGATGGTATCAAGAGCAGGTTCCTTTTTCTTCCCCACCCACCCGTACGAAATGACGTGAGACGACCCCCCCCCCCCGCCGCTGCCCCCCCCACCCGTCGGCACCACCTTCCCCTTCTCCCCTTCCCGCCACCAACCCCCCTCCTCTCCTTCCCAGCCACCGCCCCCCCACTCCCTCCTCCTCTTCTCAACTGCCGCCACCCCTCCCCTCCCTCCTCTTTCCCACAGCCACCCTCCTACCCCTCCTCCTTCCCTCCACACCTCCTCCCCTTTGCCTCCTCCTCTTCCCATCCCTGCTCTGACTGCCACTGGTTTTTACCTCTTCTCTTCTCTACGTCCGGGTGATCTTCGTATCCAAGTTCGGACATCCACTGGTCGTCTAAGTTAAGAGTCTTTTCATCTCACCGTCTTCTCTGCCTGCGCCTCATGAAGGAACATTGAGCTTTCCTCATGACGGCATAGGTTTCTCTATATATATGCATATTCTTCCCTATACAGGTTTTCTGATCTGACTCGTCAGATCCCTGCTACTGTTATCTGCCCCTTTGTGGGTCTCTGATATACTCTGTTGTTGCGCCGACTACTGCCTCTGCCATGGCCTTATCTGAGCCACCTCACTCTCTGTGTGTCACCATGGTGAAGCTCGACGGCGGCTCCAACTATCATATGTGATCGGCGTCGTTTGTGCTTTATGTCAAAGCACAAGGCCGGTATCACCATCTTAAGGTGGAGCCTCCTGCTGTTCCCACTGCTGATGCGGATGACAAAACCAGACAAAGCTATGCCCAATGGTCCAAGGATGACTCCTGTGTCATGTCTTGGATCCTCAACAGTACCGAGCCCCGGATTAGCCAATCACTTCTCTGCCTTCATGATGCTAAGGCTATGTGGGATCAACTGTCCCACGTCTACTCTCATCAGGAGAATCCTAAGCGAGTTTTTGAAATTTTTAAAAACTTGGCTAAAAAGGAGTTCTCCCCTGACACTTCCATTGATGACTTCTACAATCAATGCTCGGCTCTGTGGAATGAGTTTGAACTCTACCACCCCTTGATGGCGGACATCAAAAATGCTCAGAAGCAACGCAACGAACTGCAACTTGTTTAGTTTTTGGTTGCTCTTCCTGCCTCGTTTTCTGGTGTGGTTGACCAGATCCTGTCAAGTGATCTGATGCCTACCCTTCGGGATGTTCTTAAATGAGTCCAACGCCTGTCGTCTATGACTCCTACTCCTGTTGTTGAGCACCCTGCGCTTATTGCTCGCTCTGTTGATTCTGGTCGTGTCCGTGGTTGCGGTCGTGGCAGTGGCGGTCGCCCTCTCCCTCAGGAGGTCGAGGAACATCTGCTCCTGGACGTGGTGCTCCTCCCGTCCCTCACTACTGCAACTGGTGTGGCCGGGACAATCATACTGAAGATCGATGCTGGATTAAGCACGACAAGCCCGCTTCGGCTAACCAGGATGCTACAGAAACTGCTGCTGACTCTACCACTGACGCACCTGCTGCTCCTGCAAACGCGGATTGGTTACGTTTGGAGTTCGAGAAGATGTTCTAGGAGCGTCTCGCACAGCTGCCATCCTCGTCTACACCAGAACCCTCTGCCATGCTCGCTTCTCCATCATCTGGTAACAAACAGTGGTGCATTGACTCGAGTGCATCCACTCATATGGCCGGTGATCTTTGTCTATTTTCTGTTCTGAATAAAACTGCTACTATATCATCTGTTACTGTTGCAAATGGCTCCAAAACTACAGTTCATGGCATTGGCACGGTTCCTATTTCACCAAAACTGCAATTACATTCTGTTTTATATATTCCAAAGTTTCCTGTTAATCTGATGTCCGTCAGTAAGATGATAAAACAAGTCAAGTCTACAGTGTGTTACTGTAGCACAACGGACACAAAGGAGGGCACTGCTCCCTCAATGGATTTCTCAGGGGACCTTCACCCCCAAGTCCGTCTTCTACAAGGTCAAAGCAGCCTCTAGGTACTAGTGGCTGGATCTTTATCTCTTTGAAGAATCTTCAATGGCTTATCCTTTCTCCAGGCAGTTGACCGTCAGAGTTGTCCTTAAAGATTGCCCTCATAAGGAGGACGTTCAAGCAACCTTTTGCCTCAAGTCCGGGCCTATAGGTGGCGCCCAGACCTCTTCTTTCTCCTGGATTTTATCCCGTTCAATTCCGATCCTTTTGGAGGGGTTTGGAGCATCTTCTTCCCCGAGTGGTCTGACCGTTGTTACTGTAGCAGCGTGCCAAATAGCACTGTTTCAGCCAAAGTTGTTGTCATTTTGTCATTTCTTGAGGTTATTTGTAACCAACTGGCTTGTTAACCGCTGTGAGGCCTCAAAATAAGGAGGATAAATCCAACAATCTATTGTTGCGTCCTAAAATCATTTGATCTACTGCTGTTGTTATTGTTGACGATTTTCTGATGTTGTTGTTATTGCTGATTGTTGATTGGTAACTACTAAGGAACTATTGTTTGGGATTACTGAGGTACTTATGAAGAGGTGACACCAAGTCAGTTTAACAAGGGACGAATACCTATATTTGATGCAGTTTCGTGCTTCTAACACATCAAATCTAGCTCAGAAGGTGGAATTATCTGCATGTGTTTCTCCATCCGTCAGAGCAACATCATCATCTTGGGTTTTGGATTCAGGTGCCACAGACCACATGACTAGTACGCCTCAGTTGATATCCATCCATCCCGCCAAAATGCCTTTACCCAATGTCACTATTGCTGATGGATCTAGAATTGTTGTTCAGGGTATCGAAACAATAAATCCCTTGCCAAATATCTCTCTTGATTCAGCCTTGTACATTGCAAAGTTCCCCTTCAATTTAGTAATCCATCAGTCATCTCACCCGTTCACTTTAAGCTGTTGTTATATTTTTGCCGGATTGTTGTGTTATATAAGAGATCTGAAGACGCAGAAGACCATTGGCGAAGGGTATGAGCATGTTGGTCTTTACTACCTTGGTGAGTGACACGTTTTTTACTATAGCCACAATTTTACTCAATTTCTTTCATCTCGTGGCATCATCCACCAATCCTCATGTCCACATACTCCACAACAAAATGGAGTTGCAGAACGAAAGAATCGACACATCATTGAAACTGCCCGTACCCTTCTTCTCCACATGAATGTCCCAAAAGAATTTTGGAGTGATGTTGTTCTTACGTCCACTTACTTGATCAACCGCATGCCATCATCTGTCATTCAAAATCAAATACCCTTTTTTGTCCTTCATCCTAAACAACCAATATACCATGTGCCACCTAAAGTCTTTGGGTGTGTTTGTTTTGTTCATATATTAGGTGGTGGTCAAGATAAGTTAAGCCCCAAGTCTAGTAAAATGTATATTTTTGGGCTATTCTTGATTCCAAAAAGGATACAAATGTTTTTTGTCCATCAGAGCGCCGCTTCTTTGTCTCTGTTGATGTCACCTTTTTTGAAGACACAACATATTTTGGTGGTTCTCAATCTCTTGAAGAGGTCAAGGAGTCTTTGCCACTTTCAACCGTAATTCAATCACAAATCATTGAGCCGCCAGTCATACAACTACAAGCCATACAACCATCAATCACTCAGCCACAAGTCTGTCGCTCACCTGCCATACAATCACAAATCTCAGGGATTAACTCTTCTATTCGTCCACCCATTATGCAAGTCTAAACACGTTGTAAGGAGAATCTTACCTCAGGTTATGAAAAGGACAATGCATGTCTCAATCCTTCTACTATCATACTCAGTCAGATGATCTAATGGAAACCAACAAACCTGTTGATTTGCCTATTACCTTACGTAAAGGCAAACGGTCTTGTACCTCTCATCCCATCTCCAATGTTATTTCCTATGCTCATCTTTCTCCATCATATTATGCCTTTCTATCCTCTTTGTCTTCCATTTCCATCCCCCCGTCTGTCTCAGAGGCCTTGAATCACCTTGGATGGCGTGCTGCAATGATGGAAGAAATGTTTGCTCTCTAAAGTAACAATACATGGTCAATAGTTCATTGTCCCTATGGGAAATCAGTGGTTGGCTGCATATGGGTATTTGCAGTCAAGGTTGGGCCTGATGGTTATGTTGATAGGATCAAGGCACGATTGGTGGCCAAGGGATTCACACATATTTATGGTGAAGACTACTTAGAGACATTCTCTCATGTGGCCAAGATGGCCTCTGTTCGTTTCTTCCTGTCCCTTGTTGGTACACATTCATGGACTTTGTGTCAACTTGATATCAAGAATGTCTTTCTACATGGTGATCTGAATGAAGAAATATATATGGAGCAACCACCAGGGTTTGTTGCTCAGGGGGAGTCTGGTATGGTCTGTCAACTCCAAAAGTCTCTTTATGGTGTTAAGTAATCACCACGTGCTTAGTTTGGTAGATTCAGTTGTGTTCTTTCTGAGTTTGGTCTCCGCAGATGCATCATGGACCACTCTATTTTCTATTGGCGATGTGATTTCGGATGTATATTTCTGTTAGTTTATGTTGATGATATTGTGATCACTGGTGATGATAGATAAGGTATTGAACAACTCAAGCACTTTCTTCAGGGCAAGTTTCAAACAAAAGATTTAGGCAACTTGAAATATTTTCTTGGGATTGAAGTAACCAAATCAATGGATGGAATTGTCATTTCACAACGAAAGTATGTTCTAGATCTTCTAACAGAGACAGGTATGCTTGGAGCTAAAGCCAGTAGAGAGTTCAATGGACCCTAAGGTTCGATTGTCTGTGGAACATGGGGAGCCACATGATGACCCTTGGCGTTATAGAAGGCTTGTTGGAAATTTGAATTATTTGACTGTTACCAGACCTGACATTGCCTTTGCCACCAGTGTTGTTAGTCAATTCATGGAGAAGCCATGTACTGGTGGTCACTTGGAGGCTATCGTGCGCATTCTGAGATACTTTAAGAAGTCTCCTGGGAAAGGACTATTGTACTGAATTCATAACCACATGAGAGTTCAGGGTTTTTCTAATGCAAATTGGGCAGATCTAGCATTGATAGGAGATCCATTTTTGGCTATTGTGTCTTTGTGGGAGGTAATTTGGTGTCCTAAAAAAGTAAGAAGTAAACATTTGTTGCTAGATCTAGTGCTGAATCAGAGTATAGAGCTATGGCTTTAGCAACTTGCGAGTTATTATGGGTCAAACATCTATTAGAAGAGTTGGGCTTTGGTCAGAGTAGTCTCATGGAGTTAAAATGTGACAATCAAGTTGCTTTCCACATTGCCCAAAATCCTATCTTTCATGAAAGAACAAAGCATATATAAGTTGATTGTCATTTTCTCAGAGAAAAGATCCGGGAGGGCCTGATCCAGTTGTCACCGGTCAAGTCTGAAGATCAATTAGTTGATTTATCCACTAAGTCTTTGAATGGTTTTCAGGTTCAATTCTATGTACAAAGCTAGGAGCATATGATATGCATGCTCCAGCTTGAGGGGGAGTGTTAATATGGTGTACACAGGACCTTCTTGTAATATGTAGATAAGTGAGGGTCTACATGTAAATTTGTAAGTTATTGATTTCATATATATACAAGTCATGGAGAGACCTGCGTTTAGATCGTTGTGACGTCCCCAAATTTTCTAAAACTTAATCTGATGTGTGACGTCCAAATTGAAACCCTCACATCAGCGAGAATCCCAATTTAAACACCCCACACCAGGCTAAGAAGAAGAAAATCAAAGGAGTCAGAAGGAAACAATCAATAGCACATGTACATGAACAATAATAAAACCATACACACATGTTCACCATTCAACATATAATTACAACATGAATTGTTACAACATTTGATATTACATATTGAACAGCAAACTATACATATACAAGTACTATCACTAAACTAAAGGATCTTAAGACAATAGGTCCACATGTACATCAGCTCGCCACACAACTCTCAACTATCCTGGATCTTCAAGAACACATGTCCACAACCTAAACAAAAGATTACATGTGGTACACATCAGCACAATATTCAAGAATATTGTACTGAGTATGCCTATGTGTCTTTTATTTACCTCTCCTCATATCTTGGCAATAAGATAAAACTAATACTTGGCAGCATTGAACAAATATAAGAAAAATCATATACTTGCACAAAGATGTTCATTAACAAAAGAGAACACATATTTTAAGCACATTTCCATCATATATCTCATACATCTGCCCCCAAGGGCTTCGATGTTTTTAGGCCTTATGATCTACCACCAAGTGGTTTGTGATCATTATACAAACATCATATGATCTACCACCAAGTGGTTTGTAATCATTATGCATGCGCTCTACCACCAAATGGTTTAGGAGCTATCTTATGATGGAACATCTATATTATGTTTGCAGGTGTTCATAGCCATGAGTATGGAAATTCAAGCAACATATCATACAAGACAATCATTTCAATCAATACCATATGGCAAGTCTTTACTACCATATCACACAAGCATAATGTATAATAAGCCAAGCAAGAGGTAATGGCGTACCTTGATCAAGACAAACCTAATCATCATATCCTCATGTCATCTATGTCTTTGGTCAACCCTGGTTAAGACAAGACCACATACTAGCATCAGATTCTCATCTTAACCCTAGTTATCACCAATTTAGGGTTTGCTTACTCATTAATATATTTCCATTATTTTTTTTGGTCGGTAAAAACTCGTGTTACTATTAAATGAAACCCAAAACTTTGGGTACATAAAAGCACCCCTTACAACCCAGGATATAAATCCAGACAAATACTAGAGGCCTAAAGAAGACCTCCCAAGAAGTAGAAGGAGAAAAGATGAAAACCACATGTCCTATGCTAGCAACTACCACGCAGTTGTAGAGTTGCCTAAAAACGACTCAAAACCACTAACAGTATGTCCACCTTCAAAGTGTGGCATCAAATCGCCCGAAACAACCTTAGACTACAAGGGAAGATAGCATCATCCAAGGGTCAGCCATCGATAGACTCATTTCTACAACCAAGAAAGCAACCAAGAAACCCAGAGACAGAACCAAAAATCACATCCAATGGTCATGACAAATAGCTTATGTCCATGAAAGGGAAGCCCCCCTGTCCTCCATATGCAATATGCTCATCTATCTGAAAGAATGGATTTCAAGAACACTTCCAATCATCTTCATCAGTCGTCATCACACCCATCTTAGGAGCCTTTAGCAGCAATCTGTAGCCATCCAGGAAGCAAGCGGTTCAGGCATTTCTGCCTGACAAGGACAAAGAGGACCAGGAGCGATTATCTCCAGCTTGCTACTCAGCTTGCTACTGTTTGCACAACAACACCATTACAAGCACCCGAAGGGTGACAACACCAGCTGCAGCTGTAGCCTACACCCATGTCATGGATGCCATTAACTGTTATTAGCACAGCAACCAACAGCCAAGAGGCTGACCTGCCAGGTCCTTGAACTTCGGTAGATGTTGTATACATAGCATCAAACCTTCATGCCGAGGAAGATGCCACAAGCTGTTGATTGCACATAGACACTCCAACAAACACCATGAGAGCGTCACACAGCAACAGAGTGGGGAGAAACACCCATTGCAGCACGACAACATCTCAATAGCCCTTCAATCAGCGGTGAACCTCAGCGCGAACGGAGAGAGTACACGACTGCTAAGACAAGGATTCCAGAGCTGGGGGGCGCCTCCAAGCATGTAGCATCGCCGTCCTGTCAGGGGACTCCCAAACCGACCAGCGTTTCTTGGCCACCCCTGGAAGGAGATCCACCACCTCCGAGTCCAGCCAGAGAATTCAAAACTGAAGTTGGAGTCCAGGACCTAGAATAGATCTAGAATCTGAACCCCGGAACGGGGTGCCACCATCACAGTAGGGATGAGGCTGCAACTCTGAGCAGACCAGGGGAACCCCGGTCACCCATTGAGGTAGCCTTCATCGCCAACGCCGAGACTCGTTCCATCCAGTCGAAGCCGAAGAGCACCATTGTCCTGGATCCCAGGGTCTCACGACCACCAGACGAGCAATTGTTGGGAAGTGAGATGAATTACCACCAGGCTTCACCAGCTCGGAGCAGCGACACAAAGGTCGATCTGGACCTAGAACAACTCCTATCTATCCATCGCTCTTGAATGGAATAGATTCGACGAAGTCGAAAACGCTGATTCATCAGTCTAGATTGGGATCTCGTGGCGCGTCCTTTCTGCTGCGAACCAGGGCACAAGGGCTACTACGGGAACTGAAGACGACGGCTCCTAAGACCTCTAGGGATAAAACACACAGAATTCTGACCTAGACAACCGTCGCTGAAACCAGGGGGAGGGAAGATCCGAGGAGGTTCTCCCCTCCCCCCAGCGGCACCGCCGGGGAAGAAAGCTAGAGAGAAGACGGAGCGTACCCTAGAGAGAAGACGGACATTATTACTTACATTCTTGTCTTAGATTTATCTTATGATTTCATATTCCATATTATAGTTCATCAACTGGATATACTCATGTGTCACATTATTATGCGAACATATTTAACATTATGTCACTTTCATTAACCATATTATGGTTACATCACATGTATTAAGGGTGCTCTTCATATAACATGAATTTTGTGCATAAGACTGATATCAAAGTTCCAGATTAGCTTCCAGTTACTGATATAAGAGTGTTCTGTGAATTTCATCATTTGATAAGCATGTATGTCTTTATTGCACATTAATTAGGGTTATTAGTCCTAATTAGCCACATTAAGCAAATTACATGATTTCATACATCAACATGACCATAACTGACATCATATGCATTCTAAACATGGTTATGGACTTACTGACATTTTTCCATAATTTTATGTCATCATTTAATATTTATTACTCAAGAACTAAGCATTACACATCTTACATGATATCACTGAGATTAATGCTTTAAAAGCTTGATATTATAGTTCTATTGTTTTCTAATCATTTTTCTGAGAATTTCGGTACCTTATTTGTATTTTTCTGACATCGGATCTATTTTCTAGGATTTATTGAATAATTGCATATTTACTGACCAATTTGTCTTCGACGGCCAATCCGGCGTCGCCACGTGGCAGCGGGCTGGCGCTGCCCCTTGCTGGTTCTGCCCTCTGAGTTTGGATCCTACCTAGGATCCATAGATCCAGCAATCCGGTGACCCGGCTGGGTATCATCTCAGCATCACGCGAACCCGACCCCACCTGGGCTCGTGCGAGCGCCGCCACCGTCGGGCATCTCGCGTCCGTGGGCTCCAAGCTTCTGCCCAAGCCGTTGCCGGCGCAAGCGGCTCCGGTGAGCACACAGCAAGGCTCAGAGATGCTCGATCGGTTCCTCTGTTCGGTTCTGGGTGTGCCTGAGCGCTGAGCTTGCTCTCAAGCGTTGTCGTTGCCGCTGCATTCTCGGGCCCTTCGTCCTGGGATCGTCCGAGACCTTGGGGGGGGGGGGGGGGGGGGGGACTCCGTTCCGATGCGTGAGGGTCGCCGTCGCCGCCTCGTCGAAACTGTTGTTCGCAGCGGGAGACGCTGACTCTGATGTGATGTCGAGGCCTCCTCGTGCCGCCCACGCGATGGACTGGTCGAGCGTTGCACCCCGCTGACCACCCTTCGATGTCGCAGCAGTTTTCATCCTCCGCCACGAGCACTACATATTCTCGTCATGGGCATGGGTTCTGCCCTCTCGCACGAACGAAGCCGCCGACCGTGTGTCCTCCTCCAGTTTCTATGTGAGCTTTGTTGCAAGCATCTTCGCCGGCGAGACATGGAAGCAGGTCTTCCATCACCACCAGGGGCATCAGTTTCCCCTTCTGTGCGCCGCCGTGGAGTAGATCTCTGACAGGGAGTCACCATCTCCTCCTCTTCGGTCTCCCTACTGATTCCTCCAAGACCTCGCATACTCTGCTGCGTTCTCACATCACGTTTGGCCATGTTCCTCCATGAACAGGTGCCGCCGCTGCTGGACCTTCAGCAAGGCAGGCTCAGAGATCCTCCTCCTCACAGTGACCATCTTGGATAACCATTCATGCCTCCTTATGGCTTGGATGCCTGCTACCATATTGATTTCTTGTTCCCTCGTCGATCGCTGCTTCCTCAGGAGGTCGTTTCCCTGGCTCCTCGTCTACCAACTCCTAGTGGGTGGAGAAGCAGTAAGATCGAGAGGTGGGACTCTCCTGCCTTAGGTCCATCTACCCCCAGTTGTGACGCGAAGGAACCACCCCCACAAGGCCACAACATGCACGTCTCGACCCACGTTTATTGATCGTCGTGGACTGATTTTACGAGAACTGCCTCCACATACACCCATGACCACGTAACCAATAGGGAAGCATGAAGATTAAACACCCACTAGCCATCCAACGATTAACATAATGCCACTCAATGAATCCGCAGTTGCCAAGTCCACAACTTCTGCAATTCTGGGAAGGCATATCTAGTTGACTAAAAGATCTCGGTTTTAGTTTATTTCCCATGGTTATCAAGACTCACTTGTTGGACTAGTCAATCACTTTAAACAGACGACATACTTAAGGTATTAATCACAATATTAATAATTGAAATTAACCTTTGTCAAAACAATTTGAGTACCTTCAGATGATCAAAAAGCACTTAAAGACTATCATTGTGTCATTAGACATTCAAAAGGTTCTAAAAGTTATTACATCCTACACACCTTCAAACACATTTCATCCTCGAAATTAAGCTAAAATCCAGTCTTTCACAGTCGTCTTCTTCTCCCAATATACCATCCATTACATTTACAAAAACAAAATCAGTATATCGCTTTTAGAGTACTATTTACAGCAACAAATTTGACTTGTCGCTATTTTTTTCATTCATTCATTGTCCTCATCCATCGCCCCATCCCTAAGATAAAATGTTTATGTTGGTTATTATAGTGCAGTGGTAGACAATAAAGATTAATACAACAATTTAAGAGCCTTATAAGGATAAAGTATATATAAGGGTTTGTTTCCTAAAACTACTACCTTTACCTTGGTATGTCACATCATTCCAAAATTATCCGCAAAACCTGGTTGGACCTAGTGTCTAGCTTGATTATATATAACATGGACCATTTTTGTTGGAATAACTATGCTTCCACCGATGTAGCCTACCGCAACATGGTTGAGGATGAGGCTTAGATGATGATTTTGAATATCTATTCTACAATCATGCAGTACAGATTTGTTCTTCCTTGCCAACCTAGAACCTCTCCCTGCATATACCACCCAGCCACCTTCCTCTAGTCCCATTCTAGCAATTGTCCCCTTGCTTTCCTCCAAATATATCCTGCCACCCCTTCCATGCCAGAAGCCAGTGGGCTGTACGAATCAAGCCCCACTAGCTGTGTATGGAGGGGAGGCAGGGCAGAATGCTGGGGAAAAGAGGCATGGTTACAGGGGATGACAGCAATATGGCAGATGGGACAGAGACCAACAATGCAGAAGGCGGCAGGAAGTGGCAGCAGGAAGGGTGATGTCTGCAGTGGGGTGAGAAGGACAATGAGTCAACAGCAACAGATGACAGAGGGGGTTCACGGTTATGAAGAAAGAACCACCCATCAGGGGAGGTTACAGTACAGATCATAGAAAATATCCCACATGTTTAAACCCAAATACTTGGTTGTTCAGTGTTGAGATATTCGAACATTGTACTTGAGTGTTGACATAACGATTGAATTTTTAATCAAAGCGAAGGGCCACTCTTTGTAATTAGTATTTTCCATTTTCTCAGAAGAATCAAGGGATACTGATCAGAAATTTTCTAGTTGGGATTGAAGTTTGAATTTGGTTCCATGAGCAAAAACTTTTTGTTAATTGCCTAACTTTTTATCATCTAGCTTAGATATTTCAACAAGAACATCTTTAAGGGAGTGAAACTCTCAACAGTATATAAAGTCACTAAGGGTATAGGCATGTCGCTTGGACCGTCAGCAGATTTTAAATTCTCAGTAGGGACCAAGTGCCACACCATAGAAGACAAGAATATGAGAACTTAAGTAGATGTGGAAGCAAATCACTTCTTTGCAGAGCCATCTTGGCAATTTTGACTCCTTATTTGAAAGGGTATAGTGAGCCTATTACCAAGTGGCATTATCATCTAATACTATCAATTAAGAGCAGAGCATTTTTCCTACATAAGAAATTGTTTTTATGCCCAACAAAAAAATTGAAACCAGATGCTCAGTTGGAGATAACATTGAAAATTTTCAATGACTAAGTTGTCCTTGAAATAATTGCCAAATTGAACATAGCACAAAATAAAAAGGCAAAATGCTTACCTATCCATTATTGTGAGGAGCTGTCTCCTGACATCTTGTGCCTGTTCAAGTAAACATGATTGCACAAAGTTCTCAAAACACCAAGGTGCAGAGAAGTTTTGTGCTTTCCAAGCTTCATAAACTGCAGGCAAGGTCAGATGGAGTAGAAGTGATGAAAAGCATGAGGTGAAGCCTTTGACTCACGAGTTTTAGCATGATGAAATGATATGCTAACATTATAATGCCATATGATATGTAATAGCGTCATTATGTTATGATGTCAATGTCATCCAACTTATATTGCTCATTGTCACTATAACCAAGCATCATCATCCTCATAGTTTGGATTGATCAATCTGAGAGGCAGTCAAGCTATAACATGTATTCAGTACAATTAGGAGGGTCTCAGATCATAATATCCTTTGCCAGATATTTGATTTGTCACAAAACCCAAGCCCCATCATTTAAACAGAACCATTTAGATATCCACAATAAATCAAGTTAACAAACTCTGGAAAATGCATCATACAGTTCTCATAAGTTTTAGATTGAATTCTAGTTTGTACGTGTATCTATTTTCATTGTCAAAGTCATTAAATATCACTCTTTTAGGTTTCATGTCACTTTTAAAATTCAGACATAGACGTATTGATCATTTAAAGAGATGAGTGTTAAATCGACAAACTATCAAGGTATTAACAATGTGAGAAAGGAGATCATATTATGAGAACCTAATCACAAAGAAGGAGGGGCTATTAATGGTGCAAAAAAATCCCCATAGTCAATCCAAACCGCATGACGGGATCTGTCATTAAGAACTTTGTATTTGTGAAACTTCTGGAATCCTTCCCTTTTACTGTATTTCATGCAATACTTGGATCCCCTTCCTTTTTATTCCATAGACCTTAAGGGAGGACCAAATAGAGCACATTTAGGGGGAAGAGATTAAGGGCATAGGGGCTCTGAATATCTCGTTAGCATAGAAATTTGTGTTTAAGGTCAAACCCTGTTCTATTAAGATAATGGCCCATACGAGAGCCATGAACTCTTTCCTCACCCCTTGAGTCAATAACGAATCATCTTATTGTGAGCCGTTTAGGGCATCATAAAGCCAGACAATTTTTAAAGGGTATACATGGGAGAGTATACATGGGAGATTCTCCTGATGAGAGTATACATGGGAGAGTTGATCCCACATGGCTTTAGCATCACGAAGGCAGAGTAGAGATTGGCTAATCCTTGGTTCAATACTATTGAGGATCCACGACATAACTCCAGAGTCATCCTTGAACCATTGTGCATAGCTTTGTTTGGTTTTGTCATCTGCATCAGCAGTAGGAACAACAGGAGGCTCAACAGTAAGATAGTGATACCAGCCTTGGGCTTTGACATACAGAACGAAGGACACCGGCCACAGATGATAGTTGGAGCCGCCATCAAGTTTAACCGTGGTGACACACAGAGAGCAAGGAGGCTCAGATAAAGCCATAGCAGAGGCAGTAGTCGGCGCAGCAGTAGAGTAGATCAGGGACCCACGACGGGAAAGATAGCAGCAACAGGGATCTGACAAGTCAGATCAGAGAACCCGTATAGGGCAGAGTATGCATATAGAGAAGCCTACACTGTCATGAGGAAAACTAATGTTCCTTCATGAGGTGCAGGTAAAGAAGACGGTGAAATGAGAGACTCTCAACTTAGATGGTCAGTGGTTGTCCGAACGTGGATATGTAGTCTACCTGGACGTAGAGAGAGATGAGAAGGAGAGACCAGTGGCATCCGTAGTAGGGAGGGGAAGTTGGAGGGGCAGGAGGGTGGCTGTAGTGGCAGAAAGGAGGAGGAGGTGGTTGCGGGTGGCGGTAGGAAGGGAGGAAGGAGGGGGTGGGCGGCGGAGGGGAAGGAGAGAGGGGGGTGGCGGCGGGGAAGGAGGAGGTAGGGGTGGTGGTGGGTGGGAAGGGAAGGAGGGGAGGTGGGCGGAGGCGGGGAAGTGGAGGAGAGGAGGGGTGGCGGCACCGACCGGGGGGAGTGCCGGTGGGGGGGGTTGACGGCTCACGTCATTTTGGCCGGGTGGGTGGGAAAAAAATGGACCTGCTCTTGATACCATCTAGAAAGTAAGGGAATTGTTTATTAAGTGAGTAAAACAGGTTACAGGGTAGTCTCTAATATAGCAACTGAGAGTAGAGACATAAGTACAAGTGAGCAATATGGGACTAATATTACAGGAATAACAAAGCAGCATAAGTGAACAACACAGTATATCTATAGGAAGAAAATCACTTCTTTGCAGAGCCATCTTGGCAATTTTGATTCCTTATTTTAAAGGGTATAGTGAGCCTATTACCAAGTGTCATTATCATCTAATACTTTCAATCAAGAGCAGAGCATTTTTCCTACATAAGAAAGTGTTTTTATGCCCAACAAAAAAATTGAAACCAGATGCTCAATTGGAGATAACATTGAAATTTTTCAATGACTAAGTTGTCCTTAAAATAATTGCCAAATTGAACATAGCACAAAATAAAAGGGCAAAATGCTTACCTATCCATTATTGTGAGGATCTGTCTCCTGACATCCTGTGCCCGATCAAGTAAACATGATTGCACAAAGTTCTCAAAACACCAAGGTGCAGAGAAGTTTTGTGCTTTCCAAGCTTCATAAACTGCAGAGGCAAGGTCAGATGGACTTCATCTACTGCCCTTAGACTGTAAGTAGAAGTGATGAAAAGCATGAGGTGAAGCCTTTGACTCACGAGTTTTAGCATGATGAAATGAGATGCTAACATTATAATGCCATATGATATGTAATAGCGTCATTATGTTATGATGTCAATGTCATCCAACTTATATTGCTCATTGTCACTATAACCAAGCATCATCATCCTCATAGTTTGGATTGATCAATTGAGAGGCAGTCAAGCTATAACATGTATTCAGTACAATTAGGAGAGTCTCAGATCATAATATCCTTTGCCAGATATTTGATTTGTCACAAAACCCAAGCCCCATCATTTACACAGAACCATTTAGATAGCCACAATAAATCAAGTTAACAAACTCTGGAAAATGCATCATACAGTTCTCATAAGTTTTAGATTTGAATTCTAGTTTGTACGTGTATCTATTTTCATTGCCAAAGTCATTAAATATCACTCTTTTAGGTTCCGTGTCACTTTTAAAATTCAGACATAGAGGTATTGATCATTTAAAGAGATGAGTGTTAAATCGACAAACTATCAAGGTACTAACAATGTGTGACAGGAGATCATATTATGAGAACCTAATCACAAAGAGGGAGGGGTTATTAATGGTGCAAAAAAATCCCCATAGTCAATCCAAACCACATGACGGGATCTGTCATTAAGAACTTTGTATTTGTGAAACTTCTGGAATCCTTCCCTTTTACTGTATTTCATGCAATACTTGGATCCCCTTCCTTTTTATTCCATAGACCATAAGGGAGGACCAAATAGAGCACATTTAGGTGGAAGAGATTAAGGGCATAGGGGCTCTGAATATCTCGTTAGCATAGAAATTTGTGTTTAAGGTCAAACCCTGTTCTATTAAGATAATGGCCCATACGAGAGCCATGAACTCTTTCCTCACCCCTTGAGTCAATAACGAATCATCTTATTGTGAGCCGTTTAGGGCATCATAAAGCCAGACAATTTTTAACTACAAGATTTGATTTAATTAGAAGAAACTAAGAGTTTGTTTATCATGCTTTTGGCTTGTCGGCCATTTGTTTCCCTACTCAAGTCCACATACAAGCCTTTCAAATAACCCAGCCAAGGGGCTTATCCTGACATATTCATAAATTAATCAGATCTGTATTGCAGTGCCATCACAAAGTCATTGTCAAGAAGCAAATGCTACCGTAAAAGAGCAGAAAACACATTTATCAGAAAATTTTTGAGGTTGAGACAACCAGATCTCAACTGTAAACATGAAATTTGAAATTTTGTAGTGGAAGCATAAATGAAACTAGATAAAGCCACTCATTTTCAGAAAACTATTCCCAGTGTAACAATAGTAAAATGAGGTGCTACAGAAGAACAACTTCACTGATGCACATCAACCAGCTGCTTTTTTTTAATCATGTTGATGTTAACATAGTCAAAACAGGAGCGCCACAGGACAGCAGATTGTAGACTGTCTACAACTAAGCTGGATTAAACTGTTAAATTTGGTTACAACATTTAGAGGTTGTAGATCTACAGGTCATTGAAGATATGTAAAGTTATGAATCGGCCCCCATAGAAGCATGGCTCATCAGGCCCGTCGTTTGCTCAATCTCTAAGAGTGTGGCTCATGATATCTGTCAAACAACGGCTCAATGCATTCTTGCCTTTTGCGCTTACTGATTTTGGTAGGGTCCATAGACTTGTAAAACCTTGGTGCCAGCTCCACCAGCCATTTAGGATCTATGACAGTGACTTCCCTCATGTAATCTCTTGTAGTCATTACATGTTCGTGATAGATCACCCAGTCAGGCTGCCTATGCAAAAGAGCACTGCCTGGATGGATGTAAACAGGCTGATGTTCAACCAGAGTCCTGTAGCCGTCCTGAGGGTCTTTTCTAGCGGCATGAAAGTAAAATCCAGCAACAATTGCCTTTCTGATCTTTGTGGAATTGTTTCCAGCACTTATCACATCCAATTTATGTCTGTCCATTATTGTCAGGAGCTGTTTCCTGACATCTTGTGCCCGTCTGAGTGAACGTGATTGCACAAAGTTCTCAAAACACCAAGGCGCAGAGAAGTTTTGTACTTTCCAAGCTTCATAAACTGCAAGCAATGTCAAATGGTCACCTTCAGGCTGGTAAAATTTAGCCTTCTTTTGTTCTGCTTGGGCCTGCTTTTCTCTGGGTATATAAAAAATGTTTTGAGCCTGAATCATTGCTATTATAGTCAGGATTTCATCACTGCATCCCAAATCTACACTGGCCAGCAGCATTTTTGACAAGGGGGGTTCCAATGGAAACTCGGCCATCTTTCTGCCTACTCTGGTAATTAATCCTTCTTCATCTAGTGCCCCCAAACTGTAAAGCTGCTTCATTGCTGATACCAGTGCCTGAGGTGCAGGCGGATCCATAAAATCAAAGAAAAGGAGATTGTTGATACCCATAGCTTTCATTGTAAGTGTAGTTAACCCAAGGTTACTCCTTTGAATCTCAGGAGTTGTTGTGGGCAGCATTTCGTTCCTGTAGGCAGATTCACTATAAAGACGGTAACATTTTCCAGGACCTGTTCGGCCAGCACGGCCAGCGCGCTGATTGGCTGATGCTTGCGAGATAGGCCTGATTATAAGTGATTCTAGGCCTAGATTATAATTGTATACGCTTTGCTTGGAGAAACCTGGATCAACTACGTAGTAAATCCCATCGATAGTTAGGGAAGCTTCTGCTATATTGGTAGCCACAACCACCTTTCTTTTTCCAGGCAGGGCAGGTTCAAATATTCTTGATTGCATTTCACTGGGAAGGGCACTGTATACGGGCAATATAATCAATTCAGGTGCATTCTTCCCTAAACCTTTCAGTCTCTCATAAAGAGATTGACATGCATGATCGATTTCCTCCTGACCAGTAAGGAAGAGAAGAATGTCACCTTCTGGCTCTCTTAGGTGTATCTGCAGAACAGTAAGAATGGCCGCATCTAGATAGTCACTTTCTGGCTGCTTTGTGTAGAGTATATCAACATGAAACGTCCGTCCGGGAATAATAAAGATATTGCAATCGAAGAAATAACTAGAAAATTTATCTGCATCCAGTGTAGCAGAAGTTATTATCAGCCTGAGGTCAGGTCTTCTTTTCACCATTTGTTTAAGCAAACCAAAGAGCACGTCTGTGTGTATTGTCCTTTCATGTGCCTCATCGAGCATAATAACAGAGTACTGAGAAAGGCTGCCATCCACCAAAACTTCTCTAAGAAGCATACCATCAGTCATATACTTGATTACCGTGTCTGGTCCAGTGCGATCTTCAAACCGGATAGCATACCCAACTTCCTCTCCCAAACGACATCCGAATTCCTCTGCAACTCGTTTTGCAACAGAGATTGCAGCAACCCTCCGTGGCTGAGTACAACCAATTTTACCTCTTGCAGTGTAAACCGCTTCAGCGAGATACTGTGTCAGCTGGGTGGTTTTCCCGGAGCCAGTCTCTCCAATGACTACTAAAACCTGGTTGTCATGCACAGCTTGAATCAGCTCTTTCTTCAAATTATAAATGGGTAGGCCTCGCCTCTGTTCCTGGATAGAAAGCTTCGAACGTTGCCCAAAATTCAGTGCCTTTCCATCAGCATCTTTTTTCCAATCTGGCAGTTCATACCCGGATAGCCCTACACCCCTCAGCTCATGTGCAAGGTGCCTTTCACCTGACTCTGGAATGGGATCCTCCCAAGGTCTGTTGAGGTCCTTAGGAATGGACTCCAAGAAGGATCTGTGCTGTTGTTCACGAAGCTCCTTTCTTTCCTTGGCGAGTGCCAATTGAAGTGCAGCTGCACGACTAAGAGAACCCTCAGGATTTTTTGATATCTTCACAGGAGACATGTCCATGCTATATCCCGTATGCCCCTCCAAGAAAGGTGGCTCGTCATCATTAAGTTCAATATCTAGTTCCTCGTCTCCTCCCTCTTCCTTATAAAGCATCGAATCATCATGCTCATCATTCATTAAGTTCTCCTTGACCCCAGCAGCGCACATCTGGCTGGCCTCCCACTTGTCAACAGAGCTCATCCTCTTCAAATGCCTCCTTGAAGGAACAGATACATCCTCCTCAACAATTGCAATACCAGAAACACCTTTCCCCTTATCATGATCACCAGTAGATGCCTGCGATCTACTATCAGGGTTTGCCCTGTAAGCTGCATCTTCTACACTTTCCCTTACAGGACGCAGGTCTTTGCCAGAGCATTGATCAACATCTCTCATGGAAAGCCTCAGTTGCTTACCTGAAATAGAAATAACCTTCACAAAAACCTCTTGGTCCTGCTTAACAAGCGTGCCAGCAGAAATCGCCAAGGTATGGACAAGCCCCTCGTTTCTATGTCCATGATTTAGTTTTACAAAACAGCCTGTTTGCATTATCCTGGTGACCCTTCCGGCAAAAACCTTGTGCAACTCGACATCTCCATGTTTTGATCTGCTCTCGTCTTTATTTTCCTGTCTCCTCCTAGGCCCGTGGTGGTCATATCCTTTGCTGCTGCTATGATCCCTAGAATCCCAGCTCAGGTGGCTCCTGCCATCAACATCGTAGTCCCTGCCCCAATGCCGATGTTGGTCACGGTGCCCACGTCCTCCGTCTTGTTCCTTGTCCCTATCGGACCTTTGACATTGGTCACTTACCCTTCTGTCCTCAGGATGATACTCATCGGCAAGGTGGCACTCATCATGGTCCATCCCGTCATCCGGAAGCGCGACGCTTGAAGAAGCGCCTCCTCCGGTCTTCTTCTCATTGTCATTCGGCGTGAGAATTGCATGGATCATGTTAAAAAGGGAGCGAATGAAGTAGCCCGGGAACTCGATGTGGTGCTTCTTTAGTTTAGCTTCGAACTTCTCGACGCTGTCGCACTCGCGCCCCATCTCGGCGATGAACTCTGCCGCCACCCTGTCGCTGCATCGCAAGTTGGATTCAAATACAGTGCAGAGATTGGACAATAGCGAAAGGTATCTTAGTTTCTGCATGTTGTCCGCCGGCGAATTCGGTGCCATGGGAAAGAGGGATGCGGGGAATTATCGAAGGGGATATATATAGGACGCAAACAGGATTCAGAACCGGAATCCGAGGATTTGCCGGCACAATCCGGCTCGGACCCGGACTTTGCTAATCCCCAAGCAGAGTAACGCCATGATTGGTTCGGTTCGTTTGAAGCGTGGAGGGGCCATGATTGGTTCGGTTCGTTTGAAGCGCGGAGGCCAACGTTATTTCACACGCCTGTGCAGTGTGGCCACTGGCCACCCCCTTTCTCTCCCCACTCACCGTCTCTCTCCTTCCGTTTTTTTTTTATATTTATTTTTTATTTTATTTATATCTTTTGATCTGTAATGATTTTTTTCATGAAATAAAAACCGTTAGAATCCTTATAAAATATTTTGATCTGTAATGATTTTTTTCATGAATTTGAATGTGTGTGATTCAGCCTTGAGCCTAATTCAAACTTGTATGCGCCCAATTTAGAATTGAATGCGCCCAATTTGAAAATGATCACCTAGTTGGTGTGGTAATGCACCTACTTGTGCGTGCACCATCACCATCATTATCATCATCTTCATCTTCGTCATCATCATCATCTTCTTCTTCTTATTCTTGATTGTACCCATGGGATCATTTAGGACTTGAATGCACCCAGTTTAGACTTGATTGCGCCTAGTTTGGATATGATTGTGCCCAAATTAGACTTCATTGCGCACTATTTGGACTTGAATGCCTTGTTCAGCTTGATTGCGCCTAGTTTGGACTTGAATGCACCCAGTTTCGTGGTTGCACCCTTTTTAGACTTGAATGCCCAGTTCAGACTTGATTGTACCTAGTTTAGACTTGAATGCACAATCTTGACTTGAATGCGCACAGTTTGCACTTAGTTGCTCCCAATTAGTGTTGTGTCGAAGCACCTAGTATTTAGACTTGATTGCGCCCAGTTTGAATTATAGTGCGCTTATTTTCAACTTGAATGCACTTGGTTTGGATGTGATTGCACCCTTAATGTTATATCAACACACTTTTTAACAATGCACCATATTTTGCATTTATTGCACACAATTTGTAACGCGTAAATAAATTGTATATACCATATTATTTTACTCAAAATATATTGATATTAGTCTTGTTAGATTGTATATTTTAGAATAAATCTAATATTTTTTATTTTATCAAAAAATACACTACGGATTGAAAGTTATACGTGATATAAATTTCTCTCTCATTTTCCCACTCATTCTCTCTCCACAGACCTATCAAATCAGTCCACTTGTTCCTTTACCTACCTCATGACACCTCACCCGCAAAACTACCCGCCCTTACCGAAAACCACTCTACCCTTGTGACCGGGATGATAAAACCAGCCGCAAGGGGCACATGAAACATGCTTCTCCCCTTGCAGCGCATGAAGCCAATATTTTCGATAAAAAAACTTAACTTTAGTGTGGCACGTTGGTGGGATATGCGATTGGCGTATCCCAAGTCACCTCCTAAAATTACCCCACTTGTAGCGTGTACCTCTACTCCCTTATACCCTACACCCTGCAACTTCTCTCTCTCTCTCTTATGCGAACCTACCACCCCACATGTCATTCTCTTTCTCACACACATCTGCCACCCCACCTACCATCCCCTCTCTTTCACACACACTTGCCACCTCTCTCTCACACACACATAAAGACCTGCCACCCCTATCTCTCTCCAACCTGCACACACACTCTCTCAGAGACACACACGCGCACATTAAGGGTTGTGTACATTACCACTATTATTGGGCTAATGCACCCAATTATGGTGCTAATGTGTCTTCTCTTTCAGACACACACACCAAGGATCGGGTGCATTACTGCCACTATTGGGCTAATACACCCCCAGATATGGTGCTAGTGCACCCAATTCTTAGTGTAAGTGTGTGATAGAAAATGAGCACAAATAGTAACATAATGCGCCCAATATTTATAGCAAATGCCTAATTATGATGCTAATGTGCTAATTATGGTGCATTTCACATAATAGAAAATGAGCAAAAATCTTAACATAATATGCCCAAATTAGTAATAAAGTACTCATTATGATGCTAATGTGCCCAATTATGGTACTAATGTGTCTAATTCTTACGGTTCATACATGATAGAAAATGAGCACAAATCTTGCATAATGCGCTCAATATTTGTAACAAAGTGCCCAATTATGGTGCTAATGCGCCTAGTTATGGCACCAGTACATCTAGTTCTTAGGGTATAAGCATAATAGAAAATTAGCACAAATCAGAGGTCAATATTTATAGTAAACCGCTCAATTGTGGTGGTAATACGTCTAATTCTTAGTGTACGCGTATAATAGAAAATAAGCACAAATCTTAACGTAATGTGCCCAATATTAGTAGTAAACCACCCAATTATGGTGCTAATGTGTCCAATTGTGGTGCTAATGCGTCCAATTGTTGATGTACGCACATAATAGAAAATTAACATAAATCTTAACATAATGTGTCTAATATTTATTGTAAATACCGAAATATTATCCTAATGCGCCTTATGATGCTAATGCGCTCAATTCTTGGTTTGCACGCATAATAAGAAATGAGTATAAATCTTAACATAATGTGTCCAATATTAGTAGTAATGTATCTAATTATGAAGCTAATGCGCCCAATTATGGTACTAATACACCCAATTATTAGAATTCACTCATTACAAAATATTAACACGACCTGATATAATGAACTTATATTTATAGTAGAATGCCAAATTATGGTGCTAATACACGTAATTATGATGTCAATGTGCCCAATTTTTAGTATACTTGTATAATAGAAAATTAGTACAAATCTTAACATAATGTGCCTAATATTAATACTAGAACACCTGATTATGGTTCTAATGCTCCCAATTGTTGGAATATGGGCATAATAGAAAATTAACACAAATCTTATTATAATGTGCTTATTACTAGTAGTAAGGCACCCAATCATGGTGCTAATGTACCTAATTATGACACCAATGTGCCAAACTCTTAGTGTATATACATAAGAAAATGAACTGAAATCTTAACATAATGTGCCCAATATTAGTAGTAAAGCACCCAATATAGTGCTAATGTGCTCAATTATGGTGTTGGGGTACATGTATAATTTAAAATTACTATAAATCTTAACATAATTTCCCATCATTAGTAGTAAAGCACCCAAATACGATGCTAATACGCCTAATTATGATGTCAGCGTGTCCTATTCTTAGTGTACATGGATTATAACAAATGAGCACAAATTTTCACATAGTGTGCCCAATATTTGTAGTAAAGCGCCCAATTATGATATTAATACGCCCAATTATGGTACAAATAAGCCCAATTGTTGGCATACACACATAATAGAAAATTAATACAACTCCAAACATAATTTTCTCAATATTAGTAGTAAAGCGTCCAATTATGATGTTAATGTACCCACATATGATGTTAATGCACCCAATATTAGTAGTAAAGTGCCCAATAATGGTGCTATTGGCCCCAATTATCCTCCCATCCATTTACTTCCCTCCTCACTTCCCTTATCTCTCCTCCATTTGACCCACTCTCCTTACTTCCCTCACCTCCTCATTTTCCTTCTCCCACCTCCTCTCACTTATTTCCTCTCCTATCTTTACTTCTCTCCTTGCATCTCTCCTCACTTCCCTCATATCTCCTCCATTCAATCCCCTCTCCTTACTTCCCTCATCTCTCTTTTGACTTCTCTCCTGTCTCCTCACTTCTCTCCTCTCCTCCCTTTACTTTCCTCCTCACTTCCCTCATTTCTCCTCCATTCAATCTCTTACTTCCCTCTATTTACTTCACTCCTCATACCTCACATACTATTCTCTCAAAAGTATGTCGACATTAGTATTCTCATAAAGTATTTTTATAACAAAGACAATGGTTTTTATATCGTCAATAAATTTATTTGAATCAAAAGTGTAAGTAGAATAAAATTCTCTCTTTTCCCACTCATTTTCTCTCCACACATCACTCTAATCCATTCACATCACCCACGATCTATCACCAACAAATGTTTCTCCACATCACCCACTTTTTTCTCCCCTAAAACTACATTTTTCCTATAAAAACCACTCCAACAGTCGTGTCAAAGGAGCGTCGATTAGAAGCGCGCATCAGAATAAGATTTTTCCAACAAAAAAGGGTTTTGGCCCTGACACACACATGGTAAAAACAACTCACGATGTCCAACACACCACATGTGGTCTGTGCCTATTGTCTATTCTAGGAACATGATACTTTCTTTGTTACAACCCATACCGTGCTTTACTGGTAATTTGAGGATTTAAGATAACTCTAGTGTTAATTATACTTTTTTACCTTACTAACACTACACATCATTAATCAGATGATTTGTATTTTGGTTTAACTTAAAATTTCTTTGATAAGTGATGCAACCCTATTTTAGGGCTTCATCGTGTGCCTTTTTGCATGATAATCATATCCAAATAGTTTAGATTACAAGTTATTCCCCTCAATATGATCTTTTATGAATAAATGCACTCATGCCTCCTTTTGTGTGTATTTCAGGACACTTATGCATGCATTGATGCATGGGAGAGAGATGAAGAACGTCTATCGGGTCTTACACCCCAAGAGTGGACCTACCTCTTCCCCGAGCTTTCCTTGGATGTACAAGAGAAATTCAAAGCAAAAGGAGGCTAGATGAAGAATATGAAGTAAAGATCAGCATCAAAAACCCCAAAACGGCTTTGATACATCACTGCGGTCGTGGCAATTATGCATCAAAAGTCACAAGGAATGTGCTCACACGATCGCGGAGCTCAAAACGGTTGTGGTTACTGAAGATACCACGGTCGTGGCCAGCACCTTCCTCCTCACTCGTGACCATCACCTCGCCTATGCACAAAGATCCCCAAAATCAACACAGGGAATTGGTTCATTTTACACGTGAATGACCACGGTCGTAGCCACCACTGATAACACCCATTTTATGGCTGCTAGAGCTTATATTTTACTATCAAAACTGCCTCCAAACCTTACTTCCTCTTTATTTTATCTCATTTATTGAAGAGAAATAATGCCTACTATGCTCCTGACAACATTTCATATCTTTTGCAGAGTTTCTCTTATTTTCCCACCAAAAGAATGCTAATGGGCCCGTCCCAGCCCATCCACGACAAGTTACCCGTCCCGGCCCATCAACCGGCGAAGCGACACACCCTTTACCTGTCACGGTCACTGCCTAATATGGCAGCAACGTGGTACGAGTGCCTCACACGGGAGCCCTGATTGTCTGAACACTATTTACCCGACAAGGAGCCTTGCCCGCCACGATCCGTCGGTCGACCGAGTCTATCGTGCGACACGGCCACCCCTCAGTGCAGCAACCCGCTAGAGTCTTTACCCGACACGATCTGGTGTGATTTACTCGCAACCCAGCACGTGACGGCCCCCGCCAGCCATGTCAGACGATAGACGTGTCGACCCTCTACCAAATCCACATTAATGGAGCAAACAAAGGACATGTGGCCCAACAAGGGCCGCAACTCCCACCAGCCGCTGCCTATAAATAGCAGCTACAGGACTCTGATGGGATGGATGGGAATGCTAGAAGAGCTAACTCTAAGAGCATAAAGGAGCTAGTGCGTCGAGTTCCCAGGCCTGTCGGGCGATACTAGGTGAGCACACCTCCAACCCAAGAGGGACGGGAGGAGTTCACTTAGAACTCGACCCGGTAGCAGCAACAGAGCGACACGACCTTCAAGGCTACTTCAAACATGTCGGGTCTCTAGTTGGGCTTCAACCCGACACGAGGAACCAGGGAACCTAAGAGAAGGCTAACCCGATACACATCCTAACACGACGCGATACCTAACCCGATATGGCCTACCCTGTTGGATAAATTGGATATTATGATAAATCCCTTTTGTTTCGATGATGACAAACATTTCATTCTTATTAATCTAAACGAGCTACTTAAGTGTGTAGGAACAAGGTGATGACAAAGTTCTAGGGAATCCATACGCTTGAATGTTTGTAAATGTCATGCAATGTAATCATTTGTAAACTTGTACAAATATATAATGTACAAGTACTTAGACTTCATGTAAATCAAGCGTTAGATCTCCCTAGCTAAACACCACACTTAGTTAGGTCATCTCCTTCTAATAGGATCACATAATGCACACTCATGCACACACTTAGTATCTTAATTGAAAGTTTGAAAACAGAGTCAATCCCGGTCGACCACACTCCTCGACCGAGACACTCTCGGTCGACAAACTTCTCGACCGAGATTGACCAAAAGTAGCCGTTAGACACAGCAGTTGACAGTTGCAAATAAACGTTAATCCAGAGAGCCTGTCGGTCGACAAATCCTCGACCGACTGGGCATCTCGGTCGACAAGTCCTCGACCGAGATGGTCTCTGACAGCAACTACAGAATAAATTAACTAGCCGTTACTAATGCACCTAACTTATATCTAACGGCTAGTTAAGCACTTAGAAGCCCCTAGAAGTTGTCTAGAACGTCCTTAAGCATCCATAGGCCATTCCTATAAATAGGACATGCCTTAGGACACCAATAGACACCTAAGATATACTTGTGCTATACTTGAGCTTGAATACACACTTGCAATCTGTTTTAGAGCAATAGAGCAATTCCTACACTTGCCATTCATTCCTATTGCTCCCATTTCGTGTCCTATAGGCTAGTATCTCCTATCCACTACAATCACATTGTCATACACATTGGTTAGGAGATCTACACGCTTGATATAGGCAAATCAAGCCTTGGGCTTAAAGGATAAGTTGTAATTTCCTTTTTCTTTCTTGTTCCTTTGTATCTTTTGTACTCTCCTTGCTACTCCTAGGGTTGGAGGCTGCGGATCGGAGAGGGTTGACTTCTCAGGTGGAGAAGGGGACTTCAAGCTACTTCAAGAAGGCTATCGCACGGGAAGCTACTTCAGAAGGCTGGTGCAACGGGAGTTGGTGCACCTACTTCAAGGGAAGGCTGCTTCAAGGTTGGGCGATTACTTCTAGGTGAAGGCTGCTTGAAGGGTTTGGGAAAAGAAATTGTATTTTATGTAAAGTCCTTGCGAGGTAATAAAATAAATTTCTTTTCAAATCCCGGTTGGGTAAGCAACTGGGTAGTGGATTGACGGCTATAGTATTTTCTATAGTTGGAACCACTCTAAACCTTGTGTCTCCTTGTCCAATATCTTCATCGTGGTTGTTTGAGTTTAATAATTGTTTAAAATTATATAAAACTCTATTCACCCCCCTCTAGTAGTTTTCAATTGGTATCAGAGTAGGCTTCAAGGAACCCTAACCAGGTCTTGAAGAATGAAGGGTGGAGGTGACTACAACCGCAGGCAAAGGAGCAACTTGGACCAACTTTCAACAAGCTGCAATTGGTGTTTAGGCATGAACCATACAACTATCGACTGTCCATGGAAAGAAAAGAATAAAGAGGTCCATAAAAATTGTTTCATTGCTACAACCAATGAGGAAGAAGAAGAAGAGGTAAGCCTTCTTGATTTATCAAAAGAAGAGCTAATTTCTAGTCTTGAAGAAACTCACAATAAGTATATTGAGTGCAAGAAGAAATTAAAGAAATCTAGTAAAACAAACGATGAGTTAAATGCTAGACTTCTTGCTCTTACATCTGAAAATGACGATTTATATGCTAAATTAAATACTCTTGGTTTTGAAAAAGATGACATTGTTTCTGAAAACCGTACTTTGAAATCATCTCTAAGTAGTAGTGAAGTGAAGATTTTTACTCTAGAAACAAATTATGATCTTCTATATCAAGAAAAGGTTGAATTACTTGCAAAGTTAAATGACTTTCAAAAACAACCTATTTTGTGTACACATCTAGATTATGATAGTATAGTGAAAGAAAGGAATTCTTTATCATCTAATCTAGATCAAGCAAAACTAGATATTAAGAAAAGAATGGATGAGATCGTAAAGTTGCAACAAGAAGTTAGTAGGTTAAGCAACAATGGAATCCTTGATAGAATATTGGATAATTCCTATCATCAAATAGGGAGAAGAGGACTAGGTTATAAGCCCAAAGGGAAAACTCATCAACAACCTAGTTGGAAAAAGACACGAGCACATCAAGCCACATTTGTACCAAAGAACAACCTAGAACAAAACCATAGAAAAAGACTTGAGGTTGATTCTATATGTTGCCATTATTGCTCTCGTCTTGGACATTACTCTTTTTCATGCCCATACAAGAAAAGGAATGTTGAGTTAGTATGGGTTCCGAAACCCCCAAATTAAATTGATTAGACAAAGTTGAGATATGACTGAATACTTTAAATTGCACATCCTTATGTCTATCTCGACTTAACAGAAAGGAGTAACAAAATGATTCAAGTAACTAAAATTTCTAACTTGAAAATTTATCTCAATTAAGGTCCTTAAAACTTAAAATTTTGAATATGATAAGTTGAGATATAATCTAAATATTACTTTGATATTCATATGTTATCTCAAACTGATCTTTGAAATAATTGAATTAGATACAGTCTATATTGTACTTGAAATAGAATTCTGAACACTTTCCAGAAATTCGGTCGGTCGAGAATTTGTCAACCGAGTGAACCTCGGTCGAGAAATTGTCGACCGAGCATATCACTGTTCTTCAGAATACTGTACAAATTGTTGAATTCTTTTGAAATTGATCAAAATTGTTGTTTATTTGTGGTTAATGACTGTACAATAAAGTATAAATTATGGAAATCATCCTTGAAAGATTATGTGAAATTAATTTGGTCAAAAACCAAAATTATTCTCAGAAAATTTCTGTTTTATCATTACATGCTTTTAATTGTTCTATCATTACATAAGCAAGCAAAAGGACTTATTGGTGATTTATATCTTAGAAATGCTTGCAAAAAGAACAATGTTTTCAATTGATATCTTTAAAAGATTTTAAATATTCATTATGCCTTCATGTTTAGTATCACTTAAACATGCATCAAAATTGATATGAATGCTTAATTGGAAATTTGCAATTTTTGCCTCTTGGTTAAACAAAATTTAGCCAAGGGGCACTACGGTCGTAGTCAAGGGCGACCTAAAATAAGCTTTGACAAATATGCTTATTTGGACATCATTCTAGTAAACTTAATCTTAGTATATTTTTTGATAAAAGTCAAAATCACAACTTATTTGTGACCTTAATAGTTTTAAATTGCTTTAACTTATAAGATTAAGGGGGAGCTCCTAAAAACAAATTTGATCAAGAGCTCATTAAAGCTAGTCATAACCTTAGCATTCTCAAATCCATGAAGAAATATACGAATCTCCATAAAAATGATATATCTTGTTCTTAAAGGAATTCTCTAGACAAATCAGGGCTTAACATCCTTTGTATTTGGTTAGAGACATCTTCATATACTCTAAGCTTAAAGGACTCTCATTTCATTCTGGGGCTTAACATCCCTTGTAAAATGGGTGAGAAATCAATATATACATGCCATAAACCTAACATGATCTCATATCATTTCAAGGCTTAACATCCTTTGCAAATGATTGAGAAATAAATTGTGGCTAAATTGGACATAAATAATATAAAATCCAGGTTCCTAATAGGATATCTATTTAAGGGGGAGCAAAATATAAAATTAAGGGGGAAAAGAAAATAAAATATTCAAATTGGATATCTTTTTGAAATGACAAAGGGGGAGAAAGAATATAAAATCAAAAATATAAATATAAATGAGTTTCATCTTGATGGCCAGCACTCACACTTGTAAAACAAGAATGGCTACAAAAGGTAATCTTCAGGTATGAAACTCACATGCTTTATATTTCCTTATTTCATATTTTAGGAAATGTTTGTCATCTTCAAAAAGGGGGAGATTGTTGGATAAATTGGATATTATGATAAATCCCTTTTGTTTCGATGATGACAAACATTTCATTCTTATTAATCTAAACGAGCTACTTAAGTGTGCAGGAACAAGGTGATGACAAAGTTCTAGGGAATCCATACGCTTGAATGTTTGTAAATGTCATGCAATGTAATCATTTGTAAACTTGTACAAATATATAATGTACAAGTACTTAGACTTCATGTAAATCAAGCGTTAGATCTCCCTAGCTAAACACCACACTTAGTTAGGTCATCTCCTTCTAATAGGATCACATAATGCACACTCATGCACACACTTAGTATCTTAATTGAAAGTTTGAAAACAGAGTCAATCCCGGTCGACCACACTCCTCGACCGAGACACTCTCGGTCGACAAACTTCTCGACCGAGATTGACCAAAAGTAGCCGTTAGACACAGCAGTTGACAGTTGCAAATAAACGTTAATCCAGAGAGCCTGTCGGTCGACAAATCCTCGACCGACTGGGCATCTCGGTCGACAAGTCCTCGACCGAGATGGTCTCTGACAGCAACTGCAGAATAAATTAACTAGCCGTTACTAATGCACCTAACTTATATCTAACGGCTAGTTAAGCACTTAGAAGCCCCTAGAAGTTGTCTAGAATGTCCTTAAGCATCCATAGGCCATTCCTATAAATAGGACATGCCTTAGGACACCAATAGACACCTAAGATATACTTGTGCTATACTTGAGCTTGAATACACACTTGCAATCTGTTTTAGAGCAATAGAGCAATTCCTACACTTGCCATTCATTCCTATTGCTCCCATTTCGTGTCCTATAGGCTAGTATCTCCTATCCACTACAATCACATTGTCATACACATTGGTTAGGAGATCTACACGCTTGATATAGGCAAATCAAGCCTTGGGCTTAAAGGATAAGTTGTAATTTCCTTTTTCTTTCTTGTTCCTTTGTATCTTTTGTACTCTCCTTGCTACTCCTAGGGTTGGAGGCTGCGGATCGGAGAGGGTTGACTTCTCAGGTGGAGAAGGGGACTTCAAGCTACTTCAAGAAGGCTATCGCACGGGAAGCTACTTCAGAAGGCTGGTGCAACGGGAGTTGGTGCACCTACTTCAAGGGAAGGCTGCTTCAAGGTTGGGCGATTACTTCTAGGTGAAGGCTGCTTGAAGGGTTTGGGAAAAGAAATTGTATTTTATGTAAAGTCCTTGCGAGGTAATAAAATAAATTTCTTTTCAAATCCCGGTTGGGTAAGCAACTGGGTAGTGGATTGACGGCTATAGTATTTGCTATAGTTGGAACCACTCTAAACCTTGTGTCTCCTTGTCCAATATCTTCATCGTGGTTGTTTGAGTTTAATAATTGTTTAAAATTATATAAAACTCTATTCACCCCCCCTCTAGTAGTTTTCATACCCCTCACGGCTACAGCCCAACAGGGCCTGCCACCCGACACGACCATATCAGGTAGGGAGTCCTATCCCGATACGCCCTTTACCCATCGTGGTTCGTGACCCGACACGGTCAAGAACCCGACACACTCGTATCCTCATAGGGCTCTCCTACCTGGTAGTGGGTTAGCATTACCTTAGGGGTCCCCTGCTATGTATATCGACCTCCTACATCAAGGAGGTCGATACCTATCTTCCCTTTTTCTTTTCTTTTTCAGCACTTTACTTTCAAATACTCTTGCATTGTAACTAAACCTTTTTATCTCTTTATGCTTATGGAATCTATGGAGTTTATCTCATATTTTTCTGTGTATGGTTCCTTTTTATTGGATGATTCTTTACAGCATCTGAACTCTGGTCTCTTTTGTTTGGATCACACTTTTTACTAGCTATTAAATCGTGTTTCTCATTTTGACTCCTTTGAGAGAAGGATGTCGTAAACTCTAGAGTTTGTTCTGATTTGGGTGTATGAGAGTACCCAGGATCAGGGTTACCCTGGCATATCTTTCCGCTCTAGTCTTTGTCCAATACTCTTGTGAGAGAGAATTGGTGCATAGTTAGAGGCATCCTCTTTGAGAGAAGAGGGTGCATGATGTATTCCGCTGCCGCTTGCTATGTTTAAGTTTTCCTCCTTCATCCTTTACCCGGACGATAGTTTTATCTCCTTGGTTTCCTATATAAAAAACCTCTATAAAAATTGCTAAACCTTAAAACACTAATTTTGCTGGTAACTCCCCTTGGAGAAGGGCTTTTTGTTTGATTCTTTATAGTTCTTTCTCGCTATATCAAAACCTTATCCTTCAACCTTTTTTGACGTGCTTAGACAAGTAAAACTTGAGTTCTGAAGTGTCATTCTTCCTATCCCTGTGTTCGAACCCAAACTATTTCGACCTTGTGCTAATTGCAGGATGTCTTAAACATTCGGGTATTATAAATTTCTAAAGTCTGATAACCTAGACATGACTCCATTCTTGGACCCACGTTTAAGGCTCATCAACTTTTTGGCGCACCGGTTTGGCGGGAATACTACTGAAGAAAACCCGCACAACCATCTCACACTTTCAAGAGGACTTGCAACACCTTCAAGATCAATAGAGTTCTGATAGCCCACATCTACATCCAATGCTTCCCTTTCTCTCTAAGAGACAAAGCGTTGAAGTGGTACACAAGTCTGCAAGATGGGAGTCTTCCCGATTGGGAGCATCTTGCTAATGAGTTTATCGCCAAGTTCTACCCCATTGAAAGAACAATCAAGTATCACAACAAGATAACGAGGCATTCATAGAAACCCTTAGAAAACCTGCACGAGACCTGGGAGAGGTTTCAAAGTTACCAACGGGAGTGCCCACATCATGGCTTAGCCAAACCTAAGATGATCACCACATTCTATAATGGGTGTGTGTCGTAGAGAGGAAATCCCTGAATGTTGCAGCTGGCAGCAATTTCTTAGGACTCTATGCTCAGAGGGCCAGAGAAATTATCGACAACATGGTCACAAATCAGTAGGACAGCGAGTATGACCAGGAGTCTATGGGCCATACCACTCCAGGAGAATCCAAAGCGATGGAATCCGTCACGACTAAGTTGGACAAAATTGTAACGGATGTCCAAACCCAAGGAGCAGGGGTATAAAGGAAAAGTTCGGGAGGAAGTGGTGAGGAGTTGTGTCACCTATGGAGAGCCAGACCACTTGTCTAACTTCTGGATACACACAGCCGTTCAAGGAGATCTTGATGAGGACAGTATGGAAAGAGTCAGTTATGTCCAATATCGACGCCCTGATCACCCTGGTTTTTCCTACGGAAACACCAGTGCAGCTGAGAACTCTCAACAGCTGGTGGGTGGAAATCCCTCGGGAGGATCGTCGAACCAGTAACGTCAAACAGGGTTCCAGCAGCATCAGACTTTCCAGCAGAACCAGCCGCAGCGACCATCATCTATGATGATAGAGCTAATGTTCTTTGCAAAGAAGCAGAACGACCTGAACGATAAGATGCATAAAATCTCTGTGGATAGCACGACCCTTCTTAAGTTGATGCAGCAGCAGATGGGGGGATTCTCTGCCCAGATAGGGGAGCTCCACCAACACAATAAACAGATCGACCAACAGCTGGCTAGCCTTACCCAAAGCGTCAATCATCAAGTCGTGTGTTTCCCATCCAACACCGAAGTGAATCCACATGGGCATGAGATCGCAAAAATGGTTGTCTTAAGGTCTGGTACAGTGGTATGACCAGCCGTTGAAAAGGAAGTAACAACAGTGATAACACCAGGTAAAGACGATAGCCCCAAGGAAGTTTAAGAAGAAGTCCCTGCAAAGTTAAGGAAAGTGACCAAAGAAAGAGTCAACGAAATTTCTTCTGAAGATCATCCGAACAAATACGCACCCCGTGTACCCTTCCCACATAAGTTGGTGAAAGCTCTATTGAAAAAGAGGTGCAAGAAGTTTATGGCCGCGATAAAGAAATTGCACCTTGACATCCCGCTTCTGGATGCCATTGAGGAGATGCCTACTTACGCCACGTTTCTGAAGGATCTGATTTCGAGGAAGAAGAGAGGTGAAGATGTGGAGACCGTAAAGCTAGCACATATATCCAGCTCCTTCATCAAAGCAAGTATGCCATCAAAGAAGAAAGATAATGGGGCCTTTGTCATCCCCTTCCAAGTTGGGGATAACATAACCCGTAAAGGTCTAGCAGACATGGGGGCAAGCATCATCCTGATGCCCTTGTCCCTTTCAAAGAGGATTGGACTCACTGATATGGTAAGCACCAACATGAGGATTCAGCTGGCCGATCACACCTTTACTAGGCCAGTCGGAGTATTTGAGGATGTGCCCATTCAAGTTGGGCGATTCTTTATACCATGTGATATAGTTTTGATTGATACGGTAGAAGATCCCAGCTGCCCTATTATCTTTGGGCGACCTTTCCTAGAAACCGGTAGTGCCCTCATCGACGTAGAGGCGGGTATGATTACGATCAAGGTTGGAGGGGATCACATCAACTTCAACATTATAGATTGTATGAAAGCCCCTTCGTTCTTTGAATCCTCTTATTTTGTTGAAAGCTATCAGCATCTATGCAATGAAGTAAGGGAAGAAAAGGCCATGGTAGACCCGCTGATGCGCGCCCTATCTAGCGAGGCACAAGAGGTCGAGGATCTGAAGGTCAAGGAATTGTTGGACTTTATGGAAGTTGAAGGTTTTCCCGAAGAAGAAGACCCTGTGGAGACAGTTATGTACGTTGCCCTCCGTAAAGACTCTGTCGATGGACAAGAGAAGGATACCCAGCCCGAGTTGAAAGTTTTTACGAGAGGCTTGGAATATCGTTTTCTAGATGAGGAGAAGATGAATGTGGTGATCATTAACTCAGAGTTGACAGACAACCAAAAAGATCAGTTGCTTGAGGAGTTGAGGCTACGGAGAAAAGCCCTAGGTTACTCAATCAGAGACCTGAGGGGGATCAACCCTTCTGTGTGTATGTACATGATCCATCTAGAAGAGGACTCCAAGCCGTATGCCCAGCCGCAAAGGAAGTTGAATGAGAATCTCAGAGAAGTGGTCAGCAAGGAGGTTTTCAAACTCCGAGATGTAGGAATAATCTACACCAACAATGATAGCACATGGGTAAGTCTAATCCAAGTGGTTTCAAAGAAAGGAGGTATAACGTTGGTTAAAGGAGATAATGGAGTCGAGGTGGCTACCAAGACGGTCACTAGATGGCAGATGTGCACCGATTACCAAAAGCTCAACACCGCCACCCGCAAGGACCATTTCCCCCTCCCATTTATCGATCAGATGTTGGAGCGTCTGGCCCATCACTCCTACTTTTGCTGGTTAGATGGGTATTTAAGGTTCTATCAGATCCCTATTCACCTTGACGATCAGGAAAAGACCACCTTTACATGCATCTATGGAACGTTTGCTTTCAGGAGAATGCCCTTCGGGCTTTGCAATGCACCTGCCACCTTTCAGTGGTGTATGAATGCCATCTTCACCAATTTTCTAGAGGATAAAATGGAAGTCTTTATGGGTGACTTTAGTGTTTACGGAAGCTCATTTGATGATTGCCTTAATAACCTATCTCTGGTGATGAAGAGATGTGAAGAGCAGAGTCTTACCCTCAATTGGGAAAAGTGCCACTTCATGGTGCAAGAAGGAATAGTCATAGGACACAAGGTGTCCAACAAAGGTATCGAAGTCGATCGATCCAAGGTGGAGGCGATATCCAAGCTTCCTCCTCCCACATCTGTTATAGGTATATGAAGTTTCTTAGGTCATGCCAGTTACTATCGATGGTTCATTACAGACTTTTCAAAGATAGCAAAGCCCCTTTCCAACCTGTTGATGAAAGATGTGAAATTTGATTTCAAAGATGAGTGCATGAAAGGGTTCTCCACTCTAAAGGATGCTTTGGTATCCACACCCATTCTCCAGTCCCCTGACTAGAATCTTTGTTTCGAGCTCATGTGCGACGCCAATGACTTTGTGATGAATGAGCATTCATTCGGGTCCAGTCGCCATGTTGGGCCCAATTTTGCTTAGTATTTTCGCGTTTATTGGCTTTATCTTCTAATATGCACATTCACTGGGCTTAATCAAATTTATCCCTATTTTTGATCGAATTTTGCATCTATTTGCAGGTTGAATTGGGCACTTGGGCCCAACCTCCTCGGCCCATCCACCAATCGCGGGCTTCTCCCTTTGTTCAAGTCATCATCCCACGGTCCTTACCTCCCAACAACCGTGACCTGGACAGAACACCGCGGCCAGGTCAAGTGCACAAGAACCACGACCTCCAGCGTCCTTCCAATACTATGAATGTGGTTTCATCGCAACTAACTGCAACTTGCACCACGACTGCAAGATCACGACCTCAACCTACTCAAGATCGTGACCCACCACCTACTTCTGTCGCAAAGACTGTTGTAACATACTCGATTCCAGACACATAGACTAATTCCCCATTCTTCTAGACCCCTATTTGATTATGTGGATATCCAATCTCTCTTTCCCCATTTTTTAGTTGTCTACCTTTGAATATCTAAATTTCACTATGTTAGCATAAATGAAACCATATTTCGATCTTCAAACCCTAGATTGACTCATTTAGGGATCCATGTGAAAAACCACTAGAGGGGGCGGTGAATAGAGTTTTATGATAATTTTAAAGTAATTTTATCTCAAACAACCAATCACAGAAATATTGGACAAGGGGACAAAGATTTAGAGTGGTTCCAACCTTAGCAAATACTAAGGCAGTCAATCCACTACCCGGTTGCTTACCCAATAGGGATTTTGAAAGAATCAAATAGTATTACCTCACAAGGACTTTACATAAAATTACAATTATTTCACAAACCCTTCAGAAAACCTTCACCTAGAAGTAATTGCACCAACTTTGAAGCAGCCTTCTTGAAGTAACTTCAAGCTCCCACTTGAAGTAGCCTTCCTCTTGAAGTAGCTTCCCGTTGCAATAGCCTTCTTGAAGTAGTCTGTAGTCCACCTTCTCCACCGAGAAGAACCTTCTCCAATCCACAGCCTCCAACCCTAGGAGTAGCAAGGAGAATACAAGCAATAAGAGTGAACAAGAAAGGAAATGGAAATTACAATTACCACTTTGAAGCACAAGGCTTGATTTGCCTATATCAAGCGTATAGATCTCCAAACCAATGAATATTGAAGTGTAGGTTTGGTGGATAGGAGATGCTAGCCTATAGGACACGAATTTAGAGCAAGGGGATGAGTAGCCAATGATAGTGTTGCTCAATTTCTCAAAACAGATTGCTACTTGCAAGTGTAAGCTCAAGGATTGCACAAGTGTAAAATTGGTGAGTTTAGGTGTCCTAAGGCATGTCCTATTTATAGGAATGACCTACAAGTGCTTAAGGACGTTCTAGACACTTTCTAGGGGGTTCTAAGTGCTTAACTATCCGTTAGGTACACTTTAGTTGCTTTAGCAACGACTAGTTAATTAATTCTGAAAGTTGCAGACAGAACACATCTCGGTCGAAGATTTGTCGACCGAGAGTCCTTCTCGGTCGAGGGTTTGTCGACCGAAAGACTGTCTGGAGAAAGTGTATACAACGTTCATGTCCAACTGCCAACTACCTTGTTTGTTGTGTCTAATGGCTACTTGGGTCTTTCTCGGTCGAGGAGTTTGTCGACCGAGGGTGTCTCGGTCGAGGATTTTTTCGACCGAGATTGACCATGTTTCAATGTTTTAAATGAAGTGTTAAGTGTATGTATGAGTGTGCATATGTGACACTAATGTAGGGGATGACCTATCTAAGTGTGGTGATTAGCTAGGGAAGATCTAATGCTTGATTTACATGATGTCTAAGTACTTGTATATTATATATTTGTACAAGTTTTACAATTGATTACATTCATGAAATTAAAACAATTGAGCATATAGATCTTCCATAATATTTGTCATCCACCTTATTCCTGCAACACTCAAGTAGCACGTTAGATTGACAAGAATGAAATATTTGTCATCATCAAAACAAAGGGATATACTAATGTCCAATTTAGCCAACAATCTCTCCCTTTTTGAAGATGACAAACATTTCCTAAATATAAAATAAGGAAATATAAATCATGTGAGTTTCATACCTGAAATTTACCTTTTGCAGTCATTCTTGTTTTGCAAGTGAATGTTGGCCGAGATATTATGAAACTCATTTTAATTTTATGTTTGTGATTTTATATTATTTCTCCCCCTTTGTCATTTCAAAAAGATATCCAAGATAATCATTTAGTATGACTTTGTATTTTTCTTTCTCAATTTTATGCTTTGCTCCCCCTTAAAGAGGTATCCAATTAAAATCAAAGGATTAATGCACACCAATTAATGGTAAATTCAGCCACAATTTAATTCACAATCATTTGCAAAAAAATTACCCTTTGTGATTCATTGCAAATATCACTCCCCTTATTTGTATGCCCTACGATTATATTCTTTATAAGCTTTGCTATGGGTACATAAATATCAAATCCCATTACTTCTTTTACCCTTGTTTTCAGATAAGATTCTTTAGAAGCATGTTTCCTTGAAAGCAATATTAATGTCTTAAAGTCAAAATTTTGCTTTTGATTTCTTAGAACAAACAAATAGATAAAACATTAAAAAAAAATTGTTCTAAGAGACACTGTTTAAGTCGTTCACACAATAATCATTTTCTACTTTGTCAAGATATATATGCCATAGAGTTTTACTGTTTTACAAATTTTCACTTTCAATGATAGCATCATCTATATTTGTAATGACAATGATCATCCATTTATGGTTTGTATATATATGGATCAAAGATTGTTTTAGACAAGTCGCTGAAATATAATGATCATGGCTCAATAATTATGATAGAAAAGTAGAAGCATATCCAATGATCATCATATAAATACAATGAAAGCTAAATTTCAACACACATGGTTCCTATATAGATATTCCAAGTATTACTTAGGAAAAACCATGTGGAATATGATAAAAACAGTAATTTCCTTGATTAAGCCCATTCATAATTTTCAGTTTTAAGCTAAACCTTGTAGAAGATAATACCAAAATAATCTCTTTTATGGTTCATGGATTTTAAAACACACCATGAACATGCTTAATAAACTTTTTCAATGAATAAAGTTTGTTCAAAATCAGTCCATATAACACTTTTTACAATAATAGTTTCATGTTCATAATGTTATACTTTAATTCATGATGCAAAAAGATCAATATGTATTGATTCAAAAATAGTTTCCTCGATTCATTCTTGATTTTCACATTAAACCAATCATTAATAAAAAATTGATAGCAAATTAGATTAACTGAAAATAGGTTTAGCAAATTTGTTACAAACCTGAAAACAATAATCTTCTCAGTCGACAATTTCTCGACCGACAGTGTTCTCGGTCGAATAGTTTCTCGGCCGAGAATGTTTCTGTACTGTTTCAGAACTGTTTTCAGTAATTGTATGCAAGTAAATCATAGATTATTTTTAATTTAATTATGCAATTTGAAAGCTCAATTTAGTTGAGATAGAACATATGAATATCAAAGGAAACATTTAGGTCAAATCTCAACTAATTATATTCAAATCTTTATGTTTTGAGAACCCTACTTGAAACAGATTCGTAATGATGTGTCTTTGAAGATTTATTTAAATATGTAGTTTCAAGTTTAGAAGTTCTAATTACTTGAATCAATTTGTTATCTCATTATGTTAAGTTGAGATAGACATATAGATTTACAACTAAAGTCTTTGGTCATATCTCAACTTAATTTTATACATCTAGTTTGGGGGTTTTGGAACCCATACTAACTCGACATCCTTTTTCTTGTAAGGACATGAAAAAGAATAATGTTTAAGATGCAGACAATAATGACAACATATAGAATCAACCTCATATCTCTTTCTATGATTTTGTTCTAGGTTGTTCTTGGGTACATATGTATATTTGCCTTTAGGTACATACATAGATTGATTTTCATGCGTTTGTGTCTTTCTCCAACTAGGTTTTTGATAAGCTTTTCCTTTAGGATTATAACCTAGTCCTCTCCTTCCAATTTGATGATAAGAATTATTTAAAATTTTATCAAGGGTATCATTGTTACTCAAACTATTAACTTTTTGTTGCAACTTAACAATCTCATCCATTCTTTTATTTATGTCTAACTTTGCTTGATCTAGATTAGATAACAAAGAACCTCTTTCTTTCACCATAGTATCATAATCTATATGTGTACACAACACGGGTTGTTTTTTAAGATCATTTACTTGAGTTTGCAAGTTTATCTTTTCTAGAGAAAGAAGATTGCAATCTGCTTCTATTGATTTTAGCTTAATATTAGGATCTTCAATGACCTTTTTAAGATCTCAATTTTCAGATGTAAGAGCAAGAAGTTTAGCATGTAACTCATTATTTTCTTTATTTGATTTCTTTAATTTCTTCTTGCACTCAATATATTTTTCATGCGTCTCTTAAAGACTAGCAATTAAATCTTCTTTAGGTAAATCAAGAAGACTAACCTCTTCTTCTTCTTCACTTGTTGTAGCTGTTGGGTTTTAGGGGAGATAGAGAAGGCAGCGGAAACAAAAAATTCTCCCCCAACCCATACCAAGGAAACGCGTCAACGTCTATATAATAGGAAAAGATGGTTTGTGGAATCATACCTTGTCCCGAGGCTTGCTCAGCGACAATACCTCGCGCAATGCGCGGTCTTCAACTCCGGTCTTGGACGGCGTCTGTGCAGCTCCTGGTCGCATCGGGACTGACGACTCCTCCTCCTACCGGACTGTCGGATGACAGTTGTCCTCCTGAGTGGCAGTGTCCTCCCGCCTCTGTAGTAGTCCACACGGACCACCTGGAACTCCACTTTCCTTGTCCCACAAGGAAGTGGAAGGAGTCACACCCTCCTGTTGACGTACTAGTCGCCAACACACTCTCCTGCTACCAGTTGCAACTGCAGTTGTCCTTCCCTTGCTGCACCTCCCTTTTACGGGAAGCACTTGCTCGGGATCTCTCACGGTTACCAAAACCAGAGAGAACGACAACTTCGCAAAGCAACCGGCTTGCATTGAGTTGTACTTTGAGAAGCCCCCAATACCCCTATATATATAGGCGGGTCATGGGACAGGGTTCTCTGTGCCCGGCAATACGGGACTAAAACAGGAGTAGAAGGGTTCGAGAATTTTCCACAAAAAGCAACCGGTTCGCAACTTGAAATGATCGGTTCACAACTGAACCGATCGGTTTGGCCATTGAGCCGATCGGTTGGACCTGAGCCGATCGTTTGGGGCACTCCAACCGATCGGTTGGTGCCCTGAACCGATCGGTTCATGGTCCTAATCCGGCTCAAAAAGATTTTCCTTGTTTCGTTCTTAATTGGTATCGTATACCAATGTTATTCCCAATCGAATTGGGCAATTTGAAACCAAAGGAAAATTCTTGCCGACATGACTTTCCCAACTGGTCGGTTGCACCAGTTGAGCCGATCGGTTCAACTCTTGAACCGGTCGTTTCAACCTGGGCATGAGCCGATCGGCCTGGACACTCCAGCCGACCGGTTCAGCACCTCAGCCGACCGGTTCATCACATGAGCCGATCGGTTGGGAGCACAGGTTGGGCAAAATCAGTCAATTGCGATTTCAATCAATCCGATACTCCAATCAATGCGTCCAACACCTTGAACCATATGATATTGAGCTATCGACTGATTGAGTGTTTAATTGAACTACTAAACTCCTTTAGTAATCAATCTAAACATTGCTTTGTGGACAAAACTCCTCTTCCAGGTTAAATCCTATGTGTGTGACCCTGCAGGTCCATTTCACGTTGGCAGTGAAAGTCCATAACACTTATGACTTCACAAGCAAAGAGCGGTGCCTAGTCACACATCAGTGCTACCCAAGTGAAAGTAGAAAGTTGGAGAACAACTTTCATCCTACAATCTGTGAATGGTGTTACAGTGAATGTATAATTCCTTTGTCACTGATATCCCGAATGAACTCAAGGCATGGAACAGTCATCCTGTCAACGTTCATTCACTTTCTTGATCTCAGAGCAGATTGAAGGAGATATGTATGACATCAATATCACATACTGATTCACACATGCGTGCGCACGCCTATCTCAATCCTACTCATCAAGTGGCCTTGGATATCAAACTCCCTCAGGAGGGACAAATCCCATATCTATCACTCACCCCTCAAAAGCCCCATGTGTCAAAGCCACCCAATCATCACCTTTATAACAACCCATGTTTCAGGACTGCGTTTGATGATGTCAAAGTGTGCCCAACGACATGTGTTGAGTGCAGTGATTTCAGGTCTAAGAATCACACTCACCACCATCACTGTGAGTACTGACTGTGACTACCATCTCATGGTTCCATGTGTCAAACTCACGGTGGGTTTGTCCGGTACCTTGTTCTCTAACAAGTACCTATGTGTTTGGTTTGATATCTCTATATCATGACTAATGAGATTCTGTCATCAACCAACACCACAATCTAGTCTTGTGTGTCATTGCTGTCTATCTACCTTCCACAATGACATCCGACTAGGGACATAACAAGAATGTACAAACTCTTAGCATCCGTATGATCTCATCGTTCAGGTCATGAACCTGAAGGCATACGTCATTGAGTACTGTCATTCTCTAGACATTCAATCTGTTCCATCACTATCTCATATGACTGAACCAGAAAGAATTGGAAGCTTGCCTTTGATGTTAATCAAATCAATCTTAATGTATCCCACCAATCATCCCATGATTGGCTCTCAGGGCATACATACCAACAGTAGCAATAAGATAATTTTTGTGCACCTCTTCCTTCTTTTCTCTCCAAGGGCAATAAATTGTTGAGTGGCTTGTTCCTAAGCACCAATTGCAACTTGTTGAAGGTTGGTCCAAGCTACTCCTTTGCTTGCGGTTGTAGGCACCACCACCCTTCATTCTTCAAGACTCGATTAGAGCTCCTTGAAGCCTGCTCTGATACCAATTGAAAAACCACTAGAGGGGGGGTTAATAGAGTTTTATGATAATTTTAAAGTAATTTTATCTCAAACAACCAATCACAGAAATATTGGACAGGGGACAAAGATTTAGAGTGGTTCCAACCTTAGCAAATACTAAGGCAGTCAATCCACTACTCCGTTGCTTACCCAACTAGGATTTTGAAAGAATCAAATTGTATTACCTCGCAAGGACTTTACATAAAATTACAATTATTTTAAAAACACTTCGGACAGCCTTCACCTAGAAGTAATTGCACCAACTTTGAAGCAGCCTTCTTGAAGTAACTTCAAGCTCCCCCTTGAAGTAGCATTCCTCTTGAAGTAGCTTCCCGTTGCAATAGCCTTCTTGAAATAGTCCGTAGTCCACCTTCTCCACTGAGAAGAACCTTCTCCAATCCGCAGCCTCCAACCCTAGGAGTAGCAAGGAGAATACAAGCAATAAGAGTGAACAAGAAAGGAAATGGAAATTACAATTACCACTTTGAAGCACAAGGCTTGATTTGCCTATATCAAGCGTATAGATCTCCTAACCAATGAATATTGAAGTGTAGGTTTGGTGGATAGGAGATGCTAGCCTATAGGACACGAATTTAGAGCAAGGGGATGAGTAGACAATGCTAGTGTTTCTCAATTTCTCAACACAGATTCCTAATTGCAAGTGTAAGCTCAAGGATTGCACAAGTGTAAAATTGGTGAGTTTAGGTGTCCTAAGGCATGTCATATTTATAGGAATGACCTACAAGTGCTTAAGGACGTTCTAGACACTTTCTAGGGGGTTCTAAGTGCTTAACTAGCCGTTAGGTACACTTTAGTTGCTTTATCAGCGACTAGTTAATTAATTCTGAAAGTTGCAGACAGAACACATCTCGGTCGAAGATTTGTCGACCGAGAGTCCTTCTTGGTCGAGGGTTTGTCGACCGAAAGACTATCTGGAGCAAGTATATACAACGTTCATCTCCAACTACCAACTACCTTGTTTGTTGTGTCTAACGGCTACTTGGGTCTTTCTTGATCGAGGAGTTTGTCGATCGAGAGTGTCTCGGTCAAGGATTTTGTCGACCGAGATTGACCATGTTTCAATGTTTTAAATGAAGTGCTAAGTGTATGTATGAGTGTGCATATGTGATACTAATGTAGGGGATGACCTATCTAAGTGTGGTGATTAGCTAGGGAAGATCTAGCACTTGATTTACATGATGTCTAATTACTTGTACATTATATATGTGTACAAGTTTTACAATTGATTACATTCATGAAATTAAAACAATTGAGCATATATATCTTCCATAGTATTTGTCATCCACCTTATTCCTGGAACACTCAAGTAGCACGTTAGATCGACAAGAATGAAATGTTTGTCATCATCAAAACAAAGGGATTATACTAATGTCCAATTTAGCCAACACCATGGAGTTGAAAACACATGATTTTTCTAGTTTAATATTTCAATTAGGAAAAATTATAAGCAATAAGGATGATCTAGATTACTTTACCCTAGATTTTTGAATTAGGATGGACTTGAGTATCATATAAGACTAGGATCGAGTCTAGGTGGAAGGTCTGACCATCTTTGACCATTAGATCTAATTCATTCCATTAGTTGAATGATTTGTGCACTATTGTTAATAATAGCTAGAATAACCTCAAAACCCAAATATAAGACCATAATCGAGTTTCTCATAGCTTAATTAGTCAACCCTCAAAATTTGAGGTCATTTGGACATCAAATGCACCCTTGATTAGACCCTAATAGATTATGTGTGAATTAACCAAAGTTTTGGGTCGATTTAAATCAAATCCATTGTCACAGTCTGGACTTTGGTCCAAGGACCGATTCTGCTCTTGCGAGCGGCTCAGGCCGGGTAGCGGGACTCATTCGTCCCCTACCTCTAAACTTCGCTCGTAGGCGCCAGGTGCACAATACAGAGATATTTCCCTGATCTCTCTCGCACGCTAGGTTGAACGTTTCCTCATGATTTCTTCGCCAGCACGCTCCACACGTTCTCTCGAGCAAATCAACCCCTCACTCGGCCCCTACCGAACCCTAAGGCAAAAATGCCTATTCCAACCCCCAAGCAGCCATTGCAGCCACTTTCTGAAACCCCATCTACGATGCTCCACTTCGCATCTCCCGCTCCAGAAACGGTCTCCGGCGCCCCCTCTTGCTTCCTCTTTGATCGATTTCATGTGTGGGTGTCTTGGAGCTGCTCCTGGCACAGGTCACCTTCTCTAGTGAGGACAACAAGCAACTACTATAATTTTCCTCCTCAGTCAAATCCACTGTGAGGTAACCATCTAGGACTCACCTCCTTTCTTTCCATGCTTTTGGTTTCTCGCGAGATGCTCCTGTTCACTCGGTCGACAAACACGACCGTATTTTGGGCCACCGCCAGAAGAGGTCTTGATGACCCACGACCTGTCCTTGGACTCCAGGGCACCTCGCGAGCATACCTCGAAGGTGATGGACCTACTGAGGGCCTCGTGAGGGATTAGAAAGCCCAACCTGTCCCACTTGTACCCCACCTATTCTGCAATTGGTGACCGATGCTTTTGGCTTATCTGGTCTCTCAGGCGCCGCTGGTTCCTGGTCTTCTTATGCGATCGAACTGATTTCTCTATTCAATCCTTCTCGCTAGCTAGATTATGCTGCAAGCCAACATAGGTACTAGTATCGTTGAACCATCATTGTCTTATGGTCACAATCTCTTTGGTAGCCTGCCATAGCGGGTGTGCTGTGCGCAAGCCCTGGACCTGTGTGGCACCAGAGCAAGGGACCCTTTGGTCCGGGAAACTTGGGTGAGGACCAAGAGACGGCATGCTTGAGAGCAGAAGTACGCAATCCCTGACACTGATCATTGGACTCGTTGTCCCGAGCTCCTGCAGGAACTAATGGCACGAGAGACAGGGAAGGCAATCCCTGGGCAGAAGACCAATCTCGCCCATGGTGCCTGTGACCTTCATGTCACGCCCACAAGGGTAAATTTGAGATTTTTTCTTTCGTTGACCTCATTGACCCGAACATATTACTGAATGATTTATCTATAGTTCATGTGACAACGATCCTTCTTGATTCACATATTTATTTGAGGGAAAATCGTCTTTTCACAATTTGATTTTCTATATTTAGCCAGAAATGCTTTTAACTTGTAAAATTCATAAGAAATTATCCGCTTATCCAAATAGGGCATATATATACATTTTTGAAATTAGATAAAATACGCCTGATTTATTGGGACATGTTTCACACCCAGATTTGCAATCTACTATAGGGTCAATTACTAAGTAAAAGATTTAATACATCTTATATTAATAGAATGCACACATATTATGAATAGGTTGAGACAACCCTGACCCTGTGCTTAGGAGGTGTTACTGAACATCTAGGTCTGATCATAAGGTATGTACATCCCCTATTTTATTTTGGGCATTATTTGACAGAATCCATATACATTTTAATGAGGCATCTCTTGAACTGCTATTTCTCTTAGAAATCTATTATTCATGGTCATTTATAATCCCAGATATGAATCTCTTTTGTTCCTGTGATTATTAAATGGACATGTTTATATGGGTCCTTGGACCCCTCATGCTATGTTGTCTTCTATTTGATATTGACTAAAATGATAGTCTTGCCACTCTATTTTAGCATGCTGCGTGTTTGACAACAATATCTAGAATAGCAGTACTTATGCACAACCATACTTATATAGGGCGTGCATATTCTGCCCGGGGTGTGCATTTCCACCCTTGTTTATTTTTAGGCCATGATCCTATGGTGTTATGGCCCTATTTTAGGTATATTTAGTCTACATTGTTATGCATACAAATGTTTATTGTTCAAATATGAATCTATGGATTATTGTTATGGCAAGACACTTTTATTATCATGCTTTTAATCTGAATTTAATATGCCTCATTTCTTTTGCTTCATTTCTTTGTTACATTTCCCTTGAACTTACCTAATTGCAAATAGCCCCCTTCTTGTGGGAACATATTTTTGCACTTTTACTCCAATATAATGCCTAAAGTTTATTATGTGTACATACTCACCCTTTGCTGACCTCTATGTTGTTTCCTATGTTCCGGGTGATGTTCCCTTCCACCCAGGTTTAGGTACATTGGAAGACAAGAGCTCAAAAAGATCACCAACATGACATGGACTTAAGGATAGCTTGGAATGTCTGGGTTACCCTCTTCTACTGGCTTTAGTTGTACTTAGTTCACATTTTTGTAAATCCCTATTATGGTGAGGAACAATTGTATAAATGAATCATGAAGTAACTTTGTAATAGTTTTGTTTCCGCTGCTTATTCATTATTGTGTTTTGTAATATGTACCATTTGAGAAATGAATAAATTCCTCCTTTACTTCCTACCTTTTGGTATGTTTGGGATTGGATGGACTTTTCTTCAATTTAGTGAAGAGTGGATCCCCTATCGGGTCTCACTCTTTACAAAATGGTATCAAAGCCAAAAGCAGTCGCTAACTTCACTATTTCAAGTTATCCTGTATTGTTCCTTAATCAGGTGCTTAGGCAACCTTTTAGAGGTTATTGTCAGACCTATTTCTTTGCAGTGGGTTACCAATTAGTATTTCAATCCCTTCTAAAATTGGTCAATATATCTTCTTACAACACATCAGTTGTGAAAGCATAGTACATGACAAACCAAGACAACCCTATCTATGGGGGTGTAATGAAACTACACTAGAATTGGCTTTTTTAGTTATATATCTCTTGGTTTATGGGAAGCTATCTAGACTACATTATGTGTAGGTTGACTTGGACATTCATAGCTAGGTGTAACCCTAGTTATCACATGTGACCCCTTTTATTTGACGTTGATCTAGCATGCCTAGCATACATTCACTTGGTTACTAAGCATGCATGAATGTAAAATACAAAATCCTAAATTAAGATTAGGGTTAAGATTCCTTTGATGTTAAGTGTTATCCTAAACTAGATCAACTTTATTTAAAGCATGCCTTGCTATGAGTATATTAGGATAGCTATGCCCTGATGACATCCCCTCAAGGGCTAAATTCCACCCTCATTGGGATTGTTATTCTTGTGTATTGTAATTGATTGATGGAGCTAAATGTTTTAGTAGGCATACTTAAATTATCACCTCTCTCAGAGTACTTGGTTTACCTAGTGATTGAGATGGGTATCTGGACTATATAGGTAACCTTATCATGTGAAGGAACTACGATGGTGAAAACCCTAAATCACTACCTTCATGTTGGGTAATCTCATGTTTTGTTTAGGACTTGGTATGAGGTAGTGGGGATTATGAGTAAGAATGATGTGGGAAATGGTGGATGTCATGCTTGGGTAGGTTTTGACTGATTATTGGATATGAGCAATATACTCCCTTCTCTCTCTCATTGCTTGCATATTAGAGAATTCTCACATGACCCTTTTAAGTGATATGAGGATCAGACCTCTTTTGTAGAAGGAAGTGGTTATAGGATAGTAATGTATGTGTCAGGTTGTGGAAGGTGTCTGACTTGGTTCTCGGATCGATTTTGGTGCCAACTTTGCATCTTCATCGCCAGTCTTTTATCGCTAAAACTTATTTTCATAATTAAATTATATGTAAAAAAGATTTATGTTTCTTTTTATGATCTCATCGATGATTTTCAAAACCAAGTCACCACCACAAGTAAGTTGAGTAGTAGAGAAGCTCTTTAGTGAAGTACCCTTGGTTGACATGTTCAACCCTAATATCCTAGGTCTAAGACTGACCTAGCTAGTTTTAAATATATATAAGACCTAGTAGATCCACCCTTTTTCCCCTCTAGTCTATGCCCTAAGTTATAGTTTAAGACTTTTAAGGGGTGGAGTTCCCGTACGATCTAGTTAATAGGCATAATCGGGATTAATAACAGCTACAGTAAGTAAAACTTGGATAACTCCTAGTAATAATGTCAAACATATGTAGAGGCTACCAAACTGGGAATTCTAGAGGAGCCTTTCTAATCATACCATCCTACATGTTACTTTGATGATTAAAATGGATCTTAAAACTTTATCTTGAGTTATCCTTAAAGGGAGTATTTAAGAAATATAGGGGTAAAAGTAAAATTTCACTAAAACTCAAATTAATATCCTATACCCCAAATTGCTAATAATTGAGCGGGTGGGGATGATGTTGTTGATGATGATGATGTCAGTGATATTGATGATTATGATGATGGTGAGTAGATGATGATGATGATGGTGTTGTTATTTTCATGATGATGGTGATAGCAAGTAAAACTATGTGGATCATGATCAAAGAATGACAAAACTAAGATAACTTTGTAGGTAGCCCTAATGGATATGATTCGGTTGACACAATCTTAGGTCTTGATGAAACATCTCTAGCCCAACATCTACCATAATCAGATTATGGATGCATGACACATGGATACATATAGCTTCACTTTGAGAGTAGACCATAAGGGTGACATGAATAGTATGTTATGACCCCCTACATTAATTACCCTAGAAATTTATAACTTGGTTAAAAGTATAACTTAGTACACCATACCACAACTGGATGGATTTTGGGGATGAAATCCTCTTTAAGGGGTGGAGTGTTGTAACATATTCGATTCCAGACACATAGACTAATTACCCATTCTTCTAGACCCCTATTTGATTATGTGGATATCCAATCTCTCTTTCCCCATTTTTCAGTTGTCTACCTTTGAATATCTAAATTTCACTGTGTTAGCATAAATGAAACCATATTTCAATCTTCAAACCCTAGATTGACTCATTTAGGGATCCATGAAGTTGAAATCACATGATTTTTCTAGTTTAATATTTCAATTAGGAAAAATTATAAGCAATAAGGATGATCTAGATTACTTTACCCTAGATTTTTGAATTAGGATGGATTTGAGTATCATATAAGACTAGGATCGAGTCTAGGTGGAAGGTCTGACCATCTTTGACCATTAGATCTAATTCATTCCATTAGTTGAATGATTTGTGCAATATGGTTAAATAATAGCTAGAATAACCTCAAAACCCAAATGTAAGCCCATAATCGAGCTCCTCATAGCTTAATTAGTCAACCCTCAATATTTGAGGTCATTTGGACATCGAATGCACCCTTTATTAGATCCTAATAGATTATGTGTGCATTAACTAAAGTTTTGGGTCGATTTAAAATCAAATCCATTGTCACAGTCTGGACTTTGGTCCAAGGACCAGTTCTGCTCTTGCGAGCGGCTCAGGCCGGGTAGCGGGACTCAGTCGTCCCCTACCTCCAAACTTCGCTCGCAGGATGCCAGGTGCACAATACAGAGATGTTTCCCTGATCTCTCTCACACGCTAGGCTGAACGTTTCCTCATGATTTCTTTGCCGACACACTCCACGCGTTCTCTCAAGCAGATCGACCCCTCACTCGGCCCCTACTGAACCCTAAGGCGAAAATGCCTATCTCAACCCCCAAGCAGCCATTGCGGCCACTTTCCGAAACCCCATCTGTGGTGCTCCACTTCCCATCTCCCGCTCCAGAAATGGTCTTCGGTGCCCCCTCTTGCTTCCTCTTAGGTCGATTTTGCGTGTGGGTGTCTCAGAACTACTGCCGGCGCAGGTCACCTTCTCCGGTGAGGACGACGAGCAACTACTAGAATTATCCTCCTCAGTCAAATCCACCATGAGGTAACCATCTAGGACTCACCTCCTTTCTTTCCATGCTTTCGATTTCTCACGAGATGCTCCCGTTCGCTTGGTCGAAAAATGCGACTGTATTCCTCTGTTTTGGGCCACCGCCGGAAGTGGTCTTGATGACCCATGACCTGTCCTTGGACTCCAAGGCACCTCGTGAGCATACCTAAAAGGTGATGGGCCTACTGAGGGCCTTGCAAGGGATTAGAAATCCCAACCTGTCCCGGCTTGTACCCTACTTGTTCTGCGATCGGCGACCGATGCTTTTGGCTTCTCGGGTCTCTCAGGTTCCTTGGTTCCTGGCCTTCTTACGCGATCAAACTGATTGCTCTATTCAATCCTTCTCACTAGCTAGATTATGTTGCAAACCAACAAAGATACTAGTACCGTTGAACCATCATTGTCTTATGGTCACGATCTCTTTGGTAGCCAGCCATGGCGGGCGAGCTGTGTGCAAGCCCTGGACCTATGTGGCGCCCGAGCAAGGGACCCTTCAGTCCAGGAAACTTGGGCGAGGACCAAGAGATGGCCTTCTTGAGCGCAGAAGAACACAATCCCTGGAACTGATCGCTGGACTCATGGTCGTGAGCTCCTGTAGGAACTAATGGCGTGAGAGACAGGGAAGGAAATCCCTGGGGCAGAAGCCCAATCTCACCCATGGTGCTTGTAACCTTCATGTCACGCCCACAAGGGTAAATTTGAGATTTTTGCTTTCGTTGACCTCTTTGACCCGGACATATTACTGAATTATTTCTCTATAGTTCACGTGATAACGATCCTTGTTGATTCGTGTATTTATTTGAGGGCAAATTCGTCTTTTCACAATTTGATTTTCTGTATTTAGCTAGAAATGCTTTTAACTTGTAAAATTCATAAGAAATTATCCGCTTATCCAAATAGGGCATATATATACATTTTTGAAATCAAAAAATACACCTGATTTATTGGGACATGTTTGACACCCAGATTTTCAATCTACTGTAGGATCGATTACTAAGTAAAAGATTTAATACATCTTATATTAATAGAATGCACACATATTATGACTAGGTTGAGACAACCATGACCCTGTGCTTAGGAGGTGTTACTGAACATCTAGGTCTAATCATAAGGTATGTACATACCCTATTTTATTTTTGGGCATTATTTGACTGAATCCATATACATTTTAATGAGGCATCTCTTGAACTGCTATTTCTCTTGGAAATCTATTATTCATGGTCATTCATAATCCTAGATATGAATCTCTTTTGTTCATGTGATTATTAAACTGACATGTTTATATGGGTCATTGGACCCCTCATGCTATGTTGTCTTCTATTTGATATTGACTAAAATGATAGTCTTGCCACTCTATTTTAGCATGTTGTGTGTTTGACTAGAATATCTAGAATAGTGGTACTTATGTACAACCATACTTAAATAGGGCGTGCATATTCCTCCCAGGGTGTGCGTTTCCACCCTTGTTTATTTTTAGGCCATGATCCTATGGTGTTATGGCCCTGTTTTAGGTATATTTAGTCTACATTGTTATGCATGCAAATGTTTATTATTCAAATATGAATCTGTGGATGGTTGTTATGGCAAGACACTTTTATTATCATGCTTTTAATCTGAATTTAATATGCCTCATTTCTTTTGCTTCATTTCTTTGTTACATTTAACTTATCTAATTGCAAATAGCCCCCTTCTTGTGGGAACATCTCTTTTTGCACTTTTACTCCAATATAATGCCTAAAGTTTATTATGTGTACATACTCAACCTTTGCTGACCTCTATGTGGTTTCCTATGTTATAGGTGATGTTCCCTTCCACCCAGATTTAGGTACATTGGAAGACAAGAGCTCAAAAAGATCACCAACATGACATGGACTTAAGGATAGCTTGGAATGGCCAGGTTACCCTCTGCTACTGGCTTTAGTTGTACTTAGTTAAAGTTTTTATAAATCACCTATTATGGTGAGGAACAATTGTATAAATGAATCATGAAGTAACTTTGTAATAGTTTTGTTTCCGCTGCTTATTCATTATCGTACTCTGTAATATGTACCATTTGAGAAATGAATAAAATTCCTCCTTTCCTTCTTACCTTTTGGTATGTTTGGGATTGGATGGACTTTTTCTTCAATTCAGTGAAAAGTGGATCCCTTATCGGGTCTCACTCTTTACAACTGCGATCATCTTCACTTGCACCTCGACCCGAGATCGACAGAGCACACAACATCACCACGGCCTATCTCTGCCCAACCTCAACCAAAATTTATCTTTAAGAACCGCGACCCCACGTCAAGAACTGCGACCCCACGTCAAAGATCGCAACCAAGTCAGGTGCAAGAGATCGCGAGCAGTACTTGGAGGAACCGTGATCAATGGACGAAGAAATTGTGACCAAGCCACCACAAGGGAACAACGACCAGTAAGGGAACCGTGACCAGCAAAGGAACCGTGACCTACTGCCCATCTATCAAAGAGGCCACGACTATGGCACTGGTCCAACACCCAGTCAGGCCTATAAATAGGGCCCTACCCCTAGCCATTCAGGGCACCCTCTCGAGACACCGTTAGGCTGTAGGTCTATCCTCAGCCTAAGGAGACGGTCTCCTCCACTGCCAGGTTGCGCCCAAGAAGCATTCGACCCTTGGTGCATCCATTTATCCGCTCCATCCAACCCGTTCATCCATATCTGAGGTGGAAACCCAGATTTGCAGTCGTCTTCATCATCTGTGTCGTACCTACGTTGCCATCACATCTACGAGCTGCTCCTCCTACTATGAGCAAAGAGACTAAGAAGAGAGAGAAGGTGGAGAAAGAAGATCTACCCCGTATGTCATGTTGTTCTTCCCTCCTCATTCCAGATCTGCTCCACCGGCGTGTAGAAGACCATCTCTCCACCAAGTTGCGATCATCTTCTCCACCATGGCCATAGCGGAATCTTCCCTCTCTCTTATTTTTCTTGTTTCTCTCACCATGAGTGAGTAGTTTCCTTTTACTAGGGTGCGGGGACTAGCCCCGCTTCCCATGCTTACATGTTCAAATATTAAACATTCCATGGCATGTATATAACTTTTCATTTCGTTGTTAATCATCGATGTCTGCCTGTGGATTAATCACCTTCTTGCATTTATCTTGTTCGTTCCTATGTTGCGAGAACTTCAATTATGTAGGATTTGAATGTCGATTAACGTGATTGACTCCCTGATGAGAAATCAGATGGGATTCCCTGAGGTCGTAAGTGTATAATCCGTGAGGGGATGAGCCATCTAGCCCACTGTGATGCTTCTGTGTGCCTAAACGTCCTAACGGAGGGCCGCAACTTCAGTTGGATATTTGTATCTTCGGAACTGTAAGTGCATGATCCAGATGGTGATGAGAAATCTGATGCCTAGGGTGATGCTTACGTGAACCTAGACATCCATCCGGGAGGGTTCAAAATAGTTCTATTTGGATAGTTAGATCTTTCCTGGATGTTTGTGATTGGATATGTTTGCATGTGTAGTGGCGGTGAAACCCGGGACCACCCCAACGATTCCCATCATTAATCTTTAATCAACTTTTAGTCCTACTCTTTACTTTCCTCGCATTTTATTTGATTAAATTCAACCCAACCTTTGTTCTAAATATTAGTCTTGATTCAGCTAGATTCGACTAGTAAAAGATTCGTAAAAACATTGTCCCTTGGGACTCGATCCTCAACTATACTGCGATAAGACCTGTCCGCTTCCAGGTGGTATTATTGCACAAGGTTTTGGTTAAAAACTCATGGATTTCAGCCCTGAGTGATTTTGTTAGTGTGATAATAGTCCACGTCAAATTCCGGCACCGTTGTCGGGGACGATAGAATCATCTAGTTGAACCTAGTTCTATTAAGGCTAATTTAGGATTTTGCTTTTAATTTTGATACTATCGATCACATCTACTTGAATTTGACTCTACTTCATCCATCTTACTACCAAAAGTTCTTTCCATCCTAGGTACCCCCAAAGACTAGTGTATGCACCGCTCAAACAGTTCCGGCCTTACTACTAGCTTTGACCCTGAGATAGAACAAACCTTTCGTCGTCACAGTAGAGAAAACCAAGCAACACTACAAAAAATTTGGCCTTTGTTGAAGAACATTTGTGAGGAACCAAAAATCATGAATAATGATGTCTATTTGTGAGGGCTCATCCTTTAAATATGGGACCAAGTCCCTCAACCGTGTTTTTAACATTCTTAGAACATTTATGTGAACACTAATCCCTCACAAATACATTACTCACTAATCACCCTGTGAAAAATACCATGCCAAATGTTTCCCTCCATCTCATAACCCTTCCCTCCGTTCTAAAACACAACATTTGTAAATCAAAATTAAAAATAAAAATAAAAACCCTTGTTCCTCCATGCAAGAACTATTTCAGCAATTTGTGCTTCCCCCTCTCGCACCGTGCACTTCCCCCTTTCGCGTCGTGCACTTCCCCCTCTTGCACCGTGCTTCCCCCTCTCACGCCGTGCACTTCCCCCTCCTGTGTCGTGTGCGTCCGACTGGTCTCCCCTCTTCGTGCTGGTCCTCCCCTCTCCGCCCTCCATTGCTCTGCGCATAAACCCTCGGCCGAAACTCCGACTCGCAAGCCCGATGCCATCGCAAGAACGGAAACCAATTTCCCATCCGATGTGCTCTCGTGACGGAGTCCTTTGGACTGCAAAGACACCCCGAGCGACGACAACGACCCCCGAGCTACTCCAGTCCAGCGGGCTGCAGAAACGGCCTCGTGGAAGGCCCTGAATGCCGAATTATTTCTCGAATCTTGCAGGAGGCCCCCGTCGCTGTTGCTTCGCTAAGTAGTATTACCGGCATTCGTCATCTTCCTCTTTCTCCAACAGGCGGCGGTCGTTATATTTGAAAAAAGGTCTCCATTTCTTGTCGCCCCAGCCATCTCATCGCTATTACTGTTCTTTGTTATTCTCATCCTTTTGTAGTGTTCCTCAATACTATCTATTATTTTCCTTTTATTTGTTGCATTTGTGTTTAGCGACATGTATTATTGTGTTCCATCATATAGGTGAATTTCATTCTCCAGTCTTGAACTAAGTATTCACTAAATACACTCATATTTTTGTAATAGAAACAAAAAAGAAATGTTATTTTTATGATGTTAGTTGATATGATCCATTCCCTAATTCGGTCTCATTTGTTCAACAAATACTCTTAGTCTATTGTTGTGACAAAACAATTTAATTAGTTACTTCAAAACAATGCACACAGGACATTCTGATATCATATGTATCTACTATTATAGCAAAACCTATCTATGAGATTCAACATGTCATTCTTAACAACCACTTGGGTATTTTACAATAAAATTGTATTAAAAAGAGAGACAATGATGCCTGAGGGTTATAAATATTCTAGAAGATTGTGAAAAGAAATGAAACTTACCTAAGTATCTTACCAGGAAGTTGATATGGAGATGCGGAGAAATCAGAAATTAGTGATCCTATCTGGAAGAAGATTTGGAGATGGGGGATGACCTCAAAGAATTGAAGCCTTCTTATGGGTTCTTAGACATAACATGATCTTATCTACTGTGGAAAGATGTAGAAGGGGGCTTACTATGTCTACTGAATGCTCCTGTGAGGCGAGGTAGCTGAGAAACACCCTATATAATTACCTTTATACTAACGAGTACAAGTCTAACCTCATTTTATTAGTAAATATATAATAGTCCAACTCATCTGCCATTTCTTTGTTTTATTGGATACAATGCCAGGATAAGGAATTTAATTGAGTTAAACAATTTCAATAAAATGACTCAATGAAAATGATGAGTGAAAAATAAGCACATGACCAGGGACTAGGGATATTGACTACAGTAACACTGTAGTGCTACACTGAGAACTATATAGGGAGTGGAATTCTTCCATTCAACACAAAATTGACCACATGAATCAATTGTTCCCTTTTTCAAGATCAAACCATAGCCCTTCCAGGAAATTATTTTCAAGGAACTAATAGTAGGTATCAACATTTAAATAATCAATAGATCTTCAAAATAAAGAACCTCTATGGTAGTAGTGAACGCTTGTGTGTAAGAGAGAATTTTCTTATCATTTACCATGGAATGCACAATTACAACTTCTATGGTAGCTTCACTTTTCTAGATGCATTTACAAGAATCAATTCCATTTCCATCTTTGAGACTATCGCTGCATGTGAATCAAGATTAGCACTCCTCTTCCACATTATTTCCATGTTTGAGAATATATTCTTGGAATCCAGTAGTCAGGCAGTCAGTGCTTAACATGGAAAGAGGCTGGAGAATACCATAAAAAATGGGCAATGGATTGTTGCACCACATTATTAGCATATATATCCTAAACTATCCACTCAACTACTAATGTATGAAATTTGAGTACTCTCATCTTTATAATACACCTATGTACACAACCAAAAAACTTGTCTAGGCCTTCCTCAACCTCAGTGGAATATGGAGTGTGACACTTCAGCACCATTGACTGGTTTTCCATGTTTCCCTATAGAAGAAAGTCTCATGATCCAGGCAATTGATTTTGCATCCCAGATCTATAGGAAAATTTCCTTCCCTAAATCTCTGCATCCATGCCAAATTCGATATAAATAAGTAATATATTAAATTCTAGTTACATGACAAAATAGAATATTTAGCATCAGTTTGTTAGGTTCCTACATGTTTTCTACTATTGTCCATTTAATTAATAACAATAATCATTCTTTTCTTTTGATGGTAACAGAGGGAGAACCTGATTTTAGAGTCATAGACATGGTCACCCCAAAATACAAACCTAAATTAGATCCCATGTAGCATTTCATTTGTGCTTAATAAAACTGTAAAAGTGAAGCTAGTGAGACCTAATTCAAAACACATTGTAGTAGACCTCTTATGTAAATGGCAGAGTTTACCAAGAACTGAATCAGAAGCATTCTTGGTGCTACTTTTGAAGGGTCACTTGGTTGATGGAGAGAAGATAATAAGTTGAAGCTCCTAGAAAGAGCTAATAAATTGGGAGTAGCGGTCTGTCATATCATTATTATAGAAAATTGAAAAGACATGTGAATAATTAGACAGCACTAGGGTAGACTTCTCATTTTAACAGAAGCACACCTTACAGTAAAACTGAGTGCAAAATCTGACGGGCTCACTTAGAAGATGCAAAAAATTGCAATAGAAGTATTGTTTTGTTATAGCTAGAACTATATCAAGTACTACAATAGTATGATACAATATCGGCACTATAATATGAATTAAGACTTGTTTGGCTCACAACTTTTAAAATGTGATTAAAATGTGATTAACATGTGAACGGTTTTTTTAAGATTAGATCCACCCCAAAGGAGATCCCTATGGTCTATCAATATCATTAGAAATAGATACAGGGAGGGGAAAAGAGGAAGCCCAATAAACGTTGAAAGAAGCCAAAGTAGAATATATCAATTCAGCTCTCCCACCATAAGATAATTACTTAGACTTCCAACCTTCAAGCCGAGCTTTCTTTTTATCTAAGATAGGTGAACATAGACTCCTAGTCAGCTTCCCTTGAAACAGAGGGAGCCCTAGATACTTCATAGGGAGGTTAGCAACATGAATGTTCAACATGCTTTCCAAACAGATTTTATCAACACTATCAATGCAGAAGATAGCACTCTTACTAGAGCTAACATGCGTACCATAGGTCTCACTGAAGTCACGGATAAGCTTCTTTATACAACATAACAGAGTCATGATCCGCATTTGAGAAAAGAACAACATCATCAGAAAAAAGAACATGAGACAGACAAAAATTATGAGAGGCCCGTACAGGCTTAAAGTAATTCTGCTTTTCAGCATGAGCAATCAGACTAGAAAACCCTTCCATAGCAATGATGGAGAGAAAAGGAGCAAGGTGGTCACCTTGCCTAATAGCTCTTTTAGGAAAAAAAGATTCAATGGGTATGCCATTGATAAGAATCTGAAGACTAGTAGTCGACAAAATTTCCTAGATCCAATGGATAAAACAAGAAGGGAAATTCATTTTAAATAGAATCCATAACATATACTACCAATTAACAACTTTCATCACATCTTCTCCAACTGTCTCCCAAGCTGATTTAAAAACCACATGAATAGGAACATGGATCATCACTATATCTTGACTAGGAACTTCTAACACTTATGCATTATCAATATCAACAAGATTGACAACCTTACCAATATCAGTGTGAGGTTTTGCCATTTTTTCAGCAAAGCAAACATGGTCGTGCAACCAGAGAATTACCAACACTCTTTCATAAAGCTAATTTGAGCATCCACCTCCTTCACCTCATTTAGAAGGGGCATCCTGACTTTTTCACTGCCAATTGGTTTATAGTTTGGACTGAAATTTCCAACAGTAGTGCCAATATTATAGAAAGCAGGAAGCACAAGGTGGGTGGACAAGATAGCCACATCATCGTCAAACAAGCACTTTTTTCAAAAAGTCGATGATTAATTATTGATATATTTTCATATATGTTTATCTTTATTGCACATATAGGAGTTAAAGATGTTGAATGATAAATGGACAACAAATAACTAGTCATACTCGTCAAGGTGGCTAGGCGGATTTCACCACCCAAGGGGTGCCTATACTACAAATATAAAATATGAAGAACAAATTTACTCTAAATCAGACCTATATCAGGTTACTCGATTATTTATATATATATATAATCAAGGAATATAAATACCTAGATAGACTGAAAGGAATATAATCAATATACTATTTGAATTGCATATATATATATATATATATATATATATATATTTCTTGTAATGTGTGCTTAACTTATTATATATTTTCCTTCATGTAGATGGATTTCCTAATAGATCGGAGTTGGATGTATATTGGGAATAGAGTGCGAAGTGATGTATTCAAGGCAGGGTTACGAAAGTTCATTGAGTTTGCTCTTATCCATCAGAGACCAACTAGATAGGGAAAATTAATATGTCCTTGCAAGGTATGTTTGAACAGATACCTTAAAATAGAGGATGAGGTATTCTCACATGTATTACAAAAAGGATTTGTGCATAGCTGAGATGTTTGGACGTTTCATGGGGAGGTGATTGGTAGGAGCAATCCTGTTGTGGCACCAAACATGCCTAGCACCGACAATATGCATCAGATGCTGGAGGATTTGTTTGGTATGGGTGACACAACAAATGACCACTATATTGAAACTACAGAGGAACCTGCAAATGTAGATGCACAAAGATTTTACAAGCTACTAAAAGAGGCGGATCAACCACTCTATAGAGGTTGCACAAGTCATTCTAAGCTATCGTATTTGGTTGCCTTGCTATTTCTGAAGGAGGAATCTGGATGGTCCAACGATTCTTTCACAAAGTTGTTATAGTTGATTATTTCAGGATTTCCAAAAGAAAATTGTCTATTCCCGAAGACGTACTATGAAGCAAATGCGATCGTGAAGGATTTACGACTTGATCATTCTACTATAGATGTATGTACAAATAATTGCATGCTTTTTCGCAAAGATGCAGCTTCAAAAGAAAATTGTGATACTTGTGGTGCTTCAAGATGGAATGAAAAGCAATACAAAACAAAGGGAAAGAAGGTAGCTGCTAAGTTCATGTATCACTTTCATTTGATACCTCGGATAGAGAGGCTCTATATGTCTTCATCTATTGCTAAAGATATGATTTGGCCATCTGAAGGAAAAGGCAAGGATGGTCGTATTCATCATCCTTCAGACACACCAGAATGGTTGTCTATTGATGCCAGGTATCCAGACTTTGCTGTTGAATCACGCAATATTAGATTGGCATTAGCAACAGATGGATTTAATGCATTTGGCAATATGAGTGCATCACATAGCATCTGGCCTGTGTTGGTAACACCTCTCAATCTTCTGCCTTGGCTTCTTATGAAAGAACAATTTATTATGATGTCCCTATTAATCCCAGGTCCACATATGGTTGGCAATGGCCTTGATGTATACTTGGAGCCATTAATTGAGGAGTTGCAACTACTTTGGGAGCTTGGAGTCAAAGTTTATGATGCATATAGAAAAAGGAATTTCACTATGTGGGCAATGATTTTATGGACCATTAACGATTTTCCAGCATATGGTGACTTATCTGGTTGGAGCACTAAAGGTAAGAAAGATTTGGGATGTCCTTGTTGTAATGTGGAGACTGTATCAAAATGGTTAAAGTTTGGGAAAAAGCAATGCTATGGTTTCCATCGACATTTTCTTCCAATGAATCATCCATATAGACGTGATAGGAAAAATTTTGATGGTGAAAAAGATTTTCGACTTCCACCTAAGCTGCATTCTGGAGAAGATATACTGAGGCAATTTGATAGATATGAAAATATCACATTTGGAAAAATGAATAAGCGCAAGAGGCTTGGAGATCAAATTCAACCATTACCTCCAGGTTGGAATAAGATAAGCATCTTTTTTCAGCTACCTTATTGGAAGTATTTATCTGTTAGACACAATCTGGATGTGAAGCACATAGAAAAGAATGTGTGCGAGAATATTTTAAACACATTATTGGGTGATTCTAATAAAAGTAAAGACAACTTACAAGCTCGTCAAGATATGAAGAAAATGTGCATTCGAAGAGATTTATGGCCAGTAGATGCAGGTGACCGCTATTACTTGCCTCCAGCATCTTACACCATGACTAATGCGCAGAAAGATAAGTTCCTATCTGTGTTAGAAAAGTTGAAAGTTTGTGATGGCTATTCTTCTAACATATCTAGGTGTGTTAGAAAATCTGATAGAAAACTTGTTGGGCTGAAAAGTCACGATTGCCATGTTCTTATGCATCAACTTCTACCTGTTGCCTTGAGACATTGCATAAGCTTAGATGTGTACAAGCCTATTGCTAATTTGTGCTCATTTTTCAACAAGCTTTGCTCTAACATTATTGATGTGGAGGAATTCAAAGAATTGGAACAAGAAATTGTTATCACTCTTTTCCAGTTGGAGAGAATCTTCCCTCCTTTCTTCACCATAATGATGCATTTGCCCATTCATTTAGCTTATGAATCCAGGCAAGCCGGATCTGTCCGAACTAGGTGGATGTACCCAATAGAGAGATACTTGAAGAAATTGAAGAAGTATGTAAGAAACAAAGCTAAACCGGCTAGTTGTATTGCTAGTGGCTATTTAGATGAAGAAAGTTTGACATTTTGTGCTAGGTACTTGCATAATTTTGAGAAAAAACTGAACCACACTCCTCATAATGTTGATGGATCTCCAATTAGAGTTGGAGTGTCAAGAAATTTTGACATCCACACTTTGGAACAAGCCCATCGTTATGTCCTTTTCAATAAAGAGGAATTGGATGTTTACACAAGGTAAGATTTAATTACGTCCTAAAATTCTTGCTGATATTTGTATATTTGTTGTACATTAATTTAGACACTTCTTATAAAGCAGTGAACACATGTGTATTCTTCAAGATATGGAACCCAACATTGCCTCACGGACCCTAGAAACAGAACATGCAAAGGAGTTTTCTAAGTAGTTGAAAGAGCATGTAAGTCTCAAACATAAATATTATTGTCACTCTTAATGTTCAAGTTAGTGTAGATTACATTAATGTTGTACTTTTTTATGAAGGTAATGCAAATGCGAGAGATTAGACCGAACAGTATTAGCGATGATTTGAGATGGTTATCCCAAGGCCCTTGTGCTGAGGGAATGTCTTATGAAGGATTTTCAGTCAATGGATATCGTTTCCATTCAAAGCACATTGAAAGTACATGTACTACACAAAATAGTGGAGTGTATTTGTGTGCTGACACTTCAAGTTATTCAAGTGGTAGAGATTGAAATCCTATAAATGCTGAAGTCAGGTACTATGGCTACTTAGAGGAGGTTATTGAGCTAACTTATGGTACAGGAATCAAAGTTTCGTTGTTCAGATGTTCTTGGTATGATGAAAGCACTTCTAACGGGTTGCGAATTGATGAATATGGGTTCACACAAATCAACACTTCAAGGATAAAAAAAAGGAGGAACCATTTATCCTGGCTTCTCAAGCATTGCAATGCTTTTATGTGAAGGATCCTAATGCTGATGATTGGTGCACAGTGCTAAAGCATCCTCCTAAAGATTATTCTGAAGTACCTCTTATTGAGAATTGTTTGACTGGTTTACAATCTGAAGCTATTGATGGTGGTGTAACTAGTGATGTGTCTTGGACGAGGAGTGACACCGAGGGATCTTTTGTTGATAGAACTAAAAAAAAGAATGATGGGGCTAATGTTTAGTTCATTAATCTGTCTGTTTTCATCAAAATATTTTGTTTGCAAGTCTAGAATAATTTATTTGGGGAATATGTTCTATTGCATTTTTTTGGCAAATTGTTACTATATGGCATATTCTTTGCAATTTATTTAGTCTTATTTCATATACCAGCAAGTAGGACATCATTATTCTTTTTTGGGATATGAAACCAAGGTACTCTAAAATTTATATGTTTTTCAAATGCTGAATATTCATATGTTGGTGTCTCATATTCTCCGCAATTTATTTGTTTTTCAAATGTAGCTACTACTTTTGTTATTGACATTTCTGCACTAATAATCTAAATTTTTTTCTTGTCAGTTGAAGGATGGCAGGAAGAAGAATCACTAGATCTAGTTGTAACAACACACCCAGTCAACCTATTGTTGTCCCTCCATCCACAATTGTAAAAAATTGTGAGGATGAACCTACTCTACTGTCCAACAATATTGAAAATGATGTAATAGTTGAAGAAAATGTTGAGGATGAACAGGAGAATAGAAAGTATGGACGTGGGCCTGCAAGTGAGCAAAGCCTACTTCCTAAGCAAGGGCAGCCACGTCACAAGGTCCAATGGGATTATGAAGGAAATGCTATTGGGGAGAATGGTGCCAAATTGAATCGTTATTGTCATATGCTAGCAAGGAAACCACACATATGGCATCTAGACTTGAAGTGGAACGAACAACCACAACAAGCTTTTGCAGATAGAAAATCATTTATTGAGGTAATATTTTTCATAAAAAGACCAACAAATTGTATGATTGTTATATCGAAAGTAATATTTTCTATGTTTTTGTAGAAATACTTCGATTCAGGAAGTCACCCTAATGCATGGAATCACATTGATGAACACATTAGCAAAGGGATATCAGTGTGGAGGGCACATGTAAAGAAAGATTACTATGAAAAGTACAAGATTGAACCAGAATTGATGATGAAGAAAGTTGAGAAAAATGCTTCCATAGATATGGACCAGTTTAAAAATCTTGTTAAAGAATGGGGAACCGAGAAGTCTAAGGTACGATGGTTTCATATAACTTGCATGTATACCTATCTACTTTTTCTAATTATATGTTTCTTATGGTTTAGAAAATTTCTGAGATCAACAAGGCAAACAGAGCAAAAAAAAGTGATGGATCATACCACAGGATCAAAGCCATGGAGTTGTTATCGGGCAGAAATGGTATTAATAATGGACACTTGTCTTTCTTAGTAGGAGTTGAACATATAACATGGACAATTATTATGTTATCTATCATGTGTAGGTCAGTGAAGATCAACCTGTTGTGCCTCTTAACAATTTTTTGGAAAAAGTTTACGACAAAAGCCCACAAGTGGTTAGAAAATGGATATTTGCTTTCCTATGATGTCTACAAAGCTACAAATGCTTAGATATCTCAATTTAAGCTTTCCTTTTATGATGCTTTCTAATTACAGTTTGAAATCTCTGATATTGTGGAAAACCAAGTAGCAAACCAAGAAGAAATAGATCTTAGAAGTGTTGATAATCTAACATGTGATGCTTATTTGCAAGTTTTAAATCCTTCCAAAAAGGCTAGGATCCCAGGTGTTGGAATTGGGCACAAAGAGATAGGACATAGGGGAAAAGCTGCCCGTATAAGATATGAAATGCTTCTTGAGGAAAGCAATGCAAAGGATGTATGTTGGATTATAACTAAACTTGAACTATTAGTTACAACTAGTCTATTAGATCGATGTTTGTAATTTGTTTTCTATTTCAGGATAAACTTAAGGAACTTGAAGAAACAATAAATGGATTGAAGAACTCCATCTCCCAAATAATGACTTGGTATAATCAATCACAGGTAACTCAGATTCAATTGTCTATGTCAATGTAATATATAATTTTTTTGGCATTGTTGATCTATTTGTTATAGGATGGCGGTATTAATGTTGATTGTGCAGCTGAATACCCCAATCAGAATACTACAAGTGTCTTACACATGCAAAGTGGCACAAATAGGTCAGATGTGGGTTCTTTTCACATACAAGACAATACAAGTAATGGTGCAGATGTAGGCATGTTTCCCAGGCAAAATAATTCAAGCGGGGATGTCTTAGGAAGACTTTCGAGACAAAGCAATTCAAGGGAGACTGGAGTAGGAAGGCTTTCCATACAAGGCAATGGACATCCACTAATCTTTCAGCCACAAGTACCTCATAACAGCTATAGATTATTTTCAATATTCATACACATAAGAATATTAACATGTACACTTTATAAAAGGCTGCAGTTGAAAGTTGGTGCCCTACTTTTGGTAATACTCGACAAAGTCATCCTCAAATGCAGAACACACCAAGCACATCTTCATCGGTGTCTTTCACACCAAGAACTCAGCGTTTAAATCAGGTATTCAATACGTGCTTGATTAAACTTCTAGGGTATCCATCCATATATCTTGTACTTATACCAAATCATTATATATCAGAAACTCATATATATTTATTTATGTTCTCTCTTTTTTATAAACCAACGGCTTATATTTCTTCAATCTGTTGCCTAGAATATTATATTCGAGATGGAACATTATGTTTTAGTTATTTGTTATAAGGTGTAATATTATGTCTAGTGAATCAAATGTTTACTATTTTCACTAACTTGATGGATCTGGTCCACAAGGTGTGACATTGTTACTTAAATTGATTAAGCTAAAGAAAAAATACTGTCAAAAGATCTGTTTCTTTGTCGGACTTTTCAACTGCACTGATTTAGGAAATGTCAACAAAGCAACATTCAACACTTACATCATTGAAAAAGGTTAATTTCTTCATGATGCCACCACCTCTATCTTACATATGCCATTTTTGTTTAGTAATTGTTCAGCCAGGTTCCTACATTTGGGGTAACAATTGATTTGGAATCTGGATAGCATAACGACATGTAGGTATGTGTTCTTGTGATGTGTTAAAGGCAGTGTGTTTCATTCAATCTGACTTTGTTAACATATAGTAAATTACTTGTGGAGCAAACGTTTTATCCAAGCAGATACATATAACTTCATTATAACCAATGACTCTTAGATTCTACAAAGCAGAGCACATTTCACAACGTCACAGAAATTTAGTTGTACATTTAAAACAAGCTAACTGAGTGACATGATATGAAGATTTATTCACTTTTGCCAATTGAACTTAGTGACAAATAATAAGTTGATATGCTGAGAAAGTGATGAATGATGACACAAAAATTAATGTTGCTACATTCATTACAACCACAATTATGTTTGACACCCACGTCAGTACAAGGATTATGAATTAAATTCATTCCCTACACCATTTGATAAATTCCAGCACCATTCAGCAACCACTTAGTTCACCTTTTAGAAAAGGTCCATGATCATAGTGCAGTGGACATAAATAATTGGCTATCACTTTTATCATCGCTTCCAAACTTGTCTTCATTCTTATTTTCCTCAGTCTATCCATGAAAAGAAGCCAATAACTCCTTGAAAGAAGGGTCATTTGGATCAGCACTAGGGAGTGATGCCAGAATAGATGACATAAAGGATTGACATCTAAGAACACTGCTTATGTCTATTTGTGTTGATGCCTCCTTGGGGCCATCTTCTACTGACATCTCGAGAGCCAGTGCTAGGTTGGGTCATCAACAGTAGCCTCTGACCAGAAATTTCTAGAATGCAAAAACTTAAGTAGAAATGAATCCAACTCTTCAAGAGCTACCAGAAATTTTGTTCAGAGCCTCTTTCAAGTAGGTCCTGATTTGTTGAATCTATAGAATAATTGTCAAGATGAGGAGTTGCTTTTCCTTTGGTTGGCAGTAAGGTACTAGGAGATCCACAATATTTTGAAATATCCAAGCATGTATCATGTTTATTCATGCCTTCTACCAATTTAGATATAGAGCTTTTTGATTTGGAGTGGAGAGAGAGAGAGCATTTAAACATTCATGATACTTTGCTCAGTACAAATTTCAAACCAGATGTATGTGACGAGATGGAATACACTTTTTCGTCATCTTGCTTAGGAGCAGAGTGCTCTGCAGCAAAATCACTGCAATCCCAGCTACTCTGCTCTAAAATTTGCCTACATTTTTCTTGAAGAATACTCTAAAAGAGACACCCTTTTTACTTCCTTATATTTTTCAATCCTTAGTACACTCATCCTTTCTATAGAATGTCAAGTTATTAACTATTGAATGCATCTTTAAGTTACATATTTGTTGGTTAGTGCCACATTATATTACATGCTTGTTCTTGATTCAACACTATTCTTTTTCCTAACAACTGGATTGATTGTCTATTCAGTATGACTCATTTTTTAGTATAGTCGAGAATATACAACTATATGTAAGACTTCATATGGATTTGGAGAGTCGTCATGTTTATGTATGCATAGATCTTAGTGATATTTGAGCTTATCTATTTACATAGACCTAGTAGCATAAATATAACGTGCAGTCATGATACACTGGTCATAATTGTTATTTGTACCTGCTGAAGTCATGAAGTGATTAATAAACTGAGCAGATCTTGGCTAAAAAGCATAGGACAAACTAATGACTACAGCTGCAGCTGTCAATGAGAAATAGTAACATCCTTATCATTGTAACTAATGACTGCAGCTGCAGCTAATACACCTCATGTCAACTGCAGCTACACACCTGAAAGGTGTACCAGCATAAACGCCTCAAGTGTATAGGATATCACCTTTGTTTGAGATGTGTGCTGTGTGAAACGCATCTGGAAACAAATGACCATCTCAATTTGTGATTACAGTGTGCTCCAACAAACCATTATGTCTTTAGCTCCACTAATTAATAGAAGATGAACAAGAAGACAAGTTCAGTAATAATCATTTTGTATCATGTGAGGATCATCCTTTTTTGTATCTATAGATGCATCTCGCTGATGACAGCAACTAAGTGCAGTCCACAGAGATATAGGCATATAACCCACTGAGTTTTTTTTAATTATGTACTATTTACTAAGTTCAATCATAATTTTAGTTTACGGGTGCATGTTGCTGCTATGTTGGTTCACTTACATTTATCTCTACTTCGCACTTACTTTGATTCCTTTTTTTATTTATATTGATAGGGTAGAATTACTTTTAATGATGGATTTCGATAGACAATGCACCTTGGAGTAGACCAAAACTGAAATATAAGGGTAAGTTGTTTGTTGTACTATGATTTATGTATAAACTTTAAATTCTATTAATATAATGATTTGTCATTTTTAGGAGAATAATATTCAAGTACCTAACCGTATGAGGCCTGGCATTGATGAAGAGCACCACACCATTTGAACGAATATGGAGAAATTATATATCTTAAGAGTTTCTAGCATGATATGTTGATTGTCATCAATCTCAAATTTTAGAACCATATGTACTCTTTATTTATATCAACATTGAGAACGCAATGTATGAATAATATTTTGCTTCAATAACAAAATTTGGTTTGAGGTGATTTAACATTTTTATGTGTCATTTTGGTGTTGCATCTTCTTATGATGTCATGTGAATTAGTATAAAAATTTTGCTTGAGGTTATGTATACAAAGTTTTCATTTAAAATTTGATATTCACTATAGTAACAATTAATTAACATTTAATAAATCATTCAATAATCAATAACCAAATCATTTACAGTAGTCCCTCATAAATATATTGATGAAGGTCCAGATTGGCCATCAAAATTGCATTGATGACGACCACATAGCCCCTCAAAAATAATATTATTGAAGGCATTATCCCTTCAAAAATATATTCTCCAGGACCATCAAGTCCCTCAAAAATGTATTTATGAGAACTAAATAGTCCCTCAAAAATGTATTTATGAAGGCTAAATAGTCCCTCAAAAATGTATTCATGAAGGCTAAATAGTCCCTCAATATAACATTCTTGAGGGTCAGTTGGTCCGTGACAATTGTATTCGTCAGGGCCACTGGTGTTTGTCACGTGAGTTCTCTTCACAGACCATTTGTGAGGGCCAGACTCACAACCGTACCTATTTGTGAGGGCATGTAGAGAGGGGTTTGTGACAGGACTCACTCGTGAATAATGGCTCAATTTTTACTAGTGCAAGGATGGCACAAGAGGAGGAAATTTCCTGAAGGGTTGCTCAAGCCCTTGTTGCACAAAGAGATCGGCTTATGCAAGAAGCCAGAGTTGCAGTTGAAACAGAGATCTGAGCAGCTCAAGCAGTAGCACAAGTAGCAGAACTGCAATAAAACCTTAGGGAGTTCTCAATCCCTAAAGCTCCTGATGTTCACCACCCAGTACAACCTCCTCCCATCAACGCTCCAAATTTTGAGATTCGGGCACATTAGATCACTTTACTTCAGAACAACCCTTTCTATGGTAAGCAAGGAGAAGATAGTCAAGAACATCTTTTGGATTTATAGATCTATGTGCTATGACAAAGCAAAATGTAATATCCGACGATGCCATCCGACTCCGTCTCTTCAAGTATTCTCTTGCTGATAGAGCTATAAGTTGGTACAATTCCTTGCAATGCGAACCCATCACTACCTGGGAACAACTTCAAAATGTCTTCCTGGATAAGTTTTATCCTCCTTCTCTCACCTATGAAATCAGGGGACCTATAACTCAATTCACTGAGGTTCCTAGTGAAACCCTTGTAGAAGCATGGGAAAGATACAAAGAGCTCCTACGCAAGTGTCCACACCATGGCATTCCTAAGAATCAACACATCGAAATCTTTTATAGGGGTGTGGATGATGATATCAATAAGTTCTTAGATTCCTCATCTGGGGGAAACTTCGTGCGTCGAATCTATGATAGCGCATGGAAGGTTGTCACCTTTAGAGTTGAAAATCAAGCCAACTGGGGTAGACCCATAAGTAAAGGAGTGTTGAAGGTTGCTATGGTAGAAGCTACTCCTAAATACAAGTCTATCACTGAATCCCTCAAGTTCTTAGTTGCCAAGCAAGACCATCTCGAATCATCTCTTGCTGCCTATGAAAGAAGACACTCACCCCCTCAACAACAAGAATAGATCAAGTCCGCTTCACTGTTTTGTGAAGCATGTAAAGGAACTGATCACTCTACTTTGTCCTGCAATGTTCTCTATGATGTTGTCCTAAGAAAAGTCAACAGACAAGGAGATAATGGCCAGATGGAAAGTCTGAATGTTGTCAACACTATCCCTGGTCAAGGATACTATAACCCGAATCAGAATAGGAACCATCCCAGTTTTCATTATGGAAATCCTTTGGAGTGGTAAACTCACATCAATTTGGTTCAAACAACCAACAACAGAATTTCGGGAATCAAGGGAACTTTAGGGGTAACTTCCAGAATAGAAACTACAACAATTACCAGAACAACCCTCAGTTCCAAGACTCCAATCAAGTCCCTTACCAGAATCAACAACAAGGGCAACAAGTTAGACCCATCTCTCCTGATGATAAATTGTCGGCCATTGAGAAGATGTTATAGTCGCAACAAACATTGATAGCTAACCAACAAGCACACCAGAAGGCCATTGAATCTCAACTAGCTCAACTTGCATCTAGCCTCAAGCCACCTGCTGGAGCTTTATCTGGGCAATCAGAAGACAATATGAGGCACGTGGGACAACTTAAAGCTGTGACAACTCATTCAGGCTTTGTCTTGCCAGAACCCATGACTCCTGTCACCATGACAAATGTCCAAGGTGCTGAGCATAGTGTAGGTGCCACTCAGAATGATAAGACCGACAAGGCAAGTTCTGAGGAACCTATTGTTGCTAATGCAGAAGACTCGCCTGAGCCAGTTGTTCCAGTGTACAAACCTCATGTGTCGTTTCCAAGTCAACTCAATTTTACCCAGCTCGATACTAGGTTCAATAAGTTCAAGGAAGTTATGAGGAAGTTGTATGTCAATGTCCCACTCCTGGATGCCATGGCTGATATGCCTCAATGGACTAAGTTCTTCAAACTCCTGCTCATTCAAAAGTACAAAATTGAAGAACATCAGACAGTAAAATTGGCAAGAACATCATCTGATTTAGTAATGAATAGGATGCCTCACAAACATAAGGATCCTAGCTCTTTCGGAATTTCCTACTCGATAAGCGATTCCATCAACTGACCAGGTCTAGCTGATCTTGGAGCTAGCATCTCCATCATTCCTCTTAGCCTATGCAACAGATCGGGCCTTACTAACTTCTCACCCACTAGAATGTCCATCAAGCTTGCTGACTCCTCCATGACAAAACCGATTGGCAGCATAGACGACATCCCTATAAGGCGTGGGAATCTATATGTCATATGTGATTTTTTAGTTATGGACATCAAGGAGAATCCACGCTACCCCCTCATTCTTGGAAGACCTTTCCTCTCTACTGCTAGAGCTCTAATTGATGTTGAAGCTGGAGTTTTGACCTTAAGAGTGGGAAATCAATCTTTTGATTTCTATGCATCCAAAAAGTGTAAAGGAACGCACTACAGAAGAAGAGGCGTATTTTGTTGACTGTGTTAATCAATTTACCAAAATTCATCAGTGAGTCCTTTCCTCAAATTCTGACATTCCCTCAGAAGAAGACCATGATGAAAAGAAGACTGAGAGTGAACTGGTCTATGAAGAGATAAAAGGAACACCACCAACTATGGAGGAGACACCTCCCTACCCTGTTGTTACACATATCGATCCTTTTGCAGGTGTCCATGAGCCTCCTCATCTAGAAACAACCATCCTCTGGAATGCACCAGCAGCCTAACAGACTGATACTACTGATTTCATCTTCCCTCCACAACAAGATTTGGACTGTAGTTTTTATCGAGAACATCCCCCAGATCCATATCTGATTGGCATCAATGACCAGCATTGCTACGATGAAGGGATAGTGTGTCAACAACTGAACTTTTCTTCCGAGCCTCAACAACAGTACTTTATCAATGAAGCCGTTCAGACACCCTTCAAATATTCTCTGCCTCGCATTGAGCGACAAAACTCAAGTTATTTCCCTATGTGTTCTGACATTGCCCGCTCTGTATGGGGAAGAATACGAGAGGCCAGAATCAAAGCAAGGATAAATGAATGGTTGAGAAAGAAACCACCAACAGAATATGGCAATCCAACTCAAGCTCCACTCAGAACCCCACCATGGTAATAGTATCCACGTCGAGCCATCGACGTAAAAAAAAGGCACTTTTCGGGAGGCAACCCGATCAATAATTTCATTTTTACTCTTAATTTTGATTTAGAAAATTTCCTTAATTTTGTTTTTACTATTTAGAAAATTTTACACTGAACAGATATTGCATCGCACGATGCCATCTTAAGTTTTGGTTAGTCTTCATTTTTTATATTTTCATATGGAGGAGGCACACTGATTAGAACGCAACCACATATTGTGGTCCAACCGGCATGAATTTTCCCCTCCATCTCGTATTTAGAGTTTGCTCGGGATGAGCAAATTTCTATGTTCGGGGTGGAGGGTGGGTGGTACGTACTTCTCTTTCAACCCACTCCTATTTGTCTCAGACTTAAGATTTCATCTTTGCAATTTTGAGCAAATTAAGATTTCATCGTTGCAATTTTGAGCAAATTTTTTTAAAAAAATCCAAAATTTGAAGTTTTCAAAGTAGTTTTGTATAGAAACTTGATGAAGTTTTGATGCTTTTTGTTTCAATGAAAGCCTTTATCTAGTCGGCTATCCCATTTTTCCATGCAGTTTTGCGAAGCAAAGACTCAAGGGGGACAATTTATGAAACTAGACGATGATTAGAAATCACCGTGTGAAGCTTATGAATCCTAATATCATGATCAGTGAAAATGGCAAGTATCTGTATAACTGAGAGGGATCAAACACATTGTGCTTCCTAACTGACTAGTGGAACAATAGCATGGAATCTCCACTGGATCCACATCAAGTCATTATTTGTGCAGAGTATGATAAGGAGAACAACCTGATGCACTAAATTGTAAATCAAGTTGCATTCTGATCTGAACTCTCTTCTACACTTCTTCTATCATCTTATTACCCCTCCGTCCATCAAAAAGAAACAAAAATAGCCAAAATAGTGCCAAACCCTAAGTCCGGGGTGGCACACCTCCTCCCTCTTTATCCGCTTCTTCCATACCCCTCGCTATGTAACAGGGGCGTACCACCAAGAAAAGATGCCAATGTGCACACAAAAATGAAATCTCGAGTCGAATAGAGGAGAGATTCGCACAAAATAATAATAATAATAAGAGTTGCAGCCAATGAAATTGCAACCATATAATAAAAATCTCAAGTTGAATAGAAGAGAGATTTATTTCTTCCTTCCATACCCCCTTCACTCCCTTTTCCACCTACCGACATAATGAATGCCTACTTTCCCAAAATCTTGAAAAACACCAGTGTCAGATCAGGTGCACACTTGTTGTTCTGCGGGTGTCTCTGGACTCTTACAAAACTCTTAGACATGCTTGATGTTGGAAAAAGTTGGGAGGAAGTGATGTTGGAAAACAAACTCAGGAATAAAGACATTGCAAGATGTGTTCGGTGGTCTCGGGAAGTTGAGATGTTGGGTCATACAGAGCAAAAGAGGAACAATCGTGATGTGAAGATAAGGCAATCACACGAGTGAAAGTATTCGTTTGACGAATGTTTCATATTTTGTGTTACTCGAGGACGAGCAACATTTAAGTTTGGGGTGTTTTGATGAATGTGCATTCATCCGGGTTCAGTCGCCATGTTGGGCCCAGTTTCACTTAGTATTTTCATGTTTATTGGCTTTATCTTCTTATATGTACATTGATTGGGATTAATCAAATTTATCCCTATTTTTAATCAAATTTTGCGTCTATTTGCAGGTTGAATTGGGAACTTGGGCCCAACCTCCTCGGCTCAATTCACCAATCACGGGCTTCTCCCTTTGTTCAAGTCATCAGCCCGCTGTCCTTACCTCCCAACAACCATGACCTAGACAGAAGATCATGACCATGTCGAGTGCACAAGAACTGTGACCTCCAACATCCTTCCAATACCATGACCATAGTTTCATCGCAACTAACCGTGACTTGCACCATGCCAGCAAGATCGCGACCTCAACCTGCTCAAGATCACGACCCACCACCTGCTTCTTCCGCAAAGACCGCAACCATCTTCACTTGCACCTCGACCCAAGATCGACAGAGCGCACAACATCACCATGACCTATCTCTGCCCAACCTCGACCATAGTTTATCTTTAAGAACCGCGACCCCACATCAAGGACCGCGACCAAGTCAGGTGCAAGAGACCACGACCTCAACTGCATGTGTACAAGACCGCGGGCAGTACTTGGAGGAACCATGATCAATGGACGAAGAAACTGCGACCAAGCCGCCACAAGGGAACCGCGACCAGCAAAGGAACTGCGACCTGCTGCCCAGCTATCAAAGAGGCCACGACTGTGGCACTGGTCTAGTACCCAGCCAGGCCTATAAATAGGACCCTACCCCCAGCCATTCAGGGCACCCTCTCCAGACACCGTTAGGCTACAGGTCTGTCCTCAGCCTAAGGAGAAGGTCTCCTCCATAGCCAAGATGCACCCAAGAAGTGTTCGACCCCTGGTGCATCCATTTATCTGCTCCATCCAACCCGTTCATCCAGATCTGAGGTGGAAACCCAAATCTACAGCTGTCTTCATCATGTACATCGTGGCTACGCCGCCATCACGTCTATGAGCTGCTCCTCTTCCTATGAGCAAGGAGAATGAGAAGAGAGAGAAGGTGGAGAAAGAAGATCTACCCTATCTACTGTGGTGTTCTTCCCTCCTCGTTCCATATCTGCTCCATCGGCATGTATAAGATTGTCTCTCCACCGAGCTGTGACCATCTTCTCCACCATGGACATGGCAGAATCTTCCCTCTCTCTTGTTTTTCTTATTTCTCTCACCATGAGTGAGTAGTTTCCTTTCGCTGGGGTGCGGGGACTAGCCTCGTTGTCCATGCTTACATGTTCAAATATTAAGCATTCCATGGCATGTATATAACTTTTCATTTCGTTGCTAATCATCAATGTGTGCTTGTGGATTGATCACATGCTTGCATTCATCTTGTTCATTCCTATGTTGTGAGAACTTCAACATGTAGGATTTGAATGTCAATTAATGCGGTTGACTCCCTGATGAGAAACCAGATGGGATTCCCTGAGGTTATAAGTGTATGATCCATGAGGGGACGATCCATCTACCCATGTTGACGCTTCTGTGTGCCTAAACATCCTAATGGAGGGCCACAACTTCAGTTGGATATCTGTATCTTTAGAACTGTAAGTGCATGATCTGGATGGTGACGAGAAATTTGATGCCTAGGGTGATGCTTACGCGGACCTAAACATCCCTCCAGGAGGGTTCGCAGCAGTTCTATTTGGATAGTTAGATCTTGCCTGGATGTTTGTGATTGGATATGTTTGCATGTGTAGTGGCGGTGAAACCTGAGACCACCCCAGTGATTCCCATCATTAATCTTTAATCAACTTTTAATCATGCTCTTTACTTTCCTCGCATTTAGTTTAATTAACTTCAACCCAACCTTTGTTCTAAATATTAGTCTTGATTCAACTAGATTCGACTAGTAAAAGATTCTTAAAAACATTGTCCCTTGGGATTCGATCCTCAACTATACTGCGATAAGACCCGTCCACTTGCAGGTGGTATTATTGCACAAGGTTTTGGTTAAAAACTCAGGGATTTCAGCCCTGAGTGAGTTTGTTAGTGCAATAGTAGTCCACGTCACTTTGCCATAGGCGCAGTCCTTGACCAGAAAAAAAGATAAAAAGCACCATGTGATCTTTTATGCAAGTAAGACCCTAGATGAGGGACAGCTAAATTATACTAATACTAAGAAAGAGATGCTGGCAATTATATATGCTTTTGATAAGTTTTGATCCTACCTCGTGGGCTCTAAGGTGATTGTTCACACCAACCACGGGGCCATCAAGTACTTAATGCAGAAGAAAGATGTGAAGCCCAGGTTGTTGCGTTGGGCGTTGTTGTTACAAGAGTTTGATCACGAAATAATAGATAAGAAAGGTTCTGAGAACATGGTCACCGACCACCTTTCAAGGATCCGAGTGCAGGACGACCACCCGCTGCTAATCAATGAAAGTTATGCTGATAAATCTATGTATGTTGCCCACTTGGCCAACCCTGAAGGACCATGGTATGCAGACTTCGACAATTACCTGTCCTGCAAACAACTACCCCCGAAAATGTCCTACAATCAGAAGAAGAAATTCTTCTCTGATATGAAGAACTATTACTGGGATGACCCTCTGTTGTTTAGGCATTATGCCGATGGCTTGTATAGAAGGTGTATACCTGAGGATGAAGCCCCAAAGATTTTGTTTGAGTGTCATTCCTCCCCCTATGGAGGGCACGTGGGAGGTGAAAGGACCGCAACTAAGGTACTCCAATCAGGCTTTTATTGTCCAACTCTCTTCAAAGATGCACACACCTATGTCAAAGCTTGCAATGAATGTCAGAGAACCGAGAATATTTCCCGTCGAAATGAGATGATATTGTCAGAATGGATTAAAGTAGAAGTCTTCAATGTGTGGGGTATAGACTATATGGGACCCTTCCCCTCTTCATATGGTTTCAAATATATCCTTGTTGCAGTTGATTACATCTCCAAATGGGTAGAGGCTATACCCACCACCACTTGCGACACCAAAGCAGTGATAAAGCTCTTTACTAAGATAATCTTTCCAAGGTTTAGAGTGCCGAAAACCGTCATCAGTGATGGTGGATCTCACTTTGTAGAAAGGCGGTTTGAATCGATTTTGCATAGATATGGTGTTCGTCACAAAGTCTCCACACCATACCACCCACAGACGTCCGAACAAGTCAAAGTTTCTAACAGGCAGATCAAGCAGATCTTAGAGAAAACGGTCGGCAAGTCTCGCAAGGACTGGTCAACCAAGTTAGATGATGCTCTCTGGGCATACAAGACTGCCTACAAGAAGCCGCTTGGCACTACACCGTATCGCCTGATATATGGGAAAGCTTGCCACCTACCCTTTGAGTTGGAGCATAAAGCATTCTGGGCCATCAAACGCCTTAACATGGACACAATGCTAGCTGGAAAGAAGAGGTTTATTCAGCTACAAGAACCTGAAGAGCTTAGGCTTCACGCCTACAAAAATGCAAGAATCTACAAGCTAAGAACCAAAGTCTGGCATGATTCCCATGTGTGATCAAAGGACGTCAAGGAAGGTGATAAAGTCTTATTGTTTAAATCTTCCATTCATCTTTTTCCAAGAAAATTGCAAACTGAGTGGTTTGGACCGTCCATAGTAGCAAAGATATACCCATCTGGGATGATGGAGCTATATGATAAAGAAGATCCAATGAAAGTTTTTCCAGTCAACGGACATCGGGTCAAAAGGTTCTATGAAGATGAAGCCTTTATGAGGAGATTCAAGATACCCCTGGAGGATGTTGAAGCTGCACTTACCAAAGAAACACAATAGGATTCAAAGATGTCGAGCTGACGAAGGGAACCACAAAACTCCTCGGGAGGCAGCCTGAGCTTTTACTTTCCTAGAATAGGATGTTATTACCTTTTCTTGCAAAGAACATTACGAATAATCTCATTGTAATAAGGCCTGAGTCTGTGCCAGTGCCATGAGTGCAAACTCTGTTTCATGGGTCATCGACTTAGTTTTATTAGAATTGGTGAGTAATACTATCTAAGGCCAAAGTTTACCCTAGGCCTATGATGTTTTACCCATCAAGTGCCTTATGATCTTTAGTTTTTCTACCCTTGTTTTTGTTTTTCCTTTAATCCCTTTGCTGGCATACCGGGTACACATCATACTTTTCCTTTGCCTTTGCTCAGCATGACAAGTTTTGTGATACCCGTGTCGCCCAACCCACGTTGATGAGTATCGGGTGACCCCTTGGCTTTATTTTTGCACGATTTTTGCAGAGGAGTGTCGGGCAATAGTTGTGACGCGCAATAAGCAGCCCGAGCTTCCGTATCGCTCAGGCCGTATCGGCTTGCATGCCCCGTTCTTGTAAGGTTTAGTTAGGTTTCCCGACACACGTGTCGGGTAAGCCTGTCGCGCAATGCATCACGCGCAGCGCGACGCGAGTGTCACACAGATCCTTGTTGCGAAAGAAGTGCACCAGGGAACGCATATCGATTGACATGTCATTGCCACCTAATATGTGTGTCGTGTGATGTAAAGCCTTCTCAAAATCTTCACGACGTGATAGATTAGACAGATTTTACGGTGCTCTAGAAGATAATTTTCATGCATGCACAACACGTGTCCTGGTTTTTACCCGTTTTTCCCCGCTCACAGACGACTATATATAGTAACTCGAGTTTAACCATGTCGGGCTACCGAATTGCCTACTTTCTGCTCCTGTATCGCACATTCTCTTCACCTTTCAAAGATCCCATGCCAGCCTTTGTGTATCGACCTTCATGTAACATTCCATCTCTACTTGCCCGATATAAGTAAAACTCGTGGCGCCCTACTTATCGCATGACTTTGTGTCACGCAATGCGTATCGGCCAAACCTTATCGCGCGACTTTATCACTATCTGGCCCATGTCGGGCAGACTCTTTTTAATGCATACCAAGTTTCCTTTTATCGCACGATAGGTGTGTCGGCCTTCCTACCGTTCTATTTTACATCGCCTTTCACTTGTGCCGCGCGACACCTGTGTCGTGCAACACGATGGCAAACGCGTCGATATCGGGTAAAGACGTCGAGCTCGCGATGATGACTGTATCGTTTAGTTTGTTTTTGCAACGTTTTAATCTATGTCGGGTGACATGAGTATCGCCTGTTGCGCTCCCGCCAATGGTGTTACACACTACTCAATTGGAGTTTTGAATAGATGTAACCACGCGGACGGAAGCACACAGGTGGATTCACTTTTGATATTTATTAAACCTAACTCAACACCTACGCACACTAAAACAACTACACCCACAAGTGCACGGGGTCGTGTCATAATATAGGAAGGTGGCAAGTATAGGGTCGATCCACAGGGAGAAGAGGGGGCACTAGAGCTAGGTTTAGTTTCGCTAGGTTCCTACTGCGGAGACTAGGGTTAAGGGTTTAAAGGTTGTTTTGATTGTTAAACTATTATGAACAAATGAGCAATTAAAGACAGGAACGAAAACTAAATTAACCTTAGACTAGATTAAAGCTAAAGAAGCAAGAAAGGATTAAGCTAGGTATGGAAAGGAAAATTACACTAAGGCAAGCAAGAGAGAAGTAAAAGAAAAATTAAAGAGCTAAACTAACATGAACAAGGCAAGAACAAAGCAAGAAGATAACTAAGCAAGGAACGAACTAACTAAGCTAAGCAAGCACAAAACTAGGATTTTAAGCAATAAAGAGAGGTTTGGGCTATTTAGGAGTATGAACTTATCACTTAAGTTGGGGGTGACATAAGAACATTATGATTCCATTTAGATTATCCAAACCAAACAACAAGTTAGAGTCTAATGAATTAACATAAGCTACTAACTGGCCATGGATATGCAAGGTTGTGTATAGGGGAACTAGTCCCTAACACCTCCTACTGCCCTTACGAGGCTCAATTGGGTTAGGGATTAGGTTCAATTCAATTAGAGTCTAATCAAGTCTAGGTTTCTAGATTAGGCATTCCTAGGGCAATTAGGGGCCGAGGGTAGTAATGGGGAGGTGAAATTAGGGTTTTGGACCCCAATTCCCCCATATTCTAGCCTTGAGAAGGCTCCACGCTAATTGCACTAGAATTATCTAATCTAGCTACTTAGATCTCTCACTTAGGTTTAGGGGGATTGATTAGGATGTAAGAAGATGGGAGGCAACCTAGGGATCCAAGAATTGGACCTAGGGGCAAATCCCAAAATTCACACATATAAGCAATTTGCCTAAATTCCTAGGTGATTTCACATACAAACCAACAAGCAATTCATGGAGAATGCGATGCAAATAGAATATAATCATTAACAATTGGAATTATAAAGTTTACATGTCATTTTCCCCCAACATGGTATCAAAGTAACATAATTTCTCCCAAATAGCCCACCCAAGGGGCCTAGCTACTCATAACAATGGAAAATACAAAAAGAAAGGAAGAAGAATGAGTAGAGGACTGAAAAGCCAGGATGAGCTCGGTGAAGACTCCTCCTTCTCCACCTCCTAGCAGCTGTAGCTCGAGCTCCCTCCTCTAAGGTAGGTGAATGGCATGGATGTATGGTGGAAATGGAAGGAAAGTAGGGTTTTGATGGTGGAAATGGTGAAATGGAGGTGGAATGAGGTGGGTGGAAGATGAAATGGGGCGGCTAGAGTGGCTGTAGGGTAGCTCACCTCATGCCCCAACCGCCACCTAGGTATATATAGGTGTGGGGGGAAGCACTAGTGACGTGTATTTTACTACGCGCTAAAAACGCAAGTATACGCGTCGAGTAGTACAGGCCTCTGTGAGGCCCGAGTTGAACACAGGGATACTCAGAATTGTTGGAGACTCCTACTAACTATTTGCGATCAGCTAAGCCGAATAACAAATTGGGGTTTGTTGTCAAAATTAAAATAAAATAAAAATAAAACAAAGCAAACAATCGATTAAAGGTTAATTTAATCAATTCAAAAAGTATCTTTAGGATTGCGGTTTCACCGCGGGTATTCATTGTATTAGATTTTATATAATGCCTCAATCTTCTCTCTCTATCCGGGTAGTGGCCTGAAAACATAATTGCCCACTGTCGTGGTGCAATTCACTACTTAGGTTTAGGTCGGTTCCACCGTCGTAGTAACCTATTCCCTAAACTAAGTGCATTACGAACGATCTCTCAGTTTCCACCATTAATTTTACACCACCTTTGTCAAGGGATTTATCGATTAATGTAGGTTTCGTCTCTTTTCAACCGTTAATCCTTCTGTCGAAGTGATTAAGGGCATTAGGTTATTATTATGGTGATCAAGCATAACAATATATGGAGAAAACGAAACTATACCACAGATTTAAGAGAGAAAATATGAATTACTATTATAAAACTATCATACAATGAATTCCCGGGCTACTCCCGGTCCTAAAGATGGAGGGGATTAGCCCCGCATGTTCATCTCACACAAGTACATGGTAGAAATAGGGGAAATCATATGAAAAACGTGAATTGAATGGGAAAACCCCTGAACGGAGAAGAACTGGTTGATCCTTTGCATAGAACACGTGCTTTCCCGCCTCTCGGTGGTGAAATCCATCTTCGGCAGTGTCCAGATTGACTGGTATGAACTTCTGGCCTCCGTTCTCCTTTCTCTCACTCCTCGGCACTTGTGCAATGGAAAATGAGATGATTTTCTCGTCTGGGCGGCTGTCATTAGGTATAAGTCCCTAATTAGGTCGTTAATTAACTCCAGCCGTCCGATTAAGATCAATCTGAATCCAACGCATATCTGACGGTGTCGATACCATCGACGCGGGTCGATGGTATCGACCCAGTGTAGTAGTGACAACCCTTCTTTCTTTTCGTCCGAGTGCCTGAAGCAATCTCGATTCCATCGACTCGGGTCGATGGTATCGACTACCCTGTAGCGACGGTTTTGTCGTTTTGTATCGCTGTAGCCTCCATTCGTCGATGGTATCGACTTGGGGTCGATACTATCAACAGCTTCCTCGCCAGCAACCTGAAGGTCTCTCAATACCATCGACTTGAGCGTCGATGGTATCGACTCTTTGCTGCTCCTTTCGGCTGGCAACCTGTGGCCTTGTCGATGGTATCGACTTCCGTCGATGGTATCGACGGAAGCAAATACTTGTTTTTCCTGAAATTCAAAGACAAGATCAAATAAATCCACACAAATAATAATAATGTGATAATGAATGCTCAAAATGATGAAACTAAGGGGATTTGACATAAAATGATGGCAAAGACCAAAATGGATGAATTATGCAACATTAACCATAAAAATGACTAATAAAGGCATAAAACCCATATCAAAAAGGTCTATAAATGCGACTCAAAATCATCGCATCAAACTCCCCTAAGCTTGAACATTTCTCGCCCTCGAGCAACTAATCCTTAGAATAGAATTGCAAATGTCAACTGAAAAACAACACACCAACCCAACATCCCATATGACTCCCACTGAACATTTTCAAACCGGCCTTTTCTAACCACAGAACGGTAATTACCCTAAAGGTGACAGTAATCATCAATAAAAGAAATTAACCTCAAAACCGATGAACACTATCACATAAGGCAGTTAACATAATAAAATTCGCCGGTTCAACATTGGTGCATCTTGTGATCGCCTATACTATGTTGCTCGCCCTAACTACCATCTACATGGAAGCAGTTCTCCTGATATTCATTAGTGAGGAGAAATTCACGGTGGCCTACCAATCTGAGCAACGGGTGGATGAAAATGGGTGGCTCATGGAAGAAAGTGGAAGTATTGTACAGTTTCAACATGCATAATACAAAAATGTCTTATGTGATGCAAATGCACATTAGAAATGCCCTAATGCCTAAAATTGGGTGGAATGATGCATGCACTAACCATCCACCTCAAAATGAGATGGATATCTAGTCAAACTACATCATGTACTCAATTATCCTGAAATGCAAGTGATATCATGTTCCTTTCTCTTTCTTATTTCACTTTCTTCTAAATTCTTTTTCTTTTCTTTTTTTTCTATTTCTGATTTTCAGCTTTTTTTTTCTCATCCCGCATATCTATAATTGCTTAAAGATAATTTTATGGGGCTATTTTTCTTCATACTCATAAATTTTTGCACTATTTAGAAGGTATGGAACAGTTTAATTCACCATTAGGGAAAAATTGAGATACATGATGTACTTTATGCATGAAAATCATGAATGCAACTACATGGCATGTACCTAAAGGTAATGTGCATGAATCATTGTATTTTTTTCTTCTTTTTATGCAAAAGTATGGAAAATACCAATGCAAGTCCTATCTAAATGCTATGCACACAAAAAGAAATTAAAACTGCACTTTACTTCCAATTCTTAGGTGGATTATGGAAAAATGAAGTGGAACGATCACAAGACTAGATGACTGAACCTTAGAAAGATATCATTTGTCCCTCCTTACTGACCTGTGTAGTAGTTTAGAGGGTTCTCTCTCTTACATCCAATTAAAGTCTCATTACCATTTGGTTAGGTTAGGCTCAAACAACCAGTACTGTCCACTTTCATGAATCATTAGGAGTACAGGTATGAAATGTTGTTTTAAAGTTGACATAATCAATCATTTTCGTAGGATGTGTTCCCCAAGGTCAAACAAAACAAGCTATCCAAACACACAAAAATTTTTAAATTTCCCTTAAATTTCCCATGCACTAACAACAAGATGACACACTTTTACGACATCCACAATTACACTAGATAGCACGTGGATCCTACAAAAACTAAAGATGCAAGAAACAATTAACAATGCTAAAAACTAAAAATAATAAAAGATAGAGTTGTTCCAACTACCCCCCTAAGCTTGAATTCGACTATGGCCTCATAGTCAAAAACAAACTTAAAGATTGGAACAGAGATACCCGATCACTCTTGTGGAGGTGGAGGCGGCTGCGAAGAGGTGGGGTCCCAAGACGGGAACTGCCCTTGGAAGTTCGGCTCATACTGGGGTATTGGTGGAGGCTGTGGATACCCACCAAAATAGCCCTGACTCCAGTAGTGGTCGTAGAATGGCTGCTGCTGCTGCTCCATCCTATGCAACCGATCATGGATGTTCTCTTGATTGGCGAAAAGAAGGCGCTCATTCTCGAAGATCGCCTGCTGGTTGACAAAAAGTTGGTTGGTGGTGTCTTGAATACCGGCAAATGCAGCGGTGTGGCTGTGTTGGGTCTGCTGAATATCTTGGAGCATGTTGTACATGCCCTGCATAGAATAAACATCCTCGCTCTGCTGCGAGGGCTGCGGTGGTGGAGGAGAAGGCCGTGATGATGATGATGATGCACCTGGATGCATCCGAGGACGCTTCCGGGGTGCTACTCGTGCTCGAAGAGGTGTGAATGCCTCTTCTGCCTCCTCTACCTCATCGTCCTGTCCGTCGTCGCCGCCGTCATTGCCGCCTTCTTCGTCATCGGAGTCGATGGCTATGATCGGCCATCTGAAGTGTTGTGCGCCCTCGATGTTGAAGACGGGATCTGGCAGCGCGCACTCCTGGTAAGCGTGGTTGACGTGGCAGTGCGCGTACGCCAACCCATCCCGCAGAAGAATAAGGTTAGAATGGTGCAGATGTTGCACGTTCACCTTACTCCTCGTGGAAAGTGGAGTCATGGTGGAGAAGTTGAGCCCGAGGTAGTGTGCCAGCTTGGTGATGAGCCCGCCGAAATGAATCGGGGCCTTCCTCGTACTCCTCTTTACCGCCAGAACTCGCTGTAGGAAAAACACACCCTAGTTGCATTCTTGTCGCTTCAGGAGCATGTAGAGAAAGAAAAGGTCGGTCTCCTGAAATTTTCTCAATGCCAGATCGCTACGAGCAAAGAATGTGAAACTCAACATCCGGTGTAGGACCCGGACGAATGGATGCTCGAAATCCGCTACCGCAGCATTGTGGTAGCTCACTGTCTTACCCGCCGGCACTGTCACTAGCTCGGCGAAGATTTTGTCATAGTCTGTGCGGGAATCCGGGCGCCAGTGATCGTGTTGAGAGTGGTTCCAGTTGAAGATGTCATTGAACTACTCAAGCGTGATGTTGTAGTCAATGTTGAACAACCAGAAAGACACCCGGCCCTTGATCCACTCACGATCAGAAGCAACTACGTCGTTGGCCATGACGCAGACGTCAAGGGACGCCATGAATTCCGCCACCAACTCTTTGTAGGTGGGCCATTCGCCGAAGAATGGTTGACCATCCGCATGGTACTCCAACTCGTCTTCCATTCTGCCGGTGTGGTGTGCTTGCCCTTTCAGAACATAGGCCAAGTTGGCCTCGAATCCAAGCTCGCGGATCATCTCCCAGTCCACATACCGGGTAGGCTCAATCTTCCGCTTCAAGATCTCTTCATAGATCTTCTTCACCTCCGTGGATGGGTGAACCAGGCGTGGACGTGATACTGACGCAGGAGGAGGTGGCACGAACTCCATGATATCCATAGGATTCGCGCGAGAGGATGATGCTCCGACGACGTGCACCAATGTTGCGAGAGAAACGGGATTAGAAGAAGAGCTCGGGGAAGATGGAGAATTGACTCTCCGCTCGGTGAAGATCTTCGCTCGGTGTTGCTTCTCTTCGATCTTGGATGGCTCGGGGGAGTGCTCGGCGCAAAGGAGGAAGATCACTCTGAAGGTGTGACGTCAAATGACGTAATGACTCTCCTTATATAGACTTGGCCGGCGCCATTGTTGACCCGTCGATACCATCGACGCGGGTCGATGGTATCGACACGTCTCGATGCTATCCGCCCCCTCACGAGTATCGATGGCTGACGATTGCTTGATCTTGAAACCCGGATTGCTGACGTGTCGATACCATCGACATAGGTCGATAGTATCGACGCAGCACCCGGATCGATGACGTGGACGCCGCGATCGCCGTCGATTTCTTTACACGGATCGATGACATGGATGGTCGATACCATCGACAGGTGTCGATAGTATCGACTTGGCTTCATTGAGACACCGCCACTTTGCACTTCAACCTGTAACCATGTTGATACCATCGACGAGGCCGTCGATGGTATCGAGTTGACTGAGACAAATCAGTCTGAACTTCTCCAGAGATCTCGATGGTATCAACGACCATATCGATACTATCGACTTTGCTTGGCGACCTGCCTATAGGTGTGTCGATACCATCGACTTGGCCGTCGATGGTATCGACTCAGAATGAAATCTGCAGTCGTCAACCTGAACCCTTGTCGATACCATCGACCTGTGTGTCGATGGTATCGACTCTGCCTCAGCCTGCACAATGAACAAACGGATCAAGGTATCTTCTTTACACTAAAAATTGAATGAAATTAAAGCAACCTATGATTGTAAGTAATCTATCCTAGTGTACCGATGGTTGGGTTGCCTCCCAACAAGCGCCCTTATTTAACGTCTTAGGCTAGACGGCTTCCGGGCATCTCATTCATCTGAAAGTGCAATGAGTTTAACCTCATTCACCTTTCTCTTGTAATTCTCACCAAAATAGAGCTTCAGCCTCTATCCATTTACCAAGAACGTGGTATCACCATCACGCACTAGAATCGCACCGTGTGGTTTGATGTCTTCCACCACGAACGGTCCACTCCACTGGGATTTTAGCTTCCCGGGATGCAACTTGAGTCGGGAGTTGAACAACAAAACACTGGTTCCTTCTTGAACGTACGCAACTCGATGTGGCGATCATGGATCAGTTTTGTGCGCTCCTTGTATATCCGGGCATTCTCATATGCCGTCATCTGTAACTCATCCAACTCATTCAACTCAAACATTCTCTTTCTCCCAGCTTCATCATAACTCAAATTTAGCCTTCTAAGCGCCCAATGGGCCTTGTGCTCCAACTCCACCGGTAGGTGACAAGCCCGGCCATACGCCAACCTAAAAGGCGTAGTGCCTATAGGTGTTTTGTAAGCCATTCTGTACGCCCACAGTGCATCCGGTAGTAGGGCACTCCAGTTCTTCCTGGTGGATGCCACCGTTCGCTCTAGAATCTTCTTGATTTCACGGTTTGAGACCTCCACTTGGCCTTGAGTCTGCGGATGATATGGGGTGCCAATGTTGTGCTTGACCCCATATTTCTTCAATAATGTCGAGAACTTCTGATTCCTAAAGTGTGTACCCCCATCGCTTATTATCATTCGGGATATCCCAGACCTGTAGAAAATATTCTCCTTCACAAACCTGCACACTACATTAGAATCATTAGTCCTTGTGGGGATTGCTTCCACCCACTTCGACACATAATCAACGGCTAACAAGATATATAAATTGGAGCTTGAGGACACAAAGGGTCCCATGAAGTCTATGCCCCACAAATCAAATACCTCAACTTCCTGAAATACATTCAGGGGCATCTCCTGTCGCTTCGATATATTACCTGCTCACTGACAAGGATCACATTGCCTCACAAAATCGTAGGCATCCCGAAACAAAGTTGGCCAATAAAGGCCGCTTTCCAACACCTTAGTTGTTGTTCGCGAGCTGGCATGGTGTCCTCCCGTAGGTGATGCATGGCAATGATGGAGAACACTCTCGTACTCCACTTCAGGCACACACCTGCATAAGATACCGTCCCTACATTGCTTCAAAAGAATTGGATCATCCCAAAAATAGTATCTTAAAGAATGAAAGAATCTCTTCTTTTCCTGATATGACCAATCTTTCGGGATGATCCCGCAGGCCAAATAATTCACAATTTTAGCGAACCACGGCTCTTTAGAATTAATTTTCAAAAGTTGTTCATCGGGAAACGTCTCGGTTATGGGTATATGCAAATCTTTTTCATCCACCCTATCTAACCTAGACAAATGATCAGCCACTACATTCTCAATTCCAGACGTATCCTTGATTTCAATGTCAAATTCCTGTAAGAGCAAAATCCACCTAATGAGTCTAGGCTTTGCGTCTTTTTTCTCTATCAAGTATTTTATTGCCGCGTGGTCAGTCCATACAACTACTTTAGATCCAACTAAATACTGTCGGAATTTTTCGAAAGCAAACACGACGGCAAGTAATTCTTTTTCAGTAGTTGTATAATTCAATTGAGCATCATTCAGAGTTTTGGAAGCATAGAAAATCACAGCGGGCTTATTATCTACCCGTTGCCCCAATACGGCTCCTACCGCAAAATCCGAAGCGTCACACATCAATTCGAAAGGTTTTGTCCAATCCGGTGTTTGAACAACCGGAGCAAAAATCAATTTTTCTTTCAAAACATCGAATGCATGTAAACACTTATCATTGAAATCGAAAACCGCATCTTTCTCCAAAAGCTCGGATAAAGGTTTTGCAATTTTAGAAAAATCCTTTATGAATAGCCGATAAAACCCGGCGTGTCCCAGAAAACTTCTCACCCCTTTTACAGAATTTGGTGGGGGCAACTTGGAAATGACCTCAATTTTCACCGGGTCTACCTCAAGACCTTTGCTAGACACCTTGTGTCCTAGCACTATTCCCTCTGTCACCATCATGTGACATTTCTCCCAGTTAAGGACCAAGTGTGTGTCCTCACAGCGCTGCAACACTTTGTCTAGGTTATAGAGACATTCATCAAAAGATGCACCATAAACCGAGAAGTCATCCATAAAAACCTCAAGACAGCGCTCTACCATGTCAGAAAATATGGCGAGCATACAGCGTTGAAACGTCGCTGGTGCATTACATAAACCAAACGGCATTCGACGGTAAGCAAAAGTCCCATAGGGACAAGTGAACGTAGATTTCTCTTGATTTAAAGGATCAATCGAGATTTGGTTATACCCCGAGTACCCGTCTAGAAAACAAAAGTGCGACCGACCGGCAAGACGTTCTAAAATTTGATCAATAAACGGTAAAGGAAAATGATCCTTAAGTGTGGCTGCATTCAGACGACGGTAGTCAATACAAACTCGCCACCCGGTTACCAATCGGGTGGTGACAGGTTCATTCAACAAATTTTTAGTGACAATAATTCCCCCCTTCTTAGGGACTACCTGTGTGGGACTCACCCACGTCGAGTCTGATATGGCATAGATAATCCCTGTAGCAAGAAATTTGATGACCTCCTTCTTCACAACATCCATCATGCTCGGATTTAAACGTCTTTGAGGCTGAATAACAGGCTTGGCTCCCTCCTCGAGCCGAATCTTGTGCTGACATAGAGTAGGGGAAATCCCCTTGATGTCTGCAATGGACTACCCAAAAGCTCCTCGGTGGTTCTTCAGCACTATCAGCAATTGCTCCTCCTCTTCCACACTCAAATAAGCAGAAACGATCACTGGTAACTTGTCTTTCTCAGTTAGAAAGACATACTTGAGATGCGGGGGCAGCGACTTTAATTCCAAATCCGGCGGGCTGATAAGAGATGATTGCAGCAGTGGGGGAAGTGCACCTAAATCTTCATAGTGCCTCGCATAGAAGCATGGAAGCATCTGAAGCATTTTAGCGCATTCCTTGAGTGATTTACTCTGCATCCAATCATATGTAATATTCAACAAACAGGCCTCCAGCGGTAATTCCGGATATGCATCAACAACAGAAATAGCAATCGCATCATCCTCCCAAGAAGGCGGAATGTCCTCATTCTCATCATTCGGAAATCCCACAGCTTTACACAAAGAAACTACCTTAGTCTGCTCCATGATATCCACAGCTAAGGTTCCATTATCCACCTTGCTCATCACATGAGCCATGTCCAGAAATGGTTTTCCAAGGCAAAGTGAGATATTGCGATCCATATGTTTCACCATATTACATTGTTCTTTTGCTTTAAATGACGCAGTGCTAGACGGCATGACCATCTCAAAGCAGTCATCTACTATGCCTAAGGTCAAGCGACCTCTCCCCATCTCTAAGATCATGTCGGTTGTAGCTTGGAAGGGACGTCTAAGTAACAGCTCATTGCCATGCTCATCCTGCATCTCCATAACCACAAAATCAGCCAGAAAGACAAATCGATCCACCTTTACCAAGATATCTTCACAGATTCCATAAGGCTTCACCACAGAGTTGTCGGCCAATTGAATAGTCATATTGCTCGGCCGTGACTCCTTCAGTCCCAACTTTTGAAATGTCGAAAGGGGCATCAAATTGATGCTTGCCCCTGAATCACACAATGCTTCTCCAAATTTAAACTTCCCGATATAGCAAGAAATGTTGAAACACCCTGGATCCTGTCTCTTTGGCGGTAGAGTGCCCATAATGAAGGCACTCACTTGCTCCTTTAGCACAACGACCTCAGTATCTGGTATTTTCCTCTTCTTGGTAATGACATCTTTTAGAAACTTCCTGTATGAAGGGATTTGCTCAATGGCTTCCAATAACGGAATATTGATTGAAAGCTTCTTAAAGCTGTCCAAGAATTTCTTGAACTATGCATCTACCTTCCTTGCCTTCACACTATTCGGATAAGGGACCGGAACAGCTTGTGCCCTTTGATGAGGTGGCACATAAGGCGTCTTTTTCTGCGGTTCCTCCTCAGCAACCTGTTCTTCAGTACCATCCACAGCTATGTCTTCAACTTGCCCTGTGACTGGTGTGGGCTGCTCCGTAGTGGTTTCACCTTCAACTTTATCTTGCGGTGTGCTTGTTTCATCCGTTCTTGGATTCAACACTTTCTTGCCATTTCTCAACAGAATAGCCTTAGCTTGCTGGTTTCCCCCGAGAACATTGGTGTTCCCCGGAAAACCCGGATGTGCTGGTTTCTTCAAACTAGCTATTTCAGCTGCCATCTGTGCCATGGATGTCTCTATGGTCCTCATTTGAGCCCCATGGCTCTGCAATGTCTGCCCAAATTGATTCATGTATTCTCCTTGTTGCTTGATTTGCTGCCCGAATGTATTCATTAACTCTTGATTTTGCTTGATGACCTGATTGAGCAACTCCGTGCTCTTGTCCTCTGCAGCTGGCGCGGGCTTGGCTTCCGGATCCTATAGAAAATTGTTCGGATCCTTCCATGAGAACTTTTTGTCCTTTCTCCATGAGTAGTCATTGTTCCTGTACCCTTATTGTTGTCTCATGTACTTGACTTGAGCCTCATCCTCTGACTCATTATCTTCCTTTTGCAGTAGCTTCTTTGTGAGAAGATCCATCTTCTCATTCAGCTCTCTCATTGCCTTAGATTCACTAGCGACTCGTGCTTGCTCAACTGGGCCTCTCTCTCTTTCTCCCCAGGACTGCTTTCTCGCCATGTTCTTGAGTATTTCCCAGCATCTAGTGTCAGTATTGTTCAGAAAAAATCCCGACCCGGCTGAATCCAGATTACTCCTATCATGCTCGGAGAGAGCAAAATAGAAGATTTTCACCTGCGTCTCTATGTCCATCCCGTGATGCGGACATCTCCTCAACATAACCTGAAATCGCTCCCAGGTCTCAGAATATGTTTCACCAGTCTGTTGGGTGAAATTTTGAATCTTCTGGATCATGTCGTTAGTCTTCTCAGGAGGGAAGAACCTCTCAAAGAAGACTTCCACCATATGGTTCCAAGACTCAACGAACTCATCGTCTAGATTATGTAGCCACTCTCTTACTGCTCCCGCCAAGGAACTTGGGAACAACTTGAGGTACAATGCATCTTGTGGAAACCTGTCTATTTTTACCATGTCGCAGTTTTCAACGAACTGGCTGATGTGTGCAACAGAATCCTCATTCTTCAGCCCATGAAACGCATTTGATTTCACCAAATTAATCAACGTTGGATCGATCTTATATGTCGGTATGTTGATCGCCTGCTTCTTTATAGGCCCCTTTGAAGCTGATGAGGAAGAAGCTTTGATCTTCTCCCATATGGTCTGTGGCTCGGCCATGTCTTTTGGTTCAGATTCAGAATCTATATCTTCTTGGTGCTCTTGCTCGTAGTACTCCTCGTCCTCAGGTCCCGGAGGTGGAACCTCAAGTGTGCGATTGTCGTAGTCCGTACTACGTGTCTGCACCATGCAACGTACCTGAAATTAGAAAATTCGAGTTCAGTACTATGCTTAGACGAGTATAAACAATTATAGAGAAATTTAGAAATATTTGAAGTTGTTTCAAAATAATAAAAAAATGTGGCCTAGAGTGGCCGCTCGTAGCACTCGAAATGCCAACAATTCGCCGTATCCCCGGCAACGGCGCCAAAAACTTGACGTGTATTTTACTACGCGCTAAAAATGCAAGTATACGCGTCGAGTAGTACAGGCCTCTGTGAGGCCCGAGTCGAACACAGGGATAGTCAGAATTGTTGGAGACTCCTACTAACTATTTGCGATCAGCTAAGCCGAATAACAAATTGGGGTTTGTTGTCAAAATTAAAAGAAAATAAAAAATAAAACAAAGCAAACAATCGATTAAAGGTTAATTTAATCAATTCAAAAAGGTATCTTTAGGATTGCGGTTTCACTGGGGGTATTCATTGTATTAGATTTTATATAATGCCTCAATCTTGTCTCTCTATCCGGGTAGTGGCCTGAAAACAGAATTGCCCACTGTCGTGGTGCAATTCACTACTTAGGTTTAGGTCGGTTCCACCGTCGTAGTAACCTATTCCCTAAACTAAGTGCATTACAAACGATCTCTCAGTTTCCACCATTAATTTTACACCACCTTTGTCAAGGGATTTATCGATTAATGTAGGTTTCATCTCTTTTCAACCGTTAATCCTTCTGTCGAAGTGATTAAGGGCATTAGGTTATTATTATAGTGATCAAGCATAACAATATATGGAGAAAATGAAACTATACCACTGATTTAAGAGAGAAAATATGAATTACTATTATAAAACTATCATACAATGAATTCCTAGGCTACTCCCGATCCTAAAGATGGAGGGGATTAGCCCCGCATGTTCATCTCACACAAGTACATGGTAGAAATAGGGGAAATCATATGAAAAACATGAATTGAATGGGAAAACCCCTGAACGGAGACGAACTGGTTGATCCTTTGCTTAGAACACATGCTTTCCCGCCTCTCGGTGGTGAAATCCGTCTTCGGCAGCGTCCGGATCGACTGGTATGAACTTCTGGCCTCTGTTCTCCTTTCTCTCGCTCCTCGGCACTTGTGCAATGGCAAATGAGATGATTTTCTCGTCTGGGCGGCCGTCATTAGGTATAAGTCCCTAATTAGGTCGTTAATTAACTCCAGCTGTCCGATTAAGATCAATCTGAATCCAACGCATATCTGACGGTGTCGATACCATCGACGCGGGTCAATGGTATCGACCCAGTGTAGTAGCGATAGCCCTTCTTTCTTTTCGTCCGAGTGCCTGAAGCAATCTCGATACCATCGACTCGGGTCGATGGTATCGACTACCCTGTAGCGACAGTTTTGTCATTTTGTGTCGTTGTAGCCTCCATTCGTCGATGGTATCAACTTGGGGTCGATACTATCGACAGCTTCCTCGCCAGCAACCTGAAGGTCTCTCGATACCATCGACTTGAGCGTCGATGGTATCGACTCTTTGCTGCTCCTTTCAGCTGGCAACCTGTGGCCTTGTCGATGGTATCGACTTCCGTCGATGGTATCGACGGAAGCAAATACTTGTTTTTCCTGAAATTCAAAGACAAGATCAAATAAATCCACACAAATAATAATAATGTGATAATGAATGCTCAAAATGATGAAACTAAGGGGATTTGACATAAAATGATGGCAAAGACCAAAATGGATGAATTATGCAACATTAACCATAAAAATGACTAATAAAGGCATAAAACCCATATCAAAAAGGTCTATAAATGCGACTCAAAATCATCGCATCAACTAGGTCAAGTAGGGGCAAAATAGGTAAAGCAGTGAAAATGGGTAGGTTTTGTGAGTAGCATGGCCGTGGTGGGTAGAGGCGAGCACAACCGTGGTGGATGGGAACGACCGTGTTAAATAAAATGATCAAAAGTCAGGTTGGTGGTTAGTTTTGGGGTGAAACTGGCACGGTCATGGTGGTCACCACGGCCGTGGCGGTCTGAGGTAGCATGACCGTGCTGGGTGGCACGACCGTGGTGGGATAGGAAATGGTGGCCGTGGTGCTGCGACACGACCGTTCTGCTTCTGTGTAGCATGACCATGCTGTGCAGCACGACCGTGGTGGTTGTCTCTGGAATGACCATTCTTGGCTGCATGGCCGTGGTGCTTTCTATTTGACTTGGGGTTGAACCTGTTGATTTATAAGTGATCTAGCACGGCCGTTCTGTGGTACCACGGCTGTTGGGTCCTTGATCAACACTTTGACTCTATTCTTTGGATTTTCTTAGACATCTTTACTTTAATGGGTCTTTGGCCACTAGGGGTAGGTTGAGGCAGCATCAAACTTCAATTTGAGCCTCTCCAAGGCTAGAGAAACCCTAGGATCACTCCTTCTCTCTCTCTCTTCCATCAAGAGTGGTCCAAATGCCTAAAAACATGCAAATAATGTCCATAAGTGCATTTTATACAAATAAGCATATTTGGAGGAAAAGCATGTCATCTAACAGGTATAGATGTGATTGAAGAGCAATATAACACAAGATTAATCCCTAAAATAGGGTTGAATCAGCACCCCAAACTTGAAACATACTTGTCCTCAAGTATACTCTAACTCAATCTCTCTACAAATTTTCCACCAACAAGAAATGACAAATGCAATATAAAAGATGATTATTGCTGAATGGGATCAAACATGACTGAGTACATGCATTTCACCTCTCTCCTCTCCTACTTTCACAATCTAATCATGAAAAGAGAACATAGTATATGAACTTCAAATATAGTGCATAGAATACACAAGTTATCCATATTTCTTCCATAAAGTTTTGGGTAAACCATTTCATGATGGTGTTAATCAAGGATGACTAGGAGTATTGTTTCACATTCATGCATTCAATCTTATGTTTCAAATCACACCAAATGACCCACGTGGCTGCGGAAAAGGGAAAAATGAGTTAGGTTTGATGTTTCCTAGCTCAATAGGTATGAAAGTGGAAGAAAGGGTTGCGGTAAGATTTTGGAGTGTTTTTACACACTCATCTTTTCTTTATTTGAATGCTCTTAAACAAGAGCATCCTTTTATTTTATTTTATCTTTTCTTTTTCTTTTCTTTTTCCTTGCCCTTGGTGTAGATAGGGCATATGGTGGATAGAGTGAAGCGAGGAGATAAAGATATGGCCACCCCAAACTTTTGGAGGTGGCCAAGGCTGATTATGTGCACTAGGGCATCTTTTTATGAGGCAGAGGGGTATGAAGATGGTGGAAGAATAGTCAGATCAAAGAGGGGTCATTGGTATGATTCTCCACATAAGACATCCTGCATGAAAATTAATCCAATACTTCATCCTAGATATCACACCACATGAATGAACAAGATGAAATTGATATATCAATCAAGTGATTCCACAAACACTAAGCGTTCAACGCTTGTTCAACTCATAATTAAACCAAATCAATCACAATCATAAGAGAGGTGATGCACATGTAAAAAGTCAAACATTGATACCATTTAGCAATAAAGCATGACATTTCACTTGCATTTGTCAAAGGCTGTCATTTTACCCAAATAGTAGAGATTGGGTCAAAACACACTTTTTAGGCAAGAAATCTCAAATTTGGGCAAAATTCACCAAACGGTGCCAAGTTGCCGCCAATCACATCTAAACCTATATTATTGAAGTTAAAGCAATAAACAAGCACATCCTAGCTAAAACATGCAAAAATTACCAAAAATCTACATGATATGGAATGCATGGAAAAAATGCATTTTTTTTAAATTACGCAAAAATGCAAGAAAGTAAAATGCATGGCATGCAGGTATGAAAAGTAGTAAACTCTAAACTAGAAAGCAAGACAAGAAAATAGGACAAAAACAACAAACAAAAAGTAAACAGTAGGTGAGATGCAAAAAGAGTGAAAATGAAAACAAGGGCATACCGCCCTACCACCCCAAACTTTTGAACCATACTGTCCTGAGCATGACAATAAAGTCTAGGATGATAGGGTAGATGATCATTGTGGTGGTGGTGGGGGTGCTCCTCCCTATCTGTAATAGGCACCCCAGTAGTCTGACTGTGGAGGCAGATAGCTGTCCTGAAAAGCTGATAAAGAACTCCACTAGTCTTCACCCCACTGTGGGCTCCTCTGGGCCTGGGCATTCTAAAACTGGTAAAGATGGTTGACCTGGTAATGCATCTGTTGATGGTCCAACCACATGGAATCCTGCATCCACTGAATGCCCTCCTATGCCCGTAGTATTATGTCCTGTGTCGCCTGAATGCCCTCTAGCTATGCATGAATGGTGGCCATGTCATATGCATTCACTGAGGGTTGATGTGGCTCTGACGCCCCGATCCTCTCTTCTCTTTGCCTCACTTGTCGTTTCGCACTTTCCTCCACCGCCCCTCTTAGCTCAGCTGCCTGTGAAGGCTCTTCTAGACCCCCCTGCAAAAACCACCTCAGGGATGCTATCTCCTCTGGGGTTCTCCTCTGGGGTTCTCCTCCTCATATTTCCTCAATTTTTCCAGAAAATCCTGCGTGGGTCCATATTGTGCCATGAGGGGTGGAGTATGGTAAGGTAGCTCCAAGGTGACTCCTGGGTAAGGTGGGTTGACTTGGTAGATGATCTTCTGATCCACAACTTTAATCATGGAAGAGTGAGCCAAGTAGTGCAAGTCAACCAACTTTCCTCCATCTGCCTTTGAGTAACCTGTTGTGCCACGTCCTAAGGCAGTGGCAATCGACGTCACTATCCATCTTATTACAAAATTATTTGTGCTCTTGAATGGGATTGTCCTCATATGTTCAATAAGTAATGCCCCCAGGTTCACATGCCTCTCCTTAGTGATCCAACCAAGTACAAAAATATCTTTCTTTGTGGAGCTGACTTGGTTCTCGTACCTGCCAAAGATGGTGTTTGCTAACACCTTCTGAACATAGAGGAGGAATGGACTATGGATGGAACTCGTCTTGGATTTCCCCGCTACAAAGGTACTTTGGCCGGTGAAGCATTTCCACATTGCTGGATATGTGGAACTGGAATCATTCTTTGTCCTTCCTCCGTCTAGGAGGGCTGCCATCTCTTCACTCGGGGCAAAAATATGATTTAGTAGCTTTGAGGTTATCTTCCACCTCTTGCCCCCAATAATTACATTAATGACATTCTCGCCATCATTTGTTTCTTTCTCTAGTGTAGCAAAAAAATGTTGAATCAGCTTGATGTAAGACTCTTGTTGCAGTGTAAGGATCTCAAACAATCCCATCTTCTCCATCAGGCCCTAGAAATAGGCGTAGAAGCCCATAGCCTCCATTGTTGCTTGACATGCATAGCGAGTCGCGAATACTTTGCTTGTCAAGCACTCCGGGTGCTTCGGCTCCTTTGCCCTGCCGGTAGTGACCTCGGGCTGTAGCTGGGGGCACTACTGTGGTATCACTTGCTGCTCAACATCTGGCATATCTGCATCTTCTTCATCATCTAGCACGAGCCATCGACGTGGTCGTGGTTGCAGCTCGGGCTACGACTGTGCTGCCAAAGAAACAGACGGACATGTGGCTGAGACTGACGGTTATGCAACTGAAGTTGTAGGTCTCTCAGATGAGACAGAGGGTCGGGAAGCAGACGGCAGTGGCTGGGACGACGATGGTGTCCCTCATTGTGGCTGTGCGGAGACCTCTTCTGTGATAGGATCCACTATGGCATCCAATTCGGCCTCCGACAACCGGGGGTGGTTGTTCCTTGATTTCCTTTGGTAGGGGATGATACCCCTAGTCTTCTCCACTGCTTTCCTTGCAAACTTCTTCATTCTTGCTCGAAAATGGAGGTGAAATTAACAAATTTCGGATTTCTCCAAAGAACGGGGCTGTTGGGGTGGAATGGAGAGAAAATGGTGATTTTGTAGATGGAAATTGGTGGAATATGGAGATTAAGGTAGTGGAAATGGTAGGGGAATGATTGGGAACGGTTTGGGGGTGATTTGGTGAAGATTTGAGGGTTGTAGAGGGTAGGCGGAACGCTGCACCCGCGCTAGGGCATGGATCACGGTCGTTCTATTCTTCAAAGAAATGAACAAGTGAATAGAAAGTTTGCAAATTTTGACTTAAAGTTGCTAGAATTGGGTTGCAGCACGGCTGTGCTGCGCGGCACGACCATGGTGTCTTCAGGTACCATGGTCATGCTGCATTGCACGGCTCTACTGCCCTGGTTCTATACTTAGTTGATTTTCCCCATTTCTGATGATTTCTCTGTTGAAAGTGAGTGCACCACCACGATCGTTCCATGTCACCACGGCCGTGGTGGGCACTGTAACTGTAGTATGACACCCAAATTTTGTTCAAACATCAAAACTTTGATCTCAAGTTGATAGTCTATTGATTCTTTATCAAAATTTCATCTATTCTTCTTCATTTCACTCTATTCTCACCTGCACATCTCAAAACTGCACAAAAACTATCAAATACAAGTGTGTGCTTTCTTGGAAAATTTTAAAAATAAAGAAAAAGTATCAAAAATGTAAGGTTTGGTCAAAAATTCCCAAACCTAGGTGGGTTGCCTCCCACAAGCATTGAGTTTCTTGCCTTCAGCTAGGCTTCTTGGTGATTCTTCATTCATTCATCCATTTGGAATTCTCATGTGTCCATTCTTGCAAAACATGTATCCCTCATTTACACTCAATCTGTTTTCCTCATCACAATAATCATTATCAATTTCTTCACCTTGGCGACCTCTCAAATGCCCATTTGGACTTGTGAAGTGATCATGTCCAATATCCTTATCTCGGACTCGCCGGGTTGGGGTCTTGTACATGTTGATGTTGATCTTCATGTCCATGAATGAGACTGTCATAGTGCCTCTACGCACATGAATGTCGGCATCAACTATAGACAAGAACGACCTTCCCAAGATGATGGGAATCTTCCTATCTCCCGGCTCCATATCAAGTACAATTAAATCTGTCGGGAACCGCACCTTTCTCTTTTTCTATCATCACCAAGACATCATCCACTCTACCCCTAGGCACTTTTATGGACCTATCTGCCAACTGGAGAGTGCAATGTGTCGGCTTCAACTTGCCTAAGCCCAGCTCAACATAGATATTGTATGGCATCAAATTCACACTAGATCCCAAATCAAGTAAGGACCTGTCTATGCGATGTCCCCCTATGTAACTAGGTATAAGTGGGGCTCATGGGTCCTTTCTATTCATGGGAAGTGAGTTTTGTATGATGGAGCTCACTTGTTCAGTTAATCTCACCTTCTTTGGAATCCTCCCTGTTGACCTTCTTTTCACAGTGCATAGGTTCTTGACGTACTTGGCATAAGATGGGATTTGCTTACTAGCATCCAAAAGTGGAATGTTCACCTTCACTTGGTGAAACACATCAAGAATATCAACATTGTGCTTTTGCCTCCTTTTCAATTCTGGTGGCTCATCTAGTGCTTCTACGAATGGAGGATCACTAGTTTTTTCCGTACTTGCATGAACATGAGGCGGAACACTAGGGATTGTAGGACCTGCAAAGGAGATATGTGGTGGATCACATGGAATCCCAAACTCAACATGCGATATCACAACATCATCTTCAGCAATATCAATCACAGTATCACCTCTTGGCTGTCTTTGTTTCATTTTATCAACCTTTCTTTGACTTGCAGGCTGCTCAAGAGACTTTCCACTCCTTAGAACTGTCACAACACTACCTTGCTCATGGTAGAGAGGGGGAGCATGTTGTGGCCGTGGAGGAGGTGGAGGTGACACTTGGGGTTGAAATTGAGGTGGAGAAGAGAATTGAGGGGGAGGAGAGAATTGGGGTTGGAAAGTGAAGTTTTGGGAAATTTGAGGTGAGGGAGGTGGTGGAGGAGTGTAAGGCTTGGAATAGCCTTGTAAGGAGTGAATGGGATGAACTTGCATGGGGGGTGGACTGTAGAAAATGTGGGAAGAAGGCATAGGTCCACTTGCTTCATGGTGGCTCATGATGGGTTTTGAAGACAATTTTTCTTCTTGGAGAGTGATTATGGAAGATAGCTGCTCTATTCTCTCTTCTAACCTTGCAACATCTCTTTGAACATCATCAAATACTTTCAATCTAGAGAGAACCTCTTCCTCAAACCTTGATCTATATGTGGGACTTTGTGGTTCCTGGTAGCTATAGGAGTGAGGTGTCTTCTTTTCTTCCCCATATAACTCAATAGCATTGACTGAATGACAGGGAGGTTTGGCAACTTGGTTTCTCATGAAGGTCACCATTTCACTAAACATTTTCATCAATTGTGGGCTTGAATCATCGTGAGCTAGAGATGTCACACCAAAAGATAGGTCACTGCCACTAACCATACTAGAAGCTTTTATCCTTGAACTTTCTGCTAAACTCTCAAACAATGGCCACATCTCCTCAGGTGGTTTAGCCATAAAAACTCCCCCACAAGAAGAATCCATTATAGCTTGACTTGCATGAGATAGACCGGAGTAGAAGGACTGAACTAGCTGCCACAAAGGGATCTCGTGATGTGGACATTCTCTCAACATCTTTTGAAATCTCTCCCAAGCCTCGTGGAATTGCTCACTATCTATTTGACTGAAACTTGCTATGGCACGCCACATTTGTGTTAGCTTTGCCATAGAGTAGAATTTCCTCAAGAAAGCATTTTTCATCTCTCCCCAACTCATGATGTCCTTTCTTGAATCATACCACTCTTTGGCTTTATCTTTGAGGGAGAAGGAGAACAAAGTCAACATGATTGTATCATCACTTGTTGTCGACGTCCTGAAGGTGGAGCATACTTCAAGAAAGGAGTCCAGGTACCTATAGGGGTTGTCACTCTCTGAGCCGTAGAAGATGGACAGGAGCCCCAGAAGACCTGTAGGGATGGATAATTGCTCCCATGTCATCTGATCAACCCTTCTAGCAATTGGCAACTTGTAGTTGCTAGGCATAAAGTAGTCTTAAAGTGGCTTGTGAAGTGCATTTTGGCCTTCCATCTTGTCTTCCCCCGAATGGCTTGTCACATGCACAAAGCACAACCAAACAAAAGAGAACAAGTTAGTAAACCAATATACATAAAGAATGCAAAGAATAATGAATAAAGAATAGAAATGATGAGGGCAGTAGGAAAAGTCAAAGCAAAACTAATTAGATAGGCCAAGCGCCTCTAGTCCCTGACAACGGTGCCAAAAAGCTTGTTGTGCTCCCGCCAATGGTGTTACACACTACTCAATTGGAGTTCTGAATAGATGCAACCCCACAGATGGAAGCACACGGGTCGATTCACTTTCGATATTTATAAAACCTAACTCAACACCTACGCACACTAAAACAACTACACCCGCAAGTGCATAGGGTTGTTTCGTAGTATAGGAAGGTGGCAAGTATAGGGTCGATCCACAGGGAAAAGAGGGGGCACTAGAGCTAGGTTTTGTTTTGCTAGGTTCCTACTGCTGAGACTAGGGTTAAGGGTTTGAAGGTTGTTTTGATTGTTAAATTATTATGAACAAACGAACAATTAAAGGTAGGAACGAAAACTAAAGTAACCCTAGACTAGATTAAAGCTAAAGAAGCAAGAAAGGATTAAGCTAGGTATGGAAAGGCAAATTACACTAAGTCAAGCAAGAGAGAAGCAAAAGAGAAATTAAAGAGCTAAACTAACATGAACAAGGCAAGAACAAAGCAAGAAGCTAACTACGCAAGGAACGAGCTAACTAAGATAAGCAAGCACAAAACTAGGGTTTTAAGCAATAAAGAGAGGTATGGGATGTTTAGGGGTATGAACTTATCACTTAAGTTGGGGGTGACATAAGAACATTATGATTCCATTTAGATTATCCAAACCAAACAAAAAGTTAGAGTCTAATGAATTAACATAAGCTACTAACTGTCCATGGATATGCTTGGTTGTGTATAGGGGAACTAGTCCCTAACACCCCCTACTATCCTTACGAGGATCAATTAAGTTAGGGGTTAGGTTCAATTCAATTAGAGTCTAATCAAGTCTAGGTTTCTAGATTAGGCATTCCTAGGGCAATTAGGGGCCGAGGGTAGTAATGGGGAGGTGAAATTAGGGTTTTGGACCCCAATTCCCCCACATTCTAGCCTTGAGAAGGCTCCATGCTAATTGCACTAGAATTATCTAATCTAGCTACTTAGATCTCTCACTTAGGTTTAGGGGGATTGATTAGGATGTAGGAAGATGGGAGGCAACCTAGGGATCCAAGAATTGGACCTAGGGCCAAATCCTAAAATTCACACATATAAGCAATTTGCCTAAATTCCTAGGTGATTTCACACACAAACCAACAAGCGATTCATGTAGAATGTTATGCAAATAGAATATAATCATTAAAAAATGGAATTACAAAGTTTACATGTCATTTTCCCCAACATGGTATCAAAGTAACATAAATTCCCCCAAACAACCATCCCAAGGGGCCCAACTACTCATAACAATGGAAGATATAAAAATAAAGGAAGAAGAATGAGTAGAGGAGTAAATAGCCATGATGAGCTCGGTGAAGACTCCTCCTTATCCACCTCCTAGCAGCTGTAGCTCGAGCTCCCTCCTCCAAGGTACGTGAATGGCATGGATGTATGGTGGAAATGGAAGGAAAGTAGGGTTTTGATGGTGGAAATGGTAAAATGGAGGTCGAATGAGGTGGGAATGGGTGGAGGATGAAATGGGGCGACTAGAGTGGTTGTAGGGTAGCTCACCCCATGCCCCAACTGCCACCTAGGTATATATAGGTGTGGGGGGAAGCACTAGGTTAGGTAGGGGGGAAATAGGTAAAGTAGTGAAAAATGGGTAGGTTTTGTGAGTAGCACGGCCGTGGTGGGTCACCATGGCTGTGGTGGGTAGATGTGAGCACGTTTGTGGTGGACGGGAATGGCTGTGTTAAATAAAATGATCAAAAGTCAGGTTGGTGGTCAGATTTGGGGTGAAAATGGAATGGTCGTGGTGGTCACCACAGCTGTGGTGGTCACCACAGCTGTGGTGGCCTGAGGTAGCACGACCGTGTTGGGTGGCACGACCGTGGTGGGCTAGGAAATGGTGGCCGTGGTGCTACGACATAGCCATTCTGCTTCTGTGTAGCACGATCGTACTGTGCAGCACGACCGTGGTGGCTGTCTCTGACACGACCATTCTTGGCTGTACGCCCGTTGTGCTTTCTGCTTGACTTGGGGTTGAACATGTTGCTTTATAATTGATCTAGCACAGACGTTCTGTGGTACCACGACTGTGCTGGGTCCTGGATCAACACTTTGACTCTGTTCTTTGGATTTTCTTGGACATCTTTGCTTTAATGGGTCTTTGGCCACTAGGGGTAGGTTGAGGGAGCATCAGACTTTAATTTGGGCCCCTCAAAGGGTAAAGAAACCCTAGGATCACTCCTTCTCTCTCTCTCTTCCATCAAGAGTGGTCCAAATGCCTGAAAAACATGCAAATAATATCCATAAGTGCATTTTATACAAATAAGCATATTGGGAGGAAAAGCATGCAATCTAACAGGTATAGATGTGATTGCAGAGCAATATAACACAAGATTAAGCTGTAAAATAGGGCTGAATCAATCGCCCGACACAGCGCATCGCACGTCTTTTATGTGGTTGCGTTATCGTGTTTTCATCTCTGCCACGCTGTACCCATTTCGCGCGACACCTACCGGGCATCTATACCGCGCATGATCAGTTTTGAGGAAGTCACCCGATATCGGTCTGTTTCTTAAATCATATCACCCAGACCTTATTGTCTTGTCGATGTCGAGCTCACCTGTGTGATGTTTTTACCTCTTTCCTGATATTGGATTGTGCCGAGTACCGTGTGAAAAATGCATCAACTTCCTGGTATCGGACATTTACTTATCACACGACAATTTTTCTATAAGTGCCTAACCCGATATCGGTTTTAAGTGTATCGCTCAACTCATATCGGGTGACACACTCATTTTAGCCTTCTACCCGATATCGGGCAACACAGTTTGATCAAACAACTTATTTTAACTTAATCTCTTTATTTAATCATTGTAGAAAATGGCCCACACCAAGCAAACTGTTGTCTAAGTTGACGGGAAAGGCTGGAGGATCAACCCTGAGGCTACAAATGAAGCCACCACCGAGCAGAAACGCCTGAACCCTGAGATGGCCGGACCCTCTGAGGCCGAGAAGTAGCCCAGAATAGATGCAACCCCAACCCCTACCACGACGACAGAACCAGAGGCCCTGGCCCACTCACCGGGCGACTTTGTGCCCAGAGACGAAGAGCACCAACGACGCCACATGGAGTTGGAGGCAAAGGTCTACCGCCCAACTCGGTTCTTCCACCAAGAATCCTTCTGCCAGATCAGTGTCTTCGATAGATTTGAGAACGTCTTAGTAGCCGCTTGACTGCAGAAGATTTGCTTTAGCTACTCTGCTTCCTATACCGAGCTCACCAAGGAGTTCATCTCCTCCCTCTACTGAGTTCCAAATACCCCTGAAGAGACCAAAAAGTTCAGCGGAGCAGACAGATTACAAGGGTGCCTCTACAACGCCGAGCATGACATATCGGAAAGGATGTTGAATGAGATATTCTCTTCCAACGAGGCTGAAAAGGAGATGCTTAATAACGGTGCCCGGATCACCGAAGACGATGGCTTTAACCTAGTTGCGCTCTGGAGGAAGCTGACTACATGATCCTCTTTCAAACCAGGGAGAAAAGTGGTGGATATTCACTCATGCTTTTGGAGGATTATACACAAGATTGTGGCAAGCCTCCTCTTCAGTAAGTATGAAACGAACAACTTGTATACTGAAGAGATCCATCTCATCTAGTATATGATGGAGGGCAAGCTGATCAACTTGTGACGGTTCCTACTAAATCTACTGCACCCAATAAAGGATTCCACCAAAGAGTACATGGGGGGATCGTCAACCTGATCACAACAGGGCTGGATTACCCGAAGGAGCTGCTCAGCCTGTCGCGCACTCGGGGTGACGACAAGATCGACATCAAGTTCCTCACAAGGGAGAACATCATCAAGAAGGAGGTCCACTATTTCTTCTACAAGTTCGTGAGGATGGACACCCTCCTACCCCTCCCACTCTGCGTCAACTACGATGCAAAAAAGTTGGTCTTCACAAAAACAGAGATTGAAGCTGTGATTGTTGAAGCCGCTTAGGCCGCCACCAGGACCATCCAAGAAAGGATGGATGCTATAGGGAGGCCCGCACCCTCGACACTCGGTGGGACAAATCATCGGTAGTCATCGTTGAAGACTCGCCTATCGCTGCCATTGCCGAGCGGACCACCATCGCCACACAACCAGCAGCTGCCACTCTGATGGTCACTACTGCCGCCACCGAACCAGCCGTGGCAACCACAACAACACCAGCCGCGGCTACAGAAAAAGTGTCAACCATCGGGGAGGTCATTGACACCACTGGGGCTGCTACAACGGTCATCGCCCTGGAGGCCGCTGCGACAGATGAAATAGTCGTAGCGCTTGAAGCTTCAGCCCTACCAAAAATGACAGAGGCATTGGTTCAGCCAGATGCCTCCCGCAATAGCGACGAGGCGTTTGCTTAACTCTTGGAGGCGGAGCTCAGGGCCGTACAACCGACTTCGACACCGCAACCATCTACGCCAGTGATCGCTATGGAGGAGGACGTTGAGAGCCTAATGGTCGATCAGCATCCGCCTACTCTGCAACCTTCTCCACGACCCCAAGCTGAAGAGGTGGAGGCAACCACAAGGGTGCCAACACCCTATCTAGAAGCTACGCCCTCGCAGATAGCCTAGGTCAACTCAGCGCCGATAGACGATGCTTATTCATCAGGTTGCGCCGCCAACGCGAGGAGTGTGTCGTGAAGCCGATCAGTGGTGGTCCCCTTCTCATTGGGATATGCATTCAATTTCGAGTTTGACAACTTGTGGGAGGTAACAAGCAACCACACAAGCTACATTTGCTTCCCTAACACGCAAGTTTCAGGTATTCTAGAGGAGGTTGAATGAGTAGGAGTGTCAGCTACTGACTCTAGTTGATCTCCCCGACCAACTAGAGGTGTAAAATAACACGATGGAGATGACACTCCAACGACTCGACACCATCAAGAAAAGGGTGGATGAAAGGGACGACCACCACCGCTAATGTCATCCCAGGAGATCGCCATCACCGCCAGCCTACGGCTCTCCACCATCATTGTCATCATCCTCCTCTGGTTCATCATCATCATCCACCTCCAGCGGGCCCTCCATAATGCCCAAGGAAGAGACAACGAACAAAACCGCTGACGGGACTCTCGTAGGACAAGAGAGTGCCTACGTCATCGACACATATGCTTCCTCACCCCCGCTAGACCCAGATGAAGATGATGAAGAAATATCTATAAGCTGAGCGGAGGGTTCATCTAAAGAATCTGAGGGAGAAGGGGGATCTGTATAGCTGAATAGTTGAGCAACCCCCTAGGGTGAGGACTTCAATGACAGATGCATTTTTTGCAATGTCGGAGATCCCTATCTTCGAGATGGCCGATTTTGATAGGAACGCCATCGACTACCTGTCGAACCAAGACCAACAACTGCTGAACACGGTCCTGAGGCCGCAGGCAGAAGAGAAGCCATTGTCTGGAGCGACAGATACTTCTCAGTACAACACAGAGCACTTCAAGGAATGTTCTGCTCAGAAGCCATCTTAGGAAAGATTCTATTCAAGGTCCTGGAAGGCACGATGCTCGAGAATGTTGCCATCAGGATGGCAGCCATTCTACAAAGCCACCCCGGCCTTGGCAAGAAGACTACTAGAAGGGGCATACGATTCAAAGCAGGTAGCCGACATCCTGTAGCATATCGAATTGCACAATCCAGGCTTGGTGTTGTCCCCTTACAAGCTTAGAAAGCATTGGTTCCTCTGCGTGGAGGACCTCTGCAACTATGACGTCACATTTCTCAACTGCTGCACTGTGAAGGTCCCACACAGAGGGCACATCTTCATACGCCCCAAAGACAAGCACCTTAGACTTCTTCCTATGCATCTTCACCTCATAATCAAGCAAGGAATCCAATGCCACAACGATATCTGGAACTTCTATGCCATCCGAGACTTCCCAATGCAAGAAGAACTGGGAAGCGGAAATAGTGCCTTAATCATCCTGTGCACCATGGAGCTACTAAACATCTTCAGATATGTAAGGCAGCTCTAGGACCAAGGCTTCTATCGACTAAGAAACATATACACGCTATTGTTGATCAAGGACAAGTGCTATTTCTGAGACGTAGAGCTTCCAGAGGAGTTGTTAGAGATAGATGATGAATCTGAATCTTCTCAACCCAGCAGCCCTCCAAGGGTAGAAGTCAAGAGCGCAAACATCTACGAGACAGGAAAGCAGATAGAAAATCTGCAAACCACACTTGCCACAGAAGGCGATGCTACTGAAGGCGAGTCTACTTCGTCTGCCGTCTCCGAATCTCTAATCAGCAATTTCGACCGTTCCGCGTGCACTTCTCTATCTCAGGAACAGGTCAATGAAATTCTTATCAGACTCATTTATTCCAACACCTTAGACGTCATATATGAAAAATACATCACAGTAGTCCCCCTCGACGATCTACGAGACTTAGTCAAGGCAGGAGGATGTCTAGCAATGACATTGGTGTCAACTTACAACCCCATCCTACAGAAGAAGATTGAACATGCCTACATCGCCCATCCAATGTTGTTCAATGACCTGTGCCTTGCTGACAAAATAGGAGCACACCAGCTGTTTCAGCTCCAAGTAAAGAAGTGTCTGCAGCGCGTCATCTTCCTACCTATGCTACACGTCAACCACTAGATGCTCCTGATGGCGTACACCCATCTCCGTGCCAGTTTCTTCTACAATAGATCCGACACCAACAACGACTATCTGACAGAGTGTAAATCCACACTGACAACATCTATCGAGCGGTTAGCAAGGAAATATTACGTCGAGGTGGTGTCTCTGATCCAGCCATACCTTGAAGAGCCAGCGGCCAAGTTGCACAAACTTGAATACTACCACCGCAGTCAACAACAAGCTAAGTTATCAAATGACTATGGTATCTACGTGTTGCATTGGATCTACTGCACGGTAGCCCTCAAACAGACGCCAGATAAGCTCCACCACCTAGGCTACCACAGCCAACATGGAGAGTATGTGATGGAGCTCTTATCTACCGAGGGCGTGCACATTTGCTGAACCCTAACTCATCTACACCTATCCTTTACTATTTATCTCACAACTCTGGGATAGAGTGTGTGGTAAGTTTAGGGGGTACTCCATAGTATCAGTGAGGGAGGTACTAAAAAATTTCCCCCTTTTTACCCTTTTTTCTCTTTTCCTTTTCTTACCATACTCTGTGAATACATATATATGATTGATAGAAAGCAATACATCCACAACTGCTTGTTTCTCGAAAACTGTACAAATCACTTTATAGTAAATATTTGGTACAACTTCTTCCACTTTGTTCTCTCTGTATCTAAGGCAGTGCACATTTTGTTTATGCTCTTTTGAAAACGTAGTCTCAAATGACAAAGGCTACAACTTTTCTATGCCAACTTTGAAAAATAATCTCGCAACAGCTAAGAGATGTGCATGTGAAGGAAAAAGCTACCCAAACAACAAACTCTTTTTCTTTTACCTACCCACCAAAATCCCAAAAAGAGAGGAAATCCTTATGAGAGTGAATAAAAGCATGAGAGTTGTGCTAAAAAAACACTTGTTTTCCCAAAAGTACGCATCTTTAGGCATGGTAGATCCGGGGTAGTGGTACATAGGATGTGAAATCACTGCTCTAAAGCCAACTAGCTTGGACTCCAAGGACCACTTGCCCGTTAATAGACCCGTACCTGGATGGACCAATGGGAAGCAAGAAAAACCCAAAAAAGCCTTCAGCCTTTCCAAAAACCCCACCTTCTACTCCCAAGATGTTTGGTGTGAAAGATAACTTTGAAATCATGCACCAAAAATCTCGCCGAAGCCGAAGAGAAAATTTTTGCTTAAAAAGGCAGGAAAAATAAAGTCCATTGCTGATATCCAGATGTAATTTTCCTCAAGACATCTCAAAAATTCTCTTAACCCCTTGTCCAAAGATTACGTCTGATTTTGAAAAGTACCGCAAATGAAGTTTTAAAATAAGTACATATTGATTGAGGACAATCAAAATGCTAAGTTTGGGGAAGTTGATAACACCCATTATATGGTTTCTAGAGCTTATATTTTACTATCAAAACTGCCTCCGAGCTTATATTTTACTATCAAAACTGCCTCCAAACCTTACTTCCTCTCTGATTTATCTCATTTATTGAATAGAAATAATACCCACTTTGCTCCTGAAAAGATTTCCTATCTTTTGCAGAGTTTCTCTTATTTTCCCACTAAAAGAATGCTAATGGGCTCGTCCCGGCCCATCCACGACAAGTTACCCATCCCGACCCATCAACCGGCAAAGCGACACACCCTTTACCCATCACAGTCGCTGCCTGATATGGCAGCAACCTGACACGGGTACGTCGCACGGGAGCCCAGATGGTCTGAACGCTATTTACCCGACAAGGAGCCTTACCCACCGTGATCCATCAGTCGACAGAGTCTATCACACGACATAGCCATCCCTCAGTGCAGCAGACCGCTAGAGTCTTTATCCGACATGATCTGGTGCGATTTACTCGAGACCCAACACACAACGTCCCCCACCAGCCGTGCTGGGTGACAGACGTATCGACCCTCTCCTAAAACCACATTAACAGAGCAGACAAAGGACACGTGACCCAACGAGGGCTGCAACTCCCACCAGCCGCTGCCGATAAATAACAGCTACAAGACTCCAATGGGATGGGTGGGAACGCTAGAAGAGCTAACTCTGAGAGCAGAAAGGAGCTAGTGCGTCGAGTTCTCAAGCCTGCTGGGCAATACTATGTGAGCACACCCCCAACCCAAGAGGGACAGGAGGAGTTCACTTAGAACTTGACCCGATAGCAGCAACAGCGTGACACGACCTTCAAGGCTACTTCAAACATGTTGGGTCTCTAGCTGGGTTTCAACCCGAGACGACTCACCCATCTATACCCAACACAAGGAACCCGAGAACCTAAGAGAAGGCTAACCCGATACACATCCTAACACGACGCTATAATTAACCCGATATGGCCTACCCGTCACGGCTACAGCCCGACACGACCATATCGGGTAGGGATTCCTATCCCGATATGCCCTTTACCCATCGCAGTTTGTGACCCGACACAGTCAAGAACCAGACGCGGTCGTATCCCGATAGGGCTCCTGCCCGATACCAAGTTACCGTTACCTTAGGGGTCTGCTACTATGTATATAGACCTCCTACATCAAGGAGGCCGATACCTATCTTTCCTTTTTCTTTTCTTTTTCAGCACTTTACTTTCAAATACTCTTGCATTGTAACTAAACCTTTTTATCTCTTTATACTTATGGAATCTGTAGAGTTTATCTCATATTGTTCTGTGTATGGTTCCTTTTTATTGGATGATTCTTTACAACATCTGAACTTTGGTCTCTTCTATTTGGATCATGCTTTTGACTAGCTATCGAATTGTATTTCTCATTTTGACTCCTTTGAGAGAAGGATGTCGTAAACTCTAGATTTTGGTCTAATTCAGGTGTATGAGAGTACCCAGGATCAAGGTTGCCCCGACATATCTTTATGCTCTAGTCTATGTCCAATACTCTTAAGAGAGATAATTGGTGCATAGTCAGAGGCATCCTCTTTGAGAGAAGAGGGTGCATGATGTATTTTGCTGCTACTTGCTATGTTTAAGTTTTCCTCCTCCGTGCTTTACCCCAACGATAGTTTTATCTCCTCAGCTTCCTATATACAAAAACTCTATAAAAAATTTGCTAAACCTTAAAACACTAATTCTGCTGGTAACTCCCCTTGGAGATAGGCTTTTTGTTTGATTCTTTATAGTTCTTTCTTATTATATCAAAATCTTATCCTTCGACCTTTTTCAACGTGCTTAGACAAGTAAAACTTGAGTTCTGAAGCACCGTTCTTCCTATCCTTGTGTTTGACCCCAAACTATTTCGACCCTGTGCTAGTTGTAAGATGTCTTAAACATTCAGGTATTATAAATTTCTAAAGTCTGATAACCTAGACATGACTCCATTCTTGGACCCATGTTTAAGGCTCGTCAACCACCATGGTCGTGGCCCTTGAAGACCACCTCACATGTGGTGCTCCCCACGCCCATGGCAAACTGAAGATACAACAACCTCCAAGTTGCCTCGCCCATGTCCTCCTCCAACACGGTCGTGGTACCCGACACGACTATGGTACCCCCACCCACCATAACTGTGGCACCCTTCCACGACCATGGCCACCATGCATACTTATCATTTCTACTCTACTTCCCACCTCGGTCATTCCATAACCCACGACCGTGCCATACAACCCCAAGCACGGCCGTGGTGACCACCTAACCCTACCCATTTTCACCACTGATTTTCTTACTTTGCCGCTACTTACCCTAGTGCTTCCCCACCACCTATATATAGATAGGTGGCGACCACATCATGAAGGTTAGACTCCCCCAACTTCCATTACTCCTCTCCACCCACTCTTGAGCATTCATTGCACTCTCCTTGCATTTATGCTCTCCACCCACCATTTCCACCTCATTTCCACCATAGAAACCTAGTTTTTTGGGTTTTCTACCATAATCCCCTTCATTTTCATGCCCATCATCCACCTTGGAGGAGGGAGGTCTCCCTACAATAGCTAGGAGGTGAAGGAGAAGGATCTACTTTGAGCTCCATGGAGTCATATCCCCTTCTTCCCCTTTCTTTTATATTTTCTTTGATTATGTCTAGATAAGCCCCTAGTGGTGGGCTGTTTGGGGTTAAAATGTGGCTTTGATACCATGTTTGGGGAAAATCACTTATAACGAACCCGAATTTTAATAATTCACAACTTTTGATTCGTTTGTCCAAAAATTAAAGTAAAATATGTTATTAACTCAAAAAAATGTTCTTTTTAATAAAAATATTTTCAAGTATTGGTTTTGAGTTTTTTCGAAGGTGGTTTTCTAGAAAATGATTTCATCACTTAAAAATCACCAAAAATACACTCTAAACATCCTAACTTCAAAATATACAAAATTATATGTTTTCTTAATCAAGAGATCATAATAAGATCAATGGTGATATTTTCAGAGTCTAAATCGAGGCTTTGCTCAAAAAATAAAAAATAAGGGTTTTCTTTACATTAATGTATATAGCCTACACTAATACATGGTTACACATTAGAAATAGGAAAAGTTGATATTGGACTCAATAAAGTGATGAAAGTTGGTAGTTGAAATATTATGAGAGGTATGTGCAATCCCTATTTATATATGTGCATTCCTTACACCCTAAGTTGGGATAACTACGAACCAACCCTATTTTACATAATGAGGCTTGAAAAGAACCCTATTTCCTTTATTAATACTTCTCTTATTCAAATAGCCCCAAAATCATATTTGAGATATTCTTCCTTGTGTCTTGGTACCCCACTAATGTGTTCTACTTATGAGATGCTATTACTTGCCATGGATTCTTTTCTAACATGATGATTTTATTCGACTATTTAGCTATAGTAGTGGTACTTAGAGTTGTGTTTTTCTCTCTGATTTAGGTACTTTGTATTCCAGAACCTATCGATACCATCGACAGGTCCGTCGATACTATCGACATGGCAACAGTAACCAAGCTGGAGGGAAAGCATCCAAGTTGATACCATCGACCAAACTATCGATGGTCTCGAGATCAGCTCAACAAAAAGAAAATCGGCCCATCGATACTATCGACGATCTGGTTGATAGTATCAAAAATCATCCAGGTTGATCCTAGTTTTTAGAGATGGAAGTGCACCCTAAGGTGTCGATACCATCGACACCCCGTTGATGGTATCGACGCCGTCAGATCAAGATTTCACCCAGAATTGCCATGATCGAGAGACCGTGATCTTTTGGCGGTTGTAAGTCATACTTATACCTAAGAAAATATGGCCCAAACCTAACCATCATGTTTCACTCAGTCGCACAAGTCCATGAGAAAGGAGAGCAAAGAACGAAGCCCAGAGCTACACCCCGGGAGATTCTAGAGCTGTAGACAGATGATTCTACTGCCGAAAGGTTGTAAAACATGCATCTCGCATCGAGGATCATCCAGATCTTCTCCATTTCAGGGGCTACATCATATTCTCATTCATTTCCCCATGTTTTCCTCTTTCTTCTCCATGTGTATCGTTGAGATGAACATGTGGGGCTAATTCCCATTATCTTTAGGACCGGGAGTAGCCCGGGGAATCACTGTATGACAATTTTACATTGATTATCATAATTTGTCTCAATCTCCCTAATATGTTATCGTGTTTCTATCACAATTCACTGTGCTTGATCACCATAGTTAATTTCTAATACTATTAATTGCTCTTGATGGAGGATTAGTGGTTGAAAAGGCACGATTAACACATTAACTAATAAATTCCTTAGACAAGGTAATGTACGGTTAATGGTGGATACCCAGAGAATTCATTTAAGCACTTAGATCTAGGGTATAAGTTACTACTGACGTGACACTAACCTAGAACTAGGTAGTGACTTGTATTGCAGAAGCAAGAATTTCTGACTACATGCCATAACCAGGGATAAGGCACGAATTATGGTAGCTGTGTAGAATTGCATGCAGCGAGACCTTGCAGTGAAATTGTAACCCTAAGGATTCCCACTCCATTTGAATAAACTAAACATTTAATCATCGCCTGTTTTTGTTTTCTCTTTGTTTTTTTTCAAAACCAGCAATCAACTTCTCCAATCAGTCTAGTTGATCACGACCAGTTAGTAGTAGTCTACTAAAATTTACGTTTCCCTGAGTTCGACTTGGGCCTCACAAGGCCTATATTACTTCGATACGTACACTTGCGTTTAACGCACACTTCTAGCATATCAATAAGAATGCTATTTTGGACAGTCAGTATCAACTTAGGCCAGGCAGGTATCATATGGATCTGAGAGTCCTCGTAAACCAAGCTAGTGGTGCGGAGAAAAATCTTGTCAGCCCCCGAACCCTGATCCTTTCTAGATAGATTTGCTTTCAATTTATTCCCTAATAACTACCTAACAGGCTCACCACGTTACAGTTAACTAAACATGTTCTAGTGTGAAACTCTTATGATCCTAAATCAATCTTTCATCATCTGAAGATTAGCATAGATCAATACTAGGGAAAATGTATCACTTCAAGAGGAACCATATGAGGCAAGGGTTCTAATTAGGGAGACAAAATTGAAATAGTCAGATTCCAACTACCATGGGCTCTGATATCATTGTGTAAGGAGTGGGACTCGAGAGGGGGGATCCACTCCCTACTAAAAAAAATTGAAGAATAAAACATTCGTTCCAAACACACATCAAAGGTATGTTGGAGTAGGTGAAAATTTTCAAACTTCAATAAATGGTATTTAAAACAACCATAGTGTAAAAGTGGAATTAAATAAATGACTATATTAATTTTTTAGAAAATATTACAAAAGTACATAATAATATCCGATAAGGGTTTATGTGGCAACACATCCCATTATCACACAGCTAACGAGGTGTTACGTGAAAACGTGCGGAAATTACCATAACCACAGCTTATCAAAAACATGAGTTAATTAAAACCGATTGCGGAAAACTGATAAACTAGAAAACATATTACATTCCAGTCCCTGTCCTGCAAGAAAACAGGTTACATACATGTATACGAGCCTGGTACATATCCATAGCTTAGAACAGCATCTGCTTTGCCAACACATGAGTCCAACACCTGTTTATATACATAGAGGCCCACATCCGGCCGACTACAGGATATACAAAGCATTATCGGTCGTACATCGTGAAACAACGTCAAAACACCGCCAAGGACATGAGAGTACAGGTATGACTCTAGACTCTATCACAAAACATCCAAAATAGCAGCATATCCATCGCTTGCCTTCTATTGCTCGTCAAGCTGCTCGGCCGCAACTCCGCGACCACCACCACGTCTAGCTCGACCACCTAAAAAGGGTGCAAACCAGTGGAGTGAGACAATTGAACATTATCCCAGCGGGAGGCATAACTCCCTGCCAAAACTACAAAACCTCAGATCATACACATTAAGCAACTTATATGATAGAAGATATAGCAGGAATAGTTTATTGAAATAAAGCTAACTAAACTTACCAGATATATTCAAGTATTACAGGTGAGACAAAACTAATAAGACAGGATACCCAAGTTCTACTGCATATGAAAGACATATGAATAATTGCAATATAAAGAGAGTAACTACACAAACAAGGCCTCAACCAATGTTTCGTGTTTGTCTTAAGCAGTAATTACTAAACGGCTGAATTACGTTTTATTATTATGCCCTAAGGAAGTGAACCGTACTGTTCAAATCCAACCATCGGCTGTGAAGCCCATAACCGGTGCCATACAAGGTCAATGGAAGAGCCGGAATCCACGAACTCACCCCTCGTGGTCAGTACACGAGAAACAAAGCAGGACCGCAGTCTCGTGCTCAAGTGACCTCAGCCACAGGGTCAGCTCCTCAGGCTACCCTCTGCCTAGCCCGCCTTGGTACAGGTCACGACGCTAGAAAACCGAGCCACGGGTCTAAACACCATACTCTGAGCCATGAACGCATTCATGCTCATCATATCACATATCAGGAGCCATGGGCAATGTTCACCATGCTCATCACATCACATATTTGGAGTCTGCAACTGCAGCTGCACTCATTTCCCTCTCTATTTGAGGCTAGTAGAAACCTCGCATATTCAAAAATATGTGCTCCGGGTTAACCCACAGGAGAACCCGTTTCACCATCACCCTATTCTGACTGATGATGGATCTATGGCCAGGGCAACTACATGATAGATTTCACTGTGATTAGTTAGTGTCTTTTAGATGGATTGCAAGATTCAACCAAGTTGTATAACATGCAAACAATAGAAAACAAACACACAATATAACTCAATATCATGCTACTATTGTATTCACATCAACCGGTTTCATTTCTAGGACCCAACATCACATGTTATCACTTGGCCTCTTGCCAACCATCTAGATCCACCTCAAGGATCATCTCATAACATGGGATCTCAATCCCTCGTCATATCGTGCCATAGCCTCTCAAGGCTTTCATCATCATTATGGAACATCATTCATAATACACCTGTCATCACAGTATTCTCATATAACCATCCCTCATAGCCCTTCACCTGGCTATGCATTTCCTGCATGGTTAGTATCATTCAATAATCAATGAGAATAACCACGGGACTTACCATTCACAATATTACATCTAGGGTTTGTCACCAAAGATCAATTAGGGTTAAGCATATCATTGATATAAGGACTATGCCTACCATCATGAGATATCATTCAAAAATTGCTATAAATGTCACTGTACATCACCTGATGATTGTGTACTCAAGACACACTATTATGCAACTATTTATGTACCTTACCATGCTTTGACATCATGTTAAAAAGGGAGATATAACACAAGCATTATCATAGTCATTATCGTAATCATTAAGTGAGCAAGGAGTTACTAATGATATTAAGGGTAATTGCTAGCCAAGCCACTTCCATGACACCAAGGTTAAGCAAAGCAAACAGGGTAAGCCTTAAATGAAGATCAGGGTCCTTACAATCTAGCCCCCTTCAAGGGATTTTGTCCCCGAAATACGAAGAGAAAAGCGATGGATACTTCCTCCTCATCTCTTCCTCAAGCTCCCACGTGGCTTCCTCAATGCCACGACGTTGCCAAAGAACTTTCACAAGAACCAGGTCCTTCCTCTTCAGCTTCTTGACTCTTCTGTCAAGAATCGCCACAGGGCCTTCCTCATAGGTCACATCTTCATCAAGCTCAACTTCAACTGGCTGTATCACGGTTCCTGAATCCGGATGACTTTTCTTTAGCATACTGACATGAAACACTGGGTGTAACCTGTGCAACTCTGGAGGCAACTCTATCTCGTAAGCTACCTTTCCAACACATGCTATGACTGGGTAAGGCCCCATATATCTTGGTGCCAACTTACCCTTTCGTCCAAACATTTGCACCCCTTTCCAAGGCGAGACCTTAAGATATACTTTGTCTCCTACCTGGAACTCCAAAGGTCGTCGACGATTGTCTGCATAAGACTTCTGCCTGTCCTGTGCCACTTTCAACTGTTGATGTATCACTCTCATCTTATTTGTCGTCTACTGTACTAGCTCAGGGCCCAAAAGCTGATACTCACCAGACTCATACCAACACAAAGGAGATCTACACTTCCTTCCATACAAAGCCTCATAAGGAGCCATGTTGATGCTTCGCTGATAACTGTTGTTGTAGGCAAACTCTATCAAACTCAGGTGTACATCCCAGTTGCCTAGAAACTACAAAACACAGGCTCAAAGGAGATCCTCTAGAATCTGAATAGTCCTCTCAGACTGTCCATCTGTCTGCGGGTGAAAGGTTGTACTGAACCTCAACTGTGTTCCCAATGCTTTGTGCAACTGCTCCCAAAAACGACTTGTGAACTGAGGACCTCTGTCAGAAACTATCGTCGCTGGCACACCATGTAAACGAACTACCTCATCCACATACACTCTAGCGAGTTTCTCAGCTGTATACGTCGTCTTTACGGGTAGGAAATGGGAAGACTTCATCAATCTGTCCACTATCACCCAAATGAAATCATGATTCCAAGTTGTCTTGGGTAGACCAACTACAAAATCCATGGTTATATGATCCCATTTCCACTGCGGTATCGGCAAAGGTTGCAACATCCCTGCCGGCTTCTGATGCTCAGCCTTCACTTGCTGACAAACTGCACATCTTGCCACGAACTCAGCTACATCTTTCTTCAAACCGGGCCACCAATATAAGTCCTTCAGACTATGGTACATCTTGGTGACACCTGGATGCATAGCATACATCGATGTGTGTGCTTCCTCAAGCACCATCTTCCTTAGCTCATCAACATCAGGAACCACCATCCTATCACGATAACAAACTAGTACATCCTCAGACTCATGAAAACCATCACGCTTGTCGCTGCCAAACTCTGATCTGATCAACTGTACTGCCTTATCTGTGCATCCTTGATTTGCTGTCTCAATGTAGGCTTGACTTGCATCTGTGCAAAAAGACCAGACAACAGAGAAACTTCCATCTACACATTCATCTACCGTAGAGAGATGAACATATCTCGTTTATGGCATACCAGAGAACTCAACTGTGCCTTTTTGGAAGAAAGAGAAGAAGACTTTCTGCTAAGTGTGTCGGCTACCACATTCGCCTTACCGGGATGATACTCGATAGTGCAGTCATAATCATTGATTAACTCCATCCATCGCCATTGTCGCATGTTCAACTCTTGCTGCGTAAAGATGTACTTCAGATTCTTGTGATCCGTAAAGATCTGACACACTTCCCCATACAGATAGTGTCTCCAAATCTTTAACGCATGAACCACTACCGCTAGCTCCAAATCATGATTCGGATAATTCTCCTCATGCTTCTTGAGCTGTCGCGAGGCAAAAGAAACCACATGGTCTTCCTACATCAGCACACAACCTAAACCTTTCTTGGAAGCATCACAGAAAACAACATAGCCTTTTCCAGGCTCTAGCAAGATCAACACTGGAGCACTGGTCAGCTTCTCCTTCAATCTTTGGAAAGCTTGCTGACATCGATCATCCCAAACAAAAGGTACGTCCTTCTTGGTCAACTTCGTCATTGGCAACGCGATCGCACTGAAGTCCTTGATAAACCTTCGGTAGTATCCTGCTAAACCAAGGAAACTACAAACTTCTGTCGGCGTCTTCGGTTGTTCCCATTCTGCAACAGATTCCACCTTCTTCGGATCTACTTTGACTCCTTCAGCAGATATCACATGACCCAAGAAAGCCACCTCTTCCAACCGAAACTCACATTTACTGAACTTAGCATATAACTGATGTTGATGAAGAAGAGTCAAAGCTCGACGAAGATGTTTCTCATGCTCCAGCCTGTCCCGACTATAGATCAAGATGTCATCTATAAAGACTATGACAAACCGATCTAAGAACGGACGAAACACTCTGTTCATCAGATTCATGAAAGCAGCAGGTGCATTGGTTAATCCAAACGGCATAACCACAAACTCATAATGACCATACCTTGTCCTGAAGGATGACTTTGGTATGTCATCCACCTTTATCCTCAGCTGATGATATCCGGACCGTAGATCAATCTTCAAAAACACGGTAGCACCACGCAAATGATCAAACAGATCATCTATCCTCGGCAACGGGTACTTATTCTTGATCGTGACCTTGTTCAACTGCCGGTAGTCTATACACAACTGCATCGAACCATCCTTCTTTTTGACAAACTCTGACATCTGTGCGGGAGCCATTCTGTACGGTGTTTGTGCAACTGGCTGGGTTCCCGGTACCAGATTGATCTCGAAATCGATCTCTCCTGGTGGGGGAACACCAGGAAACTCCTCAGGAAACACATCAGCAAATTCTCGAACAACTGACACCTCCTCAAGGCTAGGACCTTTTGCCTTGGCAGTCACAACGGTATCCACCACATGAGCTAGGAACGCCTCACATCCCTGTCGTAACAACTTATCCGCCACCATAGCTGATACTAAACACGTCGGAAGAATCTTCCTATCTCCCTGGAAGATCCACTTCTCTCCAGCCTCATCAAACACTGCCTGCTTGGAACCACAGTCCAAAACAACCTTATACTTCTCTAAGGTATCCATCCCAAGGATAACATCAAAACCTTGCATATCAAGTGGTATAAGATCCACTTGGATGCAGTGTCCCGAGAAAGACAAAACACAGGATGGACACTCCTCTCGAAGCAAAGAGGAACCATCAAGAGGGGTTTCTAACAACAAGCTATCCTTCTTATAGCTAATAGGTAAATGACAGTTTTCAAGCATACTATAGGCGATAAAAGAGTGTGTAGCACCCGGGTCAACCAGAACAGATACAAAGCAAGAAGAAGACATATCAGAATGAAATAACTCCATCTGACCTGTCACCACTCGTGGGTTGACTATCGCCTCCGGCTGATTCATAGCATAGAATCGAGCCGTTGCTTGCTGTCCACGACCTCTGCTTCCTTGAGCAGACGATCCAACCTGAGATGCTTGACCACATCCTCATCCTCTACTACCACTGGGTTGTGGTCTCTCTGACCCCTGAAGGCTCTGCCTCGGCTGCTGGGTCACCTCATCATCTCTGAAGGGGCAACTTGACTTGACATGTCCTATCTGGCCGCAGGCATAGCATGTCCGACCATCAACTCATGGCCTAGACGGCCCTATCACTGCCACAGAAGCCGAACTTTGTGCCTTAGATGGTGAAGAAACAAAACCTCGTCCTCTACTCAGAGACCACTGAAATGGTCCTCCAGAACCTCTCATCGCTGATGGTGCTGAAAACCTGGGCTTCTTGAAGCCACCAAACCTATGACCCTGGAACTGAGAAGGTCTCTTCTTAGCCATAGACTCTCTCTTCTCCCTCACAGATCGTTCGATCCTCCGAACGGATTCCACAAACTTCGCAAACCGTTCCCAGTTTTCTAACGCAGAAACCGGTGTCGTCAGCTCCGCACTCATACCCTTCTCGAAACGTCTGATCCGTCCTTCGTCTGTTGCTGCCATGTGAGGACAAAACCTCAACAGCTCCATAAACTTTACTTCATACTCGGTGATTCTCATCGTTCCCTGCCACAAACTCTCAAACTGACTGATCTTCTCATCCAGATACGTCTTGGGAAAGTATCTGGTGACGAACTCACGACGAAACACTTCCCAACAGATCACCTCACCAGGCCGCTTCTCTTCCTCGATGGTCCACCAGTGACCAGCACTACCTTTCAGAAGGTAGACAACGTGCTTTACTTTGTCTGCTTCGGGGATGTCGAGGATCCAGAAAGCCTTCTCAAGACTTGTCAGCCACAGATCCGCATCTGCTGGATCAGCCGTTCCAGTGTAATCTGAAGCTCCGACTCAGCGAAGCCGCTCGAAGGTCTTCCCAATACCCGATGCTTCTCCATGGGGAACCTGTGCTCACGGAGGAGGCACTGGTAATCGCTCAACCATGAGATTCATCGTAGCCATCATCTGCCCCATAAGCTGTTGGTAGGCAGGATGTTCAAGGATGGGTGGGTCAGGTTGGGGGACCTCAGGCACCCGATCTTCATGTGCCTGTCTTTCTGCTCCATCAACCGATGCATCGTCACTATGCTCAGGAGCATGTTCTTCATGGTTTCCAAACATCTTGGCTTTTCTTCCACTGAGAGCAGAAGATTTATGTAAGAAAACCTAGAAAACTCATAAGAACAGACTCGACCTAATCCTAGATCCTTGTAGACTCAGTGAACCTAAAGCTCTGATACCCAACTTGTGGCAACACATCCCATTATCACACAGCTAACGAGGTGTTACGTGAAAATGTGCGGAAATTGCATAACCACAACTTATCAAAAACATGGGTTAATTAAAACCGATTGCGGAAAACTGATAAACTAGAAAACATATTACATTCCAGTCCCTGTCCTGCAAGAAAACAAGTTACATACATGTATACGAGCCTGGTACATATCCATAGCTTAGAACAGCAGCTGCTTTGCCAACACATGAGTCCAACACATGTTTATATACATAGAGGCCCACATCCGACCGACTACAGGATATACAAAGCATTATCGGTCGTACATCGTGAAACAACGTCAAAACACCGCCAAGGACCTGAGAGTACAGGGATGACTTGAGACTCTATCACAAAACATCCAAAACAGCAGCATATCCATCGCTTGCCTTCTACTGCTCGTCAAGCTGCTCGGCCGCAACTCCGCGACCACCACCACGTCTAGCTCAACCACCTAAAAAGGGTGCAAACCAGCGGAGTGAGACAATTGAACATTGTCCCAGCGGGAGGCATAACTCCCCGCCAAAACTACAAAACCTCAGATCATACACATTAAGCAGCTTATATGATAGAAGATATAGCAGGAACAATTTATTGAAATAAAGCTAACTAAACTTACCAGATATATTCAAGTATTACAGGTGATACAAAACTAATAAGACAGGATACCCAAGTTCTACTGCATATGAAAGACATATGAATAACTGCAGTATAAAGAGAGTAACTACACAAACAAGGCCTCAACCAATGTTTCGTGTTTGTCTTAAGCAGTAATTACTAAACGGCTGAATTACATTTTATTATTATGCCCTGAGGAAGTGAACTGTACTGTTCAAATCCAACCATCGGCTGTGAAGCCCATAACCGATGCCATACAAGGTCAATGGAAGAGCCGGAATCCACGACCTCACCCCTCGTGGTCAGTACACAAGAAACAAAGCAGGACCGCAGTCTCATGCTCAAGTGACCTCAGCCACAGGGTCAGCTCCTCAGGCTACCCTCTGCCTAGCCCGCCTTGGTACAGGTCACGGCGCTAGAAAACCGAGCCACGAGTCTAAACACCATGCTCTGAGCCATGAACGCATTCATGCTCATCATATCACATATCAGGAGCCATGGGCAATGTTCACCATGCTCATCACATCACATATCTGGAGTCTGCAACCGCAGCTGCACTCATTTCCCTCTCTATTTGAGGCTAGGAGAAACCTCGCATATTCAAAAATATGCGCTCCGGGTTAACCCGCAGGAGAACCCGTTTCACCGTCACCCTATTCTGACTGATGATGGATCTATGGCCAGGGCAACTACATGATAGATTTCACTGTGATTAGTTAGTGTCTTTTAGATGGATTGCAAGATTAAACCAAGTTGTATAACATGCAAACAATAGAAAACAAACACACAATATAACTCAATATCATGCTACTATTGTATTCACATCAACCGGTTTCATTTCAAGGACCCAACATCACATGTTATCACTTGGCCTCTTGCCAACCATCTAGATCCACCTCAAGGATCATCTCATAACATGGGATCTCAATCCCTCGTCATATCGTGCCATAGCCTCTCAAGGCTTTCATCATCATTATGGAACATCATTCATAATACACCTGTCATCACAATATTCTCATATAACCATCCCTCATAGCCCTTCACCTGGCTATGCATTTCCTGCATGGTTAGTATCATTCAATAATCAATGAGAATAACCAAGGGACTTACCATTCACAAGATTACATCTAGGGTTTGTCACCAAAGATCAATTAGGGTTAAGCATATCATTGATATAAGGACTATGCCTACCATCATGAGATATCATTCAAAAATTGTTATAAATGTCACTATACATCACCTGATGATCGTGTACTCAAGACACACTATTATGCAACTATTTATGTACCTTACCATGCTTTGACATCATGTTAAAAAGGGACATATAACACAAGAATTATCATAGTCATTATCGTAATCATTAAGTGAGCAAGGAGTTACTAATGATATTAAGGGTAATTGCTAGCCAAGCCACTTCCATGACACCAAGGTTAAGCAAAGCAAATAGGGTAAGCCTTAAACGAAGATCAGGATCCTTACAGTTTACATGTTTGACACAACACAAGAATCTAGGTAGAGGGAGGTCTAAACTACTTCAAATCTGTCTCCAAGCAACATCTCCAAGAGCTAGGTACATGTTGGAAGCTATGTTCACCTTGGTCATGTTCAACACCTTGATCTAAACCTAGATGGTTGGGAAAGCACCCATAAACAGAGATAAAAATAAGGTATGTGTCAACAAATATGAATAGGATATCAAGGAAAGTAAACGATAGTTTTCATCATAAGATGAAGATTTCAAGAGTATGAGACTATTTTTAAATAGATGCTTGCCATAAACAAAATATAATAAAAGGGTTGCATGCATAATAATTATGACTACCTTAACTATGTAGGGTTGAGGCACCTATCAGACCTCAACCTATAGGTGAGGGGAGAATTAATGCATTCCCAGTCACCTACATATATTTTTATGGGGGGAGAATAAGACATTCTCCAGGGCGAATTAATACATGCCCATCTGTGGGTGGTTGTACATAAGTACCACTATTATAGCTACATAGTCCATAAAATCAACATGCTAGAAAAGATATCATGGCAAGTGTAAGCATCATATCAATTAGAACATGGCAATGGGGTATAAGACCCAAACAAAAGAGAAACAATACCGATTTAGAGGCTTATATAACAAAGGATTCAAGAATAGAAGATATAGGGTTCATTTAAGCCTCATTAGGGAAATATAGGGTTTGGTTACAATTATCCCAACATAGGGTGTAAGGAATGCACATACCTCCTCTTTAGATCCCTACTAACAACTTTTAAAAACTTTAGTTGAGTTTAGGGTCCACTTCTCCTATTTTCAAGACATAACCATGTATTAGGGTTTCATTTTGAATTGGTCTGATTATAGGGAAATCATTTTGGTTTTGGTCCATAATAATTCTAAATTTTGTTTATGGTTTGGTCCTAATAGAATAGTTCATTCTAGATTTTGACTAATGCTCCTATATCCAGTCATGTACTTGACCTTAGTAGCCATGTACTTGACCTAAGTACTAATCATACTAACATATATTTGATTGGATGCAATTTACAATATATACATTTAAAAATCATATTATCTTATACTGCAAAACAAACTCAAGATAAAATATCAATCAAATGCAAAAAAAACTAGTTTTATAGTTGCAAGGAAAAAAAATAAGGAAAGTTGTTGGCATCGATTCTTACAATCTTCTCCAGGTGGAAAAAAATCCAATTCGACCCGACCCCATCCGCCAAGGTCTAACTCAGCTCAAAGATATAGGTTTTAAGGGGTCTATTCAAGTTTTTGTCTTGTCGGGTCGAGTCAAAATATAGTTTGATTCAATCAAATCAGATTGTATTGTGCCCATATAGGCTCGACTTAGATGGGATATTGAGTTGCACAGTTAATGCCGGTATGGGTCTTTCTATATAGGATTTTTTCATGTCTTGCTTAGGGTGGCTCAAGATCTAACATGTTCAAGTCTTGGTGGATTGAAGCGAAATTCAACAAATCTCATTTCATTGCCATGCATACTCCCTATATTCTCAAATTTTACACGCACTCCAAATGAATACCCATAAGATAGCATAAAAAGCTAAACAAACCTAATGGATTAGTTTTGTGATCTTTTACTTTCCACACCTACTGAAGTGTAATTTCTATGCTACACAACTCATCATTTTAATTAGACAAAAACATCTTATGATCGGAAATGTGCATGACGGGAAGGAATCCAACAGTTAGACGGGGGTGGAAGATTAAATTATCTCATTACTGGGATGAGTACGTGAACACCAGGAGTTAGTACGGTGACTGAACTAAATCACTGTTTGCTATCAAATTTACAGGCGCACTAGTAGAGTCTACCGCTAAGTCACATGCAGTTCAAAAAATGAATGGTGGTAGTTAAAGCCTCCACCCTTGTACGATAAAAGACCTAGTAGAGTATTGTCATAAATGGAAGTGATGTTGGATGTCTTTTGTCTTTAGATTCTTAGAGTCGTCTTTGTACACTCGGGTCCTTGGGGATTTTTGTGGACATTTTATAGATGTGCTTTTGATATGTGGTTGGCTTGTGTGCCCTTTTGTATAAAAATGTAGTAGATATATGTATATATGTTCTGGAACTGGTTTCCCGGTAACAAGTTGATGGCACACACATTAAGTGCTTTGAGGCATGAAAGGACTCACATGTAAAAGTTCTTGTCATTTGACAATTTTATGAAAATAGTTTTAATTTTCATTCCTATAATCTGTTTGTTTAATCTTATTCTGCGATTTTGTTTTTAGTATTCTCGCTTTGTGTGGCGCGAGACATCACACAAGGTAAAAAGCAACTAAAAAACCTTAAGTGAAACCCATCTTTTCAGAGATATCAAGGACCATATTTTGACATGCAAGCAAGACCTAAAGCTTCCTCTACCAAAGGAAGTCCACAAATAAGATATAGAGCACAAACAAGAAGATAAACCACCAAAGAATTAGCATCGAAGCTCAAACCCTCGGTAAAGATGCCATCTTTTCACTTAGAACTTAGTTTTAGAGAAAGATCTAGCACGTGCAAGCTATAAGTAAGCAATAAACGCGGAGAAAGTTATAAAATCACCTCTAGGAAGAAGAAGAAGCTCCCAACAAAAAGGTAGCTCGAGCAAAGGAGTAAGAAGTCCTAGCTTAAGCACTCGACATGACCAAACAAGCTCCTTCTCCAAGAAAGGGAGCAAACCCTATGGAAGCAAGAAAGATGAGTTCTTAAGATATAAAGCATGATCCACCATGGAACAACGTGGCCAAGACCAAGAAGAAGGAAGAAGGAGGTAAGACAACAAGGAAAACGAAGGGAAAGAAGGATAGATTACTTGCTTAGGTTAAGAAAAAGCAAAGGAAGTTCTACAAGCTTCAAGATAGGGTAGATCTAAACCCTAGCCGCACATGCAAAGAGATCGACCACCTTCTTCTACCTTGGACACCTTATTCTCCACCCAGTCAAGGAGGGTAAAACTTTAGATAGCAAGGAAGAGAAAGGAGTCCAAAAGGATTGTTTGCATGGAAGGTAAGAGGTTTATAAAGCTATAGGTGAGAGAAAAGAGAAGGTTTAGATGTCCTAAATTCTTTGCCAAATGTCCATGGCCAAGGGACATCACGTCAATGCAAAAATCAGATCCACAAGCTGTGGAGTTTGCAAGGCCATCCGATCTTCACCTTCCCAGGGTAGCCATCAAGTTTCATGACTTAGTGACCATCATTTCTTGAAACCCTAGGTCACCAGGTGGAAAACCATCGATTGAACACCACTTCCAAGCAAACCATTTATCCAAAGGACATCAAGAGAGAAGACTTTCGACCCTCACCATCTAGATACCACCATTATTTGTCCCCACCAAAGAAGTACCATCATATTTCACCCATCCAGGGGGACCATCGGTTGATGGCCTTCAAGGTAGCTCATCCATGAGAGCAAAAAACCCTAACTCACCTAGAGAGATGTCACCATCAGACCAAGGTGCATCCAAGTGATCCAAGCCACAAATAACTCAATAATGATATGACAACATGTGAGGAATAAAAGAACGTGATAAATTGCAAGAAAACCTCATATATGGGTAAATTGCAAAAAAAGTCCAAAACATGCTCAAAATTACATAACTTGCTCAAATAATATCCAAACTAGACCAAACTTGAAACTTAAGCTTATCATATGATATCAAATCACATATTAGGGTTTAATTAAGTTTTTAAGCATCCAATTGTTATAAATATGTTCAACTATTAATCAAGAGTATGGAGTTTTACATTATTGCTTGTTCCCCTTCCTTACCTCTTATTATGGTTGTTTGAGTTATATAATTACCTAAGGAATTGAAAAGGGGGTGATTTCAAGCTCTTTGGTGGAAAAATTCTTAAGTTCCCTACACTGACCTTAGCTACTTTCTCCCACATCCTATTTATCACTCCACCCCACTAGCCTTAGGGGAGGGATCTAAGTAACAAGGTATGTTCCTTCATATGCACTTAGTATAGGGCATGTTTTTTTTTTGGTTCTAAAAGAGTGGGGTGCCTCTTTACTGAGAAAAAAGATTTGTGTAGGTACAAGGTGTAACTACCAAAAAGGAAGAAAATGGAGGTTGCAAGGCACAACCACCAAAAGGACAAACTGTACAGACTACAAAGAACTATCTATATAGATTAACTACTATCTGAAAACAGAAGCAAAAAACTATCTTTGTCACACACCAGCCAAAACTTATCCACATCCAGACCAACACCATTGAACGTCCTTCTGTTCCTTTCTAACCAAAGCATATAGACAGCACAAGCAGCTTGGACCTTAACATCATTCTTCAGAGCCAACAGATCCACCAACGAACTAATCTAAATGTTGAACTTTGAGTAAAACTTCTTCCAAACATCTCTAGAAAAACGGCACTCAAAAAACATATGTGAAACATCTTCCTCACAGCATTCACACAAACAACACCTCGAAACCAAATGGAAACCAATCTTCTTCAAATAGTCCAAAGTGGGCAGTTTACCCAAGAACATCTTCCAGAAAAGAATAGACCACTTCCTGGGAAACGAATTGGACCAAACCCATTTAGACCAGTGAACTTTAGGATATTTAGTTCTGGAAATAGCCCAACCATCCTTCAACAAAAGAGTCTTGCTGCTGCCATTAAACAAACTCTCATCCTCTTCTTCAATATTGAAATTTTGGTTTTTAAGAACTCCCCTCAGCACCTCTGCACCCCTGAAATCAGGCACAGACCACTCACCGTTAATAAAGCAAGAGGAAACTCTACAATTCTTCCCTTTACCCAATCTCAGGACAAATTTCTCATCCACAAGATCGATCAGCCTTTCCCCACCATTGACCCAAGGGTCAAACAATAACAGGAAGGTGTTTCCATTACCCAGGCACAAACTAATGTGATTCAGTAACATAGGTATGAATTTTAACATCTGATTCCAGACCCAAGAAGCTCCAGGTTTAATCTCAGCTGTCCAGATGGACTCAGATTTGATATACTTCTCGTGCACCCACTTGACCCACAAACCGTCCTTCTTAGAAGCAATACTCTAGAGATTTTTAATAATACCACCATTAGACCAATCATCAATCATTCTTATGCCCAGGACTCCCTCATCTTTAGGTCTGCAGACAGCATTCTAAGAGACATAATGAATATGTTTTTTCTCCTTCGTGTCATTCCAAATAAAATCCCTCATCAGTTCTCAATTTCATAGATAGTAGACTTTGGAAGAGGAAAAGCAGTCGTCCAGAACATGCTGTAGGAGGAAATAGTAGAAATCACAAGCTCAATTCTACCAGCCTGAGAGAGAAAATGAGATTTCCAAGACAGAAGTCTATTCTTGATCTTGTCCACAATAGGGCTACACAAAGCTCTAGTCAACCTCCCTGTGAAGAGAGGAAGACCTAGATACTTGACGGGCAAAGAGCAAATATTAATGTTAAGAATATCACCAATGTTACTTTCCTCAGCTCCCTTACTCAAAAAAATATGACTCTTCTCATTGTTCAGTTGCAAACCCGAAATCCTCCCAAAAGAATCAAGAATGTTCTTCACACAAAGAGCATATTTGTCCTGGGCTCTAGAGAAAATAAGCAGGTCATCAGCAAAGACAATGTGTGAAATCCCATTACCACCTCCACACTCAACAGGCTTGAAACCTCCTTTAATGATCTCTGCATTGAAAATACTAGAAAGACCTTGCATAGCAATAGTGAACAGAAACGGGGCCAATGGATCGCCTTGCCTCACTCCATTAGAAGCAGAGAAATATTCAGAAGGAGTACCATTGACAAGCACCCTGAAAGAAGCAGAAGAAAATAATTCTGAGACCCATTCAATCCAACAAGAAGGAAACCCCATCTTAGCTAGGAGAAAGAGAATATAGTCTCTCCGAACAGTGTCATAAGCCTTGGCCAGATCCGCTTTAACACACATCAATTTGCGAGAGCTATTGAAAGAACTAAGAATGTCGTTGGCAAGTAAAATCGCATCTCCAATTCTCCTACCATGGACAAAAGCAAATTGATTCTCATCCACCAATTTGGGAAGAATATACTTCACTCTATTAGCCATGATCGTCGTTATCACCTTAAAAATGATATTACAGAGGGAGATAGGACGAAAGTCCTGAGGAGAGGTAGCACCAACTTTCTTAGGAATAAGAGTAATCAGAGAAGAATTACACTCCTTGAGGAGTTTACCAGAGCTAAAGAAACCTTGAACAACTTTAACCACATCGTCGCCAATAACATCCCAAACTGATTTGAAAAAAACCGCATTAAAGCCATCAGGCCCTGGCGCCTTGGAGTAGTTCATCATCTTCATGACTTCTTCTACTTCAGCTCTGGAGACCAACTTCCTTAAATCATCAGCTTGATCCTGATCAATTCTAGGAAGAATCCATTCATCGTTCCAAGTCACCATGTCTTTAGAAGAGCTATTAAACAAGTCTTCATAGTACTTATTAATAGTGTCTTTAATAGAGGAAGCATCATAAATACTATTACCCCCATCGTCATGTAAAACAGAAATAGTATTCATAATTCTTCTAGACTTCAAAGAGGCATAGAAGAAAGCGGAGTTTCTATCGCCTAATTTAAGCCACTGAACCCTGCTTTTCTGCTTGAGTAAACTCTCTTCATCAGCTAAGGCGTTCAAAGCATCATGTCTAGCGATAACCAACTGCTCATGTTTTTCAGCATTAGTGGGATCAGCATCCACCTCCTCCTGAATCATCTTGGCTTTGCTTTCAAGAACTTTAGCTAAGGAGAAAAAATTACCATTCTTCTTATTCCAAGAGATCAGCGCATCCTTAACACAGCTGAGCTTTCTATAAACCCTGAACATAGGGGAGCCCACTTGAGGAGTTCTCCAGGCTTCCTCGACAATCCCCTTATAATCAGATTTACTAATCCAAGCATTGATAAAGCGGAAAGGGGCAGATCCATGCTTGCTGCGATCAAATCTAAGAGCAATGATCCTATAATCACTTACCACAGAGGCTATGACTTCACCCCATCAAAAGGGAAAATTAGCAAGAAAATTCACATTGCAGAAAATACGGTCAATTTTCGAAAGAGTACTCTTACCCTTCCTACCATGACTATCCCAGGTATAAAACTGACCCTTGGGAGAAATTTCCATCAAACCAGTGGAATTAAGAGCTTCGTTAAAGTCATTCATACTTTTCCTAGTAGGAGCTTGTTTGCCTTGTCTTTCATAACTGAGACGAACCGCATTAAAGTCTCCCAAAACACACCAATTAACAGGGTTCAACAAAGCAGTAGAAGTAAGCGAATTCCACAAAGCCATCCTCTCCTTATCATCATTAGAGCCATACACAACAGAGAGATCGAAAGTAAGGTTCCCTTTCTTAACATAATTGTGAATAACTTGTTCATAGGCTGACTTTTTATCAATATGAATAGCAGAGTCAGACCATAGGATAATGATCCTAGTGTAAGAGTAGAACTCCGAATTATCAATAAACTTAGCGCCGTTCCAGATAGAATCCACAAAACTATTAAGATCATTTTTATTAATCCGAGATTCCAAGATGATATAAACATCAGCTTTATTCTCCCTTATCTCCTTCCTGATGTGAGGTAGCTTGTTAAGACCTCCCCTCACATTCCAGGATCTAATCATGAGCTGACTAACCATTAGGAATAAGAGAAACCTGCTCGTGACCCTCCTTGTCTTCAATATTGGATAGCAGAGAAAATTTGTTTAGAGAAGATGGGATACCTTTGTTAGACACTGGTTTCGGAACAATTCTAGGAGGAGATTTCGACTTCCTACTCCTTGTCTCCCAAACTACATCACGAGAAGTAGTGGGCGTGATAATATTTATCATAGGAGCCTTGCCTTTATCCACAGTAGCATGAGGTTGGACACTTCCTTCATAAGAAGAACCAGGATCAGTACTAGAAGAATCAACCTCAATAACCAGAGGAGGAATCGGTGCCTGAGAATTGTCGAAGGGTTCATGGATAGTATCAACAGCATCAATGAACTCTTTGTTTTCCTCACCCCTACTCATCTCGGGTTGTTTAGGCTTCCACACTTTCTTCTTTAGACCACCCTTCAGCTTCTGTTTATCATTCTTCTCTTCATTAACAGGACCACAAAGAATAAGACTCATGGCCATATAGACCACAGATCAAACACCTGCTCGGCTCCCATTCGTACTCAAAAGTAATAGTGTCCACCTGACCATCATCACTCTCGATCTCCAATTCTTTCGGGAATGAGAAATCTAGAGGAATCGACACCTGCAATCTGGCATATTCAAGCCGTAAAAACTCATTCGTGAACCTGTCCGGCTGCAAGGGAACCCCCAGGAACGAACCAATCCTATTGAACATCTTGACATCCCACAACTCAAGAGGAAGATTGAAAATCTTAAGCCATATAGGAACCTCCGTGAGTTTCATCTTCTCAAGAGGCTCACCTCTTTCCCACCTCTTAATTATCAGCGGTCTTCCTGCCACAAACCAAGGGCCTCCGCCAATAGCTGTTGACATATCTTCATCGTTCGAGAACAGAACAACAAAGTAACCTCTCCCTCTAGAACGGACTTCAATGGACCCTTTAGCTTGCCATATCTGAGCGAAGTGACGAGCTAGAACCTGCCAATTCGGCTTCAACCCAACGACATATCCAGCAGTCGTCCTTTTCCATCGATCTAAGTTCCTTTCTGCGATGGCTTTAGAGTAGGGAAGCTTCCCCTCTGTCACTTGGATATTCGTCTTCTTAAGGCAGACAGGTCCGTTGCTCCTCTTCTCCTTGAACAGATCTGACCAGGATTTGGCTTCCTTTGTTACTGAGACACTACCCATAAAGAGCCTTGACCTTGGAGCTCCTGGATCTGGGGGGTTTGACGACGAGGACCTCGTAGCCAGGATCGCCTCTCCGTCGCCTCCACGGGTATAGGGCATGTTTAGCGATTAGATAGGGGTAATGGGAGGTGAACACTCTTATCATACTCCCCATACCCCTCTTAGACCTTTAGTGTATTAGGAGAACCATATCGAGAACCCTAGAATTAGATATCTAGGCTAGTGTATACCTATCCCTTAGTCAATAGAGCCTCATAAGGTAGGATGGACAACTAATATGATACGATTCATTATCTATATTGTTCCTTGTTATTTGGTTTGGTAGCTTAATTGTTAGATATATGTGAAAAAGTAGAACCCTTACACATGGATTATGGTTGCAAATTCCCCCACACATCCCACTGCTCCCATTACTTGTTTAAACCCTAACTTGCTTCTTACTTGCTAGTTGTCCTTTGATTACTTAGTTAAATTTCTTGTCCATGCTAGTTAGTTATTGACTTTGAATTTCTCGTGATAGCTTTTGTTTGGTCAATTGCTACAATATTCTTAGATTCCACTACTTCATTAATAATCTTTCTTGGTGTTAAAATAAGGATTGCTTTTTCTTCATTAGTGTTACTTATCTTCTTTGCTTAGTTAAGTAGGCCTAATGTCTAGTTTAACTTAGACTTTACTCTTGCTCTCTTTAATTGATTGCAAACTTAGTTTAACTCAAACCCCCATTTAAAAACCTTTAAATCCTAATATCCAGACAAGGAACCTAAAGAAATGCTCCACTCGCTCCTCGAGGATTTGAGCTCATACTACCAATTCTCTTTACTACATCTAGAGCCTTATAGTTGCATATCTATTATCAAGAGTGTGCCATCATTCGAGTAAGTTGTTAGGCTAGTGTGCCATAGTTGCATTACCCAACAACCAATTACAGGGGCTGAGCTAGAGAGAGAAGGCTAGGAAAAATATTGGTGTGTGCTAAAAGGCTCAGACTTCCATACTATCATTTATAGAAGTACATAATTTTGATAGAGAATAAGCACCTTCATGCTCCCCTAGGCTAGACTTTTGTGGTCCTCCGCAAGAGGCTACAACTTAGATATCTAAGACCACATTACTAGGATAGTGGAAGACATCCATCCCTTGAGAGAGAATAACCTCCTTCCCCATAATAAAAAACATTAAATCTAGGTAAGCATGTGAATTAGACACACTATGATTTCTTCCACCCTCCCCCTTTTATTAGCCCCTCAATGGTTTAAGGATGTGAGCACCCATGGTTGATGATCATTGCTATTATCTTAATATTACTAACATCATTTCTATATGTAAATATCTGCTCTTGTATCTCTCCCTTCTCTCCCATCTTCCAACTCCTTAGTGATGGGAGGACATGCGCATTTGAGATTATGTAGTCTACACTAAATATGAGAAAATGAGCCAAAAAGAAAATAACCAAATTGTATATTCAATCACTCAAATATGACAAGCAAATAACTATATAGGAGAAGCAATCAAGTTAGTAGCATAATGAGTAGGAAGACAATCACATGAAGCAGACAATCAAACACAATAAGTAAGCAAACGAACAATCCTGAGTAAGTAAGCATGTATACATACATGAAAAGCATGGAAGCCAACAAAAAGATTAGCAAGCAGTCATAGTAGTTGTAACACCCGGGCCCACTGCCCAAGGCTCTAGTAGAGTTTTAGGAATGACGACTAGCCCCACAGACCACCACTAGCCTTAACTGCGCACTTTGTCCACACTGACGCACAAGCCAGGATCAACTTCCCGACTGGTCACCCATCCTAGTACTACTCCAAGCTGAGCACGCTTAACTATGGAGTTCTTTAGAGATGGGCTTCCTGAAAAGGAGGTGCACCTTGGTGATATGGGTAGTCCAATCATTCCTTTTAAGATCATGTTATCCAAGGCCTCAAATCCTGGGATGTTACAATCTCCCCCACTTAGACTCTTGACGTCCTCGTCAAGGCTCAACTTTATGGCCTCATAATCTGACCCCATTTCAGTGCAGACCCACAATGACCCATGGACACCCAGCTCCCGTCCACGGCTACCAGCGCAAGGGTGGCTCCATCTCATCTCTACGGATAGCCCTTTCCATCTTGCCTGGACCGCATGGCTCAAGACTGGCATGTCACATGCCCATGTGAGCCTCACCTACTGGAGGGGTTATGGCTCTGATACCATTTGTAACGTCCGGGCCCACTGCCCAAGGCTCTAGTAGAGTTTTAGGAATGACGACTAGCCCCACAGACCACCACTAGCCTTAACTGCACACTTTGTCCACACTGACGCGCAAGCCAGGATCAACTTCCCGACTAGTCACCCATCCTAGTACTACTCCAAGCTGAGCACGCTTAACTATGGAGTTCTTTAGAGATGGGCTTCCTGAAAAGGAGGTGCACCTTGGTGATATGGGTAGTCCAATCATTCCTTTTAAGATCATGTTATCCAAGGCCTCAAATCCTGGGATGTTACAGTAGTCGACTCCCCCATATTATAAGTATATATATATACACACACACACACACACATATATATATATATATATATATATATATATATATATATATATATATATATATATATACACACACACACATTGATATATAAAACTGGATCTAGAACACCAGACCCCTATTCAATATGATCTTACATGTGGCTACATTACATGCATGAAATTAGGATATACCAATGAATCGTAGGGATGAACATGGCGATCGTCATAATTTTTTCCTAAAAGCAACAACCCATGTGCTTCTCCCACTGAAAAAATTTCTACAGTTGGTCCATGAACAAATTGTTCAGGTAGGCATGGCTAGGTTTAGTTGGCTAAGAAATAAGCATGGCATGGGTCCTCACAGTGATGGCTAGACGCAAAGTGGAGATGACTCAATTGGTTTTCTAGGTCAGGGTTTGGGTATGTGCAGTGGTAGATCTAAAAAGTGAGATAGGGGGAGCCGAGTCACATTAAGGGGTCCTAAGTCACCTAAGAGGGGCGAGTTTAAAAAAGTATGTGCTTTTTTTTACTTTAAGAAATGTAGCAAAGTACGTTTTAAATACTCACACTTCAACTACACGACTACATCATACCGAACTCGTCATCAAGTACGATACATGTTGCTTATCTCTTTACCAATTTATTTCATTTGCGTTGTACTTGAATACTTAGTTTAACTCAAACCCCCATTTGAAAACCTTTAAATCCAAATATCCACACAAGGAACCTAAAGAAATGCTCTAGTGTCCACCCACTCCTCGAGGATTTAAGCCCATACTACCTGTTCTCTTTACTACATCTTGAGCCTTGCAGTTGCATATCTATTATCAAGTGTGTGCCATCATTCGAGTAATTTGTTAGGCCAGTGTGACATAGGTGCATCATCCAACAACCATTTATAGGGGCTGAGCTAGAGAGACAAGGCTAGGAAAAATATTGGTGTGTGCTAAAAGGCTCAGACTTCCATACAATCATTTATAGAAGGCCAAAATTTTGATAAAGAATAAGCACCTTCATACTCCCCTACGCTAAACTTTTGTGGTCCTCTATAAGAGGCTACATCTTAGATATCTAATACCACATTACTAGGCTAGTGGAAGACATCCATTTCTTGAGAGAGAATAACCTCCTTCCCCATAATAAAAACATTAAAGATAGGTAAGCATGTGAATTAGACACACTATGATTTCATCCACCCCTCCCCCTTTTATTAACCAGTCAATGGTTTGAGGATGTGAGCACCCATGGTTGATGATCATTGATATTATATTAGTATTACTAACATCATTTCTATATGTAATTATTACTCTTATATCTCTCCCTTCTCCCTTCTCTCCCATCTTCCAACTCCTTAGTGATGGGAGGACATGAGTATTTGAGATTAATGATCACCTATATAATTAGGTTATTACTAACGTTCAATTTTTAGGTTGCCTTTTCTGTTTTTCTTATATCTTGAACACACAAGTCCTCTTTAAGAATATAAAACGTTGTAACCTCAATGAGATTTACGTTATCACAAGGGTGTTTCTACGTATAAGTTTAGTTCTTACCCATCTCTCTGATTATCCTTGTTTGCCTTATCTATCCGAATTTCCCAAGTTCGTCTTTGACAATTTTTCTCATTTTCGTACATAAACATGGCGGTGAATCCATAATGAGTAGGAAGACAATCACATGAAGCAGAAAATCAAACACAATAAGCAAGCAAATGAACAATCCGGAGTAAGTAAGCATGTATACATACATGAAAAGCATGTAAGCCAGCAATAAGATTAGCAGACAATCATAGTAGTCGACTCCCTCATGTTATAAGTGTGTGTGTGTGAGTGAGTGTGTGTGTGTGTGTATACATTGATATATAAAATTGGATCTAGAACTCCAAACCCGTATTCAATATGATCTTACACGTGGCTATATTACATGCATGAAATTAGGATATACCTATGAACCGTAGGGATAAACGTGGCGGTCGTCATAATTTTTCCTAAAAGCAACAATCCATGCGCTCTTCCCGCTGAACAAATTTCTCCACTTGGTCCATGAACAAATTGTTTAGGTAGGCATGACTAAGTTTAGTTGGCTAAGCAATAAGCATGACATGTGTCTTCACAGTGATCGTTGGACGCAAAGCGGAGATGACTCAATTGGTTTTCTAGCTTAGGGTTCGGATATGGGCAGTGGTAGATCTAAAAAGTGACATAGGGGGAGCCGAGTCACATTAAGGGGTCCTAAGTCACCTAAGATGGGTGAGTTTAACAAAGTATGTGTTTTTTACTTTAAGAAATGTAGCAAAGTATGTTTTAAATACTCACACTTCAACTACACGACTACATCATACCGAACTGGTCCTCAAGTACGATACAGTTTGCTTATTCAAATTATTTCATATGCGTTGTACTTGAATACTTGTTTTAGTCTGTACCAGTTATTCAATGTGGTATGTAATGCGGTGATTGCATGTACGAAAATGGTAAAGACGGATTAATTATCTGAGAAGCCATAAAACTACACGGATTAATTATCTGAGAAGTCACGACTGTCTACAACTCATCCCTCCTATGGTGGGACGCGGATATATGCTAATAATAATTACGATCCATGTTCTATCCGGTGCTCTGAATTCTTTGCTTTGGCCCATTTTTGACAGCAACGTATACCTCCCACCACCAACTTGTTGTTTTTTGAAAAACAGTATATGCTATATTTTTCGCTTCGGGAGTTTTTTCTTCTTCTATTCTTCTCTTTTTTTCCTTCTTAATTTTGCTCCCCTTTTTACCCTCACCAAGGCATCTCACTGATCTCACTCTCCAGAAGCCCAAATCCGAGCGTCACCCGCCGGCACGCACACAGTTCGGCCACGTGGGTACCCCACGTTCTCCCCGATCTGGACAGCACGTGGCCGTCAGAGCCGTTCGTCAGCAAAACAGGTCCCCCCACACACACCTGGGGAACCAATAATGCCCTCCCGATCCCCATCCGACGGGTTGGACGGGCTCTATACCCCCACGGCCAACACAACGCCAGCCTTCCGACGACCGGGGCCACTACTGGACGAAAGGCAAGACGAGCCCCGCGCGGCCACTTGCGTCACGTGAGCTCGAGGGGTTGATGGTAAGCTGGTGGCAGCATTGCGTTGCGGTCCTTGCGGGACTTGTTGCTTGCTTGGCGGGTTAGTGAGTGGTGACTGGTGACGGTCGTGCCGTGGTGGCAACCTATAGAAATTCGAGTTCAAGTGAGAGTCCTTTTCCGCCACCATCTTGTTCCCTACCCCCACCGGTTCCTATACTATTCAGGTATCTTTTCTTTCTTTTCGAATCAACCCTTCTTATGTACAGAAACTCACAAAGACTCCTTTCTTGCCGTTACTCAGTCGCCGTGAAAGGAGTAACGGCCCTAACGGCTACTCCATAATGTTTTTCTTTAACACTCTACCGTCTTTTTTCTTTCTAAAGGAATTCTTTCTATTTCATTTTAACAAACGCTACATGTTTTTATTTCACTCTTTGCTTAATAGGGTAGGGTGTCTGAAGAATGAGTTCTGCACCGGTTTTGATTGCGAAAGAATATCCGGATCGGTGCAAAATTTGTCCAACCCAGAATTTGATTTTGAGTCGTGCGGAACCAAACTTCGTCACCAATAAACCAATTCTCTACGTATTTGAATAATAACCTTGGTAACTATTATACTAATATATAAATAGTCTTGATATGCAAGTTTTGAGAATATATAACTCAAAATATATATTATTAATTAATAACTCAAAATATATATAGTTTTATACCCTTGCTAAAAAACTACATCATTTGAATCTGTCTACCTAAATAGACCCATACCAAATATATGACCACCCTGCTCGGTCTAAATATGACCCATATCATACAAACCCAAACTTGACTTGATCACATCCAAAAGTTGTCATTGACTTTACCTGAACCCTACTCAAACCACAAGATTCTTCATAACCACTCACCAACACGATTGAGTTGTTGATTTTTTAATTTATAAACATCATGGATCATGTTGCCTATCAAGTAACTTCAATTATAAAACTGGCTTCATACCGGTTGAAGTTTTTGTTCTTACCATTTAGGTCCGATTATGTAGGATGGTTCGACAGATTTATTTTCCAGGCGTGCACAAGTTGAATTGGGTTCATCTGAAGTCAACAAGAAATTGAGTTGGGCTCAAATTGATTTGAGTCCCAACCTAACCCTCTAATACCACAACTGTAAGTAGGTAACATGATCGTCCAAAGTTCTTCATGAACCAGTAGACAGACACAACCTTATCCCCCAATCATTCTAAATTGTCTTGTGTTTTTAAAGTTGATGTTCAAATTGAAGCCACCACGATTCTAGATTTTGTTTCTGTCATTGCACGTTAGCTTTTGATAAATAAATTTCAACATTATATTGTTTGAGATATGGACTACATGTATGATGAGCTATTAGTATTTACCACAATCTTACATATCCATAATAGATGAAAAAAAAATAAATATTTATGTAATAATATAATACATACCAAATATCTAAATATAATTTGGAAGATACCTAAATTTAAAAAGCACGGAACTAGACTCATCGAGCTGACTCACATTTTATATTTAAATATTCGACTTGAATACTTCTCTAAATATAAAGCTAACCAAAATCATTTTCTTATACCAAGTCAGCAAAGAAGAGTCAAGTGTACAATTAATTAAAATAAGTTAAGAAAAGCAAGACTGTAGAAAAGTAAAAAAGAAACGAAACGAAAGTCATTATCCGCCTCTTATGTCACGACAAGTAAGGAGGCAAAGGACATTATTGGGATTTGTTGTACTATCATACTTACCAATTTCGTTAAAACTGAGGGGCATCTAAGAAATAACTCATTCTTATATCCACCCCACTTGAGCGGCCTAGTAGGAGTGCAGTGCCTGGCTGGCTTTGGGCTTCTTCGCCACTGGCCGGGAGGAAAAGGGTAAACATAGATAGACTGGGAATACAGGCCAGAAAGGGAAAATAATAAAAGAGCTCGGAACCGCTGCACTCTTTCTGCCTTGCCTTGCCTGCCTGCCTGCCACCCGCCCGCTCTTCGCTCGCCGCCGCTCGCTGGATCGGCGACAGGTCGTCGGATCCGTGCTTTACCTTATCTCCTACTCCCGTTCAACGACGGGTACGGGGATCGGCCGATCGGACCGGAAGGGGGGAGAAGTCGCCCGCTGTGGTTTTAGGTGAGGAGCCGGGTCGTTGATTGCGAGGCGGTGCTGTTAGCTGTCTACTGGGTGGGTACCTGCTTGCTTGAGCTGCGATGGAGAGCAGGAACGATGTCGGGATCCTTGCCGTGGATGTCTACTTCCCGCCTACATGCGTCCAGCAGGTACGCCGTCCCGCTCTCCCCTCCTCCTCCGCCTCCACCTACCCCACGCGATTCCGGCGCCTCCGAATCACCACTTTATCTCGTCCCCCATCTCGATCCCACAAACCGTCCGTTTTTCCTCCTCCCATCTCCGCCCTTTTCACCCCACTTCCCCTCCTCTCCCTCCACGGCATTGTCCGAGCGAATCACGGCTTCCTTGGTATCCCCGCCCGACGACCTCGAAACGACTTATCAACGGTCCCGTGCCTCCGCTGCCACCACTAACCTTAAAAACATCTCTTGTTCTCCTGTTTCTGACCCCACACCGAGCCAAAAATGCTCCACCCGTATCTCGCCCCTGTTTCACCCGTGCACGTTTTCCCTAACACGAAACATTGGTAATATACTCTCCAGGAAGCTCTGGAGGCGCACGACGGCGCCAGCAAAGGCAAGTACACCATTGGGCTGGGACAGGACTGCATGGGATTCTGCACCGAGGTCGAGGATGTCATCTCCATGAGGTACAGTAAACGCAACAACAACAAAAAAGAAAAAGAATCTGATCTATGCCGTTAATTTTTTTTTTTTTTGCAACCATGGTGTCCAGTAATCTGTCATTTGACGCAATGGATCCCTTCAAATCTCTAGCTCCACGGTGGGCAGTTAGTGCCTGCTGCTGCCCCCCACGATGAAGAGCATCTTTCACTCCAGATGACCGCTTTTTTAATTCATTAGTTCCTGGAGGAGTGACCCACTCCCTAAAAACTACGTCGTGTACCACGTCTCTTTAGTTTATTCCTCCTGGTCTGCTCCAAGGCAAAACTCTAAAAAAATAAAATCCATGAAACATTATTTGTGTGCCTGTTTTGGACGGTGCAATGCAACATCCAAAACCACTGGGTTACCTTCGCAAAAGCACATAACTTTTTAGCATGACATGATATAGGATCCTGTAAACAGTGTTTTCTGATACAAAATTTATAGGCTTAAGCAGGAAAGAGTGTCGGAAACACAGATACCAGGAGAAAGCAGCCAGCTTTAACAATTTATTTATTTATTTATTTGCCCATTCAGCCAAAAGTACCTTTTCTTTTTCCTTCTTTCTGTGGTGGCATTGCACTGCTCTGAACTCCCTAGGACACGTTTGGTTGAGTTTATTGGAATCATTATCCCATGTATCCAACATTCCATGGATTCCAGATATTTAGTAATCAAGGGTCAAACTGAACATGAAAGTGGAACCTCAAATTTCCTGCGAATCCACAACCAGGAGCTTTTTGCTGTTTGGCACAGTTGTGACAGTATGCAGATTCCTCACTATATGAGTCCCTTGGAATTCCAGTAGCATCATGGTAGCTTAAAATGATACCCCATCCAGTCACAATCTATCATCTCCTGTATTGATCACAGGGCTCTGGTTCCATTGCCTTTTTAGCTAGAACCTGATGCTGGATTCATTTTCTCTTCCTTGAAACTCTTAGCAATATGCTTTTTATTGTTCTGAGTCGCTTTAGGAAGCTGATAAGAGGAGATATTTATTGTTTCATCTCACCCACCATTACAGAACCATTTAGGGTCCATGAAGACATTCCAATCCAGAGCAAGACTACATTCTTATCTCTTTTCTTTATAAATAGTCCATAACTTCTTTCGGGTTATCGCCTCGATTCTTGAATGATGACAAAACACGTGAACTAGAGACCACTAACTAAACATCCAGTAACAGTGGAAGTTTCATACAAATGGCTCTAAAAACCGGCTTGGTGCTCCTTCAACTATTTATGTTTAAACACCTTAACGTACTGGCTGTGCTTTCACTAATACAGATGAACTGATGAAAATTACAGAAGCTTTTTCTTCCAAAAATGGCTTCTACTGAATGTCCACAAAGGAAGGCATTGCATACTAGTATCTTAGTAGTAGAGTAGTGCAATCATCGCATGGTTATCACAATGATATCATCATGTCTGGTAGCAGTCTGTTGTCTTATCTATAGAAAAGGGATGTTGATCTAGAGATCCGTCCGCTACCAGTGTCAGCCACACAGATTGGCACAATGTTATTAAAACTGAAGAGTCATTGTTTGAGCTGTTTGTTATATTGTTATGATAATATTTGTTTCTAAAGTTAGCATCATCTTCAACTCAACTCTTGGCTTTGCAGCTTGACAGCAGTGACATCTCTGTTTGAGAAATATAATATTGATCCTAAACAAATTGGTCGTCTGGAAGTTGGAAGTGAGACTGTGATTGACAAAAGCAAATCTATTAAGACCTTTTTGATGCAATTATTTGAGGTACACTTTGCTTCCTTCAAGCTATACGCCTGTGTACCCCTGTTTTCATAACCATGCTTCAATCCAAAATGGCAGAAATGTGGCAACACTGATATTGAAGGAGTTGATTCAACAAATGCATGTTATGGAGGAACAGCTGCTCTATTTAACTGTGTCAACTGGGTAGAAAGCAGCTCCTGGGATGGGCGATATGGGCTTGTTGTTTGTACCGACAGCGCGGTATGCCCTTCTTCCCGCTTTTTTTCTTGGTTAACTTTTGCATTGAGAAAAACAAGTGTTTTGAGAGGTTCTCAGTTACAGTTATATTCAATATGCTATTTGTATGAGCTTTATTATCTTCTTATAATAGAGATACAAACAGGATGATCTTTTGACTCCAAACTCAACTGTTATGCAAATCTTCTATGGTTTCTCTGTAGTTAAATAGATGTATTTTTCTTTCTAGGTGTATGCAGAGGGGCCTGCTCGACCAACTGGCGGAGCAGCTGCTATTGCAATGCTGATAGGTCCAGATGCACCCATAGCATTCGAAAGTAAATACAGAGGGACTCACATGGCTCATGTTTATGATTTCTACAAACCCGATCTTGCGAGTGAATATCCGGTTTGTTTTCTTCTTTGTTGTTGTTTTTTCTCCTTCAACACATGGGCTTTTTGGTTACTAATCCTGCTACATGATGGTCAGGGCCTTTTTAACCTCTATATGTTTGTATGTAAAGTCTGGTGTCTTATTTCTTGCACTTGACGATAAAAGTTTGTGTAGGTGGTTGATGGAAAGTTATCACAGACATGTTACCTTATGGCCCTTGATTCATGTTACGATCGTTATTGTAAAAAGTATGTTTCTGTTGTGCTCTGGACCTGTATGCATTTTCAAGTGCCAATCATCTTGTTTCTTTTATCATAACCTTTGTTTTGTTTCTCCTTATTTACAGATTTGAGAAATATACTGGAAGGCCATTTTCAATCAGTGAGGCAGATTATTTTGTATTTCATTCGCCTTATAATAAGGTACAAGATGCCTTCTTAGCTTGTTATGATTATAAGGTCATTGTAATTTTCTGGATAACTGCAATGCCTTCTAACTTGTTTGAAATGTCACCACAGCTTGTGCAGAAAAGCTTTGCTCGGCTATACTATGATGATTTCATGAGAAACAGCAGGTACTATCTTTTGTTCTTTGAACCTGTTGCTTGTTTTGACTGTGGTAACTCGTAACGGTGACATATTTTCTATGTTTACAAAGTACATACGCTGGAAATAAACAACTGTTGCTCTGTACTCTGAACCAAAAATCTTTACTAAATTGTGCCCCAAAAGAAAAAGACAATACCCACAAGACCTATTTGGAGAGGGGATAAGGGTTTGTTGGAAGTTAGAAGAAGCGACATCAGTCGGATTAATCCTGAATAGTTATTTAAAGATTTTCCGAAACGTGCCGCATCAATGGGATCAATCAGGGAAAGTTGCATGCATAGTCACAAATTTGTGTCAATGGGATCAAACGGCCGAGCTGAAAAATTTGGAATTCGGAAATTATGGGATATTCGGATAAAAAAGGTTAACATGCCGTAAAAATTATGGTCATCGATTCAGGAAAAAGTTGGAGAATATACACAAATAATATATATACAGATGTAATAAATCTCTCTCTCTCTCTCTCTATATATATATATATATATATATATATATATAGAGAGAGAGAGAGAGAGAGAGAGAGAGAGAGAGAGAGAGAGAGAGTCAGGCTAGAATACACTCGAGTGTACAGATCGCACGAATACACTCAAATGTGTTTGCATATAAAGACTATTTTTGCAAAATGTAAACCATTGATCTTCACCGTCATACTATAACTAGGCTACATACAAATTTTGAGCCCATTTGGATGAGTGTAAATCACTCATCCAAAGGCAACAAAATCGACACGTGAAACTAATTTGAAATGCATAATTTTTGCGGTCTTTATAACATGCCCTACAAATGTCCAAATGTGCTCAAATTTTGCGCATAAACTATTCAAACATGTTTAAGAAGATCAACGGATTAGATTTTTGAAAAAAATATTGCATCATAAAAACTACTTGAGTGTATTATGCTCCGAATACACTCGAGTGTATTCTAGTCTGACTCTCTCTCTCTATATATATATATATTGCACACATATATTGCTCATATATATACTGCAGGCACACCAATATATGTATATACATAAGTAAACATATATTGCACATATATAAGTACATACCTTTACATCTATTACATATATATATTACATACACACATACATATATGTATTTACATTTATGGACACATTTATATACACTCAAACTGAGTTAGTCTTAAGCAGTACGAAACGGGAAAATATGGGAAGAAAACGTATAAAACGGGAAGAAAACATAAAATGTGAATAATTCAAGAATAATACGGGAACAAAACATAATATTCAGGAATTAGGTGTTATACGGCCGTTTCATACGTTTGGGGAAAAATTAGTGTTTTAAACGCGACTTTTTCAAGAAGTCGGAGTATATTGTGACTATGGTTGCATGGGTGGAAAAATACAAATAAGTTGGTGCAAGTTTCAGTTTGTGATGGTTAGCAGTGTATCCTTCCCTATACTAGCATATACCTGGCATAAGTTCTTGCTATAACTCTTAATGGGGGAATACCTTTTTATGTTATTCTTAGGAAATAACCTCTCTAAAATTGACACATTACAGACTCGTTTGAGGGCGGTATAGAAAAAAATTGGCATAACTTGGTGTAAATTTAATCAAATTTAAACTTGTGAGTAATTAGGAAACCCATTCCTCCCTGTTCTTGATCGGATCAAATGTGACTTTGGTATAGATTTGTAATGGGTAATAACTTTGACCATTATTCCCAACATTTTTTTGTACTGTCTTGTCAAGGTATAATTTGGACTTATACCAAGGCATAATATCATCACGAAAGGAGCCTGGTTTTGCCTTGTCAATGGATAAAGTGGCCTTATCCCGTCCCCAAAGTAGGCCTAAGAGCACCAACCAGTTTATGCAAACTATTATCATTATAATTAAGAAAAATTAGTTTACCTCTAATCCTCTTCTTCCTAACCCCCCAGGCTCCAACAAGCTACTCCACCCCACTCTCTTTTGAATCTCAACTACAGCACAATATCTACCTCTGTTTTCTTGGCACACACTTGAGAATTGAGATACAATGCCACCACACTCATTCTTATCATTGTCTATTCCCCTTTGCCTCTCCTCTTCCCTGCTCCACGTGATCTCGTCCACATGATCTCCCCCATCCTTTACCCTTACTTTGCCTTTCTTGCTGTATGGTAGCAACATAGTGCGGGAGGGGTGGATGGAGGAGATGGAATCATGGAGGAAGAAAATAGCAGAGTGGAATGGAGTGGTTTTGTTTAGAATGTGAACATATTAATTTTCTTTGGGTCCTTGTTTTTTGTGTGGAATAAAGCTTCATTGCGCAGTCACATCACACAACATAAATTGGTAAAGTTGTTTGGGCAGAGGTAGCAGTAGTGTCCTGGTTGGTGGCAGGGAAAGGACAAAGACCTCCCCCCACCAACTATGGTTGAGGCTCTCTCATGTGATTTCACCTAGAATGTAGTATGGTGAATCTCAAAGGTCATACAATGAATGTGCTAGTTTCTTTGATGCTTCCTTTGTATGCAGAAGAATGAAGCTTTCTAGGATAGATCACATCAAAATGAAAAACTTGAAAAATCTGTTTGGATAAGAAAAAGTTAGGTGGGAAGAAGTATGCCTTAAACTTGAATCTGAGGGAGTAATCTCTCGCAGGCTATCCCTTCCCATGGGATGAAACCTGCAAAATAAACACGACTAGGGATAACTGAACCCATTATCCCCTCATTGTTCATTCAATGTAGTAATCCACTCAGCCTGCTAAAAAACTCACACACAACATGAATAACTGCTGAGTATTCCAGCAACAAAGGAAGTTAAGAGAACCAAGGTCCAATTCAGTAGAGATATGTTATGAAACAGATTCCAACTTTACGATAAGGTGGAATAAACGTGCTAACACAAACTTTAAAGGTTTCTAAATTGATCATTTCTGCAGATTATGCATCCCGCCCCTGGGTTTAATTACTTTTCTTTAACCATACACTTCCTAGTAATTTATTGACCAGTAGGCACTCACTTTACTGAGATTTATGCATTTCAAAATAACTCTACTATTTATTTCTTTCAAAATTCCTAAAGCTGAGAAAAGGGTTTTGAATAATTGCGAAACAAGAAAAAATTGAATGCCCAACTCTCTCGAATGTGTTCATATAATTAGTTTTCCAATGATGATTAGTTAAGAAACACAGACGTTTTGGACACATACAGGACTTGTGCAACCAGTTCTGAAATATAAGACATAGACATGGCTAGACCGTATAATTTAATATATATATATATATATATATATATATATATATATATATATATATATATATATATATATAGGAGTATAAACTAAAATAGCACGGTTTAATAAAAATATTGACATACATAGCATGATTACAAACTTATTTCCCTTAATAGCCCAGTTTGGTACAACAATGCCAGAACTGTTGGCGTTTTAATGTGCCAGGAACCAAAAGCGCCAAGAATTGGGCGTTTTAATGTGCCAGAAACCAAAAGCGCCAAGAATTGAGCGTTTTATATGGAAAGCGCAAAAAATTGGGCGCTTTAGCCCGAAAGCGTCAGGAAGATGGCGTTTTTAAGTGAACACGCCAGTTCCTCGCCGGTTGTTGTCAACGGACTTCCAGTGGGTATCTTGTTCCTGTACATCCTCGAACCGGCGAGGAACACCGGTACAGACAAGAGCACGGCGAGTGTAGATACTCCGAACCCCCACTGCCACCCTTTGTTGTCTTCCACCCACACAACGAACGTCACGGCCACAAGACCACCAACTGACAAGAAGAACACGAAGTAGTTGAAGAAAGTCGACCTCCCTTTCCTCCCTTGCTGTGTTGACTCATCGAACTGCTCGGCACCGTGAGAAGGCAACGACCCCTTGATCCCTCCCACGCCCAGTGGCGACGAGGTAGAGTCCGGCGTAGAGCACGACGACTTTGGTACCTGAGACTTGTGGGCATGGGGATGCGGTGCATGTCTCTGGTGGTTTTAGGGATGGCGTCCGGGCTTGGATTGTGAGGATCACGAGGCCGGCGAACTCGACGGCGGCGCTGATCAAGTAGACGGCGTAGGTTGTCAAGAAGGCATCCGAGAGGAACCTGCCGAGGAGTGCGAGGAGGAAGGCTCTTTGAAGGCTCGCGAGAAAGCGTCATATTTCTGGCGTGTTCACTTAAAAACGCCATCTTCCTGGCGCTTTCGGGCTAAAGCGCCCAATTTTTGTCGCTTTCCATATAAAACGCCCAATTCTTGGCGCTTTTGGTTCCTGGCACATTAAAACGCCCAATTCTTGGCGCTTTTGGTTCCTGACACATTAAAACGCCAACAGTTCTGGCGCTTTTGTACCAAACTGGGCTATTAAGGGAAATAAGTTTGTAATCATGTCTATGTATGTCAATATTTTTATTAAACCGTGCTATTTTAGTTTATACTCCATATATATATATATATATATATATATATAGAGAGAGAGAGAGAGAGAGAGAGAGAGAGAGAGAGAGAGGCTAGAATACACTCGAGTGTATTCGGAGCGAAATACACTCTAGTTTTTCATGATGCAATATTTTTTTCAAAAATCTAATCCATTGATCTTCTTAAACATCTTGTGAATAGCTCATACGTAAAATTTGAGCACATTTGGACATTTATATGTCATGTTGTAAAGACCGCAAAAATTATGCATTTCAAATTAGTTTTGTGCGTAGATTTTGTTGCCCTTGGATGAGTGACTTACACTCATCCAAATGGACTCAAAATTTGTATGTAGCCTAGTTATAGTATAACGGTTAAGATCAATGATTTACATTTTGCAAAAAATAGTCTTGATATGCAAACACACGAGTGTATTCGTGCGATCTGTACACTCGAGTGTATTCTAGCCTGACTCTCTCTCTCTCTCTATATATATATATATATATATATATATATTTATATATATAGAGTCAGGCTAGAATACACTCGAGTGTATTCGGAGCAGAATACACTCTAGTTTTTCATGATGCAATATTTTTTTTCAAAAATCTAATCCGCTGATCTTCTTAATCATCTTGTGAATAACTCATATAAAAAATTTGAGCACATTTGGACATTTATAGGTCATGTTATAAAGACCGCAAAAATTATGCATTTCAAATTAGTTTCGTGCGTCGATTTTGTGGCCCTCGGATGACATGCTTACACTCATCCAAATGGGCTCAAAATTTGTATGTAGCCTAATTATAGTATGACAATGAAGATCAATGGTTTACATCTTGCAAAAAATAGTCTTGATATGCAAACACACTTGAGTGTATCCATGCGATCTGTACACTCGAGTGTATTCTAGCCTGACTCTCTTTCTCTCTTTCTCTCTCTCTCTATATATATATATTCAAATCGTGCGCTTCTAATGTCTCGTCAGTGGGAGTTATTTTCTGAATTTGAAGAAAAATATAACAAGCTGGCAAAGTTCGCAACAAGATTGTGCATCCATTATATTTACCTAATATATTAAAGCCCACACACTTACATATCCTCCATCCTTAATGGAAATTAGGAAAATAAAATTAAGTGGCACACACTTCTAACAAAAATGAATGAAACCACACAACATTCATGCCAAAAAGTACCGGAATAGTGGAAATAAGTTGGAAAAGATAGAAAAAAATAGGAAAAAGTGGTCAAAAAGAGGCAATATCTCCAAAATGGGGAGTGAGCCACACATAATAAAAAAGAGTTGCAACATTCCTTGAAGTGTATCCCATGGCCTCAAGCTGTAGAACCTCCAAGCCACACCTCTCTTCAAGCCACTCCTCCCCTCAAGATTATTGGAGGAGAAGATTCTCGCACTGGAGGAAGACCAAAGTGCAGAAGGGGATGAGGAATAATACATTCTCCATTGTCAATAGGAGCAAAAACCACTGGCAGCCTACTAGAGGTGTAGGGCTCACTAAGTTTCCTCTAGGGCCCTACCTGCTTGCCTTAGGACTTACGACCTTTTACTGAATAGAAGGAAAATGACGTGCTTGACTAGAGAAGTATCTGGAATAGTCCAACATTTAAGATAAGGTTATAGTCTCCACTGGGAAAGTATCCAATATATATATATATAAGGAGCAACCATCCAAGAAATGCGTCCAACATGGTTACAAAAACTATATGGAAGTGTCTGCTCTAAATAGATCCTCAGAGGCTAAACTTGCTTAATCGTAGTTAACACATGTGAGACCTCAATGTGGATTAGTATATTCTCTATGATTCATCTTTCAATATCAAGTGGATGCTTTGGAGTGGGGTGATGACCCGTTTAAATACATAGTAAGAAACATTTCTTTTTCCCGTTGATCATATTCACCCATGAATGGTATGTAAATAATGACCGATACACTTTATTTCTTTTCTCTGATCCTAGCTTTCTAGGCATGAGTGTGTGCATCCTGAATGCAATAACTCTTTTCTTTGTGTATATCTTGGTCCTGTGTATCCTTTTCTAGTGACTTTGCCATGACTAGATAGGCTGGGTGATATTTTGTATTCTTAAATGCATTCTTAGTTGTTTCCTTAAAATGCAACTCAAACTAATATATATATATATATATATATATATATATATATATATATATATAGAGAGAGAGAGAGAGAGAGAGAGAGAGAGAGAGAGAGAGAGGCTAGAATACACTCGAGTGTACGGATCACACGAATACACTCAAGTGTGTTTGCATATCAAGACTATTTTTTGCAAAAATGTAAACCGTTGATCTTCACCGTCATACTATAACTAGGCTACATATAAATTTTGAGCCCATTTGGATGAGTGTAAGTCACTCATCCAAGGACAACAAAATCGACGCGCGAAACTAATTTGAAATGCATAATTTTTGCGGTCTTCATAACATGAGCTATACATATCCAAATGTACTCCGGATACACTCGAGTGTATTCTAGCCTGACTCTCTCTCTCTCTCTCTATATATATATATATATATATATATGTATATATATATGTATATGCATATGCATATGTCTATGTATATGTTTAAAATGGCTTAATGTGAAACATTGATAGGGGATCATAAATTGTCTACATATTGTAGAAGGAACTTTTATGGAAAATGCAGAGAGTTATTTATCATACTTAAAGTGTGTGTACGTATTATATGGCTGCACCTAGACAAGGTGGCGTTTGTTTGTGGGGGTTGGGTCTTGAGAAAGCAAAGGGTGCCTTGCACCCCGTAGGTGTCTGCTCAGGGGAATTTTGAAACAACTCTTTCTGAAAACATTTAGTTTTCTCTGTATTGTTTTGCTATGATATTTGGCATGTTTGGAGGCTCATGCGTCTCACTCCATGATATCTTAGGGTAGGATGCATATCACATACACGAAATTACTTATATGTACATACATACATACACACACACACACACACACACACACATATATATATATATATATATATATATATATAGAGAGAGAGAGAGAGAGAGAGAGTCAGGCTAGTGTACACTCGAGTATACCGGATGCACCGTATACCTCAATCATTTTTGAAGATGCAGTAAATTTTTGAAAAATCTAAACCGTTGATCTTCTTAATTATCATAAGAACATACTATATAATAAATTTTAGCTCATTTGGACACTTATAGGTCGTGCATCTAAAGGAGGCAAAAATCATGTATTTCAAATTAGTTTAGTGCGTCGATTTTGTTGTCCTTGGATAAGTGACTTACACTCATCTAAATGAGTTCAAATTTTGTATGTGACCTATTATTATTGTAACCATGAAGATCAGTGGATTAGATTTTGGAAAAATATAGTCTAGATAGGCAAACACCATTGGGGTGTACGGCGTGATCTGTACACTCGAGTGTATTCTAGCCTGACTCTCTCTCTCTCTCTCTCTATATATATATATATATATATATATATATATATATATATATATATATATATATATATATATATAGAGTGAGGCTAGAATACACTCGAGTGTACGGATCGCACGAATACACTCAAGTGTGTTTGCATATCAAGACTATTTTTTTCAAAATGTAAACCGTTGATCTTCACCGCCATACTATAACTAGGCTACATACAAATTTTGAGCCCATTTGGATGAGTGTAAGTCACTCATCCAAGGGCAACAAAATCGACGCGCGAAACTAATTTGAAATGCATAATTTTTGCGGTCTTCATAACATGAGCTGTACATATCCAAATGTGCTCAAATTTTACGTATGAGTTGTTCACGAGATGTTTAAGAAGATCAACGGATTAGATTTTCAAAAAAAATATTGCATCATGGAAAACTACTTCAGTGTATTCCGCTCCGGATACACTCGAGTGTATTCTAGCCTGACTATATATATATATATATCTATATATATATATATATCATGGAAAACTACTTCAGTGTATTCCGCTCCGGATACACTCGAGTGTATTCTAGCCTGACTATATATATATATCTATAGATATATATATATATATATAGTCAGGCTAGAATACACTCGAGTGTATCCGGAGCGGAATACACTGAAGTAGTTTTCCATGATGCAATATTTTTTTTGAAAATCTAATCCGTTGATCTTCTTAAACATCTCGTGAACAACTCATACGTAAAATTTGAGCACATTTGGATATGTACAGCTCATGTTATGAAGACCGCAAAAATTATGCATTTCAAATTAGTTTCGCGCGTCGATTTTGTTGCCCTTGGATGAGTGACTTACACTCATCCAAATGGGCTCAAAATTTATATGTAGCCTAGTTATAGTATGGCGGTGAAGATCAACGGTTTACATTTTGTAAAAAATAGTCTGGATATGCAAACACACTTGAGTGTATTCGTGCGATCCGTACACTCGAGTGTATTCTAGCCTGACTCTCTCTCTCTCTCTCTATATATATATATATATATGAGTCAGGCTAGAATACACTCGAGTGTACAGATCGCACGGATACACTCAAGCGTGTTTGCATATCAAGACTATTTTTTGCAAGATGTAAACTATTGATCTTCATTGTCATTCAATAATTAGGCTACATACAAATTTTGAGCCCATGGCAACAAAATCAACGCACAAAACTAATTTAAAATGCATAATTTTTGTGGTCTTTATAACATGACCTATAAATATCCAAATGTGCTCAAATTTTTTATGTGAGTTATTGACAAGATGATTAAGAAGATCAACGGATTAGATTTTTGAAAAAAATATTGCATCATTAAAACCTATTTGAGTGTATTCTGCTCCAAATACACTCGAGTACTCTCTCTCTCTCTCTCTCTGACTATATATATATATATATATATATGAGTCAGGCTAGAATACACTCGAGTGTATAGATCGCACGGATACACTCAAGTGTGTTTGCATATCAAGACTATTTTTTGCAAGATGTAAACCATTGATCTTCATTGTCATTCAATAATTAGGCTACATACAAATTTTGAGCCCATGGCAACAAAATCAACGCACAAAACTAATTTAAAATGCATAATTTTTGCGGTCTTTATAACATGACCTATAAATATCCAAATGTGCTCAAATTTTTTATGTGAGTTATTGACAAGATGATTAAGAAGATCAACGGATTAGATTTTTGAAAAAAATATTGCATCATTAAAACCTATTTGAGTGTATTCTGCTCCAAATACACTCGAGTACTCTCTCTCTCTCTCTCTATATATATATATATATATATATATATATATATATATAGAGAGAGAGAGAGAGAGAGAGTCGGGCTAGAATACACTCGAGTGTACAGATCGCACGGATACACTCAAGTGTGTTTGCATATCAAGACTATTTTTTGCAAGATGTAAACCATTGATCTTCATTGTCATACTATAATTAGGCTACATACAAATTTTGAGCCCATTTGGATGAGTGTAAGTCACTCATCCGAGGGCAACAAAATCGACGCACGAAACTAATTTGAAATGCATAATATTTGCGGTCTTTATAACATGACCTATAAATGTCCAAATGTGCTCAAAATTTTTATGAGTTTTTTCACAAGATGATTAAGAAGATCAATGGATTAGATTTTTGAAAAAAATATTGCATCATGAAAAACTACTTGAGTGTATTCTGCTCCGAATACACTATACACTCGAGTGTATTCTAACCTGACTCATATATATATATATATATATGAAGGATGTAGTTTTCTCTGTAAAAAGTAATTGAAATAATTAGTGTCATAGGGTGAGCATTCAGTTAATTTGATCAAATTCATTTAATTACCCACTAATTAAACTCAATTAACTGAAAGTACTTCAGTTTGGTTTTTACACTATTGGCTCTGAGTAGATTTTTATACCTAACACAGACTATGTGCAAAATATATATATATATATATATATATATATATATATATATATATATAATCCAAATACAGAATGGTCATGTTAAACTGGTAAAAAAGAGATTATTAAAATAAATAATGCGAGAATTAGACATTTCAGTATTGCAACGACAAAGTTTAACTAAAAAGTGCAATTCAGTTCACCAAGCTGTAAAACCCCTTAACAAACTGTAAACCATATAATCGATTAATTGAAATAAAATAACCACCTTCGCCAGATTTATAGAACAATTTCCAGGATAACTGAATTAACTATTTCGTCAATCTGTTATGAAGGCGTCCTATGCGCCCGATTAAGACAAGGGTCCACATAATTGCCACGACAATTACAGTATATATACTGTCAAATGATTGTGTCCATTAACCTACATTCAATTTCTCTCTCTCTCTCTCTCTCTCTCTCTCTCTCTCTCTCTCTCTAATCAAACAAAAGCTTCTATGTCACTAGAACAGTCATGTATAACTATTTGAATATATGCTTGCCTTTTATTGTTTTATCAATCAAATTAGTTTTGTTGGCATTATATCATCGTAAAACCACTATTGGCTAAGGGTTGTTTTTGGGACTATCAAAAGAACACATTATAAAGTTGCTTAATCTATTTGTGCAGCTCTGTTGACAAGGATGCTCAAGAAAAACTGAAGCCCTTTACAGGCTTGTCCAGTGAAGAAAGTTATCAGAACAGAGATCTGGAAAAGGTTTGTTCAACTGAAGTATTGTAGATAAAGTAGGCCTATTAATCGTTGGAACTAAATTGTATGTTGAATGAGTTTTGCAGACATCTCAGGTTGTTGCAAAGCAGTTATTTGACATTAAAGTTCAACCATCAACTTTGTTGCCTAAACAAGTCGGAAATATGTATACAGCATCTCTGTATGCTGCCTTTGCATCAGTTCTTCACAACAAACACACCGAATTGGTAATCCACACTCTTCATAGTTAATTTTTTTTGGTTGCAATTGATGAATCAACTCCTGAATTTCTTTTTGAAACTTTAAGGATGGCCGCCGAATCGTCATGTTTTCCTATGGGAGTGGTCTCACCTCATCAATGTTCTCCTTTAAGCTTCGTGATGGCCAGCATCCTTTCAGCCTCTCAAATATTGCAAGCGTAATGGATATTTCAGGGAAACTGGCTGCTAGACATGAGGTATGATTATCTTCAACAAATGGCCTCATCTCATTTTACTGTCTATGCTGACTTCATGATTTTACCTGTGAATACTTAAATTTCTATTTATCAACTCTCGCTCTATAACAAATCCATTCTATGACGTCACTTGATTAAAAATCAAGAAATATAATTGACCTTCTTGGCAAATAATATGGGCAACTATCTATAATTTGACATTTTTAATGTACTTGTGTGATAAGGAGAGATGGATAAGCCTCCTCTTTTTTAAATTTAAATCCAATTAAAACTTTACATGGACTCTAATTTTTCTGGCATAATATATCCGATTTTAAGACCGAAAATTGATTGTTGCACCACCTTTATCTAGGCAATAGTCTTTAGTTTCTACATTGGATCAGCTAGCTACTAAAATGAAAAGTGTCTTATGATATCTGCGTTGCCGAGATGTATCCATTATTACTGGTTTCAGCGACTATTATTTGCCTGAAAAGATGCAACCTTGATCTTAGTGGGACCTTTGCTTTAAGCCTTCAAATAAATCAGGTGCAACTGGGGATTTATCTTGTAGGCTTGGAAGCAATTGGACGAGCCCCATAAATAGCGGGTCATTTAGCTGACAGACGCAATTTTTGGTGCCCGTGTCCATACTCAACTTCTTGATTTAATGGCTGAGATCTAATGTCATTTCTGCGATAGATTGTTGGTCCCTTCTATTTGATATATACGGGGACATTCAATACTCAACCAGATAAGATGAAGATTATAAATATATGAAAGGGGGAAAACAGGATAAAGGAAAAAATAACCATTACTCTGTTTCTTGATGAAAACAGAGTTGCAGCCCTTCCTAGTTTGATTGTTTGGCTCACTGGGAAATGGTATGAACAGAATTCCCCTCGCATTTTTGAAGAAAAAAACGTTACAAACTTTCAATCAGTGCACTCCTTCAGCAACTCCCTTTATTTCTTAACCAAAGAACAGCTCATTGATCTTGCTTGTTCTAGCTACACTTCTAGTCTTTTCTGCCCTTCTTGATACGCACCGATAGTTGAGAACAGTGCAACAAACTTTTCCTGAGATGGGAGCGGCGGTAGGGAGGGATATGTCCCATTGCTCAGACCTGCACCTGTAAAAGGATAAGGTTATTTTCAATGCCCTATATCCAGTACACCAGTCGTATCCGTCACCCAGTTACCTGCCCGCGTAACCATTATCTAGTAGCTCACGTTGTCCACCCTTCTACATATCAATTAGTCAATGAACATATTTGTTTAGTATTATGTTTTTCTAGGAGTAAAATTTTAAGTAATCTACCGAAATACAATGGTGTGACAAGAAGTTACACTCCGGATAAAGGAAAACCCACAGCTTTTTAGATTGACATGTTCTTGTCCTATCAGTTAATCTGAAATCCTTTCCTTTCTTTCAGGTTGCCCCCGAGCAATTTGTGGAGAATATGAAATTGATGGAGCACAGGTACGGATCCAAGGATTTCGTCACGAGCAAAGACACAACCCTACTCAGTCCAGGGACCTTCTACCTCACGCACGTTGACTCCATGTACAGGAGGTACTACGCCCAAAAGGCTGAAGATGCACCTATCTCCAACGGCCCCCTGTCCAATGGTCACTAACTGATCCCTTTCCTAACCCCACCCTCCATGTCATATTTATCGTCCAGGCAGGCCGTGGAAAAGCTTTTTAACTAATCTTCCTGTCGCTATGCAAAGTAGGACAGTGTATTTATGGGCTGCTATCGGCAGCTGCCGGCAAACGCCCCTTTTTCTTTTAGCTTTCTTGTTTATTGTGAGTGGTAGTAATGTTGTTAAATTCCTTTTAGTAGTGCGGTGTTCTTGTAAGCCAGTAGGCCGCAGCGCCTTGGTATTTATTTCCTTTCAGGAATAAAGCAGTGTGGAGGGTTAGGTGTAGTTTAATGAAAATGTAATGGTTGCGATGAATAATGTAATATTTTCTTTGTTTTGTGATGTTGGATCCACTGTACGGCATGATATATTTTTTTAATCTCCTTTGCTTGGTGAATCTTCTTCTAGATCTAGCCATTGGTTTGTTGCCCACCACTAGCAGGCTAGCTAGCAGCCCAGTCAATGGTTGGGCCATGTCTGTTCTCTCAAGAATGGCTCGAAACTTTGTGCCTGTGCAATGCTTGCACCCATATGGATGCGGGATGGGGGGCACATCACTAGGCAGGAACACGCTAAAAAAATGGCTTGCTTGCGGGTGTATGTGTGCTTGAAGTAAAAATTCTGAAAAAACATCTAAATCACAGCTTGTATAAGTGAAGTAATATTATTGATGCGGGTATCATATACCCCATCTCTGATAGTCCATGGACAAACCCCCTGTTCAAGTGGCACCAAAGAGGTGGAATCATCTTTGCATCCAAAGAAAATTGCGAACAAATTCTTGTAAGAGAGTAATCAAAATCGTGAATGTGTGTGCAGCGTATAAACTTGATTTCAAAGACAAAAAAGGACGATCTCCCACTATTGTTTATTGATCAAATTCTTGATAGGTTGGCGGGACAAAGTTTCTATTGTTCCAAGTAATAGTTCACCCTAATGATCAAGATAAGACCACCTTTATATGTCCACTTGGGATATTTTTCTATAAAAGAATGTTGTTTGATCTTTTCAATGAACCTTCCAATTTATAGAGATGTGTTACATCCATCTTCGTTGACATGCTAGTTTGTTCAGTCATGTATGATTTTTTCATATTCGGGAAATACTTTGATCATTGCTTACTCTATCTCATAGTTGTCTTAGAAAGATGTGTCAAAGTACGACATGTTCTATCTTGGGAGAAAATCATTTCATGGTCTCCGAAGGGACAATTTTGGCGCATCGAGTATCAAAGGGTCAAATACAAGTTGACAAAGTCAAAGTTGATCTAATCTCTACATTGACCATTCATTTCACCGTAAGACATGTCCGCTCTTTCTTGGGGGCATGCATGCTTCTATTGCTATATTATCAAAGACTTTAGCAAGATTTATCATCCTTCGTACCACCTTCTAGAATAAGATGTGGAGTTTCAATTTGATGAAAAATGTACAAAAGCTTTCAGTGATTTGAAGTCAAGGTGATTTCTGCTCCTATCATGCTACCTTGACTTTTCTATGTTGATTGAGATTATGAATGATGCCTCATATACAACATTGGGGTTTGTGCTGGATCAAAGAATTGGCCATCCACCTCATTCCATTTACTATGCTAGCAAGACTGAGGATGATGCCCAAAGAAATTATACAACTATAGGAAAGACTTGCTTGTCATAGTCTTCGATCTTGATGAATTTCAGTCCCATGTTCTTGAAAACAAAGTCAGTGTATACATGAATTGTGCTTCCCAAAAGTACCTTATATGTCTAGAAGTACTACAAGTCAAGATTGGTAAGGTGGATCCTATTTTTATAAGAACTAAATCTAGGAATTGTTTATGGAAAGGGTGAGAGAACTCAATTGCCAAACATTTATCTTGCATTGAGGCACCTTATGAAGATTTGACAAGGATAAATGAGACAATGCCCCATAACCTACTCACGTTGGTCAACTCAACCCAACACCCTTGATACAAGTATATGGCTAACTTCCTAGCTAGTGGGAGAGTACGAGGCATATGGCCTCGTGAACAGAGGAAAATACTTTTATGCAACTAGGAAGAATTAGGTATGGGAGGATCCACATCTATTTAAATATTTCCCCAACCAACTAATTAGAAGGTGTGTACTGGACAATGAGATGTTTTAGATACTCAACACTTGCCACTCCGATGCATGTGGAGGGAACCTTGGGGGCAAATGGACTACAAATAATATATTCTAATGTGGATTCTTTTGGCCTACTCTCTATAAACATGCACATGAATTTTGTAAGACTTACTTGAAGTGCCAAAAGGTGGACACAATCTCAAGGAGGGACATGATGCCTCTATCACCTATCTTGGTGGTGGAAATATTTGATGTTTGGGTTATTGACTTCATGGGTTTGTTCCCTCCCTCCTTTGGTGTTCTATACACTCTAGTATCCATCGACTATGTCTCTAAGTGGGTCGATGTCGTAGCTACAAGGGTAAATGATCACAAATATGCAATTTTGTGAATGAAAATATATTCAACCACTTTGGAGTGCCTAGAGTTGTAATAAGTGATGGAGATAACCATTTATATACATAGAGAATTTGAAAGACTTTTGAAATACATGGTGCGCTTTCTACGTATTTATGTCAGCAGTGGAAAACTCAAAAATGACAAGGGGGAAACAGGAGGAGGCGAGGGAAATAAGCCGAAATTACAATGGAAACTAACGACAACAACAATTTTGTAGAGTTGGCGAATGTGGAGGAAGAAGAACTGAATGTGATAGAAAATGCTTCAGAACCTATTACAAATAGACACGAAGGGACTAGAGGACTTACTAAGGTCTAGAAGAGGAAAAAGAATATAGGATTTAAGGAAGGGGGTGAAACAAAGACTACAAACCTGGAGGGAATATCAGATACAATCTACAGAGCCGGAAATACTGAGAGGTCTACAGAAGGAGGGAAGAGGGAGAGTCTTAAGGAATCACATACAATTGTTTACCCCGACATTGATGAGGTGATTGAGTTTGGAGAAGGGGCAGATGGTACATATATGTTTACAAATGATAACTCGTTCAAGGAAACCATAGATAATGATACTACCGCAATAAGGACAAAACATAATAAAACAAAGAAAGGAGATGTAGCACCGCGGAGGGGACAAAATGTCAATTACAGTAGTACCAAGATGAAAAGGAAGGGTAAAGCTAAGGCTTTTACCCCTCTGGAACAAAGAAGAAGAAGAAGTCTTAGGTGTAGTGTGGAGGAAACCGTTACTAAACATGATTCGGAGACAATACCTCAACATAGACCACCAGAAAGTCAGGAGAAGCACGAAGTTGAGGGTCGCCTGAGTATAAATGTAACATAATGAATCTTAGATGTAATCTCCATGTAAACCTTTTTTCCATGTTTCCCTCTCATTTCTATCCTTTATGTCATTTATGTTTAATTAGTGGAATTTATAGTGGTTTAGTGAACATTTATTCACTAAATTGTACCAATATAAGGGTTTATGCACAAATACCTCAGTAAAAGATTAATTACCACAATTTAGTTCTATAAACATTAATATAACTTTTTGATATGATTTGAAAACATAAAATGAGGCTAAGTTTCAAATTTGGTTCGATTTGGATGTTGTTTGTGCAAGTTATGCAATTTTAGGTACACTCTGGACTTTTATGCAATTTACCCAATTGGGAGGTTTTCTTTGAAAATTATCTCCTGAATTTTAATCCTTAGATATTCCCTTACCATTAAAGAGATTTTAAACCATTGGAGAACCTAGTTTCACCTTGGTTTGATGGTATTCCTTTCCAAGGGCATTATATGGATTACCCTCTTTATAAAGATGCTTATCCTTGAAAGCTATCAACCAATGAGGTTATTTCTTTCTTGAAAAATGGTGGGGATGGCCTAGAATAATATATGGGTTATTAGAACTGACTTTGTATATGCATGAAGCCTCTATGAGCTATCCTCTTGTATGGCCATCAATCCCTAGGCTAAAGACACATGGAAAGTCCCGTAAGACTCCTCATGCTTCACCTCTTTCTATATATAGCCATGCATACCCCTTCCCAACTCACAATTTTAAAATTATTGCTCTCCTTTTCTTTCCTCTAGCTTAGATAATAGTTTCTTCTGTATTTGGCCATGAAGTTGCTGCCCCAAGGTAATAGAGGGAGCCTACCTTGGTGAAGAAGGCTCATAGGGCTTCCAAATTGCTCTATTAGGGTTTCTAAAGTTCCTCCTTGGTAAATTCGATCAAAACTAGTAAGTTTCCTCCATTCCTTTCCTATTTTCATACTGTTAGTCTTCCTTACACATTCTTATAGGTCGGAACCATGACCATACATGGTAAAACTCCACCTAAAACCCTAAAACATACCATCTCCTTGCTCTTTTGCTAGGGTTTGCACCTCTAAAGTGGAGAAGGTGATCTTTGCTCAAGAAAGGAGCTTGGCTTGGAGCAACCAGACCTTCTAATCTCGGAATCCTTTCTATTTGAACCTTATTACCTTCCTAGAGGAATGTTTGGTTAACACCCTTCTCATATATTGCTTAGTACATGCTTAAAACTCATGCTTTTATGTTGAAAATCAACGATTTCCATCTCTTTTTACCATGCTCTTCTAAGGTTTTGATTTCTTTCTATTTTACCTTCTCTAGAAGTTCTAGTTTGTTTACCTATGCAACTTCAAATATGATCTTGGTCGAATGGTGTTTTCTCCCTCTCCCTCTCTCTTTAATTATCTCGATCAGTTTGATGATGTGGCAATTTCCTATTGGTCAGTATTGCAAAATTCATATCTTCTAAACTGCTTATCCAAATTTGATAAATAAATATGTTTTGGAATTAGAAAATTAATATATATCTAATAAAAATATTTTCAAGGTCTGTTATCATGGTTTTACTAAGAGTGATTTTGGTAAAACGAATTTAATGCATAAAATCCATAAAAATTACATCTTAATCATCATAACTCCAAAATATGCAAAATTATATGTTTTCTTAATCAGAAGAACCTAACTAAGTCTATGGTGATGTTTTCATAGTCTAAATTGAGGTTTTTCTATAAAAAGTAAAAATATGGGTTTTCTCTACCTTAATGCATATATATATCAATCTAATACATGTATACTAATTGAAAATAGGAAAAATGATCATGGACTCAATCAAGTGATGAAAGTGGGTAATATGAATCATAATGAAAGGTATGTGCTATGTATGTGCAATCCCTATTTATGTATGTACATTCCTTACACCCTATGTTGGGATAATTGCAGCCAAACCCTATATTTCCCTAATGAGGCTTAAATGAACCCTAAATATCCTATTCTTGAATCCTAATGTTGTTCATGCCTCAAATTAGATTATAATTTCTTCTTATTTGGGTCTTATACCCCACTGCCATGCTTATTGAATATAATGACTACTCTTGCCATGACTACTTTTCTAGCGTGTGGATTTATGTTCTATTTAATTTAAAGTAGCGGTACTTAAGTACAACCACCCACAGAGGGCATGTAAATAATCGCCCTGGGGAATGTCTTATTCTCCCCATAATATTTTAGGTGACTGGGAATGTCTTATTCTACCCTCACCTAAGGTTAGAGGTATGTTAGGTGCCTCAACCCTACTTAGTTAGGTAGACATAATTATCTTACATACAAATCCTTTTTGATACAATTGTTAATGTCAAGTTTCTTTTGAATATAGCCTCATACTCTTGTTATCTTCATTATATGATGAACCCTAGCTTATTTTGTTGTTGTACTTATCTTGATATCCTAGATTAGTTTTGTGACACATACCTTATTTCCTTTCCCCTTTTGCTGGGTGTTTTCCCAACCACCCAGGTGCTGGTGCTGAGCAAGGAGAAGGACAAGTTTGAAGGAATTCATCTCAGGAGTAGATCTCAAGCTATCTGAAAGGATGTCTAGGTTTCTATAGCTAGATCCTTTTCTCTTATCTTTTTCTTTTGAGAACAATCATGTAATGAACAATGAAAGCCATGTAATAGGCTTAGTTCTTTTATTTCCGCTGCTATTGACATTTTGTAATGTATTTGGTGCATGCTTATATACTTGGAATGTTATACATGCATCCCTCAATATCTTTTGTCCTTCTAAAAAGATGGATGTTTTGTACTTCCTTTAAATTTTAGTAAGGAGGTGATCTCGCCTCTTTACAACATTGTATCAGAGCCTTTAGACAACTATTAGGACATGAAGTTGAAGCAAAGATGTCTAGAATGGATCAGGGTTTCGGGGGCTGGCAATATTTTTCTCCGCACCACTAACTTGGTTTACGAGGACTCCCATGCTCATATGATACCGGCCTGGCCTGAGATGATATGAATTGCCCAAAATAGTATGCTTTTAGGCAATAGAATTCTAGATATTCTTTTCTCATCTATGCTTCTATTATTTTTCATCTATGATTCAAATACTCATGGGAACTTAACATATTAACCCTACCTTTCAGGATAGGTGACTTGTTCGACAGTAGGATCAAGGGAAAGGAGTCAAACCCTAATGACTCCAATTTGGAAAACACTCCTGTGACTCCTACTGGCCATAGTGTGGTCAACCCTGCTACTCCAGGCACCCCCTCCTTCACACTGGAGCAAGAGCTGGCAATGCTGCGCCAGGTGCTCTCCAACATGATGGGGAAACTCCACACAGTGGCTGCCAATGCCAACAACCTGAGGGAGTTCACCCTCGCTGACTTCATAAAGATGCAACCACTCTACTTCAAAGGTGAAAGTGAACACAACATGGTGGATAAAGATGATGACTGGGTGTTGGCTTTGGATCAGACCTTCGAGGGTATTGCATTCCCTCCTCACCAGAAAGTTTAGTTCGCGACATATGTGCTGGATGGAACTGCACGTGTCTGGTGGAATGGTGTCGCCCGCACTCGAGACACCTCTACCATGGAGTGGGACCAGTTCCTGAAGCTCTTTAGGGAGAAGTACATCTGTCCTGCCTTCTTGAAGAAGAAGGAAGCCGAGTTCTACAACCTCAAACAGGGAAGCATGAGTGTGGCTAACTACATCCAAAGGTTCTTACTTATGGAATGCTATGCCACTGACCTTGGGGCTGAGAGAAGGGCAACATTGTTCTTGGAGGGCCTAAACTACCAAGTGGGTCAAAATCTTATTCCACAACTTCCACTCACCTTCCAACAGATGGTGGATAAGGCCTTGGCCATCGAGTCCTACCCAGGATTACAATCCTATGGACACAATAATGGATATAGCAACAACAAGAGGAAGAACCCTACCCAGAATGAGAATCACGGACGTGATCGGTGCAATAGGTGTTCTCGTCACCATCCTCCAAGGATATGTCCTGCCAACAATGCACCTGCTCGTAGAGACAAAAGGCCTCCTCTGACCTGCCATGAGTGTGGCCAAGTTGGGCATATCCGACCACTCTGCCCCCATTTCTAGCAAGGACAAAATAATGCCCAGCAGCTGCAACAACCAAGGCAATATCTGCCTTTGCGGAATAATAACAACAACAACAACAACCAGAACCCGAGGCGACCGCCAGTGGAGAGGAGGAATGGGAGAGCGTTTGCTCTCAATGCTGAGGAAGAAGGCAAAGATAATGAAGTATTGAAGGTACCTTGCATCTTAATATGCATCCTATAAAGGCACTATTTGATTCTGGCTCATCCAATACCTTCATATAATGTCAGCTTGCTTCTATGTTAGAAATAGAATCTGAGTATATGGATCATATATTAGATGTAAAAACCCCTAGTGGTAAGATCTGCTCTTCATATCTCCAAACTCCAACCATGGACCTCTGTATATCTGGTATAATGTTTCCCTCAGATTTCATCTTGCTCGACATGACCACCTTTGATGTCATCCTGGGAATGGATTGGTTGAAGAGGTACAAATCTATTTTGTTTTGTGAAGAATCAAAGGTTAGTTTGTCGCATCCTATTGAGGGAAGATTGTATGTCAAGGGTAGGAAGCGAGAAGATCAACAATTTGTTATTTCCGCCATCAAAGCTGAAAAGCTAGTCTCGCAAGGGTGTAGAGCTTTCTTAGCCTCTATAGTCCTCGAGGCTACACCTCCTTCTCTCGACCACATAGATGTGGTGAAGGACTTCCTAGACGTCTTTCCCGAGGAGTTACCCGGTTTGCCACCAACTCAGGAGGTGGACTTCTCCATCGAGCTTGTACCCGGAACTTCACTAATGTCGAAGCCGCCTTACCGCTTGGCCCCTGCCAAGCTTGCCGAACTGAAGAAGCAACTAGAAGAGCTTCTCAACATGGGCTTCATCTGCCCCAGTGTTTCACCCTAGGGAGCCCCTGTCCTGTTCGTAAAGAATAAGGATGGTTCGATGCGGATGTGTATGGACTACCACATGCTAAACCAAGTGATGATAAAGAATCGTTATCCTTTGCCTCACATCGATGACTTGTTCGACCAGCTAAAGTCAGCCACTATGTTATCCAAGATGGATCTACGAAGTGGCTACTACTAGATGTGCGTGAAGGATAATGATGTACCGAAGATGGCATTCAGAACTCACTATGGGCATTACGAATTCATGGTCATGCCTTTCGGCTTGACAAATGCCCCTGCTGCCTTCATGGAATTGATGAACTGAGTGTTCTGCCCATACCTTGACAAGTTCGTGGTGGTGTTTATCGATGATGTTTTGGTTTATTCTGAGACATTAGAACAACATCACGAGCATCTGCGGATTGTACTCAACACACTACGAGAAAATAAACTCTATGCAAAATTCTCAAAGTGTGAGTTCTGGATAAAGGAAGTGATGTTTCTGGGTCATGTGATTTTTGCCTGACATATAGCTGTTGATCCTGCAAAGGTAGAAGCTGTGACCAAGTGGAAAGCTCCAAAGAATCCCTCAGAGATCCGTAGTTTCCTTGGCTTAGTAGGTTATTATCAAAAGTTTATCAAGAACTTCTCTGAGTTGGCCTTGCCTAAACCAAGCTGATGTGAAAGGAGGTCAAGTTCTCTTAGACACCAGAATGTGAGAATAGTTTTCAGAAGCTGAAGAAGAGCCTAACTTCTGCTCCCGTGCTTGCTTTGCCTATTGAAGGCATACCCTATGTCATCTACACCGATGCATCCAAACAAGGCTTAGGGTGTGTTTTGATGCAAGACGGAAATGTGATCGCCTATGCTTCTTGACAGTTGAAACCTAATGAAGCTAATTGGCCTACACATGGTTTGGAGCTTGCTGCCATAGTTCATGCTTTGAAGATATGGAGATACTATCTCTATGGTGAAAAGTTTGAATTCTTTTCTGATCACAAGAGTCTGAGATATCTGTTGACTCAGAAGGATATGAACTTGCGACAACGTAGGTGGATGGAATATCTTAAAGATTATGAATTCACCATTACCTATCATCCTGGTAAAGCAAATGTCGTAGCTGATGCTTTAAGTCGCAAGAAGGATGTTGTTTGTGCTTCTTTGAGATGTTCAATATGGGAAAACCTTGAACATGTGGCTAGATGGAGACCTCATCCTGTTGAATCAGTGGATGAAGACAAGTTGTGTGTTCATATGGCCAGCTTGACCATTACACCAACCTGGATCTCAGAAGTCATGGCTGCATAGTTGGAGAGTTCTGAACTTGAGGAGATGAAAGCTTTAACTGAAAAACCACAATCTGACTTTTCTGTCAGAGTGGATGGTGTTATCTGCTTCAAACAAAGGTTGTGGATTCCTAATGTTGGTGATCTGAGATAGAAGGTTCTGAGTGAAGCTCATGGGTCCAAGTACACTATTCATCATGGCACAACAAAGATGTATAAGGACTTACATTGAAGCTTCTGGTGGAAGAACATGAAGAATGATATAGCTCTATTCGTCACAAAGTGCTTGACATGTCAGTAAGTCAAGATCAAACATAAACGACTTGGTGGTCTTCTTCACCCTCTTGAAATTCCAAAATGGAAGTGGGAGAAAGTCACAATGGACTTCGTTACTGGTTTCCCCAAGTCCAAGAAAGGTTATGATGCTGTTTGGGTAGTTATTGACCGGCTTACAAAATCTGCTCATTTCTTGCCTTTCAAAACCAATTACAAAGTTGCAGATATGGCTCAGTTGTATGTTGAGTGGATCGTACACCTGCATGAAGTACCTGAGGTAATAGTTTCTGATCGTGACCCAAAGTTTACTTCTCATTTATGGGGTCAGATCCAGGAGGAGATGGGTACTGACTTGTGTTTCAGTACTGCTTACCACCCGTAGAATGATGGTCAATCTGAGAGACAAGTTCAGATTTTGGAGGACTTGCTTCGTGCTTGTGTGATGTATTGGGATGGTGCATGGGATCGATATCTGCCATTATCTGAGTTTTCTTACAATAATAGCTACCAAGCCAGTATTGGTATGCCACCTTTTGAAGATCTCTATGGTAGACCATGTCGTTCAACTTTGCATTGGGATGATGTCGGTGAACGTTCTCTAGTGAAGACCGATGACATGCAAATGATGATAGAAAAGGTGAAATTGATAAAGAAATGCATGAAAGATGCTCAAGACCGACAGAAGATGTATGCTGATAAGAAGAGGTCCGATGTTAACTTCCTAGTGGGTGACTATGCATTTCTGAAGATCAAGCCTATCCGTTCTATTGCTAGATCTAAAGTTAAAGGCAAGTTGAATCCCTACTATGTTGGACCATTTGAAATCTTAGATAAGGTTGGAGACTGTGCATATCACTTTGCCTTACCTCCTTCCTATGATAAGATTCATAATGTGTTCCATGTCTTTGTGCTGAAAAAGTATGTGAAGGACTCTTCTCATGTGCTTACTATTGAGCCTTTGGAGATACATGAGAATCTAACCTATGAAGAGCTACCTGTGAAGGTTCTTGACTCCCGAGTAAAGCAACTGAAGAACAAAGAGATTGAGTTGGTAAAAGTTTTGTGGAAATTTCATGGTCTGGAAGAAACCACTTGGGAGTTGAGAGATGAAATGTTACGTACTCACCCTTCTCTTTTTTGCTTTGAGATTTCGAGGACGAAATCCTATTAAAGGGGTGGAGTGCTGTAACATAATGAATCTTTGATGTAATCTCCATGTAAACCTTTTTCCCATGTTTCCCTCTCATTTCTATCCTTTATGTCATTTATGTTTAATTAGTGGAATTTATAGTGGTTTAGTGAACATTTATTCACTAAATTGTACCAATATAAGGGTTTATGCACAAATACCTCAGTAAAAGCTTAATTACCACAATTAAATTCTATAAACCTTAATCTATCTTTTTGATATGATTTTAAAACATAAAATGAGGCTAAGTTTCAAATTTGGTTTGATTTGGATGTTGTTTGTGCAAGTTATGCAATTTTAGGTACATTCTGGACTTTTATGCAATTTACCCAATTGGGAGGTTTTCTTTGCAAATTATCTCCTGAATTTTAATCCCTAGTTATTCCCTTACCATTAAAGAGATTTTAAACCATTGGAGAACCTAGTTTCACCTTGGTTTGATGGTATTTCTTTCCAAGGGCATTATAGGGATTGCCCTTTTTTATAAAGATGCTTATCCTTAAAAGCTATCAACTAATGAGGTTATTTCTTTCTTGCAAAACGGTGGGGATGGCCTAGAATGATCTATGTGTTCTTAGAACCGACTTTGGATATGCATGAATCCTTTATGAGCTATCCTCTTGCATGGCCATCAATCCCTAGGCTAAAGACACATGGAAAGTCCCGTAAGACTCCTCATGCTTCACCTCATTCTATATATAGCCATGTATACCCCTTCCCAAATCACAATTTGAAAACTCTTGCTCTCCTTTTCTTTCCTCTAGATTAGATAATAGTTTCTTATATATTTGGCCACGAAGTTTCTGCCCCAAGGTAATAGAGGGAGCCTACCTTGGTGAAGAAGGCTCCTAGGGCTTCTAAATTGCTCTATTAGGGTTTCTAAAGTTCCTCCTTGGTAAATTCGACCAAAAATAGTAAGTTTACTCCATTCCTTTCCTATTGTCATACTGTTAGTCTTACTTAAACCTTCTTCTAGGTCGGAACCATGACCATACATGGTAAAACTCCATCTAAAACCCTAAAACATATCATCTCCTTGCTCTTTTGCTAGGGTTTGCACCTCTAAAGTGGAGAAGGTGATATTTGCTCAAGAAAGGAGCTTGGCTTGGAGAAACCAGACCTTCTAATCTCGGAATCCTTTCTGTTTAAACCTTATTACCTTCCTAGAGGCAAGTTTGGTTAACACCCTTCTCATATATTGCTTAGTACATGCTTAAAACTCATGCTTTTATGTTGAAAATCGACGACTTCCATCTCTTTTTACCATGCTCTTCTGAGGTTTTGATTTCTTGCTATTTTACCTTCTCTAGAAGTTCTAGTTTGGTTACCTATGCAACTTAAAATATGATCTTGGTCGAATGGTGTTTTCTCCCTCTCCCTCTCTCTTTAATTATCTCGATCGGTTTCATGATGTGGCAATTTCCTATTGGTCAGTATTGCAAAATTCATATCTTCTAAACTGCTTATCCAAATTTGAAAAATAAATATGTTTTGGAATTGGAAAATAAATCTATATCTAATAAAAATATTTTCAAGGTCTGATTTCATGGTTTGACGAAGGGTGATTTTGGTAAAACGAATTTAATGCATACAATCCATAAAAATTACATCTTAATCATCATAACTCCAAAATATGAAAAATTATATGTTTTCTTAATCAAAAGAACCTAACTAAGTCTATGGTGATGTTTTCATAGTCTAAATTGAGGTTTTGCTATAAAAAGTAAAAATATGGGTTTTCTCTACCTTAATGCATATATATCATTCTAATACATGTATACTAATTGAAAATAGGAAAAATGATCATGGACTCAATCAAGTGATGAAAGTGGGTAATATGAATCATAATGAAAGGTATGTGCTATGTATGTGCAATACCTATTTATGTATGTGCATTCCTTACACCCTATGTTGGGATAATTGCATCCAAACCCTGTATTTCCCTAATGAGGCTTAAATGAACCCTAAATATCGTATTCTTGAATACTAATGTTGTTCATGCCTCAAATTAGATTATAATTTCTTATTATTTGGGTCTTATACCCCATTGCCATGCTTATTGAATATTATGACTACTCTTGCCATGACTACTTTTCTAGCATGTGGATTTATGTTCTATTTAATTTAAAGTAGCGATACTTATGTACAACCACCCACAGAGGGCATGTAAATAATCGCCCTGGGGAATGTCTTATTCTCCCCATAATATTGTAGGTGACTGGGAATGTCTTATTCTCCCCTCACCTAAGGTTAGAGGTCCAATAGGTGCCTCAACCCTACTTAGTTAGGTAAAAATTATTATCTTACATGCAAATCCTCTTTGATATAATTGTTAATGGCAAGTTTCTTTTGAATATAGCTTCATACTCTTGTTATCTTCATTATATGAGGAACCCTAGCTTGTTTTTTTGTGGTACTTATCTTGATATCCTAGATTAGTTTTATGACACATACCTTGTTTCCTTTCCCCTTTTGCTGGGTGCTTTCCCAACCACCCAGGTGCTGGTGCTAAGCAAGGACAAGGACAAGTTTGAAGGAATTAATCTCAAGAGTAGATCTCAAGCTATCTGGAAGGATGTCTAGGTTGCTATAGCTATATCCTTTTCTCTTATCTTTTTCTTTTGAGAACAATCATGTAATGAACAATGAAAGCCATGTAATAGGCTTAATTCTTTTATTTCCACTGCTATTGACATTTTGTAATGTATCTGGTGCATGCTTATTTACTTAGAATGTTATACATGCATCCCTCAATATCTTTTGGCCTTATAAAAAGATGGATGTTTAGTAATTCCTTGAAATCTTAGTAAGGAGGTGATCTCGCCTCTTTACAATAAACTATTCTATTCAAATGTATCTTCCAACAATATTAATGGATCATTGTCCTATACATCACATGAAGAACCACTCTCTATGAAGAATGGATTTTGAGATTTTTCATCTGGCATGAGAAGCCTACCAGGGTGTCATTTCCCTAGATAATAATTACCCTAAAAACTTTCTCAACTCTCACTTTGATGAGAGGATGATGGACCTAGTGTCCACTTGTTGTAATGGTATTGATAATTCCATGTTTAAATTTAGTTGTTTTCATTTATCGTCTGTAATTTTGCTCAAGTTTGAATATACATGGTGCGAATCACTGGGTAGTTACCCCTATCGTCTAGAAATGAGTGGGTTTTTTTGACATTAAAAGAGTCATTGTATACCTAAAATGTATCCATACAATGGGGTGGATATAACACCCTCAGAAAATTGTCTAACATCAAGATATCATTACATATTCCCAAACCCAAAGCTTCTCATTTTGGGCAGCCATATTACTCTCTCTAAAAACATGCGTTAGCTGGAAAGAAATACACTCTGACTGTAGAGAGATAATTTCTGTGCAAAATCGCATAATAGGACTATAACCCCCACCGCCTTCAACTACCAATTTGACGACATTTGAGGCATCTGTTTCAATGATTATATGTTGTAGTTTTAGAAACTTAGTAGTTTGACATGCCGTAAGCACAAAAAATCACTCCACAGTAGAAGACTCTCATTTTTCAGGAAGAGTCTTAGCCGCCACCACAAAAGTCTGACTCAAATGGTTTCTGAAGACTGCTGCAAAGGAGGTATTTTTGTTGTTGACGCATGCAATGTCCGTATTAATTTTTATGGTGCCAAAATTAGGATGCCTCCAGCTGTTGCATCTTCCACTACGATCATTGAGCAGAAAGGGGCATTTATATTTTGTGTTGAGCTCCTAGAACTCTTTCACCCAATACAGAAGATTTTTTTTATAGACAACAATGTTGGTATGTGTCTGGCTGTAGATGCAACTGTTGCGGCTATTCCAAATGGCAATACATGATGCTATAAATTCAGTCATTTCTTTCTAATTTAGGACATTCAGAGCCCATGACCAAGCTTCTACTATCAATGTTATGGGCATAGCAACACGTTTTGTGTTGAGGGAACACGCCCTCCAGAGATCAGCTGCATGTTGATAGTCAAACAGAGCATGGAACGTGTCCTCCTTTCTCCCTCCTCATTTGCGACAGTTCTTGGAACTGATGATTCTTCTGTGATGTAACTGAGAGGCCGTTGCCATGTGGTCCTTGCAAGTACACCAAACAAAATGTATGAACTTTGGTGGGATCAGCAGACTCCAGAGTTTTGCCCATAGGGCAAGAAATGAGTGGGTTAGTTGAGCTTGCCATAGGGAGATAAAACATGTCCTTGAGAAGACAATGGAGAACATATCGTGCAAATTGGTCACTTTGACTCAATGATGCTTTATGGGCATATAGAGCTGCATGCAAGGCCCCTATTGGTACTGCTCCAATTAAGTTCATTTATGGCAAGAGGTATCATTTGCCTGTTGAATTAGAAACACAAGGCTCTATGGGAACTGGGGTGCATTGAGGAAAACATATAAACAATCTAAATCACGAGAAAGTTGTAGCTTAATAAGCTTGAAGAGTTGAGGCATGAAGCCTATGAGGCGTTCAAACAATACAAGGAAAGAATGAAGTTTTTACATGATAAACTCATATAGAAGAAGCTCTAGTCAATGAGTTTGGATATACGATTCTCCTATGAAGTTTTTTACAGATAAGTTGGATCAAGGTGGGAAGGTCCATATCAAGTAAATCATTCCAATCCATTTGGTGCCATCGTGATTCAATAAAAGGAAGGTGCCAAGGAGTTTATAGTGAATGGTCAATGATTGAAGCAGATTATTGACGTATGACCCAGACAAGGCCAGTCAAAGTTTTGAGATTGTTATGTTGATTTAGATGATCCCATAGGAAGAAGAGGAATCCTTGAATTCAAATGAAAGGGCCACCCATTATGAGAAGGAGGCCACAAGGTTTGTTAGAGGTTGATGAATCAGACACAACACGACTTGGTAAAGGTGTACAATTTAGCATTGGTGGGAGGCAACCCACCTTAGTTTGTGATATTTTAACCACATACCTCACATTTATTTATTATACTTCTATTTTTTACACTTCCTAAAGGAAACACCTACACAAGTTTTGTTTTTTAGATTTCTTGTTATTTTATTTTTTCAAGGAATATGAATACGATGAGAGAGAGAGAGTACTTCCAAAGTGGCAAAATTCACTTTAAAATCCAAGTTGAATTGCTGATTGAGTTGTGATAATTGAACTGAGAAGCTATGGAAGAACCCTCAAAATGGCTCTTCCATTCCTAGAACGAGCGTTGGGATTTCCGTTTGAGCTTGTGAATAGTATATGTGCTGAAACGTTGATGAGAACACATGTGGCATTATCAAACTACAACAGACGTGGTACTTCAGATCATTCATGGCACCAATGGCCAACATAAGAGGAATTTGAGAGAAGGAGGGACCCCAACACGATTATTCTTTTAAATAGTGGGAGCTAAGAGGGGATCCACTCAAATATTAATACAAAATCCATGTAAAGGTGATGCAACACAAAAATAAGTAATACAAAGTTACAATATGTACATCTGTTGCTCACTGTAAAGGATGGTATTACAAACTAAAACTTCAAGTAAGTACACATAAGGCAAGTTGCATAGGGAATCCCAACCATCCCAAGCTATCCTCAACTTTACACTCTTGCAAATGCTCTTCTTGAGTCATGGTCCTCTAAGATACCTAGACTTGGGTGGTTTGGGAACAACACCCCCCCAAAAAAGAAACTAAAGGTATGCATATGTGCATTGCAAACATATTTACACATTCTAAAAATAAATGGAATATAATAAGGGGGTTCCCATTCAAGAGAAGGCTATAATAATTAGGGAAGTTAGAAAAAACTAAATAAGAGGATCAAATTCAAAAGAATGAGGCATATAATATTTGAACCATAAAGAATGTAAAGAGTATTTCCACTTCAAAATACATAACATTACAAAAATAAAGCATTACATGTATGTAGTTTAGGCTAAAGCTAGATAAGGTAGATTCAAGACACTATTAAGACATTGTCCTAAGTAGAAATGGGTGGAAAGGCACACCCTACATGGAATGACGCGTCTGTGTCTATATAAGAGGTGGAAAGACACATCCCGGGCGGAAAGACATGCCCTAATGGTTATGCATAAGCATCTACATTAATTATCTTAGTCTAACATCACATGGAATAAATACGAGGAAAGACAAATGTCCATCAATTACATAACAAGATTAATAATATGGCATGATGTGTTACAAATCCAATATAATATGAACAAATAGAGTATTAGGGTATTTCAAAAAAATTACCACTACATGGGCATATAATTTCAAATGAGTAGTAGTGTTGTCAAAAGATACATCATTATGGAAAAATGTATATCAAAGTTGAATCAATGCCTAAATATCAAAAAGAGACTAGAGATACCTGATCCTCACGACTATTGGTTAGTTCAATAGGTATACCTGGTACCCAAAGTCAAGTATTCATCTAGGAACACATTTATGTATATTAGTCAAACTAAGGCAAACATGTGCATGCATTCCTATTATAGATTTTCATATTTTCTTATCCTAGTCTCGATCACCTATTGACATATTATGGGTTTTAATTCTATTAAGTGAACAAATGATCCATTAGGTATATATTTTAGTTCTAAGGTCCATCTTTAGCCACATATGTCTATATGTTTCTAGATTATATATATATGTGGGCTGTAAGATGCAATTCACCAATTTAGGTCTTATATGTTATTCTTTATCTATAACTATATGATTCAATATCTTTCCAACATCATATTTAGCACGTGCATTAGTATGTATACCCTTTTTATTATCTGATTATCTATATATACATATATGGGTATCTAGGATTTTAGATTTATAGCATGGTGTTGTATGAATATTTAGAGGAATTCACATTATTAAATCACATAAACCTATCTAATTCTATAAATGAATTAATATATATTGAAATCTAGGTTCCATTGATTCAACAAACTATTTTATCAGTACAAATAGTATTATAGTCAACTAACTATAAGTATAATTTGAATTGTCATAGTATACATATAAGATATTCTTACGTTTAAGGACACAATAGTTTCTAGTATGATAAATACAAGCAAAAGTTCATTAGTGCATAAAGTTTGCCTAGGCTTTATTCTACCAATACGAATGAGTCTTGTATGTGTAATATAATTATCATTATCAATATCTTATTTAACATATCACTACTAAGTAAGTTTAGAAAAGTAGCATTATAAGAAATAAGACTTCACAAACATATGTGTGTATTACTGATCAATCATATCAATACATTCTAATCATGATGTATCAATATCTATGTATAGATAGATCAAGAAAAATAATTAATTGTATTAAGATTTAGATACATTAAATTTATTACTTAGATTTATAAACTAACAATCATATACTATTTAGTTGACATGGTAATCTTAGTATCTTCTAGGGTTGCATTTGCTCAGTCATGTTTTCACAAATATCACCTAACTCATATATAGTCTAGGGATCTTAAATTTTAGTGGACAATAACACTAACCTACAAAAATACATAGTTGTTGGTTGATCTTGGTGAAGGGGCTTAGTTGTAGCCTCATCGTTGGAGTTCCATAGACTTTATCAGAGATATATCAGGAAACAAGAAGAACTACCCTCACAAGGGGTAGAGGGAGAGGCATCCGGGGCAAGTCATGAACCCTGAGCCTCTTTGTTCTCATGCTCTCAGACGTATACCATGGAGAAAACATGCAACCCATCTTGCATACACCTATGGATGGTTTCCCACACTAGCACCTGATTCACAATAGCATATTCCTCCATATTCTCTTTTTCCATGCTTGCCCTCTGAACTAGATATTTGTATTAGAGAGTCGTCATCTAGACTTTGACCCTACTCCCTCCTCTCCTAATAGGCACATGTTTGTAGTAGCAACAATGATATGCACATCTCATGGCTTGGAAAGAACACATACAATTGGTGGTTGTATGGAGGCTGAGGTGTAAATGAAACCCAACCAAGGATGATTATGTTGTTCATGTACTCTACTTTCCTGTGGTGATGAGAAGCAAAAAAGTTTAAGAAAGTGGTGACAAGGAGGTATAAAGGGATTCTTGTGAAGGAGTTGCATGTAATAGGGAATAAGAAAATGAGTTCTAACACGTTGAAGAAGAAGTAGCGGCACAAGGTGGTTGTGGTGTTGTTAGAATTGAAGGGAAACAATATTTGTATTGGGGAGCTATGTTTAGGTCCTCTAATGAGTTTGATTCGAGGTCACATTGACTTGTGCTTGGTAGCACCATTACAAGTTGTGGAAGATCCTAATTTCCACAGAGGTGGAAGTCAAGTAGAGTCAATGACAATTATGCCATCATGGCGATAGGCACACCTAGTACGAAGTGCATGCAGATAGGGTTAGATTTGGGTTGTGGAAGAAGGAAGGAGATGGAGGATTAAGTAGGAGGAGAGAAATAGAATAAGAGAAGGACAAGGAAGAAACATAAGGGGAGAAGCTGAGGTAGAGATGGGGGGGGGGTTCAATGAGCTTCCGTTTAAGGTGGTAGAAAACAAATACCAGTTAAAGAGCGACACATGGTGGTTTTGAGGAGGAGAGGTTACAAAAGATGAGAAAGAAGGTGTTACATACATTTAATAAAGAGACTATAGAGGTTTTACTCCAATAATGATGAAATCAATGGTATTAAGTTTATTATTTCCTAGATTTAATAGAAGGAACAAATAACTTACAATTTTCATGAAAATTGGCAAGCAGGGCAGTTAAAAGTGTGAAGAATACAATTTTACCATTTGGTTCTTTAGTTCTCCAGTCTCGAGGTATGAAGTAGACTTCAATATCGGAAATGTTTCAGGATATTTTTCCACTGTTGAGATTGAAAGAGTACCCACTAGGTTTAGGACCATGAGACGACTCTGACAAAGGGTTTTTAGAAGCGGGGAAAGACCCCGCTTCCCCCAGTCCAAATGAAATAAGATCCCCTCCCCTTCTTTCAACCAACCCTCAATATGTCAACTTTCAAATCTTAGGATCACATAAACTATTCTATTCATTCAATTTTGATTTGAGGTAGGTGTTGAGGCAAAAGATCCAGGTCAATGCTTTTATTCTTTCAAAAACATTTGAAATCTTATTCCATTAATTGTAATTTATGTACTAAATTAATGTATTTATTTCATTAATGACTTTTGGTGTAATGTTTTGCATCTGTCTATGTTTCTTCTTCCTCTGATCCCACGAAGGCTCTCATGTGGTAAATTGAAACCAAAATTTCATTAATTAGTGAACTTTGAATAACCAACCTCAATTGAAAACTTAATTACTCAATTTATTCTTAGGACCTCATATAATAGAGTTTTTAGTAAAATTCTTTATATTTTTTTATTCCAATTACTCCTAATTTTATTAAAATAGGGGAAAAGGAAATAATATATGTGTAATCGTAAAAGACTTGGGTAAAATAAAAGTTAAGCTATGAGTCTAGATTCATGCATGCTATAATACCCCACCTCTAAAATAGGATTTTGTCCCTGAAATATATGCATTCATAACCTAATCCTTATGAATGCTTGTCATCAACCATATTACATTCTTTATTTCTTCTCATTATTATAGCCATGGTGATATGGTTCATTAAAGGAGGTTGTTGTGTTCGATTTTCACAAGACTAAGCCATAGTTGGTGACCTATTAGGCGAGGTGTCACCTTTAGTGTTAAATTAGCAACACACTTCACTATTCAATCATTATGATGCGTTATATGGAGCTGAACAGAACTAACCACTATATATTAGTTCTCACCTAATTATGCATGTGTATTGGATCATACTATGACTAGTATATATTTTATTATTTATTACTTGAGTTTATTCATACCCATGAGGGGACAAAATATACTCAAGTTATCATTTTAATCTTTTTTATGAATAAAAATTATTGTATTCCTTCATATTGTTATCGAGCTAATGCCCATGGTATCCATATTAACAAGGTCTATTCACCCCAATTAAAGGGTATTAATAATTTTGTCACATTTTATTGAGGGAATTACTCACAGGTTAATTAGTGTATTCCCTATTAAATTTTGGCAATCCTAAAGTTGCATTACTCTGCTAAACCACTAAGGTACAAGACTCCATCCTTAAAAGGATTAATATATGACTTAGGTAAACATCTCTTGGGGAATCAAGGGTGGAAAACTAGATGTTATATACCCACAACTTCATCTTCGTACACTCTACAATATACTTAGGCCTAGGATCTCAGGTTGAGAATGTCAATCAAATTTTTCTTCACTAAAGGGTTTCTCTACAACTAAATATTAGTTAGAAAAAGGAACATATGTGACATATTTCGTGAATTCATTTACATGTTGACACACATATAATTTGTTATGCTAATATGAGAGTATTGGGATATAAGATATTGATTATAGAATTTGCTGTATATATTTTCAACCTAAACATGTTAGGGTGAGTTATTCATGTTGCATGTATTATTTATATTAAGGTATAACCTTATCCTTGTTTGGTTGAACCTAAGGAACCAAACATTCTAATATCCTAATCACGGGTATAAGATTTCTAGAGTCAAGATGCTAGGTTTGGGTATGTTAAAGAATGACCATATAGTTCATCTATTTTGTTGAATGAATTATGTTTCTAAACTAGTGAGTGGGGAGAAAATCTTGATTCCTTCCGATATTATTGGGTGACCATATGACTCTGCTATGTCTCCATATGAGGTAGTGCAAGTTATGATTAATTTGGAATCAAGAATGGTGGATTTCGTGCTTTAATAGAAGTTAACCATGTATAATAGGGAACCATTTTCCCCTCCTATGCTATAGGTTAGGGATATTTTGATATTGCCTCTTAGCTGTATTAATTAGTAGACTCTTTTAGTAAAATGAAGTGTGTTGCTCAAGGTCAATTAGGTCAATGTTGACTCACGTATAAATTGACTAAACCCTTGTTTTGATGATGACTAACCATTCCACATATTGGTGTCTAATGCTTCTACAATTGAGTGATTTCAGATTAGGTTTAGACACACTCCAAATGCCCTAACTTGCGCATATCAAATTGGAGAAAAGACAAGTCAAAATAGCTACAAGTGTGCAATTTGGGATCTCTATGTAAATGACCTTAGAATTGCTTTGTAACCACTTGTAATGATTGTATGACTTGTAATTAAGCTTAGAAAAATTATTGGGACACAAAAATCCATCATTTGTATAGTCAAACGAAAATTCCAAAATACCCATAACAGGGATTTTGTCGGCCGAATTCCAAACTCGGCCGATCCATATATTCTGGAATTTTTGTTGCAATCGGCCGAGTTACAAACTCAGCCGATTCCCGTTCGGTCGAGTTTCTAGCTAGGAAACTCGGCCGATCCACTGATCGGTCCAAGATGAAAGTCGACCGATCGGCCGAGTTTCTCCAAGGGAACTCGGCCGACAGTCTAGCTTTCAGCCTTGTCTTTTAGTGGTTTGGCCGAGTTGCCTTTATTGAAACTCGGCCGATCAGACTGTACTGGAATGCAGAAAAGTGCTACTAGCCGTTGTGGAGTTGCAACAAGTGAAAATAGATCCGTTGCAAGCCACGAAATGGCTAGTTTTCGTTCTTAAGTGTTCCCAAAGGCTAAGAGGCATCCCCAACTATAAATAGGACCCCTTGGGCTTCATTCCAAGGTTGAGCATTCATTGCAAACTCTTTGTGAGGTTCCTATTCTATAGTTGAGTGCTTCCTACAGCCTCCTCTCTCTCTCTAAGCTTAATCACTTGCTACATCCATTAGAGTGAGTAGGAAATCTGTAAGAGAGCTAGTCATATTTGTATATCTTGTAAGGCTCTCACTTCCACCACCTCCAATCTCTCATTTCCAATCATGAAGATGAAGGTTATCTCTCTTAGCCAAGAGAGGTGAAGAAGAACAAGGGAAGGAGTCCCTTGGTGAAGATCAAGGCTGAAGACTTGGAGCTAGAGTGGGTAAGCCCTTGGAGAAGGCAGAAGACTCAAGCTCAAGTAGGTAAGTCCTTGGTGGAAAGCTTCTCCGAGTGAAGGTGAAGTCAAAGGCGGAAGATCCAAGAAGAGTGGGTAATTCTTGCAAGGCCGAAGACTTGTGCAAGAGTGGGTAAGTCCTTGGAGAAGGCCGAAGACTCTTGCAAAGTGGGTAAGTCCTTGGTAAGGTTGAAGACTCTTTGTATTGGATAGGTAAGTCCTTTGTTGGTCATGTATTGTATGTCTTATTAAGTGAATATAAGAGTGCAATTGGTTGAAGTCCTAGAGGTTGACCTCTCTAGGCAAGTGGACTGACACACTTCTAGTTTGAAGTGTGGAACCACTCTAAATAGCTTGTCTAATTGGTGCATGTTCAATCTCTCTTATCCTTGCTATGCATGATTTAGTTGCACTCAAATTACCTATTTAGCAACCTTATCTTGTCATATAATTTGAAGGTTTAATGAATTTTGTTTAAGTGCTTTCAGCTCTATTCACCCCCCTCTAGAGAACCTAAGTCACCCATCTAGGATCTAACAAGTGGTATCAGAGCGGGTCTTCTCCAAGCATACTTCAACAAGTAGGAGAAGATGGGTGACTACCTAGGAGGGAGACTCTCGACCAGCCTTCCAATCTTCAATGGGAGCAACTTCCTCTATTGGAGAAGAAGACTTCAATTCTTCATCCAAGGATCAAGTCTCGAGATGTGGCAAATGGTGAACAGCCCATACATTCTACCAAAGACAAACATTGAAGAATGGGATGAAGCCACCTTGATGAAAGCAACCTTGAATGCTAGAGCCATGCACATCCTATATGCCTCCATGACCCCCACCGAGTTCAACCGGATTTCCTCTTGTGAGACGGCCTATGAGGTATGGAGAAAGCTTTGCATCACTTATGAAGGGACAGATCAAGTGAAGGAAAGCAAAGTCTACATGCTCAAAGGGTTGCTTGAGAACTTCAAGATGGGAAAGGAAGAGAGCATAGCCAACATGTACTCAAGGCTCAACACCATCTTGAATGGTCTTGCTGTTCTAGGACATCCTATGTCTAGTGGAGAGATCAACTCAAAGATCCTTAGAACTCTCCCCAAGAGATGGGAATCCAAGGTGACTTCCATTGAAGAAGCAAGGTCGCTTAGGGATATTCCTATTGAAGAGCTCATTGGAAATCTACAAGCACATGAAGCCACACTTGACAAGAGGGAGGAAGTAGAAAGACAAGAGAAGAAAGAGCTAAAGAGAATGAAGAAGGCTGAAATGAAGGCTCAAATTGAAGCTATCATGGAACAAGTCTCTCCATCCTCTCAAGCTAAAGAAGATGCCATGTACTCCAAAGGTCGACTCTACAAAGGCAAGTCCTCCTCCATCCGGTGCTTCACATGTGGAAAGAAGGGTCACTACAAGGAAGATTGCCCACAAGGCAAAAAGACCCATCTTCACAAGAAGAAATGGCAATCAAGCTCAAGTGGCTCCTCCAACTCAAGCTCAAGTGAAGATTCAAGTGAAGGATCAAGCTCAAGCTCTAGTGATGAAGGAGAATGCCATTTTGCTCTTATAGCATCAACAAGTGAAGACTCAAGTGAGGTAAATCTAAACTCTCTAGATAAAGAATCTTTGATTGCTATTATTCATGATATGTGTGCCTCTCTTAAGTCTTCTAAAAGGAAAAAGAAAAAGCTTGCTAAAATTGTTGATAATTTGCATGTAGAACTAGATGATCTTGAACATGCTAATTCTTGCTTGCTTGATGATAAAAATGATTGTCTTAGTCAAGTAGACTCTCTTAAACTTGAAAATTCTAGTTTACTTGATAAGATAAAATTTCTAGAAGCTCAACCTCTCATGCCTAGTTCAAATGAAGAGCATACTTTAATTGTTGATTCTCTCATGCATGACATTGATGTTCTTAAATCTGAAAACAAGGACAAAGATTTTGTTTTGCATGAATTAGAAATAGAAAATGCCTCCTTGCTTGCTAAAGTCAATGGGCATGAATCTTGTTCTAGTTCTACAAATAGAGAAAATGATGTTGCTGCTCTTCATATTGATAGATATTCTTATTTAACTAAATCTCTTTGCTTAGAAAATGATCTTTTGCATGCTAAAGAAAATATAAATAGTTTGTCTTCTACTATTGCTTCTCTTAAGCATGATAATGATAGTTTGAGATCTTCTTTGCAAAGATTCTTAGTGGGTAAAAAGAATCTTAATCAAATCCTAGACCATACTACTAAACAAATTGGTAGACATGGTTTAGGGTATGATAGTAGTCAAGGGAACAACAAAGATAAAGGACCTCCAATATTCCATGGAGAATCCTCTAGTTCCAAGACTATGGGCACATGCAACTATTGCAATGATTTTGGTCATTATTCTAATTGTTGTCCTTTTAGGAAAGCACCCAAGAGCAATAGGATTTGGGTTGCTAAACTAACCCCTCCGGACCCAAAAACATGATTGGGGACCATTTCATCTTTCTTCTTGTAGGTACTTGCAAATGGATTGACATGAGCCATTGAATTGCAAATTGACTTCTCAATCCACATGAAAGAAGAAAGGTGAGATGTGTAGAGGGTGACAACAAGTGGAAAAGAAATGGTAAGCATGAAGGTAATGTTTTTATTGCTTATAACCTGTTCTAACTTGTTTTTGTCAAGTTAGTATGCACTATACATATGGTTTTTGAGTCAAAAGTGGCATTTTGTGTTTATCTTCACACTCTTGCTCAAAAACTGTTTCTAATGCTTCTATAGTGCATTACTAACTTGCTTAGACATGTTTGGATATGGTTTGTATTTTTTTGGCATGCCTCTAGATATGTTTTATGAAAAATATGTGCTTTTTCTACAGTAGTTTTGTCGGCCGAGTTTTGTCCTGTCTAAAACTCGACCGATAGGCACCAATGGGTGTTGCCAACAGCTGCGATCGGCCGAGTTGCCAATACACAGAACTCGACCGAAAACACTGTTCACAGAGTATACAGTTGGCTTATTGAATGAGAATTTCCCTCTCAACTAGATTTTCTCAACCAATATCCTTATTCTTTGGCACTCCATTTGGTACCTTTATATATGCATATTGCCATGTTCTGAATTGCCTATCTTGCTTACAACTCTATCTCTCTAATTGCTCTAAATTGGTATATCTATATGTTGCAATTACTTGCTTTGAGTTGTTTTGCAGGTTTTGATGATGATCTCTTTGGATCTCTTAGTTGTGTCTAAAATCGCTTCCGTTGTGCTCTAACTTGCTACATCTATCTAGGTGTATATCTTGTTGTAATACAATCTTGAGATTCTTAGGGATAATCATCTTATGGTAAGGATGCATATCTAGTGAGTTATATCCTTTCATGCTTCTAAACTTGCATATCTCCTTGTTTGGATATATCTCTTCATTTAATCATAGCTTGCTTTATCTTGTGTACCTTTTGGTATCTCTTGCTATGATCTAGATCCTACTAGTAGTCCTAACTTGTGATACCATCTACTAGTAGTTCATATACATGTAGTTCTAACCTTGTTTACAAAGTGCCATCTTTGATCATCTATATGTTATGCTTGTATCTTATCTCATACATGCTCTAGATTGTTCCTTAAATTGCATATCTACTATCTTGAGTTGCTTGCATAACATTGTGATGCAGGGTACATAGATCTACATGATATGTAGAAATTGGAGTTTTTGTGGATTTTTTATGCAGCTTTTGCTCCAGTTTCAGTTTTTGCTGCAAGTATAGTGTTTTTATGCAGAAACTACCTTCTGAGCAAGGCTCATCGCTTCGCCATGATCCCTGATGGTTTTTGATCAAATTCCATCATCTTGAGGGTCAAAATTGCAATTTATTGTTTTTCTGCAGCACCCTATCTTGCATGTTTTGGGTTGTTCAAGTATATGCTTTAACTTGCTTTTCTTTCTATGCTTGGACAAGCCCCTATCTGTGCTCTTCTACTCTCCTTATATAACTTTTGTTATCTTCTTTCTCTTAACAAGTGGTGTTTCTTAGTTTCTTCATACCCCCACCTTTTTGAAATGACAAAGGGGGAGAAAGATATGTCTTCTTTTGACAACAGGGAGAAGGCATGTCTTACATGAAGCAAAGAAGCGTGTCCATGTAAAAGGGAGAAGGTAAATGGGAGAAGACATATATGTGTAGAACATATATGAGTAGAAGACATAGTTTCTATAAATGTTATGAAAGCTAACCATGCAGGAGAAATAGCATCAATTGAGGGGGAGTATGAAAACTCCACTAGCATCAATTGAGGGGGAGCATATGAACTCAATTCTACTGAAACCCCTAGGTTTCTCCGAAGGTATGATTTTACTTACAAGCTTTCAATACATTTATGGAATGGTTTGTCATCTTCAAAAAGGGGGAGAATGTTGACTCAAGGTCAATTAGGTCAATGTTGACTCACGTCTAAATTGACTAAACCCTTGTTTTGATGATGACTAACCATTCCACATATTGGTGTCTAATGCTTCTACAATTGAGTGATTTCAGATTAGGTTTAGACACACTCCAAATGCCCTAACTTGCGCATATCAAATTGGAGAAAAGACAAGTCAAAATAGCTACAAGTGTGCAATTTGGGATCTCTATGTAAATGACCTTAGAATTGCTTTGTAACCACTTGTAATGATTGTATGACTTGTAATTAAGCTTAGAAAAATTATTGGGACACAAAAATCCATCATTTGTATAGTCAAACAAAAATTCCAAAATACCCATAACAGGGATTTTGTCGACCGAATTCCAAACTCGGCCGATCCATATATTCTGGAATTTTTGTTGCAATCGGCCGAGTTACAAACTCAGCCGATTCCCGTTCGGTCGAGTTTCTAGCTAGGAAACTCGGCCGATCCACTGATCGGTCCAAGATGAAAGTCGACCGATCGGCCGAGTTTCTCCAAGGGAACTCGGCTGACAGTCTAGCTTTCAGCCTTGTCTTTTAGTGGTTCAGCCGAGTTGCCTTTATTGAAACTCGGCCGATCAGACTGTACTGGAATGCAGAAAAGTGCTACTAGCCGTTGTGGAGTTGCAACAAGTGAAAATAGATCCGTTGCAAGCCACGAAACGGCTAGTTTTCATTCTTAAGTGTTCCCAAAGGCTAAGAGGCATCCCCAGCTATAAATAGGACCCCTTGGGCTTCATTCCAAGGTTGAGCATTCATTGCAAACTCTTTGTGAGGTTCCTATTCTATAGTTGAGTGCTTCCTACAGCCTCCTCTCTCTCTCTAAGCTTAATCATTTGCTACATCCATTAGAGTGAGTAGGAAATCTGTAAGAGAGCTAGTCATATTTGTATATCTTGTGAGGCTCTCACTTCCACCACCTCCAATCTCTCATTTCCAATCATGAAGATGAAGGTTATCTCTCTTAGCCAAGAGAGGTGAAGAAGAACAAGGGAAGGAGTCCCTTGGTGAAGATCAAGGCTGAAGACTTGGAGCTAGAGTGGGTAAGCCCTTGGAGAAGGCAGAAGACTCAAGCTCAAGTAGGTAAGTCCTTGGTGGAAAGCTTCTCCGAGTGAAGGTGAAGTCAAAGGCGGAAAATCCAAGAAGAGTGGGTAATTCCTGCAAGGCCGAAGACTTGTGCAAGAGTGGGTAAGTCCTTGGAGAAGGCCGAAGACTCTTGCAAAGTGGGTAAGTCCTTGGTAAGGTTGAAGACTCTTTGTATTGGATAGGTAAGTCCTTTGTTGGTCATGTATTGTATGTCTTATTAAGTGAATATAAGAGTGCAATTGGTTGAAGTCCTAGAGGTTGACCTCTCTAGGCAAGTGGACTGACACACTTCTAGTTTGAAGTGTGGAACCACTCTAAATAGCTTGTCTAATTGGTGCATGTTCAATCTCTCTTATCCTTGCTATGCATGATTTAGTTGCACTCAAATTACCTATTTAGCAACCTTATCTTGTCATATAATTTGAAGGTTTAATGAATTTTGTTTAAGTGCTTTCAGCTCTATTCACCCCCCCTCTAGAGCACCTAAGTCACCCATCTAGGATCTAACAAGTGGTATCAGAGCGGGTCTTCTCCAAGCATACTTCAACAAGTAGGAGAAGATGGGTGACTACCTAGGAGGGAGACTCTCGACCAGCCTTCCAATCTTCAATGGGAGCAACTTCCTTTATTGGAGAAGAAGACTTCAATTCTTCATCCAAGGATCAAGTCTCGAGATGTGGCAAATGGTGAACAGCCCATACATTCTACCAAAGACAAACATTGAAGAATGGGATGAAGCCACCTTGATGAAAGCAACCTTGAATGCTAGAGCCATGCACATCCTATATGCCTCCATGACCCCCACCGAGTTCAACCGGATTTCCTCTTGTGAGACGACCTATGAGGTATGGAGAAAGCTTTGCATCACTTATGAAGGGACAGATCAAGTGAAGGAAAGCAAAGTCTACATGCTCAAAGGGTTGCTTGAGAACTTCAAGATGGGAAAGGAAGAGAGCATAGCCAACATGTACTCAAGGCTCAACACCATCTTGAATGGTCTTGCTGTTCTAGGACATCCTATGTCTAGTGGAGAGATCAACTCAAAGATCCTTAGAACTCTCCCCAAGAGATGGGAATCCAAGGTGACTTCCATTGTAGAAGCAAGGTCGCTTAGGGATATTCCTATTGAAGAGCTCATTGGAAATCTACAAGCACATGAAGCCACACTTGACAAGAGGGAGGAAGTAGAAAGACAAGAGAAGAAAGAGCTAAAGAGAATGAAGAAGGCTGAAATGAAGGCTCAAATTGAAGCTATCATGGAACAAGTCTCTCCATCCTCTCAAGCTAAAGAAGATGCCATGTACTCCAAAGGTCGACTCTACAAAGGCAAGTCCTCCTCCATCCGGTGCTTCACATGTGGAAAGAAGGGTCACTACAAGGAAGATTGCCCACAAGGCAAAAAGACCCATATTCACAAGAAGAAATGGCAATCAAGCTCAAGTGGCTCGTCCAACTCAAGCTCAAGTGAAGATTCAAGTGAAGGATCAAGCTCAAGCTCTAGTGATGAAGGAGAATGCCATTTTTCTCTTATAGCATCAACAAGTGAAGACTCAAGTGAGGTAAATCTAAACTCTCTAGATAAAGAATCTTTGATTGCTATTATTCATGATATGTGTGCCTCTCTTAAGTCTTCTAAAAGGAAAAAGAAAAAGCTTGCTAAAATTGTTGATAATTTGCATGTAGAACTAGATGATCTTGAACATGCTAATTCTTGCTTGCTTGATGATAAAAATGATTGTCTTAGTCAAGTAGACTCTCTTAAACTTGAAAATTCTAGTTTACTTGATAAGATAAAATTTCTAGAAGCTCAACCTCTCATGCCTAGTTCAAATGAAGAGCATACTTTAATTGTTGATTCTCTCATGCATGACATTGATGTTCTTAAATCTGAAAACAAGGACAAAGATTTTGTTTTGCATGAATTAGAAATAGAAAATGCCTCCTTGCTTGCTAAAGTCAATGGGCATGAATCTTGTTCTAGTTCTACAAATAGAGAAAATGATGTTGCTGCTCTTCATATTGATAGAGATTCTTATTTAACTAAATCTCTTTGCTTAGAAAATGATCTTTTGCATGCTAAAGAAATATAAATAGTTTTTCTTCTACTATTGCTTCTCTTAAGCATGATAATGATAGTTTGAGATCTTCTTTGCAAAGATTCTTAGTGGGTAAAAAGAATCTTAATCAAATCCTAGACCATACTACTAAACAAATTGGTAGACATGGTTTAGGGTATGATAGTAGTCAAGGGAACAAAAAAGATAAAGGACCTCCAATATTCCATGGAGAATCCTCTAGTTCCAAGACTATGGGCACATGCAACTATTGCAATGATTTTGGTCATTATTCTAATTGTTGTCCTTTTAGGAAAGCACCCAAGAGCAATAGGATTTGGGTTGCTAAACTAACCCCTCCGGACCCTAAAACATGATTGGGGACCATTTCATCTTTCTTCTTGTAGGTACTTGCAAATGGATTGACATGAGCCATTGAATTGCAAATTGACTTCTCAATCCACATGAAAGAAGAAAGGTGAGATGTGTAGAGGGTGACAACAAGTGGAAAAGAAATGGTAAGCATGAAGGTAATGTTTTTATTGCTTATAACCTGTTCTAACTTGTTTTTGTCAAGTTAGTATGCACTATACATATGGTTTTTGAGTCAAAAGTGGCATTTTGTGTTTATCTTCACACTCTTGCTCAAAAACTGTTTCTAATGCTTCTATAGTGCATTACTAACTTGCTTAGACATGTTTGGATATGGTTTGTATTTTTTTGGCATGCCTCTAGATATGTTTTATGAAAAATATGTGCTTTTTCTACAGTAGTTTTGTCGGCCGAGTTTTGTCCTGTCTAAAACTCGACCGATAGGCACCAATGGGTGTTGCCAACAGCTGCGATCGTCCGAGTTGCCAATACACAGAACTCGACCGAAAACACTGTTCACAGAGTATACAGTTGGCTTATTGAATGAGAATTTCCCTCTCAACTAGATTTTCTCAACCAATAGCCTTATTCTTTGGCACTCCATTTGGTACCTTTATATATGCATATTGCCATGTTCTGAATTGCCTATCTTGCTTACAACTCTATCTCTCTAATTGCTCTAAATTGGTATATCTATATGTTGCAATTACTTGCTTTGAGTTGTTTTGCAGGTTTTGATGATGATCTCTTTGGATCTCTTAGTTGTGTCTAAAATCGCTTCCGTTGTGCTCTAACTTGCTACATCTATCTAGGTGTATATCTTGTTGTAATACAATCTTGAGATTCTTAGGGATAATCATCTTATGGTATGGATGCATATCTAGTGAGTTATATCCTTTCATGCTTCTAAACTTGCATATCTCCTTGTTTGGATATATCTCTTCATCTAATCATAGCTTGCTTTATCTTGTGTACCTTTTGGTATCTCTTGCTATGATCTAGATCCTACTAGTAGTCCTAACTTGTGATACCATCTACTAGTAGTTCATATACATGTAGTTCTAACCTTGTTTACAAAGTGCCATCTTTGATCATCTATATGTTATGCTTGTATCTTATCTCATACATGCTCTAGATTGTTCCTTAAATTGCATATCTACTATCTTGAGTTGCTTGCATAACATTGTGATGCAGGGTACATAGATCTACATGATATGTAGAAATTGGAGTTTTTGTGGATTTTTATGCAGCTTTTGCTCCAGTTTCAGTTTTTGCTGCAAGTATAGTGTTTTTATGCAGAAACTACCTTCTGAGCAAGGCTCATCGCTTCTCCATGAGCCCTGATGGTTTTTGATCAAATTCCATCATCTTGAGGGTCAAAATTGCGATTTATTGTTTTTCTGCAGCACCCTATCTTGCATGTTTTGGGTTGTTCAAGTATATGCTTTAACTTGCTTTTCTTTCTATGCTTGGACAAGCCCCTATCTGTGCTCTTCTACTCTCCTTATATAACTTTTGTTATCTTCTTTCTCTTAACAAGTGGTGTTTCTTAGTTTCTTCATACCCCCACCTTTTTGAAATGACAAAGGGGGAGAAAGATATGTCTTCTTTTGACAACAGGGAGAAGGCATGTCTTACATGAAGCAAAGAAGCGTGTCCATGTAAAGGGGAGAAGGTAAATGGGAGAAGACATATATGTGTAGAACATATATGAGTAGAAGACATAGTTTCTATAAATGTTATGAAAGCTAACCATGCAGGAGAAATAGCATCAATTGAGGGGGAGTATGAAAACTTCACTAGCATCAATTGAGGGGGAGCATATGAACTCAATTCTACTGAAACCCCTAGGTTTCTCCGAAGGTATGATTTTACTTACAAGCTTTCAATACATTTATGGAATGGTTTGTCATCTTCAAAAAGGGGGAGAATGTTGACTCAAGGTCAATTAGGTCAACGTTGACTCACGTCTAAATTGACTAAACCCTTGTTTTGATGATGACTAACCATTCCACATATTGGTGTCTAATGCTTCTACAATTGAGTGATTTCAGATTAGGTTTAGACACACTCCAAATGCCCTAACTTGCGCATATCAAATTGGAGAAAAGACAAGTCAAAATAGCTACAAGTGTGCAATTTGGGATCTCTATGTAAATGACCTTAGAATTGCTTTGTAACCACTTGTAATGATTGTATGACTTGTAATTAAGCTTAGAAAAATTATTGGGACACAAAAATCCATCATTTGTATAGTCAAACAAAAATTCCAAAATACCCATAACAGGGATTTTGTCGGCCGAATTCCAAACTCGGCCGATCCATATATTCTGGAATTTTTGTTGCAATCGGCCGAGTTACAAACTTAGCCGATTCCCGTTCGGTCGAGTTTCTAGCTAGGAAACTCGGCCGATCCACTGATCGGTCCAAGATGAAAGTCGACCGATCGGCCGAGTTTCTCCAAGGGAACTCGGCCGACAGTCTAGCTTTCAGCCTTGTCTTTTAGTGGTTTGGCCGAGTTGCCTTTATTGAAACTCGGCCGATCAGACTGTACTGGAATGCAGAAAAGTGCTACTAGCCGTTGTGGAGTTGCAACAAGTGAAAATAGATCCGTTGCAAGCCACGAAACGGCTAGTTTTCGTTCTTAAGTGTTCCCAAAGGCTAAGAGGCATCCCCAGCTATAAATAGGACCCCTTGGGCTTCATTCCAAGGTTGAGCATTCATTGCAAACTCTTTGTGAGGTTCCTATTCTATAGTTGAGTGCTTCCTATAGCCTCCTCTCTCTCTCTAAGCTTAATCACTTGCTACATCCATTAGAGTGAGTAGGAAATCTGTAAGAGAGCTAGTCATATTTGTATATCTTGTGAGGCTCTCACTTCCACCACCTCCAATCTCTCATTTCCAATCATGAAGATGAAGGTTATCTCTCTTAGCCAAGAGAGGTGAAGAAGAACAAGGGAAGGAGTCCCTTGGTGAAGATCAAGGCTGAAGACTTGGAGCTAGAGTGGGTAAGCCCTTGGAGAAGGCAGAAGACTCAAGCTCAAGTAGGTAAGTCCTTGGTGGAAAGCTTCTCCGAGTGAAGGTGAAGTCAAAGGCGGAAGATCCAAGAAGAGTGGGTAATTCCTGCAAGGCCGAAGACTTGTGCAAGAGTGGGTAAGTCCTTGGAGAAGGCCGAAGACTCTTGCAAAGTGGGTAAGTCCTTGGTAAGGTTGAAGACTCTTTGTATTGGATAGGTAAGTCCTTTGTTGGTCATGTATTGTATGTCTTATTAAGTGAATATAAGAGTGCAATTGGTTGAAGTCCTAGAGGTTGACCTCTCAAGGCAAGTGGACTGACACACTTCTAGTTTGAAGTGTGGAACCACTCTAAATAGCTTGTCTAATTGGTGCATGTTCAATCTCTCTTATCCTTGCTATGCATGATTTAGTTGCACTCAAATTACCTATTTAGCAACCTTATCTTGTCATATAATTTGAAGGTTTAATGCATTTTGTTTAAGTGCTTTCATCTCTATTCACCCCCCCCTCTAGAGCACCTAAGTCACCCATCTAGGATCTAACAAGTGGTATCAGAGCGGGTCTTCTCCAAATATACTTCAACAAGTAGGAGAAGATGGGTGGCTACCTAGGAGGGAGACTCTCGACCAGCCTTCCAATCTTCAATGGGAGCAACTTCCTCTATTGGAGAAGAAGACTTCAATTCTTCATCCAAGGATCAAGTCTCGAGATGTGGCAAATGGTGAACAGCCCATACATTCTACCAAAGACAAACATTGAAGAATGGGATGAAGCCACCTTGATGAAAGCAACCTTGATGAAAGCAACCTTGAATGCTAGAGCCATGCACATCCTATATGCCTCCATGACCCCCACCGAGTTCAACCGGATTTCCTCTTGTGAGACGGCCTATGAGGTATGGAGAAAGCTTTGCATCACTTATGAAGGGACAGATCAAGTGAAGGAAAGCAAAGTCTACATGCTCAAAGGGTTGCTTGAGAACTTCAAGATGGGAAAGGAAGAGAGCATAGCCAACATGTACTCAAGGCTCAACACCATCTTGAATGGTCTTGCTGTTCTAGGACATCCTATGTCTAGTGGAGAGATCAACTCAAAGATCCTTAGAACTCTCCCCAAGAGATGGGAATCCAAGGTGACTTCCATTGAAGAAGCAAGGTCGCTTAGGGATATTCCTATTGCAGAGCTCATTGGAAATCTACAAGCACATGAAGCCACACTTGACAAGAGGGAGGAAGTAGAAAGACAAGAGAAGAAAGAGCTAAAGAGAATGAAGAAGGCTGAAATGAAGGCTCAACTTGAAGCTATCATGGAACAAGTCTCTCTATCCTCTCAAGCTAAAGAAGATGCCATGTACTCCAAAGGTCGACTCTACAAAGGCAAGTCCTCCTCCATCCAGTGCTTCACATGTGGAAAGAAGGGTCACTACAAGGAAGATTGCCCACAAGGCAAAAAGACCCATCTTCACAAGAAGAAATGGCAATCAAGCTCAAGTGGCTCCTCCAACTCAAGCTCAAGTGAAGATTCAAGTGAAGGATCAAGCTCAAGCTCTAGTGATGAAGGAGAATGCCATTTTGCTCTTATAGCATCAACAAGTGAAGACTCAAGTGAGGTAAATCTAAACTCTCTAGATAAAGAATCTTTGATTGCTATTATTCATGATATGTGTGCCTCTCTTAAGTCTTCTAAAAGTAAAAAGAAAAAGCTTGCTAAAATTGTTGATAATTTGCATGTAGAACTAGATGATCTTGAACATGCTAATTCTTGCTTGCTTGATGATAAAAATGATTGTCTTAGTCAAGTAGACTCTCTTAAACTTGAAAATTCTAGTTTACTTGATAAGATAAAATTTCTAGAAGCTCAACCTCTCATGCCTAGTTCAAATGAAGAGCATACTTTAATTGTTGATTCTCTCATGCATGACATTGATGTTCTTAAATCTGAAAACAAGGACAAAGATTTTGTTTTGCATGAATTAGAAATAGAAAATGCCTCCTTGCTTGCTAAAGTCAATGGGCATGAATCTTGTTCTAGTTCTACAAATAGAGAAAATGATGTTGCTGCTCTTCATATTGATAGAGATTCTTATTTAACTAAATCTCTTTGCTTAGAAAATGATCTTTTGCATGCTAAAGAAAATATAAATAGTTTGTCTTCTACTATTGCTTCTCTTAAGCATGATAATGATAGTTTGAGATCTTCTTTGCAAAGATTCTTAGTGGGTAAAAAGAATCTTAATCAAATCCTAGACCATACTACTAAACAAATTGGTAGACATGGTTTAGGGTATGATAGTAGTCAAGGGAACAACAAAGATAAAGGACCTCCAATATTCCATGGAGAATCCTCTAGTTCCAAGACTATGGGCACATGCAACTATTGCAATGATTTTGGTCATTATTCTAATTGTTGTCCTTTTAGGAAAGCACCCAAGAGCAATAGGATTTGGGTTGCTAAACTAACCCCTCCGGACCCAAAAACATGATTGGGGACCATTTCATCTTTCTTCTTATAGGTACTTGCAAATGGATTGACATGAGCCATTGAATTGCAAATTGACTTCTCAATCCACATGAAAGAAGAAAGGTGAGATGTGTAGAGGGTGACAACAAGTGGAAAAGAAATGGTAAGCATGAAGGTAATGTTTTTATTGCTTATAACCTGTTCTAACTTGTTTTTGTCAAGTTAGTATGCACTATACATATGGTTTTTGAGTCAAAAGTGGCATTTTGTGTTTATCTTCACACTCTTGCTAAAAAACTGTTTCTAATGCTTCTATAGTGCATTACTAACTTGCTTAGACATGTTTGGATATGGTTTGTATTTTTTTGGCATGCCTCTAGATATGTTTTATGAAAAATATGTGCTTTTTCTACAGTAGTTTTGTCGGCCGAGTTTTGTCCTGTCTAAAACTCGACCGATAGGCACCAATGGGTGTTGCCAACAGCTGCGATCGGCCGAGTTGCCAATACACAGAACTCGACCGAAAACACTGTTCACAGAGTATACAGTTGGCTTATTGAATGAGAATTTCCCTCTCAACTAGATTTTCTCAACCAATAGCCTTATTCTTTGGCACTCCATTTGGTACCTTTATATATGCATATTGCCATGTTCTGAATTGCCTATCTTGCTTACAACTCTATCTCTCTAATTGCTCTAAATTGGTATATCTATATGTTGCAATTACTTGCTTTGAGTTGTTTTGCAGGTTTTGATGATGATCTCTTTGGATCTCTTAGTTGTGTCTAAAATCGCTTCCGTTGTGCTCTAACTTGATACATCTATCTAGGTGTATGTCTTGTTGTAATACAATCTTGAGATTCTTAGGGATAATCATCTTATGGTAAGGATGCATATCTAGTGAGTTATATCCTTTCATGCTTCTAAACTTGCATATCTCCTTGTTTGGATATATCTCTTCATCTAATCATAGCTTGCTTTATCTTGTGTACCTTTTGGTATCTCTTGCTATGATCTAGATCCTACTAGTAGTCCTAACTTGTGATACCATCTACTAGTAGTTCATATACATGTAGTTCTAACCTTGTTTACAAAGTGCCATCTTTGATCATCTATATGTTATGCTTGTATCTTATCTCATACATGCTCTAGATTGTTCCTTAAATTGCATATCTACTATCTTGAGTTGCTTGCATAACATTGTGATGCAGGGTACATAGATCTACATGATATGTAGAAATTGGAGTTTTTGTGGGTTTTTTATGCAGCTTTTGCTCCAGTTTCAGTTTTTGCTACAAGTATAGTGTTTTTATGCAGAAACTACCTTCTGAGCAAGGCTCATCGCTTCGCCATGAGCCCTGATGGTTTTTGATCAAATTCCATCATCTTGAGGGTCAAAATTGCGATTTATTGTTTTTCTGCAGCACCCTATCTTGCATGTTTTGGGTTGTTCAAGTATATGCTTTAACTTGCTTTTCTTTCTATGCTTGGACAAGCCCCTATCTGTGCTCTTCTACTCTCCTTATATAACTTTTGTTATCTTCTTTCTCTTAACAAGTGGTGTTTCTTAGTTTCTTCATACCCCCACCTTTTTGAAATGACAAAGGGGGAGAAAGATATGTCTTCTTTTGACAACAGGGAGAAGGCATGTCTTACATGAAGCAAAGAAGCGTGTCCATGTAAAGGGGAGAAGGTAAATGGGAGAAGACATATATGTGTAGAACATATATGAGTAGAAGACATAGTTTCTATAAATGTTATGAAAGCTAACCATGCAGGAGAAATAGCATCAATTGAGGGGGAGTATGAAAACTCCACTAGCATCAATTGAGGGGGAGCATATGAACTCAATTCTACTGAAACCCCTAGGTTTCTCCGAAGGTATGATTTTACTTACAAGCTTTCAATACATTTATGGAATGGTTTGTCATCTTCAAAAAGGGGGAGAATGTTGACTCAAGGTCAATTAGGTCAATGTTGACTCACGTCTAAATTGACTAAACCCTTGTTTTGATGATGACTAACCATTCCACATATTGGTGTCTAATGCTTCTACAATTGAGTGATTTCAGATTAGGTTTAGACACACTCCAAATGCCCTAACTTGCACATATCAAATTGGAGAAAAGACAAGTCAAAATAGCTACAAGTGTGCAATTTGGGATCTCTATGTAAATGAACTTAGAATTGCTTTGTAACCACTTGTAATGATTGTATGACTTGTAATTAAGCTTAGAAAAATTATTGGGACACAAAAATCCATCATTTGTATAGTCAAACGAAAATTCCAAAATACCCATAACAGGGATTTTGTCGGCCGAATTCCAAACTCGGCCGATCCATATATTCTGGAATTTTTGTTGCAATCAGCCGAGTTACAAACTCAGCCGATTCCCGTTCGGTCGAGTTTCTAGCTAGGAAACTCGGCCGATCCACTGATCGGTCCAAGATGAAAGTCGACCGATCGGCCGAGTTTCTCCAAGGGAACTCGACTGACAGTCTAGCTTTCAGCCTTGTCTTTTAGTGGTTCGGTCGAGTTGCCTTTATTGAAACTCGGCCGATCAGACTGTACTGGAATGCAGAAAAGTGCTACTAGCCGTTGTGGAGTTGCAACAAGTGAAAATAGATCCGTTGCAAGCCACGAAACGGCTAGTTTTCGTTCTTAAGTGTTCCCAAAGGCTAAGAGGCATCCCCAGCTATAAATAGGACCCCTTGGGCTTCATTCCAAGGTTGAGCATTCATTGCAAACTCTTTGTGAGGTTCCTATTCTATAGTTGAGTGCTTCCTACAGCCTCCTCTCTCTCTCTAAGCTTAATCACTTGCTACATCCATTAGAGTGAGTAGGAAATCTGTAAGAGAGCTAGTCATATTTGTATATCTTGTGAGGCTCTCACTTCCACCACCTCCAATCTCTCATTTCCAATCATGAAGATGAAGGTTATCTCTCTTAGCCAAGAGAGGTGAAGAAGAACAAGGGAAGGAGTCCCTTGGTGAAGATCAAGGCTGAAGACTTGGAGCTAGAGTGGGTAAGCCCTTGGAGAAGGCAGAAGACTCAAGCTCAAGTAGGTAAGTCCTTGGTGGAAAGCTTCTCCGAGTGAAGGTGAAGTCAAAGGCGGAAGATCCAAGAAGAGTGGGTAATTCCTGCAAGGCCGAAGACTTGTGCAAGAGTGGGTAAGTCCTTGGAGAAGGCCGAAGACTCTTGCAAAGTGGGTAAGTCCTTGGTAAGGTTGAAGACTCTTTGTATTGGATAGGTAAGTCCTTTGTTGGTCATGTATTGTATGTCTTATTAAGTGAATATAAGAGTGCAATTGGTTGAAGTCCTAGAGGTTGACCTCTCAAGGCAAGTGGACTGACACACTTCTAGTTTGAAGTGTGGAACCACTCTAAATAGCTTGTCTAATTGGTGCATGTTCAATCTCTCTTATCCTTGCTATGCATGATTTAGTTGCACTCAAATTACCTATTTAGCAACCTTATCTTGTCATATAATTTGAAGGTTTAATGCATTTTGTTTAAGTGCTTTCATCTCTATTCACCCCCCCCTCTAGAGCACCTAAGTCACCCATCTAGGATCTAACAAGTGGTATCAGAGCGGGTCTTCTCCAAGCATACTTCAACAAGTAGGAGAAGATGGGTGACTACCTAGGAGGGAGACTCTCGACCAGCCTTCCAATCTTCAATGGGAGCAACTTCCTCTATTGGAGAAGAAGACTTCAATTCTTCATCCAAGGATCAAGTCTCGAGATGTGGCAAATGGTGAACAGCCCATACATTCTACCAAAGACAAACATTGAAGAATGGGATGAAGCCACCTTGATGAAAGCAACCTTGAATGCTAGAGCCATGCACATCCTATATGCCTCCATGACCCCCACCGAGTTCAACCAGATTTCCTCTTGTGAGACGGCCTATGAGGTATGGAGAAAGCTTTGCATCACTTATGAAGGGACAAATCAAGTGAAGGAAAGCAAAGTCTACATGCTCAAAGGGTTGCTTGAGAACTTCAAGATGGGAAAGGAAGAGAGCATAGCCAACATGTACTCAAGGCTCAAAACCATCTTGAATGGTCTTGCTGTTCTAGGACATCCTATGTCTAGTGGAGAGATCAACTCAAAGATCCTTAGAACTCTCCCCAAGAGATGGGAATCCAAGGTGACTTCCATTGAAGAAGCAAGGTCGCTTAGGGATATTCCTATTGAAGAGCTCATTGGAAATCTACAAGCACATGAAGCCACACTTGACAAGAGGGAGGAAGTAGAAAGACAAGAGAAGAAAGAGCTAAAGAGAATGAAGAAGGCTGAAATGAAGGCTCAAATTGAAGCTATCATGGAACAAGTCTCTCCATCCTCTCAAACTAAAGAAGATGCCATGTACTCCAAAGGTCGACTCTACAAAGGCAAGTCCTCCTCCATCCGGTGCTTCACATGTGGAAAGAAGGGTCACTACAAGGAAGATTGCCCACAAGGCAAAAAGACCCATATTCACAAGAAGAAATGGCAATCAAGCTCAAGTGGCTCGTCCAACTCAAGCTCAAGTGAAGATTCAAGTGAAGGATCAAGATCAAGCTCTAGTGATGAAGGAGAATGCCATTTTTCTCTTATAGCATCAACAAGTGAAGACTCAAGTGAGGTAAATCTAAACTCTCTAGATAAAGAATCTTTGATTGCTATTATTCATGATATGTGTGCCTCTCTTAAGTCTTCTAAAAGGAAAAAGAAAAAGCTTGCTAAAATTGTTGATAATTTGCATGTAGAACTAGATGATCTTGAACGTGCTAATTCTTGCTTGCTTGATGATAAAAATGATTGTCTTAGTCAAGTAGACTCTCTTAAACTTGAAAATTCTAGTTTACTTGATAAGATAAAATTTCTAGAAGCTCAACCTCTCATGCCTAGTTCAAATGAAGAGCATACTTTAATTGTTGATTCTCTCATGCATGACATTGATGTTCTTAAATCTGAAAACAAGGACAAAGATTTTGTTTTGCATGAATTAGAAATAGAAAATGCCTCCTTGCTTGCTAAAGTCAATGGGCATGAATCTTGTTCTAGTTCTACAAATAGAGAAAATGATGTTGCTGCTCTTCATATTGATAGAGATTCTTATTTAACTAAATCTCTTTGCTTAGAAAATGATCTTTTGCATGCTAAAGAAAATATAAATAGTTTGTCTTCTACTATTGCTTCTCTTAAGCATGATAATGATAGTTTGAGATCTACTTTGCAAAGATTCTTAGTGGGTAAAAAGAATCTTAATCAAATCCTAGACCATACTACTAAACAAATTGGTAGACATGGTTTAGGGTATGATAGTAGTCAAGGGAACAACAAAGATAAAGGACCTCCAATATTCCATGGAGAATCCTCTAGTTCCAAGACTATGGGCACATGCAACTATTGCAATGATTTTGGTCATTATTCTAATTTTTGTCCTTTTAGGAAAGCACCCAAGAGCAATAGGATTTGGGTTGCTAAACTAACCCCTCCGGACCCAAAAACATGATTGGGGACCATTTCATCTTTCTTCTTGTAGGTACTTGCAAATGGATTGACATGAGCCATTGAATTGCAAATTGACTTCTCAATCCACATGAAAGAAGAAAGGTGAGATGTGTAGAGGGTGACAACAAGTGGAAAAGAAATGGTAAGCATGAAGGTAATGTTTTTATTGCTTATAACCTGTTCTAACTTGTTTTTGTCAAGTTATTATGCACTATACATATGGTTTTTGAGTCAAAAGTGGCATTTTGTGTTTATCTTCACACTCTTGCTCAAAAACTGTTTCTAATGCTTCTATAGTGCATTACTAACTTGCTTAGACATGTTTGGATATGGTTTGTATTTTTTTGGCATGCCTCTAGATATGTTTTATGAAAAATATGTACTTTTTCTACAGTAGTTTTGTCGGCCGAGTTTTGTCCTGTCTAAAACTCGATCGATAGGCACCAATGGGTGTTTCCAACAGCTGCGATTGGCCGAGTTGCCAATACACAGAACTCGACCGAAAACACTGTTCACAGAGTATACAGTTGGCTAATTGAATGAGAATTTCCCTCTCAACTAGATTTTCTCAACCAATAGCCTTATTCTTTGGCACTCCATTTGGTACCTTTATATATGCATATTGCCATGTTCTGAATTGCCTATCTTGCTTACAACTCTATCTCTCTAATTGCTCTAAATTGGTATATCTATATGTTGCAATTACTTGCTTTGAGTTGTTTTGCAGGTTTTGATGATGATCTCTTTGGATCTCTTAGTTGTGTCTAAAATCGCTTCCGTTGTGCTCTAACTTACTACATCTATCTAGGTGTATATCTTGTTGTAATACAATCTTGAGATTCTTAGGGATAATCATCTTATGGTAAGGATGCATATCTAGTGAGTTATATCCTTTCATGCTTCTAAACTTGCATATCTCCTTGTTTGGATATATCTCTTCATCTAATCATAGCTTGCTTTATCTTGTGTACCTTTTGGTATCTCTTGCTATGATCTAGATCCTACTAGTAGTCCTAACTTGTGATACCATCTACTAGTAGTTCATATACATGTAGTTCTAACATTGTTTACAAAGTGCCATCTTTGATCATCTATATGTTATGCTTGTATCTTATCTCATACATGCTCTAGATTGTTCCTTAAATTGCATATCTACTATCTTGAGTTGATTGCATAACATTGTGATGCAGGGTACATAGATCTACATGATATGTAGAAATTGGAGTTTTTGTGGATTTTTTATGCAGCTTTTGCTCCAGTTTCAGTTTTTGCTGCAAGTATAGTGTTTTTATGCAGAAACTACCTTCTGAGCAAGGCTCATCGCTTCGCCATGAGCCCTGATGGTTTTTGATCAAATTCCATCATCTTGAGGGTCAAAATTGCGATTTATTGTTTTTCTGCAGCACCCTATCTTGCATGTTTTGGGTTGTTCAAGTATATGCTTTAACTTGCTTTTCTTTCTATGCTTGGACAAGCCCCTATCTGTGCTCTTCTACTCTCCTTATATAACTTTTGTTATCTTCTTTCTCTTAACAAGTGGTGTTTCTTAGTTTCTTCATACCCCCACCTTTTTGAAATGACAAAGGGGGAGAAAGATATGTCTTCTTTTGACAACAGGGAGAAGGCATGTCTTACATGAAGCAAAGAAGCGTGTCCATGTAAAGGGGAGAAGGTAAATGGGAGAAGACATATATGTGTAGAACATATATGAGTAGAAGACATAGTTTCTATAAATGTTATGAAAGCTAACCATGCAGGAGAAATAGCATCAATTGAGGGGGAGTATGAAAACTCCACTAGCATCAATTGAGGGGGAGCATATGAACTCAATTCTACTGAAACCCCTAGGTTTCTCCGAAGGTATGATTTTACTTACAAGCTTTCAATACATTTATGGAATGGTTTGTCATCTTCAAAAAGGGGGAGAATGTTGACTCAAGGTCAATTAGGTCAATGTTGACTCACGTCTAAATTGACTAAACCCTTGTTTTGATGATGACTAACCATTCCACATATTGGTGTCTAATGCTTCTACAATTGAGTGATTTCAGATTAGGTTTAGACACACTCCAAATGCCCTAACTTGCGCATATCAAATTGGAGAAAAGACAAGTCAAAATAGCTACAAGTGTGCAATTTGGGATCTCTATGTAAATGACCTTAGAATTGCTTTGTAACCACTTGTAATGATTGTATGACTTGTAATTAAGCTTAGAAAAATTATTGGGACACAAAAATCCATCATTTGTATAGTCAAACGAAAATTCCAAAATACCCATAACAGGGATTTTGTCGGCCGAATTCCAAACTCGGCCGATCCATATATTCTGGAATTTTTGTTGCAATCGGCCGAGTTACAAACTCAGCCGATTCCCGTTCGGTCGAGTTTCTAGCTAGGAAACTCGACCGATCCACTGATCGGTCCAAGATGAAAGTCGACCGATCGGCCGAGTTTCTCCAAGGGAACTCGGCTGACAGTCTAGCTTTCAGCCTTGTCTTTTAGTGGTTCGGCCGAGTTGCCTTTATTGAAACTCGGCCGATCAGACTGTACTGGAATGCAGAAAAGTGCTACTAGCCGTTGTGGAGTTGCAACAAGTGAAAATAGATCCGTTGCAAGCCACGAAACGGCTAGTTTTCGTTCTTAAGTGTTCCCAAAGGCTAAGAGGCATCCCCAGCTATAAATAGGACCCCTTGGGCTTCATTCCAAGGTTGAGCATTCATTGCAAACTCTTTGTGAGGTTCCTATTCTATAGTTGAGTGCTTCCTACAGCCTCCTCTCTCTCTCTAAGCTTAATCACTTGCTACATCCATTAGAGTGAGTAGGAAATCTGTAAGAGAGCTAGTCATATTTGTATATCTTGTGAGGCTCTCACTTCCACCACCTCCAATCTCTCATTTCCAATCATGAAGATGAAGGTTATCTCTCTTAGCCAAGAGAGGTGAAGAAGAACAAGGGAAGGAGTCCCTTGGTGAAGATCAAGGCTGAAGACTTGGAGCTAGAGTGGGTAAGCCCTTGGAGAAGGCAGAAGACTCAAGCTCAAGTAGGTAAGTCCTTGGTGGAAAGCTTCTCCGAGTGAAGGTGAAGTCAAAGGCGGAAGATCCAAGAAGAGTGGGTAATTCCTGCAAGGCCGAAGACTTGTGCAAGAGTGGGTAAGTCCTTGGAGAAGGCCGAAGACTCTTGCAAAGTGGGTAAGTCCTTGGTATGGTTGAAGACTCTTTGTATTGGATAGGTAAGTCCTTTGTTGGTCATGTATTGTATGTCTTATTAAGTGAATATAAGAGTGCAATTGGTTGAAGTCCTAGAGGTTGACCTCTCTAGGCAAGTGGACTGACACACTTCTAGTTTGAAGTGTGGAACCACTCTAAATAGCTTGTCTAATTGGTGCATGTTCAATCTCTCTTATCCTTGCTATGCATGATTTAGTTGCACTCAAATTACCTATTTAGCAACCTTATCTTGTCATATAATTTGAAGGTTTAATGAATTTTGTTTAAGTGCTTTCAGCTCTATTCACCCCCCGTCTAGAGCACCTAAGTCACCCATCTAGGATCTAACAAGTGGTATCAGAGCGGGTCTTCTCCAAGCATACTTCAACAAGTAGGAGAAGATGGGTGACTACCTAGGAGGGAGACTCTCGACCAGCCTTCCAATCTTCAATGGGAGCAACTTCCTCTATTGGAGAAGAAGACTTCAATTCTTCATCCAAGGATCAAGTCTCGAGATGTGGCAAATGGTGAACAGCCCATACATTCTACCAAAGACAAACATTGAAGAATGGGATGAAGCCACCTTGATGAAAGCAAACTTGAATGCTAGAGCCATGCACATCCTATATGCCTCCATGACCCCCACCGAGTTCAACCGGATTTCCTCTTGTGAGACGGCCTATGAGGTATGGAGAAAGCTTTGCATCACTTATGAAGGGACAGATCAAGTGAAGGAAAGCAAAGTCTACATGCTCAAAGGGTTGCTTGAGAACTTCAAGATGGGAAAGGAAGAGAGCATAGCCAACATGTACTCAAGGCTCAACACCATCTTGAATGGTCTTGCTGTTCTAGGACATCCTATGTCTAGTGGAGAGATCAACTCAAAGATCCTTAGAACTCTCCCCAAGAGATGGGAATCCAAGGTGACTTCCATTGAAGAAGCAAGGTCGCTTAGGGATATTCCTATTGAAGAGCTCATTGGAAATCTACAAGCACATGAAGCCACACTTGACAAGAGGGAGGAAGTAGAAAGACAAGAGAAGAAAGAGCTAAAGAGAATGAAGAAGGCTGAAATGAAGGCTCAAATTGAAGCTATCATGGAACAAGTCTCTCTATCCTCTCAAGCTAAAGAAGATGCCATGTACTCCAAAGGTCGACTCTACAAAGGCAAGTCCTCCTCCATCCGGTGCTTCACATGTGGAAAGAAGGGTCACTACAAGGAAGATTGCCCACAAGGCAAAAAGACCCATCTTCACAAGAAGAAATGGCAATCAAGCTCAAGTGGCTCCTCCAACTCAAGCTCAAGTGAAGATTCAAGTGAAGGATCAAGCTCAAGCTCTAGTGATGAAGGAGAATGCCATTTTTCTCTTATAGCATCAACAAGTGAAGACTCAAGTGAGGTAAATCTAAACTCTCTAGATAAAGAATCTTTGATTGCTATTATTCATGATATGTGTGCCTCTCTTAAGTCTTCTAAAAGGAAAAAGAAAAAGCTTGCTAAAATTGTTGATAATTTGCATGTAGAACTAGATGATCTTGAACATGCTAATTCTTGCTTGCTTGATGATAAAAATGATTGTCTTAGTCAAGTAGACTCTCTTAAACTTGAAAATTCTAGTTTACTTGATAAGATAAAATTTCTAGAAGCTCAACCTCTCATGCCTAGTTCAAATGAAGAGCATACTTTAATTGTTGATTCTCTCATGCATGACATTGATGTTCTTAAATCTGAAAACAAGGACAAAGATTTTGTTTTGCATGAATTAGAAATAGAAAATGCCTCCTTGCTTGCTAAAGTCAATGGGCATGAATCTTGTTCTAGTTCTACAAATAGAGAAAATGATGTTGCTGCTCTTCATATTGATAGAGATTCTTATTTAACTAAATCTCTTTGCTTAGAAAATGATCTTTTGCATGCTAAAGAAAATATAAATAGTTTGTCTTCTACTATTGCTTCTCTTAAGCATGATAATGATAGTTTGAGATCTTCTTTGCAAAGATTCTTAGTGGGTAAAAAGAATCTTAATCAAATCCTAGACCATACTACTAAACAAATTGGTAGACATGGTTTAGGGTATGATAGTAGTCAAGGGAACAACAAAGATAAAGGACCTCCAATATTCCATGGAGAATCCTCTAGTTCCAAGACTATGGGCACAGGCAACTATTGCAATGATTTTGGTCATTATTCTAATTGTTGTCCTTTTAGGAAAGCACCCAAGAGCAATAGGATTTGGGTTGCTAAACTAACCCCTCCGGACCCAAAAACATGATTGGGGACCATTTCATCTTTCTTCTTGTAGGTACTTGCAAATGGATTGACATGAGCCATTGAATTGCAAATTGACTTCTCAATCCACATGAAAGAAGAAAGGTGAGATGTGTAGAGGGTGACAACAAGTGGAAAAGAAATGGTAAGCATGAAGGTAATGTTTTTATTGCTTATAACCTGTTCTAACTTGTTTTTGTCAAGTTAGTATGCACTATACATATGGTTTTTGAGTCAAAAGTGGCATTTTGTGTTTATCTTCACACTCTTGCTCAAAAATTGTTTCTAATGCTTCTATAGTGCATTACTAACTTGCTTAGACATGTTTGGATATGGTTTGTATTTTTTTGGCATGCCTCTAGATATGTTTTATGAAAAATATGTGCTTTTTCTACAGTAGTTTTGTCGGCCGAGTTTTGTCCTGTCTAAAACTCGACCGATAGGCACCAATGGGTGTTGCCAACAGCTGCGATCGGCCGAGTTGCCAATACACAGAACTCGACTGAAAACACTGTTCACAGAGTATACAGTTGGCTTATTGAATGAGAATTTCCCTCTCAACTAGATTTTCTCAACCAATAGCCTTATTCTTTGGCACTCCATTTGGTACCTTTATATATGCATATTGCCATGTTCTGAATTGCCTATCTTTCTTACAACTCTATCTCTCTAATTGCTCTAAATTGGTATATCTATATGTTGCAATTACTTGCTTTGAGTTGTTTTGCAGGTTTTGATGATGATCTCTTTGGATCTCTTAGTTGTGTCTAAAATCGCTTCCGTTGTGCTCTAACTTGCTACATCTATCTAGGTGTATATCTTGTTGTAATACAATCTTGAGATTCTTAGGGATAATCATCTTATGGTAAGGATGAATATCTAGTGAGTTATATCCTTTCATGCTTCTAAACTTGCATATCTCCTTGTTTGGATATATCTCTTCATCTAATCATAGCTTGCTTTATCTTGTGTACCTTTTGGTATCTCTTGCTATGATCTAGATCCTACTAGTAGTCCTAACTTGTGATACCATCTACTAGTAGTTCATATACATGTAGTTCTAACCTTGTTTACAAAGTGCCATCTTTGATCATCTATATGTTATGCTTTTATCTTATCTCATACATGCTCTAGATTGTTCCTTAAATTGCATATCTACTATCTTGAGTTGCTTGCATAACATTGTGATGCAGGGTACATAGATCTACATGATATGTAGAAATTGGAGTTTTTGTGGATTTTTTATGCAGCTTTTGCTCCAGTTTCAGTTTTTGCTGCAAGTATAGTGTTTTTATGCAGAAACTACCTTCTGAGCAAGGCTCATCGCTTTGCCATGAGCCCTGATGGTTTTTGATCAAATTCCATCATCTTGAGGGTCAAAATTGCGATTTATTGTTTTTCTGCAGCACCCTATCTTGCATGTTTTGGGTTGTTCAAGTATATGCTTTAACTTGCTTTTCTTTCTATGCTTGGACAAGCCCCTATCTGTGCTCTTCTACTCTCCTTATATAACTTTTGTTATCTTCTTTCTCTTAACAAGTGGTGTTTCTTAGTTTCTTCATACCCCCACCTTTTTGAAATGACAAAGGGGGAGAAAGATATGTCTTCTTTTGACAACAGGGAGAAGGCATGTCTTACATGAAGCAAAGAAGCGTGTCCATGTAAAGGGGAGAAGGTAAATGGGAGAAGACATATATGTGTAGAACATATATGAGTAGAAGACATAGTTTCTATAAATGTTATGAAAGCTAACCATGCAGGAGAAATAGCATCAATTGAGGGGGAGTATGAAAACTCCACTAGCATCAATTGAGGGGGAGCATATGAACTCAATTCTACTGAAACCCCTAGGTTTCTCGAAGGTATGATTTTACTTACAAGCTTTCAATACATTTATGGAATGGTTTGTCATCTTCAAAAAGGGGGAGAATGTTGACTCAAGGTCAATTAGGTCAATGTTGACTCACGTCTAAATTGACTAAACCCTTGTTTTGATGATGACTAACCATTCCACATATTGGTGTCTAATGCTTCTACAATTGAGTGATTTCAGATTAGGTTTAGACACACTCCAAATGCCCTAACTTGCGCATATCAAATTGGAGAAAAGACAAGTCAAAATAGCTACAAGTGTGCAATTTGGGATCTCTATGTAAATGACCTTAGAATTGCTTTGTAACCACTTGTAATGATTGTATGACTTGTAATTAAGCTTAGAAAAATTATTGGGACACAAAAATCCATCATTTGTATAGTCAAACGAAAATTCCAAAATACCCATAACAGGGATTTTTTTGGCCGAATTCCAAACTCGGCCGATCCATATATTCTGGAATTTTTGTTGCAATCGGCCGAGTTACAAACTCAGCCGATTCCCGTTCGGTCGAGTTTCTAGCTAGGAAACTCGGCCGATCCACTGATCGGTCCAAGATGAAAGTCGACCGATCGGCCGAGTTTCTCCAAGGGAACTCAGCCGACAGTCTAGCTTTCAGCCTTGTCTTTTAGTGGTTCGGCCGAGTTGCCTTTATTGAAACTCGGCCGATCAGACTGTACTGGAATGCAGAAAAGTGCTACTAGCCGTTGTGGAGTTGCAACAAGTGAAAATAGATCCGTTGCAAGCCACGAAACGGCTAGTTTTCGTTCTTAAGTGTTCCCAAAGGCTAAGAGGCATCCCCAGCTATAAATAGGACCCCTTGGGCTTCATTCCAAGGTTGAGCATTCATTGCAAACTCTTTGTGAGGTTCCTATTCTATAGTTGAGTGCTTCCTACAGCCTCCTCTCTCTCTCTAAGCTTAATCACTTGCTACATCCATTAGAGTGAGTAGGAAATCTATAAGAGAGCTAGTCATATTTGTATATCTTGTGAGGCTCTCACTTCCACCACCTCCAATCTCTCATTTCCAATCATGAAGATGAAGGTTATCTCTCTTAGCCAAGAGAGGTGAAGAAGAACAAGGGAAGGAGTCCCTTGGTGAAGATCAAGGCTGAAGACTTGGAGCTAGAGTGGGTAAGCCCTTGGAGAAGGCAGAAGACTCAAGCTCAAGTAGGTAAGTCCTTGGTGGAAAGCTTCTCTGAGTGAAGGTGAAGTCAAAGGCGGAAGATCCAAGAAGAGTGGGTAATTCCTGCAAGGCCGAAGACTTGTGCAAGAGTGGGTAAGTCCTTGGAGAAGGCCGAAGACTCTTGCAAAGTGGGTAAGTCCTTGGTAAGGTTGAAGACTCTTTGTATTGGATAGGTAAGTCCTTTGTTGGTCATGTATTGTATGTCTTATTAAGTGAATATAAGAGTGCAATTGGTTGAAGTCCTAGAGGTTGACCTCTCTAGGCAAGTGGACTGACACACTTCTAGTTTGAAGTGTGGAACCACTCTAAATAGCTTGTCTAATTGGTGCATGTTCAATCTCTCTTATCCTTGCTATGCATGATTTAGTTGCACTCAAATTACCTATTTAGCAACCTTATCTTGTCATATAATTTGAAGGTTTAATGAATTTTGTTTAAGTGCTTTCAGCTCTATTCACCCCCCGTCTAGAGCACCTAAGTCACCCATCTAGGATCTAACAAGTGGTATCAGAGCGGGTCTTCTCCAAGCATACTTCAACAAGTAGGAGAAGATGGGTGACTACCTAGGAGGGAGACTCTCGACCAGCCTTCCAATCTTCAATGGGAGCAACTTCCTCTATTGGAGAAGAAGACTTCAATTCTTCATCCAAGGATCAAGTCTCGAGATGTGGCAAATGGTGAACAGCCCATACATTCTACCAAAGACAAACATTGAAGAATGGGATGAAGCCACCTTGATGAAAGCAACCTTGAATGCTAGAGCCATGCACATCCTATATGCCTCCATGACCCCCACCGAGTTCAACCGGATTTCCTCTTGTGAGACGGCCTATGAGGTATGGAGAAAGCTTTGCATCACTTATGAAGGGACAGATCAAGTGAAGGAAAGCAAAGTCTACATGCTCAAAGGGTTGCTTGAGAACTTCAAGATGGGAAAGGAAGAGAGCATAGCCAACATGTACTCAAGGCTCAACACCATCTTGAATGGTCTTGCTGTTCTAGGACATCCTATGTCTAGTGGAGAGATCAACTCAAAGATCCTTAGAACTCTCCCTAAGAGATGGGAATCCAAGGTGACTTCCATTGTAGAAGCAAGGTCGCTTAGGGATATTCCTATTGAAGAGCTCATTGGAAATCTATAAGCACATGAAGCCACACTTGACAAGAGGGAGGAAGTAGAAAGACAAGAGAAGAAAGAGCTAAAGAGAATGAAGAAGGCTGAAATGAAGGCTCAAATTGAAGCTATCATGGAACAAGTCTCTCCATCCTCTCAAGCTAAAGAAGATGCCATGTACTCCAAAGGTCGACTCTACAAAGGCAAGTCCTCCTCCATCCGGTGCTTCACATGTGGAAAGAAGGGTCACTACAAGGAAGATTGCCCACAAGGTAAAAAGACCCATCTTCACAAGAAGAAATGGCAATCAAGCTCAAGTGGCTCCTCCAACTCAAGATGAAGTGAAGATTCAAGTGAAGGATCAAGCTCAAGCTCTAGTGATGAAGGAGAATGCCATTTTGCTCTTATAGCATCAACAAGTGAAGACTCAAGTGAGGTAAATCTAAACTCTCTAGATAAAGAATCTTTGATTGCTATTATTCATGATATGTGTGCCTCTCTTAAGTCTTCTAAAAGGAAAAAGAAAAAGCTTGCTAAAATTGTTGATAATTTGCATGTAGAACTAGATGATCTTGAACATGCTAATTCTTGCTTGCTTGATGATAAAAATGATTGTCTTAGTCAAGTAGACTCTCTTAAACTTGAAAATTCTAGTTTACTTGATAAGATAAAATTTCTAGAAGCTCAACCTCTCATGCCTAGTTCAAATGAAGAGCATACTTTAATTGTTGATTCTCTCATGCATGACATTGATGTTCTTAAATCTGAAAACAAGGACAAAGATTTTGTTTTGCATGAATTAGAAATAGAAAATGCCTCCTTGCTTGCTAAAGTCAATGGGCATGAATCTTGTTCTAGTTCTACAAATAGAGACAATGATGTTGCTGCTCTTCATATTGATAGAGATTCTTATTTAACTAAATCTCTTTGCTTAGAAAATGATCTTTTGCATGCTAAAGAAAATATAAATAGTTTGTCTTCTACTATTGCTTCTCTTAAGCATGATAATGATAGTTTGAGATCTTCTTTGCAAAGATTCTTAGTGGGTAAAAAGAATCTTAATCAAATCCTAGACCATACTACTAAACAAATTGGTAGACATGGTTTAGGGTATGATAGTAGTCAAGGGAACAACAAAGATAAAGGACCTCCAATATTCCATGGAGAATCCTCTAGTTCCAAGACTATGGGCACATGCAACTATTGCAATGATTTTGGTCATTATTCTAATTGTTGTCCTTTTAGGAAAGCACCCAAGAGCAATAGGATTTGGGTTGCTAAACTAACCCCTCCGGACCCAAAAACATGATTGGGGACCATTTCATCTTTCTTCTTGTAGGTACTTGCAAATGGATTGACATGAGCTATTGAATTGCAAATTGACTTCTCAATCCACATGAAAGAAGAAAGGTGAGATGTGTAGAGGGTGACAACAAGTGGAAAAGAAATGGTAAGCATGAAGGTAATGTTTTTATTGCTTATAACCTGTTCTAACTTGTTTTTGTCAAGTTAGTATGCACTATACATATGGTTTTTGAGTCAAAAGTGGCATTTTGTGTTTATCATCACACTCTTGCTCAAAAACTATTTCTAATGCTTCTATAGTGCATTACTAACTTGCTTAGACATGTTTGGATATGGTTTGTATTTTTTTGGCATGCCTCTAGATATGTTTCATGAAAAATATGTGCTTTTTCTACAGTAGTTTTGTCGGCCGAGTTTTGTCCTGTCTAAAACTCGACCGATAGGCACCAATGGGTGTTGCCAACAGCTGCGATCGGCCGAGTTGCCAATACACAGAACTCGACCGAAAACACTGTTCACAGAGTATACAGTTGGCTTATTGAATGAGAATTTCCCTCTCAACTGGATTTTCTCAACCAATAGCCTTATTCTTTGGCACTCCATTTGGTACCTTTATATATGCATATTGCCATGTTCTGAATTGCCTATCTTGCTTACAACTCTATCTCTCTAATTGCTCTAAATTGGTATGTCTATATGTTGCAATTACTTGCTTTGAGTTGTTTTGCAGGTTTTGATGATGATCTCTTTGGATCTCTTAGTTGTGTCTAAAATCGCTTCCGTTGTGCTCTAACTTGCTACATCTATCTAGGTGTATATCTTGTTGTAATACAATCTTGAGATTCTTAGGGATAATCATCTTATGGTAAGGATGCATATCTAGTGAGTTATATCCTTTCATGCTTCTAAACTTGCATATCTCCTTGTTTGGATATATCTCTTCATCTAATCATAGCTTGCTTTATCTTGTGTACCTTTTGGTATCTCTTGCTATGATCTAGATCCTACTAGTAGTCCTAACTTGTGATACCATCTACTAGTAGTTCATATACATGTAGTTCTAACCTTGTTTACAAAGTGCCATCTTTGATCATCTATATGTTATGCTTGTATCTTATCTCATACATGCTCTAGATTGTTCCTTAAATTGCATATCTACTATCTTGAGTTGCTTGCATAACATTGTGATGCAGGGTACATAGATCTACATGATATGTAGAAATTGGAGTTTTTGTGGATTTTTTATGCAGCTTTTGCTCCAGTTTCAGTTTTTGCTGCAAGTATAGTGTTTTTATGCAGAAACTACCTTCTGAGCAAGGCTCATCGCTTTGCCATGAGCCCTGATGGTTTTTGATCAAATTCCATCATCTTGAGGGTCAAAATTGCGATTTATTATTTTTCTGCAGCACCCTATCTTGCATGTTTTGGGTTGTTCAAGTATATGCTTTAACTTGCTTTTCTTTCTATGCTTGGACAAGCCCCTATCTGTGCTCTTCTACTCTCCTTATATAACTTTTGTTATCTTCTTTCTCTTAACAAGTGGTGTTTCTTAGTTTCTTCATACCCCCACCTTTTTGAAATGACAAAGGGGGAGAAAGATATGTCTTCTTTTGACAACAGGGAGAAGGCATGTCTTACATGAAGCAAAGAAGCGTGTCCATGTAAAGGGGAGAAGGTAAATGGGAGAAGACATATATGTGTAGAACATATATGAGTAGAAGACATAGTTTCTATAAATGTTATGAAAGCTAACCATGCAGGAGAAATAGCATCAATTGAGGGGGAGTATGAAAACTCCACTAGCATCAATTGAGGGGGAGCATATGAACTCAATTCTACTGAAACCCCTAGGTTTCTCCGAAGGTATGATTTTACTTACAAGCTTTCAATACATTTATGGAATGGTTTGTCATCTTCAAAAAGGGGGAGAATGTTGACTCAAGGTCAATTAGGTCAATGTTGACTCACGTCTAAATTGACTAAACCCTTGTTTTGATGATGACTAACCATTCCACATATTGGTGTCTAATGCTTCTACAATTGAGTGATTTCAGATTAGGTTTAGACACACTCCAAATGCCCTAACTTGCGCATATCAAATTGGAGAAAAGACAAGTCAAAATAGCTACAAGTGTGCAATTTGGGATCTCTATGTAAATGACCTTAGAATTGCTTTGTAACCACTTGTAATGATTTTATGACTTGTAATTAAGCTTAGAAAAATTATTGGGACACAAAAATCCATCATTTGTATAGTCAAACGAAAATTCCAAAATACCCATAACAGGGATTTTGTCGGCCGAATTCCAAACTCGGCCGATCCATATATTCTGGAATTTTTGTTGCAATCGGCCGAGTTACAAACTCAGCCGATTCCCGTTCGGTCGAGTTTCTAGCTAGGAAACTCGGCCGATCCACTGATCGGTCCAAGATGAAAGTCGACCGATCGGCCGAGTTTCTCCAAGGGAACTCGGCTGATAGTCTAGCTTTCAGCCTGGTCTTTTAGTGGTTCGGCCGAGTTGCCTTTATTGAAACTCGGCCGATCAGACTGTACTGGAATGCAGAAAAGTGCTACTAGCCGTTGTGGAGTTGCAACAAGTGAAAATAGATCCGTTGCAAGCCACGAAACGGCTAGTTTTCATTCTTAAGTGTTCCCAAAGGCTAAGAGGCATCCCAGCTATAAATAGGACCCCTTGGGCTTCATTCCAAGGTTGAGCATTCATTGCAAACTCTTTGTGAGGTTCCTATTCTATAGTTGAGTGCTTCCTACAGCCTCCTCTCTCTCTCTAAGCTTAATCACTTGCTACATCCATTAGAGTGAGTAGGAAATCTGTAAGAGAGCTAGTCATATTTGTATATCTTGTGAGGCTCTCACTTCCACCACCTCCAATCTCTCATTTCCAATCATGAAGATGAAGGTTATCTCTCTTAGCCAAGAGAGGTGAAGAAGAACAAGGGAAGGAGTCCCTTGGTGAAGATCAAGGCTGAAGACTTGGAGCTAGAGTGGGTAAGCCCTTGGAGAAGGCAGAAGACTCAAGCTCAAGTAGGTAAGTCCTTGGTGGAAAGCTTCTCTGAGTGAAGGTGAAGTCAAAGGCGGAAGATCCAAGAAGAGTGGGTAATTCCTGCAAGGCCGAAGACTTGTGCAAGAGTGGGTAAGTCCTTGGAGAAGGCCGAAGACTCTTGCAAAGTGGGTAAGTCCTTGGTAAGGTTGAAGACTCTTTGTATTGGATAGGTAAGTCCTTTGTTGGTCATGTATTGTATGTCTTATTAAGTGAATATAAGAGTGCAATTGGTTGAAGTCCTAGAGGTTGACCTCTCTAGGCAAGTGGACTGACACACTTCTAGTTTGAAGTGTGGAACCACTCTAAATAGCTTGTCTAATTGGTGCATGTTCAATCTCTCTTATCCTTGCTATGCATGATTTAGTTGCACTCAAATTACCTATTTAGCAACCTTATCTTGTCATATAATTTGAAGGTTTAATGAATTTTGTTTAAGTGCTTTTAGCTCTATTCACCCCCCCCTCTAGAGCACCTAAGTCACCCATCTAGGATCTAACAAGTGGTATCAGAGCGGGTCTTCTCCAAGCATACTTCAACAAGTAGGAGAAGATGGGTGACTACCTAGGAGGGAGACTCTCGACCAGCCTTCCAATCTTCAATGGGAGCAACTTCCTCTATTGGAGAAGAAGACTTCAATTCTTCATCCAAGGATCAAGTCTCGAGATGTGGCAAATGGTGAACAGCCCATACATTCTACCAAAGACAAACATTGAAGAATGGGATGAAGCCACCTTGATGAAAGCAACCTTGAATGCTAGAGCCATGCACATCCTATATGCCTCCATGACCCCCACCGAGTTCAACCGGATTTCCTCTTGTGAGACGGCCTATGAGGTATGGAGAAAGCTTTGCATCACTTATGAAGGGACAGATCAAGTGAAGGAAAGCAAAGTCTACATGCTCAAAGGGTTGCTTGAGAACTTCAAGATGGGAAAGGAAGAGAGCATAGCCAACATGTACTCAAGGCTCAACACCATCTTGAATGGTCTTGCTGTTCTAGGACATCCTATGTCTAGTGGAGAGATCAACTCAAAGATCCTTAGAACTCTCCCCAAGAGATGGGAATCCAAGGTGACTTCCATTGTAGAAGCAAGGTCGCTTAGGGATATTCCTATTGAAGAGCTCATTGGAAATCTACAAGCACATGAAGCCACACTTGACAAGAGGGAGGAAGTAGAAAGACAAGAGAAGAAAGAGATAAAGAGAATGAAGAAGGCTGAAATGAAGGCTCAAATTGAAGCTATCATGGAACAAGTCTCTCCATCCTCTCAAGCTAAAGAAGATGCCATGTACTCCAAAGGTCGACTCTACAAAGGCAAGTCCTCCTCCATCCGGTGCTTCACATGTGGAAAGAAGGGTCACTACAAGGAAGATTGCCCACAAGGCAAAAAGACCCATCTTCACAAGAAGAAATGGCAATCAAGCTCAAGTGGCTCCTCCAACTCAAGCTCAAGTGAAGATTCAAGTGAAGGATCAAGCTCAAGATCTAGTGATGAAGGACAATGCCATTTTGCTCTTATAGCATCAACAAGTGAAGACTCAAGTGAGGTAAATCTAAACTCTCTAGATAAAGAATATTTGATTGCTATTATTCATGATATGTGTGCCTCTCTTAAGTCTTCTAAAAGGAAAAAGAAAAAGCTTGCTAAAATTGTTGATAATTTGCATGTAGAACTAGATGATCTTGAACATGCTAATTCTTGCTTGCTTGATGATAAAAATGATTGTCTTAGTCAAGTAGACTCTCTTAAACTTGAAAATTCTAGTTTACTTGATAAGATAAAATTTCTAGAAGCTCAACCTCTCATGCCTAGTTCAAATGAAGAGCATACTTTAATTGTTGATTCTCTCATGCATGACATTGATGTTCTTAAATCTGAAAACAAGGACAAAGATTTTGTTTTGCATGAATTAGAAATAGAAAATGCCTCCTTGCTTGCTAAAGTCAATGGGCATGAATCTTGTTCTAGTTCTACAAATAGAGAAAATGATGTTGCTGCTCTTCATATTGATAGAGATTCTTATTTAACTAAATCTCTTTGCTTAGAAAATGATCTTTTGCATGCTAAAGAAAATATAAATAGTTTGTCTTCTACTATTGCTTCTCTTAAGCATGATAATGATAGTTTGAGATCTTCTTTGCAAAGATTCTTAGTGGGTAAAAAGAATCTTAATCAAATCCTAGACCATACTACTAAACAAATTGGTAGACATGGTTTAGGGTATGATAGTAGTCAAGGGAACAACAAAGATAAAGGACCTCCAATATTCCATGAAGAATCCTCTAGTTCCAAGACTATGGGCACATGCAACTATTGCAATGATTTTGGTCATTATTCTAATTTTTGTCCTTTTAGGAAAGCACCCAAGAGCAATAGGATTTGGGTTGCTAAACTAACCCCTCCGGACCCAAAAACATGATTGGGGACCATTTCATCTTTCTTCTTGTAGGTACTTGCAAATGGATTGACATGAGCCATTGAATTGCAAATTGACTTCTCAATCCACATGAAAGAAGAAAGGTGAGATGTGTAGAGGGTGACAACAAGTGGAAAAGAAATGGTAAGCATGAAGGTAATGTTTTTATTGCTTATAACCTGTTCTAACTTGTTTTTGTCAAGTTAGTATGCACTATACATATGGTTTTTGAGTCAAAAGTGGCATTTTGTGTTTATCTTCACACTCTTGCTCAAAAACTGTTTCTAATGCTTCTATAGTGCATTACTAACTTGCTTAGACATGTTTGGATATGGTTTGTATTTTTTTGGCATGCCTCTAGATATGTTTTATGAAAAATATGTGCTTTTTCTACAGTAGTTTTGTCGGCCGAGTTTTGTCCTGTCTAAAACTCGACCGATAGGCACCAATGGGTGTTGCCAACAGCTGCGATCGGCCGAGTTGCCAATACACAGAACTCGACCGAAAACACTGTTCACAGAGTATACAGTTGGCTTATTGAATGAGAATTTCCCTCTCAACTAGATTTTCTCAACCAATAGCCTTATTCTTTGGCACTCCATTTGGTACCTTTATATATGCATATTGCCATGTTCTGAATTGCCTATCTTGCTTACAACTCTATCTCTCTAATTGCTCTAAATTGGTTATCTATATGTTGCAATTACTTGCTTTGAGTTGTTTTGCAGGTTTTGATGATGATCTCTTTGGATCTCTTAGTTGTGTCTAAAATCGCTTCCGTTGTGCTCTAACTTGCTACATCTATCTAGGTGTATATCTTGTTGTAATACAATCTCGAGATTCTTAGGGATAATCATCTTATGGTAAGGATGCATATCTAGTGAGTTATATCCTTTCATGCTTCTAAACTTGCATATCTCCTTGTTTGGATATATCTCTTCATCTAATCATAGCTTGCTTTATCTTATGTACCTTTTGGTATCTCTTGCTATGATATAGATCCTACTAGTAGTCCTAACTTGTGATACCATCTACTAGTAGTTCATATACATGTAGTTCTAACCTTGTTTACAAAGTGCCATCTTTGATCATCTATATGTTATGCTTGTATCTTATCTCATACATGCTCTAGATTGTTCCTTAAATTGCATATCTACTATCTTGAGTTGCTTGCATAACATTGTGATGCAGGGTACATAGATCTACATGATATGTAGAAATTGGAGTTTTTGTGGATTTTTTATGCAGCTTTTGCTCCAGTTTCAGTTTTTGCTGCAAGTATAGTGTTTTTATGCAGAAACTACCTTCTGAGCAAGGCTCATCGCTTCGCCATGAGCCCTGATGGTTTTTGATCAAATTCCATCATCTTGAGGGTCAAAATTGTGATTTATTGTTTTTCTGCAGCACCCTATCTTGCATGTTTTGGGTTGTTCAAGTATATGCTTTAACTTGCTTTTCTTTCTATGCTTGGACAAGCCCCTATCTGTGCTCTTCTACTCTCCTTATATAACTTTTGTTATCTTCTTTCTCTTAACAAGTGGTGTTTCTTAGTTTCTTCATACCCCCACCTTTTTGAAATGACAAAGGGGGAGAAAGATATGTCTTCTTTTGACAACAGGGAGAAGGCATGTCTTACATGAAGCAAAGAAGCGTGTCCATGTAAAGGGGAGAAGGTAAATGGGAGAAGACATATATGTGTAGAACATATATGAGTAGAAGACATAGTTTCTATAAATGTTATGAAAGCTAACCATGCAGGAGAAATAGCATCAATTGAGGGGGAGTATGAAAACTCCACTAGCATCAATTGAGGGGGAGCATATGAACTCAATTCTACTGAAACCCCTAGGTTTCTCCGAAGGTATGATTTTACTTACAAGCTTTCAATACATTTATGGAATGGTTTGTCATCTTCAAAAATGGGGAGAATGTTGACTCAAGGTCAATTAGGTCAATGTTGACTCACGTCTAAATTGACTAAACCCTTGTTTTGATGATGACTAACTGATGCGATGATTTTGAGTCGCATTTATAGACCTTTTTCATATGTGTTTTGTGCCTTAATTACTCATTTTCATGGATAATATTGCATAATTCACTTTATTTGGTCTTTGCCATCATTTTATATCAAATCCCCTTTATTTCATTATTTTAAGCATTATTGATCATCTTATCATAAATCGTGTGGATTTATTTGGTCTTGTTGTACAATTTCAGGAAAAACAAGTATCTACATCCGTCGATACCATCGACGGGTGTCGATACCATCGACCAAGCCACAGGTTGTCAGCCGAGAAGAGCAATACAGAGTCGATACCATCGACGCCCAAGTCGATGGCATCGAGATGTCTCCAGGCTGCTAGCGAGGATTAAGTCGATACCATCGACGGATGTCGATGCCATCGACACAAGGAGAGCTACAGCGTCGCTAAACGACAACAACCGACGCTAAAGGAGTCGATACCATCGACACGCGAGTCGATGGTATCGAGATCACCACAGGCGCTCAGAATAAAAGAAAGGAAAGCTGCCGCTAATCCGCTGGGTCGATACCATCGACCCGCGTCGATGGTATCGACGCCGGCAGATATGCGTTGGATCTGTTTTGATATCAATCGGACGGCTGTCATTATTTGACGACCTAATTAGGGACTTATACCTAATGACGGCCGCCCAGACAAAAGGAGGATCTGATATTTTGGATTGCACGAGTGCCGAGGAGGAGAGAAAGGAGAACGGAGGCCGAGAAGCTCATACCGGGTGATTCGGACGCTGCCGAAGACAATTTCCACCACCGACAGGCGGGGGAAGCTGTGTTCTACGCCAAGGATCCACCGGTTCTTCTCCGTTCAGGGGTTTTCCCATCTATTTCACGTTTTTCTTATGAATTCCCCAATTTCTACCATGTATTTGTGTAAGATGAACATGAGAGGCTAAAACCCTCAATCTTTAGGACCGGGAGTAGCCCGGGGATACATTGTATGATGATTTTATATTGATAATTCATATTTTTCTCTCATATCCGTGGTATAAATTCGTTTTCTCTATTGCTATTGTTATGCTTGATCACCATAATAGTAAATTAATGCCCTTAATCACTTCGACAGAAGGATTAACGGTTGAAAAGAAACGAATTCTACATTAATTAATAAAACCCTTGACAAAGGAGTTGTAAAATTAATGGTGGGAACTGAGGAACCGATCCTAATGCGCTTAGTTTAGGGGAATGATTACTACGACGGTGGAATCAACCTAAACCTAAGTAGTGAATTACACCACGACAGTGGGTAATTCTCATTTCAGGCCACTACCCGGATAGAGAGAGAAGTGTGAGGAATTATATGAAATCTAATACAATGTTGACCCGCGGTGAAACCGCCATCCTAAAGATATCCTTTTAATTGATTAAATTAACCTTTAATCGATTATTTTCTTTGTTTCATTTTTATTTTCTTTTAATTTCAACAACAAATTCTACTTTGTTAATTGGTCTAGCTGATTGCGATTAGTTAGTAGAAGTCTCCAATAATTCACGTATCCCTGAGTTCGACTCGGGCCTCACAAGGCCTATATTACTCGACGCGTACACTTGCGTTTTTAGCGCGTAGTAAAATACACGTCAAGTTTTTGGCGCCGTTGCCGGGGACACGGCGAATTGTTGGCACTTTGAGTGCTAAGAGCGGCCACTCTAGGCCACAATTTTTTTTTTTTATTTATTTTAAAACAATTTCAAAAATTCCTTTATTTCTCTATATTTGTGTTGACTCGACTAAAGCATTGTACTGAACCCCTATTTCCATATTTCAGGTGCTTTGCATGGTGCACACGCGTAGTCGAGACTACGTGAATCGCACACCTAAGGTTCCATCTGCGGGACCAGAGGACGAGGACAACTACGAGGAGGAACACCACAGTGATATACATTCTGAATCTGAGCCGGAACAAGAAGAAGTAATGGCTGAAGCACAGACAATATGGGAGAAGATCAAGGCGTCTTCTTCCTCGGCATCAAAGGGGCCTATAAAGAAACAAGGGCTAAACATACCTACATACAAGATCGACCCAGCACTGATTAACTTGGTCAAATCCAATGCATTTCACGGACTGAAAAATGAAGATCCAGTGGCACACATTAGTCAGTTTGTGGAGAACTGCGATATGGTGAAGATAGATCGCTTTCCGCAAGATGTGCTTTATCTCAAGTTATTCCCCAGTTCCTTGGCGGGAGTAGCAAGAGAGTGGCTCCACAACCTTGACGACGAGTTTGTTGAGTCATGGGATCACATGGTGGAGGTTTTCTTCGAGAGGTTCTTCCCTCCTGAGAAGACCAATGATATGATCCGAAAGATCCACAATTTCACCCAACAGGCGGGTGAGACCTATTCTGAGACTTGGGAGCGATTTCAAGTCATGTTGAGGAGATGTCCACATCATGGATTGGACAAGGAAACCCAAGTGAAGATCTTCTACTTTGCTCTCTCCGAGCATGATAGAAGCAACTTGGACTCGGCCGGTTCTGGATTCTTTCTAAATAACACTGATACAAGATGCTGGGAAATACTGAAGAATATGGCACGAAAGCAGTCTTGGGGAGAAAGAGAAAGAGGCCCAGTTGAGCAAGCAAGAGTTGCCAGTGAGTCAAAGGCAATGAGAGAGCTGAATGAGAAAATGGATCTTCTCGCAAAGAAGTTGCTGCAGAAGGAAGACAATGAGTCCGAGGATGAGGCTCAGGTCAAGTATATGAGGCAACAACAAGGGTACAGGAACAATGATTATTCATGGCGGAAGGACAAGAAATTTTCATGGAAAGATCCAAACAACTTCCTGCAAGATCCGGACGCCAAACCTGCACCGGTCACGGAGGACAAGAGCACGGAGTTGCTAAATCAAGTCATAAAGCAGAATCAAGAGTTGATGAACACTTTTGGGCAGCAAATAAAGCAGCAGGGTGAATTCATGAACCAGTTCGGGCAGACGTTGCAGAGCCACGGGGCTCAGATGCGGACTATAGAGACTTCAATGGCACAGATGGCAGCGGAGATTGCAAGCTTGAAAAAGCCGGCACATCCGGGTTTTCCGGGGAACACCAATGTTCCCGGGGGAAACCAACAGGCCAAGGCCATATTGTTGAGGAGCGGTAAGAAGGTGCTTAATCCAAGGGCGGATGACACAAGCACACCGCAGAACACAGTAGAAGAAGCAACCGCTAAGGAGCAGCGTGCACCAGTCATAGAGCAAATTGATGACACAACCGAAGATGGTAAGGAAGGACAAGCCAATGAGGTGGAGCCACAGAAATTAACCCCCTATGTGCCACCTCATCAAAGAGCACATACTGTTCCGGTCCCCTACCCCAATAGCGCAAAAGCAAGAAAGGTGGATGCACAGTTTAAAAAATTTCTGGACAGCTTTAGAAAGTTATCTGTGAATATTCCCTTGTTAGAGGCAATTGAACAAATTCCGTCTTATGGAAAGTTTCTCAAAGATGTAATCACCAAGAAGAGGAAGATACCCGACACTGAGGTTGTGGTGTTAAAGGAGCAAGTGAGTGCTTTTATTATGGGCACTTTGCCGCCAAAGCGACAGGATCCTGGCTGTTTCAATATTTCATGCTTTATCGGGAAGTTCAAATTTGGCGAGGCGCTTTGTGATTCCGGGGCAAGCATAAATCTGATGCCCCTTTCTACATTCAAGAAACTTGGATTGAAGGAGTCAAGGCCAAGCAATATGACTATCCAATTGGCCGATAATTCTGTGGTGAAACCATATGGAATCTGTGAAGATGTTTTGGTAAAGGTAGACCGCTTTGTTTTTCCCGCTGATTTTGTTGTGATGGAGATGCAGGACGAACACGGTAATGAGTTACTTCTTGGTCGCCCATTTCAAGCTACAGCTGACATGATCTTGGAGATGGGGAGAGGTCGCTTGACCTTAGGCATTGCGGATGATCGCTTTGAGATGGTCATGCCCAACAGCAATACATCTACTAAAGCAAAGGCACAGTGCAACATGGTGAAGCATGTGGAAAGCAATATCTCACTTTGTCTTGGGAAGCCATTTTTAGATATGGCCCATGTGATGAGCAGGATAGACAATGGGACCTTGGCGGTAGACCTTATGGAGCAAACGAAAGCTGTCTCTTTATGCAAGGCTGTCGGGTTTCCAAATGATGAGAATGAGGACATTCCACCTTCGTGGGAGGATGATGTGATAATAACTTCTGTCGGTGATGCATATCTGGAATTGCCTCTAGAGGCGTGTTTGTGTAATGTCACTTATGATTGGATGCGGAGTACTTCACTCAAGGAGTGCGCCAAAATGCTTCAAATGCTTCCATGTTTCTACACGAGGCACTATGAAGATTTGGGTACACTGCCCCCACCGCTACAATCATCCCTTATCTGCCCACCTGATCTAGAGTTAAAGCCATTGCCCCCGCACTTGAAGTACGTCTTTCTAGCTGAGGAGGACAAGTTGCCAGTGATTGTTTCTGCATACTTGAGTGCGGATGAAGAGGAGCAGCTACTGATAGTGCTCAAGAACCACCGTGGAGCCTTTGGGTGGTCAGTGGCGGACATCAAGGGGATCTCCCCTACACTTTGTCAACATAAGATTCGGCTTGAGGAAGGAGCTAAGTCAGTCATACAGCCTCAAAGACGTCTAAATCCAAGCATGATGGAGGTTGTCAAAAAGGAAGTCATCAAGTTGCTTGCTGCCGGGATCATTTATGCAATCTCTGATTCGACGTGGGTGAGCCCCACGCAGGTAGTCCCTAAGAAGGGGGGAATCACTGTCACTACCAATCTTTTAAATGAACCTGTCACCACCCGACTGGTAACCGGGTGGCGTGTATGCATTGATTACCGCCGATTGAACGCCGCCACTCTGAAAGATCATTTTCCATTGCCATTCATTGATCAGATTTTGGAACGCTTAGCCGGTCGGTCGCATTTTTGTTTCTTAGATGGTTATTCGGGGTATAACCAGATTTCTATTGATCCGTTGGATCAAGAGAAGTCTACGTTTACATGTCCTTATGGGACCTTCGCCTACCGCCGTATGCCGTTTGGTTTATGCAATGCGCCGGCGACTTTTCAACGCTGCATGCTCGCCATATTCTCTGACATGGTGGAGCGGTGTCTTGAAGTCTTCATGGATGACTTCTCAGTCTATGGAGCATCTTTTGATGAATGCCTTTATAATTTAGATAAGGTGTTGCAGCGGTGCGAGGACACACACTTGGTCCTCAATTGGGAGAAATGTCACATGATGGTGACAGAAGGAATTGTGCTAGGACACAAGGTGTCTAGCAAGGGTCTAGAGGTAGACCCCGTAAAAATTGAGGTGATTTCTAAGCTACCCCCACCAAATTCTGTAAAAGGGGTGAGAAGCTTTTTAGGACACGCTGGGTTTTATCGGCGTTTTATCAAGGATTTTTCAAAAATCGCAAAGCCATTATCGGAATTGTTGGAAAAAGACGCAGTTTTTGATTTCAATGAGAAATGTCTTCACGCATTCGAGGTTTTGAAGGAAAAGCTGATTTCGGCTCCGGTTGTGCAAACGCCGGATTGGACAAAGCCTTTCGAGTTGATGTGTGATGCGTCTGACTATGCTGTGGGGGCTGTTTTGGGGCAAAGGGTAGATAACAAGCCTGCGGTGATTTTCTACGCCTCAAAAACACTTAATGATGCTCAATTAAATTACACAACCACGGAAAAAGAGTTACTTGCTGTTGTTTTTGCCTTTGAGAAATTTCGGCAATACTTAGTGGGTTCTAAGGTGGTTGTGTGGACGGATCACGCCGCAATAAAATATTTGATGGAGAAGAAGGATGCCAAGCCGAGACTAATTAGGTGGATTTTGCTCCTACAAGAATTTGATATTGAAATTAAGGACAAGTCGGGAATTGAAAATGTGGTGGCTGACCACTTGTCTAGGTTAGAGAGGGTGGATGAGCAAGGTTTGCATATACCCATTACCGAGACCTTTCCCGACGAACAACTTTTGAAAATTGATTCGAAAGAACCATGGTTTGCATATATTGTAAATTATCTAGCTTGCGGAATCATCCCGGAAGATTGGTCATATCAAGAGAAGAAGAAATTCTTCCACTCATTGAGATACTATTTTTGGGATGACCCAATATTGTTGAAGCAATGCAGGGATGGAATTCTTCGCAGGTGCGTGCCGGAGGTAGAGTACGAAAGTGTTCTACATCATTGTCACGCGTCACCTACGGGAGGACATCATGCTAGCTCACGGACAGCAGCTAAGGTTTTGGAGAGCGGCCTTTATTGGCCCACTTTGTTCCGGGACGCCTATGATTTTGTTAGGCAGTGTGACCCGTGCCAGCGTGCAGGTAATATCTCAAGGAGACAAGAAATGCCCCTGAATGTGTTTCAGGAAGTCGAGGTATTTGATCTTTGGGGCATTGACTTCATGGGACCCTTTGTGTCCTCAAATTCAAATCTTTATATTTTGCTTGCCGTGGATTATGTGTCGAAGTGGGTGGAGGCAATCCCCACAAGGACTAATGATTCGAATGTAGTCTGCAGGTTCGTAAAGGAGAATATTTTCTGCAGGTTCGGGATTCCTCGGATGATTATTAGTGACGGAGGCACACACTTCCGAAATCAAAAATTTGCGTCACTTTTGAAGAAATATGGGGTCAAACACAACATTGGCACCCCATATCACCCACAAACGCAAGGACAGGTGGAGGTATCAAACCGAGAAATCAAAAAGATCTTAGAAAGGACCGTAGCATCTACACGGAAGAATTGGAGTACATTGTTACCGGATGCACTGTGGGCTTATCGAACGGCGTACAAAACACCTATAGGCACTACGCCTTTTAGGTTGGTGTATGGCCGGGCGTGTCATCTTCCGGTAGAATTGGAGCACAAGGCCCATTGGGCGCTAAGAAGGCTGAATTTGCGCTATGACGAGGCCGGGAGGAAAAGAATGCTAGAATTGAATGAATTGGATGAGCTACGCATGACGGCGTATGAGAATGCCCGTATCTACAAAGAGCGCACAAAGCTGATCCACGATCGCCACATAGAGATACGCACGTTTAAGAAAGGAGACAGTGTCTTATTGTTCAATTCTCGTCTCAAGTTGCATCCCGGGAAACTGAAATCCCGATGGAGTGGACCCTTTGAGGTGGAAGAAGTGAGACCGCACGGAGCGATTCTCGTGCGAGATGGAGAGACCACGTTCTTGGTGAACGGGCAGCGCTTGAAGCTATACTTTGGTGAGAATTACAAGAGGAAAGTGAATGAGGTTAAACTCATTTCACTTATACATGAATGAGAAGAAGGACTGACGTCTAGCCTAAGACGCTAAACAAGGGCGCTTGTTGGGAGGCAACCCAACCAACGGTACATTAGGCTAGTTTCATTTTAGTGATAGATTGTTTTTAATTCGTTTAGATTTTAGTTTAAAAATGATACCTTGATCCGTTTGTTAATTGTGCAGGATTAGGCAGAGTCGATACCATCGACACATCAGTCGATGGCATCGACTTGGGCACAGGTTGCAACCAGCAAAAATCGCACTGTGTCGATGCCATCGACGGCCTCGTCGATGGTATCGACATGGTCACCGGTTGATCTCCAGGATAAAGTCGATGGTATCGACACCCCTGTCGATACCATCGAGATCTCTGGAGATATTCAGACAAGTTTTGCTCAGTCAACTCGATACCATCGACGGCCTCGTCGATGGTATCGACATCATCACAGGTTGAGAGCCAGAAACGGAGGTGTTGCAACAAATGCAGGTCGATACCATCGACACTCGTCGATGGTATCGACGGACATGTCACCAATCCGAATGAAGACATCGGCGACGACCGCGACAGCCACGTCAGCGATCCGGGGGCTGCGTCGATACCATCGACATCCGTCGATGGCATCGACTCGTCAGCGATCCGGGTTTCGCGATCCAGAAAACGTCAGCCGTCGATGCCAGCGACAGAGACGGCTACCCGCGAGACGTGTCGATACCATCGACCCGCGTCGATGGTATCGACGGGTTAACAGGGGCGCCGATCAAGTCTATTTAAGGGGACTTGCAACGTCATATGACATCACACCCTCAGAGCAAGTACCCCCCATTGCGTCGAGCACTCCCCCGAGCCCTCTACACCTGCGGAGAAGCGTCACCGAGCAAAGATCTTCATCGAGCGGAGATTTTCTCTCCATCTTCACCGAGCTCTTTTCTCTTAATCTCTTCTTCTCGCAAACATGGTGCATACGGGCGGAGCATCTTCATCGAGCGCGCATCCAATGGTGATCGAGGAGTTTGTTCCTCCTCCAACAGCTTCTATCTCTCGTCCACGCCTTATTCACGCCAACATCGACACGAGGAAAGTGTACGAGGAGATCATGAAGAGGAAGTTCGAGGCCACCCGGTATGTGGACCGGGGCATGATCAGGGACTTGGGATTCGAGGCCAACTTGGCCTATGTGTTGGCCGGGCAAGCGCGGCACACCGGTCGCTTCTATGAGATGGACTGTCATGCGGATGGGCAGCCGTTCTTTGGCGAATGGCCCACATACAAGGAACTGGTGGCCGAGTTCATGGCGTCCCTTGATATCTGCGTCGTACCAAACGACGTGGTACCATCGGACCAGACGTGGATCCAGGGGAGGGTGACCTTCCGTCTATTCAACAACAATTACAACTTCACGTTGAAGCAGTTCAACGACATCTTCAACTGGAACCACAGCCGCCACGATCACCGACGTCCCGACGCCCGCACCGACTACGACAAGATCTTCTCCGAGCTTTGTACGGTACCGGCAGGGAAGACTGTGAGCTACCACAACGCCGCGGTAGCTGATTTTGAACACCCGTTCGTCCGGGTATTGCATAGGATGCTTAGCTTGACCTTCTTCGGGCGGAGCGATCTTGCTTTGAGCAAGTTTCAGGAGAGCGACTTGTTCTTTCTGTACGCCCTCCTGAAGCGTCAAGAGTGCAACTGGGGAGCATTCTGGTTACAGCGCGTCATGGCGGTGAAGCGGAGCACAAGGAAGGCTCCAATACACTTTGGTGGTCTTGTCACCAAGTTGGCGCTTTACTTGGGGCTGAACTTTCAGTCCATGACTCCGATTTCTACGCGGAGTAAGGTGAACGTGCAACACTTGCACCGTTCAAACCTCATTCTTTTCCGGGACGGGTTGGCGTACGCTCATTGCCACGTCAACCAAGCTTACCAGGAGGCATCCCTGCCGGACGACGTCTTCCACATCGAGGGCAAGCAGCATTTCCGATGGCCCATCATAGCCATCGAGTCCTCGGAAGAAGAAGGCGGAGGTGACGACCAAGAAGGTGAGGCGGAGGAAGACGAGGAGGCTTTCACACCTCTTCGAGCACGCGTGGCACCACGGAAGCGTCCTAGGATGCATCCGGGTGCATCTTCATCATCTCAGCCCCCGCCGCCATCACCACAGCAAGAACAGCCAGCTGCGGATCCCTACTCCATGCAAGGGATGTATACCATGCTGCAGGACATCCAGCAGACGCAGCACCAGCATATGACTTTGTATACCGGCATCCATGAGACAACGGGCCGGTTGCTTGATAATCAAAGGGCTATGTTTGAGAACGAGCGGCTCATCCTCGCCAACCAAGAACAAATGCACAACCGGTTGCAGCGGATAGAGACGCAGCAGGAGCCCTTCTTCGACCACTACTGGAGTCGAGACTACTTTGGAGGTTATCCACAGCCTCCGCCGAGGACCCATTATGATCCAAGCTTCCAGGGGGAGTACCCGTCTTGGGATCCTACGGCACCACATTACCCACCACCGCCTTCACAAGATTGATCAGGGTATCACTGTTCCACCCTTAAGTTGGTTTTTGACTATGAGGCCATAATCGGATTCAAGCTTAGGGGGGTGGCTGGAACAGCTCTATCTTTTATCTTTTCTTTAGTTGTTTTAGTTTCTGCTTTGTTATTTGTTTTTGCAATTTTAAGTTTTTATTTAGGATCCACATCTATCTAGTGTAATCGTGGATGTCTTAAAATTTGTCATCTTGCTGTTTTCATGGGAAATTAAGGGAATTTAAAAATTTTCTGTGTCATTTGGATAGCTTTACTTGGTTGTCCTTGGGGAACTTTTTCTATGAATATGATTGATTATGTCAACTTTGAACCAATATGTCATACCCACACCCTTTGACTCATGGAAAGTGGATAGTAACGGTTGTTTGAGCCTAACCTAATCAAATGGTAATGAGACCTTAATCAGATGTAAGAGAAAGCACCCTTTTTACTACTACACATGTCAATAAGGAGGGACACATAATTTTCTTTTAAGGTTCAGTCATTTAATCTTGTGATCATTCCACCCCATTTCCTATAATCCACCAAGAATTGGAAGTAAAGTGCAGTTTCAATTTCTTTTGCGTGCATGGCATGTAGATAGGTTTTGCATTGTTATTTTCATGTTTTTGCATAGAATAATAAAAAAAAAATATATAGTGATACATGCACATTACCTTTAGGTGCATGTCATGTAGTTGCACTCACAATTTCATGATTTTCATGCATAGGCACACCATGTATCTCAGTTTTCCTAAATAGGTGATCTAATTTGTTCCATACCCTCGAAATAAAGCAAGGATCTCCAATTGGAAAGAAAAAAAAACAGAAGAAAAAAAAAATTCTGGAAATATGAACAAATGTTAAAAAAAAAAAAAAAAAAAAAAGAAGAGAATTTAGAAGGAAATGGAATAAGAGGGAGAAAGGAATGATATCACTTGTATAATAGGGGAATTGAGTACATGATGTGGCTTGAGTAGATTTCTATCTCATTTTGAGGTAGAAGGTTAGGGCATGCATCATTCCACCCGCTTTTAGGCGGTAGGGCATTCTTAATGTGCATTTGCATCATTTAGGGCATTTTGTTATATGCATTTTGAAACTGTGTAATACTTCCAAATTCTCCCATGAACCACCCATTCCATCCACCCGTTGCTCGGATTGGTAGGCCACCGTGATTTTCTCCTCACTCATGTTTATCAGGAGAACTGCTTCCATGTAGATGGTAGTTAGGGCGAGCAACGTAGAGTAGGTGATCACAAGATGCACCATGGCTGAATCGGCGAACTTTATTATGATAACTGCCTTATGTGATAGTGTTCATCAGTTTGAAGGATAATTTCTTTTATTGATGGTTATTGTCGCCTATAGGGTAATTACTGTTCTGTGATTAGGGTAGGCCGGTTTGAGAACGTCCAGTGGGAGTCATTTGTGAGGTGGGTTGGTGTTTTGATTGTTAGTTGACATTCGCAATTTTATTCTAAGGATTAGTTGCTCGAGGGCGAGCAATGTTTAAGCTTAGGGGAGTTTGATGCGATGATTTTGAGTCGCATTTATAGACCTTTTTCATATGTGTTTTGTGCCTTAATTACTCATTTTCATGGATAATATTGCATAATTCACTTTATTTGGTCTTTGCCATCATTTTATATCAAATCCCCTTTATTTCATTATTTTAAGCATTATTGATCATCTTATCATAAATCGTGTGGATTTATTTGGTCTTGTTGTACAATTTCAGGAAAAACAAGTATCTACATCCGTCGATACCATCGACGGGTGTCGATACCATCGACCAAGCCACAGGTTGTCAGCCGAGAAGAGCAATACAGAGTCGATACCATCGACGCCCAAGTCGATGGCATCGAGATGTCTCCAGGCTGCTAGCGAGGATTAAGTCGATACCATCGACGGATGTCGATGCCATCGACACAAGGAGAGCTACAGCGTCGCTAAACGACAACAACCGACGCTAAAGGAGTCGATACCATCGACACGCGAGTCGATGGTATCGAGATCACCACAGGCGCTCAGAATAAAAGAAAGGAAAGCTGCCGCTAATCCGCTGGGTCGATACCATCGACCCGCGTCGATGGTATCGACGCCGGCAGATATGCGTTGGATCTGTTTTGATATCAATCGGACGGCTGTCATTATTTGACGACCTAATTAGGGACTTATACCTAATGACGGCCGCCCAGACAAAAGGAGGATCTGATATTTTGGATTGCACGAGTGCCGAGGAGGAGAGAAAGGAGAACGGAGGCCGAGAAGCTCATACCGGGTGATTCGGACGCTGCCGAAGACAATTTCCACCACCGACAGGCGGGGGAAGCTGTGTTCTACGCCAAGGATCCACCGGTTCTTCTCCGTTCAGGGGTTTTCCCATCTATTTCACGTTTTTCTTATGAATTCCCCAATTTCTACCATGTATTTGTGTAAGATGAACATGAGAGGCTAAAACCCTCAATCTTTAGGACCGGGAGTAGCCCGGGGATACATTGTATGATGATTTTATATTGATAATTCATATTTTTCTCTCATATCCGTGGTATAAATTCGTTTTCTCTATTGCTATTGTTATGCTTGATCACCATAATAGTAAATTAATGCCCTTAATCACTTCGACAGAAGGATTAACGGTTGAAAAGAAACGAATTCTACATTAATTAATAAAACCCTTGACAAAGGAGTTGTAAAATTAATGGTGGGAACTGAGGAACCGATCCTAATGCGCTTAGTTTAGGGGAATGATTACTACGACGGTGGAATCAACCTAAACCTAAGTAGTGAATTACACCACGACAGTGGGTAATTCTCATTTCAGGCCACTACCCGGATAGAGAGAGAAGTGTGAGGAATTATATGAAATCTAATACAATGTTGACCCGCGGTGAAACCGCCATCCTAAAGATATCCTTTTAATTGATTAAATTAACCTTTAATCGATTATTTTCTTTGTTTCATTTTTATTTTCTTTTAATTTCAACAACAAATTCTACTTTGTTAATTGGTCTAGCTGATTGCGATTAGTTAGTAGAAGTCTCCAATAATTCACGTATCCCTGAGTTCGACTCGGGCCTCACAAGGCCTATATTACTCGACGCGTACACTTGCGTTTTTAGCGCGTAGTAAAATACACGTCACTAACCATTCCACATATTGGTGTCTAATGCTTCTACAATTGAGTGATTTCAGATTAGGTTTAGACACACTCCAAATGCCCTAACTTGCGCATATCAAATTGGAGAAAAGACAAGTCAAAATAGCTACAAGTGTGCAATTTGGGATCTCTATGTAAATGACCTTAGAATTGCTTTGTAACCACTTGTAATGATTGTATGACTTGTAATTAAGCTTAGAAAAATTATTGGGACACAAAAATCCATCATTTGTATAGTCAAACGAAAATTCCAAAATACCCATAACAGGGATTTTGTCGGCCGAATTCCAAACTCGGCCGATCCATATATTCTGGAATTTTTGTTGCAATCGGCCGAGTTACAAACTCAGCCGATTCCCGTTCGGTCGAGTTTCTAGCTAGGAAACTCGGCCGATCCACTGATCGGTCCAAGATGAAAGTCGACCGATCGGCCGAGTTTCTCCAAGGGAACTCGGCCGACAGTCCAGCTTTCAGCCTTGTCTTTTAGTGGTTCGGCCGAGTTGCCTTTATTGAAACTCGGCCGATCAGACTGTACTGGAATGTAGAAAAGTGCTACTAGCCGTTGTGGAGTTGCAACAAGTGAAAATAGATCCGTTGCAAGCCACGAAACGGCTAGTTTTCGTTCTTAAGTGTTCCCAAAGGCTAAGAGGCATCCCCAGCTATAAATAGGACCCCTTGGGCTTCATTCCAAGGTTGAGCATTCATTGCAAACTCTTTGTGAGGTTCCTATTCTATAGTTGAGTGCTTCCTACAGCCTCCTCTCTCTCTCTAAGCTTAATCACTTGCTACATCCATTAGAGTGAGTAGGAAATCTGTAAGAGAGCTAGTCATATTTGTATATCTTGTGAGGCTCTCACTTCCACCACCTCCAATCTCTCATTTCCAATCATGAAGATGAAGGTTATCTCTCTTAGCCAAGAGAGGTGAAGAAGAACAAGGGAAGGAGTCCCTTGGTGAAGATCAAGGCTGAAGACTTGGAGCTAGAGTGGGTAAGCCCTTGGAGAAGGCAGAAGACTCAAGCTCAAGTAGGTAAGTCCTTGGTGGAAAGCTTCTCCGAGTGAAGGTGAAGTCAAAGGCGGAAGATCCAAGAAGAGTGGGTAATTCCTGCAAGGCCGAAGACTTGTGCAAGAGTGGGTAAGTCCTTGGAGAAGGCCGAAGACTCTTGCAAAGTGGGTAAGTCCTTGGTAAGGTTGAAGACTCTTTGTATTGGATAGGTAAGTCCTTTGTTGGTCATGTATTGTATGTCTTATTAAGTGAATATAAGAGTGCAATTGGTTGAAGTCCTAGAGGTTGACCTCTCTAGGCAAGTGGACTGACACACTTCTAGTTTGAAGTGTGGAACCACTCTAAATAGCTTGTCTAATTGGTGCATGTTCAATCTCTCTTATCCTTGCTATGCATGATTTAGTTGAACTCAAATTACCTATTTAGCAACCTGATCTTGTCATATAATTTGAAGGTTTAATGAATTTTGTTTAAGTGCTTTCAGCTCTATTCACCCCCCCTCTAGAGCACCTAAGTCACCCATCTAGGATCTAACAAGTGGTATCAGAGCGGGTCTTCTCCAAGCATACTTCAACAAGTAGGAGAAGATGGGTGACTACCTAGGAGGGAGACTCTCGACCAGCCTTCCAATCTTCAATGGGAGCAACTTCCTCTATTGGAGAAGAAGACTTCAATTCTTCATCCAAGGATCAAGTCTCGAGATGTGGCAAATGGTGAACAACCCATACATTCTACCAAAGACAAACATTGAAGAATGGGATGAAGACACCTTGATGAAAGCAACCTTGAATGCTAGAGCCATGCACATCCTATATGCCTCCATGACCCCCACCGAGTTCAACCGAATTTCCTCTTGTGAGACGGCCTATGAGGTATGGAGAAAGCTTTGCATCACTTATGAAGGGACAGATCAAGTGAAGGAAAGCAAAGTATGCATGCTCAAAGGGTTGCTTGAGAACTTCAAGATGGGAAAGGAAGAGAGCATAGCCAACATGTACTCAAGGCTCAACACCATCTTGAATGGTCTTGCTGTTCTAGGACATCCTATGTCTAGTGGAGAGATCAACTCAAAGATCCTTAGAACTCTCCCCAAGAGATGGGAATCCAAGGTGACTTCCATTGTAGAAGCAAGGTCGCTTAGGGATATTCCTATTGAAGAGCTCATTGGAAATCTACAAGCACATGAAGCCACACTTGACAAGAGGGAGGAAGTAGAAAGACAAGAGAAGAAAGAGCTAAAGAGAATGAAGAAGGCTGAAATGAAGGCTCAAATTGAAGCTATCATGGAACAAGTCTCTCCATCCTCTCAAGCTAAAGAAGATGCCATGTACTCCAAAGGTCGACTCTACAAAGGCAAGTCCTCCTCCATCCGGTGCTTCACATGTGGAAAGAAGGGTCACTACAAGGAAGATTGCCCACAAGGCAAAAAGACCCATCTTCACAAGAAGAAATGGCAATCAAGCTCAAGTGGCTCCTCCAACTCAAGCTCAAGTGAAGATTCAAGTGAAGGATCAAGCTCAAGCTCTAGTGATGAAGGAGAATGCCATTTTGCTCTTATAGCATCAACAAGTGAAGACTCAAGTGAGGTAAATCTAAACTCTCTAGATAAAGAATCTTTGATTGCTATTATTCATGATATGTGTGCCTCTCTTAAGTCTTCTAAAAGGAAAAAGAAAAAGCTTGCTAAAATTGTTGATAATTTGCATGTAGAACTAGATGATCTTGAACATGCTAATTCTTGCTTGCTTGATGATAAAAATGATTGTCTTAGTCAAGTAGACTCTCTTAAACTTGAAAATTCTAGTTTACTTGATAAGATAAAATTTCTAGAAGCTCAACCTCTCATGCCTAGTTCAAATGAAGAGCATACTTTAATTGTTGATTCTCTCATGCATGACATTGATGTTCTTAAATCTGAAAACAAGGACAAAGATTTTGTTTTGCATGAATTAGAAATAGAAAATGCCTCCTTGCTTGCTAAAGTCAATGGGCATGAATCTTGTTCTAGTTCTACAAATAGAGAAAATGATGTTGCTGCTCTTCATATTGATAGAGATTCTTATTTAACTAAATCTCTTTGCTTAGAAAATGATCTTTTGCATGCTAAAGAAAATATAAATAGTTTGTCTTCTACTATTGCTTCTCTTAAGCATGATAATGATAGTTTGAGATCTTCTTTGCAAAGATTCTTAGTGGGTAAAAAGAATCTTAATCAAATCCTAGACCATACTACTAAACAAATTGGTAGACATGGTTTAGGGTATGATAGTAGTCAAGGGAACAACAAAGATAAAGGACCTACAATATTCCATGGAGAATCCTCTAGTTCCAAGACTATGGGCACATGCAACTATTGCAATGATTTTGGTCATTATTCTAATTTTTGTCCTTTTAGGAAAGCACCCAAGAGCAATAGGATTTGGGTTGCTAAACTAACCCCTCCGGACCCAAAAACATGATTGGGGACCATTTCATCTTTCTTCTTGTAGGTACTTGCAAATGGATTGACATGAGCCATTGAATTGCAAATTGACTTCTCAATCCACATGAAAGAAGAAAGGTGAGATGTGTAGAGGGTGACAACAAGTGGAAAAGAAATGGTAAGCATGAAGGTAATGTTTTTTATTGCTTATAACCTGTTCTAACTTGTTTTTGTCAAGTTAGTATGCACTATACATATGGTTTTTGAGTCAAAAGTGGCATTTTGTGTTTATCTTCACACTCTTGCTCAAAACCTGTTTCTAATGCTTCTATAGTGCATTACTAACTTGCTTAGACATGTTTGGATATGGTTTGTATTTTTTTGGCATGCCTCTAGATATGTTTTATGAAAAATATGTGCTTTTTCTACAGTAGTTTTGTCGGCCGAGTTTTGTCCTGTCTAAAACTCGACCGATAGGCACCAATGGGTGTTGCCAACAGCTGCGATCGGCCGAGTTGCCAATACACAGAACTCGACCGAAAACACTGTTCACAGAGTATACAGTTGGCTTATTGAATGAGAATTTCCCTCTCAACTAGATTTTCTCAACCAATAGCCTTATTCTTTGGCACTCCATTTGGTACCTTTATATATGCATATTGACATGTTCTGAATTGCCTATCTTGCTTACAACTCTATCTCTCTAATTGCTCTAAATTGGTATATCTATATGTTGCAATTACTTGCTTTGAGTTGTTTTGCAGGTTTTGATGATGATCTCTTTGGATCTCTTAGTTGTGTCTAAAATCGCTTCCGTTGTGCTCTAACTTGCTACATCTATCTAGGTGTATATCTTGTTGTAATACAATCTTGAGATTCTTAGGGATAATCATCTTATGGTAAGGATGCATATCTAGTGAGTTATATCCTTTCATGCTTCTAAACTTGCATATCTCCTTGTTTGGATATATCTCTTCATCTAATCATAGCTTGCTTTATCTTGTGTACCTTTTGGTATCTCTTGCTATGATCTAGATCCTACTAGTAGTCCTAACTTGTGATACCATCTACTAGTAGTTCATATACATGTAGTTCTAACCTTGTTTACAAAGTGCCATCTTTGATCATCTATATGTTATGCTTGTATCTTATCTCATACATGCTCTAGATTGTTCCTTAAATTGCATATCTACTATCTTGAGTTGCTTGCATAACATTGTGATGCAGGGTACATAGATCTACATGATATGTAGAAATTGGAGTTTTTGTGGATTTTTTATGCAACTTTTGCTCCAGTTTTAGTTTTTGCTGCAAGTATAGTGTTTTTATGCAGAAACTACCTTCTGAGCAAGGCTCATCGCTTCTCCATGAGCCCTGATGGTTTTTGATCAAATTCCATCATCTTGAGGGTCAAAATTGCGATTTATTGTTTTTCTGCAGCACCGTATCTTGCATGTTTTGGGTTGTTCAAGTATATGCTTTAACTTGCTTTTCTTTCTATGCTTGGACAAGCCCCTATCTGTGCTCTTCTACTCTCCTTATATAACTTTTGTTATCTTCTTTCTCTTAACAAGTGGTGTTTCTTAGTTTCTTCATACCCCCACCTTTTTGAAATGACAAAGGGGGAGAAAGATATGTCTTCTTTTGACAACAGGGAGAAGGCATGTCTTACATGAAGCAAAGAAGCGTGTCCATGTAAAGGGGAGAAGGTAAATGGGAGAAGACATATATGTGTAGAACATATATGAGTAGAAGACATAGTTTCTATAAATGTTATGAAAGCTAACCATGCAGGAGAAATAGCATCAATTGAGGGGGAGTATGAAAACTCCACTAGCATCAATTGAGGGGGAGCATATGAACTCAATTCTACTAAAACCCCTAGGTTTCTCCGAAGGTATGATTTTACTTACAAGCTTTCAATACATTTATGGAATGGTTTGTCATCTTCAAAAAGGGGGAGAATGTTGACTCAAGGTCAATTAGGTCAATGTTGACTCACGTCTAAATTGACTAAACCCTTGTTTTGATGATGACTAACCATTCCACATATTGGTGTCTAATGCTTCTACAATTGAGTGATTTCAGATTAGGTTTAGACACACTCCAAATGCCCTAACTTGCACATATCAAATTGGAGAAAAGACAAGTCAAAATAGCTACAAGTGTGCAATTTGGGATCTCTATGTAAATGACCTTAGAATTGCTTTGTAACCACTTGTAATGATTGTATGACTTGTAATTAAGCTTAGAAAAATTATTGGGACACAAAAATCCATCATTTGTATAGTCAAACGAAAATTCCAAAATACCCATAACAGGGATTTTGTCGGCCGAATTCCAAACTCGGCCGATCCATATATTCTGGAATTTTTGTTGCAATCGGCCGAGTTACAAACTCAGCCGATTCCCGTTCGGTCGAGTTTCTAGCTAGGAAACTCGGCCGATCCACTGATCGGTCCAAGATGAAAGTCGACCGATCGGCCGAGTTTCTCCAAGGGAACTCGGTCGACAGTCTAGCTTTCAGCCTTGTCTTTTAGTGGTTCGGCCGAGTTGCCTTTATTGAAACTCAGCCGATCAGACTGTACTGGAATGCAGAAAAGTGCTACTAGCCGTTGTGGAGTTGCAACAAGTGAAAATAGATCCGTTGCAAGCCACGAAACGGCTAGTTTTCGTTCTTAAGTGTTCCCAAAGGCTAAGAGGCATCCCCAGCTATAAATAGGACCCCTTGGGCTTCATTCCAAGGTTGAGCATTCATTGCAAACTCTTTGTGAGGTTCCTATTCTATAGTTGAGTGCTTCCTACAGCCTCCTCTCTCTCTAAGCTTAATCACTTGCTACATCCATTAGAGTGAGTAGGAAATCTGTTAGAGAGCTAGTCATATTTGTATATCTTGTGAGGCTCTCACTTCCACCACCTCCAATCTCTCATTTCCAATCATGAAGATGAAGGTTATCTCTCTTAGCCAAGAGAGGTGAAGAAGAACAAGGGAAGGAGTCCCTTGGTGAAGATCAAGGCTGAAGACTTGGAGCTAGAGTGGGTAAGCCCTTGGAGAAGGCAGAAGACTCAAGCTCAAGTAGGTAAGTCCTTGGTGGAAAGCTTCTCCGAGTGAAGGTGAAGTCAAAGGCGGAAGATCCAAGAAGAGTGGGTAATTCCTGCAAAGCCGAAGACTTGTGCAAGAGTGGGTAAGTCCTTGGAGAAGGCCGAAGACTCTTGCAAAGTGGGTAAGTCCTTGGTAAGGTTGAAGACTCTTTGTATTGGATAGGTAAGTCCTTTGTTGGTCATGTATTGTATGTCTTATTAAGTGAATATAAGAGTGCAATTGGTTGAAGTCCTAGAGGTTGACCTCTCTAGGCAAGTGGACTGACACACTTCTAGTTTGAAGTGTGGAACCACTCTAAATAGCTTGTCTAATTGGTGCATGTTCAATCTCTCTTATCCTTGCTATGCATAATTTAGTTGCACTCAAATTACCTATTTAGCAACCTTATCTTGTCATATAATTTGAAGGTTTAATGAATTTTGTTTAAGTGCTTTCAGCTCTATTCACCCCCCCTCTAGAGCACCTAAGTCACCCATCTAGGATCTAACAAGTGGTATCAGAGCGGGTCTTCTCCAAGCATACTTCAACAAGTAGGAGAAGATGGGTGACTACCTAGGAGGGAGACTCTCGACCAGCCTTCCAATCTTCAATGGGAGCGACTTCCTCTATTGGAGAAGAAGACTTCAATTCTTCATCCAAGGATCAAGTCTCGAGATGTGGCAAATGGTGAACAGCCCATACATTCTACCAAAGACAAACATTGAAGAATGGGATGAAGCCACCTTGATGAAAGAAACCTTGAATGCTAGAGCCATGCACATCCTATATGCCTCCATGACCCCCACCGAGTTTAACCGGATTTCCTCTTGTGAGACGGCCTATGAGGTATGGAGAAAGCTTTGCATCACTTATGAAGGGACAGATCAAGTGAAGGAAAGCAAAGTATACATGCTCAAAGGGTTGCTTGAGAACTTCAAGATGGGAAAGGAAGAGAGCATAGCCAACATGTACTCAAGGCTCAACACCATCTTGAATGGTCTTGCTGTTCTAGGACATCCTATGTCTGGTGGAGAGATCAACTCAAAGATCCTTAGAACTCTCCCCAAGAGATGGGAATCCAAGGTGACTTCCATTGTAGAAGCAAGGTCGCTTAGGGATATTCCTATTGAAGAGCTCATTGGAAATCTACAAGCACATGAAGCCACACTTGACAAGAGGGAGGAAGTAGAAAGACAAGAGAAGAAAGAGCTAAAGAGAATGAAGAAGGCTGAAATGAAGGCTCAAATTGAAGCTATCATGGAACAAGTCTCTCCATCCTCTCAAGCTAAAGAAGATGCCATGTACTCCAAAGGTCGACTCTACAAAGGCAAGTCCTCCTCCATCCGGTGCTTCACATGTGGAAAGAAGGGTCACTACAAGGAAGATTGCCCACAAGGCAAAAAGACCCATCTTCACAAGAAGAAATGGCAATCAAGCTCAAGTGGCTCCTCCAACTCAAGCTCAAGTGAAGATTCAAGTGAAGGATCAAGCTCAAGCTCTAGTGATGAAGGAGAATGCCATTTTTCTCTTATAGCATCAACAAGTGAAGACTCAAGTGAGGTAAATCTAAACTCTCTAGATAAAGAATCTTTGATTGCTATTATTCATGATATGTGTGCCTCTCTTAAGTCTTCTAAAAGGAAAAAGAAAAAGCTTGCTAAAATTGTTGATAATTTGCATGTAGAACTAGATGATCTTGAACATGCTAATTCTTGCTTGCTTGATGATAAAAATGATTGTCTTAGTCAAGTAGACTCTCTTAAACTTGAAAATTCTAGTTTACTTGATAAGATAAAATTTCTAGAAGCTCAACCTCTCATGCCTAGTTCAAATGAAGAGCATACTTTAATTGTTGATTCTCTCATGCATGACATTGATGTTCTTAAATCTGAAAACAAGGACAAAGATTTTGTTTTGCATGAATTAGAAATAGAAAATGCCTCCTTGCTTGCTAAAGTCAATGGGCATGAATCTTGTTCTAGTTCTACAAATAGAGAAAATGATGTTGCTGCTCTTCATATTGATAGAGATTCTTATTTAACTAAATCTCTTTGCTTAGAAAATGATCTTTTGCATGCTAAAGAAAATATAAATAGTTTGTCTTCTACTATTGGTTCTCTTAAGCATGATAATGATAGTTTGAGATCTTCTTTGCAAAGATTCTTAGTGGGTAAAAAGAATCTTAATCAAATCCTAGACCATACTACTAAACAAATTGGTAGACATGGTTTAGGGTATGATAGTAGTCAAGGGAACAACAAAGATAAAGGACCTCCAATATTCCATGGAGAATCCTCTAGTTCCAAGACTATGGGCACATGCAACTATTGCAATGATTTTGGTCATTATTCTAATTGTTGTCCTTTTAGGAAAGCACCCAAGAGCAATAGGATTTGGGTTGCTAAACTAACCCCTCCGGACCCAAAAACATGATTGGGGACCATTTCATCTTTCTTCTTGTAGGTACTTGCAAATGGATTGACATGAGCCATTGAATTGCAAATTGACTTCTCAATCCACATGAAAGAAGAAAGGTGAGATGTGTAGAGGGTGACAACAAGTGGAAAAGAAATGGTAAGCATGAAGGTAATGTTTTTATTGCTTATAACCTGTTCTAACTTGTTTTTGTCAAGTTAGTATGCACTATACATATGGTTTTTGAGTCAAAAGTGGCATTTTGTGTTTATCTTCACACTCTTGCTCAAAAACTGTTTCTAATGCTTCTATAGTGCATTACTAACTTGATTAGACATGTTTGGATATGGTTTGTATTTTTTTGGCATGCCTCTAGATATGTTTTATGAAAAATATGTGCTTTTTCTACAGTAGTTTTGTCGGCCGAGTTTTGTCCTGTCTAAAACTCGACCGATAGGAACCAATGGGTGTTGCCAACAGCTGCGATCGGCCGAGTTGCCAATACACAGAACTCGACCGAAAACACTGTTCACAGAGTATACAGTTGGCTTATTGAATGAGAATTTCCCTCTCAACTAGATTTTCTCAACCAATAGCCTTATTCTTTGGCACTCCATTTGGTACCTTTATATATGCATATTGGCATGTTCTGAATTGCCTATCTTGCTTACAACTCTATCTCTCTAATTGCTCTAAATTGGTATATCTATATGTTGCAATTACTTGCTTTGAGTTGTTTTGCAAGTTTTGATGATGATCTCTTTGGATCTCTTAGTTGTGTCTAAAATCGCTTCCGTTGTGCTCTAACTTGCTACATCTATCTAGGTGTATATCTTGTTGTAATACAATCTTGAGATTCTTAGGGATAATCATCTTATGGTAAGGATGCATATCTAGTGAGTTATATCCTTTCATGCTTCTAAACTTGCATATCTCCTTGTTTGGATATATCTCTTCATCTAATTATAGCTTGCTTTATCTTGTGTACCTTTTGGTATCTCTTGCTATGATCTAGATCCTACTAGTAGTCCTAACTTGTGATACCATCTACTAGTAGTTCATATACATGTAGTTCTAACCTTGTTTACAAAGTGCCATCTTTGATCATCTATATGTTATGCTTGTATCTTATCTCATACATGCTCTAGATTGTTCCTTAAATTGCATATCTACTATCTTGAGTTGCTTGCATAACATTGTGATGCAGGGTACATAGATCTACATGATATGTAGAAATTGGAGTTTTTGTGGATTTTTTATGCAGCTTTTGCTCCAGTTTCAGTTTTTGCTGCAAGTATAGTGTTTTTATGCAGAAACTACCTTCTGAGCAAGGCTCATCGCTTCGCCATGAGCCCTGATGGTTTTTGATCAAATTCCATCATCTTGAGGGTCAAAATTGCGATTTATTATTTTTCTGCAGCACCCTATCTTGCATGTTTTGGGTTGTTCAAGTATATGCTTTAACTTGCTTTTCTTTCTATGCTTGGACAAGCCCCTATCTGTGCTCTTCTACTCTCCTTATATAACTTTTGTTATCTTCTTTCTCTTAACAAGTGGTGTTTCTTAGTTTCTTCATACCCCCACCTTTTTGAAATGACAAAGGGGGAGAAAGATATGTCTTCTTTTGACAACAGGGAGAAGGCATGTCTTACATGAAGCAAAGAAGCGTGTCCATGTAAAGGGGAGAAGGTAAATGGGAGAAGACATATATGTGTAGAACATATATGAGTAGAAGACATAGTTTCTATAAATGTTATGAAAGCTAACCATGCAGGAGAAATAGCATCAATTGAGGGGGAGTATGAAAACTCCACTAGCATCAATTGAGGGGGAGCATATGAACTCAATTCTACTGAAACCCCTAGGTTTCTCCGAAGGTATGATTTTACTTACAAGCTTTCAATACATTTATGGAATGGTTTGTCATCTTCAAAAAGGGGGAGAATGTTGACTCAAGGTCAATTAGGTCAATGTTGACTCACGTCTAAATTGACTAAACCCTTGTTTTGATGATGACTAACCATTCCACATATTGGTGTCTAATGCTTCTACAATTGAGTGATTTCAGATTAGGTTTAGACACACTCCAAATGCCCTAACTTGCGCATATCAAATTGGAGAAAAGACAAGTCAAAATAGCTACAAGTGTGCAATTTGGGATCTCTATGTAAATGACCTTAGAATTGCTTTGTAACCACTTGTAATGATTGTATGACTTGTAATTAAGCTTAGAAAAATTATTGGGACACAAAAATCCATCATTTGTATAGTCAAACGAAAATTCCAAAATACCCATAACAGGGATTTTGTCGGCCGAATTCCAAACTCGGCCGATCCATATATTCTGGAATTTTTGTTGCAATCGGCCGAGTTACAAACTCAGCCGATTCCCGTTCGGTCGAGTTTCTAGCTAGGAAACTCGGCCGATCCACTGATCGGTCCAAGATGAAAGTCGACCGATCGGCCGAGTTTCTCCAAGGGAACTCGGCCGACAGTCTAGCTTTCAGCCTTGTCTTTTAGTGGTTCGGCCGAGTTGCCTTTATTGAAACTCGGCCGATCAGACTGTACTGGAATGCAGAAAAGTGCTACTAGCCGTTGTGGAGTTGCAACAAGTGAAAATAGATCCGTTGCAAGCCACGAAACGGCTAGTTTTCGTTCTTAAGTGTTCCCAAAGGCTAAGAGGCATCCCCAGCTATAAATAGGACCCCTTGGGCTTCATTCCAAGGTTGAGCATTCATTGTAAACTCTTTGTGAGGTTCCTATTCTATAGTTGAGTGCTTCCTACAGCCTCCTCTCTCTCTCTAAGCTTAATCACTTGCTACATCCATTAGAGTGAGTAGGAAATCTGTAAGAGAGCTAGTCATATTTGTATATCTTGTGAGGCTCTCACTTCCACCACCTCCAATCTCTCATTTCCAATCATGAAGATGAAGGTTATCTCTCTTAGCCAAGAGAGGTGAAGAAGAACAAGGGAAGGAGTCCCTTGGTGAAGATCAAGGCTGAAGACTTGGAGCTAGAGTGGGTAAGCCCTTGGAGAAGGCAGAAGACTCAAGCTCAAGTAGGTAAGTCCTTGGTGGAAAGCTTCTCCGAGTGAAGGTGAAGTCAAAGGCGGAAGATCCAAGAAGAGTGGGTAATTCCTGCAAGGCCGAAGACTTGTGCAAGAGTGGGTAAGTCCTTTGAGAAGGCCGAAGACTCTTGCAAAGTGGGTAAGTCCTTGGTAAGGTTGAAGACTCTTTGTATTGGATAGGTAAGTCCTTTGTTGGTCATGTATTGTATGTCTTATTAAGTGAATATAAGAGTGCAATTGGTTGAAGTCCTAGAGGTTGACCTCTCTAGGCAAGTGGACTGACACACTTCTAGTTTGAAGTGTGGAACCACTCTAAATAGCTTGTCTAATTGGTGCATGTTCAATCTCTCTTATCCTTGCTATGCATGATTTAGTTGCACTCAAATTACCTATTTAGCAACCTTATCTTGTCATATAATTTGAAGGTTTAATGAATTTTGTTTAAGTGCTTTCAGCTCTATTCACCCCCCCTCTAGAGCACCTAAGTCACCCATCTAGGATCTAACAAGTGGTATCAGAGCGGGTCTTCTCCAAGCATACTTCAACAAGTAGGAGAAGATGGGTGACTACCTAGGAGGGAGACTCTTGACCAGCCTTCCAATCTTCAATGGGAGAAACTTCCTCTATTGGAGAAGAAGACTTCAATTCTTCATCCAAGGATCAAGTCTCGAGATGTGGCAAATGGTGAACAGCCCATACATTCTACCAAAGACAAACATTGAAGAATGGGATGAAGCCACCTTGATGAAAGAAACCTTGAATGCTAGAGCCATGCACATCCTATATGCCTCCATGACCCCCACCGAGTTCAACCGGATTTCCTCTTGTGAGACGGCCTATGAGGTATGGAGAAAGCTTTGCATCACTTATGAAGGGACAGATCAAGTGAAGGAAAGCAAAGTCTACATGCTCAAAGGGTTGCTTGAGAACTTCAAGATGGGAAAGGAAGAGAGCATAGCCAACATGTACTCAAGGCTCAACACCATCTTGAATGGTCTTGCTGTTCTAGGACATCCTATGTCTAGTGGAGAGATCAACTCAAAGATCCTTAGAACTCTCCCCAAGAGATGGGAATCCAAGGTGACTTCCATTGTAGAAGCAAGGTCGCTTAGGGATATTCCTATTGAAGAGCTCATTGGAAATCTACAAGCACATGAAGCCACACTTGACAAGAGGGAGGAAGTAGAAAGACAAGAGAAGAAAGAGCTAAAGAGAATGAAGAAGGCTGAAATGAAGGCTCAAATTGAAGCTATCATGGAACAAGTCTCTCCATCCTCTCAAGCTAAAGAAGATGCCATGTACTCCAAAGGTCGATTCTACAAAGGCAAGTCCTCCTCCATCCGGTGCTTCACATGTGGAAAGAAGGGTCACTACAAGGAAGATTGCCCACAAGGCAAAAAGACCCATCTTCACAAGAAGAAATGGCAATCAAGCTCAAGTGGCTCCTCCAACTCAAGCTCAAGTGAAGATTCAAGTGAAGGATCAAGCTCAAGCTCTAGTGATGAAGGAGAATGCCATTTTGCTCTTATAGCATCAACAAGTGAAGACTCAAGTGAGGTAAATCTAAACTCTCTAGATAAAGAATCTTTGATTGCTATTATTCATGATATGTGTGCCTCTCTTAAGTCTTCTAAAAGGAAAAAGAAAAAGCTTGCTAAAATTGTTGATAATTTGCATGTAGAACTAGATGATGTTGAACATGCTAATTCTTGCTTGCTTGATGATAAAAATGATTGTCTTAGTCAAGTAGACTCTCTTAAACTTGAAAATTCTAGTTTACTTGATAAGATAAAATTTCTAGAAGCTCAACCTCTCATGCCTAGTTCAAATGAAGAGCATACTTTAATTGTTGATTCTCTCATGCATGACATTGATGTTCTTAAATCTGAAAACAAGGACAAAGATTTTGTTTTGCATGAATTAGAAATAGAAAATGCCTCCTTGCTTGCTAAAGTCAATGGGCATGAATCTTGTTCTAGTTCTACAAATAGAGAAAATGATGTTGCTGCTCTTCATATTGATAGAGATTCTTATTTAACTAAATCTCTTTGCTTAGAAAATGATCTTTTGCATGCTAAAGAAAATATAAATAGTTTGTATTCTACTATTGCTTCTCTTAAGCATGATAATGATAGTTTGAGATCTTCTTTGCAAAGATTCTTAGTGGGTAAAAAGAATCTTAATCAAATCCTAGACCATACTACTAAACAAATTGGTAGACATGGTTTAGGGTATGATAGTAGTCAAGGGAACAACAAAGATAAAGGACCTCCAATATTCCATGGAGAATCCTCTAGTTCCAAGACTATGGGCACATGCAACTATTGCAATGATTTTGGTCATTATTCTAATTGTTGTCCTTTTAGGAAAGCACCCAAGAGCAATAGGATTTGGGTTGCTAAACTAACCCCTCCGGACCCAAAAACATGATTGGGGACCATTTCATCTTTCTTCTTGTAGGTACTTGCAAATGGATTGACATGAGCCATTGAATTGCAAATTGACTTCTCAATCCACATGAAAGAAGAAAGGTGAGATGTGTAGAGGGTGACAACAAGTGGAAAAGAAATGGTAAGCATGAAGGTAATGTTTTTATTGCTTATAACCTGTTCTAACTTGTTTTTGTCAAGTTAGTATGCACTATACATATGGTTTTTGAGTCAAAAGTGGCATTTTGTGTTTATCTTCACACTCTTGCTCAAAAACTGTTTCTAATGCTTCTATAGTGCATTACTAACTTGATTAGACATGTTTGGATATGGTTTGTATTTTTTTGGCATGCCTCTAGATATGTTTTATGAAAAATATGTGCTTTTTCTACAGTAGTTTTGTCGGCCGAGTTTTGTCCTGTCTAAAACTCGACCGATAGGCACCAATGGGTGTTGCCAACAGCTGCGATCGGCCGAGTTGCCAATACACAGAACTCGACCGAAAACACTGTTCACAGAGTATACAGTTGGCTTATTGAATGAGAATTTCCCTCTCAACTAGATTTTCTCAACCAATAGCCTTATTCTTTGGCACTCCATTTGGTACCTTTATATATGCATATTTCCATGTTCTGAATTGCCTATCTTGCTTACAACTCTATCTCTCTAATTGCTCTAAATTGGTATATCTATATGTTGCAATTACTTGCTTTGAGTTGTTTTGCAGGTTTTGATGATGATCTCTTTGGATCTCTTAGTTGTGTCTAAAATCGCTTCCGTTGTGCTCTAACTTGCTACATCTATCTAGGTGTATATCTTGTTGTAATACAATCTTGAGATTCTTAGGGATAATCATCTTATGGTAAGGATGCATATCTAGTGAGTTATATCCTTTCATGCTTCTAAACTTGCATATCTCCTTGTTTGGATATATCTCTTCATCTAATCATAGCTTGCTTTATCTTGTGTACCTTTTGGTATCTCTTGCTATGATCTAGATCCTACTAGTAGTCCTAACTTGTGATACCATCTACTAGTAGTTCATATACATGTAGTTCTAACCTTGTTTACAAAGTGCCATCTTTGATCATCTATATGTTATGCTTGTATCTTATCTCATACATGCTCTAGATTGTTCCTTTTGCATATCTACTATCTTGAGTTGCTTGCATAACATTGTGATGCAGGGTACATAGATCTACATGATATGTAGAAATTAGAGTTTTTGTGGATTTTTTATGCAGCTTTTGCTCCAGTTTCAGTTTTTGCTGCAAGTATAGTGTTTTTATGCAGAAACTACCTTCTGAGCAAGGCTCATCGCTTCGCCCTGAGCCCTGATGGTTTTTGATCAAATTCCATCATCTTGAGGGTCAAAATTGCGATTTATTGTTTTTCTGCAGCACCCTATCTTGCATGTTTTGGGTTGTTCAAGTATATGCTTTAACTTGCTTTTCTTTCTATGCTTGGACAAGCCCCTATCTGTGCTCTTCTACTCTCCTTATATAACTTTTGTTATCTTCTTTCTCTTAACAAGTGGTGTTTCTTAGTTTCTTCATACCCCCACCTTTTTGAAATGACAAAGGGGGAGAAAGATATGTCTTCTTTTGACAACAGGGAGAAGGCATGTCTTACATGAAGCAAAGAAGCGTGTCCATGTAAAGGGGAGAAGGTAAATGGGAGAAGACATATATGTGTAGAACATATATGAGTAGAAGACATAGTTTCTATAAATGTTATGAAAGCTAACCATGCAGGAGAAATAACATCAATTGAGGGGGAGTATGAAAACTCCACTAGCATCAATTGAGGGGGAGCATATGAACTCAATTCTACTGAAACCCCTAGGTTTCTCCGAAGGTATGATTTTACTTACAAGCTTTCAATACATTTATGGAATGGTTTGTCATCTTCAAAAAGGGGGAGAATGTTGACTCAAGGTCAATTAGGTCAATGTTGACTCACGTCTAAATTGACTAAACCCTTGTTTTGATGATGACTAACCATTCCACATATTGGTGTCTAATGCTTCTACAATTGAGTGATTTCAGATTAGGTTTAGACACACTCCAAATGCCCTAACTTGCGCATATCAAATTGGAGAAAAGACAAGTCAAAATAGCTACAAGTGTGCAATTTGGGATCTCTATGTAAATGACCTTAGAATTGCTTTGTAACCACTTGTAATGATTGTATGACTTGTAATTAAGCTTAGAAAAATTATTGGGACACAAAAATCCATCATTTGTATAGTCAAACGAAAATTCCAAAATACCCATAACAGGGATTTTGTCGGCCGAATTCCAAACTCGGCCGATCCATATATTCTGGAATTTTTGTTGCAATCGGCCGAGTTACAAACTCAGCCGATTCCCGTTCGGTCGAGTTTCTAGCTAGGAAACTCGGCCGATCCACTGATCGGTCCAAGATGAAAGTCGACCGATCGGCCGAGTTTCTCCAAGGGAACTCGGCCGACAGTCTAGCTTTCAGCCTTGTCTTTTAGTGGTTCGGCCGAGTTGCCTTTATTGAAACTCGGCCGATCAGACTGTACTGGAATGCAGAAAAGTGCTACTAGCCGTTGTGGAGTTGCAACAAGTGAAAATAGATCCGTTGCAAGCCACGAAATGGCTAGTTTTCGTTCTTAAGTGTTCCCAAAGGCTAAGAGGCATCCCCAGCTATAAATAGGACCCCTTGGGCTTCATTCCAAGGTTGAGCATTCATTGCAAACTCTTTGTGAGGTTCCTATTCTATAGTTGAGTGCTTCCTACAGCCTCCTCTCTCTCTCTAAGCTTAATCACTTGCTACATCCATTAGAGTGAGTAGGAAATCTGTAAGAGAGCTAGTCATATTTGTATATCTTGTGAGGCTCTCACTTCCACCACCTCCAATCTCTCATTTCCAATCATGAAGATGAAGGTTATCTCTCTTAGCCAAGAGAGGTGAAGAAGAACAAGGGAAGGAGTCCCTTGGTGAAGATCAAGGCTGAAGACTTGGAGCTAGAGTGGGTAAGCCTTTGGAGAAGGCAGAAGACTCAAGCTCAAGTAGGTAAGTCCTTGGTGGAAAGCTTCTCCGAGTGAAGGTGAAGTCAAAGGCGGAAGATCCAAGAAGAGTGGGTAATTCCTGCAAGGCCGAAGACTTGTGCAAGAGTGGGTAAGTCCTTGGAGAAGGCCGAAGACTCTTGCAAAGTGGGTAAGTCCTTGGTAAGGTTGAAGACTCTTTGTATTGGATAGGTAAGTCCTTTGTTGGTCATGTATTGTATGTCTTATTAAGTGAATATAAGAGTGCAATTGGTTGAAGTCCTAGAGGTTGACCTCTCTAGGAAAGTGGACTGACACACTTCTAGTTTGAAGTGTGGAACCACTCTAAATAGCTTGTCTAATTGGTGCATGTTCAATCTCTCTTATCCTTGCTATGCATGATTTAGTTGCACTCAAATTACCTATTTAGCAACCTTATCTTGTCATATAATTTGAAGGTTTAATGAATTTTGTTTAAGTGCTTTCAGCTCTATTCACCCCCCCCTCTAGAGCACCTAAGTCACCCATCTAGGATCTAACAAGTGGTATCAGAGCGGGTCTTCTCCAAGCATACTTCAACAAGTAGGAGAAGATGGGTGACTACCTAGGAGGGAGACTCTCGACCAGCCTTGAAATCTTCAATGGGAGCAACTTCCTCTATTGGAGAAGAAGACTTCAATTCTTCATCCAAGGATCAAGTCTCGAGATGTGGCAAATGGTGAACAGCCCATACATTCTACCAAAGACAAACATTGAAGAATGGGATGAAGCCACCTTGATGAAAGAAACCTTGAATGCTAGAGCCATGCACATCCTATATGCCTCCATGACCCCCACCGAGTTCAACCGGATTTCCTCTTGTGAGACGGCCTATGAGGTATGGAGAAAGCTTTGCATCACTTATGAAGGGACAGATCAAGTGAAGGAAAGCAAAGTCTACATGCTCAAAGGGTTGCTTGAGAACTTCAAGATGGGAAAGGAAGAGAGCATAGCCAACATGTACTCAAGGCTCAACACCATCTTGAATGGTCTTGCTGTTCTAGGACATCCTATGTCTAGTGGAGAGATCAACTCAAAGATCCTTAGAACTCTCCCCAAGAGATAGGAATCCAAGGTGACTTCCGTTGTAGAAGCAATGTCGCTTAGGGATATTCCTATTGAAGAGCTCATTGGAAATCTACAAGCACATGAAGCCACACTTGACAAGAGGGAGGAAGTAGAAAGACAAGAGAAGAAAGAGCTAAAGAGAATGAAGAAGGCTGAAATGAAGGCTCAAATTGAAGCTATCATGGAACAAGTCTCTCCATCCTCTCAAGCTAAAGAAGATGCCATGTACTCCAAAGGTCGACTCTACAAAGGCAAGTCCTCCTCCATCCGGTGCTTCACATGTGGAAAGAAGGGTCACTACAAGGAAGATTGCCCACAAGGCAAAAAGACCCATCTTCACAAGAAGAAATGGCAATCAAGCTCAAGTGGCTCCTCCAACTCAAGCTCAAGTGAAGATTCAAGTGAAGGATCAAGCTCAAGCTCTAGTGATGAAGGAGAATGCCATTTTGCTCTTATAGCATCAACAAGTGAAGACTCAAGTGAGGTAAATCTAAACTCTCTAGATAAAGAATCTTTGATTGCTATTATTCATGATATGTGTGCCTCTCTTAAGTCTTCTAAAAGGAAAAAGAAAAAGCTTGCTAAAATTGTTGATAATTTGCATGTAGAACTAGATGATCTTGAACATGCTAATTCTTGCTTGCTTGATGATAAAAATGATTGTCTTAGTCAAGTAGACTCTCTTAAACTTGAAAATTCTAGTTTACTTGATAAGATAAAATTTCTAGAAGCTCAACCTCTCATGCCTAGTTCAAATGAAGAGCATACTTTAATTGTTGATTCTCTCATGCATGACATTGATGTTCTTAAATCTGAAAACAAGGACAAAGATTTTGTTTTGCATGAATTAGAAATAGAAAATGCCTCCTTGCTTGCTAAAGTCAATGGGCATGAATCTTGTTCTAGTTCTACAAATAGAGAAAATGATGTTGCTGCTCTTCATATTGATAGAGATTCTTATTTAACTAAATCTCTTTTCTTAGAAAATGATCTTTTGCATGCTAAAGAAAATATAAATAGTTTGTCTTCTACTATTGCTTCTCTTAAGCATGATAATGATAGTTTGAGATCTTCTTTGCAAAGATTCTTAGTGGGTAAAAAGAATCTTAATCAAATCCTAGATCATACTACTAAACAAATTGGTAGACATGGTTTAGGGTATGATAGTAGTCAAGGGAACAACAAAGATAAAGGACCTCCAATATTCCATGGAGAATCCTCTAGTTCCAAGACTATGGGCACATGCAACTATTGCAATGATTTTGGTCATTATTCTAATTGTTGTCCTTTTAGGAAAGCACCCAAGAGCAATAGGATTTGGGTTGCTAAACTAACCCCTCCGGACCCAAAAACATGATTGGGGACCATTTCATCTTTCTTCTTGTAGGTACTTGCAAATGGATTGACATGAGCCATTGAATTGCAAATTGACTTCTCAATCCACATGAAAGAAGAAAGGTGAGATGTGTAGAGGGTGACAACAAGTGGAAAAGAAATGGTAAGCATGAAGGTAATGTTTTTATTGCTTATAACCTGTTCTAACTTGTTTTTGTCAAGTTAGTATGCACTATACATATGGTTTTTGAGTCAAAAGTGGCATTTTGTGTTTATCTTCACACTCTTGCTCAAAAACTGTTTCTAATGCTTCTATAGTGCATTACTAACTTGCTTAGACATGTTTGGATATGGTTTGTATTTTTTTGGCATGCCTCTAGATATGTTTTATGAAAAATATGTGCTTTTTCTACAGTAGTTTTGTCGGCCGAGTTTTGTCCTGTCTAAAACTCGACCGATAGGCACCAATGGGTGTTGCCAACAGCTGCGATCGGCCGAGTTGCCAATACACAGAACTCGACCGAAAACACTGTTCACAGAGTATACAGTTGGCTTATTGAATGAGAATTTCCCTCTCAACTAGATTTTCTCAACCAATAGCCTTATTCTTTGGCACTCCATTTGGTACCTTTATATATGCATATTGCCATGTTCTGAATTGCCTATCTTGCTTACAACTCTATCTCTCTAATTGCTCTAAATTGGTATATCTATATGTTGCAATTACTTGCTTTGAGTTGTTTTGCAGGTTTTGATGATGATCTCTTTGGATCTCTTAGTTGTGTCTAAAATCGCTTCCGTTGTGCTCTAACTTGCTACATCTATCTAGGTGTATATCTTGTTGTAATACAATCTTGAGATTCTTAGGGATAATCATCTTATGGTATGGATGCATATCTAGTGAGTTATATCCTTTCATGCTTCTAAACTTGCATATCTCCTTGTTTGGATATATCTCTTCATCTAATCATAGCTTTCTTTATCTTGTGTACCTTTTGGTATCTCTTGCTATGATCTAGATCCTACTAGTAGTCCTAACTTGTGATACCATCTACTAGTAGTTCATATACATGTAGTTCTAACCTTGTTTACAAAGTGCCATCTTTGATCATCTATATGTTATGCTTGTATCTTATCTCATACATGCTCTAGATTGTTCCTTAAATTGCATATCTACTATCTTGAGTTGCTTGCATAACATTGTGATGCAGGGTACATAGATCTACATGATATGTAGAAATTGGAGTTTTTGTGGATTTTTTATGCAGCTTTTGCTCCAGTTTCAGTTTTTGCTGCAAGTATAGTGTTTTTATGCAGAAACTACCTTCTGAGCAAGGCTCATCGCTTCTCCATGAGCCCTGATGGTTTTTGATCAAATTCCATCATCTTGAGGGTCAAAATTGCGATTTATTGTTTTTCTGCAGCACCCTATCTTGCATGTTTTGGGTTGTTCAAGTATATGCTTTAACTTGCTTTTCTTTCTATGCTTGGACAAGCCCCTATCTGTGCTCTTCTACTCTCCTTATATAACTTTTGTTATCTTCTTTCTCTTAACAAGTGGTGTTTCTTAGTTTCTTCATACCCCCACCTTTTTGAAATGACAAAGGGGGAGAAAGATATGTCTTCTTTTGACAACAGGGAGAAGGCATGTCTTACATGAAGCAAAGAAGCGTGTCCATGTAAAGGGGAGAAGGTAAATGGGAGAAGACATATATGTGTAGAACATATATGAGTAGAAGACATAGTTTCTATAAATGTTATGAAAGCTAACCATGCAGGAGAAATAACATCAATTGAGGGGGAGTATGAAAACTCCACTAGCATCAATTGAGGGGGAGCATATGAACTCAATTCTACTGAAACCCCTAGGTTTCTCCGAAGGTATGATTTTACTTACAAGCTTTCAATACATTTATGGAATGGTTTGTCATCTTCAAAAAGGGGGAGAATGTTGACTCAAGGTCAATTAGGTCAATGTTGACTCACGTCTAAATTGACTAAACCCTTGTTTTGATGATGACTAACCATTCCACATATTGGTGTCTAATGCTTCTACAATTGAGTGATTTCAGATTAGGTTTAGACACACTCCAAATGCCCTAACTTGCGCATATCAAATTGGAGAAAAGACAAGTCAAAATAGCTACAAGTGTGCAATTTGGGATCTCTATGTAAATGACCTTAGAATTGCTTTGTAACCACTTGTAATGATTGTATGACTTGTAATTAAGCTTAGAAAAATTATTGGGACACAAAAATCCATCATTTGTATAGTCAAACGAAAATTCCAAAATACCCATAACAGGGATTTTGTCGGCCGAATTCCAAACTCAGCCGATCCATATATTCTGGAATTTTTGTTGCAATCGGCCGAGTTACAAACTCAGCCGATTCCCGTTCGGTCGAGTTTCTATCTAGGAAACTCGGCCGATCCACTGATCGGTCCAAGATGAAAGTCGACCGATCGGCCGAGTTTCTCCAAGGGAACTCGGCCGACAGTCTAGCTTTCAGCCTTGTCTTTTAGTGGTTCGGCCGAGTTGCCTTTATTGAAACTCGGCCGATCAGACTGTACTGGAATGCAGAAAAGTGCTACTAGCCGTTGTGGAGTTGCAACAAGTGAAAATAGATCCGTTGCAAGCCACGAAACGGCTAGTTTTCGTTCTTAAGTGTTCCCAAAGGCTAAGAGGCATCCCCAGCTATAAATAGGACCCCTTGGGCTTCATTCCAAGGTTGAGCATTCATTGCAAACTCTTTGTGAGGTTCCTATTCTATAGTTGAGTGCTTCCTACAGCCTCCTCTCTCTCTAAGCTTAATCACTTGCTACATCCATTAGAGTGAGTAGGAAATCTGTAAGAGAGCTAGTCATATTTGTATATCTTGTGAGGCTCTCACTTCCACCACCTCCAATCTCTCATTTCCAATCATGAAGATGAAGGTTATCTCTCTTAGCCAAGAGAGGTGAAGAAGAACAAGGGAAGGAGTCCCTTGGTGAAGATCAAGGCTGAAGACTTGGAGCTAGAGTGGGTAAGCCCTTGGAGAAGGCAGAAGACTCAAGCTCAAGTAGGTAAGTCCTTGGTGGAAAGCTTCTCCGAGTGAAGGTGAAGTCAAAGGCGGAAGATCCAAGAAGAGTGGGTAATTCCTGCAAGGCCGAAGACTTGTGCAAGAGTGGGTAAGTCCTTGGAGAAGGCCGAAGACTCTTGCAAAGTGGGTAAGTCCTTGGTAAGGTTGAAGACTCTTTGTATTGGATAGGTAAGTCCTTTGTTGGTCATTTATTGTATGTCTTATTAAGTGAATATAAGAGTGCAATTGGTTGAAGTCCTAGAGGTTGACCTCTCTAGGCAAGTGGACTGACACACTTCTAGTTTGAAGTGTGGAACCACTCTAAATAGCTTGTCTAATTGGTGCATGTTCAATCTCTCTTATCCTTGCTATGCATGATTTAGTTGCACTCAAATTACCTATTTAGCAACCTTATCTTGTCATATAATTTGAAGGTTTAATGAATTTTGTTTAAGTGCTTTCATCTCTATTCACCCCCCCCTCTAGAGCACCTAAGTCACCCATCTAGGATCTAACAAGTGGTATCAGAGCGGGTCTTCTCCAAGCATACTTCAACAAGTAGGAGAAGATGGGTGACTACCTAGGAGGGAGACTCTCGACCAGCCTTCCAATCTTCAATGGGAGCAACTTCCTCTATTGGAGAAGAAGACTTCAATTCTTCATCCAAGGATCAAGTCTCGAGATGTGGCAAATGGTGAACAGCCCATACATTCTACCAAAGACAAACATTGAAGAATGGGATGAAGCCACCTTGATGAAAGCAACCTTGAATGCTAGAGCCATGCACATCCTATATGCCTCCATGACCCCCACCGAGTTCAACCGGATTTCCTCTTGTGAGACGGCCTATGAGGTATGGAGAAAGCTTTGCATCACTTATGAAGGGACAGATCAAGTGAAGGAAAGCAAAGTCTACATGCTCAAAGGGTTGCTTGAGAACTTCAAGATGGGAAAGGAAGAGAGCATAGCCAACATGTACTCAAGGCTCAACACCATCTTGAATGGTCTTGCTGTATTAGGACATCCTATGTCTAGTGGAGAGATCAACTCAAAGATCCTTAGAACTCTCCCCAAGAGATGGGAATCCAAGGTGACTTCCATTGAAGAAGCAAGGTTGCTTAGGGATATTCCTATTGAAGAGCTCATTGGAAATCTACAAGCACATGAAGCCACACTTGACAAGAGGGAGGAAGTAGAAAGACAAGAGAAGAAAGAGCTAAAGAGAATGAAGAAGGCTGAAATGAAGGCTCAAATTGAAGCTATCATGGAACAAGTCTCTCCATCCTCTCAAGCTAAAGAAGATGCCATGTACTCCAAAGGTCGACTCTACAAAGGCAAGTCCTCCTCCATCCGGTGCTTCACATGTGGAAAGAAGGGTCACTACAAGGAAGATTGCCCACAAGGCAAAAAGACCCATCTTCACAAGAAGAAATGGCAATCAAGCTCAAGTGGCTCCTCCAACTCAAGCTCAAGTGAAGATTCAAGTGAAGGATCAAGCTCAAGCTCTAGTGATGAAGGAGAATGCCATTTTGCTCTTATAGCATCAACAAGTGAAGACTCAAGTGAGGTAAATCTAAACTCTCTAGATAAAGAATCTTTGATTGCTATTATTCATGATATGTGTGCCTCTCTTAAGTCTTCTAAAAGGAAAAAGAAAAAGCTTGCTAAAATTGTTGATAATTTGCATGTAGAACTAGATGATCTTGAACATGCTAATTATTGCTTGCTTGATGATAAAAATGATTGTCTTAGTCAAGTAGACTCTCTTAAACTTGAAAATTCTAGTTTACTTGATAAGATAAAATTTCTAGAAGCTCAACCTCTCATGCCTAGTTCAAATGAAGAGCATACTTTAATTGTTGATTCTCTCATGCATGACATTGATGTTCTTAAATCTGAAAACAAGGACAAAGATTTTGTTTTGCATGAATTAGAAATAGAAAATGCCTCCTTGCTTGCTAAAGTCAATGGGCATGAATCTTGTTCTAGTTCTACAAATAGAGAAAATGATGTTGCTGCTTTTCATATTGATAGAGATTCTTATTTAACTAAATCTCTTTGCTTAGAAAATGATCTTTTGCATGCTAAAGAAAATATAAATAGTTTGTCTTCTACTATTGCTTCTCTTAAGCATGATAATGATAGTTTGAGATCTTCTTTGCAAAGATTCTTAGTGGGTAAAAAGAATCTTAATCAAATCCTAGACCATACTACTAAACAAATTGGTAGACATGGTTTAGGGTATGATAGTAGTCAAGGGAACAACAAAGATAAAGGACCTCCAATATTCCATGGAGAATCCTCTAGTTCCAAGACTATGGGCACATGCAACTATTGCAATGATTTTGGTCATTATTCTAATTGTTGTCCTTTTAGGAAAGCACCCAAGAGCAATAGGATTTGGGTTGCTAAACTAACCCCTCCGGACCCAAAAACATGATTGGGGACCATTTCATCTTTCTTCTTGTAGGTACTTGCAAATGGATTGACATGAGCCATTGAATTGCAAATTGACTTCTCAATCCACATGAAAGAAGAAAGGTGAGATGTGTAGAGGGTGACAACAAGTGGAAAAGAAATGGTAAGCATGAAGGTAATGTTTTTATTGCTTATAACCTGTTCTAACTTGTTTTTGTCAAGTTAGTATGCACTATACATATGGTTTTTGAGTCAAAAGTGGCATTTTGTGTTTATCTTCACACTCTTGCTCAAAAACTGTTTTCTAATGCTTCTATAGTGCATTACTAACTTGCGTAGACATGTTTGGATATGGTTTGTATTTTTTTGGCATGCCTCTAGATATGTTTTATGAAAAATATGTGCTTTTTCTACAGTAGTTTTGTCGGCCGAGTTTTGTCCTGTCTAAAACTCGACCGATAGGCACCAATGGGTGTTGCCAACAGCTGCGATCGGCCGAGTTGCCAATACACAGAACTCGACCGAAAACACTGTTCACAGAGTATACAGTTGGCTTATTGAATGAGAATTTCCCTCTCAACTAGATTTTCTCAACCAATAGCCTTATTCTTTGGCACTCCATTTGGTACCTTTATATATGCATATTGCCATGTTCTGAATTGCCTATCTTGCTTACAACTCTATCTCTCTAATTGCTCTAAATTGGTATATCTATATGTTGCAATTACTTGCTTTGAGTTGTTTTGCAGGTTTTGATGATGATCTCTTTGGATCTCTTAGTTGTGTCTAAAATCGCTTCCGTTGTGCTCTAACTTGCTACATCTATCTAGGTGTATATCTTGTTGTAATACAATCTTGAGATTCTTAGGGATAATCATCTTATGGTAAGGATGCATATCTAGTGAGTTATATCCTTTCATGCTTCTAAACTTGCATATCTCCTTGTTTGGATATATCTCTTCATCTAATCATAGCTTGCTTTATCTTGTGTACCTGTTGGTATCTCTTGCTATGATCTAGATCCTACTAGTAGTCCTAACTTGTGATACCATCTACTAGTAGTTCATATACATGTAGTTCTAACCTTGTTTACAAAGTGCCATCTTTGATCATCTATATGTTATGCTTGTATCTTATCTCATACATGCTCTAGATTGTTCCTTAAATTGCATATCTACTATCTTGAGTTGCTTGCATAACATTGTGATGCAGGGTACATAGATCTACATGATATGTAGAAATTAGAGTTTTTGTGGATTTTTTATGCAGCTTTTGCTCCAGTTTCAGTTTTTGCTGCAAGTATAGTGTTTTTATGCAGAAACTACCTTCTGAGCAAGGCTCATCGCTTCGCCATGAGCCCAGATGGTTTTTGATCAAATTCCATCATCTTGAGGGTCAAAATTGCGATTTATTGTTTTTCTGCAGCACCCTATCTTGCATGTTTTGGGTTGTTCAAGTATATGCTTTAACTTGCTTTTCTTTCTATGCTTGGACAAGCCCCTATCTGTGCTCTTCTACTCTCCTTATATAACTTTTGTTATCTTCTTTCTCTTAACAAGTGGTGTTTCTTAGTTTCTTCATACCCCCACCTTTTTGAAATGACAAATGGGGAGAAAGATATGTCTTCTTTTGACAACAGGGAGAAGGCATGTCTTACATGAAGCAAAGAAGTGTGTCCATGTAAAGGGGAGAAGGTAAATGGGAGAAGACATATATGTGTAGAACATATATGAGTAGAAGACATAGTTTCTATAAATGTTATGAAAGCTAACCATGCAGGAGAAATAACATCAATTGAGGGGGAGTATGAAAACTCCACTAGCATCAATTGAGGGGGAGCATATGAACTCAATTCTACTGAAACCCCTAGGTTTCTCCGAAGGTATGATTTTACTTACAAGCTTTCAATACATTTATGGAATGGTTTGTCATCTTCAAAAAGGGGGAGAATGTTGACTCAAGGTCAATTAGGTCAATGTTGACTCACGTCTAAATTGACTAAACCCTTGTTTTGATGATGACTAACCATTCCACATATTGGTGTCTAATGCTTCTACAATTGAGTGATTTCAGATTAGGTTTAGACACACTCCAAATGCCCTAACTTGCGCATATCAAATTGGAGAAAAGACAAGTCAAAATAGCTACAAGTGTGCAATTTGGGATCTCTATGTAAATGACCTTAGAATTGCTTTGTAACCACTTGTAATGATTGTATGACTTGTAATTAAGCTTAGAAAAATTATTGGGACACAAAAATCCATCATTTGTATAGTCAAACGAAAATTCCAAAATACCCATAACAGGGATTTTGTCGGCCAAATTCCAAACTCGGCCGATCCATATATTCTGGAATTTTTGTTGCAATCGGCCGAGTTACAAACTCAGCCGATTCCCGTTCGGTCGAGTTTCTAGCTAGGAAACTCGGCCGATCCACTGATCGGTCCAAGATGAAAGTCGACCGATCGACCGAGTTTCTCCAAGGGAACTCGGCCGACAGTCTAGCTTTCAGCCTTGTCTTTTAGTGGTTCGGCCGAGTTGCCTTTATTGAAACTCGGCCGATCAGACTGTACTGGAATGCAGAAAAGTGATACTAGCCGTTGTGGAGTTGCAACAAGTGAAAATAGATCCGTTGCAAGCCACGAAACGGCTAGTTTTCGTTCTTAAGTGTTCCCAAAGGCTAAGAGGCATCCCCAGCTATAAATAGGACCCCTTGGGCTTCATTCCAAGGTTGAGCATTCATTGCAAACTCTTTGTGAGGTTCCTATTCTATAGTTGAGTGCTTCCTACAGCCTCCTCTCTCTCTCTAAGCTTAATCACTTGCTACATCCATTAGAGTGAGTAGGAAATCTGTAAGAGAGCTAGTCATATTTGTATATCTTGTGAGGCTCTCACTTCCACCACCTCCAATCTCTCATTTCCAATCATGAAGATGAAGGTTATCTCTCTTAGCCAAGAGAGGTAAAGAAGAACAAGGGAAGGAGTCCCTTGGTGAAGATCAAGGCTGAAGACTTGGAGCTAGAGTGGGTAAGCCCTTGGAGAAGGTAGAAGACTCAAGCTCAAGTAGGTAAGTCCTTGGTGGAAAGCTTCTCCGAGTGAAGGTGAAGTCAAAGGCGGAAGATCCAAGAAGAGTGGGTAATTCCTGCAAGGCCGAAGACTTGTGCAAGAGTGGGTAAGTCCTTTGAGAAGGCCGAAGACTCTTGCAAAGTGGGTAAGTCCTTGGTAAGGTTGAAGACTCTTTGTATTGGATAGGTAAGTCCTTTGTTGGTCATGTATTGTATGTCTTATTAAGTGAATATAAGAGTGCAATTGGTTGAAGTCCTAGAGGTTGACCTCTCTAGGCAAGTGGACTGACACACTTCTAGTTTGAAGTGTGGAACCACTCTAAATAGCTTGTCTAATTGGTGCATGTTCAATCTCTCTTATCCTTGCTATGCATGATTTAGTTGCACTCAAATTACCTATTTAGCAACCTTATCTTGTCATATAATTTGAAGGTTTAATGAATTTTGTTTAAGTGCTTTCAGCTCTATTCACCCCCCCCTCTAGAGCACCTAAGTCACCCATCTAGGATCTAACAAGTGGTATCAGAGCGGGTCTTCTCCAAGCATACTTCAACAAGTAGGAGAAGATGGGTGACTACCTAGGAGGGAGACTCTCGACCAGCCTTCCAATCTTCAATGGGAGCAACTTCCTCTATTGGAGAAGAAGACTTCAATTCTTCATCCAAGGATCAAGTCTTGAGATGTTGCAAATGGTGAACAACCCATACATTCTAGCAAAGACAAACATTGAAGAATGGGATGAAGCCACCTTGATGAAAGCAACCTTGAATGCTAGAGCCATGCACATCCTATATGCCTCCATGACCCCCACCGAGTTCAACCGGATTTCCTCTTGTGAGACGGCCTATGAGGTATGGAGAAAGCTTTGCATCACTTATGAAGGGACAGATCAAGTGAAGGAAAGCAAAGTCTACATGCTCAAAGGGTTGCTTGAGAACTTCAAGATGGGAAAGGAAGAGAGCATAGCCAACATGTACTCAAGGCTCAACACCATCTTGAATGGTCTTGCTGTTCTAGGACATCCTATGTCTAGTGGAGAGATCAACTCAAAGATCCTTAGAACTCTCCCCAAGAGATGGGAATCCAAGGTGACTTCCATTGTAGAAGCAAGGTCGCTTAGGGATATTCCTATTGAAGAGCTCATTGGAAATCTACAAGCACATGAAGCCACACTTGAAAAGAGGGAGGAAGTAGAAAGACAAGAGAAGAAAGAGCTAAAGAGAATGAAGAAGGCTGAAATGAAGGCTCAAATTGAAGATATCATGGAACAAGTCTCTCCATCCTCTCAAGCTAAAGAAGATTCCATGTACTCCAAAGGTCGACTCTACAAAGGCAAGTCCTCCTCCATCCGGTGCTTCACATGTGGAAAGAAGGGTCACTACAAGGAAGATTGCCCACAAGGCAAAAAGACCCATCTTCACAAGAAGAAATGGCAATCAAGCTCAAGTGGCTCCTCCAACTCAAGCTCAAGTGAAGATTCAAGTGAAGGATCAAGCTCAAGCTCTAGTGATGAAGGAGAATGCCATTTTGCTCTTATAGCATCAACAAGTGAAGACTCAAGTGAGGTAAATCTAAACTCTCTAGATAAAGAATATTTGATTGCTATTATTCATGATATGTGTGCCTCTCTTAAGTCTTCTAAAAGGAAAAAGAAAAAGCTTGCTAAAATTGTTGATAATTTGCATGTAGAACTAGATGATCTTGAACGTGCTAATTCTTGCTTGCTTGATGATAAAAATGATTGTCTTAGTCAAGTAGACTCTCTTAAACTTGAAAATTCTAGTTTACTTGATAAGATAAAATTTCTAGAAGCTCAACCTCTCATGCCTAGTTCAAATGAAGAGCATACTTTAATTGTTGATTCTCTCATGCATGACATTGATGTTCTTAAATCTGAAAACAAGGACAAAGATTTTGTTTTGCATGAATTAGAAATAGAAAATGCCTCCTTGCTTGCTAAAGTCAATGGGCATGAATCTTGTTCTAGTTCTACAAATAGAGAAAATGATGTTGCTGCTCTTCATATTGATAGAGATTCTTATTTAACTAAATCTCTTTGCTTAGAAAATGATCTTTTGCATGCTAAAGAAAATATAAATAGTTTGTCTTCTACTATTGCTTCTCTTAAGCATGATAATGATAGTTTGAGATCTTCTTTGCAAAGATTCTTAGTGGGTAAAAAGAATCTTAATCAAATCCTAGACCATACTACTAAACAAATTGGTAGACATGGTTTAGGGTATGATAGTAGTCAAGGGAACAACAAAGATAAAGGACCTCCAATATTCCATGGAGAATCCTCTAGTTCCAAGACTATGGGCACATGCAACTATTGCAATGATTTTGGTCATTATTCTAATTGTTGTCCTTTTAGGAAAGCACCCAAGAGCAATAGGATTTGGGTTGCTAAACTAACCCCTCCGGACCCAAAAACATGATTGGGGACCATTTCATCTTTCTTCTTGTAGGTACTTGCAAATGGATTGACATGAGCCATTGAATTGCAAATTGACTTCTCAATCCACATGAAAGAAGAAAGGTGAGATGTGTAGAGGGTGACAACAAGTGGAAAAGAAATGGTAAGCATGAAGGTAATGTTTTTATTGCTTATAACCTGTTCTAACTTGTTTTTGTCAAGTTAGTATGCACTATACATATGGTTTTTGAGTCAAAAGTGGCATTTTGTGTTTATCTTCACACTCTTGCTCAAAAACTGTTTCTAATGCTTCTATAGTGCATTACTAACTTGCTTAGACATGTTTGGATATGGTTTGTATTTTTTTGGCATGCCTCTAGATATGTTTTATGAAAAATATGTGCTTTTTCTACAGTAGTTTTGTCGGCCGAGTTTTGTCCTGTCTAAAACTCGACCGATAGGCACCAATGGGTGTTGCCAACAGCTGCGATCGGCCGATTTGCCAATACACAGAACTCGACCGAAAACACTGTTCACAGAGTATACAGTTGGCTTATTGAATGAGAATTTCCCTCTCAACTAGATTTTCTCAACCAATAGCCTTATTCTTTGGCACTCCATTTGGTACCTTTATATATGCATATTGCCATGTTCTGAATTGCCTATCTTGCTTACAACTCTATCTCTCTAATTGCTCTAAATTGGTATATCTATATGTTGCAATTACTTGCTTTGAGTTGTTTTGCAGGTTTTGATGATGATCTCTTTGGATCTCTTAGTTGTGTCTAAAATCGCTTCCGTTGTGCTCTAACTTGCTACATCTATCTAGGTGTATATCTTGTTGTAATACAATCTTGAGATTCTTAGGGATAATCATCTTATGGTAAGGATGCATATCTAGTGAGTTATATCCTTTCATGCTTCTAAACTTGCATATCTCCTTGTTTGGATATATCTCTTCATCTAATCATAGCTTGCTTTATCTTGTGTACCTTTTGGTATCTCTTGCTATGATCTAGATCCTACTAGTAGTCCTAACTTGTGATACCATCTACTAGTAGTTCATATACATGTAGTTCTAACCTTGTTTACAAAGTGCCATCTTTGATCATCTATATGTTATGCTTGTATCTTATCTCATACATGCTCTAGATTGTTCCTTAAATTGCATATCTACTATCTTGAGTTGCTTGCATAACATTGTGATGCAGGGTACATAGATCTACATGATATGTAGAAATTAGAGTTTTTGTGGATTTTTTATGCAGCTTTTGCTCCAGTTTCAGTTTTTGCTGCAAGTATAGTGTTTTTATGCAGAAACTACCTTCTGAGCAAGGCTCATCGCTTCGCCATGAGCCCTGATGGTTTTTGATCAAATTCCATCATCTTGAGGGTCAAAATTGCGATTTATTGTTTTTCTGCAGCACCCTATCTTGCATGTTTTGGGTTGTTCAAGTATATGCTTTAACTTGCTTTTCTTTCTATGCTTGGACAAGCCCCTATCTGTGCTCTTCTACTCTCCTTATATAACTTTTGTTATCTTCTTTCTCTTAACAAGTGGTGTTTCTTAGTTTCTTCATACCCCCACCTTTTTGAAATGACAAAGGGGGAGAAAGATATGTCTTCTTTTGACAACAGGGAGAAGGCATGTCTTACATGAAGCAAAGAAGCGTGTCCATGTAAAGGGGAGAAGGTAAATGGGAGAAGACGTATATGTGTAGAACATATATGAGTAGAAGACATAGTTTCTATAAATGTTATGAAAGCTAACCATGCAGGAGAAATAGCATCAACAGAGGGGGAGTATGAAAACTCCACTAGCATCAATTGAGGGGGAGCATATGAACTCAATTCTACTGAAACCCCTAGGTTTCTCCGAAGGTATGATTTTACTTACAAGCTTTCAATACATTTATGGAATGGTTTGTCATCTTCAAAAAGGGGGAGAATGTTGACTCAAGGTCAATTAGGTCAATGTTGACTCACGTCTAAATTGACTAAACCCTTGTTTTGATGATGACTAACCATTCCACATATTGGTGTCTAATGCTTCTACAATTGAGTGATTTCAGATTAGGTTTAGACACACTCCAAATGCCCTAACTTGCGCATATCAAATTGGAAAAAAGACAAGTCAAAATAGCTACAAGTGTGCAATTTGGGATCTCTATGTAAATGACCTTAGAATTGCTTTGTAACCACTTGTAATGATTGTATGACTTGTAATTAAGCTTAGAAAAATTATTGGGACACAAAAATCCATCATTTGTATAGTCAAACGAAAATTCCAAAATACCCATAACAGGGATTTTGTCGGCCGAATTCCAAACTCGGCCGATCCATATATTCTGGAATTTTTGTTGCAATCGGCCGAGTTACAAACTCAGCCGATTCCCGTTCGGTCGAGTTTCTAGCTAGGAAACTCGGCCGATCCACTGATCGGTCCAAGATGAAAGTCGACCGATCGGCCGAGTTTCTCCAAGGGAACTCGGCCGACAGTCTAGCTTTCAGCCTTGTCTTTTAGTGGTTCGGCCGAGTTGCCTTTATTGAAACTCGGCCGATCAGACTGTACTGGAATGCAGAAAAGTGCTACTAGCCGTTGTGGAGTTGCAACAAGTGAAAATAGATCCGTTGCAAGCCACGAAACGGCTAGTTTTCGTTCTTAAGTGTTCCCAAAGGCTAAGAGGCATCCCCAGCTATAAATAGGACCCCTTGGGCTTCATTCCAAGGTTGAGCATTCATTGCAAACTCTTTGTGAGGTTCCTATTCTATAGTTGAGTGCTTCCTACAGCCTCCTCTCTCTCTCTAAGCTTAATCACTTGCTACATCCATTAGAGTGAGTAGGAAATCTATAAGAGAGCTAGTCATATTTGTATATCTTGTGAGGCTCTCACTTCCACCACCTCCAATCTCTCATTTCCAATCATGAAGATGAAGGTTATCTCTCTTATCCAAGAGAGGTGAAGAAGAACAAGGGAAGGAGTCCCTTGGTGAAGATCAAGGCTGAAGACTTGGAGCTAGAGTGGGTAAGCCCTTGGAGAAGGCAGAAGACTCAAGCTCAAGTAGGTAAGTCCTTGGTGGAAAGCTTCTCCGAGTGAAGGTGAAGTCAAAGGCGGAAGATCCAAGAAGAGTGGGTAATTCCTGCAAGGCCGAAGACTTGTGCAAGAGTGGGTAAGTCCTTGGAGAAGGCCGAAGACTCTTGCAAAGTGGGTAAGTCCTTGGTAAGGTTGAAGACTCTTTGTATTGGATAGGTAAGTCCTTTGTTGGTCATGTATTGTATGTCTTATTAAGTGAATATAAGAGTGCAATTGGTTGAAGTCCTAGAGGTTGACCTCTCTAGGCAAGTGGACTGACACACTTCTAGTTTGAAGTGTGGAACCACTCTAAATAGCTTGTCTAATTGGTGCATGTTCAATCTCTCTTATCCTTGCTATGCATGATTTAGTTGCACTCAAATTACCTATTTAGCAACCTTATCTTGTCATATAATTTGAAGGTTTAATGAATTTTGTTTAAGTGCTTTCAGCTATATTCACCCCCCCTCTAGAGCACCTAAGTCACCCATATAGGATCTAACAAGTGATATCAGAGCGGGTCTTCTCCAAGCATACTTCAACAAGTAGGAGAAGATGGGTGACTACCTAGGAGGGAGACTCTCGACCAGCCTTCCAATCTTCAATGGGAGCAACTTCCTCTATTGGAGAAGAAGACTTCAATTCTTCATCCAAGGATCAAGTCTCGAGATGTGGCAAATGGTGAACAACCCATACATTCTACCAAAGACAAACATTGAAGAATGGGATGAAGCCACCTTGATGAAAGCAACCTTGAATGCTAGAGACATGCACATCCTATATGCCTCCATGACCCCCACCGAGTTCAACCGGATTTCCTCTTGTGAGACGGCCTATGAGGTATGGAGAAAGCTTTGCATCACTTATGAAGGGACAGATCAAGTGAAGGAAAGCAAAGTCTACATGCTCAAAGGGTTGCTTGAGAACTTAAAGATGGGAAAGGAAGAGAGCATAGCCAACATGTACTCAAGGCTCAACACCATCTTGAATGGTCTTGCTGTTCTAGGACATCCTATGTCTAGTGGAGAGATCAACTCAAAGATCCTTAGAACTCTCCCCAAGAGATGGGAATCCAAGGTGACTTCCATTGTAGAAGCAAGGTCGCTTAGGGATATTCCTATTGAAGAGCTCATTGGAAATCTACAAGCACATGAAGCCACACTTGACAAGAGGGAGGAAGTAGAAAGACAAGAGAAGAAAGAGCTAAAGAGAATGAAGAAGGCTGAAATGAAGGCTCAAATTGAAGCTATCATGGAACAAGTCTCTCCATCCTCTCAAGCTAAAGAAGATGCCATGTACTCCAAAGGTCGACTCTATAAAGGCAAGTCCTCCTCCATCCGGTGCTTCACATGTGGAAAGAAGGGTCACTACAAGGAAGATTGCCCACAAAGCAAAAAGACCCATCTTCACAAGAAGAAATGGCAATCAAGCTCAAGTGGCTCCTCCAACTCAAGCTCAAGTGAAGATTCAAGTGAAGGATCAAGCTCAAGCTCTAGTGATGAAGGAGAATGCCATTTTGCTCTTATAGCATCAACAAGTGAAGACTCAAGTGAGGTAAATATAAACTCTCTAGATAAAGAATCTTTGATTGCTATTATTCATGATATGTGTGCCTCTCTTAAGTCTTCTAAAAGGAAAAAGAAAAAGTTTGCTAAAATTGTTGATAATTTGCATGTAGAACTAGATGATCTTGAACATGCTAATTCTTGCTTGCTTGATGATAAAAATGATTGTCTTAGTCAAGTAGACCCTCTTAAACTTGAAAATTCTAGTTTACTTGATAAGATAAAATTTCTAGAAGCTCAACCTCTCATGCCTAGTTCAAATGAAGAGCATACTTTAATTGTTGATTCTCTCATGCATGACATTGATGTTCTTAAATCTGAAAACAAGGACAAAGATTTTGTTTTGCATGAATTAGAAATAGAAAATGCCTCCTTGCTTGCTAAAGTCAATGGGCATGAATCTTGTTCTAGTTCTACAAATAGAGAAAATGATGTTGCTGCTCTTCATATTGATAGAGATTCTTATTTAACTAAATCTCTTTGCTTAGAAAATGATCTTTTGCATGCTAAAGAAAATATAAATAGTTTGTCTTCTACTATTGCTTCTCTTAAGCATGATAATGATAGTTTGAGATCTTCTTTGCAAAGATTCTTAGTGGGTAAAAAGAATCTTAATCAAATCCTAGACCATACTACTAAACAAATTGGTAGACATGGTTTAGGGTATGATAGTAGTCAAGGGAACAACAAAGATAAAGGACCTCCAATATTCCATGGAGAATCCTCTAGTTCCAAGACTATGGGCACATGCAACTATTGCAATGATTTTGGTCATTATTCTAATTGTTGTCCTTTTAGGAAAGAACCCAAGAGCAATAGGATTTGGGTTGCTAAACTAACCCCTCCGGACCCAAAAACACGATTGGGGACCATTTCATATTTCTTCTTGTAGGTACTTGCAAATGGATTGACATGAGCCATTGAATTGCAAATTGACTTCTCAATCCACATGAAAGAAGAAAGGTGAGATGTGTAGAGGGTGACAACAAGTGGAAAAGAAATGGTAAGCATGAAGGTAATGTTTTTATTGCTTATAACCTGTTCTAACTTGTTTTTGTCAAGTTAGTATGCACTATACATATGGTTTTTGAGTCAAAAGTGGCATTTTGTGTTTATCTTCACACTCTTGCTCAAAAACTGTTTCTAATGCTTCTATAGTGCATTACTAACTTGCTTAGACATGTTTGGATATGGTTTGTATTTTTTTGGCATGCCTCTAGATATGTTTTATGAAAAATATGTGCTTTTTCTACAGTAGTTTTGTCGGCCGAGTTTTGTCCTGTCTAAAACTCGACCGATAGGCACCAATGGGTGTTGCCAACAGCTGCGATCGGCCGAGTTGCCAATACACAGAACTCGACCGAAAACACTGTTCACAGAGTATACAGTTGGCTTATTGAATGAGAATTTCCCTCTCAACTAGATTTTCTCAACCAATAGCCTTATTCTTTGGCACTCCATTTGGTACCTTTATATATGCATATTGCCATGTTCTGAATTGCCTATCTTGCTTACAACTCTATCTCTCTAATTGCTCTAAATTGGTATATCTATATGTTGCAATTACTTGCTTTGAGTTGTTTTGCAGGTTTTGATGATGATCTCTTTGGATCTCTTAGTTGTGTCTAAAATCGCTTCCATTGTTCTCTAACTTGCTACATCTATCTAGGTGTATATCTTGTTGTAATACAATCTTGAGATTCTTAGGGATAATCATCTTATGGTAAGGATGCATATCTAGTGAGTTATATCCTTTCATGCTTCTAAACTTGCATATCTCCTTGTTTGGATATATCTCTTCATCTAATCATAGCTTGCTTTATCTTGTGTACCTTTTGGTATCTCTTGCTATGATCTAGATCCTACTAGTAGTCCTAACTTGTGATACCATCTACTAGTAGTTCATATACATGTAGTTCTAACCTTGTTTACAAAGTGCCATATTTGATCATCTATATGTTATGCTTGTATCTTATCTCATACATGCTCTAGATTGTTCCTTAAATTGCATATCTACTATCTTGAGTTGCTTGCATAACATTGTGATGCAGGGTACATAGATCTACATGATATGTAGAAATTGGAGTTTTTGTGGATTTTTTATGCAGCTTTTGCTCCAGTTTCAGTTTTTGCTGCAAGTATAGTGTTTTTATGCAGAAACTACCTTCTGAGCAAGGCTCATCGCTTCGCCATGAGCCCTGATGGTTTTTGATCAAATTCCATCATCTTGAGGGTCAAAATTGCGATTTATTGTTTTTCTGCAGCACCCTATCTTGCATGTTTTGGGTTGTTCAAGTATATGCTTTAACTTGCTTTTCTTTCTATGCTTGGACAAGCCCCTATCTGTGCTCTTCTACTCTCCTTATATAACTTTTGTTATCTTCTTTCTCTTAACAAGTGGTGTTTCTTAGTTTCTTCATACCCCCACCTTTTTGAAATGACAAAGGGGGAGAAAGATATGTCTTCTTTTGACAACAGGGAGAAGGCATGTCTTACATGAAGCAAAGAAGCGTGTCCATGTAAAGGGGAGAAGGTAAATGGGAGAAGACATATATGTATAGAACATATATGAGTAGAAGACATAGTTTCTATAAATGTTATGAAAGCTAACCATGCAGGAGAAATAGCATCAATTGAGGGGGAGTATGAAAACTCCACTAGCATCAATTGAGGGGGAGCATATGAACTCAATTCTACTGAAACCCCTAGGTTTCTCCGAAGGTATGATTTTACTTACAAGCTTTCAATACATTTATGGAATGGTTTGTCATCTTCAAAAAGGGGGAGAATGTTGACTCAAGGTCAATTAGGTCAATGTTGACTCACGTCTAAATTGACTAAACCCTTGTTTTGATGATGACTAACCATTCCACATATTGGTGTCTAATGCTTCTACAATTGAGTGATTTCAGATTAGGTTTAGACACACTCCAAATGCCCTAACTTGCGCATATCAAATTGGAGAAAAGACAAGTCAAAATAGCTACAAGTGTGCAATTTGGGATCTCTATGTAAATGACCTTAAAATTGCTTTGTAACCACTTGTAATGATTGTATGACTTGTAATTAAGCTTACAAAAATTATTGGGACACAAAAATCCATCATTTGTATAGTCAAACGAAAATTCCAAAATACCCATAACAGGGATTTTGTCGGCCGAATTCCAAACTTGGCCGATCCATATATTCTGGAATTTTTGTTGCAATCGGCCGAGTTACAAACTCAGCCGATTCCCATTCGGTCGAGTTTCTAGCTAGGAAACTCGGCCGATCCACTGATCGGTCCAAGATGAAAGTCGACCGATCGGCCGAGTTTCTCCAAGGGAACTCGGCCGACAGTCTAGCTTTCAGCCTTGTCTTTTAGTGGTTCGGCCGAGTTGCCTTTATTGAAACTCGGCCGATCAGACTGTACTGGAATGCAGAAAAGTGATACTAGCCGTTGTGGAGTTGCAACAAGTGAAAATAGATCCGTTGCAAGCCACGAAACGGCTAGTTTTCGTTCTTAAGTGTTCCCAAAGGCTAAGAGGCATCCCCAGCTATAAATAGGACCCCTTGGGCTTCATTCCAAGGTTGAGCATTCATTGCAAACTCTTTGTGAGGTTCCTATTCTATAATTGAGTGCTTCCTACAGCCTCCTCTCTCTCTCTAAGCTTAATCACTTGCTACATCCATTAGAGTGAGTAGGAAATCTGTAAGAGAGCTAGTCATATTTGTATATCTTGTGAGTCTCTCACTTCCACCACCTCCAATCTCTCATTTCCAATCATGAAGATGAAGGTTATCTCTCTTAGCCAACAGAGGTGAAGAAGAACAAGGGAAGGAGTCCCTTGGTGAAGATCAAGGCTGAAGACTTGGAGCTAGAGTGGGTAAGCCCTTGGAGAAGGCAGAAGACTCAAGCTCAAGTAGGTAAGTCCTTGGTGGAAAGCTTCTCCGACTGAAGGTGAAGTCAAAGGCGGAAGATCCAAGAAGAGTGGGTAATTCCTGCAAGGCCGAAGACTTGTGCAAGAGTGGGTAAGTCCTTGGAGAAGGCCGAAGACTCTTGCAAAGTGGGTAAGTCCTTGGTAAGGTTGAAGACTCATTGTATTGGATAGGTAAGTCCTTTGTTGGTCATGTATTGTATGTCTTATTAAGTGAATATAAGATTGCAATTGGTTGAAGTCCTAGAGGTTGACCTCTCTAGGCAAGTGGACTGACACACTTCTAGTTTGAAGTGTGGAACCACTCTAAATAGCTTGTCTAATTGGTGCATGTTCAATCTCTCTTATCCTTGCTATGCATGATTTAGTTGCACTCAAATTACCTATTTAGCAACCTTATCTTGTCATATAATTTGAAGGTTTAATGAATTTTGTTTAAGTGCTTTCAGCTCTATTCACCCCCCCCTCTAGAGCACCTAAGTCACCCATCTAGGATCTAACAAGTAATATCAGAGCGGGTCTTCTCCAAGCATACTTCAACAAGTAGGAGAAGATGGGTGACTACCTAGGAGGGAGACTCTCGACCAGCCTTCCAATCTTCAATGGGAGCAACTTCCTCTATTGGAGAAGAAGACTTCAATTCTTCATCCAAGGATCAAGTCTCGAGATGTGGCAAATGGTGAACAGCCCATACATTCTACCAAAGACAAACATTGAAGAATGGGATGAAGCCACCTTGATGAAAGCAACCTTGAATGCTAGAGCCATGCACATCCTATATGCCTCCATGACCCCCACCGAGTTCAACCGGATTTCCTCTTGTGAGATGGCCTATGAGGTATGGAGAAAGCTTTGCATCACTTATGAAGGGACAGATCAAGTGAAGGAAAGCAAAGTCTACATGCTCAAAGGGTTGCTTGAGAACTTCAAGATGGGAAAGGAAGAGAGCATAGCCAACATGTACTCAAGGCTCAACACCATCTTGAATGGTCTTGCTGTTCTAGGACATCCTATGTCTAGTGGAGAGATCAACTCAAAGATCCTTAGAACTCTCCCCAAGAGATGGGAATCCAAGGTGACTTCCATTGTAGAAGCAAGGTCTCTTAGGGATATTCCTATTGAAGAGCTCATTGGAAATCTACAAGCACATGAAGCCACACTTGATAAGAGGGAGGAAGTAGAAAGACAAGAGAAGAAAGAGCTAAAGAGAATGAAGAAGGCTGAAATGAAGGCTCAAATTGAAGCTATCATGGAACAAGTCTCTCCATCCTCTCAAGCTAAAGAAGATGCCATGTACTCCAAAGGTCGACTCTACAAAGGTAAGTCCTCCTCCATCCGGTGCTTCACATGTGGAAAGAAGGGTCACTACAAGGAAGATTGCCCACAAGGCAAAAAGACCCATCTTCACAAGAAGAAATGGCAATCAAGCTCAAGTGGCTCCTCCAACTCAAGCTCAAGTGAAGATTCAAGTGAAGGATCAAGCTCAAGCTCTAGTGATGAAGGAGAATGCCATTTTGCTCTTATAGCATCAACAAGTGAAGACTCAAGTGAGGTAAATCTAAACTCTCTAGATAAAGAATCTTTGATTGCTATTATTCATGATATGTGTGCCTCTCTTAAGTCTTCTAAAAGGTAAAAGAAAAAGCTTGCTAAAATTGTTGATAATTTGCATGTAGAACTAGATGATCTTGAACATGCTAATTCTTGCTTGCTTGATGATAAAAATGATTGTCTTAGTCAAGTAGACTCTCTTAAACTTGAAAATTCTAGTTTACTTGATAAGATAAAATTTCTAGAAGCTCAACCTCTCATGCCTAGTTCAAATGAAGAGCATACTTTAATTGTTGATTCTCTCATGCATGACATTGATGTTCTTAAATCTGAAAACAAGGACAAAGATTTTGTTTTGCATGAATTAGAAATAGAAAATGCCTCCTTGCTTGCTAAAGTCAATGGGCATGAATCTTGTTCTAGTTCTACAAATAGAGAAAATGATGTTGCTGCTCTTCATATTGATAGAGATTCTTATTTAACTAAATCTCTTTGCTTAGAAAATGATCTTTTGCATGCTAAAGAAAATATAAATAGTTTGTATTCTACTATTGCTTCTCTTAAGCATGATAATGATAGTTTGAGATCTTCTTTGCAAAGATTCTTAGTGGGTAAAAAGAATCTTAATCAAATCCTAGACCATACTACTAAACAAATTGGTAGACATGGTTTAGGGTATGATAGTAGTCAAGGGAACAACAAAGATAAAGGACCTCCAATATTCCATGGAGAATCCTCTAGTTCCAAGACTATGGGCACATGCAACTATTGCAATGATTTTGGTCATTATTCTAATTGTTGTCCTTTTAGGAAAGCACCCAAGAGCAATAGGATTTGGGTTGCTAAACTAACCCCTCCGGACCCAAAAACATGATTGGGGACCATTTCATCTTTCTTCTTGTAGGTACTTGCAAATGGATTGACATGAGCCATTGAATTGCAAATTGACTTCTCAATCCACATGAAAGAAGAAAGGTGAGATGTGTAGAGGGTGACAACAAGTGGAAAAGAAATGGTAAGCATGAAGGTAATGTTTTTATTGCTTATAACCTGTTCTAACTTGTTTTTGTCAAGTTAGTATGCACTATACATATGGTTTTTGAGTCAAAAGTGGCATTTTGTGTTTATCTTCACACTCTTGCTCAAAAACTGTTTCTAATGCTTCTATAGTGCATTACTAACTTGATTAGACATGTTTGGATATGGTTTGTATTTTTTTGGCATGCCTCTAGATATGTTTTATGAAAAATATGTGCTTTTTCTACAGTAGTTTTGTCGGCCGAGTTTTGTCCTGTCTAAAACTCGACCGATAGGCACCAATGGGTGTTGCCAACAGCTGCGATCGGCCGAGTTGCCAATACACAGAACTCGACCGAAAACACTGTTCACAGAGTATACAGTTGGCTTATTGAATGAGAATTTCCCTCTCAACTAGATTTTCTCAACCAATAGCCTTATTCTTTGGCACTCCATTTGGTACCTTTATATATGCATATTGCCATGTTCTGAATTGCCTATCTTGCTTACAACTCTATCTCTCTAATTGCTCTAAATTGGTATATCTATATGTTGCAATTACTTGCTTTGAGTTGTTTTGCAGGTTTTGATGATGATCTCTTTGGATCTCTTAGTTGTGTCTAAAATCGCTTCCGTTGTGCTCTAACTTGCTACATCTATCTAGGTGTATATCTTGTTGTAATACAATCTTGAGATTCTTAGGGATAATCATCTTATGGTAAGGATGCATATCTAGTGAGTTATATCCTTTCATGCTTCTAAACTTGCATATCTCCTTGTTTGGATATATCTCTTCATCTAATCATAGCTTGCTTTATCTTGTGTACCTTTTGGTATCTCTTGCTATGATCTAGATCCTACTAGTAGTCCTAACTTGTGATACCATCTACTAGTAGTTCATATACATGTAGTTCTAACCTTGTTTACAAAGTGCCATCTTTGATCATCTATATGTTATGCTTGTATCTTATCTCATACATGCTCTAGATTGTTCCTTTTGCATATCTACTATCTTGAGTTGCTTGCATAACATTGTGATGCAGGGTACATAGATCTACATGATATGTAGAAATTGGAGTTTTTGTGGATTTTTTATGCAGCTTTTGCTCCAGTTTCAGTTTTTGCTGCAAGTATAGTGTTTTTATGCAGAAACTACCTTCTGAGCAAGGCTCATCGCTTCGCCATGAGCCCTGATGGTTTTTGATCAAATTCCATCATCTTGAGGGTCAAAATTGCGATTTATTGTTTTTCTGCAGCACCCTATCTTGCATGTTTTGGGTTGTTCAAGTATATGCTTTAACTTGCTTTTCTTTCTATGCTTGGACAAGCCCCTATCTGTGCTCTTCTACTCTCCTTATATAACTTTTGTTATCTTCTTTCTCTTAACAAGTGGTGTTTCTTAGTTTCTTCATACCCCCACCTTTTTGAAATGACAAAGGGGGAGAAAGATATGTCTTCTTTTGACAACAGGGAGAAGGTATGTCTTACATGAAGCAAAGAAGCGTGTCCATGTAAAGGGGAGAAGGTAAATGGGAGAAGACATATATGTGTAGAACATATATGAGTAGAAGACATAGTTTCTATAAATGTTATGAAAGCTAACCATGCAGGAGAAATAGCATCAATTGAGGGGGAGTATGAAAACTCCACTAGCATCAATTGAGGGGGAGCATATGAACTCAATTCTACTGAAACCCCTAGGTTTCTCCGAAGGTATGATTTTACTTACAAGCTTTCAATACATTTATGGAATGGTTTGTCATCTTCAAAAAGGGGGAGAATGTTGACTCAAGGTCAATTAGGTCAATGTTGACTCACGTCTAAATTGACTAAACCCTTGTTTTGATGATGACTAACCATTCCACATATTGGTGTCTAATGCTTCTACAATTGAGTGATTTCAGATTAGGTTTAGACACACTCCAAATGCCCTAACTTGTGCATATCAAATTGGAGAAAAGACAAGTCAAAATAGCTACAAGTGTGCAATTTGGGATCTCTATGTAAATGACCTTAGAATTGCTTTGTAACCACTTGTAATGATTGTATGACTTGTAATTAAGCTTAGAAAAATTATTGGGACACAAAAATCCATCATTTGTATAGTCAAACGAAAATTCCAAAATACCCATAACAGGGATTTTGTCGGCCGAATTCCAAACTCGGCCGATCCATATATTCTGGAATTTTTGTTGCAATCGGCTGAGTTACAAACTCAGCCGATTCCCATTCGGTCGAGTTTCTAGCTAGGAAACTCGGCCGATCCACTGATCGGTCCAAGATGAAAGTCGACCGATCGGCCGAGTTTCTCCAAGGGAACTCGGCCGACAGTCTAGCTTTCAGCCTTGTCTTTTAGTGGTTCGGCCGAGTTGCCTTTATTGAAACTCGGCCGATCAGACTGTACTGGAATGCAGAAAAGTGCTACTAGCCGTTGTGGAGTTGCAACAAGTGAAAATAGATCCGTTGCAAGCCACGAAACGGCTAGTTTTCGTTCTTAAGTGTTCCCAAAGGCTAAGAGGCATCCCCAGCTATAAATAGGACCCCTTGGGCTTCATTCCAAGGTTGAGCATTCATTGCAAACTCTTTGTGAGGTTCCTATTCTATAGTTGAGTGCTTCCTACAGCCTCCTCTCTCTCTAAGCTTAATCAGTTGCTACATCCATTAGAGTGAGTAGGAAATCTGTAAGAGAGCTAGTCATATTTGTATATCTTGTGAGGCTCTCACTTCCACCAACTCCAATCTCTCATTTCCAATCATGAAGATGAAGGTTATCTCTCTTAGCCAAGAGAGGTGAAGAAGAACAAGGGAAGGAGTCCCTTGGTGAAGATCAAGGCTGAAGACTTGGAGCTAGAGTGGGTAAGCCCTTGGAGAAGGCAGAAGACTCAAGCTCAAGTAGGTAAGTCCTTGGTGGAAAGGTTCTCCGAGTGAAGGTGAAGTCAACGGCGGAAGATCCAAGAAGAGTGGGTAATTCCTGCAAGGCCGAAGACTTGTGCAAGAGTGGGTAAGTCCTTGGAGAAGGCCGAAGACTCTTGCAAAGTGGGTAAGTCCTTGGTAAGGTTGAAGACTCTTTGTATTGGATAGGTAAGTCCATTGTTGGTCATGTATTGTATGTCTTATTAAGTGAATATAAGAGTGCAATTGGTTGAAGTCCTAGAGGTTGACCTCTCTAGGAAAGTGGAATGACACACTTCTAGTTTGAAGTGTGGAACCAATCTAAATAGCTTGTCTAATTGGTGCATGTTCAATCTCTCTTATCCTTGCTATGCATGATTTAGTTGCACTCAAATTACCTATTTAGCAACCTTATCTTGTCATATAATTTGAAGGTTTAATGAATTTTGTTTAAGTGCTTTCAGCTCTATTCACCCCCCCCTCTAGAGCACCTAAGTCACCCATCTAGGATCTAACAAGTGGTATCAGAGCGGGTCTTCTCCAAGCATACTTCAACAAGTAGGAGAAGATGGGTGACTACCTAGGAGGGAGACTCTCGACCAGCCTTCAAATCTTCAATGGGAGCAACTTCCTCTATTGGAGAAGAAGACTTCAATTCTTCATCCAAGGATGGTGAACAGCCCATACATTCTACCAAAGACAAACATTGAAGAATGGGATGAAGCCACCTTGATGAAAGCAACCTTGAATGCTAGAGCCATGCACATCCTATATGCCTCCATGACCCCCACCGAGTTCAACCGGATTTCCTCTTGTGAGACGGCCTATGAGGTATGGAGAAAGCTTTGCATCATTTATGAAGGGACAGATCAAGTGAAGGAAAGCAAAGTCTACATGCTCAAAGGGTTGCTTGAGAACTTCAAGATGGGAAAGGAAGAGAGCATAGCCAACATGTACTCAAGGCTCAACACCATCTTGAATGGTCTTGCTGTTCTAGGACATCCTATGTCTAGTGGAGAGATCAACTCAAAGATCCTTAGAACTCTCCCCAAGAGATGGGAATCCAAGGTGACTTCCATTGTAGAAGCAAGGTCGCTTAGGGATATTCCTATTGAAGAGCTCATTGGAAATCTACAAGCACATGAAGCCACACTTGACAAGAGGGAGGAAGTAGAAGACAAGAGAAGAAAGAGCTAAAGAGAATGAAGAAGGCTGAAATGAAGGCTCAAATTGAAGCTATCATGGAACAAGTCTCTCCATCCTCTCAAGCTAAAGAAGATGCCATGTACTCCAAAGGTCGACTCTACAAAGGCAAGTCCTCCTCCATCCGGTGCTTCACATGTGGAAAGAAGGGTCACTACAAGGAAGATTGCCCACAAGGCAAAAAGACCCATCTTCACAAGAAGAAATGGCAATCAAGCTCAAGTGGCTCCTCCAACTCAAGCTCAAGTGAAGATTCAAGTGAAGGATCAAGCTCAAGCTCTAGTGATGAAGGAGAATGCCATTTTGCTCTTATAGCATCAACAAGTGAAGACTCAAGTGAGGTAAATCTAAACTCTCTAGATAAAGAATCTTTGATTGCTATTATTCATGATATGTGTGCCTCTCTTAAGTCTTCTAAAAGGAAAAAGAAAAAGCTTGCTAAAATTGTTGATAATTTGCATGTAGAACTAGATGATCTTGAACATGCTAATTATTGCTTGCTTGATGATAAAAATGATTGTCTTAGTCAAGTAGACTCTCTTAAACTTGAAAATTCTAGTTTACTTGATAAGATAAAATTTCTAGAAGCTCAACCTCTCATGCCTAGTTCAAATGAAGAGCATACTTTAATTGTTGATTCTCTCATGCATGACATTGATGTTCTTAAATCTGAAAACAAGGACAAAGATTTTGTTTTGCATGAATTAGAAATAGAAAATGCCTCCTTGCTTGCTAAAGTCAATGGGCATGAATCTTGTTCTAGTTCTACAAATAGAGAAAATGATGTTGCTGCTCTTCATATTGATAGAGATTCTTATTTAACTAAATCTCTTTGCTTAGAAAATGATCTTTTGCATGCTAAAGAAAATATAAATAGTTTGTCTTCTACTATTGCTTCTCTTAAGCATGATAATGATAGTTTGAGATCTTCTTTGCAAAGATTCTTAGTGGGTAAAAAGAATCTTAATCAAATCCTAGACCATACTACTAAACAAATTGGTAGACATGGTTTAGGGTATGATAGTAGTCAAGGGAACAACAAAGATAAAGGACCTCCAATATTCCATGGAGAATCCTCTAGTTCCAAGACTATGGGCACATGCAACTATTGCAATGATTTTGGTCATTATTCTAATTGTTGTCCTTTTAGGAAAGCACCCAAGAGCAATAGGATTTGGGTTGCTAAACTAACCCCTCCGGACCCAAAAACATGATTGGGGACCATTTCATCTTTCTTCTTGTAGGTACTTGCAAATGGATTGACATGAGCCATTGAATTGCAAATTGACTTCTCAATCCACATGAAAGAAGAAAGGTGAGATGTGTAGAGGGTGACAACAAGTGGAAAAGAAATGGTAAGCATGAAGGTAATGTTTTTATTGCTTATAACCTGTTCTAACTTGTTTTTGTCAAGTTAGTATGCACTATACATATGGTTTTTGAGTCAAAAGTGGCATTTTGTGTTTATCTTCACACTCTTGCTCAAAAACTATTTCTAATGCTTCTATAGTGCATTACTAACTTGCTTAGACATGTTTGGATATGGTTTGTATTTTTTTGGCATGCCTCTAGATATGTTTTATGAAAAATATGTGCTTTTTCTACAGTAGTTTTGTCGGCCGAGTTTTGTCCTGTCTAAAACTCGACCGATAGGCACCAATGGGTGTTGCCAACAGCTGTGATCGGCCGAGTTGCCAATACACAGAACTCGACCGAAAACACTGTTCACAGAGTATACAGTTGGCTTATTGAATGAGAATTTCCCTCTCAACTAGATTTTCTCAACCAATAGCCTTATTCTTTGGCACTCCATTTGGTACCTTTATATATGCATATTGCCATGTTCTGAATTGCCTATCTTGCTTACAACTCTATCTCTCTAATTGCTCTAAATTGGTATATCTATATGTTGCAATTACTTGCTTTGAGTTGTTTTGCAGGTTTTGATGATGATCTCTTTGGATCTCTTAGTTGTGTCTAAAATCACTTCCGTTGTGCTCTAACTTGCTACATCTATCTAGGTGTATATCTTGTTGTAATACAATCTTGAGATTCTTAGGGATAATCATCTTATGGTAAGGATGCATATCTAGTGAGTTATATCCTTTCATGCTTCTAAACTTGCATATCTCCTTGTTTGGATATATCTCTTCATCTAATCATAGCTTGCTTTATCTTGTGTACCTTTTGGTATCTCTTGCTATGATCTAGATCCTACTAGTAGTCCTAACTTGTGATACCATCTACTAGTAGTTCATATACATGTAGTTCTAACCTTGTTTACAAAGTTCCATCTTTGATCATCTATATGTTATGCTTGTATCTTATCTCATACATGCTCTAGATTGTTCCTTAAATTGCATATCTACTATCTTGAGTTGCTTGCATAACATTGTGATGCAGGGTACATAGATCTACATGATATGTAGAAATTGGAGTTTTTGTGGATTTTTTATGCAGCTTTTGCTCCAGTTTCAGTTTTTGCTGCAAGTATAGTGTTTTTATGCAGAAACTACCTTCTGAGCAAGGCTCATCGCTTCGCCATGAGCCCTGATGGTTTTTGATCAAATTCCATCATCTTGAGGGTCAAAATTGCGATTTATTGTTTTTCTGCAGCACCCTATCTTGCATGTTTTGGGTTGTTCAAGTATATGCTTTAACTTGCTTTTCTTTCTATGCTTGGACAAGCCCCTATCTGTGCTCTTCTACTCTCCTTATATAACTTTTGTTATCTTCTTTCTCTTAACAAGTGGTGTTTCTTAGTTTCTTCATACCCCCACCTTTTTGAAATGACAAAGGGGGAGAAAGATATGTCTTCTTTTGACAACAGGGAGAAGGCATGTCTTACATGAAGCAAAGAAGCATGTCCATGTAAAGGGGAGAAGGTAAATGGGAGAAGACGTATATGTGTAGAACATATATGAGTAGAAGACATAGTTTCTATAAATGTTATGAAAGCTAACCATGCAGGAGAAATAGCATCAATTGAGGGGGAGTATGAAAACTCCACTAGCATCAATTGAGGGGGAGCATATGAACTCAATTCTACTGAAACCCCTAGGTTTCTCCGAAGGTATGATTTTACTTACAAGCTTTCAATACATTTATGGAATGGTTTGTCATCTTCAAAAAGGGGGAGAATGTTGACTCAAGGTCAATTAGGTCAATGTTGACTCACGTCTAAATTGACTAAACCCTTGTTTTGATGATGACTAACCATTCCACATATTGGTGTCTAATGCTTCTACAATTGAGTGATTTCAGATTAGGTTTAGACACACTCCAAATGCCCTAACTTGCGCATATCAAATTGGAGAAAAGACAAGTCAAAATAGCTACAAGTGTGCAATTTGGGATCTCTATGTAAATGACCTTAGAATTGCTTTGTAACAACTTGTAATGATTGTATGACTTGTAATTAAGCTTAGAAAAATTATTGGGACACAAAAATCCATCATTTGTATAGTCAAACGAAAATTCCAAAATACCCATAACAGGGATTTTGTCGGCCGAATTCCAAACTCGGCCGATCCATATATTCTGGAATTTTTGTTGCAATCGGCCGAGTTACAAACTCAGCCGATTCCCGTTCGGTCGAGTTTCTAGCTAGGAAACTTGGCCGATCCACTGATCGGTCCAAGATGAAAGTCGACCGATCGGCCGAGTTTCTCCAAGGGAACTCGGCCGACAGTCTAGCTTTCAGCCTTGTCTTTTAGTGGTTCGGCCGAGTTGCCTTTATTGAAACTCGGCCGATCAGACTGTACTGGAATGCAGAAAAGTGCTACTAGCCGTTGTGGAGTTGCAACAAGTGAAAATAGATCCGTTGCAAGCCACGAAACGGCTAGTTTTCGTTCTTAAGTGTTCCCAAAGGCTAAGAGGCATCCCCAGCTATAAATAGGACCCCTTGGGCTTCATTCCAAGGTTGAGCATTCATTGAAAACTCTTTGTGAGGTTCCTATTCTATAGTTGAGTGCTTCCTACAGTCTCCTCTCTCTCTCTAAGCTTAATCACTTGCTACATCCATTAGAGTTAGTAGGAAATCTGTAAGAGAGCTAGTCATATTTGTATATCTTGTGAGGCTCTCACTTCCACCACCTCCAATCTCTCATTTCCAATCATGAAGATGAAGGTTATCTCTCTTAGCCAAGAGAGGTGAAGAAGAACAAGGGAAGGAGTCCCTTGGTGAAGATCAAGGCTGAAGACTTGGAGCTAGAGTGGGTAAGCCCTTGGAGAAGGCAGAAGACTCAAGCTCAAGTAGGTAAGTCCTTGGTGGAAAGCTTCTCCGAGTGAAGGTGAAGTCAAAGGCGGAAGATCCAAGAAGAGTGGGTAATTCCTGCAAGGCCGAAGACTTGTGCAAGAGTGGGTAAGTCCTTGGAGAAGGCCGAAGACTCTTGCAAAGTGGGTAAGTCCTTGGTAAGGTTGAAGACTCTTTGTATTGGATAGGTAAGTCCTTTGTTGGTCATGTATTGTATGTCTTATTAAGTGAATATAAGAGTGCAATTGGTTGAAGTCCTAGAGGTTGACCTCTCTAGGCAAGTGGACTGACACACTTCTAGTTTGAAGTGTGGAACCACTCTAAATAGCTTGTCTAATTGGTGCATGTTCAATCTCTCTTATCCTTGCTATGCATGATTTAGTTGCACTCAAATTACCTATTTAGCAACCTTATCTTGTCATATAATTTGAAGGTTTAATGAATTTTGTTTAAGTGCTTTCAGCTCTATTCACCCCCCCTCTAGAGCACCTAAGTCACCCATCTAGGATCTAACAAGTGGTATCAGAGCGGGTCTTCTCCAAGCATACTTCAACAAGTAGGAGAAGATGGGTGACTACCTAGGAGGGAGACTCTCGACCAGCCTTCCAATCTTCAATGGGAGCAACTTCCTCTATTGGAGAAGAAGACGTCAATTCTTCATCCAAGGATCAAGTCTTGAGATGTGGCAAATGGTGAACAGCCCATACATTCTACCAAAGACAAACATTGAAGAATGGGATGAAGCCACCTTGATGAAAGAAACCTTGAATGCTAGAGCCATGCACATCCTATATGCCTCCATGACCCCCACCGAGTTCAACCGGATTTCCTCTTGTGAGACGGCCTATGAGGTATGGAGAAAGCTTTGCATCACTTATGAAGGGACAGATCAAGTGAAGGAAAGCAAAGTCTACATGCTCAAAGGGTTGCTTGAGAACTTCAAGATGGGAAAGGAAGAGAGCATAGCCAACATGTACTCAAGGCTCAACACCATCTTGAATGGTCTTGCTGTTCTAGGACATCCTATGTCTAGTGGAGAGATCAACTCAAAGATCCTTAGAACTCTCCCCAAGAGATGGGAATCCAAGGTGACTTCCATTGTAGAAGCAAGGTCGCTTAGGGATATTCCTATTGAAGAGCTCATTGGAAATCTACAAGCAAATGAAGCCACACTTGACAAGAGGGAGGAAGTAGAAAGACAAGAGAAGAAAGAGCTAAAGAGAATGAAGAAGGCTGAAATGAAGGCTCAAATTGAAGCTATCATGGAACAAGTCTCTCCATCCTCTCAAGCTAAAGAAGATGCCATGTACTCCAAAGGTCGACTCTACAAAGGCAAGTCCTCCTCCATCCGGTGCTTCACATGTGGAAAGAAGGGTCACTACAAGGAAGATTGCCCACAAGGCAAAAAGACCCATCTTCACAAGAAGAAATGGCAATCAAGCTCAAGTGGCTCCTCCAACTCAAGCTCAAGTGAAGATTCAAGTGAAGGATCAAGCTCAAGCTCTAGTGATGAAGGAGAATGCCATTTTTCTCTTATAGCATCAACAAGTGAAGACTCAAGTGAGGTAAATCTAAACTCTCTAGATAAAGAATCTTTGATTGCTATTATTCATGATATGTGTGCCTCTCTTAAGTCTTCTAAAAGGAAAAAGAAAAAGCTTGCTAAAATTGTTGATAATTTGCATGTAGAACTAGATGATCTTGAACATGCTAATTCTTGCTTGCTTGATGATAAAAATGATTGTCTTAGTCAAGTAGACTCTCTTAAACTTGAAAATTCTAGTTTACTTGATAAGATAAAATTTCTAGAAGCTCAACCTCTCATGCCTAGTTCAAATGAAGAGCATACTTTAATTGTTGATTCTCTCATGCATGACATTGATGTTCTTAAATCTGAAAACAAGGACAAAGATTTTGTTTTGCATGAATTAGAAATAGAAAATGCCTCCTTGCTTGCTAAAGTCAATGGGCATGAATCTTGTTCTAGTTCTAAAAATAGAGAAAATGATGTTGTTGCTCTTCATATTGATAGAGATTCTTATTTAACTAAATCTCTTTGCTTAGAAAATGATCTTTTGCATGCTAAAGAAAATATAAATAGTTTGTCTTCTACTATTGCTTCTCTTAAGCATGATAATGATAGTTTGAGATCTTCTTTGCAAAGATTCTTAGTGGGTAAAAAGAATCTTAATCAAATCCTAGACCATACTACTAAACAAATTGGTAGACATGGTTTAGGGTATGATAGTAGTCAAGGGAACAACAAAGATAAAGGACCTCCAATATTCCATGGAGAATCCTCTAGTTCCAAGACTATGGGCACATGCAACTATTGCAATGATTTTGGTCATTATTCTAATTGTTGTCCTTTTAGGAAAGCACCCAAGAGCAATAGGATTTGGGTTGCTAAACTAACCCCTCCGGACCCAAAAACATGATTGGGGACCATTTCATCTTTCTTCTTGTAGGTACTTGCAAATGGATTGACATGAGCCATTGAATTGCAAATTGACTTCTCAATCCACATGAAAGAAGAAAGGTGAGATGTGTAGAGGGTGACAACAAGTGGAAAAGAAATGGTAAGCATGAAGGTAATGTTTTTATTGCTTATAACCTGTTCTAACTTGTTTTTGTCAAGTTAGTATGCACTATACATATGGTTTTTGAGTCAAAAGTGGCATTTTGTGTTTATCTTCACACTCTTGCTCAAAAACTGTTTTCTAATGCTTCTATAGTGCATTACTAACTTGCTTAGACATGTTTGGATATGGTTTGTATTTTTTTGGCATGCCTCTAGATATGTTTTATGAAAAATATGTGCTTTTTCTACAGTAGTTTTGTCGGCCGAGTTTTGTCCTGTCTAAAACTCGACCGATAGGCACCAATGGGTGTTGCCAACAGCTGCGATCGGCCGAGTTGCCAATACACAGAACTCGACCGAAAACACTATTCACAGAGTATACAGTTGGCTTATTGAATGAGAATTTCCCTCTCAACTAGAGTTTCTCAACCAATAGCCTTATTCTTTGGCACTCCATTTGGTACCTTTATATATGCATATTGCCATGTTCTGAATTGCCTATCTTGCTTACAACTCTATCTCTCTAATTGCTCTAAATTGGTATATCTATATGTTGCAATTACTTGCTTTGAGTTGTTTTGCAGGTTTTGATGATGATCTCTTTGGATCTCTTAGTTGTGTCTAAAATCGCTTCCGTTGTGCTCTAACTTGCTACATCTATCTAGGTGTATATCTTGTTGTAATACAATCTTGAGATTCTTAGGGATAATCATCTTATGGTAAGGATGCATATCTAGTGAGTTATATCCTTTCATGCTTCTAAACTTGCATATCTCCTTGTTTGGATATATCTCTTCATCTAATCATAGCTTGCTTTATCTTGTGTACCTTTTGGTATCTCTTGCTATGATCTAGATCCTACTAGTAGTCCTAACTTGTGATACCATCTACTAGTAGTTCATATACATGTAGTTCTAACCTTGTTTACAAAGTGCCATCTTTGATCATCTATATGTTATGCTTGTATCTTATCTCATACATGCTCTAGATTGTTCCTTAAATTGCATATCTACTATCTTGAGTTGCTTGCATAACATTGTGATGCAGGGTACATAGATCTACATGATATGTAGAAATTGGAGTTTTTGTGGATTTTTTATGCAGCTTTTGCTCCAGTTTCAGTTTTTGCTGCAAGTATAGCGTTTTTATGCAGAAACTACCTTCTGAGCAAGGCTCATCGCTTCGCCATGAGCCCTGATGGTTTTTGATCAAATTCCATCATCTTGAGGGTCAAAATTGCGATTTATTGTTTTTCTGCAGCACCCTATCTTGCATGTTTTGGGTTGTTCAAGTATATGCTTTAACTTGCTTTTCTTTCTATGCTTGGACAAGCCCCTATCCGTGCTCTTCTACTCTCCTTATATAACTTTTGTTATCTTCTTTCTCTTAACAAGTGGTGTTTCTTAGTTTCTTCATACCCCCACCTTTTTGAAATGACAAAGGGGGAGAAAGATATGTCTTCTTTTGACAACAGGGAGAAGGCATGTCTTACATGAAGCAAAGAAGCGTGTCCATGTAAAGGGGAGAAGGTAAATGGGAGAAGACGTATATGTGTAGAACATATATGAGTAGAAGACATAGTTTCTATAAATGTTATGAAAGCTAACCATGCAGGAGAAATAGCATCAATTGAGGGGGAGTATGAAAACTCCACTAGCATCAATTGAGGGGGAGCATATGAACTCAATTCTACTGAAACCCCTAGGTTTCTCCGAAGGTATGATTTTACTTACAAGCTTTCAATACATTTATGGAATGGTTTGTCATCTTCAAAAAGGGGAAGAATGTTGACTCAAGGTCAATTAGGTCAATGTTGACTCACGTCTAAATTGACTAAACCCTTGTTTTGATGATGACTAACCATTCCACATATTGGTGTCTAATGCTTCTACAATTGAGTGATTTCAGATTAGGTTTAGACACACTCCAAATGCCCTAACTTGCGCATATCAAATTGGAGAAAAGACAAGTCAAAATAGCTACAAGTGTGCAATTTGGGATCTCTATGTAAATGACCTTAGAATTGCTTTGTAACCACTTGTAATGATTGTATGACTTGTAATTAAGCTTAGAAAAATTATTGGGACACAAAAATCCATCATTTGTATAGTCAAACGAAAATTCCAAAATACCCATAACAGGGATTTTGTCGGCCGAATTCCAAACTCGGCCGATCCATATATTCTGGAATTTTTGTTGCAATCGGCCGAGTTACAAACTCAGCCGATTCCCGTTCGGTCGAGTTTCTAGCTAGGCAACTCGGCCGATCCACTGATCGGTCCAAGATGAAAGTCGACCGATCGGCCGAGTTTCTCCAAGGGAACTCGGCCGACAGTCTAGCTTTCAGCCTTGTCTTTTAGTGGTTCGGCCGAGTTGCCTTTATTGAAACTCGGCCGATCAGACTGTATTGGAATGCAGAAAAGTGCTACTAGCCGTTGTGGAGTTGCAACAAGTGAAAATAGATCCGTTGCAAGCCACGAAACGGCTAGTTTTCGTTCTTAAGTGTTCCCAAAGGCTAAGAGGCATCCCCAGCTATAAATAGGACCCCTTGGGCTTCATTCCAAGGTTGAGCATTCATTGCAAACTCTTTGTGAGGTTCCTATTCTATAGTTGAGTGCTTCCTACAGCCTCCTCTCTCTCTCTAAGCTTAATCACTTGCTACATCCATTAGAGTGAGTAGGAAATCTGTAAGAGAGCTAGTCATATTTGTATATCTTGTGAGGCTCTCACTTCCACCACCTCCAATCTCTCATTTCCAATCATGAAGATGAAGGTTATCTCTCTTAGCCAAGAGAGGTGAAGAAGAACAAGGGAAGGAGTCCCTTGGTGAAGATCAAGGCTGAAGACTTGGAGCTAGAGTGGGTAAGCCCTTGGAGAAGGCAGAAGACTCAAGCTCAAGTAGGTAAGTCCTTGGTGGAAAGCTTCTCCGAGTGAAGGTGAAGTCAAAGGCAGAAGATCCAAGAAGAGTGGGTAATTCCTGCAAGGCCGAAGACTTGTGCAAGAGTGGGTAAGTCCTTGGAGAAGGCCGAAGACTCTTGCAAAGTGGGTAAGTCCTTGGTAAGGTTGAAGACTCTTTGTATTGGATAGGTAAGTCCTTTGTTGGTCATGTATTGTATGTCTTATTAAGTGAATATAAGAGTGCAATTGGTTGAAGTCCTAGAGGTTGACCTCTCTAGGCAAGTGGACTGACACACTTCTAGTTTGAAGTGTGGAACCACTCTAAATAGCTTGTCTAATTGGTGCATGTTCAATCTCTCTTATCCTTGCTATGCATGATTTAGTTGCACTCAAATTACCTATTTAGCAACCTTATCTTGTCATATAATTTGAAGGTTTAATGAATTTTGTTTAAGTGCTTTCAGCTCTATTCACCCCCCCCTCTAGAGCACCTAAGTCACCCATCTAGGATCTAACAAAGTGATGATAGAATAATAGTATATGCATGGTGTGGTGGAAAGTAGACGACTTGATTATGGGATCATTTTTGGCACTACATTAGGATTTCCATCGGAAAGTTTTCATCGCCAAACTTATTTTTGTTATTAAATTATATCATAAAATAAAATCTTTCATATTTTATCATGGTTTTTGGAACCATGACATCACCAAAACATAATGGATAATATATGTTTAATAAGAGGTATAATGTGCATTGGAATAATAATTCATGTTTCCTTGTTCATAAATATGAATAATGTATCATTATCCAAATAATAATTGAATTAATGGACTAAATATGTTAAATAAGTAAAACATGAAAATTCATGCATAATAATATAAGAAGATCACTTTAGAAATGAATTGAAGATAAAAGGACTCCATTAAGTGAATGTTGATAATAAATATATAATATTTTGATAAATATTATGACAATGAGACAAAAATCCTAATGGTGGTGTAATTCATAAAAGAAAACCTCAAACTAAAATATAATGAAAAAAATGTTTTCCTTGGGTCCCAATTTGATTGGGCACCAAATTTCACAATATTTGAACAATAATAAGTATCCTAATTACATTTAGAAAAGAAAAATATGAAATCATGCCAAAAATATTAAGTTAATTATTAAGTGTCATCGAAAGTGTAAAAATATCCAAATTTGTATTCTACCTACCAAAATTGGTCTATATGCTAATTTGAAACCTTAATTTAACAATCTTATCTAGCCTAGTCCTATCTAGGAGAGAGAATATAACTTAAGGTAAATAATATAAAAAAATTGTAAACCATCACAAAAAGGAAAATTGATCCCAAAAAATGGATTCATCATGTCCTTATTGGTCTAGATAACAAATTTGGTAATAAACGAGTGTGCTGTTTGATCCCTCAAATGAAGTAGGAAAGAAAAATATAGATCAATTAAATTAAAGTGTATTTAACATATGGTATGCCTAAAGTATCTCAGATTTAATACTTGTCTCACTAAGTTTGGTACTTCCCTCTATTGATTTCTTACCTGGCTTCTTTCAACAATTAGATTTGGGATTGGAAAGATGGTTAGTCATCATCTTCCTCACTTCATATTTGGAAACCGGTCTCACAGTACACATCAAATGTATTTTTACAATTTCTCCCTCCTCATTTCATCAAAGAGATTTCTTCTCCATTTGTTTCCTTATCTGATTTTGCACCTAATGATCTCTAAATGGAACCCTAAATCTTACTATACAAGAAATCCTTGATCCTCCCTCATGAGCAACCTACCCACTGAGTTGTAGGTTTCCATTCATCGCCTCTTACCTATACCCAAACATCCAAAAATCTTCATGACACCCCAAGGAACCCTCCTCTTCTTACAAATGGAATGGCATTCACATGTTGTAACTAATTGAAATTAAGTATAATCTTAATCTAGCCCTTTTCACTATGTTTTTCTTTCCTTTCTATCCTTTTTAGCCTTGATGTTGAATTTGTAGAATTATTAGTGGATTGGAGTGTATTTGATCTCTATTCATGCCAATGTATGGGTTTATGTACAAATACCTTAGTTAATGTTTCAATCAAGGTCATAGATGAAATTTTACCCTTTAAGTGAGATATCAACAAAAAAATTTCGTTCCAGAACTTTCTATGGCCTTTTGGAACAAGAAAGAGAAAAAGGAATAAATAGAAAAGCTTCAAACATGATAATGTAGCATTAAATAATATAATTTGGCAAATAGTGAAAATAATGTGTAAGGGAGATACTCATAAAAGGAAGACTCATTGTATAAAAATAACTTTAGATTTGAATTCTTTGGATTTGATATGGCTTGGAGGCCAAGTTTCACAATTTTGGGATAATAATAACTATATCTATTTTATCAAGAAAGAAAAGGTGATTTTCTCCAAAATATAAAATAATTTATTAAATGACTCCAAAAGTGGCAACTAATCCTAGATGTGTAATCTACACAATAAAATTAGCATGTGGGTAAATTTTAATGCAATTTGTATAATCTTTAATGTTCTAATGTGTTTAGGAGAGAACGTATAAATAAAGACCAAAATATTAAATGATGTGTTAAATAATCCCAAAAGAGAAAATTAATGTAAAATTCATATTCCACAAGTTTAAGTTTGCTTAAGGGTGAAGTTTCACATTAATTGATGGTTTCTAGATGTCTTTGAATCAACAAGAAAGAGAAAATATGATTTACTTTAAAAGAATTAAATAAAATAGTAAAAGTCTCCAAAAGTGAAAAATGCTAAAATAAGATTCTACATGTCCTATATAGTCTAGATGTCAATTCTAAATCTATTTGAATTTGGTTTGAGCCCTCAAATAAATAAGGAAAGGAAAATACATATTAAATGCTTAATAATCAATGTATTAAATGGATACATTCCTAATCCTATAGTTTTTTGGATTTTAATTATCACACACACTTTATTTTGATTTTCCTAATGTTTAGGATTCACCGCTGGATCACATGCTCCTTTTTATGCTCTGGGCTTTGTTTTATTTGGAAACTCACCCCGGCCTCAAATATTTGATCTTACGGTCCCACGACTTTCTTCTTGCCTAGTTCCAAAATTGGAAACTTGAATCCCATATTCTATTTCAGTGCTAACTGTAGCAATTCTTTCATTCCCACCTTCACCCCTCCAATGTCTTCCCCAATTCCTTCTCCCATGTTTGCAAGGGTTTCATCACCTATATAACCCTAACCTGACCTCGCCTTCACCATCCCATTTTCATTCCATGTTTCCACCCTCTTTTCCTTCTTCTCATAGCTCTAGGCCATCATACCACTAGGTGATTGGTCCTTGGCCTTCGATGTATGCCCTAGATTATTTTTCCAGTATGAGGTCTGCCTCATTCGGTCCAGAGCACATCCTTCCAACTTTCCTCATGTGTGCAAACCTCTGACTCCGATGATGAGATCAGGGATGGTCTGGGTAACCGCCAATCGCTCAAGTATATTCAGTATGGCCCTATATAATTCTTGCCATGTCCTTTGACTCCCAAGGCAAGTATGATTTTTATCCCTCTTTTCACTGCCCTTAGTTGTCTATAGTTCAATAGTTTGTTTTGGACCCTTGCCTCACGAGATTTGTTCACTATCAGTTTCATTTTTCCCTACCAAGTTGATCTGTTATCTCAGTGATCTTGGTTCACCTTTCTACAGCTTCCCTTATTCTTTTCCTCCTATCAGCCATGACAAAACATCTTTTCCTCATTTGGGCGTCTATGGACTTAAATTTTGGTTCCTTGAGACTGCTTGGTGATGAGGAAGATGATGAGCATCTTTACAGTGGGTGCCAGGGTTGTTTCATAGGTTTCCTTCTTCGCCAAGAGACCTTCTCGAGCTATTTGTGCTTTTTTTGTCCTCTCGTGTGAGTTTGGAAGATGGTTGATGATGATTTCCTATTTCTAGCCCTCACTGCTCCTCTCTTTTCTTTCCCCCCAAGGACAATTAGGTCTTTTCGCCCTCATTTCGGTTTCCTCAGTCGCGCACCATGCTGGATACTAACTGGATGAAACGACCTCTAGTGGGCTAACTTAGCACGCACACACACTCTCTCTCCCTCTCTCGAGCTTTTCTACACTTATTTATTTTCTCTAATAAAAATATTTCCAGAGTCTGATTTCCATGTTTTTGAAGGTTAATTTTTTAGGATCTAATAAATTATATAAAAGCCCTAAGAATTGTAACTTATTCATATAAGCTCCAAATTGAACAAATAAATATGTTTTCTTGGTAAAAAAAAACATAAGGAATTTATGGATTAGGTTTTATGACCAACATATGAAGTTTTCTAAGTTGGTCAAAAATTAGGGTTTCTCTACACTTATATGCATCACAAACCCTAATACATGTGAATAATTTGTAATTAGGCAAAGGTGATATTGGAATCAACTAAGTTGGTGAAGAGTGATAACTATGACTCTGAGTTGAGGTATGTGCATCTTACCCTACAAGTTGGGCATATTTGTTACCCAAACCCTATTTTTCCAATGAGGCAAGGATTAAAACCTTGATTCTTAATATTTCTCTTTTTAGTACAATTATTTCACTATTTGCTTGGATTTTAACCCACATGCCACATCTCTATTATTTGATGTTAAATCTGGCCTTGCCATATTATTTCTTATATAATGGTGATTTAGTTGACTTGTTAGATAATGTAGTGTACCTCTGTACAACCACCCATAGTTTGGGCATGTGTTATTTTGCCCAAGGGAATGTGTTTACTCTTCCTACTTATATATATATATATATATATATATATATATATATATATATATATATTTTGTAGGTGTTTGGTAATGTGTTACTCTCCCTCACCTATTGGTTGAGGTTTTTGTAGGTGCCTCAGTCCTACTTAGTTAATGTAGTCATACTATTGATCATGCATGCTGCTTTATTATTACATGTTATGGCAAGATTCTTATTTAATATGTGCCTCATGCTCTTGACTTTCTTTTTTCTTGATGAACATATATCCTTTGTTATCTTTTCTTGATCTTATCTTGTTCTTGTTCCTTATTTGACACATACCTTGTTGTTTCCTCTTGTTGGGTGATCCCAACCACCCAGGTCTAGGATAAGGAGTGGAATAAGATCAAGGAGGACCAGCCTAGGTTTAGGATAAGGAGTACATAGCTTTCAACATGGACCTAACTCATGAAGTTGATGCTTGGAGACAAACTTGATATGGTTTAGATTTACCTCTATCTAGATAATGATGTTGTATCTTTCATGTAAACCCTATATGGGGGATGATGGCATACATTTGTAAAATTGATTATAGTCATGTTTTATATTCTGCTGGTATACTTTGGTCTTTTGTATACCATCATGTAAGATTTGAAAATTTTAAACATATTCCAACATACCTTTTGTGTGTGTTTAAATTTATGTTTTATTCCTCAAATTTTAGTAGGGAGTGGATCCCCTCTCTGGTCCACTTTTTACACATGTACTATTCACAATATCTATCTCCTTTCTTGGACCTCTTGAGTTGGCGATGATGTCGTGGAAAGCTCATTCCAATTTCTCTTCCCTAAGCAATCCCTGGAGGTTCTTAGAGATGTCTGTAGACTCAAAGCCTCTTACTATGATGCCCAACACCCTAGAGATCTTGACTTGGTAATCCTCACCATTGCTAACCCAGAAGCCATCTCCAAGTGATGTCGGGGAGCAGGAAGTACCTATTTGAGTTTTGTTTTGATCCATGAAGCTCACCCACATTCCCTAGTTCCCCATCTATAAGTATTTTCTAAAGCTTTCAACTTTGTGTTCACAACTCTGGTTTTTTGACCTTAGTGGTTAGTCTCACTATGAATGACTTTCTCAGACTGGTTCTCCCCTCATTGGGTCCATATGTGCTTCTTGAAGTTGTGACCTATCTCAGTCCTTGTGTTGTCGGGGTTTTAGAGAGGTTAACGATTTGCCTCGTCTGGTGGATTATGGAAAAGGTCTCCTTGTGGAGATCCTACTTGTTTTGGGTCCAAGTTTTATCTTTGTAATATGATGTGTTCTTATGATTTTTTTGGATCTATTTCCCAAGCATGGAAAGGTCAATGGTAATTTTTTTGACCCATGCTCTCAATTTGGTCACACCATCAAGGGAAAAATCAAATTTTCACTTCTTTCAATCATGTTACGCCACGTTGTATGCCTGCCTTGTTGTGCATCTGGCCAAATGGTAGAACCTATATTGTCTGTCTCAATTGAGATTTTTAACTATATAATGCTATATATGTGGTTTATTTGAATTTTCCAATTGGTCAGTATTTCCAAAATTAATAGTAAATTAATTATTTCTCAAAAATCAGATAAAATGTGTTTTAAAATCATGATATTTTTCTCTATCTAATGATATAAGTTTTATAACCCAAGTATAATATAGTAAATATATTATTCTTTAGTTTTTCTAACTGGTTCAGAATTTTTAAAGTCCATAACTAATAATTTATAAGTCTAAAAGATAATCTAAAATATGCAATGAACTCAGAAAAATGTAATCTACAAGATGGTGTGGTCTTGATAACCTAATTCAATATAATAAAAATGTGACTATTAGGGCTTATGCAATTAATTAAACCTAACCCTAATATCATATATCCCTTTATTAGGTTTCTTGTGGACTGAGATGAAATTAGGATTTTTGACCTTGGACATATATAAACTTCATGTGAGGTATGTTGCATTATATATTTATGTTATTGAGAAAAATCACCTAGATTTATCTCTTCCTCTCGGTCCTCTAGGACATACTACCCTTTACACATTTTCTCTCATTTGAGAAGTTGACTTATGTGAGAAATATGCATTGATATGGATATTGTGATCATCTTATCTTGTTAGATATTCTTGTTGGATCCTTATTATATCTTGTTCATCTTATTCCTTATCAAATCCTAATTTTTGAGTTGTGGACTTTTATGATCCCGTGAAGTATCTTAATTATGGAAAATTGTTTGATGGGTCCTATAACTCCATTTTATATTAGTTTGACGTTATCATCTATTTTTTGAGCATGACTGTGCTTGATCTTTCCTGTCCTATTTGCATGTGTGATTGACTAGTCATAGCTAGAAGTAGTGACACCATATTTATTTTTGGCATTGAGGTTTTAGTCCTCCTACTGCTACAATGAGGTTTTAGTCCTCCTAGATATATTATATTTTGGGAATTGAGGTTTTAGTCATTCTACCAGACACTAAGCTTTTAGTCCTACCACCAATGCACTAAGGTTATAGTCCTCCTGCAAAAGACTATTTGTTTAGATCTAAGGTTTCAATCCTCCTGCCCTTGGTATGGAATATATGGATTTGTACCCTACTTTTTAGTATATGCTAGTGTGCTTATTATTCACCATGCAACTTTTTATGTTTGTGATGTTTTAATTGTGACATTGTATAAAGTAAGAAATTTCTTATCCTTGATATTGCCTTTTTGAAATTCATATCCTTTTGATACCGACATGGGTGGTACTTTTCTCTTCTATGGGAAGCCTTGTTATATTTGATGTCCTTTTTCCATAATGTTGCTCATTTCCCTATTAATATTCACAAACTGACTTTTATGCTGATAATTTCCATTTTTGTGTTCTGTTGTGGGGTATGCTTTCAATCCTAGGTGTAAGACATGGTGGACATGACATGTAGATGTGGACCTAGCTTTTAAAGTTGACTCTCAGGGAGATGGATTTGAGATAGTTTAGATATCCTTCTACTTAGATCATGATGTTGTTTATTTCATGTAAGCCCCTTCATGGGAAAATATTATGTAATCTTATAAAATTGAATATAGTCATGAAACATTATTCTGCTTCTATGCTTTGGTCTTTTGTGTACTATTATTTAGTTTGAGAAAAAATACACCAATTCCATCATACTTATTAGTGTGTTTCAATTAGATGGGTTATTACTCAAATTTTAGTAGGGAGTGGATCCCCTATCAGATCCCACTCCTTACAGATGTCATTCACTAATCTTGATCACTAGATAAACCTAATCCAATATGAAGGTTCAAGAGGTGAACTCTATAAGAAGATTTTGCTTATATTAGGGATTTCCATTTGTCATCCATGCATGCTCAATATGCACAACGGATATATGTGAGGCATACTAGAAAAACCACAAAGAAAAGGGCTCAATGTGGGAATTAGGACTAAGCAAACTCTATATATTTAAACCAACATATTATATATATTAGTTGGACTATCTTCCCATAGGATGAGAGGTGGTGGCTGATAACTAGAAGAGTCAACCCTTACGTAGAGAAAACTACACCTCCACAAAAGGGTAGGTATAACTAGCATTATACAAAGCTAAGCCTAACTACATCACTAGTTTGGGGATTGGAAATAATTGGGCTAGATAGGGATTGAAACCTTATTTGTTACTCCACTACAAAGTAATAATCACATCAACAACTTCTAAGGGTCACCTACCTAATTAAAGAATGACATGGGATAACTTGATATAGTCAAGTCATCTACTTCTTAGGCTCTGATACCATATTGTAAAGAGTGGGACTCGAGAGGGGATTTCGTCAAATAGCATGATATAAAAGACATGCAAAGGTGATTCAATATAAAAATAAGTAATACAAAGTTACAATATGTACATCTGTTGCTCACCATAAAGGATGGTATTACAAACTAAAACTTCAACTAAGTACACATAAGGAAAGTTGTAGAGGGAAACCTTGCCGTCCCAAGCTATCCTCAACTTCACACTCATGCAAACTCACTTCCTGATTCATAGTTGTTGGATCTATAATGGGATCTACAGGTGGGGTGAATAGAGCTAAAATCACTTAAACAAAAGTCACTAGACCTTCAAGATATTTTTAAGATATTATTACAAGTATGAACTTTGAGTGCAACAAAACATGCATAGAGAGGGAGAAAGAGATTGAACGAGCACAAGATAACATAGGTTATTTGTGGTGGTTCCAATCTTAGGAGATGTACATCCACTATCTAGAGAGGTCAACCTTTAGGATTTCCAATCATGTCTCACTCCTTGTATTCCATTATAAGAGTTACAACATAAGACATCCCTTTTATAGGTCAAGGGTACCTAGAATTTCTTTTCAAATCGAGCCAATAACCTTGCAAAGGACTTACCTATCCATGACCAAGAGTATTCTACCTTGCCAAGGACTTACCTATTCTTGCTGTGAGTCTTCTACCTTCTCTAAGGACTTACCCACTCTTGCAACAAGTCTTCTGCCTTCAAGGATTTACCCACTCTTGACTTGTATCTTCCACCTTTGATTTCACCTTCACCAAGGATAATCTTTGACCAAGGGACTTCTTCCCTTCTTCTTCTCCACCTCTCTTAGATAAGAGAAAAAAATATTCATCTTCATGGTAGAGAGAGATTGAGAGGTGGAGGAAGCAAGATCCTCACAAGATATACATGTAGGACTATCTCTCTTACAAATATCCTACTCACTTTAATAGATGTATCAAGTATTTAAGCTCATGAGAGTGGATGGAGGCTCTTAGGAGTCAAATCTCCCTCAACCATAATATAGGGACCTTCACAGTGCTTGGCTAACCATGGAAACAATCCTAATGGTATGAATTATAGTTGAGGTTTCCTACTAGCCAATAGAGGCACTTATGATCAAGTTATAGCCATTTTATATGTTCCAACAAATATATTTTCAACTTTTACAACACTCCAACGGCTAGAAACACTTTTCTACACTTTACCATATAATTTTTTGATTGAGTTGCCTTTTGTGAAAGTTGACCGACGACACTGTATGACAAGTCAAAGTGCAGGTGTCGATTGAGTTGTCACCAGGACAAACTCATTTGACCCTGGGCATTTGTCAAAAGTCGGACAGCCTATCAGCTGAGTTTTCACCAAGATAAACTCAACTGAGAAGACAACCTGTAATAACTTTTGATAAATATCCAAGAAGTGTTTATATATTTTAATTAAGTGCTCCAAATTTTCCTTAATCTTAATTACAAGTCACACAATCACTACAAGTGATTTACATCAAAGATATATGGAGAAAACTATTTTTTTCTTCAATCTTGATCTTTATACATGTATCACTTGATTTCTCCAACTTAGGATGTGCAAATTTAGGCATCTAGAGTGTGTCCTATCTAATCTAAAACCACACAAGTAGAAGAATCAAACACAAATATGTGGAATAGTTTAGTCATCTTCAAAACAAGAGTTTAATCAATTTAGACTGTGGGTCAACAATAGTCCTCTAAGATACCTACACATGTGTGGTTTGGGAACAACACCTAGAAAAAAAAGAAATGAAAGGTATGCATCAGTAATAGTGAGTATGTGAATTGTAAACATATTTAGGCATTTTGAATATAGAAGGAATATAATAGGAGGGTTCTGATGCGATGATTTTGAGTCACATTTATAGACTTGTTTTACATGCATTTTATGTGTTCATTAGTCACTTTTGTGGATTAGTATCACATAATTTACTTACTTTAGTCTATAATCTCATTTTGTATCAAATCTCTCATCTTTTATCTTTATGAGTATACATGATTATAATAATGGGTTTTAGCTTAGCTGATTTGGTTCTGCCTTGCAATTTCAAGAAAAAATGAGTATACACAGCTATCGATACCATCAACCTGTGTCGATGGTATCGTCACAGTCACAGTGAGACATCCACAAGGAGACAAGATGAGTCGATACTATCGACATTGAAGTCGATGGTATCGAGATACCTTCAGCGAGCCAACAATCAACCTGCCGATACTATCGACACAAAAGTCAATACTATCAACATTCTACAACTTCAGTGTCAGAAAGGTGACAAAACTGATGCCTAAAGGTGTCAATACCATCAACTCGAGTCGATGGTATCGAGTCTGCATCAGCCGGAGCGTCAGAGAACAAAGATAACTTGTCGATACCGTCGACTCGCGTCGATGGTATCGACACCGGTAGATTAGTTTTTGTTCCAGATCGGTCCGAATCCAATGGTGGTGATATTTCAACGATCTAATTTGGTGTTTATAACTAATGACGGTGGCCAGGAGAAATCTATCACATCATTAGCCACTACACAAGTCCCGAGGAGGTGTGGAGAGGAGAACGGAGCCCAGAAGCATGCCCTGACCATTCCGAGAGCTGTAGAAGATGTTTTCCACCGCTAGAAGGCTGTAGATTGTGCACTCTACGTTGAGGAACGCTCGTGTCTTCTCCATTCAGGGGTTTACATCACTTTCATTCATGTTTCTCCATGTTTTTCCCTTCTTCCATCATGTCTTGCGTTGAGATGAACATGTGGGGCTAATCCCCTTCGTATTTAGGACTGGGAGTAGCCCGTGTAATTGTTGTATGACGTTTTTATCATAGTAATTCATATTTTGTCTCTTAAAACCATGGTATGATTTTGTTTTCTCCATTATATCATTATGATTGATCACCCTAATGATAATATAATGCCTTTAATTACTTTGAAAGAAGAATGAACGATTGAAAAGAGACAAAATTCACATTAATTAATAAATCCCTTGAACAAGGTGATGTATGGTTAATGGTGGAAACCTAGAGTATGGTCTTCATGCACCTAGTTTAGGGTATAGGTTACTACGACCGTGGAACCGACCTAGATTTAGGTAGTGAATTGTATCACGATAGTGAACAATTTTGACTACAGGCCACTGCTTGGAATGAGAGATGGGTGTGATTAACTATATAGAATACAATGAGAACCTGCGGTGAAACCACAATCCTAAAGATTCCCATCTAATTTGATTAAACTAAACATTTAATCGATTGCTTTGTTTTCTTTTGTTTTTCTTTTATTTTCCAATCAACTCTCAAACCATTTTAATCGGCCTAGCTGATCGCGAGTAGTTAGTAAGTAGTCTACTGACAGTTAAGTGTCCCTGTGTTCAACTCGGGCCTCACAAGGCCTATATTACTCTGACGCGTACACTTGCGTTATACACACAGTAAAATCGTGTCATGTTTTTGGCGCCGTTGCCGGGGACACGACAAATGTCGGCACTACGAGTGCTGCAAGCGGACACTCTAGGCCACATTTTATTTTTTATTTTTTATTTTATTTTTGAAATTCATCGTTCATCTTTCATATTGGGAAATCGTCTAGCACTTTACTGAATCAAATTTATTATCTTGCAGGTACCAGTGCATGGTGAAGACGCGTAGTATAGACTACGCACTGTCATCACTAGAGGTCCCGTTCTGGGGATCATATGACGAGGAGAACAACATTCAAGATCAACCTGAGGATATAGATTCAGACTCTGAACCAGAAGCTATGGTTGAGGAATAGACAATCTGGGAGAAGATCAAGGCATCTTCTGCATCTGTATCGAAAGGGCCGATCAAGAGGCAGACTATCAACATTCCCAATTATAAGATCGATCCAGGCCTAATAAATTTAGTTAAATCAAATGCATTTCACAGACATAAAAATGAAGATCCGATGACTCACATTATCCAGTTCGTGGAGAACTGTGATATGATCAAAATCGATAGGTTCCTGCAAGAGACGCTCTATTTGAAATCATTTCCTAGCTCAGTAGTGGGAAATGCTCGAGAATAGCTGCATAACTTACACGACGAGTATGTGTAGTCGTGGGATCATATGGTCGAGGTGTTCTTCGAGAGATTTTTTCTGCCTGAGAAGACTAATGATCTTGTAAGAAAGATCCACAACTTCAGCCAGAAAGTTGGGGAGACGTATTCTGAGACGTGGGAATGTTTTCAGATAATGCTGAGGAGGTGCCCACATCATGGGCTGGATAAGGACAAACATGTCAAGATTTTCTATTTTCTCTTTTTGAGCATGATAGAAGCAACCTGGATTCAGCAGGTTCGGGGTTCTTCTTGAACAACACTGGCACTAGGTGTTGGGAGATCTTGAAGAATATGACAAAAAAGTAGTCTTGGGTGATAGAGATGCACCATAACATGTTCGAGTTGTAGGTGAGTCAAAGACCATCAAGGAACTGAATGAGAAGATGGAACTTTTAGCCAAGAAATTGCTAGCAAAGGAAGACGTCGAATCTGATGATGAAGCACATGCGAAATTTATGCGCCAACAACATGGGTACATAAAAAATGATTATTCTTGGAGGAAAGATAAGAAATTTTCATGGAAGGACCCAAACAATTTCCTACAGGACCCTGATGCAAAACCACAATCGTCGGCAGAGGACAAGAGAAATGAGTTGCTCAATAAAGTAATCAAGTAGAATTAAGAACTCATGAGCATGTTTGGTCAACATGGAGAATTTATGAATCAATTTGGGCATACCTTACAAAGTCATGAGACTCAGATGAGAACTATAGAGACATCGTTAGCGCAGATGGCAGCTGAGATAGCAAATCTAAAAAAGCCAACACAACAAGGTTTTCCTGGAAATACAAATGTTCTAGGAGGAAATCAGCAAGCCAAGGAAATTCTGTTACGGAGTGGAAAGAAGATTTTAAACCCCAGGGCCGATGAACCGAGCACACCCCAACTAGAAACCACAGGTGAGGCCACAGAGGAGGTTACAATCACAGTGCCGATAGAGGGTGTGGTAGAGGAGACCACACCAGAACCCATTGCTGAGGGAGAGACACAAAAGAGGACACCATATGTGCCGCCACATCAGTGGGCACAGATTGTCCTAGTCCCATATCTAAACAGTTTGAAGGCCAAGAAAGTGGACGCTCAGTTCAAGAAGTTCCTAGATAGCTTTAGGAAACTTTCTGTCAACATTCCACTGTTAGAAGCAATAGAGAAGATACCCTCTTATGGAATGTTTCTGAAAGATATAATCACAAAGAAGAGGAAGATTCCTGATACATAAGTGGTGGTTCTTAAGGAGCAAGTGAACAACTTCATCATGGGCACATTACCACCTAAAAGACAAGATGCGGGCTGCTTCAATATTTCATGTTACATCAGTAAGGTGAAGTTCAGCGAAGCATTGTGTGACTCTGGGGAAAGTATCAACTTGATGCCTCTTTCTACTTTCAAGAAGCTGGGACTTAAAGAATCGAGACAAAGCAACATGAAGAATCAGTTAGTGGACAATTCAGTGGTTAAGCCGTATGGTATTTGTGAGGATGTTTTAGTTAAAGTTGACATGTTTGTATGTCCAGTAGATTTTGTGGTAATGGAAATGCAAGATGAATAAGGAAATGAGATACTCCTTGGAAGACCCTTCCAAGCTACTGCATATATGATACTTGAGATGGGAAGAGGCCGTATGACATTGGGAATCACAGATGACCGATTTGAAATAGTTATGCCCCCAAGTATAACACAATCAAAGGCAAAGGAATAGTGTCGCCTGGTGAAATATTTTGATCAGAATATTTCTCTTTGTCTAGGGAAGCCATTTTTAGACAAGGCTCATGTAATGACCAAGGTAGATAAGGGGACACTGGCTGTAGATATTATGGAACAAACTAAGGTTGTTTCTCTTTGTAGAGTTGTGGGGTACCCAAATGATGAAGAGGAGGAAATTCCATTTTCTACTGAAGATGATGCAATAGCAAGTTCGGTCCTTGACGCCTATCCAAAATTGCTCATTGCAGCTTGCCTTGTCAACATAATGCATGAGTGGATGAGAAGCAAGTCATTACAAGAATGCATCAAAATGCTTAAAGTGCTTCCGTACTACTATGCCAAGTATTATGAAGATCTTGGGACCCTCCCATCACCACTTCAATCATCATTGATTAGTTCACCAGAGTTAGAACTGAAGCCACTGCCTCCCCATTTCAAGGATACATTCTTAGCCAAGGGTGAAAGACTACCAGTGATTATTTCGGCATATCCGAGTGCCGATGAAGAGGAGCAATTGATGATCATGCTGAAGAACCACCGTGGTGCATTCGGGTGGTCAATTGCTGATATCAAGGGGATTTCCCCTACACTTTGCCAGCACAAGATCCGACTCAAGGAAGGAGCCAAACCTGTAATCCAGCCACAACATAGACTCAATCCAAGCATGATGGAGGTAGTCAAGAAGGAGGTGATCAAGCTCCTTTCTGCATGCATCATTTATGCTATCTCCGATTCGACGTGGGTAAGCCCCACACAGGTAGTCCCTAAAAAGGGGGGAATCACTATCACTCACAACTTATTAAATGATCCGGTCACAACCCGACTGGTAACTGGGTGTCCTGTGTGCATTGACTACCGTCGATTGAACTCTGCTACGTTAAAAGATCATTTTCCTCTTCCGTTCATCGATCAAATCTTAGAGTGACTGGCTGGTCGATCTCATTTTTGCTTTTTAGACGGCTATTCTGGCTACAATCAGATCTCCATTGATCCTAAGGACCAAGAGAAGTCTACCTTCACTTGTCCTTACAGAACCTTCTCATATCGCCGTATGCCTTTCGGTTTGTGTAACGCACCAGCCACCTTTCAGCGCTGCATGCTCGCTATTTTTTCTGATATGGTTGAGCACTGTTTAGAGGTCTTCATGGATGATTTTTTCTATCTATGGTGCGTCATTTGATGAGTGCTTGTATAATTTGGATAAAGTTTTTAATGATGTGAGGACACACATTTAGTTCTCAATTGGGAAAAGTGTCATATGATGGTTAGTGAGGGAATTGTGCTTGGACACAAGGTGTCTAGCAAGGGGCTGGAGGTGGATCCGGTCAAGATTGAGGTTATTTCAAAATTACCCCCACCTAATTCGATTAAAGGGGTACAAATTTTTCTCAGTCATGCAAGATTTTACCGCCAATTTATTAAAGATTTCTCGAAAATCGCTAAACCATTATCGGAACTTTTTGAGAAACATGCGATATTTGATTTCAATGAAAAATATTTACATGCTTTTAATGTACTCAAAGAAAAGTTGATTTCTGCACCGGTTGTTCAAATGCCAGATTGGTCAAAGCCTTTTGAGCTAATGTGCGATGCTTCGGATTTTGCGGTAGGGGCTGTTCTCGGGCAAAGTTTTGAAAATAAACCCACTGTGATTTTCTATGCATCCAAGACTTTAAACGAAGCACAACTTAACGACACCACAACTGAAAAGGAACTTCTCGCCGTCGTTTTTGCATTCGAAAAATTTCGGCAATACCTAGTAGGGTCAAAATTTGTGGTATGGATTCACTACGCCGTCATAAAATATTTAATGGAAAAGAAAGATTCCAAACCTCGATTGATTAGGTGGATCTTATTGTCACAAGAATTTGACATTGAAATTAAAGATAAGGCGGGGATTGAAAATGTGGTTGCGGACCACTTGTCTAGGTTAGAACGGGTAGATGAGAAGGACATTAATATACCCATGACCGAGACATTCCCTGATGAGAAATCCTTTCTGTAAAATCCAAGGATCCATGGTTTTCATATATTGTTAATTATCTCGTCTGTAAAATAATCCCAGGTGATTGGACTTATCAGGAGAAAAAGAAAATTTTCCATTCTTTGAGATATTATTTCTGGGATGATCCCATTTTGTTGAAGCAATGCAAGGATGACGTTTTGCGCAGGTGTGTACCAGAGATAGAATATGACAGTGTACTTAGTCATTGTCATACACTACTAGCTGGTGGTCATCATGCAAGCTCCAGAATGGCGTCCAAGGTGCTAGAGAGTGGTCTTTATTGGCCTACACTCTTCCAGGATGCATATGAATATGTGCAAAGATGTGATTCCTGTCAAAGGGTAGGTAATATTTCTAAGCGACAAGAGATGCCCCTCAACGTATTTCAAGAAGTTGAGGTATTTGATCTTTGGGGCATCGATTTTATGGGATCCCTTGTGTCCTCGAACTCTAATTTGTACATTTTACTTACTGTTGATTATGTATCGAAGTGGGTAGAGGCAATACCCACAAGGACTAACGACACTACTGTAGTGTGCAGGTTTGTAAAAGTTCACATTTTCTGCAGATTTGGTGTGCCAAGGATGATTATTAGTGATGGAGGCACCCATTTCAAGAATCAAAAGTTTGCTGCATTGTTAAGAAAGTACAGGGTGAAGCATAATGTCAGTACCCCGTACCACCCGCAGACACAAGGGCAGGTCGAGGTGTCAAATAGAGAAATCAAAAAAATTTTGGAGTGCACTGTGGCGTCAACAAGAAAGAATTAGAGTACTTTGCTACCGGATGCATTATGGGTGTATAGCACCACGTATAAGACACCTATAGGCACTACGCCTTTTAGGTTGGCCTATGGGCGAGCCTTCCATCTATCGGTAGAGCTGGAACACAAGGCACACTGGGCGCTAAGGAAGCTTAATTTGACTTATGATGAGGCAGGGAAGAAGTGAATGGTAGAGCTCAATGAGTTAGATGAGCTGAGGATGAGCGCATATGAGAACTCACGAATTTACAAAAATAGGACAAAACTAATTCATGATCGACACATTCAAGTACATTCGTTAAAAAAGGGAGATCGTGTGTTATTGTTCAACTCGAGGTTGAAGCTGCATCCCAGGAAATTGAAATCTCAGTGGAGTGGACCTTTTGTTGTGGAAGAAGTACGGCCGCATGGTGCCATCATGGTGCACGATGGAGAGGCAACATTTCTAGTTAATGGTCAGTGGTTGAAGCTGTACTCTATCGAGGACTATACGGGGAAGGTGCATGAGGTCAAACTCATAGCACTTAAGGAGGCATGATGAGCTTGATTTTGTCTAGCCTAAGACGTTAAAGAAGAGCGCTTGTTGGGAGGCAACCCAACCATTGGTAGTTTCTTCATGTTCTTCTACATTTGCAAGTTAGTTTGATTTAATTTCATTTTTAGTGTAAAAATGATACCTTGATCATTTGTTCAGTGTGCAGGACAGAGGCAGAGTCGATACTATCAACCATTGTGTCGATGGTAGCGACATGGGTACAGGGAACCGGCTGTAGAAATTTTTCTGATTCGATACCATCGACAGCCTCGTCGATGGTATCAACATACCAACAAGAACGCCAAAGAAACAGATGCCACAAGGTCGATAGTATCGACTAGGATGTCGATACCCATGAGATCCCTGAAGATTTATAGAAAATTTTGTCTCAGTGAAATCGATACCATCGACGACCGTGTCAATGTTATCAACACAACAACAGCAAGGAAGCAGCGCCCGGGCCTCGTGAGGGTAGTTGATCCATGCAAAGTTGATACCATCGACTCACATCAATAGTATCGACGTGACACGTCACCGATCTGTGAGAAGAAATCAACGACGACTGCTAAATCAAGAAAGTCGATTCGTGGGATGGGTCGATACCATCGACCTGTGTCGATAGTATCGACGCGTCATCGATCCGGGCCCCCACATCAAGAAATCAAAAACCGTCAATACTAGCAAAGACACAGATTGTGCTACACGTGTCGATACCATCGACACCCCGTCGATGGTATCGACGAAGCGACAACAACGACAGACTCAATTATAAAAGGAAGGTTGATTATCAATTATCTTCACACCTTCAGAGCTTCTTCCTTCCACTTGTTCTTTGAGCATTGTTGAGCGACTGGAGGCCTTCATTGAGCGTCCAAGGATCAAGATATCTTCATCGAGCCCTGCACTGAGCGGAGATCATCTTATCCGACCTTCACTGATCTCTTTCTCTTATTCACTTTCTCTCTGTGATGATGGTGCGGACAGAAGGAGCGTCTTCTTCAAGGGCGGCCCCGATGGAGATCCCGACTTTTGTTCCTCCACCACCCGGATCCATTCCTCGTCCGAGGATTGTTCATCCTTCAGCGGAAGTACGGAAGATATATCAGGATTTGCTCAAGTATAAGATCAAGCCAACCCGATACGTTGATCATACCATGATCCGCGACCTTGGGTTCAAGGACAATCTCGCTTATGTCCTTCAATGGCAAGCGCAACATATGAAAAGGAGGTCTGACGAGGTTCAGTTTCACACCGAGGGCCACCCCTTCTTTGGCGAGTGGCCGACCTACAAGGAGTTAGTAATAGATTTTATGGCATCGCTGGATATATGTGTCGTGCCTAACGACCTCATCGCTACCGATCGGGAATGGATCAAGGGCCGCGTTTCTTTTCGGATGTACAACAACAATTACAATCTTACCCTCCAGTAGTTCAATTCAATTTACAACTGGTACCATTCTCCAACTCAACACACGAGGTTGGACAACCAGACAGATTATGATGACATCTTTTCTCAGCTAGTAACCGCGCCTCCAGGCAAGTCCGTCAACTATCATAATGCAGCTATCGCTTATTTTGAGCATACCTTTATGCGGATTCTACATCGCATGCTGTGTACTATGTTATTTTCTCGAGGCGACCTTTCTCTCAATAAATTTCAAGAGACAGACTTGTTCTTTTTGTATAAGATGTTAAAGCGAGATGAGTGCAATTGGGGCACGTTTTTCTTGACGCGTGTGTTGGCCGTGCGAAGGAGTACACGAAAAGCTCCTATCAACTTTGGGGGGCTTATCACACCGTTGTCTCTCTTACTTGGGTTGGATTTTTCCCAACTCACTCCTTTGTCTAACAGGAACAAAGGCAACCTGCATCATATGCACCGCTCCAACCTTCTTACGCTCCGTGATGGCGTGGCCTATGCACAATGCCATGTCAACCAGGAGTACCAGGAGTGTGCGCTTCCCGATCCCATCTTCAACATCCAGGGAGCTCAACATTTCCGGTGGCCCATTATTTCCATCGACGAATCCGACAAGGAAGATGTAGGTGACGACGACAACAATAATGACGGCGACCAACAAGAAGAGGAAGAGGAGGCTTTCACCCCTCTTCGTTCATGAGTGGCACCGCGGAAGCATCCACGCTTCCACCGGGGTGCATCATCATCTTCGTAGCCTCCACCACCTCAGCCCTCTCAACAAGGAGAGGATGTCTATTCTATGTAGGGAATGTATTCTATGCTGTAGGAGATCCAACAGACGCAACAGCGGCACACTGCGTCATTTGCTGATATTCAGGAGACTACAAATCAACTCTATGTTAATTAGCAAGCTATCTTTGAGAACGAGCGTCAGTTGTTCGCCAATTAACAAAAAGTCTATGACAGGTTGGGAAGGATCGAGCAGCAACATCCGTTCTACGACAACTATTAGAGCCAGAACTACTTCGGGGGATATCCTCAACCTCCGCCCATGCCCCAGTATGATCTGGATTTTTAGGGGCAGTATCCATCATGGAATCCCACCGCCCCGCAGTACCCTCCACCACCTGAGCTATGATTGGTATCACTATTCCACCTTTTAAGATTGTTTTTGACTATGAGGCCATAATCGAATTCATGCTTGGGGGGGAGATGGAACAACTTCTATCTTTTTCTATCTTTTACTTTTAGTTTTTATCATTTATTGCCTTTTCGGTTGTTCTAGTAATTTTCTTAGTTTTTAGGATCCACATTCTATCTAGTGTAATCGTGGATGTCTATACAAATATGTCATCTCTTTGTTTGTCACATGGGAATCAGGGGTCAATTTGAAAATTTTTAGTGAATTTGCAAGCTTGTTTTGTTCAACTTTGAGCATATGACTTATGAAAATAATTGGGTTTGTCAACTTTAAAACAGAAGACCACAACTGTACATGCCTATGATTCATGAAAAGTGGACGAAATTGGTTCTTTGAGCCTAAACTAACCAAATGGTAATGATACCTTAATTTGAAATAAGAGAGAGAAACCTCTTAATTGTTACACAGGTCAGTAAGGAGGGACATATAATATTTTCCAATTGTTCAGTCAATTAATCTTGTGATCTATCCACGTCATTGTTTTCATACTCCACCATAAGATTTGGAAGCACATTATTGTTTTTGTCTTTTGATTGCATAGAATTTAGGTAGGATTGCATTTTAGTTTGATTTTGCATTAAAAAATGGAAAATGAAAAAATTGTAGATGAATCATGCATGCACACATTATTGAGTGCATGTCATCACAGTTGCATAACTAATCTCATGTAGTTGCATTCTACCATATCTTTGCGCATATAGGACAATATGTGCCTTATTTCTTCTGAAAAATAAGAGAAGCAGATAACTCGCTCTATACTCTCTAAAATTAAGTTTTAATGCCTCAAGGATAACAACTAAGTGAAAATAAGCCCAAAAAAGAAGAAAAAGAAAGAAAGAGAAAAAAAATTTCTGAAAAATTTTGTACATTTTACAGTTGCCAATTTGAGAGAAAGTAGGGCTTGAAAAAAAAGAGAATAGAAAAAAAAGAAAGAAAAAAAAGGCTGAGTTTAGAGGGAGAAAAGATGTTGTCTCACCGGTATAATAGGAAGAATAAGTACACTATGTAGTTTGTAGATATTCTATCTCACATGAGATGGAATAGTAGGAACATGCATTATTCCACCCAAAATGTAGGCATTAGGGCACTTTCATTTGCATATGCATCATTTAGGTCATTTTTGTTATTTTTGCATGTTAAAAATGTATTGCTCTTCCATTTCTTACACAACCACCTATTCCATCCACCTGTTGCTCGAATGGGTAGGCCACCGTGATTATCTCCTCACTCATTAATATTAGGAGAGCTGCTTACATTTAGATGGTAGTTAGGAAACGAGCAACGTAGATAGAAGATCACAAAGATGCACCAAGCCTGAACCAAAGGATTTTATTATGTTAACTGCCTTATGTGATAATGTTAATCAATCTTAGGGTAGACATCTCTTATGGATGATCATTGTCGCCTTGAGGGTAATTATCATTCTGTGGTTAGTGAGGGCCGGTAGGTGAATGCCTGGCCGTGATCATTTGGCAAGGCCTGTTGTGATAATATGTTCTTTAGTTGACCCTCGCAATTTTATTCTATAGTTCTGATGCTCGAGGACAAGCAATGTTTAAGCTTAGGGGAGTTTGATGCGATGATTTTGAGTTGCATTTATAGACTTGTTTTACATGCATTATATGTGTTCATTAGTCATTTTTGTGGATTAGTATCACATAATTCACTTACTTTAGTCTATAATCTCATTATGTATCAAATCTCTCATCTTTTATCTTTATGAGTATAAATGATTATAATAATGGGTTTTAGCTTAGCTGATTTGGTTCTGTCTTGCAATTTCAGGAAAAAATGCGTATACACAGTTTTCGATACCATCCACCTGTTTTGATGGTATCGACACAGTCACCGTGAGACAGCCACAAGGAGCCAAGATGAGTCGATACTATCAACATTGAAGTCGATGGTATCGAGATACCTTCAGTGAGTCAGCAATCAACTTGTTGATACTATCGACACAAAAGTCGATACTATCGACGTTCTACAACTTCAGTGTCGGAAAGGTGACAAAACTGACACCTAAAGGTATCGATATCATTGACCCGAGTCGATGGTATCGAGTCTGCATCAGGTGGAGCGTCAGAGAACAAAGAGAACTTGTCGATACCATCGACTCACATCGATGGTATTGACGCCGTTAGATTAGTGTTTGTTCGAGATCGCCCCGAATCCAACGATGGTGATATTTCGATGATCTAATTTAGTGTTTATACCTAATGATGGCGGCCAGGAGTGATATATCACATCATTAGCTGCTGCACAAGTCCCGAGTAGGTGTGGAGAGGAGAACAGAGCCCAGAAGCATGCCCCGACCATTCCGAGAGCCGAAGAAGATGTTTTCCACCATCGGAAGGCTGTAGATTGCACACTCTACGTCGAGGAATGCTCAGATATTCTCTGTTCAGGGGTTTACATCACTTTCATTCACATTTATCCATGTTTTCCCCTTCTTCCACCATGTCTTGCGTTGAGATGAACATGCGGGGCTAATCTCCTTCGTCTTTAGGACCGGGAGTAGCCCGGGTAATCGTTGTGTGATGTTTTTCTCATAGTATTTCATATTTTGTCTCTTAAATCCGTGGTATGATTTAGTTTTCTCCATTATATCATTATGATTAATCACCCTAATGATAAGCTAATGCCTTTAATTGCTTTGAAAGAAGAATTAACGGTTGAAAAGAGACGAAATTCACATTAATTAATAAATCCCTTGAACAAGGTGATGTACAATTAATGGTGGAAACCCAGAGTATGGTCTTCATGCACCTAGTTTAGGGTATAGGTTACTACGACCGTGGAACCGACCTAGATTTAGGGAGTGAATTGTATCACGACAGTGAACAATTCTGACTACATGCCATTACCCAGAATGAGAGATGAGTGTGATTAACTATATAGAAATAAATACAACGAGAACCCGCGATGAAACCACAATCCTAAAGATTCCCATCTAATTTGATTAAACTAAACATTTAATCGATTGCTTTGTTTTCTTTTATTTTTCAATCAACTCTCAAAACCTTTTAATCGGCCTAGCTGATCGCGAGTAGTTAGTAAGTAGTCTACCAATAGTTAAGTGTCCATGTGTTCGACTCGGGCCTCACAAGGCCTATATTACTCTGACGCGTACACTTGCGTTATACGCACGGTAAAATCGTGTCAGGTTCTCACTCAAGATAGAGATATGAAAAATTAGGCAAGTTTGAAAGAACTAAGAAAGAGGATAAACTTCAAAAAAATGAGGCAAATAATTTTTTTGAACCAAATGAGTCTACCATTTCATAATCCACGGTATCAAAAAATTAACCGTTGCATGCAGATAATTTAGACTAAAGCTATCTATGGTAGACCAAAAACACCACTGAGTCATTGTTAAGTAAAGTTGGGTGGAAAGGTGTGCTCTGTATGGAAAGACGCACCCCTTTATATATCAGAGGTGGAAAGATGCACACCGAGTGGAAATACGCTTCATAATGGTTATTCATAGATATCCGTATTAGTTATCTTAGTCTAATATTACATGCAATTGTAGAATGAAAGACACATGTCCATCAATTACACCAACAAGATTAATAACATGGCAAGAGGGGATACAAACCCAATATGATATGAACAAATACAATATCGGGGTTTTTTAGAACGATTGCCATTAGAGGGCATATTAACTATAAATTAGAAGAAGTGTTGCCAAAATATGCCTTATTATGGTAAAATGTATATTAAAGTTGAATAAATTCCTAACTATCAAATAGAGATTTCACTTACATGGTCTTCACGACTATTGGTTAGTTCAATAGGGATACTTGGTCTCGAAAGTCAAGTATTCATCCAAGGAACACATAATGTATGTTAGTGAAAACCAAGGTGAGCATGTGTATGCATCCCTATTATAAATTTTCATACTTTTCCTATCCTACTCCCAATTACCTAATGACATATAAGGGTTTTAATCACATTAAGTGAACACATGACCCGTTAGATTAATTTTTTAGTTCTAAGATCCAAATTTAGCCACATAAGTCTAGATATGTCTGGATTACATATATATGTTGTTTGTAAGGTGCATTTATCCAGTTTAGGTCTTAAATATAATTCTTTCTCTACTACAATATGATTCAATATCTTTTCTAACATCATATTTAGCACGTGTATTAGTATGTATTCTCTGTATTATCTAGTTATCATAAAATATGTATACATATATGGGTATATAGGGTTTTAGATATCCAAAATGACATTGTACAAATATCTCACATTATGTAATCACATAACCCACTAGCCAAAAAGAAACCACATAACCATATCTAATTCTATCAATGATTTAATATATATTGAAATCTAGGTTCCATTGATCCAACAAGCTATTTTTTATCATTATGACTAGGCTTAGAGTTCAAGTAACTATAATATTACCTAAATTGTCATCATTATACAATTATATATTCTTAGGTTAAAGGACACTACATTTTTTAGTATAATACATACACGACAAGTTCATTAGTACATAAAGTCTCCCTATGTTTTATTCTACCAATATGCATGATTTTCTTGTATGTGTAATATATTTATCATTGTCAATATCTTATTTAATATTTCATTACTAACTAAGTTTATAAAAGTAGCATGTCAAGAAAAATAAGACATTCACACGTACATATGTGTATTAGTAATCACTCATATCAATATATTCATCATGATTATCTATATACATGGATAGATAAATCAAGTGTCATAATCAATTGTATTTAGATTTTGATACTTTAAATCTATTACTTAGATTTATAAGATAACAAGAATATACTATTGAATTGACATGGTAATCTTACTACCTACTAGGGTGAATTTATTTAGTCATATTTTGACAACAATAACCTAGTCATGTTTAGTCTAGGTATATACAATATTAGTGGAAAATTATACTAGCATACCGAGCTACATAGTTCTTAGTTGATATTGGTGAAGTGATTTAGTTGTAGCCTCATCGCTGGAGTTGCCTAGACTTTTTAGAGGTATATCTAGCATCACGGTGGCTAGAGTACCATGAAGGTTACAATAAGGCTAAGTAGTGTCGTTCGGTTTCTGATTTAGATGGTAAATGAGATGCTTAGAAGAACTAATCTCACAAGAGGTAGAGGGACATGCATCTAGGTATAGTTATGAAACCTATGCCTCCTCTTTCTCATCATCCATGCTAGCTACTATGAAGACAACATGACACCCATATTGCATACAATTATTGATGATTTCCTGCACTAGCACCTGATTCACGATCACCAATTCTAGATATGTGTATTAGAGATCCATCATCTGGACTTTGACCCTACTCCCTCCTCTCCTAGTAGGCACATGTATGTGGTAGCAACAATGGTGTGCACATTTGATGGCTTGGAAGGTACACAACCCATTGGTGGGTGCGTAGAGGTGGAGGGGCAAATGAAACCCAACTAAGGATGATTATGTTATTCCTGTGCTCTTCTTTCCTACATGGATGAGAAGAAGAAGAGTTGAATAAAGTGGTGACAAGGAGGTATTAAGGGATTCTTGTGGAGGAGTTACATGTAATAGGGAGCAAAAAAATGAGTTCTGATGCGTGGAAGAAGAAGTGGTGGTGCAAGGTGGTTGTGGTGTTGTTAGCATTGAAGGGTGGCAATATCAGTATTGGGGAGATGTTTGCATGCATGTTAATGAGTTTTGATTTGAGGGCACAACAACTTGTTCTTAGAAGCACCACCACAATTTGTGGAAGAGCTTGAACTCCATGAAGGTGAGCGACAAGTAGATTTGATGGCAGTTATTCTGCATGGTGGCAAGCACATTGGGTAAGGAGATGCATTTGGATAGGGTTAGCATTGGGTTGTGGAAGAAGGAAGGAGATGGAGGTTTAATTAGGAGGAGAGGAAGAGAAGAAGAGAAGGATGAGGAACAAATGGAAAGGAGAAGACAAGTTAGATATGAGGAGGACTGGTGAGCCACCAGTTAAGGGTGAAGAAAACCAATGTCAGTTACAAAGTGGCACCCTATGATTCTGAGCGGGAGGGGTCATGCATGATGAGTAAGAAGGCAATACATACATAAATTAATAGACTATAGAGGCTTGACCCCATTAAATGATGAAATCAAATGAAAATAGGTTTATTATTTCCTAAGTTTAATAGAGGCATCAAATAACCTCCGATTTTCATGAAAATTGGTAAGAAGGACAATTAGAGTACGAGGAATCCAATTTTACCATTAGTTTCTTCTATTGGAAATGTTTGATATATTATTTGATTAATTTAATTTAAATTAATAAATTAATATATATTTTTCAATAATAATTTTTGGTGTAGTGTTATGTATTCATCTATTTTACTTCTACCTTCAATCCTAGGAATGCTCTCATGTGCTAAAATTAAACCCAAAATTTCATTCATGGGTGAATTTTGCAAAATCGACCTCAATTGAAAACTTACTCAAATTTATCCTTAGGACCTCATATATACTAAAATGGTATATTTTTAACTCCATGTTCTCCTAATTTTATAAAGTTTTAGGAAAAGGAGATCATGCACACTTGGGAAAAATGAAGGATAAGCTATGAGTTTAGATTTGGGTATCTTACAATTCCACCCAAAATGATCTTGATTTGTCTATCCCAACATGATCATTCTATCCAAAATGGCCATGGTGGGATGGGGTTCGACAAATTAAGTAATTTTTTAGGAATATCACAACCCTCCTCATTTCAAACTGACACCATGGTCATTTCGCACAAAAAATCTAGACTACGATGACACAATATCTACAAGGTTGGATCTGCCTCCTCTAAGACCCAGCAAAGCTTCCTAGAACTATGGTAGTCCTTGCCCTACATCTAACAAGTCTCCTCCACCCCTATCAACCCATATTTATCCACCTCCACCTCATATCTGCGCAACCGTTATAAAGCCTAAAATCATCATCTCTCCATCACTATTTGGAAAATAAGAAAGAGTTAGGGGAGAAGGTAAAGGATACAATGAATAACACCATCCACCAAAAAATCACACTAAGAAAACATCCAAAATAACTCCACCCTCTCACAATAGAACATCCTCCCCTTCTAACTTCATTTCTAATTCTGACGCTCATACTACCTTATAGAACCATTCCTCCCAAAGTTCCACCTCCTCATATAATAACACCACCTCTATGTTAGATCTAGGGTTTTAGAGGGGGGGGGTGAATAGAGCTTCAAAAATACTCACAAGAATAGTTAGACCTTCAAATTATATCAATTGAAACCAAAATCTTAATAACAATTTGAGGTCCTATATAAGCAAGCACATCAAGGATGAGAGAGATTGAAACATACAATTGGACAAGGTGGTTAGAGTGGTTCCAATCTCCAAACTAGGATACCGTCAATCCACTACCTAGAGAGGTCAACCTCTAGAACTTTGCAACCCATGTATACTTATATTCCATCATAAGAGATACAAGTATACCACCATTCATCCAATGACTTACCTATTTAAGACAAGAGTTTTTCACCTAAACAAGAACTTACCCACTTGATCAAGATGTCTTTAGCCTTCATCAAGGACTTACCCACACTTGCATCAAGTCTTTGGCCTTGAAGGAATTACCCACTCTTCTTGAATCTTCTGCCCTATCCTTTTCCTTCACCTGAAGAAGATCTTCACACCTTCTTCAACCTTGAAGAAGAACACCAACTCCTCCTTCACTCGATAAAGATCACTTCAACCTTTTCTCTTTAAGAAAGGGGATTGGGAGGACAGAAGGAATGAGAGATTTACAAGATAACATGGAGGTATATCTCTTACAACATGACTAACTCACTCATAATCACAAAATGCTTTGTAAATGAGAGAGAGAAAGGGGCTCAAAGGGTTGCAATACACTCAAATATAATAAGGACCAAGGATAGCATGAATAAGCAACCTTGGAATGAACTCCAAGAGGTCCTATTTATAGTTGGGGTTGTTCCTTTGAGTGTGGCATCACTTAAGAATGAAAAATAGTTGTTTTACAACTTGCAACGAATTATTTTCATGTCTAACAACTATCTAATGGTTGGAATCAATTTTTCTACATTTTTTGTACAATACATTCAGTTGAGATTCAATAAAGGTAACTCAACTGTTTCACTATCCGACATAGACAATTTTCAAACTATCAGTCAATTTTGTCTTGGGAAACTCGACCGATGAGTCAAAATCATTTTTGGTCAGCAAATCAGTCGGTTGAGTTTAGTGAGTGTACAACTCGAATGATTGATCCATTTTAAAAAATTGATCACTGGTCGTTCGAGATACAAACTCAACCGACAGAGTTGTTGTGGCAATTTTTTCAAAATGATTTATGTGCGACCAAAAGTTGGAATTAAGTGTCCCTATTTTTTTCATCTTAGTCACAAGTAATATCATCAATACAAGTGATTACAAAAATATTTTAAGGTGGTTTAGAGTGATTTTCCAAATTGCACACTTGCATTGCTTTTGACTTGAACTTGGACAAGCTAGGGCTTGTAGAATTTGATCCTTTTCATGTACCTAATCCTGAAAAAAATCTTAAACAAACATATTAGATACATATGAATGGAAGGGTTAAGTCATTATCAATATATGGACAATGTATAACTCTCAAGTCAACATTCTCCCCCTTTTTGGCAATGACAAGCCGTTCCTCAACATATTATAGGGATATGTAAAGTTATACCTTAGACTTGTGAATTGCAAGGGGATTCATAGTTTCAACAATGCAAATTGCTCCCCTCAATCTATGCTCACTCTTACCTACATAGTTAGTCTTTCTACATAAAGAAATATAACATGTATATACTATATGGTCCTTTAGCAAGTCACATGATAAAGCATACACCGAACAAGAAAAGGATCACATAAGCAATAAAAGCAATATGGTTAAGCTTAAAAACATTGACCTTATATCCCCCTTTTGGCATTATCAAAAAGTAAGGGGAAGAAGAGCACAAAAGTAGGTCTTCTCCAAGCACAACCAAAACATTCAATCCACAAGATAAAAACATGCAACCTCATAGCACACATGAGAGAGAGTCAAACAATCAAAGTCATAATTAAAATATGGGAAACATAGCACGAACTCATGAGATATAGTCATCCAAAGAGTAAGTGTACATATGATTCATATTACAACACAAAACGCATTTCCTAAAAAAAACTACAAGACAAAATGATGAAAAACAACATGATGATAGAAATAGTACATCTCAGTTAATGTGCCCAGATGTTTTTGGCACAAAATAGTCTAGAAAGATATATATGATCAACATCTACTGACTAAAAACTAAAACATATAAATGTCTAGGCTATCGATGTCCACATCATCATCATCATCATCATCATCGTCAACATCATCATCAAAAACTTCAAGCTTGTAGTCATCTTCATCTGAAGGTGCAACAGAGATAGAAGCTTCACCTTCATTACCATATGCATCAATAAAGCCATAATTAGAACCATATGAACCATCCTCAGACGCCTCCTCCTCATCAGCAGTAGCTTCCTCATCAACCTAGTTGGGCATCTCCTCATCGATAGGAAGACCAAAACCATGATCAGACCACATGGCATTCTGCTCAGCCCAAGACATACCAAGATCATGCAACTCTTAGGCTTGGGGAAAAGTGGGAGCATAGGTGCCAAGTATCACAATAAAGGTAGCTATAGGACCAACAGGGAGAGGTAGCACTCTAGGGGTAGATCCACTAATAACAGAGTATGTATCAACAAAAGAAATAGGTGGAGGGGTTGGGTAAACGTGATGGTATGCATAGGATACATTAGAAACATGTGGAGGGGTTGGGTAAACGTGATGGTATGCATAGGATGCATTATTACCTATTGGGTAGGGATGGTAGGTAGGATAGGATGGCCATAGGATAGGTTCATGGTAGACCTGATAACACAGAGATCCTGATGTATATGCTCCTGAACTTGAAGGTTATACACCTACTGATGCATCATGTAACCCATGATGGTTTCATTTGATACATTAAACAAGGCTCGAGTAGGTCAGGATGGCTGAGGAGGTGGAGGTTCCAGGTGTGGTAGAGGACGATGAAGGCATGCTCTTCTGAATTATGGTCTCACTGATACAGACTCCTTTTCTAGCAGATTTGTATTGAAGATCATGAAGAAGAGACTTCCCAGTAATATATTGAAAAAGACAACAGATCAAGGCTGGGTAGGGTGGGTGGGTACCTTGGGTGTTCTTACTAGAGTTGAATCAAGTCATGTGATGGAGAATATATCAAGACAACTTGACTCTGATGTTCTTCAGGATACAAAACATAATCATCACGATATTCTCTACAATTTCAGTTTGATTTTTCTTTGGATGAATATTGTAGTTGACTACCATGGCAAGAATGCAATTCTTCAGGTCTAAGGCAGAGGAGGGAAGGGTGAATTTCTTCCTATAGGAAAACTGAGGCTTCTTCAAGAATTTGTTGTATGTCAGGGAGAGTGATATCATATTTCTTGTAGAAGGCCTCAGGGTCAAGGAGGTCAAAATACTCAGGGTAATCCTTCCTCCATGTGTCGATTACCTGAATCCCAGAGAAAAAGATATTCAAGGTATCCTTTGAGACTTGGAATTTCTTACCAGCAATCATGGAAGTAAGAATGACTTGAGTATTTGGTGGGGGTACAAGAGTGTCATATTTCCATGATAGGATTTTATAGAATTTGTGAACTGCCTTAGTGCTTGTGATGGAGTTGTTATAGCATGGGCGTTCAACACTCATGGCAGATAGGTGGTGGTCGTACAAAAACTCAACAACATGATCTATAACCTTTTGTCTATGCGGATGAGGCTCAAACAAGGCATGGAAAGGGATGGGGTTCCTAGTAAGGAGCTCTTTGTACCTATCTAGAACTTCATTGGAGACAAAGAAGGTATCATCAAAGGGGATGAGGCATGAGTTGGTGGAGGAGGATGGTGCTCCAGAAGGGGTGACTCTCTTTCTCCTATTGGAAGCCATTGAGGCGAGATAAGAAGGAAAGAGAGGTCAAAAACGTAGAGAACACCACCAAAAGCTGACCAACCACCTAGGGCTGATGTGCAAGAGAGATAGGAAGGTCAAGTAAGGGTAGGCTAGGGATAGGAAAGGGATGGTCAGGGCTAGGGTTGAGAGCTTGAGGGAGCTGGAGAGGGAATCAGTCAAATTTTCTCTAGTTGAGAGGGAGAAAAGTCAGCGGAACCACACTTAAGTTTGCTCCATCATGGCCATCGGCCGAGTTCTAGGAGATGGAAACTCGATCGAATGACTTTTTAAAAAAGCCCTCGACCATGGATCAATCGAGTTGGCAACTTGACGGTGGTCAACCTAAACCAACATTAGAAATTTTAATTTCTAGACACTAGAGTGCTAATTAAATTTATTTTTCTAGACTATTTTACATTTTAAACATAATTAGGCGCATATCACTCATCATTGGGTTCTATTAAGTGATAAAACAAGTGTTTGTATAAAATACCCAAAACAAGCAAAAAACAAGGCATAAGAAGATGAAATTTTAGCACTTTAGCAAGCAAGGGTGATCAAGACATGATCAAAGCATACATGATGGATAGCAACTAACTAGAAGTCATATCATATTCATCTAAATAGTTATGAGCACTTTAGATCTAATATAATTAGATTTCTCTCTAGCTAGAGTTAGTGAAAATGTCTGCCAACTAATTCTCTGTGTCCACATGCATGATATAAATATCCTTTTTGGCAATGTGATCACGATGAAAATGATGACAAACCTCTATATGCTTGGTTCTATGATTCAATATAGGATTATAAGATAAATTGATTGCGCTATTAATAACACAATAGATATGAGAAACATCAAAATACATGTTAAAGTCTTGGAGCATTTCACCATAGAACCTGGGCACAACAACTCCCGACTATAATGTATTCAGCCTTAGTAGTTGATAAAGCCACTGTTCTCTGTTTCTTAGAAAACCAAGACACTAAGCATGGTCCTAGGAGGAAGTAAGTGCCACTTATGCACTTTCTATCAATCAAGCATCTTGCATAATCTCCATCACTATAATCTGTAAGAGTAAAGTCCCTTGACTTGGGATACCATAGTACAAAATTTGGAGTTTTGGCTAAGTACCGTAAAATCCTCTTAACAACTATAAGATGAGATTTCTTGGGATTTGATTGAAAGTGAGCTCACAAGCCAACACTAAAAATTATGTCAGGTCTAGAGGCAGTTAAATAAAGTAAACTTCAAATCACACCTCTATAGAGCTTCTCATCCACTTTCTCACCTTCTTCATCTTTATCAAGTTTGGCAGTGTTTGACATGGGGGTATCCATCAGCTTGGTGTTTTCCATCCCAAAATGCTTAAGTAGCTCACTTGTGTACTTGCCTTGGTTGATGAAGTTTCCATCTTTAGTTTTCTTGATTTGAAAGCTGAGGAAGAATGTAAGCTCACCCATCATTCTCATCTCGAACTCACTCTATATAAGATCACTAAACTCCTTGCAAAGATCAAGATTAGTTCTGCCAAAAATGATATCATCAACATAAATTTGACTGATAAGAAAATTGTTCAAAGTGTGTTTGAGAAATAAGGTAGAATCCACTTTGCCCATGATATACCCATGATCTAACAAAAAGTTCTTTAATTTCTCATACCAAGCTCGAGGTTCTTATCTAAGTCCATAGAGAGCTTTTTGCAATATATAAACATGGTTAGGTAAACTTTCATGTTCAAAGCCCAAAGATTGTGCAACATACACTTCCTACTCAATTGTACCATTCAAAAACACACTTTTAACATCCATTTGACGAATAAAAAAATTCTTATAACTAGCAAAAGCAAGAAACATATGATTGGACTCAAGTCTAACTACATATGCATATGTTTCATCAAAATCTATACCTTTATGCTGATTGTAGCCTTGAGCCACTAACCTTGCTTTGTTTCTTACCACCTTGCCACTTTCATCTAGCTTGTTGCGGTAGACCCACTTGGTGCCAATGATCTTTCTATCACATGGTCTTGACACTAGGGTCCATACTTTGTTCTTCTTGAATTTCTCCAATTCTTCTTGCATGGCTAGGATCCACTCATCATCCCCAAGAGCTTCTTTGACATTCTTTGGCTTGAGTTTTGTGATGAAGGTGTTTTTGGCTTGTTCTTTGTTTAAGGAAACCCATGAAGGTGTTGTTGGCTTGTTCTTTGTTGAAGGCAGCCCACATATTCACTCTTTCAAAGGGGTCAACTAATATCATCTCTTTAGGATGATTCTTTGTAAAGAGGGGAGTTGGATCCTTCTTCTCTTCATCTTTCTCTTCTTCTTGAGTGGACACCTCTTTTCCCTTTTGGGTGATGTTGAGTTCTTTTAAGATAGGAATCACCTCACCTGTAACATCATCATTTGGAACAATATCTTTGGTAATAGAGGGGTTAGTCTCAATAAACGTAACATTTACAAATTCTCCTAGTTTAGGAAGATCAACATTAAACACTCTATAAGCCTTGCTAGTAGTTCTATAGACAAGAAAGAAAGCCTTGTATGATTTTAGATCAAACTTGTCAAGAGAATATTTCATGTTCAAAACAAAACAAGGACATCAAAAAACATAAAAGTACTTGATAGAAGGCTTCCTACCACACCATATCTCATAGGGGGTTTTGTTCAAAGAAGGAAGTCTGAAAAATCAATTTTGCACAAAACGTGAGGTACTAACAGCTTTGACCCAAAACTTCTTTGGAGTGTCATACTCTAAAATAATGTACCTAGACATTTTCTATAGTGACTTTATCTTACTCTCTATAACCCATTTTGTTGAGGTGTTTGAGGTGAAGAGAAGTTATGTGCATATCCAGATTCTTCACAAAAACATTCAAAAGATCATTTTCAAATTCTCCTCCATGATCATTGCAGATGGAAATAATCTGGCAAGAACTTCATTCTCAACTCATTTACAAAATCTATAGAGAACATCAAACATATCACTCTTGGAAACAAGAAAGAAGGTCCAAGTATATCAAGAGAAATCATCAACAATAACAAGACAATACTTGGAGCTGTGAAGCAATGTAGTCCGCATAGGCCCAAATAGATCAACATGGAGAAGTTCAAGAGATCTCTTGGTACTAAGGAATCCTTTGGATTTGAAGGATGACTTGGTTTTCTTTCCTTGGGTACAAGGTTGGAATTCCTCATCCTTTTCAAAATCCAATTTGGGAAGTCCCTTGACCAAGTCCTTTTTTCTCAACTTCTTCAATTGATGCATATTTACATGACCAAGCCGATGATGCCAAAGAGAAATATCATTTGAATTGACTACTAGGCATTTATCAATAATAGGCTTAATAGATTCAAACAGAATTACATAAGGATACCATTTCTAGTTCCCTTATTTATGACATGATAAGTGAGGGAATCTAGAATCAGACATTCAAAAGAAGTAAATAGCACAAGGTAACAATTACCACATAATTGACTTACACTTATTGAATTGTGATGTAGGCCATACACAAAGAGAACATTCTTGATACACAAGGATTCACCTACATCACCCTCACCTTTTACCTTACCTTTCTTGTTGTCCCCAAAAGTAACTGAGCCTCCTTTCTTCTTTGTGAAATTGTTAAAATGGCTTATATCACATGGCATGTTCTTAGTGAAGCCACTATCAACAATCCATTTCCCTTTTTCCTATAAGAAAGGAGAGTGTCGACTCCCAACTCAAAATTTGGAATCCAGAGTTAGTTTGTGGACCCATTTCATCTTTGGGTTGGTCCCCTTAGGCCTGTACGGATAGTAAGTAGAATACTGATGATCACTTTTACATTGAGAGCAAATCATAGGATTCTTAGTGCTAAAAGATTCTCCAATGAAAAAGATAGTTTCCTTACTCTTTTTCTTACCTTTGGCCTTATTCTTTTCCTTAGGTGCTCCCCCTACAAATCCCAAACCATTAGTACCACTTTGTTTGGTAGAATGGTCAAGGATTTCATTTGGGGAGTTTTTCCCTTTGAAGTATTTTTGCAGAGAGGCTTTAAGTCTATGATTGTCATCAGTAAGAGATATAATAGTAGAAGACAAACTAGCAAGATCATTTCTACCATGAACAAGGTCGGCCTCTAAACATAGGGCTTTCATCAAATTAGAATTTTTTCCAAGAGAAATAGAAGCAACATCATTACTAGGAAAAATAGGTGTTGAAGATAAATCTTTAACTTGACCAAGCAACCTAGCATTTTCAGATTTAAGAAATTGAATTTCTTTGAGATAAGCATCCCTATCATCTCTACGGGCATCAATAATAAGCTTGAATTCAACATTTTTAGTTTTTAATATCTCAAGCTCTTTTAGTCACTTTTGGTTGTCTTCCTTAAGAGATTAAATGTTCTTAAGATAGACACCATTCTCTACCTAAACTCCATTGTATTGGAGCTCAAGATCAAAAATTTGTCCTTGCAAGTTATCAATGCTCTCAAGATGAATTTTCTCATTTTTCTCAAGAATCTCAATTTTAGTATACAAGTCATCAATGATTTTACCTAACCTCTTATTTTTAGATTTACATTTAGAATAAGAAGAACATGTAGTAACAAGCATATCAATAAGAGTTTCTTTAGCTAACTCATGCAATCTTACCTCACTTACCTCCCTAATTTCTTCACTAGTACAGACCATGAGTGCAAGGTGGCACTCTCCATCTTCATCGGAGCTTAAGCCACTAGAGGATGATCCTTCCCAAGCTACATGAGTTGCGTCTTTGTGTCTCCTATCCTTCTTGTCCTTCCTATTATATTTGCTATCTTTCTTGTACTCTTCCTCCTTCTTAGAGATACTCTTGTGGTGAAACTTTCTTTACTTAGGACATTCACTCTTATAGTGTCTTTTTTGAAAACACTTGTAGCACCTTGGAATAGAAGAAAAAAATTGCTTTCCTTTGAAGTGCTTTCCCTTGGAGAAGTTTGCTTCATGCTCTCTAGGGCCATCATCTTCACTTGAGGAGGAGGGAGTGGTCTGGAAAGCAAGTTGTTGTTGAAGTATGAGGGCCTCCACTTGAGCTTTGAAGGCACTATGTTTGATCTTCCATGCTTCCTTCTCTTCTTCCTTAGCTTCCTCTTATTGCTTGTCAAGTCTTGGCTCATGAGCTTGTAGATCGCCAATAAGCTCCTCGATTGGAATGTCACCAAGACTTCTCACTTTGTCAATGAAGGTCACCTTTGACTCCCATCTCTTATAAAGAGACCTCAAGATCTTTGAGTTGATTTCTCCTCTATCCAAAGTGTGACCCAAAGAAGCTAGGTCGTTGATGATGATGTTGAGCATTGAGTACATCTCAATAACTCCTTCTTTCTTCCCCATTTTGAAGTTATCTAGGAGGTTGTTCAACATGTAGATATTTGCCTCTTTCACTTGCTTTGTGACTTCATAAGTGATCAACAACTTGTCTAATATCTCATAGGTTGTATCCTATGAGGAGATGCGATTGAACTCAGATGGAGTGAAGGTTGCATAGAGGATGCTAATTGCTTTGGCATTGAGCTGGGAATTCTTTAGGGCAGCTTCATCCCATGCTGACACAACTCCGGTTGTCTCCTTGTAGGGTGTAATCATCACGTTCCACATAGCGAATTTCATCCCTTGAATGTAGAACTGCATCCGCCTCTTCCAATAGAGGAAGTTAGTTCCGTCAAAGACCGAGGGTGCATGGAGAAGCCTCCCTATAGGTTGAGTGAACCTAGTAGGTTCTCACCCATCTTCTCATCTCGTGGGAGATTTGTTGGAGAAGATCCTTGCTCTGATACCACTTGTTGGATCTAGGGCTCTAGATGGGGGGTGAATAGAGCTTCAAAATTCTCACAAGAATAGTTAAACCTTCAAATTATATCAATTGAAACCAAAATCTTAATAACAATTTGAAGTCCTTTCTAAGAAAGCATAGCAAGGATGAGAAGATTGAAACATGCATTTGGACAAGGTGGTTAGAGTGGTGTCAATCTTCAAACTAGGAGACTGTCAATCCACTACCTACAGAGGTGAACCTCTAGGACTTTGAAACCCGTGTATACTTATATTCCATCATAAGAGATACAAGGAAACCAACATACATCCAAGTACTTACCTATTCAAGATAAGAGTCTTTCACCTACACAAGGATTTACCCACTTGATCAAGATGTCTTTAGCCTTCACCCATGAATTACCCACACTTGCATCAAGTCTTTGGCCTTGAAGGAATTACCCACTCTTATTGAATCTTCCTCCTTGTCCTTATCCTTCATATGGATAAGATCTTCACACCTTCTTCAACCTTCAATAAGAACATCAACTCCTCCTTCACTCTGAGAAGATCACTTCAACCTTTGCTCTTTGAGAAAGGGGATTGGGAAGACGGAAGCAATGCGATCTTTACAAGATAACATGGAGGTAGCTCTCTTAAAACATACCTAACTCACTCATAATAATGAAATGCTCTATAAATGAGAGAGAGAGAGAGAGAGAGAAAGGGTCTCAAAGGGTTGCAACACACTAAACTATAGCAAGGACCAAGGATAGCTTGAATGAGCAACCTTGAAATGAACTCCAAGAGGTCTTATTTATAGCTGGGGTGTACCTTTGAGTGTGGGATCACTTAAGATTGAAAATAGCCATTTTACAACTTGCAACAGATCTATTTCATTTCTAGCAACTATCCTATGGTTGGAATCACTTTTTATGCATTTTTTGTACAATACATTTGGTCGAGTTCCAATAAAGGTAACTCGACTGATCCACTAACTAACAAAGACAATTTTCAAACTATCTATCGAGTTTGTCCTGGGAAACTCGACCGATGAGTCAAAATTAGTTTTAGTAAGTAAATCGGTCAGTCAGGTTTTGTGAGTGTACAACTCGACCAATTGATCCATTTTCAAAAATCCATCACTGGTCGGTTGAGATCCAAACTCGACCGACATAGTTGTTGTGACAAATTTTCGAAATGATTTATGAGTGACCAAACAATGGAATTAAGTATCCCTAATTTTTTCTCATCTTAGTTACAAGTTATACCATCAATACAAGTGATTACAAAAATATTCTAAGGTTGTTTGGAGTGATTTCCCAAATTCACACTTGCATTGGTTTTGACTTGAACTTGAACAAGCTAGGGATTGTGTAAATTGATCCTTTTCTGTACCTAAAGCCTGAAATCAATTTTAAACAAACATATTAGATACATGTGGATGGAATTGTTAAGTCATTATCGATATATGGACAATGGTTAACTCTTAAGTCAACACTCTGATCTTAGTTGCCAAGAAGAGGAGAGGGTTAAATCTGAGGAGGACTTGGACAATGTGTTTGATTCCATATAGCCTAAGTCTGAAGTTGGGACTAAGGGGAAAGAAGATAACTACTATGTCTACATCGTCTGATCCACCTATCTATACACCAACTATGATAAAAAAAATCAATACCATCCTCACAACTTCCTTGAAACTCCACTCCATTAATGGAACTGAGGTAGTCCACCTCCTCGACAACCTATACCACCAATTGTAAGAAGGAATTTTGCCCCTTCAATAAGAAGAGGTAGAGAAAAAGATCAATCTAGGAGGAGGTTACCCCCAACTAGTCCTCTACTTCCAGATGCTAGAACTATGAGGAAGAGAAAGAGCCAAAAACTAATAATGAAGAGATGATGGAGGAGCCGACAAACATAGTTTCATAGCTTGAGTCAGATTGGATCAGACATAGAGGAAAACAGATCTAGGGGGCAGTCTATGGCATAGGAATGAGAAGGAAAAATGTGGGGGTAGACACAAAGTGATCTAAGACTCATTGATTCAGAGTGCTTGAGTGATTGCAACCTGAGATGCTTATATGTCCACAATGCAAGCTACAGGGGTGCAATCTAGTTTTGAGGATTTAATGGATCCATGTGTCCTGAGAAATATTACAACTTAAGAACACGAAACTTATGTTGAGATTACTTAGCAATATATATCACATTAGAAAAGGTTAAGTATGGAGGTCAAAAGGAAATTTAATTTGGGTTTCAAGGTAACACATATGTTTTGTCTGCATCCCAACTCAACAAGAGTTTTGCACCCAAATATGTGATAGGAACTTATTATGGTAAAGGATTTACATAGAATAAAACTAGGTTCAACTATTCTAGAGTCTACAAAAGGATAACCGATAAAGAACCATTCAAACTGGGAAAGTCAAATATAGTGGGATTCACAATCCCATAATAAGATATCTTCACAAAGGCAATGCCAACACTTTGTTTGGTTGACATGATAATTGTGGTTGGTTATTGCAATTTTTTTTGCAATCGACTTGATTATAAAAGGGTACTACATGTATCTTGGAAAATGATGATTTACTGTCTAAAGCCAATCCCCACAAAAATTAATACTCCACTTATTAAGTGTGGGATCGTCACCTTCATTGCACTAAATATTGGATACGACTTATGTAGCCTCAAAAAGGATGAAGGTGTTGAATTTTTGGATCTTAATTATATGGCCCTGTCCCACATGATCTCTTTGAGTAATGACAAAATCTATTATAACATGAACCTTGAGTACCTTGGTATTACCGGGGGATTCTCTACCATACTCGTATCCTTTAGGAAGATATGGAACCCACATAAGACTTCTTGGTCACGTTAGCACAGTGGGAGCACGATCACCTTCTAGAGAGGATAGGGCACTGCTAGTGGACGAACTGAGGTCATGTGAGAGAAAAATGTGGTTGATTAGTAGCAACACCAACAACAAAGCAGCACACACTGTGTTAGGATACAACCAGAGATAGATAATGTGCAACAATCTTAAACAAACACCTATGACATTACACTATCATGGCATAGTTGAAAGACATATAGAATACATACTAGGATAGGTGGTTATGTCAACACCAGATGCACCACCATATAGACCACAATACTACTACCATCGTAGGTGTAGAGAAACCCCCGATGGGTGGACCATTAGAGTGCACAATAGAGCTATGTGACACATGACCACCTCCATAGGAAGACTATTGGGATAACTATTACTAGTACCCACCATTTCTACGGGGGAGCCAACGAATAAACACTGCCACAATGACACCATACCATATAATTCCTTAGTTTTTGTTTCACATTGAGGACAACATAATTCAAAACGTGGGGTAGTAGGGCGTTATGCCATATTTAACTTTTCCTTGTTCCTATTGCACTATTTTTCCTAAACGTCTTGTTGATGATCGACTATCCCACTCCTTATCTAGTTAGATTTTCATATTGCATACATTGCAAGTCGTGTATTTCAATTTCTTACATTTTTCTTTTTTCTCTTCTTCAACTCATTTGATTCTTTCCCATGTCACACACTCACATTGCATTGTATGTACTTTTTGTTAATTTATTATTTATAATTAGCTAGGATTTTCTTATTATATTATATCTTGGTATGAATACGACCACTTTGTCATCATTTTGCCAAATCTTCTCAATCTTGATATTTGATTGTTCTAACATATGTTTTAATTGAATCTCTATCTATTTGATCTAAATTGAAAGACCTTTAATAAATGTAGTCACATAATTTCTGGTTCATTTCTTGATGATATCAAGATCTGAATTTATACATGTTTTCCACTCCTCTTATGCAATAATGACTTGATTGGTTGAAACAACTCTGAAACAATCCATAAATGTCATGAAAAGAATCTAGTTTACAATATTTGTTCATTCATCATGGTTTTATCATTGCTTATGAAGAAGTATTGGAACAACTTGCATTTGAGACTTTATATGGAGTTCCACACCATGTGGCCTCTCTCTTCTTCCACTTTTTCTACACCACTTCCTACCTCTTTACCTCACAAAAATATGCAAAAAAAAGCACACAACAAGGATAAGTATTGGAAACCATTCACAGACTTTTGGTGTCCAACCATTCATCCCATCTACTTATTCCTACCACCCTATATCCTAGGTACACCAAGGTCAATGAAAAGTAAAGAAAATGAAAAAAATAAAACAAAAAGTGTACCTATGTAATAGCATGTAATACAAAAAAGAAAAGATGAGTGCCCTTATAAGCATTATGACCTCTTTCTATAACCCATTCTTCTATTTGCATACCCCTTAGGCTATGAAAAATCAAACCTTGTCCCTCATGATTCCATTCATAGCCAAGTATATCATCTGGGGTGGGCTGACATATAAGGTTGAATGTGAGCAAGATAAACTATATATGTAACATACTGAATCCTAGACATTTTGCCTTTTGGCCCACTTTTCCATCTTTTCCTTTCCTTTTCATCCTTTTTGGCCTTGATATTCAATTTTTTGAATTATTAGTTGTTTGGGGTGATTTTGATCACCATTTATGCCAACATTTGGGTTTATGCACAAATACCTTAGTAAATATTTTTAATAAGGGTCAAATATGCAAATTACCACATATATGAGATAATGATAAAATAATTCATTCTAGATCATTCCTTAGCCTTATGGAGCAACGAAGAGAAAAAGGAATGAATAATATTGCTTTAAACATGTTAATGCGATATTGGATTAATTAATATAGGAAATATTAGTAATATTGAATAATGGGATAAAACTCATAAAAGAAGACTAATTGGTTAAGGATAAGTTGAGATTCATTTTCCTTGGGTTTGGTTTTTCTTGGAGGCCAAGTTTCATAATTTTGGAATGCTCATAATTATATCCCTTTTATTTTGAAAAGAAAGATGAGTTTCCTTAAAAATATTAAATAAAATACTAAATGACTCCAAAAGTGGTAACTAACCTTAGATTCATGATGTACACATTAAAAATAGCCTTTGGGTGAATTTTGATGTAATTTGGATAAATATTTAATATACATGCGAAATCGAGAGAGAAAGTGGGTAGAACCTTCAAAATATTAAATAAATATACAAACAACTCGAACAAACAAAATTGATGGAAAATTCATATCCAACACATTAAATATAACTTATGGGTGAAGTTTCATAGAATTTGGAGAATCTTAATGTCATTAATGCATGAGGAAAGAGAAAAGAGGATTCGATTTATTTAACACACTAAAAGTTCTGAAAAGGCAAATCTAATTGCATATTCAGATTCCTCATATCAAAATAGGCTAGGTGCAAAATTTTGACTTTATTTGGAAATTGTTTGATCCCTCAAAATAAGAAAGATAAACTCATTTAATAATATGTATCATTTTATAATTGAATTGGATTTATAATCGATTTTGGACTTTGCACAATTAGACAACTGTGGTCGCTTTGTGGATCCACGTCCACCGATTGGATGACCACTGGTCGTCTTCCTCACAATCCATGCTGGCTATAGTGCCGTTGGTTTTGGGAAAGTTTCCAATATGCTTTTTTGTCTCATTGTTTGATCATTTCACATGATTTCTTTGCCTCCATATCTACCGAGCCCCTACTCGAGACCTATGTTTAAGATTTATGGAAACACCTAATTGGGTCGCCTTTATCTTCGGACCCCCTTCCCTTCTTTGGACCTATACATGACCTTATATATATGTAATCACCTCCAAAGATTCGGCTACTCCCACTCTACTTTTTCCCTTTTCAATTTCCCCTTTTATCACATTTTGGTCCTCTACTGAGCTTCTCTCCCTCCCTGCATTGTGACACCTTCTCTTCCCTCCATGATGCATCTCTGGTGCAATTCTTGGCTTCGGTAGGTCTGGTTCTTCCCCTTATTGCCTTCCTTTCTTTCAATTTTGAGTTTGGCATTGAAACGAGATTTTGCCTAAATCTTTGCAAGCTACTACTTGCGGGCCTTGTGTCCATGGCATGTGTGGGCGGGAGGAAGATAACCCCCATCGTTTGACTGTTTTGTCCCTCTCACATTCCTTCTCCTTGCTTTTTGATCGGGGACATATTGGTCTATTGGGATTGTTTTCGATTGCTTTGACTTGAGGTTGCGTGGGCGCTGACCGTTGACACAATGACTTGCCATTGGTCCATGTTGCATAGGCCCACCTCCTCTCTCTCTTTCACTTTCTCTCTATTTTGAACCGATTTCCATGTGGCACCTTCTGATTGGTCGGATTTCAATAAGTCATATCTTTTAAAGTGTGCATCCCAAAATAAAAATAAAATATGTTCTAGACTCAAACAAAGATGATCTTTCCAATAAAAATAATTTTATTCTTTGGATTTTATTTTTATCGGAAGGTGTTTTCTAGAAATGAATTAAATAGTTAAAAATAACTAAAAATGCATCTAAAAGTCCATATCTTTAAAATACATAATATTATATATAATCTTGATCAGAAAACCCTAACTAAGACAGTGCTGCTAATTTCTAGGTCTAAACCGATGGTTTGTGTAAAAAGTTGGTAACTTTGGGGTTTTAAGTCTTTAATGAATGTACATAGTTCTAATACATGAACATGGTTATGATATCGAGACAAGTGGACCCTGATCTCATTTAAAGGTTTTGAAAAGTGGTTTCTGGGGATCTAAGGAAGAGGTATGTGCATTTACACCTTAAGTTGGGAATATTTGTGTCTGATCCTACTTTTTCTTTATTGAGGAATTATTAAACCTTATTTCCTATACTCTTGAATCTTTTGCTATACTTCCCTCATAAATCAGTTTTGGAATATTATTCTTGGGTCTTGGTACTCACTTCCATGTTTTATTTAAATGATGATATTACTTGCCTTTGATTCTAGCATGCTGATTTGATTAGACTAACTAGCTATAGTAGTGGTACTTATGTACAACCACCCAAGTAGGGCATGTGTTTATTCACCCTGGGGAATGTCTTATTCTCCCCCACTCACAAAATGTGTGTAGGTGGCTGGGAATGTCTTATTCTCCCCTCACCTTTTGGTTGAAAGTTTGGTAGGTGCCTCAACCCTACTTAGTTAAGGTAGCCAATATTAATCATGCATGCAATTCTTTTATTATACTTTGTTTATGGAAAGCATCTGTTGAAAGTAGCCTCATACTCTTGTTATCTTCATCATATGATGATCACTAGCCTTCGTTTACATGCTTTACTTTTCTTATTATCCTAGACTAGTTTTGTGAAACATAATATACTTTCCTTTCCCTTTTGCTGGGTGCCTTCCCAACAACCTAGGTGTTGAGCAAGGTGTTAAATAAGACAAGAAGATCTTAGCTTTTGGCTTGAACTTGTATGATGGAGATGTTTCTTTGGAGATAAGATTGTAGTAGTTAGACTTCCCTCTATCTAGATCCTAATTGTTGTATCTTGTTGTAAACCCTATAGGGAGAATGATGTATTCTTATATAATCATTTATGAAATTGAATATAGTTAGTAATTTTTATTCCACTGCTTTCCAATGGTCTTTTGTTTACCATATAAATAAAGACTTGAAAATTTTACATCCTTTTCAACATACCTTTTAAGTATGTTGGGAATGGGGGTTTGATGTTTCAAATTTTTTTGGTAAAGGGGTGATTTGACCTTTTACAACATGGTATCAGAGCCCTTGGTTGTCAGAATCTGACTATTTCAGTTTTATCTCCCTAGTTGGGATCCTTGCCTTACATAGTTTCCCTTTAAGTTACATGCTTACCCTATATTTGATATATGGTTGAATTAGGATCTTATAGTTACACATTAGAATCATGTTGAGTAAAAAAAAACCTAACATATTTACAATTGAAAGATGCTTAAGTAATCATAATAACTTAATGTTATTTAGGTTTGCCTTTAGGCAACTATTAGGGCATGAAGTTGAAGCAAAGATGTCTAGAAAGGATCATGTTCTAGGGGCTGGTAATATTTTCCTCCGCGCCACTAGCTTGGTTTACGAGGACTCGCATATCCATATGATACCGACCTGTCCTGAGCTGATATGGATTGTCCAAAATAGTTTTCTTTTAGGAACCTTAGACTTCTATGTTTTATATGTTTGGGAACCTTAAGTTCCAGGTGTATGATGACTTGTTTGAGGATGAATACCAAGAAAGTTTCCTGATGTCCCTTAGGACTACATGCTTGGATAGTTTATCACTAGAACCTAGACTTTGAAGTTTGTGGTTAAGTGAGCAATCAGATTGCACAGTGGAAGTGTGATGGATCTTGTAGATGGTGTAGTAGACTCATTCTTTAACCCTAGTGTAGTTTGGCTTGATAGGTTGAACCCTTTAAGGGGTGGAGTATAGTTAGTTTGATGATGTTGGGTGGTTAGATTTTGAGGACAAAATCCTCTTTAGGGGATGTGTGACGTCCCCGGATTTTCTAAAACTTTATCTGATGTGTGACGTCCAAATTGAAACCCTCACCTCAGCGAGAATCCCAATTTAAACATCCCACATAAGGCTAAGAATAAGATCTTCAGAGGAAGTCAGAAGGAAACAATCAGTAGCACATGTACATGAACAATAATAAAACCATAGACACATGTTCACCATTCAACATATAATTACAACATGAATTGTTACAACATTTGATATTACACATTGAAAGGTAAACTTACATATACATGTACTACATCTAAACAATAGGATCTTAAGACAACAGGTCCACCTGTACATCAGCTCGCCACACAACTCTCAACTATTCTGGATCTTCAAGAGCATAACCACAACCTAAACAAAAGATTACATGCGGTACACGTCAGCACAATATTTCATGAATATTGTACTGAGTACGCCTACGTGTCTTTTATTTACCTCTCATCATATCTTGGCAATAAGATAAAACTAATATACTTGGCAGTAACAGAAGAATATAAGAAAAGCATATACTGGCACGAAGATGTTCATTAACAAAAGAGAACACATATTTTAAGTTCATTTTCCATTATATATCAAGGCCTTTATGATCACTACCAAAGAGTTAGATCATTTGTACAAGGTGACCACTACCAAAGAGTTAGGTCAGACCACTACCAAAGAGTTAGGTCATATGTACAATGTGACCACTACCAAAGAGTTAGGTCACTTCCAAGCACACTACCAAAGAGTTAGTGCTTTCATATAATGGAACAGATATATTATGTTTCATGTGTTCATAGAAGTAATCATGGAAAATCATGCAACGTATCTTACAAGAACAATCATTTCAATCAATACCATATGCCAAGTATTTTACTACTCATATAACACAAGCATATTGTATAATAAGCCAAGTAAGAGGTAATGGCGTACCTTCCAAAGAGACAGATCATACTAAACACATATTCCTGATGTCAACTATAAGCTTGGTCAAACCTGATCAAGACAAGACCATACACTATCATCAGGTTCTCATCTTATTATATCTCATCTTAACCCTAATCGTGCTCATATTAGGGTTTCACTTAGTTCATTGGGATATTCTCATGATTACTTGCATTCTTATCTTACGATTATCTCACTAATGTCATTTTCCAGATTGCATCTCATTATCAAAGCTCATTATCTGAACATTAGGTTCAATATCATTATTGATGCATATTAACCCTAAGTTACATGTATTACTTCAAAATAGGGTTTCATCACATGTATTATAGGTCATCTTCATCTAACATGAATTTTATGCATCTAACAGACATCACAGTTCCATATTAGCTTCCAGTTACTAATATAAGATTGTTCTGTAAATTTCATCATTTATTGACCATGTATGCATTATTTACATATTAATTAGGGTTATCAGCCCTAATTAGCCATATTAAGCAAATTACATGATTTCGTACATCAACATGATCATACTTGACATCAGGTGCATTATAAACATTATTATGGAGTTACTGACATTTTTCCATAATTTTAGGTCTTCGTTTATTATTTATTATACATCAAAAGAGCATATTACATCTTACATGATAACTCTACTATTAGAGCATCAACCGACTGAAAAGATGGTTCCATGTTATTCTACTCATTTTTCTGAGCATTTTGGTATATTATATGTATTTTTCTGAGCATCGGGCTATTTTCTACGATTTATTGAAAAATTGAGCATTTTCTGATTATTTACCTCATCCGGCCAATCACAGGACGCCACGTTTCCTCTAGGATTGCGGCTCCTTACTTCTGCTTGTGGGTAGATCCGGCCGGTTCAGGAGCACTTGGACCCGGTTCAAGGCTGGCTCAGGCTGGGCCGGTCCGGTCTGACTCCTGGATTGGGCCGGTTCAGCTCCCTTCTTCTTTCTCTCACGTCTAAGTCCCGATCGGGACTCTATTTTCTCAGAGCGCAGCCGCGATACTCCTCTCCGGCGAGCGATCTTCCAACTCCTGGTCGTCTTTGTGAGCTCCCCACAGCACCCACTGCTTCAAGGTCCCCTCCACGACCTCCACAGCTTCGTGGCTTCTCGTCTGCGGCTCCAACCCTAGCGCCCCGGGAGCTCGCCGCCGTGGGCAGCAGCTGCGGCGGAGCAGAAGGGGGCAAACGCCTTTGCCCACACTCGTGCTGGTATGAAGCTTGGGAAAGCTTCGAAAGGCCTTCACGAACTCGACTACCTCCTTCACTCGAGGCGAACAACTCCCTTCACCTGCCTCCAAGCTCAGTATCCATCTCCGGCTAACTCAGGTCTGACGACCGGTGTTCTCACCACAGGACGGCATGTAAGAACCTGTATTGGATCCTATCGACTCCGGGACTGCTTTCCAGCTCCTCAAAAATTGTCTATTACCTTTCTTACCTCCGAGTTCCATCTCCAGCCACCATCTTCAAACGGTCATGGAGAGGGGAAAGTGTCAGAGAGTTGGTTCTGGCTCGTTCTACACCACCACGATGTGAGTAGCGGCTCATAGTATAGTTCATGATGTGGGAAGGACAACTGTTCGAAGGCCAGCTTCCCTCATCCCACGACCTGGGTGAGTGGTGGCCGAGATGATCGTGGGGTCTTCTGCCCCACTACCTTGCTCTAACCGCAAGGTAGGGGACAACTCAAGGACCCTTGATTTCTAATCCAACAGCCTGATTCCACCCTTCGCTTGAGTCTATCCGTGGCTCAAGCTCAAGATCACCTGCGACCACATGATCAGAGATCCATGGCCAGAAAAGGGCCACGCAGCTGGCTCCAGCAACTGGCTTGTGACACCACTATGTATACTCAACTTTGGTCTATCAACCAATGATAAAGCACATTATTTCCCAAAATCAAACCTTAAATAACTTCCTCTAGGAACCTCCAAATGCCACCAAATTTTAACCATAGATCCCATACCTCTCGAGCTACCTTCTATTCAAATTTGGTGACAAAACTCATCTGTTGGACCACTCAATTAAATTCATCAAAAAGGTATAGAGTTAAGGATCTTAGTCATGATATAAACATCAATCACCATCCAAAACTTACCAAAGCACTTGTAACTCTCAAGATAACTCAACATGCATAAATTCACTTATGTCATTGGACATTTAGGATTCTAAAAGTCCACTCCATCACATCCTACACACCTTAAAAGATATTTCGTCCTCGAAATTAAGCCAGAAATCTAGTTTGTCACATCATATACATCTAAAAAAGAACATTCGTCCTCGAAAGTAAACCATACTCGTACTCCAAGAAAAACTACCATGTCTTCATCCACATGTAGGAACTATTCTATGTGTAACATATCCACAACGGTTACCTAGAACCATGTATCCAAAGCACTATCAGGGGGGTTTACAACCATCTTGGGTGCACAAACACTCCATTCAAGGTTACCCTCAAGGTTTAGAAACTTAGTTTATGTCATTATATATCTCATATGTTAGGGTTACATCCTTATCTTAACTCATGCATTATTATTCATCATCATATTACCATATTCCCAAAGAGTTAACCCAAGTTAACCCATACATCAAGGTGTCATCATCATTTTATTGAGCTAATTATTAGAACATGTTCAACATTAACCTATGCCTTTTAGGAGGGAGTTAACTAAAGTTAACCCACCTTATCCATCCAGTTCACTTCAAGGTGTTATAAACATTTTGTCGTGCTAATTGTCAAACTATACTTTTCATCTTTATTAAGCACTCAGATTAACATCTCATGTAACATGTTTCATTCTTTTGATCTTATTTCATTGTTCATATTAAACTGCAACATTTATTAATGATTGCATCACAAGGTTAACCATATTTATCATATCTACATATCACATCTTGAGATTAGATTGCATCCTTACATGTATTATATCATGGTTTTGCTAAACAACTAATATGAGTGACTCATGAAACATGTATCAAAACTTTATCTAGTCCAATTGAGGTTCTCCTAACCCATATCATGAGGATAACGTCTTGCCCAGTCTCTCTGAGCTAACTCAACTCAATGAGTATCTCACATGCATATATTGTATCTTTCCTCTCGGTCTAGGGTTCTCGGATTACCTTATTGGCACTAGTGATAACTTCATTAGCTTCAGCCACGTAAGCACAAACCAAAACACGATATGGCATACTCTTCATAGATCTCTAACCATGAAACATGCTTACCAAAAACTCTCTTATGTACACCACTAGATTCCTATGTGGGAAACCACCAACCTGAGCATGAGGCTTCACAGAAACTAACATAGCTACCTCCTCCAGGGTCTTGGGCTCTCTCCCTCACCCAGATGGTAGGTACTAATATTCATGTTCATATGTGCATATGTAATCAACCTCTCTCTGGCTCTAGGATTTGGTCCTCCCAAGGACATCTAGGGTTCAACAAGACTATAGGAATCATGCATTAAGCAACTCAACTCAATCACTCAGGAGTAGTCTAGTTTAGGACATATCATATCACATATTTCTCATCATCTCATATCTTGGAGTTAAGGTTCTCTAACCTTCTCCCAATGGGTCTCACTCTCACTGGAGTTAACCCCAAAACTGGTCCTAACACTAGAGGTCCTCCCTCGTAAAAGAGATTAAGGCTCATGCTGACTCACAACCTGTCTTAACTTAACATATCTTATCTCATAAAAGCATATTTACATGCATCATCAAAACTTATCTCAAATCCTCAAAACTGCACTTACATCCTCAAAGACAAACATAGATCATCATATATTATCTTATATCATCTATATAAGACTTAGATCATCATATCATCAAGATTTATATCATCTATATAATACTTAGATCGTATCATCAAACTTATTCTATCTACTCCATCTATCACATATACCAAACAAGGCTCTAGACATCTATTCTAGAACTACTCTCTCTTCTAGACTGATGTCATTCACTTTCACTTAGGTTACATGACCACCTCCTACTCGTACATGTGTGGGGACACATTTTTGTAATACATATATATAATAAAATATTATATAGTTTTTCTCCGATAAAACAAGCGTCAGAGAAAACTATCACAGATCGATCCGGTTGGAATCCAAAACCAAATCCTGAAAATGAGTGTCCCACACATAGTAGAGAGTCCAGTGTCATGAAAACTAGTGAAAAGGGTGAGAACATGGTGTAGAATAGTGTAGCTACTCTAGACAACGTGCGCAATATGTCTAGGGTTTCTCTTCCCTTGATGCACATCATTTCCAAATAGTGCAACGTCCCATACCGCTGCACTACAAGGAAAGAATGACATCTAAGGACTTGCTATTCAACAAGCACCAGTCTAGACCTAGTTCTCGGACATCTAGGTGCTAACCTAGAGGCTAGGTCAGATCTAGTCTCTAAAGACAACAAATCTAACCCTAAAAGATTATTAAGTTCAAGGTTCTTCAGTTTTCAGTTGCATAGTGAGCAAATGTCTGGCTTTGCTATTGTTCATGCTCTGATACCACCTGTGACGTCCCCGGATTTTCTAAAACTTAATCTGATGTGTGATGTCCAAATTGAAACCCTCACCTCAGTGAGAATCCCAATTTAAACATCCCACATAAGGCTAAGAATAAGATCTTCAGAGGAAGTCAGAAGGAAACAATCAGTAGCACATGTACATGAACAATAATAAAACCATAGACACATGTTCACCATTCAACATATAATTACAACATGAATTGTTACAACATTTGATATTACACATTGAAAGGTAAACTTACATATACATGTACTACATCTAAACAATAGGATCTTAAGACAACAGGTCCACCTGTACATCAGCTCGCCACACAACTCTCAACTATTCTGGATCTTCAAGAGCATAACCACAACCTAAACAAAAGATTACATGCGGTAGACGTCAGCACAATATTTCATGAATATTGTACTGAGTACGCCTACATGTCTTTTATTTACCTCTCATCATATCTTGGCAATAAGATAAAACTAATATACTTGGCAGTAACAGAAGAATATAAGAAAAGCATATACTTGCACGAAGATGTTCATTAACAAAAGAGAACACATATTTTAAGTTCATTTTCCATTATATATCAAGGCCTTTATGATCACTACCAAAGAGTTAGATCATTTGTACAAGGTGACCACTACCAAAGAGTTAGGTCAGACCACTACCAAAGAGTTAGGTCATATGTACAATGTGACCACTACCAAAGAGTTAGGTCACTTCCAAGCACACTACCAAAGAGTTAGTGCTTTCATATAATGGAACATATATATTATGTTTCATGTGTTCATAGAAGTAATCATGGAAAATCATGCAACGTATCTTACAAGAACAATCATTTCAATCAATACCATATGCCAAGTATTTTACTACTCATATAACACAAGCATATTGTATAATAAGCCAAGTAAGAGGTAATGGCGTACCTTCCAAAGAGACAGATCATACTAAACACATATTCCTGATGTCAACTACAAGCTTGGTCAAACCTGATCAAGACAAGACCATACACTATCATCAGGTTCTCATCTTATTATATCTCATCTTAACCCTAATCGTGCTCATATTAGGGTTTCACTTAGTTCATTGGGATATTCTCATGATTACTTGCATTCTTATCTTACGATTATCTCACTAATGTCATTTTCCAGATTGCATCTCATTATCAAAGCTCATTATCTGAACATTAGGTTCAATATCATTATTGATGCATATTAACCCTAAGTTACATGTATTACTTCAAAATAGGGTTTCATCACATGTATTATAGGTCATCTTCATCTAACATGAATTTTATGCATCTAACAGACATCACAGTTCCATATTAGCTTCCAGTTACTAATATAAGATTGTTCTGTAAATTTCATCATTTATTGACCATGTATGCATTATTTACATATTAATTAGGGTTATCAGCCCTAATTAGCCATATTAAGCAAATTACATGATTTCGTACATCAACATGATCATACTTGACATCAGGTGCATTATAAACATTATTATGGAGTTACTGAAATTTTTCCCTAATTTTAGGTCTTCATTTATTATTTATTATACATCAAAAGAGCATATTACATCTTACATTATAACTCTACTATTAGAGCATCAACCGACTAAAAAGATGGTTCCATGTTATTCTACTCATTTTTCTGAGCATTTTGGTATATTATATGTATTTTTCTAAGCATCGGGCTATTTTCTACGATTTATTGAAAAACTGAGCATTTTTTGATTATTTACCTAATCCGGCCAATCACAGGACGCCACGTGTCCTCTAGGATTGCGGCTCCTTGCTTCTGCTTGCGGGTAGATCCAGCCAGTTCAGGAGCACTTGGACCCGGTTCAAGGCTGGCTCAGGTTGGGCCGGTCCGGTCTGACTCCTGGATTGGGCCGGTTCAGCTCCCTTCTTCTTTCTCTCACGTCTAAGTCCCGATCGGGACTCTGTTTTCTCAGAGCGCAGCCGCGATACTCCTCTCCGGCGAGCGATCTTCCAACTCCTGGTCGTCTTTGTGAGCTCCCCACAGCACCCACTGCTTCAAGGTCCCCTCCACGACCTCCACGGCTTCGTGGCTTCTCGTCTGCGGCTCCAACCCTAGCGCCCCGGGAGCTCGCCGCCGTGGGCAGCAGCTGCAGTGGAGCAGAAGGGGGCAAACGTCTTTGCCCACACTCGTGCTGGTATGAAGCTTGGGAAAGCTTCGAAAGGCCTTCATGAACTCGACTACCTCCTTCACTTGAGGCGAACAACTCCCTTCACCTGCCTCCAAGCTCAGTCTCCATCTCCGGCTAACTCAGGTCTGACGACCGGTGTTCTCACCACAGGACGGCACGTAAGAACCTGTGTTGGATCCTATCGACTCCGGGACTGCTTTCCAGCTCCTCAAAAATTTTCTATTACCTTTCTTACCTCCGAGTTCCATCTCCAGCCACCATCTTCAAACGGTCATGGAGAGGGGAAAGTGTCAGAGAGTTGGTTCTGGCTCGTTCTACACCACCACGATGTGAGTAGCGGCTCATAGTATAGTTCATGATGTGGGAAGGACAACTGTTCGAAGGCCAGCTTCCCTCATCCCACGACCTGGGTGAGTGGTGGCCGAGATGATCGTGGGGTCTTCTGCCCCACTACCTTGCTCTAACTGCAAGGTAGGGGACAACTCAAGGACCCTTGATTTCTAATCCAACAGCCTGATTCCACCCTTCGCTTGAGTCTATCTGTGGCTCAAGCTCAAGATCACCTGCGACCACATGATCAGAGATCCATGGCCAAAAAAGGGCCACGCAGCTGGCTCCAGCAACTGGCTTGTGACACCACTATGTATACTCAACTTTGGTCTATCAACCAATGATAAAGCACATTATTTCCCAAAATCAAACCTTAAATAACTTCCTCTAGGAACCTCCAAATGCCACCAAATTTTAACCATAGATCCCATACCTCTCGAGCTACTTCTATTCAAATTTGGTGACAAAACTCATCTGTTGGACCACTCAATTAAATTCATCAAAAAGGTATAGAGTTAAGGATCTTAGTCATGATATAAACATCAATCACCATCCAAAACTTACCAAAGCACTTGTAACTCTCAAGATAACTCAACATGCATAAATTCACTTATGTCATTGGACATTTAGGATTCTAAAAGTCCACTCCATCACAGGATGTAACTCTGTGGCATCTTGATATCTACTATATTTCGAAACCCTAACTCCATGACTAGGAGGTTAGAATGCTTGGATCCTTGATATTGACAAAACAAGTTATATTTGTGACCCTAACATGCTTGTTAAAATGTTAATAAACATATAATGATCATATAAGGAATATTACATATATTTAAACCCCAATAAAGATCTAATGCACATAATATGAATAATTCATATATTAATACGAATGGTGGATGCATGTTGTTAACCATGTCATAAACCAATAAATTCTAATGAAATGATGAGTAAGATAATTGTAACCTAATCTTAGACTTAATACATTCTAAGAAGTTATATGTGAAAATAATGATCATGTTGACCTAAACCCTAAGATGTAATCATCTAACCTTAACCTATGCATCCTTAATGTCATTGATGATACATCAGTGACATTAGGTGGCATAATTAGATGACATACCTTGACAAGCATAAATGATATATATTCACCTAATCATGGATTACTCAAGACATAAATATGAAATGCATTTCACCTTGGTACCTTGTACCCACCTATTTAATCACCTAATGTAAACCAATTCGTTAATATGTAATATGCCTCGCCTTGATCATTAAAATACATGTAATGGCTTCAATATGAATATGAAGTGATTGGATTCACTTAAATGTGCAAAATCAATAATATAAAGGAATAAATATGAGAAAATGATAAACGATGACATTAATGTGAGAAATAAAGATAATGGGGGCAATACAATAGTGTTTAATATAAATATATGTAATTGATGTGACATAATTTGGATTAAATGAAGACTTAATAACAAATTGAATATTCCATGCAAAATAATTTGTTATAATTAATATAATGATAATATGAGGATAATGAAGTGTAAATCCAAATTATTAATAATATAATATATTGAGATAATTGAGTAACCTCTAGTTATGCATAATAGTGAAATATAATTCTTGCTGGAAACCAAGTAAATATGGCATGACCTAATTAAAAGAATAATAATGATAATGTGATATCTAATAAATATAATGCTAATGAGCCAAAATTGTTTTTTTGTGTTAAATCTCATAAAATTATCTTAATAATGGACCCTAGGTGATCCTCGAGAACTTGACCTATGTCGATATGTTTGTGAAGTATATGTTGATGAGTTGTTTGGTGGAACAATAGAAGTTTGGTGATGAGATATTGCACCTGCATCTTCCCTCCTTGCTTTTGATTTCAGGGATGAAATCATCTTTAAGGGATGGAGTGCTGTAACATACTAAATCATGTACATTTTTCCTTTTAGCCACTTTCCCATCTTTTCCTTTCCTTTCTATCCTTTTTGTCCTTGATATTTATTTTGTGGAATTATTAGTGGTTTGGGGGGATTTTGATCACCATTTATGCCAACATTTGGGTTTATGCACAAATACCTCAGTAAATATTTTTAATAAGGGTCTAATATGAAAATTACCACATATATGAGATAATGATAAAATAATTCTTTCTAGATCATTACTTAGCCTTATGGAGCAAGGAAGAGAAAAATGAATGAATAATATTGCTTTAAACATGTTAATGCGATATTGGATGAATTAATATGGGAAATATTGGTAATATTGAATAATGGGCTAAAACTGATAAAAGAAAGACTAATTGGTTAAAGATAAGTTGAGATTAATTCTCCTTGGGTTTGGTTTGTCTTGGAGGTCAAGTTTCATAATTTTGGAATGATAATAATTATATGTCTTTTACTTTGAAAAGAAAAGATGAGTTTTCCTAAAAATATTAAATAAAATATCAAATGACTCTGAAAGTGGAAAATAACCTTGAATTCGTGATTTACACATTAAAAAATAGCCTTTGGGTGAATTTTCATGTAATTTGGATAATCTTTATTATACACGTAAAATCAGGAGAGAGAAAGTGGGTAGAACCTTTAAAATATTAAATAAATATACAAACAACTCCAATAGGCAAAATTAATGGCAAATTCGTATCCAACATATGAGATATGATTTATGGGTGAAGTTTCATAAAATTTGCAAAATCTTAATCTCATTAATGCATGAGGAAAGAGAAAATAGGATTTGATTTATTTAACACATTAAAAGTTCTCAAAAGGCAAATCTAATTGCATATTCAGATTCCTCATATCGAAAATAGGCTAGGTATAAACTTTTGACTTAATTTGGAAATTGTTTGAGCCCTAAAAAGAAGAAAGAGAAAATCATTTAATAATATGTGTCACTTAATAATTTAATTGGATTTTTAATCGATTTAGGACTTTGCAAAATCAGACAGCTGTGGTCGCTTCGTCGACCTGCGTCCACCGATCAGACGACCACTGGCCATCTTCCTCACAAGATAGACTGGCTACAATGCCATTGATTTTGGGAAAGTTTCCAATCCACTTTTCTCTCTCATCGTTTGATCATTTCACACAATTTCTTCGCCTACAAGTTCGGTTTTTGATTCTGCATCTAATGAGTCCCTACTCGAGACCTATGGTCAAGATTTACATAAACGCCCAACTGGGAGGCCATTGCCTTCCAACCCCCTTCCCTTCTTTGGACCTATACACAACCTTATATATATGTAATACCTCCAAAGCTCTAGCTACTCCCTCTCTACTTTTTCCATGTTCAATTTCCCCTTTTGTCGCATTTTGGTCCACCATTGAGCCTCTCTCCCTCGTTGCATTGTGGCACCTTGTCCTCCCTCCACGATACATCTCCAGTGCAATTCTTGGCTTTGGTAGGTCCAGTTCTTCCCCTTCTTGCTTTTCTTTCTTTCGATTTTGAGTTTGGCGTTGATATGAGATTTTTCCCAAATCCTTACAAGTTGCTTCTTACGGGCCTCATGTTCATGGTGTGCGAGGGTGGGAGGAAGATGAACCCCCATTGTTTGGTCATTTTGTCCCTCTCGCGTTCCTTCTCCTTAATTTTTGATCGGGAACATACTTGTCTTTTGAGATTGCTCTCGCTTGCTTTTACTTGAGGTTTTGTGGGCACTAACCACTGACGCAGTGGCTTGCCGTTGCTCCATGTCATATGGGTCCACCTCCTCTCCTTCTCCCTCTCTCTCTCTCTTGCCTTCTCTCTGTTTTGAACCAAGTTTCCAATGTGGAAACTTCTGATTGGTTGGATTTCAATAATTCCTATCTTTTAAAATGTGCATCAAAAAATAAAATAACATATGTTCTAGACTCAAAAAAAGATGATCTTTCCAATAAAAATAATTTTATGCTTTGGTTTTGAGTTTTATCAGAAGGTGTTTTCTAGAAATGAATTAATTAGTTAAAATTCACCAAAAATGCATCTAAAAGTCCATATCTTCAAAATACATAATATTATATGTAATTTTGATCAGACAAACCTAACTAAGACAGTGGTGAAAATTTATAGGTCTAAACCGATGGTTTGTGTAAAAAGTTGGTAACTTTGGGGTTTTAAGTCTTTAATGAATGTACATAGTTCTAATACATGAACATGGTTATGATATTAGGATAAGTGGAAACTGATCTCATTTAAAGGTTTTGAAAAGTGGTTTTCTAGGGCTCTAGGGAAGATGTATGTGCATTTACACCTTAAGTTGGGAATATTTGTGCCTTAACCTACTTTTTCTCTAATGAGGCTCTATTAAACCCTATTTCCTATACTCTTGAATATTTTTCTATACTTGCCTCATAAATCAGTTTTGGAATATTATTCTTGGGTATTGGTACCCCATTTCTTTTCTCTATTTAAATGATTCTATTACTTGCCATTGATTCTAGCATGATGATTTTATTAGACTAACTAGATATAGTAGTTGTACTTATGTACAACCACCCATAGTAAGGCATGTGCTCATTCTCCATGGGGAACATCTTATTCTCCCCCCCCCCACACACACACAAAATGTGTGTAGGTGACTGGGAATGTCTTATTCTACACTCACCTTTTGGTTGAAGGTCCGATAGGTGCCTCAACCCTACTTAGTTAAGGCAGTCAATATTAATCATGCATGCCATTATTTTATTATACTTTGTTTATGGCAAGCATCTGTTGGAAGTAGCCTCATACTCTTGTTGTCTTCATCATATGATGATCACTAGCCTGCTTTTACATGCTTTCCTTTTCTTGTTATCCTAGACTAGTTTTGTGACACATACTTTACTTTCCTTTCCCTTTTATTGGGTGCCTTCCCAACCACCCAGGTACTGAGCAAGGTGATGAATAAGACAAGAAGATCTTAGCTTTTAGCTTGAACTTGGATGATGAAGATGTTGCTTTGGAGACAAGATTTTAGTAGTTAGACTTCCCTCTATCTAGATCCTAATTGTTGTATCTTGTTGTAAACCCTAAAGGGAGAATAATGTATTCTTGTTTAATCTTTTACGAAATTGAATATAGTTAGTAATTTTTATTCCACTAATTTCCAATGGTCATTTGTGTACCATATAAATAAAGATTTGAAAATTTTACTTCCTTTCCAACATACCTTTTGAGTATGTTGGGAATGGATGTTTGATGTTCCAAATTTTTAGTAAAGGGGTGATTTAACTCTTTTCGACATCCGTAGCTATTTCAATCAATTTCAAATATAAAATTGTTTACCTAGAGTTTTGTGAATGCTACACTAATTGCATAAGTTTTGGTGCCACGCATGGGAAGTCTATGTGTTCTATGCCTTATTTTCGTTTGGCATGTGAAAATGATAGGAGAGAAGTGAATTATATTGTAGATTCATGCTTGAACTTATTTAGTAAATTATCATATTCTTTAGTGAATTTTTTATTTAATATATAATTGAATTGAAAATAAATTTAGGAGGAGCATACTTGAGAACAAGTATCTTTTAATCTTGGGATGGTAATGAAGCCCCTAAGTAGGTCCTCATATTGTGCCATTTTGTTGTTTATTCACATACAAATGTCCATAATGCATGGCTTTTCCCAATAAATCCATATTACTGTCAAATGCACTAATGGATGTCTTTTTGTGTATATATAGATACATTGATCACTACTTGATCAAATGAAGAAATAGATGTTGATCCTAGGAGTTTGTTGAGCTTGAAGAAGTCTAAGGTGAGGCTACAATCACTTCTAACCTACCTCAAGTGATTAAGGAATGATTTGAAGAAAAGAGCACCATTGATGGCCAAGTTGAAGATACAAGTGCAAGAAAAAGCCCCCAAAATGGAAGTGGTATGCCACCATGATCATGCTACTGCAGTCCTAGTCATAAGGAAATCAAGAAATAAATTTATTGCTTCCAAATGGACATTCCCAGAAGAACAACCATGGCAAGTGGAATCCATCATGATTGTTCCACCATCTACACTCATGGCATTTAGGCTCCTCACATCCTTGGACTGTGACAATTCCACTTGACACAAGCTGCTTCTTCCACACTTACCATAGTCATTCTACCTTGAATGATTGTGCTACCTTCTCAACATCACGACCATTTCACTCACCATGTCCTAACTGCATACACCCACTCCTTCATTTCCCCATATTTCTACCCCATCCTACCACAACCTTTCCCACATACCATGGTCATCCCTCACCCACTCACCATGATAATTATTCTCATAGTGATTGTGCTACCTCCCCAACCCTAGTGCTTCTCAATAGTAATTTTACCATCCTACCCCAACTTATCCCTAGACAGCTAGACCATTATATAAGCCTTAGTGTTGTCTAGGGGTGGAGATTATAATTCATTGAGAGCATTTACTCCCTTTGGCAGCCACCCACTCATCTCCTACATACTCCCATATACCATTCCATCACCTACTATCCAAAACCCTAATTTTCTAGGATTTTACCTCTCCACTCCCATTTGTCCATGACAATACACCTTGTTGGGGGTATGATATTGAGATTGATGATGCTTAAGTATAAGAAAGGAACTTATTTATCCTCATTCATGGTTCACTTCTTTTCTGCTCCATATTCTTTTGTATTTTCTTTGATCATGTGCAAGTAAGCCCCTTTTGTGGGCTTTTTGGGGACAATATGTTACTATGATATGATGTTGGTGAAATTTTCATGTATAACACTTTGGTTTCATTGATAGAGTCTATTTCAAAATTGTTCTCTCTTCCTACCTCATTATTTGGTAATTGATGTATGATACCACCTAAGGTGTAGGGACAAGAGACATTTGGAGTCTAGGAAGGGAAAAACTCCTAACTCCACTTGTGGATTCTTAGCTAGTTGTTCCATCTCCCCTTCTACAACTCTATTATACTGACCTTAGATGTGAGTACTAAGTAGCTAATTGTGAATCTTTCCACTATCTTTGAAAAGATAATGCCTAGAGGTTCTGTAGGGGTTAGAAGGGGTAAAACATCCTAATCGTATTCGTTATGCCACCCATTAACACCAAGTGGCTGAGGAGATTCATGGTTAGAAACCTAAACTAGGGTGATATTGATTTAGGACTATGTATATGTTAGTCAATTGATCTTGGAAAGGTTTGATAAGAGGTGATAAGAACTTCTTCCCCTACTCAATCTATGCAAACCAAGGCTAACTAGTAAGGTAGGATTCTCACTCTTCATCATCCCTTTTTGTTTAGTCTCATGGTTTAATTGTTGGATGTGTTTCATGAATATGATACATTAATTGGTTAATAGTATCATACCCCCAAAAACCCACTCCTCTCATTTATTGCTTTTATCCCTAACTACTCGATTGCATGCTAGATTAGCTTCCTTCTAATTGTCTTAGTGATTAGCTGCTTAGTCAATAGTGAATTTCTATTGTAGACTACTTAACCTAGTTGTAATTGTTTAGTTGGATTCTTTCCTAGTTAGTGTTGGATTACTTTATGGAGAAAACTACCTTTTTTAGTTGATAACCTAGGATTTCCATTGTAAGATTAATATAACTTCTTGTTCTTTCTAGTGTAGTGATAATTGTTCTCTTAGCTAGTTCTTTATACCTAATTTCTAGAAGTAATTGAGATCCCAACCATGTTCTCTCAATTTCTTGATCCTTAATGTAATAAAATCAAACCAATGTGAACCCTAAAACCATAGATATTTGCACTAGGAACATAAAGAAACCCAACTATCTTTAGTGCCTTCTCGGCTATCTAGAAATCGATCCTGACTTGCTACTACTCCTATACTACTGTCAATACCTCCTTTGTCATCAACAAAAATACCAACCATTAGATAGAAACCCTAAATATAAACCCAAGTTAAGAAAAAAAATTAATTATTGACAAACATGCTTAACACAATATATAGAAAACACATGTAAATTTTTCCTTTTCTTCATAAAAATCTCATAAAACAATGTTACATAAAGGAAAATATAATTAGCTACCACAAATCTTTTCAACTCCCTAGAATCAAATATTATTACTCATATACATTTTAGTTTACACCACTTACATGTACATGAAAGAAAAAATTTAGTATATTACCCATTCTGGGAAAGAGAGAGTATATGGACATTCTGATCTACATTATTCTATTTACATATTCTTTGTTACAACCTCTAACTTGGATAGAATTATACCCAATATCATTTGAAACAACCTCATGGGACTCATATATATCCCCACTAAGGGGATGCCTCCCACACAAGTTGAGGACATGCATCAACATCATATTGAGTATAACGAACTTAAAAGAAACTTGCAGATATTGAAAAATCTAACATATAGTTTTAGCATTTAGTCAAACCCATTTTATGACAATACTCTAATGATTCAATTTAAGGTTTTTATTTAGGAAAATTCCAACTTTAAAACATAATTATTGCATGTCTATTAATAGGTCAATCAATGTTTATTACTTCAGAATGACAATGTGATTGTAGAAGTAACAAGTCAATATCTAAACAAATTAGAACCAAAACATAAAAATAACATAATTGTGTGAAACCCCTCTAGCTAGACTAGGAACACATCCTATAGCATTGAAGCTTAAGTCCACATAAGACATGTCTACTAAATAGAACTATTCAATGACAAATACATCTAAATCACAATAAAGTTGACATTGAATACCACTATAAACCAGTTCTCAAAGTTTAAGATCAGGTTCCATACTCTAAAGATATGAAGAACACACCATATTATCTTTTAAAGAATGACAAATTTCAACAACAAGAAACATATTCAAAAACATTAGTTTATCAAATAGTGGTAAAACCAATGTAACAAACATTCAACTCAAATTCTACATGGCTTGTCACTTCTATTCATTTCCCTTAAACTATGTGGCTCACACCTCACCAAGTATAAGTCTTCAAGCCTAATTCTCATGTCAACGACTCACCATCACTATCTTAGTGTTTATATGGCCACCCTAAAATATCAATAATAGACCTTGGTCTACTACATGATTGTCTAAAGAGTCTCACGTCCTCATCTTGGGTACACGAGATAGGAACAAACATTATGGAATCTTACATATAATCATATTTCACATGTTTCACACTTTTCATTTCTTTGGAATCTATTTAACAACATAGAATTTAGGTCCATAATCACACCACATGACTCAATCCTAAATCCTGGTGGTCTAAGTTTAGGGTATTGATCCACACTCTAGAAATCCTTCTCAATATTATTTGATTACTACAAGGAGATTCATTTTGTTTCCCCATTATAGACCACAGGGAAAACTCATGGTGTTCAAGGCATATAACTATATGTGTCATTATTTTACTTGTTATTTAATCCCCACTCATCTAAAAAAGAATTGAAATCATTGTTTATCGTGTGCGTATTCTTAAAAATTAGGGTTAAAAAAATACAATGATTGAAACAAGACAATTATTGCAACATATATCTTTCTTTCCATTTCTACATCATCTCATATTAATCATCATTAGCGGGCTATCAACCCGAGACATAATCTCATTATTACCAATTACCCTATATAGGGTTTCTCAAATGTACCAATGCATGCTAATTCAATCTCAAAATATTTCTTAACAGTCATTCCATATCACAATTCTCATCAAATGTTCACAAAGAAATTAGAACTAGAAACAATATAAGCATATATGCATCATGTGTCATTCATCATAATCAAAACATGTTTATCACACAACACATACTTATTTCATCTGATTTCTCTAAATATTAAAAAATATCAAATCATAAATGTGCATAACACACTTTACTCCTATTTTACCAATTATTATTCTTCATGTAGTTTGCTTAACAAATATATGATATCATCTCAAATTCATCATATTAGATCATTTTCATAATTCGAGTAGTTCAAGACAATTAGAATCCAAAAATGCATTCTTGTGAATCAATACACACTCTTGAACTTCATCATGTAATTAAATTAATATGTACTTATATACATTACAAAATCCCTTATTTTAAAGTATCATTCATTATTATCACATAGCTCATATTAGGGTTACAGTTAAGTTCTTGGACCCAACTATTAATTTTTCATTTTTCATTCATTTCATAATCTTTAGTCGTAACTTATTTCATATCTTGTTCACTACTATTCTTAGAATCATAAATTCCAAATTTACTTAATGCATAAGGTTTGTCTCGCATTTAAATCCTTCGTAGTCAGATTCTATTGTATTCATTCAATTTTTTTCACCCCAAATATACTTACTTTAGCTTCCTCATACTTATTTTATTAACATTTCAATCATTACTTATCATCACAATTTTAACTCACACTTATCAATTTCTTATCTTGCATTTACATACACATACCATGTGCTTTGATTTCTAATGGAATTTTAGTAATTAAAAGCAATATTGTGTTCCTTATATAACTCTCAGTTTAGGGAGTACTAAGGATTAGGTTTGGTCCTTCTTACCTATTCATCTCTTGTCATCTTCTCAGCTCATTATTATGTGACTTGTATAAAAATCTTGCATTGATGTGGGGTTTACTCATAATCCTGTATATTATACAAGATTAAATACATTAGGTTTAGTCCATCTTAAAAATACTTATCACCTTCGGTTGAGTTAACAACGCTTATAATGGTGCATTTCTTCACATTTACAAGATTATATACAAGTTCAAGCTTTATCTGTCATACTCGTCTTAATATTGAATTTCTAGGGTTTTCAAGGATATGTCATAGTTTATTACATTATAAGAACATTATGACTCACTAACCTCATCATGGTGTACATGGGTTCATTAGGGAGTATTCATACATGTTAAAACCCTAGTTTCTATTTTCACACAATTCATCCATCCGTTGTAAGTATGCATATATTCATTAGCTCATTTCAGACTCCCTCAAAATTAACCCTAGAAAGGGATACTTATATTTCAAACACTCATACCAATTTTTATGTGCATACCATATGTAATTCTATCAAGGATCTGAAAATACAATTGAGGAAGTCATTCTTATTAAGTTCAAGCATGATTTGATACTTGTCAAGCCAATTTTCAAGCAGATCCTTCAGTAAGTTGATTTAGGCAGTATTCTTATAAAACAACATAGTTCTCCATCCATAGGGTTTTTCTCATACAACTTGAATCAATAGATCACAGGCTTAACATGTACAAATCAATAAACAAGAATCTAAATCACTAGCATCGTATTATATAAAATCTCCCCAACTGGATACCCAATCACATAAAACTAAAATCAATGATCTTGATTGTTTTAGCTGGATATAATTAGGCTCTAAATAGGATTACTTATTTTAATAGGGAGATAAACAACGACATCAAGTTTTCAATCACCTTAAAACATCCCATGTAATTTTAGTTTCTATAAATACAACCAACTTGTAAGGTTTGAGCCCAGTTCTTACTCTCTTCTACTCCCAAATCCTAGAAAAGGAGAATATGAGAGAAAGAAAGAGAAAAGAGGTGATTTGATATCTTTTTTGATTAAAATCATAGGAGGTACACTTTTCATAAATAGGAAAGCACATTCACCATGAAATCATATCTAAAGATGAGCACCTTACTTGATTGCATCAACTCTAGGAAGATACAACCCTAGATCATCATTCTGCCTTTTTCTCCTTTCAAACCCTAACTCTCCATCTCTCACAATAATTCCACATGTCATACAGGGTTGACATATTATGATATCTACACCCAGTGAGTGTAGCATAGGTGGTTTAGCCCGGCTTGTCCTTTATAAGGGACCCGAGTTTGAATCCCCTATTGTGCACATTAATTATCAACCTTACAGTCATTCAGGCTCTGGCATGCCGTTTGAGGGAGGGGGATACTAATGTTTGTTCTAGATCAAAAAATTATTATGATAGATAATAGGGTGTTATGTTGATGACATATTTCATTTGATGTGCTTTTAACAATTACAAACAAGTCCTTATTGCATTTTTCTATTTCAACAAAATTTGTCAGCAACTGAGGTTGTTCATGGTAAATATCTTGGAAGATAAAAGGTCTTGTGATCATAAAACATGCTCCAAAATTATGAAAATTTAATGGATTATCTAAAACTGAGTTTTAAAGACACACTTAAAATTTCATACCAAATAGAGAAAAAACATAAGATCAGTATATTTCAACATGAATGCATGGTTATCGAGTTTGTCCTAGGTGGAATCTTGGTTGATGTATAGACCCAAAAAACATTCAAAATCCTAAATTTTGCAATAACACTTATATTTGAGTTATCCAAACTATATCCGAGTTGCAAAGAAATAAGAGTTACATGTAAAATGCTAAAAATCATTTATGACACCATCATGTTTATCAAATTCTATTTCCATATCAAAACCCTAAATGTGGTGACTATGGTTTACACTTCTCAAACCCTAATTATTAATTCAAATGCATGTTCTCAAGTTCTTTGTTAATATCATGCCAAATTTTTTTCATTAATTAATCTTAAATAATGGTCAATCTAGTTACGTATGTAATCATCTAAATAAACATTAATTTGATGGGTAAGTGGAAAATGGGTCATTATAAATTCTTCTCTCCTTACAGGATTTCATCCCAAAATTAAAAAAATACATGTAAGAAGATCCTAATCTAATCGTGCATCTCTCTCAACATTCTCTTAGAATGATTTCTAGGTTTTATTTCTTCCTTATTACATCGTTTTCTTACTTTTTTGTTGGATCCTTTACATTAGAATTCCGAATTTACTGGCATTAGATGAAAATTTCACCACTGTCACCATCATATTGACTATTACATAAATTTATTTTGCATATATTGGTAATAGAACTATCAACACATAGTGCATATAACCTTTCATTTGCTTTTGAATTTGATTATATATATCATGGATCAAGTTTATAGTTCATCTCTTTTATTATCTACATCCATCAATTCTCTTCAAAATGAAGATTATTTTAGTGTCCATAATTCTCATTTTTTCTTGCAATCTATATTCATACTCATATTGAAGTTGATTAGGAAGGATCTTCATTATCTATTAGATTCAATCATTTTTCTCATACAAAATTTTCATCTTATCTTGATTCCATATTTAATTAATGTAATCCTTTTTGTTTATTCATCTTATCATTTTTCGGTACCATGATGCTTATTTAGAAGAATTATAGTAAGTAGTTCTATATGAACTTATCATAACATTCAAATAGTTGACCACAAGAGATGAATAACGAGTTCATTCAGTATGCATATCATTTGAATTATATTCAACATCCATATTATCATTTATCCATATATCCTATAGCCCATCTAGACTTATCTAACCTATGCTTTGATACCACACTGTAGGGACCTTACTTTTGATCATCACAAATTCAATCATTAGTGAGAAACCCTAAATCTAAACCCAGATCAAGAAACAAAGCACTTGATTCTCGACAAACATAATTAACAAAATATAAAAAAAACACATGTAGATCTTTCCTTTTCTTCATAAAAATCTTGTAAACCAATATCACATCAAGGAAAACATAATCAGTTATTACAAATATTTTGAACTCTATCTAAACCAGAATCAAGTCTTATTTCTCATATATAGTTCGGTTTAAATTAGCTATATGTAAATGAAAGTAAAAACTTGGTGTACTACCCATTTAGTAAAGAGAGCGCACATGGACATGCTAATATACATTATTTTATTTACGTCTTCTCTGTTATGACCTCTATGTTTTATAGAATTATACCTAAACCATTTGAACCAACCTCATGAGACTCATATAGAACTCCAGTGAGTGATTACCCCCCACTTAAGCTGCTAACATGCATCAAAATCTGATTAAATATAATGAATATAAAAGAAACTTGGAGATATTGAAAAGTCTAATAGATAGTTCTAGCATTTAGTCAAATCCATTTTACAACAATAATCTAATCAATCAAATAAGGTACTTTGTTAGGAAAATTCCAACCTTATGACATCTTTAATAGCATGTCTATGAAGAGATCAGTAGATTGTAATTAGTTCGTAATGACAACCTCATTGTAGCAATAACATGTTAATATCTAAACAATTAGAGTCAAGATATAAAATAACATCATCTTTGTGACACCCCATTAGCTAGACCAATAACACATTTTGCAATCCTGAAGTTGGAGTCCATTTAAGAAATGTCTACCAAATAGAACCATTCAATGAAAACTAAATCTAAATTGTAATAAGAGTGGATATGAAATCCATGTATAAACAAGTTCCCAAAGTTTAAGATCAGGTGTTATACTAGATATATATGAATAAGGCAACATATTATAACTATACAAGAATGAATAATTTCCACAACAACAAACATATTAAAAAAGTAGATTTCCCATATACTAGTAAAAGGAATGTAACATACATTCAACTCATATTCTACATGACTTATCATATTTTATTCATTTGTCTTGAAATTCTTGATTCGTACCTCACCAAGTAGAAGTCACCACAGTTAATTATCATATCAATGACTCACCATCTCTATCTTAGAATTTATTCGGCCTCCCAAAGATAACAATAACAAATCCTGGTGCATCATAGGGGTGCGTAAAGAGGCTAACATCCTCCTCTTAGGTACACAAGATAGGAACCAACATAACAAAATATCACATATCATCATATTTCACATCGTTCACAATTTTCATTTCATCAGAGTCTATTTCTCATGGACATAGACTTTCACAGTAAATGATTTAGGGACGAAATTACACCATATAGATCACTCCTAAATCATGGTGGTCTAACCTTTAAGGTCACGATCTACACTCTAGAAATTCTCATAATTCTCTAATTGTTACAAGGAGATTCATTTCATTTCCTCATTATGGGCCTTGGGGGAAACTCATGGTGTTCAGGGCACCTAACTAGAGATGTCATTATTTCACTTGTTATTTGATCCATTAACTAATCTTAAAAAGGATTCATATCATAATTTATCAAGTGTGTGTAATCTTGCACAACTAGAATGACATAAAGCAAAGTAGGGTTAATAAGAAAGACAATGATTGAAACTAGAAGCACAACAAATCTATCAACATATATGTTTCTTTCCGTTTCTGCATTATATCATATCAATAATCATTCGTGGGATATCAATCCAAGATATAATTTCATTACTTACCATTTACCCTAAATATGGTTTCTCAAATGTATCAATGTGTGTTAGTTTGATCTCAATATATTTCCTATCACTTCACTCCATATCGCAATTCTCATCAAATATTCACAAAGACATTAGAACTAGCAACAATATAAGCATATCTACATCTTGTATCATTCATCATGCTCAAATCATGTTTGTCTTACAACATATACTTATTCCATCTAATTTATATAGATATGAAAAACATCTCAAAGTATAAAAGTGCATAACTTAATACTCCTCTTTTACTAAACATCATTCTTCACTTAGTAACATTGTTTAATGCATATGTGATCTCATATGAAATTCATCATATTAGACCATTTGTAGAATACAAGTATTCTATAGACAATTAAAGTCCAAAAATGCATTCTTATGAATTAATTCACATCCTTTAACTTCATCTTGTAATCTAATTTAACTATAGTTAGGTACATTATGTAGTCCCTTATTTCATAGTATTATTTATTATTATCACATAGCTCATCATATTAGGATTATAGTTAAATTCTCAGATCCAACTATCAAATTTTCATTTTCCCTTCATTTCATAATCATTAGTCATAACTTCTTTTATATCATGTTCATTACTATTCTTGAAATCAATCATTCTAAATTTACATATTTCATATAGTTTATCTCTCATTGAGATCCTTCATAGTCTGATTTAGTGTATTTTATTTAATGTAGGTCACCCCAAATATATTTAAAGTATATATATGATAGAGATCCTCATACTCATTTTATTAATGTTTCACTCATTACTTATTATCACAATTCAATTCACATTATCCATTTCTTATCTTGCATTTAGATGCATGTACCATGTCCTTTGATTTTTAGTAATTAAAGTAAGCCTTTTATTCCTTATATAACTCCTAGATTAGGGAGTACCAAGGATTAGGGTTTCTTCCTCATACCTTTAAATCTCTTGTCATCTTCTCAACTCATTACTAAGTGACTTGTAGAACAAACTTTTATTCATGTGGGGTTTACTCATTACTCCATATATTATATTAGATTTGATGTGTTATGCTTAAATCATCTTAAAAGGACTTATCACCTTTAGTTGAGGTAATAACACTTACAATGGAGCATCTATTCACATTTACAATATTATATACAAGTTCAGACTTAATATGTCATACTCATCTTAATACATCATAAGAACATTATTAATCACTAATATCATTATGGTGTATAGGGGTTCATTAGGGATTATCCACAAACATGGGAACCCTAATTTCCATTTCCACACAATTCATCCATTAGTTGTAAGTATGCATCCATTCATTATCTCATTTGAGTCAATCCCTCATCATTAACCCTAGAAAAAGAATATTTCTATTTCAACCACTCATAGTGATCTTTATGTACATGAAATATATAATTCTAGCAAGGATATAAAAATAGAATTGAGTTACTCATTCTTATTAAGTTCAAGCATGATTCTATTCTTGTAAAGTCAACTTTAAGCATATCTTTCATTACGTTGATTATAGGTAGCATTCATATTAAACAACATGGTTCTCTATCCATAAGTTTTTTTTCATTCAATGTAAATCATTATCAAGAACTACACATGTACAAATCAACAATTAAGAATATAAATCAATAACATCTAGTTTCCTGGAATATCCTAAATTTATTACCCAATCACATACAACTAATACCAAGGATCTTAATTATTTTATCTGGATAGGATTAGGATTTCAACATGATTAAAGAGATAAATAGGGAGATAAACACTCACCTCATGTTTCCAAGAACCTTAAAAACGTCCCATATACTCTAATTTTCTATAAATCCAACCAATTTGCGAGGATTAAATATTATTCTTGCTCTCTTCAACTCAAAAACCATAGAAAAGGAGAACATGAGAGACATAAAGAGAAAAGTGGTAGTTTGATATTCTTCTTTGTTTAAATCAGAGGAGGTATGAACAAACATACGAAGTACCATTAACCATGAAATCATATCTAAAGAAGATCAACTTAGTTGATTTCATCAACTCTATGAAGATAAAACCCTAGATCATCATTTCTGCCTATTTCTTTTCTCAAACCTTAACTCTCCCTCTCTCACAAGAATTCCACATCTCAGACATGGATGACATATTATGTGATCTACTAGGGGTTAGGTCGATTGTATAGATCACTCGAGGTGATGTAACAATTAAAGACAAGTCCTTAATTCCACTTTTTATTTAAAATAAATTGTCATTGGCTGACATTATTCCTTGTAATTATCTTTATAGATAAAGGGTTTTGTGGTTATTATACATATTCCAAAAATTATGAATATTTAACATATTATTTGAAGTGGAGTATTTAAGACACAATAAAAATTTCTAACCAAACAGATAAATCAACATCAAATATTTTAGTTTGAATGCATGGTCAGTTGAGTTTGTCCTGGGTAGAATATTGGCCTATGAATAGACCCTAACAATATTTAAAAAATCTAAATTTTGCAAACACTTATATTTGAGTTATCAAACTATATCCAAATTTTAGAGAACTCAAAATTAAAGATAAAATACTAAAAATCATTTACTACAAAACTATATTTATCAAATTAAATTTTCATATACTATCAAAAGCCTAATTTTGACAGTCTAGGGTTTACACTTCTTCAACTATAATTATCTATTTACAGTCATGTTTTCATGTTCCTTATGAAGTCCAAAATATCATAACAAAATACATTCATTAGTCAATATTAAAGAATTATTAATCTAGTTAAGCATGTAACCATTCTTACAAACCCTAATAGGATAGATAATGTTACACCCCGATCTCACAATTTCCTCAAATCATGAGATTAGGGCATAAGATAGGATTTATATGTAACACAAAGAACACCCTTAATTTTTTTTTCTTTTCTTTAAAACTCTTGTTTCCCCGCATTGAACCACATAACATCTTAACAAAGGAATCTGAACATTTCTTTTACTAATCAGACTTCAATAGTAAAAATACCTGTATAAACATTCATGATGTCTCTCACACCTTATGCATATAAAATACTAAAAATCATTTACTGAGACACTATACTTATCAAATTTTGTGTTCATGTATCATCAAAACCCTATTTTGGGCCGATTAGGGTCTATGCTTCTCAAACCCTAATTCTCAAGACAAAAGAACATTTAGACTTCTTATCATAGTTAAAACATCCTAATTGTGTTATCGTCATTAATTAGATTTCAAGAATGATCATTCCAATTAATCTTTGCAATTGTCTAGGTAAACCCTAGTTTACCAATTAAGCTCAGATGGGGTCGTAACAACAAATTAAACGGACATTTCAAGGTTTAGAATCACATACCAAGCAATTAGGGATTTGGATGCTATAATCATATTTCGTGCATTATACTGTTTAAAGGAAGAAACCACTCACCCTAAGGTGTGAAAACACCTCAAAACTGTAGCTCAACTCAAGGGATCTCGAACTCATATCAAATCCCTAGCAAATCTCCCAATTCTTCTTCCATTCAACTAGGAAACCTTGAAAATGAGGGATTATGAAGAAAGGGTGAGAAAAGAGGGAATTTCGACATCATCTTGGATCAAATCAGATCATGGAAGGAATCTTGACATGAGAGAGAAGATTCACCATAAAAGTCTATGCAAAGGATCCAAACTTACTTGATTTCACCATTCCTCGGACCACAAAACCCTAGGTCAGCAATTCCTCCTCTTTCTCCACTCAAGCCCTAACTCTCCCTCTCTCTCTATATTTTCATTTCTCTGGGATGGATGACGAAGAATGAGAGCTATGTGTGTGTGTGATCGATCATATAAGTCAATTTGAGCTGCTTGGGTCAATTGCATATTGACCCAACACTCAACTTTAATTATATTGGCTTAATATTCAGTTATACAAAAGTTACTGTAATTCGTTTATTTCAGAGATCAAAACTTCTCCAACAATTATGGAAATTTAGAACTTTGTTTATAATTATCTATAAAGCTTCAGTTAAAATTTGAGATCATTTGGAGTTACCAATAAATAATTAAAAATAGAACAGTGCACTGCTATATTGCAGTCTGCAGCAGATTCGATCGAGTTTGCCCTGCACAGAACTCGACCGACACCCTCACTGTAGAGATCAAAAGTCATCCAAAAATTATGCCAATTTAACAGTGTGTCTAAAACTGTGTTTTTCAAGCACAGTTAAAATTTGAGATCAATTGGATATACCAGTAAAAAGATAAAATTCAATTACCACACTGCTATATAAATCTGGAAATATGATCGGTCGAGTTTGAAACTCGACCGATAAACAGGTCAGAACATTCTTAAAAAATTCTGATATTTTCCAATGTTGTTCACATTTTATATATCCAAATCGTATCCAAATTTGAGCTAAATCAGAGTTATACATAAAATATTAAAATCATTTACTGAGACACTATACTTATCAAATTTTGTGTTCATGTATCATCAAAAACCTATTTTGGGCCGATTAGGGTCTATGCTTCTCAAACCCTAATTCTCAAGACAAAAGAACATTTAGACTTCTTATCATAGTTAAAATATCCTAATTGTGTTATCGTCATTAATTAGATTTCAAGAATGATCATTCCAATTAATCTTTGCAATTGTCTAGGTAAACCCTAGTTTACCAATTAAGCTCAGATGGGGTCGTAACAACTCTTCCCCTTTAGAATGTTTCATCCTCGAAACATAAACCTACAAGAAAGATGCATTCAAGGTTATTCTAAGCTTCTAAAGCCTTCCATGTCATTATATTCTTGTATATCATACCTGAATGTAGTTTTCAACATTAGATCCTTTTAGTTCTTTACTAAATCACAACATATTCCAAATAGTTCTCAATGATATCAAGCAAATTCTTTATGCCACAGTCAAACATAGAATGCAAAGATAACCCACCACGTTTTCGCTGCGCAACTCTAATACTCTGATACAACTATCTCAACTTATGCGTCTCAGAAAGTTCTATTGTTCTGTATCACCTTTAAGTGACAAAAGCGAGTTCACCATGCTGTTTTAAACTTTAATAAAGTGCTATTCAAATAGCAAAACAGTCGTGAATTAAAAGACTAGATTCAACAATCAATTGCACAATACTACTCTTGGCATCCCTATTGGGTCATGGATGCATGAGGTCAAGCATTACCACCTCATTCCATACTATCCTGTTTCGATCCTGGGACCTGTGGGTTATGGGCCCACACACAATTCAAAGTGTAACCATCATATTATATCATTTTAGGGTTTCAACCACAGTAATAAAGTAATCCACAATTGTATCAGTCATTCAAGCATTAATCATACTCAATTACCATCACTCAGTTATATTAGAGCTAGGTATAACAAGCTACACCTCATTAGGGTTATTTGTCCAGACAATCTGATTATCATCCCTTTCTATTAATATGAGTGGATAAGTATGACTACCTTGTTCAGGGTATCTCTCCATGTGTTCTGATATCATCCAAACCGTATCACCATATCACAAATACACAATAGTAAGATGCATATCAGGTATGAATTACTACAACTATCATACGCCTTTAATTTAACATATAGCTTGCACAAATACACTGAAATCATACATAGAACCAACTTACATACCTTAGTATGCCTTCAACAAAGCATATTTCTAAAAACGAGTTCACATATTACACAAAACTAGTGTTTTCCTTTATCTCTCTCCTCATTCCTTACTACTTATGTTTTGCTACCTCTCCTTCTCATTTTGATCATATACAATAAACATCCCTAACATTAAAACATTCAAGGTAAGAATAGATTATTCATCATTCTTGCTATCACACAAGAATTTTATTTCTTATCGCACTTCATCATATAGTATGTCACTATTACATTCACTAGATGACCCTACCAAGGTAGTTATGTATCATATATGATTCATTTTCTTATCATTTCATTCCCACCTTGCTATTGTTAAGGAATATATGAGAGAGAAGATGATTTTGAGACTTAGAATTCTTGTATTCAAACATTCCCCTAATACCTTAAATATTCTTCATTTTTAAATCAAAGGGATCATGCATGGATCAAACACAGTTTCTCTTTCAATCAAGTTTTTCTCTCCTGAATATAGTCTACCCTTGTATGACTTATTCATTCGTTAAACTACACCTATGTTCTTCACTTAGGAACTAGTTTGTTGTTCTAGTCTTATGAATTATATGATCATATGATTCTCTTCACTTTTACTCTTTTGAAGACTCTTCACTTCTATGGACCTATTGAATGCTCAACTCTATTCTTCTACTTAGACTTTGCTTTAGAGTTCATAAAAGCATTATACTCAATTATATGATCCATTCTTCATGATCGATTCTTGCTATCTAGAACCATACATACATTTCACATATCTTTTCTATATTTCGTATGTATAGTTCATATAATATTAATCAATAAACTGATTATGAACTTCATATTATGTTCTATTATTCCCAATTAAGGGTTTCACATTTGAGACCCCAAAGTTGAACCTCAAATATCAGTTTCAACTAATTCTTAGTTGTTCTGATCTTGCCCATATGTTTCAACATCTTACTGTATGTACATTCTTACTCTGATGTGGGTCTAATTATTCAAATTCTATTCTTATTATACTATTGATAGGATTCATTAGATCCTAGTAACGCATCCTGCCAACCGGACCAGGCCAAACCTGAAGTCCTGAAGCCAAGAACTACAAAGGATTACTCAACTCCTATTCATCTCAGAAGTGTGGAAGAAAACTTATCCACTAACAAAAGCTCATTCAAAGGTCAATTCTAGTCTACTTGTTACAAAGAATGAAATCAATAAATGCTAAAACTGCATAGTGTACAACAGATTTTAAAGACCCATATTTCATAGTATTGAATATTTCAATTCAAACATATAAGAGCATTTCTATACATTTCCAACAAAAACAACATTATGAAATGTCAGTTCTATCTCCTTTTACATTTATGCTCTAAATTCTTGTTTCTTTTCTCGTTATCTAACCCTAACCTTTCTAGGGTTCCTCTCTAGCCCATTCTTCCACTGTATACCTGGCCAGGGTATACGTGAGAGAATAGACAGAGTAGCTTGTACTGATTGATCCAAGTACTCAGATATCGGGCCAGGATATCCAAATACTCAAATCCCCAAAGCTAACATTAAAACATCTCCTATATGCCACACTTATGACGCTAACTTACTAACTTAATGGTCCTTGACAACTCACCCTAAGCTCTGATACCAAGTTGTTACACCCCGATCTCACAATTTCCTCAAATCATGAGATTAAGGCATAAGATAGGATTTATATGTAACAAAAAGAACACCCTTAATTTTTTTTCTTTTCTTTAAAACTCTTGTTTCCCCGCATTGAACCACATAACATCTTAACAAAGGAATCTGAACATTTCTTTTACTAATCAGACTTCAATAGTAAAGATACATGTATAAACATTCATGATGTCTCTCACACCTTATGCACATAAAACTTGCTAATTAGCATACATATCAAAAGAGGAACAATATTACACATCGTAATTACAACTCTCTCTCTTATCTCTTACTGAGGACCTAGAGTGACAAGGACCGACTGGCCCAACTAATCTCGTACTTGACTCCTGTAGAAGATCTACACTGATGCTCTGACCATCTTCAAGTCCACGCGGTAAATCCTAAAATGTTTGAGTAGAGGGGTGAGCCTACTCGCTCAGTGAATGAGTACTTCAAAGAAACAGTCTAAGGCACTAATGTGATTACAAATATAACTTTGAGTAAACGATATGAAATTTAACAACAATAAATACTACATTGAGCAGTTCTAAAACAATATAATTGAAATAACAAAGAATGTAAATATTGCATCCAAAGAATAACTACTAGAAGACTATGCTCTAGTCTTCCTTAACTCTTTCATTTATAAGGAACTCTGTGAACCTATATGATCATAATTATTCTTATGCCCTGATCTATGCAGTGTACTCTGCATAGAGACTCGCAGTGCACTACGGCCACACCATACAAGACTTAGCGACACACCCGGGAAATGCTAAGTCTGACTGCCAGCCCTGTTCTACTACAGGACCACAGGCTCTCCGGCCTCAATGCACTAACTCCGAGTGCTCTAGACTCCTCCTCTAACCTGAGCACACAGGCGGAGAGTCTCACTGGGTTACCACCGTGACACACGCACAGATTAATGTTGAATAACCCCTAATTTTCTACAGTGCCACCGTGACTCCGCACAGTTCTTGTTGCAACACTGTCTCTCTATCCTCATGCCACCGTGACTCCGCACAATTATTGTTGCAACACGAGTTTCACCCCTAAGAAGCAGACCTCTCAAAGGGGTTCTACGGTGTTCAGGGCACCTAAGTCTAACATTAATATTATAGATACATGTAAAACAGAAATCATGACTCATTTTACATTTCTCACAAGGCTCACATGGCCTGCCATATCATATCATATAAAACATCATAGCTCATGTATTCAACATATACCATGTCTCAGTAACATACCTTTCTAGGGCATGTCATATCTCATCACCTACAATTTACGAGATATGTATTGAAATATAAGAAGCCCTGCAGTATGTAGATATCAACTCAGAGAGAACAAGCATATAAAGTTAAATGCACTAGGAACATACAATTCAACAATTAAGTATCACCACATCTTATATTGAGACCTTTCATGTCACCATAACATGATTCATTGAACACCCTATCCTTAGGGTTTCATTTGCCTTATTCATTCATCACATGCCAACACCCTACTCTTAGGGTTTCATTTGCCTCATTCCCCTTTTCATTTACCTCATTCACTTGTCACATGGCTCTCATAAGGATTTCATAGGATATAAACATTCACTAAATAAAGATTGTTTTCAACAAATCATATACAATCGATATATGTATGAAACCATGGAAATTGAACTAAATTTAGGTTTCCATGCTATTCACTGAGATATCATGCACCAAGGATAAAATTCAAATAAAGTAATCCATGAGGTACATCCTAACCACTTATAAGATTACTAGTCCTTTTCAATAAGGTTGAAACTCTAGAGATATCTCAATTAAGTTAAACCCTAATTACATCATATGGTATAAATCTGAAAAGCATTCTTTCTAGGATGTGTTGTATACATTTCTGATGTGAATCTATCATCAAAGAGTCATTCAAACAGAGAAGGAATCCATATCATATCAAATTACAACAACTTAAATTAAACGGACATTTTAGGGTTTAGAATCACATACCAAGCAATTAGGGATTTGGATGCTATAATCAAATTTCGTGCATTATACTGTTTAAAGGAAGAACCCACTCACCCTAAGGTGTGAAAACACCTCAAAACTGCAGCTCAACTCAAGGGATCTCGAACTCATATCAAATCCCTAGCAAATCTCCCAATTCTTCTTCCATTCAACTAGGAAACCTTGAAAATGAGGGATTATGAAGAAAGGGTGAGAAAAGAGGAAATTTCGACATCATCTTGGATCAAATCAGAGCATGGACGGAATCTTGACATGAGAGAGAAGATTCACCATAAAATTCTATGCAAAGGATCCAAACTTACTTGATTTCACCATTCCTCGGACCGCAAAACCCTAGGTCAACAATTCCTCTTCTTTCTCCACTCAAGCCCTAACTCTCCCTCTCTCTCTAGATTTTCGTTTCTCTGGGATGGATGACGAAGAATGAGATCTGTGTGTGTGTGTGGTCGATCATATAAGTCAATTTGAGCTGCTTGGGTCAATTGCATATTGACCCAACACTCAACTTTAATTATATTGGCTGAATATTCAGTTATACAAAAGTTACTGTAATTCGTTTATTTCAGAGATCAAACCTTCTCCAACAATTATGGGAATTTAGCACGTTGTTTATAATTGATCTATAAAGCTTCAGTTAAAAGTTGAGATCATTTAGAGTTACCAATAAATAATTAAAAATAGAACAGTGCACTGCTATATTACAGTCTGCAGCAGATTCGGTCGAGTGTGCGCTGCACAGAACTCGACCGACACCCTCACTGTAGAGATCAAAAGTCATCCAAAAATTATGCCAATTTAACAGAGTGTCTAAAACTGTGTTTTTCAAGCACAGTTAAAATTTGAGATCAATTGGATATACCACTAAAAAGATAAAATTCAATTACCACACTGCTATATAAATCTGGAAATATGATCGGTCGAGTTTGAAACTCGACCGATAAACAGGTCAGAACATTCTAAAAAAAATTCTGATATTTTCCAATGTTGTTCATATTTTATATATCCAAATCATATCCAAATTTGAGCTAAATCAGAGTTACACATAAAATACTAAAAATCATTTACTGAGACACTATACTTATCAAATTTTGTGTTGATGTATCATCAAAACCCTATTTTGGGCCGATTAGGGTCTATGCTTCTCAAACCCTAATTCTCAAGACAAAAGAACATTTAGACTTCTTATCATAGTTAAAACATCCTAATTGTGTTATCGTCATTAATTAGATTTCAAGAATGATCATTACAATTAATCTTTGCAATTGTCTAGGTAAACCCTAGTTTACCAATTAAGCTCAGATGGGGTCGTAACAGATAAGTTGAAAACAATTACTACAACTACATCCCAAGACCATACACTTGCAGATCTTGTTGTTGAGAGTGTGTTCATATCAGGCATTACAAATATAGAAAGTTCCCAGTGTGTTTAAGGCACATCAAGGAGCATCAATGCATGTAACACATTCAACGTTGGATGTCATCATGGACTCGTCGGGATTTCAGTCCCTCCCCATATCAATAGTGACTTCAAGGAGTTGCTTTCCACTTGTAGTTAGAATTGTTTTGTATTAATCCTATCGATTGGAATGAGTTGTCTCAAGATTTGGCCTTGGAGATGATGATGACTATAGCAATGCTGGCTAGTTGTCATTCAAGGTTGTGTTGTGAATGTTATAAAGAAGCTTCTTATTATTTATAAGCATGTGCATGTTTGATATCACAATACTCATTCATGAATAGGTCAAACCGAGAGGGCTCACCTAGCGGCCAATAGTAAGTGGGTTGTCGAGGCAACTTGATCATGTGTTTTTCACCCCTTAAGGGTTGTCGTAGGAGAGACCTAGATGTTTCTACTTGGGGTTGGATACTTTCTTGTTGTCAGTGTTAGTGTCATCAACTTCATCCTCTTTTATTCCTCTTTGAACCTTCTTGGACTCTATATTGATCCTCCAAGTGTACATATGGACATACAATGACAATGTGGGATGCTTTTCCGCATAATTAACACTTGGTGTATGGTATGAATGAGACTTGAGATAACACCTTGACCTTCTCCTTGAGGTCCTTTTGGTCAAGCCCTACATTCTTGATAAACTTTCTGAGTTAATATTGCTTATTATTTATGCATTTGAGTGATGTATCTATTTGTGGATTTCTTCATAGGTGGGTTTTATTACCTCTTATTGGACCAATTGTTTTGATGTCTATTTCCTTGTCTTCACAAACCTTTACCACATCATGATATGATTTTAAAAGGATGCCTCCTCTAAGTGTAGTATCAAGGAGTTACTTAGTAGCATACTATAGTCTATTGTCTGTAGAGTGGAATATGAGCCACTTCTTGAGGCTATGATGTGAGCACTTCACTTCAACTCCTTAATGTGTTACCACACCTCACAAAGAAATTATTCCAATGTTTCCTTGAAGTTAGTTATTCAATTTATGAGATAGGCAGTGTAACTATGTGGATAGAACATTGTAAGGAAGGACTTTTCTAACATCCCACTTTCAACAACACATGAACAAAATCATACCAACCATTCCTATATTTTTCATTTGAAATGGTCACAAACGTGATATTCATCATAATAATGATATAAAATAAACCTGCCATAATAAATTCTCATAAAATCCTAGAAAATAAATTCCATATAGAGGGATTTATAAAATATTTGTAATTATATGATATAAGATCATTAAATTCTGACTTCATCTCATGGATTGTGTAGATAACACCCATCAAACAAACCAATTAGAGATGTAGTTGTATGCTTTTGTCTGAATATTGGTAACACCCAAATTGAGGCATTTATGCTAAGCATTTATTCATGGTTTCGTGTTGTTATAGACTTAATATGCCCAAAATAACTCTAGATTCTGATCTTTTAGTAATTTATATCTTTTCATAGATTTAGTTTCTCAACTAGCCACTTTTGAGACTTGTAGATACCAAACTCAAGAAGACATCAATTCTCTGGATTTTGCCCCTTAAGCGTCACGTTATGTACACCAGCTCAGGAGATGATGGACCCTATTTTTTATGGCCAATCCTTTATTACAAAGCATCCTCATCAACCAGAAGGTTCATTGATGTAGGCCCATCGACCACCAGTAATAGTGCCCCCTTACCGGAAGGTTCATTGACGTAGGCCCATCGACCACCAATAATAGTGCCCCCCCTCGAGGGGGGGGGTTGTCCCTAAGAAGTAACATTGCGACCTCTACTGGCGTCGCAATCGCTACCACCATCGCGAACACTACCAGCATCGTGACCGCTACCACTGTCTCGTACGCGATGACCATTGTGACCGTGATGACCATGACTTCTATAAACACCCACCCCCTGCTACAAAGGAGGGGGTTCTGATGCCCCCATTCGGTTGTTCGGTTCAGTTTGGACCAATAATTCCTAGAGCTCTGTGGGATTAATCTAAGGTCTGAGATGATCGAAGAACATACCCTACATCCATTCCTACAACATGCCTCCATCCACCTCCATTTTACACCATCTTCCATCCAGATCTAGCCATCCTAGCCACTTTCCACCACCATACATCCACCAAGGTTGTTTTTTGGGGTGGAATTAAGGAGAAAGGAGGCCAAGGAGTCCAGAAGATCAAGGAGGACGATCCAAAGATGAGATCCAACCCACACAGAGGCTAAGGAGCGAGAGTCACCTCTCCTCTATAGGCTAAATCTCTTCTTCTCCCCATTTCTTCTACTGTTCTCCTTTGTTTCTGTACAAATGATGTTCTTCCATCTTTTTTAAGTGCCAACTATGCTTGTTCATGGCTAGTTGAACTCCTTCGTGTCTATGTAGCCCATTCTAGGCATGTTTATGTACTTTTACTTTAAGTAAGTAGTTTTATTCCAGATCTAGTATGTTTTCTATTCTATATTCTCTTTTCAATTATGATTGTTGGATTAGTTGATCTCATTCTTGCTTGAACTTCCATTTCTACATAGATCGAGAGATTAGTGGTAGAAATGAATGAGAGAAGGTAGTTTGGATCTAATTTGAAAGGATTAGGTCCAAGGGAGTGGTTCCTAACAACTTTGAATATTCTAGACCTGAAAGGGTATCTAGGATATTCAGGGATGTGGTCTATAATCCTTGAGAGAGGTTTTTGGATCTTTGATGGGGTTTTAGTGATGATGCACGAGAGCGAGTGGGATGATCCCCACAGGAACAGAAGCCACAATACATATTATGTTTGGATGTAGGTTACTTACTGAGGTGTTCAAGGGTTGTCTACACCTGAGAACGAGTGCATAGACTTCCCAACTTGTAATTACATAACTAGGAACTCCTTGTCTCTGATTAGTAGAATTCAACAGTCTTTGTTTTGTTTTGTTTTGTTTTGTTTTGTTTTCTTTGTTTTGTTTTATTTCATGACATTTTGCTAGAATAGTTCTAGTTCCAATTTTTTCCATCTATTAGATAGTATTAATTGACTTAAGAGAGATATCTTAAGCATCCTAAACATACCCACATCCCTGTGCTCGACCATTTGTATCTACTTCGACCATGTAATAAAGTTTTGGGGGTCCTTGAAGGTTTTGTGTTATAAATTCAAAATTTAATCCTTATGTGTCCTCCTATTTTGAGACATGTGATATAGGCCTATCAAATATACCTTGAATCTTATAACCTTTAGACATCTTGTTCCTAGCCATGCATAAATAAGATATGCACAAGAGTAACTGATATTAAATTTCTACTAAGAAAAATATGCATATACTATAACTGCAATCTCAAATTGATGGTTGAAAACCTTAAATTAAGATTGAAAAAATATATTATATATTATATATATATATATATATATATATATATATATATTATCTGTTTGTGTCCACCATTACACAACAAGTCTCTTCTATAGTTGTAAGGACCTTCTTGTTGCATGAAATGACTCTAGTAGACACAAAGTATCTTCTATGGCACAAAGTGCCTTCTACAACATAAAATATGTTCTATTTGTGTGATGTGCTTCTATATACCAAAACACATATGTTCTATTAAGCATTATCATATAATATAACATCTACTTATGTTTTAGTTTTTTATATTTCTACATTTATTTTTTATTTTTGAATCTCAACTAGTAAATGATTGATATACTTTAAAAGTAGAGTTTTTGTATATATTTTTGGTTAATTTAAAATAATTCGGAATTACATACGATAATAAACTCAAGTTATGACACCGAAATCTCATATATTGTTAATATTATGTTTTTTAGTTAATGTTCTTAAAACATGATGTAATAAGATTAGAGAAAATAACAACAATTGATCATGTGATTACATGTGTATAAAAATAGCATAATTCTAGAATATAAAATGAAAGTTATTATAGATTTGTTCTAAATTCGCATTTATAGTGTGGCTACATTGAGCTAATGATACATTGAAAATACGAAATGAAATAAATGTCTAAGTTACTTCTAGAGGATGCATGAAACATGTGGATCACATAAATATTTATAATCTATAGACATATTGTGATACACCGTTCGTACAAAATGTTATTAACTATGCGGAAGTGATTAATTAGCAACAAAATTATTGAAAATCACTAAAAATTAAACCTTTTTGTAAAGAGATCCTCAAACGGTAAAACTCTTTCATAAAGAAACAATGCAAGTTATTTACAAATTGATTCATCAGTACATCTCTGTATTATCTAATCTCGAGAGTTATAACACTGATTGCCCTGTTAAACTGTACATGAGCAGTATACAAAAATCTTGAGGCATTATGCCAAAAATCTCAGATCTATATTAAACCATCTACTGACTCCTAGGACCTGAGAGTATAGAGACGACACATAAGACTCTATATATACAAGACCTAACAGACACTAACTCCACATGTGGATCACTGCTATCCTTGATGTTGTTGCTGCTGTTGTTGCTGCTCTCCCACTGATGGGTTTCTCCTTCCTTGGCGTCTACCTAAAAAGTTGAATCCCATGGGGGTGAGACAATTGAAAAATTGTCCCATCGAGAGTTATAACTCTTCACCAGAAGCATTTTTATTGCAAATAATAGAATAGTACTGATCAGTAGGATTACAAATATTCAACAACAGGTAAATCATTGAATAACTAAATAAAGTAGTATTCTTTATGCAATCATTTCAATTATAACTTGATTGAATAGCAAGTCATTCATTTAATAAGGAATATGAAGAACATGTATATTATTTGTCCAGCTAGGACTTAATAAACAATGTATCATCAATCATTGTTTCTCGTAGTTCAACCTAAACAAATATGCTACACAGCTGATTACAATTTACAAACATACTTATGCCCTGAGGAGATGAGGTATACCGCTCATACTCCAACCGACCACTACGAAGTCGAAATCGGTACCATACATAGGTCATTAGAAGAGACTAATTTCTATGACCTCATCTTCCTCAGTCAGTGTGAGGAGAAACATGTAGGATATCTTGTGTCTTTGCTATAATAGCTTTCCAAGGTATTCTGGCAACTTCGCTATTAGAGTTACAGTGGCATGTTGTACTCTCTTCGCAATCAAGGGATTTCTTATATCTCACATCGATTCAGTATTAAAAACATCATCGGGATATTAGTGATACATCATCCTGACATATACATATAATGAAGGATTGAGAGATTTATTGTTTATCTCACACCAATTCCTTCATTAGGACGTAAGGATATTCATGTCTGTAACCCCCACATACTCAAAAGTATGCTCTCCAGGAGTTCCCTTAGGGAAACCTATTTCACCATCACCCAACTTCTGACGACGATGGATCTATGGTCAGGGCTCTACATGATATCATTTTACTTGATTATTTAAGTACATTACAACATTCTTTTAGGATCATGCAATGTTTTCAAACATAAACCATTAAAACCATTGTTATAAAGAAAGAGTACTATTTGAATCAAGTTCATTTTACAATTTTATCTACATAGGGATCTCAATCCCCTAACTATTCATCATTACGATCCAAGAATATGGGTTTTCAACCCTTAGATCATCAAATCCCTTGTTACCACTTTATCAGGTAACTCAATGCCATTAAGTCATTTAACAATGTAAACATAATAGTAGCATTGTAGATATTTCATATGGCTCATACAGCCTGTCAATCTCATTTGTTACCTTTCAATAGGCAATTTTGCATATTATTGCTTACAAGGCTCATTAAATAATTTTTAATGAACAAAGCATCATAGCTCTTACCTGGATATATTCAATATTTCATAAAACCTGCAGATTACCACAGATAACAATAGGTACATCAATTTCAAATCAACATTTACAAAACAAAGATATCTTCACTATTCAAGGTTTGCACCACTATACCCTTATTAGGGTTAGGGTTTCTCTTTTCAATTCAAGTAGGATTAATCATCCCCTTAACTTAGTTAGAAATAGTGATTCCTCATTTCATTATCCAATCATAGAGCTTCATGCTATAAAGCATAACCCATGATTAGGGTTTCACACTTTTATTCACCTTAATTGGAATTAGGGTTTACTACTTACATATCTTGATTTAGGGTTTACTATTCACATACCTTAATTTAGGGTTTATCATGCCATCACTATGAATTAGGATCACATCATCACCATAAATTAGAGATACTCCCATTATTATCCTTAATTTAGGATTAAGATTCATTAATCATCATAATTAGGGTTTTCATGATCTCACTATGAAGGATCATACCCTAAATAGATATTCATTCATATAGGAAGTCCTTTACTTGATTAACATTTGTAAAAGAAATGTTCTCTCTCTTATCCTTTATAGTATGATGTTTACTTCAGCCTTGATTAGGTTAAGTAACTCAATCATGAAAGAGAATCAACTTCATGATTTATATCATTACCATTGTAATCATTAGGGCTTAATTACTTCATGGGTCTCAATCACACTATCCCGTTAAAGTACCAATACCATGATCACCTTTGATTAACTAACCACTTTGTCCTTTAATCACTTTAAGTACCCATGGGGTTTAGTTTAAACATCCACCAAACAATCTTGGGCCTTAAGACATCAAACAATCTTATCTAACATTGATCTCAAATGGTCTTGCACACTAATCCTCCAAACGGTCTAGGACCGTTTGGACCTTCATGCGGTCTTGGTCTGTCCTTGAGACCATCTGGTAAAGTAGACCTTCAAGACCGTTTGCTAAAGTTGGGGGTGAAGACCGTTTGCCCAAGTTTGACTTTTGAAACTGCATACACTCAACCGATTTGGAAACCGCATGAACCTAAATGGCTTGGGATCTTTTGGTCCCAAACGTTCTTGAGACCGTTTGGTCCAAACCACCTCAAAACCGCATGGACCAAGTATGGTCTCAACAAGTCAAATTGGGTTAGGGTTTCCATTGTTGGATCCTTCAATAGTTGTATATATGTATTCAATCATCAATTGGACCTATCACCATTATTCAATTGAGTTAATTAGGTAAATCTTCAACTGATTTGACCCTCAATTGAACCTCAATTGATCATCAATTAGGGTTTGATTCAATTGGATTAGGGTTTGGAATCGATAACCCTTCAACATAATTCAATGTGGGTCTAATTGATTTGAAACTATTGATCCATCATCAAATTAGTCATGACTTGACCCCAAACGGTCTTGGGATCATTTGGATGACAGAAAAACGTCCTTGAGACCATTTTCTCAAGTCAACATCAAAAACTAACTCACCAATTAAGGTTTGGGTCATTGGATTGATCACTAGGTCAACAATTGATTGCACTTCAACATGTTACCTTTAGATCTTCAACCACTTAACCATAGTCAACCCTAGACCTCCAAACGGTCTTGGGCGACCCCCAAACGGTCTTGGGGTCATTTGGATATCCTCCAAATGGTATTGAGACCTTTTTCCCATTACTTCATCAATAACCAATTCATTCACTTAGGGTTTGAATCCTAGGACTGGTCACCAAATCAACAATCGATTATACATTAATTTAGAACCTTTGGGTCTTCAATTGGTCAACCATGCTTGACCCTAGACCTCCAAATGGTCTTGGGTGATCACCAAATGGTCTTGAGACCGTTTGGGTAATCCCCAAATAGTTTTGTGACCATTTGGGTCACTCAACCCAAACTTCAACATTATTCAATTATCAAAAACAACAATTAACCCGATTAGGGTTTAGATGGTTGATGGACCTTTGATTGGTGAACCAATTGAAATTAGTTGATGATTATTTATAGATTTTTGATCTAAATATTTTTCAACAGACCTCCAAATGGTCAACACCTCCAAACGGTCTTGGACCATTTGCTTCTATGCGGTTTGGTTGAAACCGTTTGCAATCAAACAGTTTGAAATCATTTGCTCCAAACGATTTGGCAAACCGTTTGAGCAAGATATGGAGACCGTTTGCTAAAGTAAATTTCTTGGATAAACATAAAAATTAATGCCACCTTCGTCTACCTCTGTCCAACAAGAACATGGGCTGTTCTTCACGAAATTGATAGCAAGAACACAAGAATAGTAAAAGAAGAATAATTAATCAACGATTTTACTAGAGAAGGATGCATTAGGAAAGCTTAAGGGTTAAAGTTATAAAATCCGCCTCTAGGACTGATCTAGAGCTCCAATCTCCGTATCTTTAATGGTGGTTTGAGCTCCAGCAGTTGTCCAAGGTTCCTTCTTCACTTTTTGGATGAACAAGATGGCTAGAAGAGGAAATCGTGTGAAGAAAACCAATAATCCAACCTTGTTTTATGGTTTCCACGATGAATTTGAGTTAGATGATGATCCAAACTTACCAACAGGTTTTATCATCCTCCCTCTTCTCCATAGCTCCTCCTTGGTCGGTCAAAGCAAGGTGGATAAAAAAGAACTAAGGGAAATGATCCTTTGTGTTGTTGGAATAGATACCTATATATTTATGGGTTTTTCAAGGTAAATGGAAAAAGAGGATTATTTCCTTTTATCTCCCAATTATATCCATCAAGCCTTCCTCCACTTATTGGCTACTTGGACACCTTCTAATATCCTGAAAAACTTCTCCATTACCCAAGGTTTAAAGGAAAAGGACCTAGCATCTTAAAGAGTTATGTGTTAATATCCATCCTATAATGAATATTATTTTATATAATATTAATGTGACACTCAAACAAGATATTTTTGGTTCCCAAGTATGGCACAAGCTCGTACAAACTATTACAAACACATCCTCAATCTTTTTATTTAAGGGATTCATAATTACTTTATTTCTTTTTACATTAAGTTGTATAAAAGAGCCATTTGTGCTTAAATCTTTCGTATTTCAATATCAAAATTCTCCTTCTTCTATGATAATTCACATGAGGCTCCCTTCTCATTTTCTTTCCTCTACTTGATGCCAAGAAACATGAGAGACCCTCTAGAGGTGATATCTTGCATATTGAACCCTAGTTTTTGGGTAAATTGCATATTACACCAAAACTGGGTTTTAAAGCACAAGGATTGCTCTAGAAGCTATATCTTGGTGCTCAAGCTTGTGGAATCCATACCACTTCATCATATTCATACTTATGATGTCTCATCATCAGAGGAACATATTAGAATGTGCAAATTTCAAATAAACCCCTTTACTTGGGTAATTTTCTCTTTAGTCCATTATTAACAAAATAATGTATCAACATTATTCAAAAAGGACTGAAAATGAAATATAAGTTCCTCAAAAGCCTTAATTACTTTTCAAGAAGTACAAGAAAGCATCTAATCAACTTTATTAGGAAAAACACCTAGGGTTAGTACATAACCCAGGTCAGGGATGTTACAAATTATCCACCCCTTACAAGGATTTCGTCCCCGAAATCATTACAAAACATATTAAGAGAAAAGAGTAGGATATGTCCTCCTCATCTCTTCTTCTAGTTCCCACATGGCTTATTCAACACCATGGTGATTCTAGAGGACTTTCACAAGACTTATGTCTTTCTTTTTTAGCTTTTTAATTCTCTTGTCAAGGATCAACACAGGTCCTTCTATATAAGATATATCATCATTCAACTCTACTTCCATAGGTTGCAGAACGGATTCTGTATCAGGATGACATTTCCTTGACATGGAAATGTGGAACATTGGGTGTAACTTTTACAACTCTGGTGGTAACTCTAGCTTATAAGCTACCTTTCCAATATGTTCAATGATTGGATAAGGCCCCATAAACCTAGGATCTAACTTTCCTTTCCTTCCAAATCTAAGAACTCCTTTCCAAGGTGAGACTTTGAGGTACACTCTGTCTCCAACCTAGAATTCTAAAGGTCTACGATGCTTATCAGCATAAGATTTCGGTCTATCCTGTGCAGTCTTCAACTGTTGTTGTATTATTTTAATCTTCTCAGTGGTCTTTTTCGAATATTGTGAATTATCTTACATGTAAGGAAATACCGGACGATTGGACTTATCAAGAAAAGAAGATATTTTTCCATTCTTTAAGAAATTATTTTTGGGATGACCCCATTTTGTTGAGACAATACATGGATGGCATCTTACACAGGTGTGTACCAGAAGGTGAATATGATAGTGTGCTTAGTCACTGTCATACACTACCCACTGACGGTCATCATGCGAGCACAAGGACATCGGCCAAAGTGTTGGAGAGTGGCCTTTATTGACCTACACTCTTTCGGGACACATATGACTATGTGAAAATATGTGAGTCATGTCAAAGGGTGGGCAACATCTCAAGGCGGCAAGAGATGCCCCTCAATGTGTTTCAAGAAGTGGAGGTATTTGATTTATGGGACATTGATTTCATGGGACCATTTGTGTCCTCAAATTCCAATTTGTATATTTTGCTTGCCGTGGATTATGTGTCGAAGTGGGTAGAGGCAATACCCATAAGGACTAATGAAGTTGCGGTAGTGTGTAGGTTCGTAAAGGAAAATATTTTTTGCAGGTATGGTGTGCCACATATGATTATAAGTGATGGGGGCACCCACTTCATGAACAAGAAATTTGCTATACTATTGAGTAAATACAGGGTCAAGCATAACGTTGGTACCCCGTATCACCCGCAGATATAAGGCCAAGTTGAGGTTTCCAATCAGGAGATCAAGAAGATATTGGAACGCACAGTGGCATCTTTGAGGAAGAATTAGAGTGCACTACTACCAGATTCTTTATGGGAATATAGGACCTCCTTTAAAACCCTATAGGCACTACACCTTTTAGGCTGGTTTACGGACGAGTTTGTCATCTGCCGGTTGATCTAGAGCACAAAGCGCACTGGGCGTTATGGAAGCTTAATATGAGATATGATGATGCAGGAAAGAAGAGAATGTTAGATCTCAATGAGTTAGATGAGCTTAGGATGAATGCTTATGAGAACCAGAGGATCTATAAAGAACGGACAAAGAAACTCCATGACTGCCACATTCAAATGCGCATTTTCAAAAAGGGCGATCGAGTGTTATTGTTCAACTCGAGATTAAAGTTGCATCTTGGGAAACTGAAATCCTAGTGGAGTGGACCTTTTATTATGGAAGATGTCCAACCACATGGTACTATTATGGTGAGAGATGGAGAGCTAACGTTCTTAGTGAATGGTCAAAGATTGAAGCTCTACTACGGGGAGGATTACACGAGAAAGGTACTTGAGGTTAAACTCATGGAACTCAAGGAAGAATGATGAGCTTGATTGTGTCTAGCCTAAGATGTTAAAGTATGGCGCTTGTTGGGAGGCAACCCAACCATCGGTAGTTCACATTTTCCAGTTATTTTATTTTCTGTTGTGTTTTCAAGCTAGTTTTGATTAATTTCATTTTTAGTGTAAAAATGACACCCTAATAAGTTTTCTCAGTGTGCAGTAATGTTTAGAAGTCGATAGCATCGACCCCAGTGTCGATGGTAGAGACGTGGGTGCATGTAAGTGGCTATAGAAAATTTTCTGAGTCGATACCATCGACGGCCTCGTCGATGGTATCGACGTACCATCAGTGACATCAGAAAAAAAGAGCGTTGGGTCGATAGTATCGACCAAGAAGTCGATGCTCGTGAGATCCCTAAAGATTTTCAGAGAAATTCGTCTCAGTGAAATTGATACCATCGACGGGGTAGTCGATGGTATCGACCCGACAACAGTAACGAAGCATCGCCGGGGCCTCGTGAAGATAAATCATGCATAAAGTGTCGATACCATTGACACATTGTCGATGGTATCGACTTAACATGTCACCAATCCACGGGAAGATATCAATGGTGCTCGCCAAATTCAGAAGTCGATCTGTGGGAGGGGTCGATACCATCGACCCGTGTTGATGGTATCTACGCGTCATCGATCCGGGCCCCCACATCCAGTAATCGAAGACTGTCGATAGCAACGAATACCCGAATTGTGCTACAAGTGTCGATACCATCGACACCTCGTCGATGGTATTGACGAGTCAACAGTGGCAGCGATCTCAGATATAAAAGGAGGGGTTGAATTGATTTTCTCTTCACACCTTCTAACCTTCTCATTTCCTAATTGCGATTGAGAACTTGTGAGCAACCAGAGGTCTTCACCGAGCATATAGTGAGCGAGAAATCTTCCCCGAGCTCTTCATCGACTGCGGGGATCATCTTCTCCGACCTTCATCGAGCCCTTCTTCGTTATCTTTTTCTGTTCACAATGGTGAGGATAGCAGGAGCTTTTTCCTCGTGGGCTGCTCCCATGGAGATTGACACGTTCATGCCACCCCGTCGGGCTCTATTCCCCATCTGAGGATTGCCCACCCCTCGGCATACGTGAAGAAAATCTTTGATGAGTTGATGAAGTGGCCAATAGAGCCTACTCGATATGTTGATCAGGCTATGATCTGGGACCTTGGCTTTGAGGACAACCTCAACCATGTCCTCCTTGGGCAAGTTGGGAGGAGGGCATAAGCCTGGGAGGAAGAAATTTATTACCACGTTGAGGGTCATCCTTTCTTTGGCGAATAGCCGAATTATAAGGAGATCGTGGTGGAGTTCATGGCCTCCCTTGACATCTGTGTTGTGCCCAATGACCTTATCTCCACTGACTGTGAGTGGATCAAGGGCTGCGTTTCCTTCCATTTGTTCAATCACAACTATACTATTATGCTCGACCAATTCAACTCGATCTACAACTGTTGGCACTCACTGGAGCACTACCGAAGGCTGGATAATCAGGCTGATTATGATGCGATGTTTGTGGCACTGGTATCCACTCTGATGGGGAAATATATCATCTATCACAATGCAGTGGTGGTCGACTTCGAGCATCGATTCGTGCAGGTTTTACACCATATGCTTTGCATCACCTTCTTTGCTCAAGGCGAGCTTTCTTTGAGCAAATTCCAGGAGACAGATTTATTTTTCCTCTACAAGCTGCTTAAGAGGGAACAGTTAAATTGGGGTGCATTTTTCTTGACGCACGTGATGGCCGTGAAGAGGAGTACCAAAAGAGCCCCTATTCATTTTGGGAGACTTATCACACCACTATCCCTTTACCTTGGTATAGACCTGTCATCACTTCCTCTCCTGGTTAGTAAAAATCTGGTAAATCTTGCTCATTTCCACTGCTCCAACCTTCTGACAGTTTGTGACGACATGGTCTATGCACATTGCCACGTCAATAAGGAGTATGAGGAGTGTGCACTCCCAGACCCTGTCTTCAACATCCAAGGGGCCCAACACTTCAGGTGGCCCATTATTGCAATTGAACATTCAGTAAGTGAAGAAGACAGATGTAACAATGACGGAGGCAATGAGAATGAGGAGGAAGAGGAGACTTTTACTCCTCTTCGGGCACGAGTGGCATCGAGGAAGGTACCACGCTTCTACCAGGGTGCATCATCATCTTCGCAGCCTCTGCCACCACAACCCTCTCAGGAAGGAGAGGATGTCTATTCGATGTAGGGAATGTACAACATGCTTCAGAGCATCCAGGAGACACAACAACAACACATTGCCTCCTTCACCGCTATTCAAGATACTACGAACCGACTATTTGTGAATCAACAAGCAATTTATGAGAACGAGCGTCTCCTCCTTGCCAACCAAGAAAATATTCACAACATGTTTCATAGGATGGAGATGCAGCAACAGCCATTCTATGATCACTACTGGAGCTAAAACCACTTCGGGGGATATCCTCAACCACCGTCCATGCCTCCATATGACCCTACCTTTCAGGGGTAATATCCATCTTGGGATCCCACCACCCCACAATACCCACCACCGAAGCAGTAAATGGTATCACTGTTCCACCTGTTGAGATTGTTTTTGACTATGAGTCCATTGTCAAATTCAAACTTAGGGGGGGAGATGGAACAATTTATATCTTTTATTTCATGTTCCTTTATTTTAGCAATTTTCTTAGTTTTTAGGATCCACATGCTATCTAGTGTATCTGTGGATGTCTAATGTTAATGTGTCATCTCAATGTTTTTCACATGGGAGTTATGGGTGGCATTATCTGAAATCGGAGCATAATTGAAAACGTTTCAAGAATTTGCAAGTTGAATTTGTTTGAAATTGAGCACTTAACCTATAAAAATAATTGGGTTTGTAAACTTTAAAACATAAAATCATAATTGTACATCCTTATGATTCAAGAAATGTGGATGAACATGGATGTTGAGCCTAAATTGACCCAACGGTAATGGGACTTTAATCAAAAGTGAGAGATAGAAACTCTTTGATTTATTGTTACACATGTCAGTAAAGAGGGAAATATAATATATTCCAATGGCTTTGTACATTAGTCTTGTGATCTATCCATTTCATTTCATTCAATATCCACCATAAGAACTGGAAGCACTTATATTTTTTCATCTCTTGATTGCATGACATGTAGATAGGATTTCATTGTAGCTAGATTTTGCATCTATGCATTCACACATTCTCAAGTGCATGTCATTATAGTTGCATTTTGCATACTCTAGAGCATATAGGACTTTTTGTGCCTTATTTCTTCTATAAAATAAGAAACATAGGAAAATTGTTCTATATCCTCTGAAAAGGAATTTATAAGGCATCAATGATGTTGGCTAAGTGGAAATAAGCCCAAAAAAATGAATTTTTTTTTTGTGAATGTTCTTCTAGTCAATTGAAAAATGAGGGCTTGAACAAAAAAGAGAAGAAATGTAAGTGAGAAAAAAAAGAGAGGGAGAAAGGAACTTGTTTCACCTGCATGTATACATAAAGAAAAGAGGAATAAACACATAATGTAGTTTTAGTAGTCATTTCATCTCATCTCATCTTGAGACAGAATGATAGTGCATGCATCATTCTACCTAAAATTTAGGCATTAGGTCATTTTCATATGCATATGCATCATTTAGGCCATTTTGTTGATTTTGCATGAAAAAATTATTTGGTGCTTCTCTTTCTTCCACAACCGCCCATTTCATCCACCCGTTGCTCAAAATGGTAGGCCACCCATGATTATCTCCTCATTAGTGTATACCATGAGATCTACTTCCATTTATATGGTAGTTAGGACTTGAGCAACGTAGATAGGAGATCACAAGATGCACCAAGTCTGAACCGGTTTGACAGTGTTTGATGATCTTGGGGTGGACATTTCTTATGGACGATCATTGACTCCTCTAGGGTAGTTATCGTTCTGTGGTCAGTGAGGGCCGACATGTGCATGACAGGTGGGAGTCATATTGAGTTGTCTTTTATGCTAATATGTTCATTAGTTGACTCTCACAATTCTATTCTACAGTTTTGTGCTCGAGGACGAGCAATGTTCAAGCTTAGGGGAGTTTGATGCAGGGGTTTTGAGTCATTTTTATAGACTGGTTTTGCATGTGTTTTATGTGTGTTTTGGTCATATTTGTGATTAATATCGCATGATTCACTACCTTTAGTCTATAATCTCATTTTGCATCAAATTTACCTTGTTTCATCTTATCCTGTATAAAAGATCATATTTGTTGGATTTGATTGGTGTTCTTCTTTTCTTTTCAGGCAATTCAGATATCTGAATCTGTTGATACCATCGACGGATGGTTGATACCATCGACCTGGTCACAGTGCATTACCGAAGAAGAGCAACCAAGAGTTGATACCATCGATGGGACTGTCGATGGTATCGAGAGAGCATCAGCGAGCCAGATTTCCAAAGGTTGATACTATCGACCCAAAGTCGATACTATCAACTTCACATGAGCAGAGGAAGCTTCAGTATCATTTTCTATAGAAAAGTGATGCCTAAGGCATCAATACCATCGACACACCGTCGATGGTATCGAGGCAACATTAGAGAGAACCCCAAGAATTACGCAAGCGCCGGTGCCTCATGTGGGTCGATACCATCGACCCGTGACGATGGTATCGATGCTGTCAGATCAGGTTTTGTTACAGATCATTTCTAATAGGATGGTGGTGATCTTTTGGCAATCTAAAGTGGTGCATATACCTAATTATGGCATCCCTAAGAAAGAGTGGACGTCATTAGTCATTGCACAAGTCTCAAGGAGGAGAGGAGAGAAGAACAGAGCCCATAGCCATGCCCCGATCATTCTGAGAGTTGCAGAAGGAGTTTCCCACTACCGAAAGGCTGTAGATCGCTCATTCTACGCCGAGGAACACTCGGATTTCCTCCGTTCATGGGTTTATGTCACTTCTATTCACGTTTTCCCCATGTTTTCCCTTTCTCTCATCATGTCTTTCATTGAGATGAACATGCGGGGCTAATCCCCTTTATCTTTAGGACCGGGAGTAGCCTAGGTGATCATTGTATGACATTTTTACCATAGTATTTCATAATTTGTCTCTTAAATCCGTGGTATGATTTCATTTTCTCAATTATATCATTATATTTGATCACCCTAATGTTAATCTAATACCTTTAATTACTTTGAAAGAAGAATTAACGGTTTAAAAGAGACGAAATCACATTAACTAATAAATCCTTTGAACAAGGCGATGTACAATTAATGGTGGAAATCCATAGTATGGTCTACATGCACCTAGTTTAGGGTATAGGTTACTACTACCATGGAACCGACCTAGATTTAGGTAGTGAATTGTATCACGAAAGTGAGAAATTCTGAATACATGCCACTACCCAAAATGAGAGACGAATTAGGATAACTATGTAGGAATTAATACAACGAGAACCTGTGGTGAAACCGCAATCCTAAAGATTTCCATTTGAATTGATTATACCAAACATTTAATCGATTGCTCTGTTTTCTTTTATTTTTCTTTCCTTTTTCAATCAACTCTCAAATCATTTTAATCGGTCTATCTGATTGCAAGTAGTTAGTAGTAGTCTACCAATAATTATGTTTCCCTGAGTTCGACTCGGGCCTCATAAAGGCCTATATTACTTTGACGCGTGCACTTGCATTCTACACACGGTAAATTCGTGTTAATATCCTTTCTAAATGTACCAATTAATAACATCCCATACATGAGGAGGATGTTATGAGGGCATTGGCGACATCCCCATATATGGGAAGCCATCGACATGTGAAAACCACATATTTGATTGGGCCTATGAAATCATTTAATGTGTGAACTACTTGGTTGACATTAGCCAAAAACATGCATAAACTTACTTGCATAGAAGATGATGTAGGATATTGGTCCCATTGATTACAATTGGGTTTTCCTATACCCTAAAAGTTCAAGTATGAGTTAGAAAATATTGTAAATTATTAACTATCATAATTTACTATACACTTACGTACAATATGGAAAGGAATGGTGTTAATGTGCCCATCACTTTTTGGGACATTTCACTCACATCTTTTGAGACATATCATTAATCAACTCTCTTATTTCTTTTCTTGATTCTTGAATCTCACTTTGTACAATTTGAAAAGCTTCATATTAATGTGTAACATAGTGAATACAATTATAATTTCCAAGAAAAATAGCCAGATGATTTAATCTTATAGTTTAAACCAAATACCTTGTATTTTTTATTTCCTCTCATAAAATTTCATTTCCAACATGTAGAGATACACCCCATTCTCCCATCTTATCATGTCCAATACCAACTAACCAGGTGTGCTTGATTTGGATAAGCTTTATAACATGAATAAGAGCTTCATTCTCTAGATCTTCAATACTAATGTTGGATCCTTCATCTTGTAATTCAATTCTTTTAGATTTATATTTCTCCACAATTTCTTCCTGAAATATTAGAGTATAAGCATGCCCTTGTTTAAGGAATCAAATCCATAGAAATGTACATTATTCTATACATACCACAATATTTAAATCATTAGTATAAGTTGCTTCCAATAAATCCAACTTACTTGGAGTGTGTCCAAGTTGTATCTCCTGCATTATTATAGCATGTGAATTGGCTAGAATCAATTGCAAACGTATAGGGATATAAATAGTATTTTTACCAAATCCTGATATGTTTTTGCAAATGTCTTAGATCGTGTGCAATGATTTTTTTTCTTTGACCTATTAGTTTTTTTTAAACAATATCCAATAATTTAAAAGGATATTGATTACCTATAATTGGAAATTGATTACCTCCTTACAAGGCGGGTGGATCGTAACATATGCAAGGATTGTAAAGTGATTCCTGGCGAAGAACTCACGACCCAACATAGGTTGGTAGTTTTGGATATTAACATGAAGATCAATAAAGGCAAACATAACAGAAACCAAGATAGCAGGATCAAGTGGTGGAATCTTAAAGGAGAAAAGAAATTGACTTTTCATGATAAACTCATCAAGGAGGTAACTTGGAACTTGGAGTCTGATGTTAACACTATGTGGCATAACATGAGCTCCTGCATAAAAAAAATTTCCAAAGAGGTTTTGGGGGAGTCTAAAGGTTGTGGACCTCCACAGAAGGAGACTTGGTGGTGGAATGATGAAGTACAAAAGGCTATTAAACTGAAAAGGGAGATCTATAGGAGCTTGCCCAAATCTGGAGATGATGCTACGTTCCAAAGATACAAGCAAGCAAAGAAAGAAGCTAAAAAGGTGGTTCGGGAGGCAAGGTCTAGATACTTTGATGATATGTATAAGAAGTTGGACACTAGAGAAGGGGAAAAGGATATATATAAAATGGCGCGTATAAGAGAAAGGAAAGGAAGAGACTTGAGTCAAGTAAAATGCATAAAGAATGAAGATGGTAGAGTATTGGTGAAGGACGGTGATATAAAAAACCAATGGAGAAATTACTTCCATAAGCTTTTCAATGGAGATACTGCATATAATGTTAGCGACTCGTGCGACATGAATACGAGAGATATCATTTACACACGACGAGTTTCACCATTTGAGGTCAAGAATGCTTTGAAAAAGATGAAAATGAGAAAGGCATGCAGACCAGACAATATTCCCATTGATGTATGGAAGAGTATGGGGGATGAGGGAGTTACATGGTTAACAAATTTCTTTAACAAGATTATGAAGACCAAGAAGATGTCGGATGAGTGGAGAAATAGTATTATAGTCCCAATCTACAAGAACAAAGGTGACGTTCAGAGTTGTACAAACTATAGAGGTATCAAGCTGATGAGTCACATGATGAAGCTTTGGGAGATGATTATTGAGCAGAGGTTAAGATCTATAACACAGGTATCAAACAACTAATTTGGTTTCATACCTGGAAGATCAACAACAGAGGCTATTTTTCTGATAAGGAGGCTTATGGAGAAGTATAGACAAAGCAAAAGAGATCTTCATATGGTGTTTATCGATCTAGAGAAGGCTTATGATCGAGTACCCAGAGAAGTGTTATGGATGGGTTTGAAGAAACAGGGTGTGCCTATCCAATACATTGACTTGATCAAAGACATGTATGATAGCTCTACTGCAAGTGTCAAGACTCCTGGAGGAGAGACACCAACTTTTCCTATTACAGTTGGGGTACACCAAGGATCCACACTCAGCCCATATCTATTCGTTCAGGTTATGGATGAGTTAACAAAGAATGTTCAGGATGATATTCCTTGGTGTATGTTATTTGCTGATGATATTGTTTTGATTGACGAAACAAAAGATGGATTGAATGATAAAGTTGAATGTTGGAGAAAGGCATTGGAATCAAATGGATTGATGATTAGCAGGAGAAAAACTGAGTATATGCATTGCAATTTCAGCCAATCTCGCAGTGTGAATGATGGAGCCAAGTTGGACAGAGTAGATATACCAAATGGTGAAAAATTTTGTTACTTAGGTTCTATTATTCAAATAGTCGGGGATGTCCAAAATGATGTTTGTCACCGGATCACTGCAGGATGGTTGAAATGGAGGAGTGCAACTGGAGTTTTATGCGATCAGAAGATCCCTCTCAGGTTAAAAAGTAAGTTTTATAGAACAGCTATACGACCAGCCATGCTCTATGGGAGTGAATGTTGGGCGGTGAAGAAACAAGGTCTCAACAAGATGAGCATGGCCGAAATGTGTATGCTGAGATGGATGTGTGGGAAGACAAGAAAAGATCGTTTGAGAAATGACTATATCAGGAATAAAGTGGGGGTGGCGAGCATTGAGGACAAGTTGTGTGAGGGCCGACTCAGATGGTACGGACATGTGCAACACAGACCTACTAGTGCGCCTATATGAAGCAATGCTATTGAGCCAAACACTATAAATAGAAGAAGAGGAAGGCCTAAATTAACATGGGATGAGCTTATAAAGAGAGATTTTGAATCTCTACATCTCAATCAGAATATGACCCATGATAGAGCTGAATGGAAACGAAGGATCCATGTAGCCGACCCCAACATAGTTGGGATTGAGGCTTAGATGATGATGATGATGATGATCCTATAATTTGATATCAACCGTGTTATATATTCATAATGAATTAATAAGACATTATTTGAAAACAAATGTTTACCTACATTTTAGGATTACTCCACTTCTCAACCAACTGTAAAAATTGATAAATATTGATGCGAGGGTCTTTTATAACTTCCTCCTTCATGGTGTTCATGACATTTTGATATTAATACCAATATTTTTCCTTCAACTCAGCCCTCTAGTCAGTTATACTAGAATTAATGTGTGCCCATACCCTTTCCCAACCCTTGGTATGACCATTTAAGTCAAAATCTGTCTGTATAAACTATATAACTTTCAAGAGATCAAATGAATTTAATGTTTATATTATATACATCATGTACATACTATGTATAAATCTATACCTCTTTAATGTTCTTTGTATCATCAAATGCATATTGAGGCATTTGAGACCAGTAGAAATCCATTGGACAAATATTATAATTCTGAGCTAATATGCCACACTTAAAGTAAATATATTTTCCCCTCATCTCCAAGTTCAAATCCTTTTTCATAAAAAAAAGCTTATGTCTTTGACCAGATTTTGGCTTAATCCTTACCATATAATTAGGAACTCTACACCGTCTTCTGATTGAACCACACTCAACATCTACACTTATAGGTACTTCTTCATTGACTTCATTACTCTGAGAATGAATGGGTGTGGAATCAATAGTTTCAACAATATCTTCTGTACCATTTCGTTGAGTCAATCTTGATGACTTTCTTGGCATCTTATTATAGAAAATATACAAATATTAGAAAATGGTCAATATCATAAGAAAATGTAGTCTTCATAACATTAAAATTTCAAATTGCAACACGTGGATTTCCATTAGAGATATAATGTAACCCAAACCAAAACTAGTCTGCATCATAGATACAACTTTTGTACAATTAGATTCCACTAGGAAAATGTTAAGCATATGTAAAAAATGACCATGTTCAAGTTATGTCTATGTCTGAAAAGGATTGTGATAAGCTGTATTTGAACCATCAATATTTATCCTAGTCCAAGAATTGTTTTCATTATCATCGAATATTTTTTCTTCCAATGATGATTTCTCAAACAAAAATCTTTTGTATCGGGCATAACAAAGAAATCCCATGGTGGGACCTTTTGAACCACATGCCAATCCTTCTCAACTGGGTCTTTAAGATAAAAACAATGTTGAGCTTGGGTTGCAAATATGAAAGGATCATCCTTATGTGTAGTTTTATAGAAATTTAAGAGAACAAATCCATATTCATCAACTTTATAACCAGAAGAAGTGGTCTCATCAAACCAAGTGCACTGAAATAATGGAATTTGTATGTTAGGTCCATATAGTAGCTTGATAACCTCCTCTAACTATCCATAATAAGTGACATCAGAAGAAATAGGATTGTGAACCCTAGATATTGAATAGCTTGAAGTCTCTTCTAATAAATAAATCCCACTATTTTGTGTCTTACGTCATGAATCCAATAGTTTGTAATGGACTTATAGCCGCTAATTGTATATCCTTCATATTTTTCCACTTCATAAGAAGAACCTTGTGCAAGCCAACGTATCTCCTCTATTATGGTATGTCCACTAACTCGAGCCTCAAAAATCTGTTACTGCAAATGGTTAGATATTTTGTTGCACAATGAGAATATAAGTAAGAAGCCTATGTAAAGTACTTACATGTTTTTAAAACCACTTAGGAAATTCTTCATGGTGCTTAATTTCTATATTTTTAAGAGACATTCTTGGATGATTCAATTGTAGATCAGCTAAATGCTTCCTAAACATTGACTTGTTATAAGAATTAATTCGTACAAAGATAAATATAAAAATGTATTAGATTCACCTTCTAAAAGAGTCTACAGTCATGGTGTTGAAAAGAACATAACGGTATTCATGTTCCAAGGTGACTTGGTCAAGAATCTTTCTCACTCCCACTCCTATAGGTGACTCATCATGATTGTGTGGGCTGCCATTCCATTTTGTATTTGTTTCTTTCAAATATCTTGCACAAAATGTCAAGCACTCCTCAATCTAGTATCCCTTGGAAATTGATCCTTCTGGTCAAGACTTATCTCAAACATATTTTTTCAATGTTTTCAAATATCTTTTGACTAGATACATCCAAAAATAGTGTATTGGGCCTACAATTTTAGCCTCGATGACTAGATCGATATTCAAGTGCATGATAATCATAAAAAGGGATGGTGGAAGTATCCGCTCCAATTGACATATTGTAACAACAATTTCCTTCTCTATCTTGTTAACTCCTTTAGATCAATCACCTTAGTGCAAATGACATTATAGTAAGAGCCTAGTCTATGTAGTGGCCCACAAACTTCATGAGTTGATGATTTCTTTATTGCAACAACCATTAGTTTTTGAATCAATACAAGGTAATCATGACTTTTTAAGGGCAAATATTTCATATCTTGTAGATTGATTTTCTTGTATATATTAGAGGAATAACCATATGGTAATTTCATAGAAATCAAAATAAAAAAAATGTATCCTTCTCTTTTGTACTCATTGTATAGCAAGCAGGAGGCACATAATAGTTTCCTATATCATGCTTTATAGGCCACAGTTATTGTCGAATAATAAGTTCATTCAAATCCAAGAATTCTTGTACATTGACCGTAGACTTCCCCTAAAGGTTTAAAATGTTCCCAATATATTTTCACACACATTTTTCTCTATATGAATCACATCTAGTTGTGCCTTATCAACAAATGCTTCCAATAGGGAAACTTAAAAAATATAGGGCAACTTAAAAAATATACTGCTTTTTTTTCCAAGGTTTCGACAAGAAAATCTATTTTCCAATTCAAAGAATATCTTTATTTTCACATTTTATTTTTGCACTTTCCTGGATTCCTTCCCAAATGAAACATTTTCAAACCCCATAAGAAAATTAAATATCTCCTCAACACTGATTTGATGGGGTGCTTGTCTATATTCTGCTTTTCCATTGAAGTTTTTCTTGTCACGATCATAGCCATGCACTTCACTTAGAAAACATTTGTGGTCTAGATAGCAATCCTTCTTCCCATGTTTCAATCTATACCATCTTGTATTAAAATGACAGTGAGGACAAGCAAATGCTCCTCTTATACTGTGTCCGGAGAGACTCGCATATGCTGGAAAGTCAATAATCATCCACATAGTTGCATCACACATTGTGAAGTTTCTCTTTGATAAAGCATCATATGTATTAATTCTTGTTCCCCATAATTGATTTAATTCATCAATTAGAGGTTCTAGATATACATCAATGTCATTTCCAGGTTCTTTTGGTCCAAGAATCAACAAAGACATAATAAATTTTGGTTGCTTTATGCAAAGCCATAGGGGGATATTGTATGGTATCAAGACCGCATGCCAAGTACTATGTGTAATGTTTAGAGTTTGAAATGGGTTGAATCCATGACTATCTAAACCTAATTAGACATTATGTGGTTGTATGCAAAATTTAGGAAACTTTACATCTAACACTTTCCAAGATTTAGAATCTGCTAGATGTCTTAATTTTCCATCTTGTACACTTTGTATATGGTTCCATTGTATGTCCTCATCTACCGTTGGACACATAAAAAGCCTTTGCAACCTGGGAATTAAAGGAAAATGGAAGAATGACTTTAAATAAATATTTGATTCTCTCTTTGTAAGAGTTGTTTTCTTCTACCATTGAGGAGACCCTCAACGAGTGCATGAATCTAGTGTCGCTCGTTCCTTGTAAAATATCATACAATCATTGGGACACACATCAATTTTCATGTATTCAGTGCCTAAGTCTTTTTATAAGGTTATATGCTTCATTAAAGCTTTTAGGCAATGTCTCACCACCATCTAGAAAAGCCTCCTTAGAAAATTTGAGTTGTGATGTGAAGGACATATTGGTCGAATGAGATTCAACCTTGAGATTGAGCATTTTTACCAGGTAAGATAGTTCAGAATGATCCTTACAACCATTATAAAGAGATTCTTTAGCTTGTTAATTCCAAAATCTTATAGAATTGGTTAGCATCTCTATTAGCAAGTTCCTCGTCTATATCACCTTTAGCAAAGTTTAGAGAATCTTGAATACCAAATGTGTCATGTAACATCCCATGAAGATCATCCTCTTCAATGTCATTCCCAATATTAGTAGAGAAACCAGAATCATGTTGTACTTGTCCAGAAATTTCCCTGTGATCTATCCAAATAGAATAATTGGTTAAGAAACATTTATTCATATGTGTTCATAAAATTCTTCTTTAGGCTTCGAATACCTATTGCTACAAATTTTGCATGGACTGAAGGCCTTTGGTGTCAAAGAGAAAATTCAACAAATGTAGACACCCCTTCTCAGAATTCTTTACTAAGGAAGTGTCTTTTGATGTACATCCAACTCCTATCTGCCAAATAATCCATTTACAAGAAACATTGACATATAAATTCAGCCCCTAGTGAGATAGACATCCTCATGTACATATATATACATTCATATATATATACATATACATGTATACACACACACGCACACACACACACACACACACACACACACACACACATATATATATATACATATATAAATATATGCACATATATATATACATATATATGTATATATAATTATGTATATCGAGAACATGTTTGGTTGGTTTATGTTGCTAATTAGGCTTATTGCAGTTATGAGACTTATGTTGATGAACTATATTTTCCTATACATGGACGATGATAAAATTCCCTTTTCACCCCTGAACATTATCATGATATGGACTAAGATACGTAACTTTCATCAAGTTGACATACTTTAAATTGGTACCATTTTGCAATAACATCATTGTATAAAATTTTAGATGGGCCATCAAACAACTAGTAAGATACCCGCCAAAAAAGAAAATGTTACATCAACATGTTTGTATTTGAGGAAACTACATGGTTCATCGATCTAACTTCCCATAAGTGAAGAGTTATCTTCAAGAAAATTCATGAACATGTGATTAACAATCAAATTCTATTAAGAATTTTCTATGAACCATATTATGGACATCAAGATAATAATATAACATTTAAGGTTGGGCTCATGTGCTTCTATTTTAATATCAAGTCCAATGTATCCATTGGAAAACTTAGAAATATAAATTGGTCTAATATAACATGTTCCAATTCAAGTTTTACCTTCTTATTTACCGACTCATGGTTTAATAAATTATTTTTTGTTTATTAAAAACTATTTTTTTATTCAAATAGATACAAAGTTAAAAAAGGTGGATAGCTAAACCAATCATGCAATGTAAAAGAAAATAATAAAATAGAGGTTTTTAAGCTTTCATCTAAAGTATGCATGGATGGTTGTGTTATTATAGCGAGTAGAATACATAGTAGAAAAATAATGTGTGGAATCTAATCACATGACGACTTAGAATTCTTAGAATCCATCTTTTCACAATATACTAAAAATTATCCTCATGACAAGTCAATCATGCTTCGACTACTAATGCCTTTACATTATATAAATTTTAATGTAGTTGCACAATGCAACGATGACAACCTAAAATAATTGGTGGTATCAATAATTTGGTTCTAAATGACAACAACGACTAAACAAGATCAAGAAATAAAAGTAGCTGTAAATACAATTAAACTCTAAGAAAAAAGTTGTTGATAAGAGAAAAACCATGTACAATAAAAGAGAATTGAAAGTATAAAATTGACCTTCTACTAGCATTTAACACACACTTGTATAAAAATTTGTATGGGCACAATAGTTGTATATGACTGATTTTTAGATTTAACTAGTCAACAAACTACCGCCACAAGTGCAGTCTGCAATTTCTTGATAGTATATGAGGGATTTTTGTCTGTCGGATCATGGATTCTAGAGAAGAATCAATGTCTAAATGATAAGAAGACGTATTAAAAACAAATTAACTACCAAAGAAAAAGGTATAATATGATAAACATGGAGGAGGAGATTTGATCGCAAGAAAAAGTGATGATTGATAGAGAAAAAAAACTAGAGGTGAGATAAAAAAGATGGTTTCCAGTGAGAGTGCTTACCCACTTGAGATCTTCCACCCAGTAAATATCACTGCGCGATCTTTATCAATTGAACCACAGTGATTTGGTGTTGTCCTTCATAGATGCAAAGATCAATATCCCATTGTCAATAACAAACTTGGTTTGCAAACTTGGAAACTAACCAAAGCAGGATAAAAGGGCACTTGGCACCTAAGGATGGACCGACTTGGAAACATAGGATGAACCGACTTGGAAGATAAACAAAGAGTTGAATACAGATGCAAAGACCGTCATGACTTCAAAAAAATAAACACAAAATCTAGAATCCAACCTAAGCGGCAGGATGACAAATAGGATAAAGGTGCTTGAAATAGGCAGCTGGCACTTCAGACAAGGGATGGAGAGCAACTCACACTGACATTGGGGCTTGGCCTAAAGAACTCATGCTTGTGACTTGCATCCCTTGGGTCTTGGCACAAGAATGGGATCAGGTGTGGAAAGAATGACAAGATCACAGGCGGAAGGGTAGCATTCAAAAGAGAAGTAAGTACTTGTCGTCCCTTATGTTACCAACTTGGTGGGTTTGCATCGAGATAAAGGGGAAAGGGTTACATGGGGGAGGGGTTATAGGCTCTAGTTTGGCAGGAGGAGGGAGGGAGGGTGAGCGAAATTATTTTTGGAAAGTGTAAGAAAAGATGGCTGGAGTAGTTGGAAAATTGTTAGTTGAGGGGAAAATGAATATAAAGGATAAAAATCTTTTGGTCAATGACTCATAAATAATATTCAAGGATGGGCCTTTGATTAATAAAATCTGGTTAGGGATTTAATTCTTGACCAGTTATCCTTAACTCTTACTATGTTTTGTTGTAGTGTCTCAAAAAATAGTAAATTTACGTGACTCTAATACCATTGTAGGGAAATATAGCACTAGACATAGAAAAAGAAACAAAAAAATTACTACCATATTCCCCTTAGATAGAAGATCACATCAATAAATATAAATTGGAAATGAGCATTGCACGATATATACCTAGTCCTAGAGTAAATCTAGTGACTATCCTTGCTACAACATACTTCATTTTCAAGTTACACCTAGATAGTGGTCAGTAGTGTCCTCCTGATTGATAACCATGGACAACGGTTGATAACATCCTCCTAGAGGGTGGTAAAAGCCTCCTCACCTCTACATAGTCCACGTGGGCCCCAAAAATCCTTCTCGTTCTTTTTGAACAGACAAGAAGGAGACATCACTTCTGGTCAACGTTCTAGCGTTGACTTGCTCCCCCTTGTTATCTCTCCCTTGATGTCCCTCCCTTTTATGGGTACAGTTTGCATGGGTTCTTACATTACACAACTGTGAAAATAAAACTTTCATAGCTTATTGTTATATATCTATAAAGCCTCAACTACTCATCTATTTATAGGGGGGTTAGGGTAGGATTTTCATATCAATTATGAGTCAAAGAGATGAAATTTTATAAACTTTTAGGAACTTGCGAACCATGAACCGGTCAGATCACTACTGAACCAATTGGTTCCCATGTGAGTCAATCGTTCAACCCTTGAATCGATTGGTTCACTATGTTTCCTATTCACAATTATATTGACTTTTATTATTCAATTACTACACAACATGATGTAATCATCAATCCTTGATCCAATATCATCGACTAGCTAAACGGTTGGCTCACAATCTAAACCGCTCAGTTCACAAATCTGAGCTTATTCGTTAACTTGTTGAACCAGTTGATCTAGCGTTCTGATTTCCGATTTTGTTTAACTTGAATAACTAACACTTTATTAATCAAGTTCTAACTATGTTCATGAGTATCTCATATTCCAGGTGTATCCTATGTATGTGGGCCTATAGGTTCCAAGTTACGTTGGTAGTGAATCTCCATAACAAATTCATGACATCACAAACAACGATTGGTATCTAGAAAGGCATCATTGCTACTCTTATAATCAAAAACTTTGAGAAAAATCCAACCTACTATCTATTATTAATGTTTCAATGATTGCATAGTTCATTTTTCATTAATATCCAGATTGAACTCAAGGCATGGAATCATCATCCTCTTCAACAGTCAATCTATGTTCCTTAAATTGGATCATACTGCCTGAGATATTTGTGTTCTCAATATCACATATTGACTCATATGGGCAGGGACATATATTTCTTAGTCTTTCATATCATGTGGCCTGGATATGAAACTCTTGGAGGAGGGAGAAATCCCACGAACAACATTCACACTCATTCCCCATGTGTCATAATGTTTCCAAGAATCACCTTTAGTGTAACCCTTGTTCAAGATCACCTTGGATGATGTCAAAGACATCAAACGACATGTGATGAGTGTTGTGATTTTAGGTCAAATAACCACAATCACCACCTATCACTGTGGGAGATGATTCTGACTATCTATCCATGGTTTCCACTCATCACTCTCATGGCGGGTTTGTCTGATATACTATTCTGTAACAAGTACCTATGTGTTTCATTTTTTATCACATATCATGACTTAATGAGATTATGTAACACACACTCTAGTCTTATGTGTTATTGTTTTCTATCATCTTCCACATAACAACCAACTAGGGACATGACAAGAATGTATATACTCTTAACGTCCATATGACTCATTGTTCAAGTCCTCAATTTGAAGACATCTGTCGTCGAGTAACATCATTCTTTAGACATTTATTATGTAACAATCATTATCTCATAACTGAATAAAATAGAATAAGTGAAAGATACCCATTATTATTTTTCAAATCTTATACAAGATATTCCATCAAATTTATCATATGATTGGATCTCTGGGCATACATACCAACAACTACTTCCTCCAAGTCATATATCAATGCATCATCAAATACTTGATGAAAGTGTAGTAAATGAAGTTGTTGTTGAATCCTCTATCTTTTGTGTGAAACAAGGATAAGGAACTTCTTTTTAATTCAAGAAGGTAAAATTTTATTCTATGTTCTAGATGACAAATGTGGCAAGATTGTATACCAATAGAGTAGGTGTATCGGTAGACCACACAGTGTCTTCCAAAACCAATAATATATAGCCTTCCAAATCTATAAGAGATTCAAGGTATTCTTTAAAGTACATGTCACAAAGTTTACATAGATAAGTGAATACGATAAACAAGGAGAGGGATTCTGTCAAGGCGTAGACATCATCATGTGATCTACATACTTGCATTTGATTGTTATATGATGACTAAGAAGAGAAATAACCTCCTCTACACATTGTGACCTTGTCTCTGTGAGTGGATATGAATGTTATATGATGTGGAAGTTGTAGCATAGTTCCACACCATTAGGAAGAAGGGGTGAGGTCATCTTAAAAAGAAATGGGATGTGGGCCCTAGTGAGAGGGTCTTCATTAGGAAGAAGGGGTGAGGTGTAACTTCTTGTTCTTCCTCCATAAAGGCAAGTAACCATATGCTAGTGATACACTAATACATAAATATGTCACTAGTTAGGTTGGTACCTGCTAGTAGAAAATTGGTAGTTTCTACTAATATATTTTGTTTTAAGTGTCTTTTCTATAGCATTCTGACTTTCTCAACTATCAAATTTTAGAAATGTTTTTTCATTAGTTTTAGGAACACAAATGAAAGCATTAGTTTCTTAGAGAATATTATAACACAATGCCCATTATCATTATCATCAATCCACACCCTCTATTTTACCCCTGGGAGAATGAAGATGGATTTTATACCGAAGTTATGACTCTTTGAACGTGAGTTTTATGTACCCTAAGAGTTACACACATTTTTACTATGACTCCCTCGTACATTTTATGTTTGCAACATACATAACAAATACATAATGATGTTCAAAGAACCTTACAATGGGTTTTTGTTGGGGACAATGATCTAATGTTTCTAGTGAAGGATAAGTTTGGGAAAAGAAAGTAGGAAATCATAAATGAGTACAATCCAAGCAACATCAATGAAATTTTAGTGATAAAAAGGAGAAATACCAAGATTTTTGGATCGTAAAGATGATGTTGTTGTAGCCATTATACCAACTACACCATAGAGAATTGCATTGAGGATATATGAGGAGAGATCTTTTAAGCTATATTGTTTTTAGGTGGGATGACTAGTAGTTTAGCCAGTTATATATGTTTTGACTTGAAGATGGTAATTACTTTAGAGAAAAACAATTTTCTCGAAAATGGAGTGCAAGACATCTAGAGTTGTATCAACATCTTCATTTAATCACATTACCCATTGATTTCTCATCAACTGTGAAGAGATAAAGTTCCCAAATACCTTTTGAGGTAGGAAAAAAAGTGTTATTTATTTAATCATGCAAATATATTTGTTCCAAAATAGTGGTAAGTGATAGTTTGTATCAATAATCCAAAAACCTTGCCGTATATAGTTTTCTTGGTTATATACTGGTTTCTATTATGTAATACATTTTGAGAATGACGATTACTTCAAGTAAAAAACCAACATGTATATATTTCCTCATGTAAATATCATGACATGGTAAGATTTACTTTTCTTTCTATGCACGTTATTTAATTTATAAATGGAAGTATGAATGTTGATACAGTTGTATTCTGTAGGATGTGATGTTCTAGTTGAACTATGTCATGTTTGGTTTATAGTTGACAATTTATGTGGATTATGTGGGATCACATTACAATGTATATGTTTTATTTAACATATTAGTCAAGTTATGTAGCTGCGTATTATATTATATTTATTAGTAATTTTGGACAAATTTTCCTCCACATAATCATTAGCTAAGCATTATATATGTATAGACACATTTGTCAATACAAATAGCTATACAAAGTAAATTGAAGTAAATACTTTTAGTAATAACCTATCTAATGTTAAAAAATATTGAATGAAAAAAGTACATGAATTAAAAAGATACAACAATTTCATTCTCATAGGAAATGTACATAATGAAAGTAAGAATCTTATTTTCTAAAATTTGAAAAGATCTTTATAAAAGATAATTCTATTACACATGTCTTATATAGTAATTTTAGATCCAGCAAGATAACATACTACATGCTCCATTGTTTTGAGGTAACATCCATAATCAAGTCCATAGTAGAAATACATTTACAAATAAATTTTGTCAATATAGGAAATGACGAGTCAATTGAACCCTATAGATTTTCCATAAGGCAAAGCAAAGAAACATCCAATTTTTATTCAATAAGAAACAATTATCTCCTATACTCCCTATGACAGTCAATGACTAATGTGACATGCCAAACTTGTATGCAAGTAGAGTGAGAGTGTTGGTAAACTGCATGATGCCCAAAGTACGTGTCAGCAAGTTCAAATGGTTCAGTGAGTGCAATATGAACAAAAAAGCCAATAATAAGTAATTTTGTTTCAACTAACTAGTAGAGTGAAAATCCAAAATTGCTGCCTATACAATTGTAACAAAGTATTAGCATTACAGATCATGCTATAAGTCCAACTGCTTATGCAATTACCATAAGGTCATCTTGGTTGTTTTATCTATTATAAGATTGAAATTTCAATTTCCAGCTACAACAAGAATCATTTTAACATTATAGTCTACTTCGGTAGTATCAAAATTTTATAATATAATTATAGCACAAATATTGTGAATTTTGATTGTGTTATTGGATCATACAATGGAAATGAGAATGACAAGTACCAATATCCATGGTTGAGATTTTAAAACCGCCTTCCCCAAGCTAGAGGATTTGTTGTTCCTTGTTTTTTACAAGGAGCAGGCTACTCCTAATCCTGACAAGTTCCGCATGTCAAATAGATTCAATCAATGTCATTAGTGTCTATCAACCATTACACATGTAAATACATCAAGCAAAGAGCAGCATGCACCCTCCTAAGTCGGGTGCAACAAATCCTTGCTCCTTCCCCAAGCCAGTCCACTAGATTTTGGGTGAGGGAAGATATGTGATATGAATGCATGCACCAAAGGAGGTTGCAAGGTAGTGAGTGGTGGTTGAATTGAGTAAAAGGAGAATCTGACTAAGTGGTTAATTAAGTTACATGGTTACATGTTGAAAGAATCTAGGGAAGTGGAGCGTAGAGGGCATCAATATATAATGATGTGAGAATATATGATCAACAAAATTAACATACGGTCATAAATGAAGTAGGCAAGAGATGATGTGAACTAGTAAACAATTTTATTACCCAATCTACTATAATAGATATAATTGTAATGAGACGATCAAAATGGTAATAGAAAGACTCATTCTATAAATATAACGTGAAATTTTTATTGTCCCTATGAAAATAGAAAAAATGAAGTGAAAAATTTGTGTTGTATTACAAACACGTCTTTCTGTTATAATTTTGATCATCTCTTACAATTTTGGCTGTCTCATTACTAATATGTGTATTCCTGTTACAAAAGATATACAAGGGTAACTAAGCAAGCATAACTAACCTTACTTATCCTCACAGGTAGTGAATAAATAGCCATATATATGTATATAATTATCTGAAATCAAATTTAAAATTTAATAATTATATTAACTACTCATGATATATACCAAATTATACCACTATTAGAACAAAAATTATGCAAACTTGTCAATGCATATTCGACATAGAATGATATTTTATTACTCAAACCAAAACTCAGTTCATTTTACACATCAACATTCAAGCCAAAACCGATTTGGATTAATAAAATCAAAGCTATAATTGTTTTTTAGGCCGGATAGGATCAGATTTATGGATTGCGAAATACTTAATATCCCTAATGGGTATTATAAGTTTCTATGCTATTAAGCATGGATAAATCGTATATTTTAATTGTATAAAATCTCCTAAATTAGTGTGGAAAAATAATGATGCTTTTAGTGTAAAATACATATATGTTGTATTCGTTGATTTTCGAGAGAAAACTATTAAACAATATTCAAGTTGACAAAATTGAACTAAAAAGTTATAATAATTTTTTTTAACAGCATTAAGAGCATCATATTATTCCCAACAAGATCATCATTATCTTTGCATGCCTTATAACAAGGCTCAATAACATCACTTACATATAATGCACTGAATCAACACAATATAGCATTAATGAGCTTGGACATATTCATAAACAATCATAGTAGGGTTATATTAATGTTAATAACATTCCTTTATTACATCAACATGCAAGGAATCTAGATATGATTAACCCTCATCATATTCATAATGCACATGTTTAGTATAAGAAAGTATCAACCATGTATATATGATAACCACCAATTATCATATTAAGGTTATGATCATATTAAGGAGGTTATTCCACAATCGTTACATCATATAAGAATGTTATACATGATTACTCATCTTTATCTATTTGCATTACAGTTAGGTTTAACATGATAAATTATATCAATGTTACTAATCATCACTTATACCCAAACCCTAACTCACGACATCCCCATTGGATCATGGATGCATAAGGTGAAGCAACACCATCACATTCCATACTATTCTAAAGTATGAACCCACACATAAATCAAGATGTAACCATCAGGTTATATCATACTAGTGTTTAAACAAAAATAAGAGAGTACCCCATGATTGCAATAGTCATTCAAGGACTATTCATACCCAATTACCATCATTTAGTTACATTAAAGCTAAGTATAACAAGCTATGCCTAATTAGGGTTACATATCCACACAATATGGTTATCATCCTTTCTATTCATATGAGTGAATAGGTAAGACTACCTTGTTAAAGGTAACCCTCCATTTGTGCCATTATAATTCAACGCATATCAGCATACCACAATGTCACCCAGAAGCATTGGATGTTTAAAAGGTAAGACGATTGGTTGTTTATATAAGTAAACACTTTGGATAAACCACCTATGAAGTCCTTGATTTGTTCTCTATAAAGAGTCACCATTTAACCCTAGACATCCCTTCATTAACAACACAAAAATGTTCCATTGAGAGTAGGGTAAAACCCACAATCGACTGTTCATTTAAAAGAAGTCATCCATTGTCAACAAGTAAGCTCCTTAAGTTGATCATATAAAGGAAACCATCTAAATCACATAATTAGGACCAACATATTACATTAGCCATCATTCCACTTTATTGGAGGATTAAACAGTAGATCTTGACCATTGGGTCAAGTTCATATGTTAAAACCATCAATTACAATATAGATCCGACCATTGCATCAAGTGACCCAAGAAACCATTGGTCTAAGGATTAATTGATGCTACAAATACAATGATTAACTCAACATAGATTTTAGAGACCTGATCCACCATCATAAGTGACCACTAAATCATCATAGGTTGTTAGATCAACACTATATTCATTAATCATCATCAAATATTAAGATAATGCCATCACTGATTGATAACATCAGTAGGATACTTTGGTTGATCATTAAACTTATAATTGATCCAAAACCTGACCTAAGGGGGTGACCATAGGTTGTCACCATCATACGACACCTTTGATCTCGACCATCATTTGTCAAGAAGACAACACCATAGGGTTGTTGCAATGGTACCATCACCGGGTCATGGGTTTATAGAAGAAATCAACTTTAAACCCTAAAATGACCATTGGTTGATATGTGGTTAACACCATACCAACATGATGCAAGTCATTTTATACCTTAGGAATAATTTACACATGATCACAACTTCATCTATAACTGAAATCAAAATAGGGAACATTATAAAAATCGAAATCCAAGTCAAACATAGCTTTTTAATGCATGAATCATTATTTTACTAGTATGATTCGTTACTGGTGTACACTCATGGTGATACCCGAGTTCGTTTTGGGTAAAATGAGATCGATTTTGGGTGGTTTTTTGTGGAGAGGGAGGCACCTTGCAGTTGCATGGGCGGAGGTTGCCCAACCGAGATAGCGAGGAGGGTTGGGGCTGGTTGATCCCTCAGATATCATGTTGGAAGCTACTGCGAGGAGGGTCCATGATTTCCTTGTAAAACCAAGTTCTATCTGGGGTGTATGGATGAGGGCTCGTTATGGTGGATGCCTTGATACAAGAGTCAATAACGCTGGTGCTTCTAGAGCTTGGAGGAGAATGTGTGCTGCTTGGGAGCATTGCAAGACGAGTTATGTTGTGGAGCACGGGAACTAGAGTGTGATTGCGGGAGGGATGACTTGGAAGATCAACCACAATCAACCTCAAGTTCCTTGGTACCAGCTGCTCTGGGGGAGTTTCCACTACCCCAAATGGAGTTTCTACGCTTACGGGGTGATCTTGGGGAGACTTCCCACCAGCGACAAAATCAACATGTGGTTCAATGGCAGCGTTAGTGCCTGCCCATTGTGCCACCAGGTTGACGAAACACAGCAACACATATTCTTTGAGTGCAACTTCACCAGGTATCTTTGGACCCGGTCCTCTCTCAAACTCATGTGGGGTGGCAACCCCCCCACGGGTATCAATAATAGTTTAACCTGGATTCTTAGTAGGTCCAGAGGGGATAGACATCACAGGAGGTATGCCAGCCTGGTGTGGACCGGCCTCATGTTCCATATATGGCATGAGAGGAACAACATAACCCATGGGAAGATGGGTGCATAAGTACCAAGTCTTTGATGCTTTTATTAATAGGCTGGCTTTTTATTGTAAGCGAACCGAGGTTTATTATTGAAGGTTAATCTTGAGGTCATTTTGAGGTGGGGTCTTCAGTGACTGTGTATAGTATATGGGGTGGTTTACCCCTATATGCTCTTTTTTGTAAGTTCTATCCCAGGTATAAACACAAGAGGGTACTTGGCTCCCTCTAGGGAAGAGACGCCTAGCAGCCTATGTGGTTTATGCTAATTTTATTCAGATGTAAAATGTATGAATTAGCATGTGGATTTAGATATATCCTCATATATGTTTTAGCAATCTATATTGGTGCTCTATAAGCTTAATCAATCCTAAGTACACTAAAACCACAAAAAACATGACCAATATTAGACCTAAATTGACCTAAATTAGAACTACATGGGACTTCACTTGCCCTAATATATTCTAAATCAGACCTAATTCAAACGGAATTACCCTAGTTTACCCTAAATTAAGCAAAAGAAGGCCTATTTTTTCAAATTAAACATAAAAAAGGAAAAAAAAAATATATTTGACCCAATCAGACCTAATACGATTTAATGTGACCCAAACAGACCTAACTTGAACTAAATCAGACCTAAGTTAACCTAATCAACCCTAAAATGACCTAGTTATAATAAAATCAGACCTAACATAAGTTAATTTATCCCAAAAATGACCTCAACAGGGCTTAGAAAGCCCTGGGCACCCATGTAGATCACTGAAGAGCATATGTTCCTATAATAGGGATCCCCCCTTTAGCGCCTAGAACACATGTAAAATTATACATACTCCAAGTACATTTTTTGATGATAGATATATATATTTGTGGTTCCAAGAATGTATAGAAGTTACTACAAGGGCTATAATCTTTTGTATATCAATCTAGGACCTAATGAAAACTACGGGTAATATTTTCATAACATTGTAAGTGCTCAAATGTTCTTATTCAGGGTTAGTTACAGCTTACATACATATTTTACAAGTAACATGTGTTGATAAAAGTTCATATAACAAGAAAGAATGGATCATGTATAATTATCATGACAAACTACATTGCAAATGATTACCTAAGGGGGGGGGTTGCAGTGGAGGCAACGATGGTGTTGGGGGGAGGGATGAGGCCTCAGGGCATAGGGGCAGGGTGGGAAGAAAAATAACGAAGAACCGAACCTGCTCTTGATACCATATAGAGAAACTGAGAAATGTTTATTGAGTGAATAAAACAATGTACAATACAGTCTCTTATATAACAGAAGAGAATAGAGATTAAAGCAAAGGTGAGCAATATGAGACTAAACTACAAAAGCAAAAAGCATAAGTGAGGCACATTCTATGCACATGACACTCAACAAAACATAATAGATGACAACATATCTCTATATATGTTGATGTTTTAAGTTTTCCTAAATATCCATGACTTTATATCATGTTTATTAGAACCGAACCAAACTGGCCGGTTGAACCAGTTGAAGCAGGAACTGGTCACTCTACCGGTAATTCCCCTCCCAAAGCCAAAAATGAAGTCTGACCGGTGGGTTGAACTGGTGAACCGACAAACCAATCCAGTTTTATCCCAACCGGCTGGTTCTCTCACTTAGCAAGTAAATGTATTGTTGCTGCCATTTTTTGTTAATTAATATTGTATACTACATAAATGTTGGTATATAAATGTCGATGAATAGAATAATATTTATTATTTGGTATGTTTATCAAGTTATTGTGAGCAGTTTTGATATTATTCATGTCTCATAACTTTTGCAAGGATATTTTCTATGAGTATCAAAGAAATTTATATATTTTTTAAACTATTAGTGACATCACCGGCTGAACCGGTCAGACCACTGGTTGAACCAGTGAACCGGGAACCATAGCCTCACTGGTTCGCTGACCAGTTCGAGTCTGACAACCTTGCTTTGTATACAAACAAAATATAATAGACTCAATGATGCAATTACAAGATAAGAGAAGGAACTCAAAAGGAAGAGAAAATGGACAACACCATGAAAGGGCTGATAAGCACACCTGCAAGAGCATTTAACCCCAGAAAAAACAAAGAAATACATTTTCAATGATTCTTTGTGATGTACGGAGTCCTGCTGCACTGCAATGGTCAATTAACCATGCTAGCAAGGATAAAGGTGACCTTACTCTTCAAGTGCATTATAAAGACCCAATATTATTGTTGTTCTAAACATTTATTCTTAGCTAGAGCTTTGAGATCTAAAAATATTGTTCTACATAGGTGGCAGGTCAAGTGAAACTTTTATAGTGCACAACTATTTATTGAGTATGGGTTTCTTCTTCATGATGAACTATATAAAAAAAACTTTTTAGACCATTAAACAATAGCATACGCAAGAGAAGGTGAAGGTACAAAAACTACTTGTATCAGTTGTGTACCAGCTACTAAAATCCCCAGAGGGTTGAAGTACTTGAATACAACATCCTCCCATTCTGAGATGTGATATCCATACTAGACTAATGTAATGATAATCCTTCCAAGAAATCTCCTTATCACTATCATAATTCTCATTGTCATTCTTCTAGACATTCTGAATGATGATCTTGTTAAAAAAATGATCAAAGTTATAGCCCCCCTCCATCAGTAGTTTATGGCCAGTCATGACTGTCCTCTTGAACAACGAGAGGATTATCAGACAAAAAATTCTACAACTTGTTTTCTTATTGTTGGGATCCTACTCCTTCTCAACATCTGGGATTCTAGCTATCACATCCCTGACCCTCCACAGACCCACCGTGAGAGTGACACATGGAACCATGATTTGGTAGTCACAATCAACTCTCACAGTGATGGTGGTGAATGTGATTCTTCGACCTGAAATCAATACACTCAACACATGTCATTGGGTACACTTTGACATCATCAAACGCAGTCCTGAAACATGGGTTGTTATAAAGGTGATGATTGGGTGACTTTGACACATGGGGCTTGTGAGGGATGAGTGATAGGTATGGGATTTGTCCCTCCTAAGGGAGTTTGGTGTCCATGGCCACTTCATGAGTAGGATTGAGAAAGGCATGCGCATGCATCTGTGAATCAGTATGTGATATTGATGTCACACACATCTCACCCAGTCTACTATGAGATCAAGGAAATGGATGAACGTTGAAAGGATGATTGTTCCATGTCTTGAGTTCATTCAGGACATTAGTGACAAAGGAATTATACATTCACTGTAACACTATTCACGGATTGTAGGATTGAAAGTTGTTCTCGAACTTTCTATTTCACTTGGGTAGCATTGATGTGTGACTAGGCACCGCTCTTTTCTTGTGAAGTCATAAGTGTTATGGACTTTCACTGCCAACGTGAAATGGACCTACATGGTCACACATACATAGGATTTAACCTGGAAGAGGAGTTTATCCACAAATGATGTTGAGATTGATTACTAAAGGAGTTTAGTAGTTCAATTAAACACTCAGTTGATTGATAGCTCAAAATCATAGTGTTCAAGGTGTTGGACCAATTGATTAGAGTATCGGATTGATTGAAACTGCAATTGACTGATTTTGCACAATCTGCACTTCCAACCGATCGGATCATGAGATGAACCGATCAGCTCAAGTTGGTGAACCGATCGGCTTAACTGGTGAGACGGTCGACTCATGTGACCAATAGAGATCGTTTGGAAAGTTGATTTTGCAAATACAATTTGTTTCACTTGTACAAATTCGATTTGGACAAGGATTAATGTTTGATTAATCAGAAACAAATATGAAAGTCAATTTGAGTTGGACCAGGACCACGAACCGATCAACTCATGTGATGAAGTAATCGGCTCTGGGGTCCCAAATGATCGGTTCAGATGTGAACTGATCGGTTGAGGTCACCAACTGACCGTTTCAAGGATGAAATGATCGGTTCAGCTGGAGCAGTTGGTTGTTTTGTGGAAAATCTCAAACCCTTCTACTCCTTCTTTAATCTCGCATTGCCCGGGGTAGAGAAGAATCTCCCATGACCCTCCTATATAAATAGGGGTATTGGGGGCTTCTCAAAGTACAACTCAGAACACCAGTTGCTCTGCAAAGTTGTCGTTCTCTTTGGTTTTGGTAACCGAGAGAGCCCGAGCAAGTGCTACCCGATAAGGGAGGCACAACAAGGAAAAGGCAACTGTAGAAAAGCAACTGGTTGCTGGAGAGTGTGCCGGTGACTAGTACGCCGACAGGAGGGTGTGACTCCTTCTGATTCCTTGTGGGACAAGGAGATCGGAGTTCCAGGCAGTCCGTGTGGATGACTGCAGAGGTGGGAGACGTTTGCCTCTCAGAGGACAGGTGTCAATCCCGAAAGTCCCGGTGAGACCAAGAGATGCACAGACATCGTCCAAGACCAGAGGAGAAGACCACGCAAGCCACGAGGTAACGTCACCGAGCAAGCCTCGGGACAAGGTACGCCTCTACAAACCATCCTTCCTATTATATAGACGTTGACGCGATTCCTTTATTCTGGGTTTGGGAGAAGAAAATTTTTGTTTCCTCTGTCTTCTCTGTCTCCCTTAAAACCCAACAGTGGTATTAGAGCCACGTCAATTGCTCTATACTTTAGGATTATTGTTGTGATCGATTTTGGTTTGTCGCCTTTATTTATTGCATACGATGTGAATAAAATTGGCTTTATGCATGTCCAATCCTAAATCCACAAATCCCAATATACATATATGATATGTAATATAAATGCACTCGATGCGCGTCGCCCTTAAATGAGTTTTGTGGTGGATGTATAGCATGGTTATGGCCAATAATCCCTATGTATGTGTGCTTGGTTGAATGTGTTTGCTTGCATCTTAGTCTACGCAATGATTCCCTATCTCCTATTCCTGATGTAACTCGAGATAATTTGAAATTTCTTTCATACCTTTGCTCCCCCCGAATGTAACTTGGGGTTTCATTTTTAAATGTAAAATATGATAAAATTTTAAACGGATATCTTGAAAACCAGTTCGAGGAGCAAGACGAGCAGATGGCGGCCTTAGGAGATGCATGATGACCAGTGAACCGATCTGCTGGAGGTGCCAGTCGATTGGCTGGTGGTACCCAACCGACCAACCTGATGGCGAGCAGATCAATCATGGAGATGAGTTGATCAAACCCAGAAAGGCAAAGCACAGAGTGCATCTTGCACAGGTTGCATAGATGTGGACCTAGATGGTCGTGATTTCTTTTGGCTCGAGGAATCACATTAGGATGGCCATAATCATTGCTTTTATCATTTTGAATGTTTTCTATGGTATATAGCATTTATATGATACTTACTATATTGTGGTGATTGGATATGTATATGTACCCATAAAAACCAAATCCCTCATTAAATATTAAAGTTTTAGATGCCTTCCAAATGCGACACACGTGAAGAGCTTGATCGGCCAAGTGTGGGCACGCCCTAGCGTGGTACACTGTCTATCTCGTGGAAGCGTGAAGGATGGATATGTGGGTCTGCCCTAGCAGGGTGCATATTCATCGTGTTGGCTTTGGGTCGGACTTAACAAGGTGACCTAGATAGGATCTAGCACCTTGAGGCATGGAGGTGATCATGGCAAGGAGTTGCACATGACATCTTTCAAGAGTTGCATATGATGCAATTGGCAAGAGTTGCCTACCTGGAAGATCTAAGTTGTGGGTGATAGCCTTAGCTGGTCCATGACTCAGAGGATTTCAGGATCTTGACCCACTAGGAGATTGTACGATGCAATCTTTCGAATTGATGGTGAGGGATGTCAATTTGAATCAACATTGTGGGAGCGGTAATTAATTAAAGGCCTAATTAACTACTGTCAAATTTTATTCAAATCAAATCAAAAGGAGTTTTGACAAATGCAATTTTCTCTTGTAGAATGGCAAAAGAATCATCTTTTAAAATGGGAAAATTAATTGAGAATAAATTCCATAACTGGTTGAGGATTGTGAGAAGTGTTCTGCACAATCCAGAAATACTGGTAGCCTTTGAATCCACTCTATGTACGCTTAAGAGGAAGGATTGTTCATTGATGGAGATTAATGGAACAAAGTATACGGACAAAGGTGAGGGAGAGGAGGGTTCTCTCGCTAAACCAATGTCAAAATCTTCTGTGCTCAAAACATGGAGAGGATGGAAGGAACGATGGAAGAAGAAGTGAGAGATAGAGATCTCTACTTCTGGTGTATACGTAATAGAGATTAACTTTACTACTTCTTTGTCATGGGTACTTGATACCGGATGTGGGTCTCACATTTGTTCAAATGTGAAGTATCTTAAAAGAAGTAGGCCTTTGGGGAAAGGTGAGGTTGAACTATGTGTTGTCAATGGGGCAAGAGTTTCCTCCAGTGCCGTAGGAACCTATGAGTTAACTCTACCTAGTGGGCTAATAATAGAGTTGAAAAATTGCTATTATGTACCTTCCATAAATAGGAATATCATTTCCGTCTCTTATTTGGACAAGGATGGTTTTAAATTTCTTATTAAGAATGTAAAGTGTTCCATTTCAAAAGATGAGATCTTTTATGGCAGTGCCCCAATGTCTTATGGTCTATACTTGATAGATCTAGAGACAAGTGTATACAATGTAAATACCAAAAGGCAAAAACTCAACAACTCAAACAAAATGTATCTTTGGCATTGTCGTCTAGGGCACATAAATGAGAAACGCATTTCTAGACCTCATAAAGATGGTTATATAGACTCTTTTGATTATGAATCAATAGAGACATGTGAATCTTGTTTGTTGGGCAAGATGACCAAGACTCCCTTTTTAGGTAAAGGTGAGAGAGCTAGTGATCTATTAGGACTCATACATACTGATGTATGTGGGCCTTTTAGAACTAATGCCATAGGTGGGTATCAGTACTTCATTACCTTCACTGATGACTTTAGTAGGTATGGCTATGTGTACTTGATGAAACATAAGTCAGAAACCCTTGAAAGGTTCAAGGATTTCATGAATGAAATACAAAACCAATTTGGTAAAAGTATTAAAGCACTTTGATCCGATCGAGGTGGAGAATACTTAAGCCAAGAGTTTAAGGACCTTCTGTGAGCCCGTGGTATTGTATCAAAATGGACTCCGCCTGGAACACCATAACATAATGGTGTGTCTAAAAGAAGGAATCGCACATTACTGGATATGGTGCGATCAATGATGAGTTTTGTTGATCTTCTGATTTCCTTCTGGGGTCATGCTCTTGAAACCACCACATTTACACTTAACCGAGTACCATCTAAATCGGTTCAAAAGACACCATATGAGATATGGCACAAGAAGCGTCCCGATTTGTCTTTTATGAAGATTTGGGGTTGTGAGGCTTACGTCAGGAAAATGTTTCCTGATAAGCTTGGACCCAAGTCTGATAAATGTTATTTTGTTGGATACCCTAAGGAAATGAGGGGATACTATTTATACCACTCTACTGACAACAAAGTGTTTGTTGCTAGGATAGCTGTGTTCTTAGAAAAGGAATTTATTTTCAGAGGAAATAGTGGGAGGAAAATAGAACTTGAAGAGGTTCAAGCCCAACAAGAAAACATTGAACCGGTAGATGTACAAGAGGAACATAGAGATTCACAAGGTGTAGTGGAATCTCAGTCTCCTCAAGTAACATAAGGACCTCATAGATCTAATAGGACACGCCTTGAACCTGAGAGGTTTGGATACCTTGTGACTCAGGAAGGCAGTGAGTTGATCATAGATGATGATCCAACTACCTATCTAGAGGCTATGGAGGGACAAGATTATGAGAAATGGCTTGAGGCCATGAAATCTGAGATGGAATCCATGTACTCCAAAAAAGTATGGACTTTGGTGGAACCACCCGAAGGGGTAAAACCCATAGGGTGCAAGTGGGTCTTCAAGAAGAAGACCGACATGGATGGCAATGCGCAAACTTATAAAGGCAGATTGGTTGCAAAGGGTTTTCGACAAGTTCAAGGTGTTGACTATGACGAAACTTTTTCTCCAGTTGCCATGATTAAGTCCATCAAGATCATGCTTGCTATTGCAGCTTACTATGACTATGAGATTTGGTAGATGGATGTTAAAAATGCATTCCTTAACGGGAATATAAATGAGGATGTGTACATGACACAACTTGAAGGTTTTAGAGATCTAAAAATGCCAATAAAGTCTGTAAGCTACAAAGGTCAATCTATGGATTGAAGCAAGCATCTTGGAGTTGGAATCTTCAATTTGATGAGGAAGTCAAAGTGTTTGGCTTTATTCAAGATGAAGATGAACCTTGTGTGTACAAGAAGGTTAGTGGGAGCATGACCACATTCCTCATATTGTATGTAGATGACATACTATTGATGGGGAATGATGTCGTAGCCTTAGAGAAGGTAAAGACTTGGCTTCAGAATACTTTCTCAATGAAGGACTTAGGAGAAGCATCCTACATTCTAGGAATTAAGATCTATAGAGATAGATCTAAAAGGCTTCTTGGACTAAGTCAAAGCACGTACATTGACAAAGTGCTGAAGCGGTTCAGCATGGAGAACTCAAAGAGAGGCAACATCCCCATGCTACATGGAGGCACCGTCTCTAGAGCTCAATGTCCCCAATATTTTGAAGAGAGGGAGCATATGAATGGGATCCCATATGCATCAGCCATCAGATCCATCATGTACACTATGTTATGCACATGCCCATATGTCTTGTATGATCTCAACATGATGAGCAGGTACTAGTCAGATCCTGGGGATGCTCACTGGACAACCGTAAAGAACATCCACAAGTACTTGTGAAGGACTAAGAATCAGTTCCTTGTATACGATGGCGAGGAAGAACTGGTTGTAAAGGGTTACACCGATGCAAGCTTCCAAACTGACAAAGATGATTACAAATCACAATCATGATTTGTGTTTTCCTAAATAATGGAGTTGTGAGCTGGAAGAGTTCCAAGCAAGAAATAGTTGCCGATTCTACTACAGAGGCTGAGTATATTGCAGCATCACATGCATCATAGGAAGCTGTGTGGATCAGGAAGTTCATCTCTGAACTTGGTGTAGTTCCCAGTAGCTGTGATGCAATTGAGCTTTATTGTGACAATAATGGAGCTATTGCTCAAGCTAAGGAGCCCAGATCACATCAGTGGTCCAAGCACATCTTGCGGCACTTCCATCTCATACGAGAGATCGTACATCAAGGAGATGTGAAGATTTGCAAAGTACCAACTGAAGACAACATAGCTGATCCACTGACTAAGGCCCTTTCTCAGCAGAAGCATTATGGTCATGCAAGGTTACAAGGAATGAGGTTTCTAGGTGACTGGCTCTAAGTGCAAGTGGGAGTCTGTTGGTATGTATGCCTGATGCGATGATTTTGAGTCGCATTTATAGACCTATTTTATATGAGTTTTGTGCCTTAATTACTCATTTTCATGGATATTATTGCATAATTCACTTTATTTGGTCTTTGCCATCATTTTATATCAAATCCCCTTTATTTCATTATTTTAAGCATTATTGATCATCTTATCATAAATCGTGTGGATTTATTTGGTCTTGTTGTGCAATTTCAGGAAAAACAAGTACCTACATCCGTCGATACCATCGACGGATGTTGATACCATCGACCAAGCCACAGGTTGTCAGCCGAGAAGAGCAATACAGAGTCGATACCATCGACACCCAAGTCGATGGCATCGAGATGTTTCCAGGCTGCTGGCGAGGATAAAGTCGATACTATCGACGCAAGTCGATGCCATCGACACAAGGAGAGCTACAGTGTCGCTAAACGACAACAACCGACGCTAAAGGAGTCGATACCATCGACACCCAAGTCGATGGTATCGAGATCACCACAGGCGCCCAGAATAAAAGAAAGGAAAGCTGCCGCTAATCCGCTGGGTCGATACCATCGACCCGCGTCGATGGTATCGACGCCGGCAGATATGCGTTGGATTTGTTTTGTTTTCGATCGGACGGCTGTTGTTATTTGACGACCTAATTAGGGACTTATACCTAATGACGGCCGCCCAGACGTGAGAGGATCTCATTTTTGGATTGCACGAGTGCCGAGGAGGAGAGAAAGGAGAACGGAGGCCGAGAAGCTCATCCTGGTTGATTCGGACGCTGCCGAAGACAATTTCCACCACCGACAGGCGGGGAAAGTTTGTGTTCTACGCCAAGGATCCACCGGTTCTTCTCCGTTCAGGGGTTTTTCCCATCTATTTCATGTTTTTCTTATGAATTCCCCAATTTCTACCATGTATTCGTGAAGATGAACATGAGAGGCTAAAACCCTCAATCTTTAGGACCGGGAGTAGCCCGGGGATACATTGTATGATGATTTTAGATTGATAATTCATATTTTTCTCTCATATCCGTGGTATAAATTTGTTTTCTCTATTGCTATTGTTATGCTTGATCACCATAATAATAAATTAATGCCCTTAATCACTTCGACAGAAGGATTAACGGTTGAAAAGAGACGAATTCTACATTAATTAATAAAACCCTTGACAAAGGAGTTGTAAAATTAATGGTGGGAACTGAGGGACCGATCTTAATGCGCTTAGTTTAGGGGAATGATTACTATGACGATGGAATCAACCTAAATCTAAGTAGTGGATTACACCACGACAGTGGGTAATTCTCATTTCAGGCCACTACCCGGATAGAGAGAGAAGTGTGAGGAATTATATGAAATCTAATACAATGTTGACCCGCGGTGAAACCACCATCCTAAAGATATCCCTTTGAATTGATTAAATTAACCTTTAATCGATTGTTTTCTTTGTTTGATTTTTATTTTCTTTTAAGTTCAACAATAAAACCCTACTTTGTTAATCGGCCTAGCTGATTGCGATTAGTTAGTAGAAGTCTCCAATAATTCACGTATCCCTGAGTTCGACTCGGGCCTCACAAGGCCTATATTACTCGACGCATATACTTGCGTTTAAGCGCGTAGTAAAATACACGTCAAGTTTTTGGCGCCTTTGCCGGGGATACGGCGAATTATTGGCACTTTGAGTGCTAAGAGCGGCCATTCTAGGCCACATTTTTTTTATTTATTTTAAAACAATTTTAAAAATTCCTTTATTTCTCTATAATTGTGTTGACTCGTTCAAAGCATTGTACTGAACCCCTATTTCCATATTTCAGGTACTTTGCATGGTGCACACACGTAGTCGAGACTACGTGAATCGCACACCTGAGGTTCCATCTGCGGGACCAGAGGACGAGGACTACTACGAGGAGGAACACCACAGGGATATACATTCTGAATCTGAGCCAGAACAAGAAGAAGTAATGGCTGAAGCACAGACAATATGGGAGAAGATCAAGGCCTCTTCTTCCTCTGCATCAAAGGGGCCTATAAAGAAACAGGGGCTAAACATACCTACATACAAGATCGACCCAACACTGATTAACTTGGTCAAATCCAATGCATTTCACGAACTGAAAAATGAAGATCCAGTGGCACACATTAGTCAGTTTGTGGAGAACTGCGATATGGTGAAGATAGATCGCTTTCCGCAGGATGTGCTCTATCTCAAGTTATTCCCCAGTTCCTTGGCTGGAGTAGCAAGAGAGTGGCTCCACAACCTCGACGACGAGTTTGTTGAGTCATGGGATCACATGGTGGAGGTTTTCTTCGAGAGGTTCTTCCCTCCTGAGAAGACCAATGATATGATCCGAAAGATCCACAATTTCACCCAACAGGCGGGTGAAACCTATTCTGAGACTTGGGAGCGATTTCAAGTCATGTTGAGGAGATGTCCACATCATGGATTGGACAAGGAAACCCAAGTGAAGATCTTCTACTTTGCTCTCTCCGAGCATGATAGAAGCAACTTGGACTCGGCCGGCTCTGGATTCTTTCTAAATAACACTGATACAAGATGCTGGGAAATACTGAAGAATATGGCACGAAAGCAATCTTGGGGAGAAAGAGAAAGAGGCCCAGTTGAGCAAGCAAGAGTTGCCAGTGAGTCAAAGGCAATGAGAGAGCTGAATGAGAAGATGGATCTTCTTGCAAAGAAGTTGCTGCAGAAGGAAGACAATGAGTCCGAGGATGAGGCTCAGGTCAAGTATATGAGGCAACAACAAGGGTACAGGAACAACGATTACTCATGGCGGAAGGACAAGAAATTTTCATGGAAGGATCCAAACAACTTCCTGCAAGATCCGGACGCCAAACCTGCACCGGTCACGGAGGACAAGAGCACGGAGTTGCTCAATCAAGTCATAAAGCAAAATCAAGAGTTGATGAACACTTTTGGGCAGCAAATAAAGCAGCAGGGTGAATTCATGAACCAGTTCGGGCAGACGTTGCAGAGCCATGGGGCTCAGATGCGGACTATAGAGACTTCCATGGCACAGATGGCAGCGGAGATTGCAAGCTTGAAAAAGCCGGCACATCCGGGTTTTCCGGGGAACACCAATGTTCCCGGGGGAAACCAACAGGCCAAGGCCATATTGTTGAGGAGTGGTAAGAAGGTGCTTAATCCAAGGGCGGATGAAACAAGCACACCGCAGGACACAGTAGAAGAAGCAACCGCTAAGGAGCAGCCTGCACCAGTCATAGAGAAAATTGATGACACAACCGAAGATGGTAAGGAAGGACAAGCCACTGAGGAGGAACCACAGAAATTAACTCCCTATGTGCCACCTCATCAAAGAGCGCATACCGTTCCGGTTCCCTATCCCAATAGTGCAAAAGCAAGAAAGGTGGATGCACAGTTTAAAAAATTTCTGGACAACTTTAGAAAGTTATCTGTGAATATTCCTTTGTTAGAAGCAATTGAACAAATCCCGTCTTATGGAAAGTTTTTTAAAGATGTAATCACCAAGAAGAGGAAGATACCCGACACTGAGTTTGTGGTATTGAAGGAGCAAGTGAGTGCTTTTATTATGGGCACTTTGCCGCCAAAGCGACAGGATCCCGGGTGTTTCAATATTTCATGCTTTATCGGGAAGTTCAAATTTGGCGAAGCGCTTTGTGATTCCGGGGCAAGCATCAATCTGATGCCCCTTTCTACATTCAAGAAACTTGTATTGAAGGAGTCAAGGCCAAGCAATATGACTATCCAATTGGCCGATAATTCTGTGGTGAAACCATATGGAATTTGTGAGGATGTTTTGGTAAAGGTAGACCGCTTTGTTTTTCCCGCTGATTTTGTTGTGATGGAGATGCAGCACGAACACGGCAATGAGTTACTTCTTGGTCGCCCATTTCAAGCTACAGCTGACATGATCTTGGAGATGGGGAGATGTCGCTTGACCTTAGGCATTGCGGATGATCGCTTTGAGATGGTCATGCCCATCAGCAATACATCTACTAAAGCAAAGGCACAGTGCAACATGGTGAAGCATGTGGAAAGCAATATCTCACTTTGTCTCGGGAAGCCATTTTTAGATATGGCCCATGTGATGAGCAGGATAGACAATGGGACCTTGGCGGTAGACCTTATGGAGCAAACGAAAGCTGTCTCTTTATGCAAGGCTGTCGGGTATCCAAATGATGAGAATGAGGACATTCCACCTTCGTGGGAGGATGATGTGATAATTACTTCTGTCTGTGATGCATATCCGGAATTGCCTCTAGAGGCGTGTTTGCTTAATGTCACTTATGATTGGATGCGGAGTACTTCACTCAAGGAGTGCGCCAAAATGCTTCAAATGCTTCCATGTTTCTACACGAGGCACTATGAAGATTTGGGTACACTGCCCCCACCGCTACAATCATCCCTTATCTGCCCACCTGATCTGGAGTTAAAGCCATTGCCCCCGCACTTGAAGTACGTCTTTCTAGCTGAGGAGGACAAGTTGCCAGTGATTGTTTCTGCATACTTGAGTGCGGATGAGGAGGAGCAGCTACTGATAGTGCTCAAGAACCACCATGGAGCCTTTGGGTGGTCAGTGGCGGACATCAAGGGGATCTCCCCTACACTTTGTCAACATAAGATTCGGCTTGAGGAAGGAGCCAAGTCAGTCATACAGCCTCAAATACGTCTAAATCCAAGCATGATGGAGGTTGTCAAAAAGGAAGTCATTAAGTTGCTTGCTGCAGGGATTATTTATGCCATATCTGATTCGATGTGGGTGAGTCCCACACAGGTAGTCCCTAAAAAGGGGGGAATCACTGTCACTAAAAATCTTCTGAATGAACCTGTCACCACCCGATTGGTAACCGGGTGGCGTGTATGCATTGATTACCGCCGACTGAACGCCGCAACTCTGAAAGATCATTTTCCATTGCCATTCATTGATCAGATTTTGGAACGCTTAGCCGGTCGGTCGCATTTTTGTTTCCTTGATGGTTACTCGGGGTACAACCAGATTTCTATTGATCCTTTGGATCAAGAGAAGTCTACGTTTACATGTCCCTATGGGACTTTCGCCTACCGCCGTATGCCGTTTGGTTTATGCAATGCGCCGGCGACTTTTCAACGCTACATGCTCGCCATTTTTTCTGACATGGTGGAGCGGTGTCTCGAAGTCTTCATGGACGACTTCTCAGTTTATGGAGCGTCTTTTGATGAATGCCTTTATAATTTAGATAAGGTGTTGCAGCGGTGCGAGGACACACACTTGGTCCTCAATTGGGAGAAATGTCACATGATGGTGACAGAAGGAATTGTGCTAGGACACAAGGTGTCTAGCAAGGGTCTAGAGGTAGACCCCGTAAAAATTGAGGTGATTTCTAAGCTACCCCCACCAAATTCTGTAAAAGGGGTGAGAAGCTTTTTAGGACACGCTGGGTTTTATCGGCGCTTTATCAAGGATTTTTCAAAAATCGCAAAGCCATTATCGGAATTGTTGGAAAAAGACGCAGTTTTTGATTTCAATGAGAAATGTCTTCACGCATTCGAGGTTTTGAAGGAAAAGCTGATTTCGGCTCCGGTTGTTCAAATGCCGGATTGGACAAATCCTTTCGAGTTGATGTGTGATGCGTCTGACTATGCTGTGGGGGCTGTTTTGGGGCAAAGGGTAGATAACAAGCCTGCTGTGATTTTCTACGCCTAAAAACACTTAATGATGCTCAATTAAATTACACAACCACGGAAAAAGAGTTACTTGCTGTTGTTTTTGCTTTTGAGAAATTTCGGCAATACTTAGTGGGTTCTAAGGTGGTTGTGTGGACGGATCACGCCGCAATAAAATATTTGATGGAGAAGAAGGATGCGAAGCCTAGACTAATTAGGTGGATTTTGCTCCTACAAGAATTCAATATTGAAATCAAGGACAAGTCGGGAATTGAAAATGTGGTGGCTGACCACTTGTCTAGGTTAGAGAGGGTGGATGAACAAGGTTTGCATATACCCATTACCGAGACTTTTCCCGACGAACAACTTTTAAAAATTGATTCTAAAGAACCATGGTTTGCGGAAATTGTGAATTATCTGGCTTGCGGGATCATCCCGGAAGATTGGTCTTATCAAGAGAAGAAGAAATTCTTCCATTCATTGAGATACTATTTTTGGGATGACCTAATATTGTTGAAGCAATGCAGGGATGGTATTCTTCGCAGGTGCGTGCCGGAGTTAGAGTACGAAAGTGTTCTACATCATTGTCATGCGTCGCCTACGGGAGGACATCATGCTAGCTCACGGACAGCATCTAAGGTGTTGGAGAGCGGCCTTTATTGGCCCACTTTGTTCCGGGATGCCTATGATTTTGTTAGGCAGTGTGACCCGTGCCAGCGTGCAGGTAATATCTCAAGGAGACAAGAAATGCCCCTTAATGTGTTTCAGGAAGTCGAGGTATTTGATTTATGGGGCATTGACTTCATGGGACCCTTTATGTCCTCAAATTCAAATCTTTATATTTTTCTTGCGGTGGATTATGTGTCGAAGTGGGTAGAGGCAATCCCCACAAGGACTAATGATTCAAATGTAGTGTGCAGGTTCGTCAAAGAGAATATTTTCTGCAGGTTCGGGATTCCTCGAATGATCATTAGTGACGGAGGCACATACTTCCGAAATCAGAAATTTGCTTCACTTTTGAAGAAATATGGGGTCAAGAACAACATTGGCACCCCATATCATCCACAAACGCAAGGACAGGTGGAGGTATCAAACAGGGAAATCAAGAAGATTTTAGAAAGAACCGTAGCATCTACACGGAAGAATTGGAGTGCATTACTACCGGATGCACTTTGGGCTTATCGAACGGCGTACAAAACACCTATAGGCACTACACCTTTTAGGTTGGCGTATGGCCGGGCGTGCCATCTTCCGGTAGAATTGGAGCACAAGGCCCATTGGGCGCTAAGAAGGCTGAACTTGCGCTATGACGAGGCCGGGAGGAAAAGAATGTTTGAATTGAATGAATTGGATGAGCTACGTATGACGGCATATGAGAATGCCCGCATTTATAAGGAGCGCACAAAGCTGATCCACGATCGCCACATTGAGATGCGCACGTTCAAGAAAGGAGACAATGTCCTATTGTTCAACTCTCGTCTCAAATTGCATCCTGGGAAACTGAAATCCCGATGGAGTGGACCCTTCGAGGTGGAAGAAGTGAGACCGCACAGAGCGATTCTCGTGCGAGATGGAGAGGCCACGTTCTTGGTGAACGGGCAACGCTTGAAGCTGTACTTTGGTGAGAACTATACGAGGAAAGTGAATGAGGTTAAACTCATTTCACTTGTACATGAATGAAAAGAAGGACCGACGTCTAGCCTAAGACGCTAAAGAAGGGCGCTTGTTGGGAGGCAACCCAACCATTGGTACATTAGGATAGTTTAATGTTAGGTGTAGTTTGCTTTTATTTTGTTTACTTTTTAGTTTAAAAATGATACCTTGATCCGTTTGTTAAATGTGCAGGAACAGGCAGGGTCGATACCATCGACACATCAGTCGATGGTATCGACATGGGTTCAGGTTGATACCAGCAGAAATCGCACTGCATCGATACCATCGACGGACCCGTCGATGGCATCGACATGGTCACAGGCAGGTCGCAATAAAAGTGTCGATGGTATCGACATCTCAGTCGATACCATCGAGATCTCTGGAGATATTCAGACGAATTTTGCTCAGTCAACTCGATACCATCGACGGCCTCGTCGATGGTATCGACATCATCACAGGAGATGAGAGATGTATGCCCATAGAGCAAGTCATGTGATGATTGTAATGTGATACTTTGTAAATGATTCAAATAATAATAAAGGCAATTTCTGATCTATATGTTTTAACTATTTCTGAGATGATAGTGTAACATGATAGATGTCTAAAGAATTGTTTTACTCAATGACGTATGCTTTTGGGTTGAGGACATAAACGATGAGATCATACAGATGATAAGAGTATGCATTCTTGTTCAGTCCCTAGTCGGTTTTTATTGTGGAAATAACCATAGACATCAATAACACTAAAGACAAGATTGTGTGTTGGTTGATGATAGAATATCATTAGACATGATATAGTGATATCAAACCAAGCACATAGGTACTTGTTAGAGAACAAGTGTACTAGACAGACCCACCGTGAGAGTGACACATGGAACCATGATTTGGTTGTCATAGTCAGCTCTCACAGTGATGGTGGTGAATGTGATTCTTTGACCTAAAATCACTAGACTCAACACATGTCGTTGGGTACACTTGGACATCATCAAACGCAGTCCTGAAACATGGGTTGTTATAAAGGTGATGATTGGGTGACTTTGACACATGGGGATTTTGAGGGGTGAGTGATAGATATGGGATTTGTCCCTCCTAAGGGAGTTTTATGTCCATGGCCACTTGATGATTGGGATTGAGAAAGGCATGTGCACGCATGTGTGAATCAATATGTGATATTGATGTCACACACATCTCACCCAGTCCGCTCTGATATCAAGGAAATGGATGAAATTCGAAAGGATGACTATATCATGCCTTGAGTTCAATCAGGACATTAGTGACAAAGGAATTATACATTTGTTGTAACACCATTCACGGATTGTAGGATTGAAAGTTGTTCTCCAACTTTCTATTTCACTTGGGTAGCACTGATGTGTGACTAGGCACCGCTCTTTGCTTGTGAAGTCATAAGTGTTATGGACTTTCACTGCCAATGTGAAGTGGACCTGTAGTGTCACACACATAGGATTTAACCTGGAAGAGGAGTTTATCTACAAATGATGTTTATATTTATTACTAAAGGAGTTTAGTAGTTCAATTAAAAACTCAGTTAATCAATAGCTCAAAATCATAGTGTACAAGGTGTTGGACCAATTGATTAGAGTATCACATTGATTGAAACTGCAATTGACTAATTTTGCATAAACTGCACTTCCAACCGATCGACTCATGAGATGAACCGATCGGCTCAGGTTGGTGAACCGATCGGCTCAACTGGGAGACGGTCAACTCATGTGACCAACGGAGATCGTTTGGAAAGTTGATTTTGCAAATACAATTTGTTTCACTTGTACAAATTCGATTTGGACAAGGATTAATGTATGATTAATCGGAAACAAATATGAAAGTCATTTTGAGTTGGACCAGGCCCATAAACCGATCGGATCATGTGATGAACCGATCGGCTTAGGGGTCCCAAATGATCGGTTCAGATGTGAACCGATCAGTTGAGGTCACCAAATGACAGTTTCAAGGATGAAACGATCGGTTTAGCTGGAGTAGTTGGTTGTTTCGTGGAAAATATCGAACCCTTCTACTCCTGCTTTAATCCTGCATTACCCAGGGTAGAGAACCCTATCCCATGACCCTCCTATATAAATAGGGGTATTGGGGGCTTCTCAAAGTACAACTCAAAACACTAATTGCTCTGCAAAGTTGTCATTCTCTTTGGTTTTGGTAACTGAGAGAGCCCGAGCAAGTGCTACCCGATAAGGGAGGCACAACAAGGGAAAGACAACTGTAGAAAAGTAACTGGTTGTAGGACAGTGTGTCGGTGACTAGTACACCGACATGAGGGTGCGACTCCTTCCGATTCCTTGTGGGACAAGCAGATCGGAGTTCCAGGCAATCCGTGTGGACGACTGCAGAGGCGGAAGACTTTTTCCGCTCGGAGGACAACTATCAATCCTGACAGTCCCGGTGAGACCAGGAGCTGCACAGACACCGTCCAAGACCGAAGGTGAAGACCACTTAAGCCGTGAGGTAATGTCTCTGAGCAATCCTCAGAACTAGGTATGCCTCAACAAACCATCCTTCCTTATGTATAGATGTTAACACGATTCCTTTATTCTGGGTTTGGGAGAAGAAATTTTTTGTTTCTGCTACCTTCTCTATCTCCCCTAAAACCAACAAATCATTGTGCAAACTATCTCCAACATTTACTACTTTATTTGGTGTAACATTTCTAGCTTTTATGATTTAAATTTAATATACTTAGGACCAACCTTGTCAACAACCACATTGCCCAAGAATACAACTAAACCCCATTGGGAACCCTATTAAACTATTAATTAACTAAATATATTAGTGGTGGATTAATATATACTAAGTGGGGAACTTATCAAAAGAATTAGATTGTTACTCTTGCTTTACCCCTTTTCAAAAATACAAATACCAAAAGGGTGTCTTGATGATGTAGTTTTATGAAATTCAGGTATAGAAGTGGTGAAGAGTGCAAATGCTAGCAAAAAAGGAAATGTGGTTGTTGGAAGCAAGAAAAGAAGGCATGAATAGAGATGTCTATAATCAAAGGTCCAACATTCTCTACTCATATAATATATTATTATAATAGATTTCTCCATAAGACTTTATTGATGTATTAATGTATTTGTATAGTAAAACCACTATATATATAGAGAGAGAGACAGAGAGTTAGGCTAGAATACACTCGAGTATACAGATTGCATGCTACACTCAAGTGGTGTTTGCATATGTCATACAATGCTTCCCTGGGCTACTCCCGGTCCTAAAGATAAAGGGGATTAGCCCTGCATGTTCATCTAAGAGCAAAACATAGTAGAGAAAAGGGGAAACATGGGGAAAAATGTGGATAAGTAGTGAAACCCCTGAACGGAGAAGATTTAAGCGTTCATTGGCATAGAATGCGCGATCTCCAGCTTTTCGGCGGTAGAAAACGTCTTCTTCGGCTTCCGGAATGGCTGGGGCGTGCTTCTGGGCTTCGTGCTTCTCTCCACACCTTCTTGGGATGTGTGCAATGGCTAATGATGTGATACCCTGCTCTTGTCCACCGTCATTAGGTATAATCACCGAGTTAGGTTGCAAAAATATCACAACCATCAGATTTAGATCGATCTGAAACAAACTTGTATCTGACGGTGTCGATACCATCTACGCAGGTCGATGGTATCGACCTTGTGCGATATCGGCAAGTCTTCTTCCTCTTCATTGTTGTGCCTGATGCTGACTCGATACCATCGATGAGGGTCGATGGTATCGACACCCTTAGGCGTCAATTTTATCCTTCTACCGTCACTACATCTTCACATGTCGATAGTATTGACTTTGTGGTCGATAGTATCGACTATCTTCTTGCTAGCAACCTGATGGTAACTCGATACCATCGACTCTCCTATCGATAATATCGACTTTGTGATGCTCCTTGCGGATGACTGCCTGTGGTTGTGTCGGTATCAACCACTGTCGATGGTATCGACAACAACAGATATGCGTTTTTCCTGAAATTGCAACACAAAACCACATAAGCCGAGATAAAACATATTATTGTAATCATTTATGCTCAAAATACTAAAATGATCAAGACTATTGTTTTGCAAAATGTAAACCATTGATCTTCATTGTTACACTATAATTAGGCTACATGCAAATTTTTGAGCTCATTTTGATGAGTATAAGATACTCATCTGAGGGCAACAAAATCAACGCACGAAACTAATATAAAGTGCATAATTTTTGTAGTCTTCATAACATGACCTGTAAATGTCCAAATGGACTCAAATTTTATATATGAGCTATTCACATGATGTTTAAGAAGATCAATGGATTATATTTAAAAAATATTGCATCACGAAAAACTACTTGAGTGTATTCTGCTCCGAATATACTTGAGTGTATTCAAGCCTGACTCTCTCTCTCATGGGACTACATGGGACTTCACTTGCCCTAATATATTCTAAATCAGACCTAATTCAAACTGAATTGCCCTAGTTTACCCTATATTAAGCAAAAGCAGGCCTATTTTTCCAAATTAAACATAAAAAAATCATATTTGACCCAATCAGACCTAATCAGATTTAATGTGACCCAAATAGACCTAACTTGAACTAGATCAGACCTAACTTAACCTAATTAACCCTAAAATGGCCTAGTTATAAAAAAATCAGACCTAATATAAGTTAATTTATCCCAAAAATGACCTCAATAGGCCTTAGAAAGCCCTGGGCACCCATGTAGACCACTGAAGGGCTTAGGTGCCAATAATAGGGATCCCCCCTTCATCGCCTAGAACGCATGTAAAATTATACATACTCCAAGTACATTTTGTTGATGATAGATATGGATATTTGAGGTTCCAAGAATGTATAGAAGTTACTACAAGGGCAATAATCTTTTGTATATCAATCTAGGACCTAATGAAAACTAAGGGAATTATTTTCATTACATTGTAAGTGCTCAAATCTTCTTATTGAGGGTTACTTACAACTTACATATATATTTTACAACTAACATGTGTTGATCAAAGTTCATATAACAAGAAAGAATGGATCATGTACAATTATCATGACACACTACACTACAAATGATTACCTAAGGGGGGGGGGCTGTAGCAGCGGCGGTAGTGTGGGGGGGGGGGAGGGTGAGGCCTCAGGGCATAGGGGCATGGTGGGAAGAAAAATAACGGAGAACCGGACCTTCTCTTGATACCATATAGAGAAACTAAGAAATGTTTATTGAGTGAATAAAACAGTGTACAATACAGTCTCTTATATAACAGAAGAGAATAGATACTAAAGTAGAGGTGAGCAATATGGGACTAAACTACAAAAGTGAAAAGCATAAGCGAGGCACATGCTATGCACATGACACTCAACAAAACATAACATATGACAACATATATCTATATATATGATGATGTTTTAAGTTTTCCTAAATATCCATGACTTTATATCATGGTTATTAGAACCAAAACAGAACGGCCGGTTGAACCAGTTGAAGCAGGAACTTCTCACTCTACCGATCAGTCCCCTCCTAAAGCCAGAAATGAAGTCTGACCGGCCGGTGAACCGGCGAACCAATCGAGTTTTATTCCAACTGGCTGGTTCTCTCACTTAGCAAGTAAACATATTGTTGCTGCTATTTTTTGTTAATTAATATTGTATACTACATAAATGTTGGTATATAAATGTCGATGAATAGAATAATATTTATTATTTGGTTTGTTTATCAAGTTATTGTAAGCAATTGTGCTATTATTCATGTCTTATAACTTTTGCAAGGATATTTTCTATGAGTATAAAAGGCATTAATATATTTTATAAACTATTAGTGACATCATGCTGACATCACCTGATGAAACGGTCAGACCACTGGTTCAACCAGTGAATTGGGAACTAGAGCCTCACCGGTTCGCTGACCATTTCGAGTGTGACAACCTTTCTTTATATACAAACAAAATATAATATACTCCATGATGCAATTACAAGATAAGAGAAGGAACTCAAAAGGAAGAGAAAATGAACATCACCATGAAAGGGATGATAAGCACACCTGCAAGAGCATTTAACCCCAGACAAAACAAAGAAATACATTTTCAATGATTCTTGGTGATGTGCGGAGTCCTGCTGCACTGCAATAATCAATTAACCATTCTAGCAAGGATAAAGGTGACCTTACTCTTGAAGTGCATTATAAATCCCCAATATTATTGTTGTTCTAAACATTTATTCTTAGCCAGAGCTTTGAGATCTAAAATTATTATTCTACATAGGTGGCATGTCAAGTGAAACCTATATAGTGCACAACTAATTATTGAGTACGAGTTTCTTCTTCATGATGAACTATATAAAAAAAACTTTTTAGACCATTAAACAATAGCATACGCAAGAGAAGGTGAAGGTACAAAAAGCTCTTGTATCGATTGTGTACTAGCTACCAAAATCACCAGAGGGTTGAAGTACTTGAATATAATATCGTCCCATTCTGAGATGGCTATCCATACATGACTAATGTAATGATAATCCTTCCAAGCAATCTCCTTATCACTATCATAATTCTCATTGTCATTCTTCTAGACATTCTGAATGATGATCTTGTTAAAAAACTGATCAAAGTTATAGCCCCCCTCCATCAGCAGTTTATGGCCAGTCAGGACTGTCCTCTTGAACAACGAGAGGATTATCAGACAAGAAAATTCTACAACTTGTTTTCTTATTGTTGGGATCCTACTCCTTATCAACATCTGGGATTCTGGCTATCACATCCCTGACCCTCCTCAGATCTTTCTTTTCCTTCCTAATCGTCAAAATTGGATCATTACTGACAATGTTGGTCTCAAGCTGTGTGATATACAAACCAATCTTAACGATACTGGTATCATGCCAGTTTGAGTAAGATAAATTTGCTTTCTGATGCCCACTTGGGTTAGCTAAGAAGCTAACAGATAACATACATTTCACCGCCACTACAGGCTTCAAGGATGTAAAACATAGAAGATTTGCAAGTTCTATTGAAACATGTCTCTATGAAAAGAGTTAGGGAATGGTTCTAGATCTTAGGAATAAATGAATTCTTCCAGTATTCATCACAGAGTTTAGGTAAAAACACTTGGAAACCCAAAAAAAAGATAGAAAGAAACCTGGAAACAAAAAAAAAGAGAAATAGAAGTTACATATATGTAAAAAGAAATAGAAGTTATGTACATGTAGTAGCCCGATTGAGCAGATGTACTACTCTATTCCTGTCCACATATACATCATGTTGTTTTCCTACACTATCCCCGTGTAGAGATTTATCATTGGATTTTCCTATGTATTTCAGACCCCACACTTAGTGAAGGAATTTGTTGACCATACCCTAGTCCAATACATATCTTCCATGGCACTTTTTAACAGGGGGACAAGCATCCAATTTGTATATGAAATTTGTTGGAAAGAAATTACAAGGCGAACAGAGATGTATTACACTGTCCAAACCCTACTCCTATATTGGAGAGTGGACCAATATAAACTTGACCGAAAATCATTATGGCCACAGACTTATGCCCATGTTGCTATATGACCATAGACTCAGGCACATATTTCTATATAGAAATTAAACCTGTTAGCTAATTAACTCTTAAGACTCCCCTCAAATGTGAAGTATAGGAGAATACAAATTTAGGTAGCAAAGAGAGATACAAAAAGGATACACAGACTTCAGGGAAAAATTTAAAATACTTATTCAACACATACACAAATAATCACTCCCCCTCAATCCCTCAATTCAACACTACCCCAATGATAGATGGCCAAAAGAGCAGGTTGTAGATGAGCTTATCCAATAAGAATAAGTGTGCAACTAGAGCAGCAATACATATCAACAAGTAGACATGGTGACCTTCATCATATTCCCTAACTCTATCAACTCGTCAAAGTAGTAACACCCCCAAAGTAATAACCTCCATAAAGGGCCTATTGGTCCACATACGCCAAATGATAACACCAAACATACATGTTCTATGCTTACCCTTTGAGCTTAACCCTGAAATTAACCATCTATTAAGAGTAAGGTGAAGAGGCCATCACTATACCATTTAATTCCAAGCTCCGACCACATTAGCCTTGTCTTGGCACAGTCGCTTATAAGATGAACAGTGGATTCAGGACATATCTAGAAAACTGGGCAGAGGTTAGAAATAGCTTACTGGTTCGGACATTCATTATACAAGCTAGGGACCATTTATCCCCCATCATTCAGAATCCTGGTAGTCCTCTACATGCACGGTATTTAGGTCCATGACCACTGAAAACTTAGCGTATTATAGAGAATAGAGTCTTTTATATTAAGTGAGTAAAAAGGAGTACAATGCCTTCTCTTTTATAGGACAAGAGAATAAAACAATAACACATCTAGGCAATATGGAATAAATAACACAAGTAAAAAGTAACACAAATAGCACAGGTAATTAGTAAATATAACAAATCTCTTTACGGATCATTTTAGTTATTTAGTACAAAAACTATGAACTAAAATATTAAGTAGCATGTGAAATTTGTGAGTTCACAGTTCCTCAAAATATGGCAAGATTCTTACTACCACGCAACTATAAGAATAGCTACAAAACGGAATACAGGAAACACATGCAAATCATTTATCAGTAAGTCAACTATGCCTTTTTTGTTTAAAACAACTGAAACTTCTAATGAACGCACCCAAACGGTCCCTTATTCTTCTTAATGTTCAACGGTTGCAAATTGTTCCCCATTAAGCCAACCTTGAACATCAACCAGATCTAGAAGTATGATTGTACCATACTTTCTTCCATATTCATGTAATACCAAACCATGCATGCCATCGCTTCTAGCAGGCAGATAATCATTGCGCAAACTATCTCCAACATGTACTACTTTATTAGGTGTAACATTTATAGCTTCTACAATTTAAATTTAATATACTTAGGACCGGCCTTGTCAACAGCCACAGTGCCCAAGAATACACCAAAACCCCATTGGGAACCCTATTAAACTATTAATTAACTGAATATATTAGTGGTGGATTAATACTAAGTGGGGAACTTATCAAAAGAATTAGATTTTTACTCTTGCTTTACTCCTTTTCAAAAATACAAAGACTAAAAGGGTGTCTTGATGATGTAGTTTTATGAAATTCAGGGATATAAGTGGTGAAAAGTGCAAATGCTAGCAAAAAAAGGAAATGTGGTTGGTGGAAGCAAGAAAAGAAGACATGAATAGAGATGTCTATAATCAAAGGTCCAACATTCTCTACTCATATAATATATTATTGTAATAGATTTCCCCATAAGACTTTATTGATGTATTAATGTATTTGTATAGTTGAACCACTATATATATATATATAGAGAGAGAGAGAGTCAGGCTAGAATACACTTGAGTATATACATCGCACGCTACACTCCAGTGGTGTTTTCATATCAAGACTATTTTTTTTTTGCAAAATGTAAACCATTGATCTTCATTGTTATGCAATAATTAGGCTACATGCAAATTTTTTAGCTCATTTGGATGAGTATAAGTCACTCATTTGAGGGCAACAAAATCGACGCACGAAACTAATTTGAAATGCATAATTTTTGTAGTCTTCATAACATGACCTGTAAATGTCCAAATGGACTCAAATTTTATGTATGAGCTATTCACATGATACTTAAGAAGATCAATGGACTAGATTTAAAAAATATTGCATCATGAAAAACTACTTGAGTGTATTCTGCTCTGAATATACTCGAGTGTATTCTAGCCTGACTCTTTCTCTCTCTCTTTCTCTATATATAGTGGTTAATCCTCTAAATAAGTCCTATCCCACATATAAACACAAGCGGGTAGTTGTCTCCCTGCAGGGAAGAGATTCCTAGCAGCGTACATGGTTTATAATAATTTTATTCGGATGTAAAATATATGAATTTGCATGTGGATTTAGATATATCCTCATATATGTTTTAGCAATCTATATTGTAACATCCCTGACCTGGGTTATAACCTAACCCTAGAAGTTTTGCCTAAATATGTAATTAAACACATGTGATTACTCTCTGGCATGTAATTAAGTTCCTCAGGAACATATACTTTCAATTTTGGTTCTTTTTAAACAAAGTTGTAGTATTGTTTTGTAATACAGGGATCTATGTGCAAATTACCCAATTTAAGGGTTTAACTTGCAATTTTCACAGGTGAAGATGTTCTTTTGATAATGAAACATCATATGAGTGAATATGATGAGACATGATGGATTTCCCAAGCTTGGGCATTCAGATGCAGCTTGTGGGATGATCCAATTATTTAAAAACCCTAATTTGGAGTAAAGCGCAATTTACCCAAATTGAGGGTGAAACTTGTAAAGTACACCTTCTAGAGCATATTTTGTGACTCTTGGCATCATTTAGAGTAGAAATGATGAAAGAGATGCATCAATAAATAATCAGATAAGAAAAGTGAGCTTTGTGCATAAAAATTCACCATGTATGTGTATGAAGACCTTCATGTGTGTACCCTAGTTAAAGGTTGATCTTTTCTACCCTTAGATTTTGAATGTTGATGAACTTTGCTTAGGTTTAGATGGCTTGCACGTGCCTAAGAAGTAAGGAGGGACTTAGATGAGAATCCCATGCTTTAGAGGTCCCCATGGTGTAAAATGGCCTAAAGTATATAAGCCTTTTCCCTTGTAAACCAAGTGAACGACCTTTCATTTCCTTCACTTCTAATCTTCTTTCTCAAACAGATAAGGCAATCTCTAGAGCTCAGGAGACAGACAACTAGGTGCTAAGGTGATATGAACCATCCTCAAGCTCGGATTCTTGCATGAATTCATCTTTTAAGGTTGGTTTTGTGGATAACTCACCTAGTCTTCTTGTTCTAGCCATCCATTTCTACCTTTCCTTGGAAGAATCACCCCTGGACAAGTTGTGGAGTTCAAGACACCATTAGAGGCTTGAAGCATGGAAGCTTGGATCTCCAAGAACAGCGTTTAAGGCGGGTTTTATAATTCTAAACTCTACACTTTATATGCATGTTTTGTTCTTGTAATTCTAGTGCTTAGTTCTTCTTCTACCTCCCTTCTTCCTTGCACTTTTGCAAGCAAAACGGTGGAGTAACCGACCTGAACAGAGGTTGAAGATGGTGGGCGTGGATTCCTAGGTAACTTTATCAACCGACCTTGGACCCTTTTGGTCCAAACAGTTGCAAATCGTTTGAGGGGAACGGTTTCAAACCGTTTGATCTCAAACGGTCTTGCAAGACCGTTTGGATCAAAACGGTCTCAAGACTGTTTGATGGAGTTGACCAAGGGATGACCGTTTGAGGGTCTGTTGGTAACACATTAAGTTTCATTTCTACAAAGAATCACAATCTAATTCATAACCAATTGAGAGTTGAAGCCACTTCAACACCCTAACCCTAATCGGGCTGAAATTGCTGATTTCATGTATAGATCTTGTTGAGTTTTGGGTTGAAGGATCCAAACGGTCTCAAGACCATTTGGGGGTTCCTCCAAACGGTCTCAAGACCGTTTGGGCAGAACCCAAGACCGTTTCGAGGCCTAGGGTTGAGTTAATTTAATGGATTGAAGGTCCATTTGCAACAAGTTGATGAATTGATAAAAATGCTGATTTTAGACCTAATTAGAGTTCAACCCTAATCCAACCGACTTGGTTTTTGGCCAAACTTTGGGAAAACGGTCTCAAGACCGTTTGGATGATGTCCAAACGACCTCAAGACCGTTTGGGCCCAATTGGAGGCCAATTGATAGGTTCAACCTTGATTTGATTCACATTGTTGAATATTGATGACCATCCGATTGAAACCCTAATTGAAATGGATTTCACCCTAATTGGCTTTCAATTGAGGGTCAATTTTGATGTATAATTGATTAGTCTTAACCCTAATTGACTCAATTTATAAGTGGTTAACATGGTTTTGGCCAATTGATGGCTTCGACATAGATAACCCTAAACATATGTAGCTTTTGAACCACTTTGGAGGTCCAAACGGTTTGAGCCCATTTGGATCAAACGGTCTCAAGACCGTTTGAGGTCAAACGATCTCAAGACAATTTGAGGTCAAACGGTCTCAAGACCGTTTGGACTCAAACGATCTCAAGGTCGTTTGGACCAATCGATCTCAAGTCGTTTAGGATCAAACGGTTTCAAACCGCATGAGCTTCAAACGGTTTGAAAGTCAAAACAGTCAACGCACTCAAACGGTCTCAAGACCGTTTGGTGGTTGAAGGTTGAAACCATTTGAAGGTTTTCAAGGTGGTTTGTACTTAATCAATTGAAGGTGTAATTGGTTCAATGATGACCTAATCTAAACCCTTATGGTAACCTAGATCATTAAGGGACTAAGTGACTAATGAGTTGACCCATGATGGTGATCAATGGGGCAAATTACCTTTATACCCTTGAAGGGTACAATTGAAGGATACCTTGTTTTAATCAAACCCAAATGTCTTGATTTTGGAAACTTAGTTCATGATAATCAATGAGGACTTAACCCAACCTATTTTGGAGTGATGTAATCATCATCTACCTCTTGAGGAGAGATAAAGTCACTACATGTTAGTGAGAGGAGAGAGAAGGTATCAAATATGATTGAAACTCATGTAAAGTACCTTCAATGTGTTTAATTGTGCATGATTAGGGTATGATCCACCTATGTGAGATCATGTAAACCCTAATTATGATAATTGATGAATCTTAACCTAATCTGAGAGCATCAATGATGATGTTTCCTCATACATGATGATGTTATGAGTTCAATTCACCATGATGTGAATAGTAAACCCTAATTCTAGGGTAATGACATAAAATGTGAATAGTAAACCCTAATTCTAGGGTAATGACATGAAATGTGAATAGTAAACCCTAATTCTAGGGTAATGACATGAAATGTGAATAGTAAACCCTAATTGATGAGAATCATGGAACTTAGCTCTTATGGAAAGAGTGAAGGCATAATTCTAGAGTTGAATTTCTTGCTTTTATCAATTGATTTAACCATGCAGGTTCCTATGTAAGGATGATCATATCCAGGTATGGATTATGATACTACATTCATTGAAAGCATGTTGTTAGCTTTATGAATAGTGAAATATCCTATGCCTTGTGAGTGGCATCTCGTGAGATTGATGGGTTGTGAGAGCCATGAATACCATCAAGGTCATGCTTAACAGATGACTTGTGATGAGAGAATCGAGAAATAATAATTGATGTGAGTTAGACTTGTTACATTTAGTATTCTTCTTTCATAGCTTCTATGCTAGTGATTAATGTTTGAGAACATGTATGATGTTAAGAGAATACTGAAATGTACCTAACTAATCAAGTATAATCATACTATGTAGAGCCCTGATCATAGATCCATCATAGTTAAAGATTATATGATGGTGAAATAGGTTTCCTAAGGGAATTCCTGGAACACAAACTTTTGAGTATGTGGGGTATATGGATGTGTAGAACCTTACATGCTAGTGTAGGAGTTGATGTAGATGTATCTAAATCCATCAATCTTTCACTAAGTGTTGTTACCAGGGTGATGTAAAAGTATTATCCTGAGAGAGATCTTTTATACCGCATCGATGAGAGAAACATGAAATCTTCCGATGTCGAAGAGAGTGCAGAATGCCACTGTGACTCTAATAGCGAAGGACCACAATACCCTGGTAAGATATTGTAGCAGAGACACTAGATGTACTACATGTGTATCCTCACTCTGACTGAGGAAGTTGAAGGTTATGAGATCCGGCTCTTTCGATGACCTAGTATGATACCGAGGCGACTTAATAGTGGTCGGTTGGAGTATGAGCGGTATACCTCATCTCCGCAGGGCTTAATGATGTTTGTAAAACATAATTAGCTGCGTAGTATATCTGCTTAGAATAAACTATGAGATACTGGATTGATGTTATACTGCATAAGTAGATATGTTATTCATATTGCTTACATTTGTTACTCTGCTGAGTTATCTACCTCCTGTTGTTTACTTAGAAGGCTTCTATTGCTTCTATTGTTCTTTGATTGCTATATAAAGTTTCTAGTGGAGAGTTATAACTCTCGCTGAGACAATTATTTAAAATTGTCTCACCCCGTAGACTTCAACTTTTTAGGTGGTTGTCAAAGACGGAGAAATCGGCCTATAGGTGACCAAACCCAGTAGCAGCAGCACCAGGAGCAGCATTAAATCTCAGGTGGAGATTCAACCTGCTATGTGGTGTAGTTATAGTCAGTCCTATGTGTCCTCTATACTCTCAGGTCTTGGAGTTGTTGGTATAAGTTTTTGTTGGATTCTTGAGTTTTGTATCTTGATGTGTATAATTACTTAAGAAGTAATTTGACAGAGATGTGAACAGTTATCTCCTTTTATGAAGGAAGTTTTATGGTTTTAATGTCTTATCTCAAAAAATTTTAATTTCCCGTGATTTTTGGTATTCCGCTGCTAATCAAATCGCTTCCACTAAATTTATTTCTAGGTTTATGAGTTTATCTCGGGTTTTGGAGATCAGAGCCGACAATTAAGTGGTATCAGAGATCCAGGTACGCTGAGTCTACAGAGGCATAGGACTTAGGATGTCGAGTCTATCCTTAGTGTTCCTTCCTTATCTAATAGAATCTTCTGCTCCTCAGGAGAAGAAGATACATAAGGATGTCAGAGCCACAGGATGAGTACGTGGCAGAAAGTAGTGCTTCTGCACCCCACAGGTGACCAAACCCAGCAACAGCAGTAGCACCAGGAGCAGCAGTAAATCTCAGGTGGAGATTCAGCCTACTATGTGGTGTAGTTAGAGTCAGTCCTATGTGTCCTTTGTACTTTCAGGTCTTGGAGTTGTTGGTCTGAGTTTTTGTTGGATTCTTGAGATTTTGTATCTTGATGTGTATAATTACTCAAGAAGTAATTTGACAGAGATGTGAATAGTTATCTCCTTTTATGAAGGAAGTTTTATGGTTTTAATGTCTTATCTCAAAAAGTTTTAATTTCCCATGATTTTTGGTATTCCGCTGCTAATCGAATCACTTCATCTAAGTTTATTTTGAGGTTTATGTGTTTATCTCGGGTTTTGGAGATCAGAGCCGACAATTAAGTGGTATCAGAGCTCCAGGTTCGCTTGAGTCTATATAGGCATATGACTTAGGATGTCGAGTCTATCCTTAGTGTTCCTTACTTATCTAATAGAATCTTTTGCTCCTCAGGAGAAGAAGATACATAAGGATGTCAGAGCCACAGGATGAGTACGTGGCAGAAAGTAGTGCTTCTGCACCCCAAGGCGGTGCAAGGGTTCCAGAAATAGAATAGCCTGCACCTGAGCCACCCAGGGAGCCACCCCAATTTGACCCAGCTGACATGGGTAACCCAGAAGTACAGATGATGTTCGGGCAATGTATGACTGCCATGACACATATAACCGACATGATGCCCATGCCTGCACCTAGGGCACCTGTCCAACCTGAAGGACAAGGTATCGGTAAAACCTTCGAGCGACTTCGTCTTGTCGGAGCTACCGAATACTTGGGACAGCCAACCCCGCAGATGCTGATATGTGGTTGACAAATTCGGAGAAAGCTTTTAGGATTCTCAACATCCCGGAAGCTGAGAAGGTTAGACATGCTGTCTATCTTCTCAAGGGAAGTGCTGGTCACTGGTGGACCATGGAAGAGCAGAAGAGGCCCGGAATAGAGATCTCATGGGAAGAGTTTCGCTGGGAATTTGTTCATAGATATTTTCCGAAGACCTTTCTGGATGAGAAGATCTCTCAATTTGAGAGATTGAGGCAGGGTATAATGAACATTAGCGAGTATGATGCTAAGTTCATGGAGTTGTTGCGGTTCTGTCCGCACATGGCTGCCACAGAAGAAGAGAGGATCAGAAGGTTCAAAAAGGGTTTGAATGCGGACATGTCTACCCCCGTGTCTGCCCTAGAAAACCGGGAGAGGTTCTCTACCTTTGTTGAGTCAGTCCGAAGGATAGAGAGGTCCGTGGTTGAGAAGAGGCAAACCCAGAAAAGATATCCACAGTTACAGGGTTCTTTTTCTAGGGATTCCAAGAAACCTAGATTCTCTGCACCTAACCCTCCACCACCCAGATCGAGTTCTCAAACTCAATGGTCTCCAAGTAGAGGTAGAGGACGGGGTCAACCGCCTCAAGAGACTCGCAGCTCTGCATGAATGTCAGTCACCGGGCCACCGAGACCACAACAATAGGAGAGAAGCTACTACAACTGTGGTAAGGTGGGACACTTGATGAGAGATTGCAGATCAAGGCATGTCAGTGGGACACATCCTCTAAGACAGAATCAACAGGAATCACAGAGAAGGAAATCTCAAGGAGCAGCTAGGGGACGTGGACAAGCATATCAAGCTTGATCATCAGCACCAACACAACCCTAGGCGACAACGAGATTCTACGCTATGAACCCACCAGATGCAGTGGTCGATCCACGGGTTGTGGCAGGTCAGATGGAACTTTTATATTCTGATTTGTCTAAATCTTGTGTTGTATCTGTTTTGATTGACCCGGGTGCTACACACTCTTTCATCACTTGAAGAGTGATTCGTAACTGTAATATGACAGTTAGTCATAGGACAGATAGTTTGTTTTTAGTGACTCCATTGAGTGGGTCTGCTATTTTGCAGGAGGTATGCTCTCCCTGCATCCTCTTCTTTTCTGATCATCGCATTCAAGTGGATCTCATACCACTTGATATGCAAGGATTTGATATAATCCTTGGAATGGATACCTTGGAAAGGTATAGAGTTGTCTTGGATTGTGAATCCAAGTTGGTTGTGTTTGCTGATGATAGCAACACATGGATCTTTCAAGGAGAAAGAAAGATTTTTCCCACCTGTCTTGTGTCAGCTATGGTTGCTGACAAGTTGATGAGGCAAGGATGTTATGCATTCCTGGCCCATGTAGTAGATGTCACCAAGGAGAGCCCCAAACTTGCTGAAGTTCCTGTAGTCGGGGAATTCGAAGATGTATTTCCTGAAGAGCTTCCCGGTATACCACCGCCTCGGGAGATTGATTTTGAAATCAATTTGGTCCCCGATACAAAACCCATAGCCCAGACTCCGTATAGGATGGCACCTGCTGAGATGGCAGAACTCAAGAAACAACTTCAAGAGTTGCTTGAAAAGGGTTTTATCCGACCGAGCACTTCACCTTGGGGTGCTCCGGTCTTGTTTGTTAAAAATAAAGATGGGTCAATGCGACTGTGCATTGATTACAAACAACTCAATAAAGTAACAATAAAGAATAAGTACCCTCTGCCGAGGATTGATGATCTCTTTGATCAGTTGCGTGGTGCAACAATTTTCTCAAAGATAGACTTGAGGTCTGGATATCATCAACTTTGTATTAAGGACAATGACATATCCAAGTCTGCCTTTAGGACAAGATATGGTCACTATGAGTTCACATTTATGTCGTTTGGACTAACTAATGCACCAGCTGCATTTATGGAACTCATGAATAGAATCTTCCGACCTTTCCTTGATTAGTGTGTTGCTGTCTTCATAGATGACATTCTAATTTATAGTAAGGATGCTCAGCAACATGAACAACATCTTCGCCAAGCTTTGACCTTGCTAAGAGAACACAAGCTATATGCTAAGTTTAGCAAGTGTGAGTTCTGGCTACTGGAGGTATCTTTTCTTGGACATGTGGTATCTGCCTCGGGTATTTGTGTTGACCCTATAAAGGTAGAATCTGTTCTACAATGGGAACAACCGAAGACACCGAAGGAGGTTCGAAGTTTCCTAGGGTTAGCTGGCTACTACCAAAGGTTCATTAAGAACTTCAGTTTTATAGCCTTACCTTTGACCAAGTTAACCCGGAAGGATGTCCCTTTTTCCTGGAGTGATAAGTGTCAACAGTCTTTTCAACTGTTGAAGGAGAGGTTGACAAGTGCCTCGGTGCTTGTGCTACTGGAGCAAGGAAAAGGATATGTAGTTTTCTGTGATGCCTCCAAGAATGGACTTGGATGTGTGTTGATGCAGGATAAGCAAGTGATTTCTTTCGCTTCCCGACAGCTTAAGAAACATGAGGAGAATTATCCAACACACGATCTAGAGTTGGATGCTGTGGTTCATGCCTTGAAAATCTGGAGACATTATCTATATGGAGAAACATTTCAGATTTTCACAGACCACAAGAATCTTCTGTATATCTTCTCTCAGCATGAGCTTAACATGAGGCAACGTCTCTGGATGGAATTAATCAAGGACTACGATTGTACAATTGATTACCATCCAGGGAAGGCCAATGTGGTTGCTGATGCCTTGAGTAGGAAATCAGCAACATCAATTATGGATAGAGCACAACTAAGTTCCTTAGTATGTTCTAGAAGAGGTATGCTTATCTCTTTAAGGCAAGACAATGAGTAGTTAAAGGTGTCATTGTTAGCCGGTTTGTTAGCTGAGATGCAGATTAAACCTACCCTAAGAGAGAAGATAAATGAGGCACAACTAGTGGATGTTGTAGTTCAGCAGATCAGGTCTGAGTATGGTGATGAGAAGAGAGATGGTTTCCATGACTCAGATGACCATGTGGCATGCTATCATGGGAGGATGATAGTACCTGATAGTGATAACCTGAGGAAGTTAGTCTTAGAGGAAGCTCATTCTTCAATGTATGCTATGCATCCAGGGAGCACCAAGATGTATCGAAACTTGAAGGATATGTATTGGTGGCCTGGGATGAAGAAGGATGTGGCTGAGTTTGTTCTGAGGTGTCTAGTGTGTCAGCAGGTTAAGGCTGAACACCAAAAGCCTGCAGGAACAATGCAACCTTTACCCATACCACAGTGGAAGTGGGACCATGTTACCATGGACTTTGTGGTTGGCCTACCCAGAACAAGCAAAGGACATGATTCCATTTGGGTAATTGTTGATAGGTTGACAAAGACAGCGCATTTCTTACATGTCAAAACAACCTTTTCTACTGAAAGGTTATCACATTTGTATGTTCAAGAGATAGTGCATTTGCACGGAGTTCCTGTCACTATAGTTTCTGACAGAGGTCCCCAGTTTACAAGTCGTGTTTGGGAACAGTTACATAGAGCTTTAGGCAACAAGTGAAGGTTTAGTAAAACCTTTCACCCACAGACTGATGGACAGTCTGAAAGGACTATACAGACCTTGGAAGATCTGCTGAGAGCATGTGTTCTCCAGTTTACCGGAAGTTGGGATCTACACTTAAGTTTGATAGAGTTTGCCTATAACAATAGCTATCAACATAGTATTGATATGGCACCCTATGAAGCTTTATATGGTAGACGTTGTAGATCACCCTTATGTTGGTATGGGACCGGTGAGCATCAGTTGTTAGGGCCTGATCTTGTGCAGTAGACTACAGTGAAGATTAAAGTTATACAACAACAACTTAAGACTGCACAGGATAGGCAGAAGTCATATGCTGATACACGTCATAGACCCCTAGAATTCCAGGTTGGAGATAGAGTGTACCTCAAGGTCTCACCTTGGAAAGGAGTCCTTCATTTTGGAAGGAAAGGGAAGTTAGCTCCTAGATTTATGGGACATTATCCAATCGTTGAGCGAGTTGGAAAGGTAGCCTATAGACTAGAGTTACCTCAGGAGTTGCAAAAGTTACATCCTATTTTTCACATTTCTATGCTGAGGAAATGTCACCCCGACACTGAGTCAGTTCTACAACCTATGGAAGTAGAATTGAATGAAGATATAACTTATGAGGAAGGACTAGTGTCCATTCTTGATAACAGAATTTAAAAGTTAAAGAAGAAAGATATAAGCCTTGTGAAAGTCCTCTGGAAACACCATGGTGTTGAAGAAGCCACTTGGGAACTAGAGGATGAGATGAGAAGGAAATACCCTACTCTTTTCCCTTAATACGTTTTATCGATTTCGGGGACGAAATCCTTGTCAGGGGTGGATGATTTGTAGCATCCCTGACTTGGGTTATAACCTAACCCTAGAAGTTTTTACTAAATATGTAATTAAACACCTGTGATTACTCTCTGGCATGTCATTAAGTTCCTCAGGAACATATACTTTCAATGTTGGTTCTTTTTAAACAAAGTTGTAGTATTGTTTTGTAATACAGGGACCTATGTGCAAATTACCCAGTTTAAGGGTTTAACTTGCAATTTTCACAGGTGAAGATGTTCTTTTGATAATGAAATATCATATGAGTGAATATGATGAGACATGATGGATTTCCCAAGCTTGGGCATTCAGATGCAGCATGTGGGATGATCCTATTGTTTAAAAACCCTAATTTGGAGTAAAGCGCAATTTACCCAAATTGAGGGTGAAACTTGTAAAGTACACCTTCTAGAGCATATTTTGTGACTATTGGCATCATTTAGAGTAGAAATGATGAAATAGATGCATCAATAAATAATCAGATAAGAAAAGTGAGCTTTGTGCATAAAAATTCACCATGTATGTGTATGAAGACCTTCATGTGTGTACCCTAGTTAAAGGTTGATCTTTTCTACCCTTAGATTTTGAATGTTGATTAACTTTGCTTAAGTTTAGATGGCTTGGACGTTCCTAATAAGCACGAAGGGACTTAGATGAGAATCCCTTGCTTTAGAGGTCCCCATTGTGTAAAATTGCCTATAGTATATAAGCCTTTTCCCTTGTAAACCAAGTGAATGACCTTTCATTTCCTTCACTTTTTCTCTTCTTTCTCAAATGGCTAAGGCAAGCTCTGGATCTCAAGATATGGACAACTAGGTGCTAAGGTGAGATGAACCATCCTCAAGCTCGGATTCTTGCATGAATTCATCTTTTAAGGTTGGTTTTGTGGATAACTCACCTAGTCTTCTTGTTCTAGCCATCCATTTCTACCTTTCCTTGGAAGAATCACCCCTGGCCAAGTTGTGGAGTTCAAGACGCCATTAGAGGCTTGAAGCTTGGAAGCTTGGCGCTCCAAGAACAACATTTAAGGTGGGTTTTATAATTCTAAACTCTACACTTTATATGCATGTTTTGTTCTTGTAATTCTAGTACTTAGTTCTTCTTCTACCTCCCTTCTTCCTTGCACTTTTGCAAGCAAAATGGTGGGGTAACCGACCTGAACAGAGGTTGAAGATGGTGGGCGTGGTTTCCTAGGTAACTTTATCAACCGACCTTGGACCCTTTTGGTCCAAACGGTTGCAAACCGTTTGAGAGAAAACGGTTTCAAACCGTTTGATCTCAAACGGTCTTGCAAGACCGTTTGGATCAAAATGGTCTCAAGCCCATTTGATGGAGTTGACCAAGGGACGACCGTTTGAGGGTCTGTTGGTAACACATTGAATTTCATTTCTACAAAGAATCACAATCTAATTCATAACCAATTGAGAGTTGAAGCCACTTCAACACCCTAACCCTAATCGGGCTGAAATTGCTAATTTCATGTATAGATCTTGTTGAGTTTTGGGTTGAAGGACCCAAACGGTCTCAAGACCATTTGGGGGTTCCTCCAAACGGTCTAAAGACCATTTGGGAACAACCCAAGACCGTTTGGAGGCCTAGGGTTGAGGTAATTTAATGGATTGAGGGTCCATTTGCAACACATTGATGAATTGATAAAAATGCTGATTTTAGACCTAATTAGAGTTCAACCCTAATCCAACCGACTTGGTTTTTGGCCAAACTTTGGGAAAACGGTCTCAAGACCATTTGGATGATGTCCAAACGACCTCAAGACCTTTTGGGCCAAGTTTGGGCCCACATGGAGGTCAATTGATAGGTTCAACCTTGATTTGATTCACATTGTTGAATATTGATGACCATCCGATTGAAACCCTAATTGAAATGGATTTCACCCTAATTGGCTTTCCATTGAGGGTCAATTTTGATGTCTAATTGATTAGGATTAACCCTAATTGACTCAATTTATAAGTGGTTAACATGTTTTTGTCCAATTGAGGGCTTCAACATAGATAACCCTAAACATATGTAGCTTTTGAACCACTTTGGAGGTCCAAACGGTTTGAGCCCATTTGGACCAAATGGTCTCAAGACCGTTTGGATCCAAACGGTCTCAAGATCGTTTGAGGTCAAATGGTCTCAAGACCATTTGAGGTCAAACGGTCTCAAGACCGTTTTGACTCAAACGATCTCAAGGTCGTTTGGACCAATCGATCTCAAGTCGTTTTGGATCAAACAGTTTCAAACCGCATGAGCTTCAAATGGTTTGAAAGTCAAAACTGTCAAGCACTCAAATGGTATCAAGACCGTTTGAGGTCAAATGGTCTCAAGACCATTTGAGACCAAACGGTCTCAAGACCGTTTGGTGGTTGAAGGTTGAAACCGTTTGAAGGTTTTCAAGGTGGTTTGTACTTAATCAATTGAAGGTGTAATTGGTTCAATGATGACCTAATCTAAACCCTAATGGTAACCTAGATCATTAAGGGACTAAGTGACTAATGAGTTGACTCGTGATGGTGATCAATGGGGGCAAATTACCTTTATACCCGTGAAGGGTACAATTGAAGGATACCTTGTTTTAATCAAACCCAAATGTCTTGATGTTGGAAACATAGTTCATGATAATCAATGAGGACTTAACCCAACCTGTTTTGGAGTGATGTAATCATCATCTACCTCTTGAGGAGAGAGAAAGTCACTACATGTTAGTGAGAGGAGAGAGAAATTATCAAATATGATTGAAACTCATGTAAAGTACCTTCAATGTGTTTAATTGTGCATGATTAGGGTATGATCCACCTATGGGAGATCATGGAAACCCTAATTATGATAATTAATGAATCTTAACCTAATCTGAGAGCATCAATGATGATGTTTCCTAATACATGATGATGTTATGAGTTCAATTCACCATGATGTGAATAGTAAACCCTAATTCTAGGGTAATGACATAAAATGTGAATAGTAAACCCTAATTCTAGGGTAATGACATTAAATGTGAATAGTAAACCCTAATTCTAGGGTAATGACATGAAATGTGAATAGTAAACCCTAATTGATGAGAATCAGGGAACTTAGCTCTTATGGAAAGAATGAAGCCATAATTATACAATTGAATTGCTTGCTTTTATCAATTGATTTAACCATGTAGGTTCCTATGTAAGGATGATCATATCCAGGTATGGATTATGATACTATATTCATTGAAAGCATGTTGTTAGCTTTATGAATAGTGAAATATCCTGATGCCTTGTGAGTGGCATCTCGTGAGATTGATGGGCTGTGAGAGCCATGAATACCATCAAGGTCATGCTTAACAAATGACTTGTGATGAGAGAATTGAGAAATAATAATTGATGTGAGTTAGACTTGTTACATTTAGTATTCTTCTTTCATAGTTGCTATGCTAGTGATTAATGTTTGAGAATATGTATGATTTTAAGAGAATACTGAAATGTACCTAACTAATCAAGTATAATCATACTATGTAGAGCCCTGATCATAGATCCATCATAGTCAGAGATTATATGATGGTGAAACAGGTTTCCTAAGGGAATTCTTGGAACACATACTTTTGAGTATGTGGGGTATATGGATGTGTAGAACCTTACATGCTAGTGTAGGAGTTGATGTAGATGTATCTTAATCCATCAATCTTTCACTCAGTGTTGTTACCAAGGTGATGTAACAATATTCTCCTGAGAGAGATCTTTTATATCGCATCGATGAGAGAAACACGAAATCTTCTGATGTCAAAGAGAGTGCAGAATGCCACTGTGACTCTAATAGAGAAGGACCAGAATACCCTGGTAAGATATTGTAGCAGAGACACTAGATGTCCTACATGTGTATCCTCACTCTGACTGAGGAAGTTGAAGGTCATGAGATCCGGCTCTTTCGATGACCTAGTATGATACCGAGGCGACTTAATAGTGGTCGGTTGGAGTATGAGCAGTATACCTCATCTCCACAGGGCTTAAGGATGTTTGTACAACATAATCAGCCGTGTAGTATATCTGCTTAGAATAAACTACGAGATACTGGATTGATGTTATACTGCATAAGTAGATATGTTATTCATATTGCTTACATTTGTTACTCTGTTGAGTTATCTACCTGCTGTTGATTACTTAGAAGGCTTCTATTGCTTCTATTGTTCTTTGATTGCTATATAAAGTTTCTAGTGGAGAGTTATAACTCTCGCCGAGACAATTATTTAAAATTGTCTCACCCCGTAGACTTCAACTTTTTAGGTGGTCGTCGAAGACGGAGAAACCGACCTACAGGTGACCAAACCCAGCAACAGCAGCAGCACCAGGAGCAGCAGTAAATCTCAGGTGATAATTCAGCCTACTATGTGGTGTAGTTAGAGTCAGTCCTATGTGTCCTCTGTACTCTCAGGTCTTGGAGTTGTTGGTATGAGTTTTTGTTGGATTCTTGAGATTTTGTATCTTGATGTGTATAATTACTCAAGAAGTAATTTGACAGAGATGTGAACAGTTATCTCCTTTTATGAAGGAAGTTTTATGGTTTTAATGTCTTATCTCAAAAAGTTTTAATTTCCCATGATTTTTGGTATTCCGCTGCTAATCGAATCGCTTCCGCTAAGTTTATTTCGAGGTTTATGTGTTTATCTCGGGTTTTGGAGATCATAGCTGACAATTAAGTGGTATCAGAGCTCCAGGTTCACTGAGTCTACAGAGGCATATGACTTAGGATGTCGAGTCTATCCTTAGTGTTCCTTCCTTATCTAATAGAATCTTCTGCTCCTCAGGAGAAGAAGATACATAAGGATGTCAGAGCCACATGATGAGTACGTGGCAGAAAGTAGTGCTTCTGCACCCCACAGGTGACCAAACCCAGCAGCAGTAGCAGCACCAGGAGCAACAGTAAATCTCAGGTGGAGATTCAGCCTGCTATGTGGTGTAGTTAGAGTCAGTCCTATGTGTCCTCTGTACTCTCAGGTCTTGGAGTTGTTGGTCTGAGTTTTTGTTGGATTCTTGAGATTTTGTATCTTGATGTGTATAATTACTCAAGAAGTAATTTGACAGAGATGTGAATAGTTATCTACTTTTATGAAGGAAGTTTTATGGTTTTAATGTCTCATCTCAAAAAGTTTTAATTTCTCGTGATTTTTGGTATTCCACTGCTAATCGAATCACTTCCTCTAAGTATATTTCAAGGTTTATGTGTTTATCTCGGGTTTTGGAGATCAGAGCCGACAATTAAGTGGTATCAGAGCTCCAGGTTCGCTGAGTCTACAGAGGCATAGGACTTAGGATGTCGAGTCTAAATTAGTGTTCCTTCCTTATCTAATAGAATCTTTTGCTCCTCAGGAGAAGAAGATACATAAGGATGTCAGAGCCACAGGATGAGTATGTGGCAGAAAGTAGTGCTTTTGCACCCCAAGGCGGTGCAAGGGTTCCAGAAATAGAACAGCCTGCACCTGAGCCACCCAGGGAGCCACCCCAATTTGACCCAGTTGACATGGGTAACCCAGCAGTAAAAACGATGTTCAGGCAGTTTATGACTGCCATGACACATATAACTGACAGGATGCCCATGCCTGCACCTAGGGCACCTGTCCAACCTGAAGGACAAGGTATCAGTATAACCTTTGAGTGACTTCGTCGTGTCGGAGCTACCGAATACTTTGGGACAGCCGACCCCGCAGATGCTGATATGTGGTTGACAGAGTTGGAGAAAGCTTTTAGGATTCTCAACATCCCGGAAGCTGAGAAGGTTAGACATGATGTCTATCTTCTCAAGGGAAGTGCTGGTCACTGGTGGACCATGGAAGAGCAGAAGAGGCCCAGAATAGAGATCTCATGGGAAGCGTTTCGCCTGGAATTTGTTCATAGATATTTCCAGAAGACCTTCCTGGATGAGAAGATCTCTCAGTTTGAGAGATTGAGGCAGGGCATAATGAACATTAGTGAGTATGAAGCTAAGTTCATGGAGTTTTTGCGGTTCTGTCTGTACATGGCTGCCACAGAAGAAGAGAGGATCATAAGGTTTGAAAAGGGTTTGAATGCAGACATGTCTACCCTCGTGTCTGCCCTAGAAAACCGGGAGAGGTTCTCTACCTTTGTTGAGTCAGTCTGAAGGATAGAGAGGTCCGTGGTTGAGAAGAGGCAAACCCAGAAAAGATATCCACAGTTACAAGGTTCTTCATCTAGGGATTCCAAGAAACCTAGATTCTCTACATCTAACCCTCCACCACCCAGATCGAGTTCTCAAACTCAATGGTATCCAAGTAGAGGTAGAGGACGGGGTCAACCGCCTCAAGAGACTCGCAGCTCTGCATCAATGTCAGTCACCGAGCCATCGAGACCACAACAACAAGAGAGTAGCTACTACAATTGTGGTAAGGTGGGACACTTGATGAGAGACTGCAGATCGAGGCATGTCAGTGGGACATAGCCTCCAAGACAGAATCAACAGGAATCACAGAGAAGGCAATCTCAAGGAGCAGCTAGGGGACGTGGACAAACGTCCCAAGCTGGATCATCATCACCAACTCAACCCAGGCGACAACAAGGTTCTATGCTATGAACCCACCAGATGCAGTGGTCGATGCACGAGTTGTGGCAGGTAAGATGGAACTTTTATATTCTGATTTGTCTAATCCTGTGCTGTATCTGTTTTGATTGACCCGGGTTCTACGCACTCTTTCATCACTGGAAGAGTGATTCGTAACTGTATTATGATAGTTAGTCATAGGACAGATAGTTTGTTGTTAGAGACTCCATTGAGTGGGTCTGCTGTTTTGCAGGAGGTATGCTCTCCCTGCATCCTCTTCTTTTCTGATCATCACATTCAAGTGGATCTCATACCACTTGATATACAAGGATTTGATATAATCCTTGGAATGGATACCTTGGAAAGGTATAGAGTTGTCTTGGATTGTGAATCCAAGTTGGCTGTGTTTGCTGATGATAGAAACACATGGATCTTTCAACGAGAAAGAAAGATTTTTCCCACCTGTCTTGTGTCAGCTATGGTTGCTGACAAGTTGATGAGGAAAGGATGTTATGCATTCTTGGCCCATGTAGTAGATGTCACCAAGGAGAGCCCCAACCCTGCTGAAGTTCCTGTAGTTAGGGAATTCGAAGATGTGTTTCCTGAAGAGCTTCCCGATATACCACCGCCTCAGGAGATTGATTTTGAAATCAATTTGGTCCCCGATACAAAACCCATAGCCCAGACTCCGTATAGGATGGCGCCTACCGAGATGGAAGAACTCAAGAAACAACTTCAAGAGTTTCTTGAAAAGGGTTTTATCCGACCGAGCACTTCACCTTGGGGTGCTCCGGTCTTGTTTGTTAAAAAGAAAGACGGGTCAATGCGGCTGTGCATTGATTATAGACAACTCAATAAAGTAACAATAAAGAATAAGTACCCTCTACTGAGGATTGATGATCTCATTGATCAGTTGCGTGGTGCAACAGTTTTCTCAAAGATAGACTTGAGTTCTGGATATCATCAACTCAGTATTAAGGACAATGACATATCCAAGTCCGCCTTTAGGACAAGATATGGTCACTATGAGTTCACAGTTATGTCGTTTGGACTAACTAATGCACCAGATGCATTTATGGAACTCATGAATAGAATCTTCCGACCTTTCCTTGATCAGTGTGTTGTCGTCTTCATAGATGACATTCTGATTTATAGTAAGGATGCTCAGCAGCATGAACAACATCTTCGCCAAGCTTTGACCTTGCTAAGAGAACACAAGCTATATGCTAAGTTTAGCAAGTGTGAGTTCTGGCTACCGGAGGTATCTTTTGTTGGACATGTGGTATCTGCCTCGGGTATTCGTGTTGACCCTATAAAGGTAGAATCTATTCTACAATGGGAACAACCGAAGACACCGACGGAGGTTCGAAGTTTCATAGGGTTAGCTGGCTACTACCGAAGGTTCATTAAGAACTTCAGTTTTATAGCCTTACCTTTGACCAAGTTAACCCAGAAGGATGTCCCATTTTCCTGGAGTGATAAGTGTCAAAAGTCTTTTCAACTGTTGAAGGAGAGGTTGACAAATGCCCCGGTGCTTGTGCTACTGGAGCAAGGAAAAGGATATGCAGTTTTCTGTGATGCCTCCAAGAATGGACTTGGATGTGTGTTGATGCAGGATAAGCAAGTGATTTCTTTCTCTTCCCGACAGCTTAAGAAACACGAGGAGAATTATCCAACACACGATCTAGAGTTGGCTGCTGTGGTTCATGCCTTGAAAATCTGGAGACATTATCTATATGGAGAAACATTTCAGATTTTCACAGACCACAAGAATCTTCAGTATATCTTCTCTCAGCATGATCTTAACATGAGGCAACGTCGCTGGATGGAGTTAATCAAGGACTATGATTGTACAATTGATTACCATCCAGGGAATGCCAATGTGGTTGCAGATGCCTTGAGTAGGAAATCAGCAACATCAACCATGGATAGAGCACAACTAAGTTCCTTAGTATGTTCTAGAAGAGGTATGCTTATCTCTTTAAGGCAAGATAATGTGCAGTTAAAGGTGTCATTGTTAGCCGGTTTGTTAGCTGAGATGCAGATTAAACCTACCCTAAGAGAGAAGATAAATGAGGCACAACTAGTGGATGTTGTAGTTCAGCAGATCAGGTCTGAGTATGGTGATGAGAAGCGAGATGGTTTCCATGACTCAGATGACCATGTGGCATGCTATCATGGGAGGATGATAGTACCTGATAGTGATGACCTGAGGAAGTTAGTCTTAGAGGAATCTCATTATTCAATGTATGCTATGCATCCAGGGAGCACCAAGATGTATCGAAACTTGAAGGATATGTAATGGTGGCCTGTGATGAAGAAGGATGTGGCTGAGTTTGTTCTGAGGTGTCCAGTGTGTCAGCAGGTTAAGGCTGAACACCAAAAGCCTGCTGGAACAATGCAACCTTTACCCATACCACAGTGGAAGTCGGACCATGTTACCATGGACTTTGTGGTTGGCCTACCCAGAACAAGCAAAGGACATGATTCCATTTGGGTAATTGTTGATAGGTTGACAAAGACAGTGCATTTCTTACCTGTAAAAACAACCTTTTCTACTGAAATGTTATCACAGTTGTATGTTCAAGAGATAGTGTGTTTGCACGGAGTTCCTGTCACTATAGTTTCTGACAGAGGTCCCCAGTTTACAAGTTGTTTTTGGGAACAGTTACATAGAGCTTTAGGCACCAAGTTAAGGTTTAGTACAACCTTTCACCCACAGACTGATGGACAGTCTGAAAGGACTATACAGACCTTGGAAGACCTGCTAAGATCATGTGTTCTCCAGTTTACCGGAAGTTGGGATCTACACTTAAGTTTGATAGAGTTTGCCTATAACAATAGCTATCAACATAGTATTGATATGGCACCCTATGAAGCTTTGTATGGTTGACGTTGTAGATCACCCTTATGTTGGTATGAGACCGGTGAGCATCAGTTGTTAGGGCCTGATCTTGTGCACCAAACTACAGAGAAGATTAAAGTTATACAACAACAACTTAAGACTGCACAGGATAGGCAGAAGTCGTATGTTGATAAACATCGTAGACCCCTAGAATTCCAGGTTGGAGATAGAGTGTACCTCAAGGTCTCACCTTGGAAAGGAGTCCTTCATTTTGGAAGGAAAGGGAAGTTAGCTCCTAGATTTATGGGACCTTATCCAATCGTTGAGCGAGTTGGAAAGGTAGCCTATAGACTAGAGTTACCTCAGGAGTTGTAGAAGTTACATCCTGTTTTTCACATTTCTATGCTGAGGAAATGTCACCCCGACACCGAGTCAGTTCTACAACCTATGGAAGTAGAATTGAATGAAGATATAACTTATGAGGAAGGACTAGTGTCCATTCTTGATAACATAATTTAAAAGATAAAGAAGAAAGATATAAGCCTTGTGAAAGTCCTCTGGAATCACCATGGTGTTGAAGAAGCCACTTGGGAACTAGAGGATGAGATGAGAAGGAAATACCCTGCTCTTTTCCCTTAATACGTTTTATCGATTTCAGGGACGAAATCCTTGTAAGGGGTGGATGATTTGTAACATCCCTGACCTGGGTTATAACCTAACCCTAGAAGTTTTGCCTAAATATGTAATTAAACACCTTTGATTACTCTCTGGCATGTAATTAAGTTCCTCGGGAACATATACTTTCAATTTTGGTTCTTTTTAAACAAAGTTGTAGTATTGTTTTGTAATACAGGGACCTATGTGCAAATTACCCAGTTTAAGGGTTTAACTTGCAATTTTCATAGGTGAAGATGTTCTTTTGATAATGAAATATCATATGAGTGAATATGATGATACATGATGGATTTCCCAAGCTTGGGCATTCAGATGCAGCTTGTGGGATGATCCTATTGTTTAAAAACCCAAATTTGGAGTAAAGCGCAATTTACCCAAATTGAGGGTGAAACTTTTAAAGTACACATTCTAGAGCATCTTTTGTGACTTTTGGCATCATTTAGAGTATAAATGATGAAAGAGATGCATCAATAAATAATCAGATAAGAAAATTGAGCTTTGTGCATAAAAATTCACCATGTATGTGTATGAAGACCTTCATGTGTGTACCCTAGTTAAAGGTTGATCTTTTATACCCTTAGATTTTGAATGTTGATAAACTTTGCTTAAGTTTAGATGTCTTGGACGTGCCTAATAAGCAAGGAGGGACTTAGATGAGAATCCCATGCTTTAGAGGTCCCCATGGTGTAACATGGCCTAAAGTATATAAGCCTTTTCCCTTGTAAACCTAGTGAATGACCTTTCATTTCCTTCACTTCTTCTCTTCTTTCTCAAACAGCTAAGGCAAGATCTGGAGCTCAGGAGACGACCAACTAGGTGCTAAGGTGAGATGAACCATCCTCAAGCTCAGATTCTTGCATGAATTCATCTTTTAAGGTTGGTTTTGTGGATAACTCACCTAGTCTTCTTGTTCTAGCCATCCATTTCTACCTTTCCTTGGAAGAATCACCCCTGGCCAAGTTGTGGAGTTCAAGACGCCATTAGAGGCTTGAAGCTTGGAAGATTGGAGCTCCAAGAACAGCATTTAAGGTGGGTTTTATAATTCTAAACTCTGCACTTTATATGCATGTTTTGTTCTTGTAATTCTAGTACTTAGTTCTTCTTCTACCTCCCTTCTTCCTTGCAATTTTGCAAGCAAAACGGTGGAGTAACCGACCTGAACAGAGGTTGAAGATGGTGGGAGTGGATTCCTAGGTAACTTTATCAACTGACCTTGGACCCTTTTGGTCCACACGGTTGCAAACCGTTTGAGGGCAAACAGTTTCAAACCGTTTGATCTCAAACGGTCTTGCAAGACCGTTTAGATCAAAATGGTCTCAAGACCATTTGATGGAGTTGACCAAGGGACGACCATTTGAGGGTCTGTTGGTAACACATTGAATTTCATTTCTACAAAGAATCACAATCTAATTCATAACCAATTGAGAGTTGAAGCCACTTCAACACCCTAACCCTAATCGGGCTGAAATTGCTAATTTCATGTATAGATCTTGTTGAGTTTTGGGTTGAAGGACCCAAACGGTCTCAATACCATTTGGGGGTTCCTCCAAACGGTCTCAAGACCGTTTGGGAACAACCCAAGACCGTTTGGAGGCCTAGGGTTGAGGTAATTTAATGGATTGAGGGTCCATTTGCAACAAGTTGATGAATTGATAAAAATGCTGATTTTAGACCTAATTAGAGTTCAACCCTAATCCAACCGACTTGGTTTTTGGCCAAACTTTGGGCAAACGGTCTCAAGACCGTTTGGATTATGCAAACGACCTCAAGACCGTTTGGGCCAAGTTTGGGCCCAATTGGAGGTCAATTGGTAGGTTCAACCTTGATTTGATTCACATTGTTGAATATTGATGACCATCCGATTGAAACCCTAATTGAAGTGGATTTCACCCTAATTGGCTTTCCATTGAGGGTCAATTTTGATGTCTAATTGATTAGGCTTAACCCTAATTGACTCAGTTTATAAGTGGTTAACATGGTTTTGGCCAATTGAGGGCTTCAACATAGATAACCCTAAACGTATGTAGCTTTTGAACCACTTTGGAGGTCCAAACGGTTTGAGCCCATTTGGACCAAACGGTCTCAAGACCGTTTGGACTCAAATGATCTCTAGGTCATTTGGACCAATCGATCTCAAGTCATTTTGGATCAAACAGTTTCAAACCGCATGAGCTTCAAACGGTTTGAAAGTCAAAACGGTCAACGCACTCAAACGGTCTCAAGGCCGTTTGAGGTCAAGCGGTCTCAAGACCGTTTGAGGTCAAACGGTCTCAAGACCTTTTGAGGTCAAACGGTCTCAAGACCGTTTGAGGTCAAACAGTCTCAAGACCGTTTGGTGGTTGAAGGTTGAAACTGTTTAAAGGTTTTCAAGGTGGTTTGTACTTAATCAATTGAAGGTGTAATTGGTTCAATGATGACCTAATCTAAACCCTAATGGTACCCTAGATCATTAAGGGACTAAGTGACTAATGATTTGACCCATGATGGTGATCAATGGGGAAAATTACCTTTATACCCTTGAAGGCTACAATTGAAGTATACCTTGTTTTAATCAAACCCAAATGTCTTGATTTTGGAAACTTAGTTCATGATAATAAATGAGGACTTAACCCAACCTGTTTTGGAGTGATGTAATAATCATCTACCTCTTGAGGAGAGAGAAAGTCACTACATGTTAGTGAGAGGAGAGAGAAAGTATCAAATATGATTGAAACTCATGTAAAGTACCTTCAATGTGTTTAATTGTGCATGATTAGTGTATGATCCACCTATGTGAGATCATGGGAACCCTAATTATGATAATTGATGAATATTAACCTAATCTGAGAGCATCAATGATGATGTTTCCTCATACATGATGATGTTATGAGTTCAATTCACCATGATGTGAATAGTAAACCCTAATTCTAGGGTAATGACATAAAATGTGAATAGTAAACCCTAATTCTAGGGTAATGACATGAAATGGGAACAGTAAACCCTAATTCTAGGGTAATGACATGAAATGTGAATAGTAAACCCTAATTGATGAAAATCAGGGAACTTAGCTCGTATGGAAAGAGTGAAGGCATAATTCTAGAATTGAATTGTTTGCTTTTATCAATTGATTTAACCATGCAGGTTCCTATGTGAGGATGATCATATCCAGGTATGGATTATGACAATATATTCATTGAAAGCATGTTGTTAGCTTTATGAATAGTGAAATATCCTGATGCCTTGTGAGTGGCATCTCGTGAGATTTATATGCTGTGAGAGCCATGAATACCATCAAGGTCATGCTTAACAGATGACTTGTGATGAGAGAATTGAGAAATAATAATTGATGTGAGTTTGACTTGTTACATTTAGTATTCTTCTTTCATAGCTGCTATGCTAGTGATTAATGTTTGAGAACATGTATGTTGTTAAAAGAATACTGAAATGTGCCTAACTAATCAAGTATAATCATACTATGTAGAGCCCTGATCATAGATCCATCATAGTCAGAGATTATATGATGGTGAAACAGGTTTCCTAAGGGAATTCCTGGAACACATACTTTTGAGTATGTGGGGTATATGGATGTGTAGAACCTTACATCCTAGTGTAGGATTTGATGTAGATGTATCTTAATCCATCAATCTTTCACTAAGTGTTGTTACCAGGGTGATGTAACAGTATTCTCCTGAGAGAGATCTTTTATACCGCATCGATGAGAGATAAACACAAAATCTTCCGATGTCGAAGAGAGTGTAGAATGCCACTGTGACTCAAATAGAGAAGGACCAGAATACCCTGGTAAGCTATTGTAGCAGAGACACTAGATGTCATGCATGTGTATCCTCACTCTGACTGAGGAAGTTGAAGGTCATGAGATCCAGCTCTTTCGATGACCTAGTATGATACCGAGGCGACTTAACAATGATCGGTTGGAGTATGAGCGGTATACCTCATCTCCGCAGGGCTTAAGGATGTTTGTAAAACATAATCAGTCGCGTAGTATATCTGCTTAGAATAAACTACGAGATACTGGATTTATGTTATACTTCCTAAGAAGATATGTTATTCATATTGCTTACATTTGTTACTCTGCTGAGTTATCTACCTGCTATTGATTACTTAGAAGGCTTCTATTGCTTCTATTGTTCTTTGATTTCTATATAAAGTTTCTAGTGGAGAGTTATAACTCTCGCTGGGACAATTATTTAAAATTGTCTCACCCCGTAGAATTCAACTTTTTAGGTGGTCGTCGAAGACGGAGAAACCGGCCTACAGGTGACCAAACCCAGCTGCAGCAACAACACCAAGAGCAGCAGTAAATCTCAGGTGGAGATTCAGCCTGCTATGTGGTGTAGTTAGAGTCAGTCCTATGTGTCCTCTTTACTCTCAGGTCTTGGAGTTGTTGGTCTGAGTTTTTGTTGGATTCTTGAGATTTTGTATCTTGATGTGTATAATTACTCAAGAAGTAATTTGACAGAGATGTGAACAGTTATCTCCTTTTATGAAGGAAGTTTTATGGTTTTAATGTCTTATCTCAAAAAGCTTTAATTTCCCGTGATTTTTGGTATTCCGCTGCTAATCAAATCACTTCCGCTAAGTTTATTTCGAGGTTTATGTGTTTATCTCGGGTTTTAGATATCAGAGCCGACATATATTGTTGCTCTATAAGCTTAATCAATCCTAAGTACACTAAAACCACAATAAACATGACCAATATTAGACCTAACTTGAACTAGATCAGACCTAACTTAACCTTATTAACCCTAAAATGGCCTAGTTATAACAAAATCAGACCTTATATAAGTTAATTTATCCCAAAAACGACCTCAATAGGGCTTAGAAAGCCCTGGGCGCCCATGTAGACCACTGAAGGGCTTAGATGCCAATAATAGGGATCCCCTCTTCAGCGCCTAGAATGCATGTAAAATTATACATACTCCAAGTACATTTTGTTGATGATAGATATGGATATTTGAGGTTCCAAGAATGTATAGAAGTTACTACAAGGGCTATAATCTTTTGTATATCAATCTAGGACCTAATGAAAACTAAGGGTAATATTTTCATTACATTGTAAGTGCTCAAATCTTCTTATTCAGGGTAACTTACAGCTTACATACATATTTTACAACTAACATGTGTTGATAAAAGTTCATATAACAAGAAATAATGGATCATGTATAATTATCATGACAAACTACACTGCAAATGAATACCTGGGGGGGTTGCGGCGGCGACGGCGATGTAGGGGGGAGGGCTGAGGCCTCAGGGCATAGGGGTAGGGTGGGAAGAAAAATAATGAAGAACCTGACCTGCTCTTGATACCATATAGAGAAACTGAGAAATGTTTATTGAGTGAATAAAACAGTGCACAATACAATCTCTTATATCACAGAAGAGAATAGAGACTAAAGCAGAGGTAAGCAATATGGGACTAAACTACAAAAGTGAAAAGCATAAGTGTGGCACATGCTATGCACATGACACTCAACAAAACATAACAGATGACAACATATCTCTATATATATGATGATGTTTTAAGTTTTCCTAAATATCCATGACTTTATATCATGGTTATTAGAACCGAACCAGATCGGCCGGTTGAACCGGTTGAAGCAGGAACTGGTCACTCTACCATTCAATCCCTTCCCAAAGCCGGAAATGAAGTCTGACTAGCCGGTTGAACCGGTGAATCAGCGAACCAATCCGATTTTATCCCAACATGCCACTTCTCTCACTTAGCAAGTAAATGCATTTTTTATACTATTTTTTATTAATTAATATTTTATACTACATAAATGTTGGTATATAAATGTCGATGAATAGAATAATATTTATTATTTGGTCAGTTTATCAAGTTATTGTGAGCAGTTGTGCTATTATTCATGTCTCATAACTTTTGCAAGGATATTTTCTATGAATATCAAAGGCATTTATATATTTTTTAAACTATTAGTGACATCATACTGACATCACCAGCTGAACCGGTTAGACCACTGGTTGAACCAGTGAACCGGGAACCAGAGCCTCACTGGTTCGCTAACCAGTTCAAGTCTGACAGACTTGCTTTATATACAAACAAAATATAATAGACTCCATGATGTAATTACAGGATAAGAGAAGGAATTCAAAAGGAAGAGAAAATGGACAGCACCATGAAACGCCTGATAAGCACACAAGTAAGAGCATTTAACCCCAGAAAAAACAAAGAAATACATTTTCAGTGAGTCTTGGTGATGTGCGGAGTCCTGCTGCACTACAATGATCAATTAACCATGCTAGCAAGGATAAAGGTGACCTTACTCTTCAAGTGCATTATAAAGCCCCAATATTATTGTTGTTCTAAACATTTATTCTTAGCCAGAGCTTTGAAATCTAAAAATATTATTCTACATAGGTGGCATGTCAAGTGAAACCTTTATAGTTCACATCTATTTATTGAGTATGGGTTTCTTCTTCATGATGAACTATATATAAAAAACTTTTTAGACCATTAAACAATAGCATACACAAGAGAAGGTGAAGGTACAAAAACCTCTTGTATCAGTTGTGTACCAGCTACCAAAATCACCATAGGGTTGAAGTACTTGAATACAATATCCTCCCATTCTGAGATTTGATATCCATACTGTACTAATGTAATGATAATCCTTCCAAGAAAATCCGTTATCACTATCATAATTCTCATCATAATTCTTCTAGACATTCTGAATTATGATCTTGTCAAAAAACTGATCAAAGTTATAGCCCCTCCTCTATCAGCAATTTATGGCCAGTCAGGACTGTTCTCTTGAACAATGAGAAGATTATTAGACAAAAAAATTCTACAACTTGTTTTCTTATTGTTGGGATCCTACTCCTTCTCAACATCTGGGATTCTGGATATCACATCCCTGACCCTCCTCAGATCTTTCCTTTCCTCCCTAATCGTCAGAATTGGATCATTACTGACAATGTTGGTCTCAAGCTGTGTGATAAACAAACCAATCTTAACGATACTAGTATCATGCCAGTTTGAGTAAGATATATTTTCTTTCTGATGCCCACTTGGGTTAGCTAAGAAGCTAACGGCTAACATACATTTCACCGCCACTATAGGCTTCGAAGATGTAAAACACAGAAGATTTGCAAGTGCCATTGAAACATGTCTCTATGCAAGGAGTTAGGGAATGGTTCTAGATCTTAGGAATAAATTAATACTTCCAGTATTCATCGTAGAGTTTAGGTAAAAAACACCTGGAAACAAAAAAAAAGATAGACAGACACCTGGAAACCAAAACAAAAGAGAGAAATGGAAGTTACATATATGTAATAAGAAATAGAAGTTATGTACATGTAGTAACCCGGTTGAACAGATGTACTACACTATTCCTGTCCACATATACATCATGTTGTTTTCCTACACTATCGTTTCCTAGAGATTCATCATTGAATTTTCCTATGTAATTTAGACCCCACACTTAGTGAAGGAATTTGTTGACCATACCCTAGTCCAATAGATATCTTCCATGGCACTTTTTAATAGGGGGACAAGCATCCAATCTGTATATGAAATTTGTTGGAAAGAAATTACAAGGCAGCCAGAGATGTATTACACTGTCCAAACCCTACTCCTATATATGAGAGTGGACCAATACAAACTTGATCGAAAATCATTATGGCCATAGACTTATTCCCATGTTGCTATATGACCATAGAATCAGGCACATATTTCTATATAGAAATTAAGCCTATTAGTTAATTAACTCTTAAGACCCCCCATCAAATGTGAAGTATAGGAGAATACAAATTTAGGTTGCAAAGAGAGATACAAAAAGGATATACAGACTTTAGGGAAAAATTTAAAATACTTATTCAACACATACACAAATAATCACTCCCCCTCAATCCATCAATTCAACACTACCCCAATGACAGATGGCCAAAAGAGCAGGTTGTAGATGAGCTTATCCAATAAGGATAAGTATGCAACTAGAGCAGTAGTACATATCAACAAGTAGACATGGTGACCTTCATCATAGTCCCTAACTCTATCAACTCATCAAAGTAGTAACACCCCCAAAGTAATAATATCCATAAAGGACCTATTGGTCCACGTATGCCAAATGATAACACCAAACATACATGTGTGATGCTTATCCTTCGAGCTTAACCTTGTAATTAACCATCTATTAAGAGTAAGGTGAAGAGGCCATCACCATACCATATAATTCCAAGCTCCGACCACATTAGCCTTGTCTTGGCACAGTCGCTTACAAGATGAACAGTGGATTCAGAACATTCTTAGAAAACTGGACAGAGGTTAGAAATAGCTTACTGGTTCGGACATTCATTATACAAGCTAGGGGCCGTTTATCCCCCATCATTCAGAATCCCGGTAGTCCTCTACATGCACAGTATTTTGGTCCGGGACCACTGAAAACTCAGCGGATTATAGAGAATAGAGTCTTTTCTATTAAGTGAGTAAAAAGGACTGCAATGCCTTCTCTTTTATAGGACAAGAGAATAAAACAATAACACAAGTAACAAGTAACACAAATAGCACAGGTAATTAGTAAATATAACAAATCTCTTTACGGATCATTTCAGTTATTCGGTACAACGACTATGAACTAAAATATTATGCAACATGTGAAATGTGTGAGTTCACAGTAATTCAAAATTTGGCAAGATTCTTACTGCCACGTAACTATAAGAATAGTTACAAAATGGAATATAGGAAACACATGCAAATCATTTATCAGTAAGTCAACTATGCCTTTTTTTTATAAAACTACCAAATTTTCTAGTGAACGCACCCAAACAGTCCCTTATTCTTCTTAATGTTCAACAGTTGCAAATTGTTCCCCATTAAGCCAACCTTGAACATCAACCAGATCTAGAAGTATGATTGTACCATACTTTCTCCATTCCTTTGCATATCCATCTAATACCAAACCAAGCATGCCATCGCTTCTTACAGGCAGATAATCATTGCACAAACTATCTCCAACATGTACTACTATATTAGGTGTACCATTTCTAGCTTTTACAATTTAAATTTAATATACTTAGGGCCAGCCTTGTCAACAGCCATAGTGCCCAAGATTACACCAAAACCCCATTGGGACCCTATTAAACTATTAATTAACTGAATATATTAGTGGTGGATTAATACTAAGTGGGGAACTTATCAAAAGAATAAAATTGTTACTCTTGCTTTACCCCTTTTCAAAAATACAAAGACCAAAAGGGTGTCTTAATGATGTAGTTTTATGAAATTCAGGGATAGAAGTGGTGAAGAGTGCAAATGCTAGCAAAAAAAGGAAATGTGGTTGGTGGAAGCAAGCAAAGAAGACATGAATAGAGATGTCTATAATCAAAGGTCCAACATTCTCTACTCATATAATAAATTATTATAATAGATTTCCCCATAAGACTTTATTGATATACTAATGTATTTGTATAGTTAAACCACTATATATATATATAGAGAGAGAGTCAGGATAGAATACACGCGAGTATACATATCACACGCTACACTCAAGTGGTGTTTGCATATCAAGACTATTTTTTTTTGCAAAATGTAAACCATTTATCTTCATTGTTACACTATAATTAGGCTACATGCAAATTTTTGAGCTCATTTGGATGAGTATAAGTCACTCATCCGAGGGCAACAAAATCAACACACGAAACTAATTTCAAATGCATAATTTTTGTAGTCTTCATAACATGACCTGTAAATGTCCAGATGGACTCAAATTTTATATGTGAGCTATTCACATGATGTTTAAGAAGATCAATGGATTATATTTAAAAAAATATTGCATCATGAAAAGCTAGTTGAGTGTATTATGCTCTGAATATACTCGAGTGTATTCTAGCCCGACTCTCTCTCTCTCTCTCTCTCTATATATATATATATATATATATATATATATATATATATATATATATATAGTGGTTAAACCTCTAAATAAGTCCTATCCCAGGTATAGACACAAGCGGGTAGTTGGCTCCCTCCAGGGAAGAGACGCCTAGCAGCCTACGCGGTTTATGCTAATTTTATTTGGATGTAAAATATATGAATTTGCATGTGGATTTAGATATATCCTCATATATGTTTTATCAATCTATATTGGATCTCTATAAGCTTAATCAATCCTAAGTACACTAAAACCACAACAAATATGACCAATATTAGACCTAAATTGACCTAAATTAGAACTACATGGGACTTCACTTTCCCTAATATATTCTAAATCAGACCTGATTCAAATTGAATTGCCCTAGTTTACCCTAAATTAAGCAAAAGCAGGCCTATTTTTCCAAATTAAACATAAAAAAGAAAAAAAAAATAATATTTGACCCAATCAGACCTAATCAGATTTAATGTGACCCAAACAGACCTAACTTGAACTAAATTAGACCTAACTTAACATAATCAACCATAAAATGACCTAGTTATAATAAAATCAGACCTAATATAAGTTAATTTATCCCAAAAACGACCACAATAGGGCTTAGAAAGCCCTGGGCGCCCATGTAGACCACTGAAGTGCTTAGGTGCCAATTATAGGGATCCCCCTTCAGCGCTGTAACATCACTGACCTGGGTTATGCTTTAACCCTAGGTGTTTTGTTTAAGAAAGATAATTATATTCTTGCTCTTATCTTTTGAAAAGTAATTAAGGTTCAAAAGGAACTTATATTTCAATATTAGTCCTTTTTGAACAATGTTGAAATAATGTTTTGCCTGTTTTAGACTAAAGTGCAAATTACCCAAGTTGAGGGGTTAAATTGCAAATGTTACATGATAAAATGTTCCCCATGTGTTGAATCATCATGAGAATGAAGATGGTGTAGAGGTATGGCTTGGGAAGGCCTGAGTACCAAGAAAGAGTTGATAAAGCAATGTTTATGCATTAAAACCTAGTTTTGGTGTGATGTGCAATTTACCCAAAACCTAGGGTTCAATATGCAAATTACCACTTCAAAATAGTCCCTAATGTTTTTTGGAATAATTTACAGCAAAGAAAATGAGAAGAGAATCTCATTTGTATCACTTTGGAAGCGAGAGAATCTTGATATTAAAATAATCAAGATTTCAGTATAATTGAAACCCTAATTCAATTTAATGCAAAAATAAATATATTAATTGAAGTGCTCTTCAACCAAAATTGTGTTGGTTGAAATCCATATATGTGGACGGCCTTGTGCCTTGGAAAGGCAACAAAAATATCTTTAGGAGGTGAAGAGCCCACTCACATTATTATAAGAAAAAGAAATATCCACTCACTTATGGATATTATTATAATATGATTTAAGGTGCTTAATTTGCTTTTCTTTAAATCATGGATAATTGAGAGGAATAAGAGGCAAATAATATAGCCTCGTATCTAAGGAAGAGAAGGGTGCTACTGGCAAGGGAATGGAGGAGATAATTCCTACTTTCTCTCTCTTAAATGAATTTTCAATAAAATTCATATATACTCATTTATCCATAGCTTGAATGGGTAATTTCAAAGCCACTTTCACTTATTGCTTTCCAAACGACCAAGGGAGCTTAGTATAAATAGGAGGACGACTCCCAACCTCTAGGTAAGCTCCATGTCCCTCTTTCACCTTAATTCCATGGTGGAAATCACAAATCAATGCTTGATTTCTTCTTATCTTCACTCGATCTTCAATTCTAGCCATTCCTTTTCACACAAAGCTTGATGAAGAGCTTGGGATAGTTGAAGGTGTTGCTTTCACTATTAAAGACGTAGAGGTTGAAGCTTTGAATCTCAATTGGAGGCGAGTTATATAACTTGAACCCTTATTCATTGTTATTGATTTCAATTTCTCAATCCATTATGTTCAATTGTTCTTCTGGAAATTCCTTTGAATAATTGATGAAACTACCATGAGAATGGCAGTAGAATTCAAGGGGTTGAAGCTTGATGATGATGAAATCATCATAAGCACACATCTCAACAAGATTTAGTTGCAAATGATTTCAACACTTTTGGTTCAATCGGTTTTGACAAACCGTTTGGTGACCAAACGGTTTGAAAATCATTTGTAGGTTGAGTTCCAAACCATTCGGACATGGTTGAACGAATGGGATAGTTGACCGTTTGGATCCTTAGACGATTTCAAACCGTTTGGACATATTGAGTTGACCTTTTGGGTGGAGTTTACCGTTTGGTCAAGTAAGTTCAAAACCGATTGGAACCTTAACCGATTTCAAACCATTTAGACATTTAGGTCAAAACCGTTTGGAGCCTTAAACGGTTTCAAACCATTTAGACAAAGTCAACCAAAACCATATGGATGATTAATGGTTGTAATTGAGGGTTGAAGTTCCAAGGATCATACATTTATGGACTTCAATGATCCAATTGATGAAGGAATGCAAAACCCTAATCGGTTTAGTTGAAGAAGTACCTCTTTTGGACTTTTGGTTTCAAGAGTAGTTTGGACCAAACGGTCTTGAAACCGTTTGGGGTCAAACGGTCTCAGGACTGTTTGGATTCAAATGGTTTCAAACCATATGGAGCATCAATGGTCAAGAACGTTTGGGTGTTTCAATATGATTAAGTCAATTGGAAACCCAAGGTGATGAAAGATAAAATGACCCTATGGTTGTTACTGATTTATCTCAAAGATAATCACTAGGGTTGTACCTTTAAGGTACTAAGTGATTGGTAACCCTAGATGAGTTAATCCTTGAAGCTTAAGTAAGCAATATTTCAATACACTATATCAACCCTAATTGAATGTATTTAATTAAAGGATTGGTTGATCTAATCTATCCAAGTTTGACATGGTTAAAATCCTAGAGAGGATGAGAGAGAGAGAGGAATCCATACATGTAGGATAATCATGTAACAGATAAGCCTCAACACCTTCAATATGAATAAACTAAGGAATTTAGGGTATGATCTTTGATGAAGAGATAATGAAACCCTAATTAAGAAGATTTATGAACATTAACCCTAATCTAGGTCAATGCTAGGTGTAACCCTAATCTAGGGTAAGGATGTAACCGTAATTGAGGGTGATTCCATGAGAAACCCTAATTGAGGGTGATTCCATGCGAAACCCTAATTGAGGGTGATTCCATGAGAAACCCTAATGAAGGGTGATGCTATGTGAAATACTATCCCTAATGAAGGGTGATGATATGTGAAATCCTAACCCTAATGAAGGGTGATGGTATATGAAACCCTAACCCTAATAAAGGGTGATGGTATGGGAGACCCTAATCCTAATAATGGAATGGTGACTAATACACTAATAAGGAAAATACCTAAAGTGATTGATTATAGGTAACCTTATAGAAAGCAATGCCTTAACCTGAGATGAGTCCATATCATTAAAGATAGTTGGACAATTCTAATGTGTGTTCTATGACCTATGCACTACATGATAAAGGTGATAGGTTAGTGTACAAAGTATTAGGATGGGAAATACCCTAATACAGACTAAGTTGATGAACTTACAAAGGTTAAATGAGATGAGGGAAGTGATACATCAAGATATGATAGTTATCACATTTATCACCTCAAAGTTGGTATACCTTAGTATACTTCAAATTTAATATGTCTGGATGTGTGACACCTGTGTGTGTTGTGTCAATCATTACATTAAGATGTAATGTGCTTTATGAGCCATGAGAATGGTTGTTACCTAGTGAAAGGTGACAAGATGTAATGTGCTTTATGAGCCATGAGAATGGTTGTTACTTAGTGAAAGGTGACAAGATGTAATGTGCTTTATGAGCCATGATAATGGTTGTTACTTAGTGAAAGGTGACAAGATGTAATATGCTTTATGAGCCATGAGATTGGTTGTTTCCTAGTGAGAGGTGACAATATGTGGAAAAATGTGATAACTACACATGATTGGTAATAATCCAGTACCTGGAATAATGTCACACGATTGGTAACAACCCAATACCTCGAATAACTACACATGATTGGTAATAATCTAATACCTGGATCAATGTCACAATATTGGTCATAACCCAATATCTGGAATAATGTCACATGATTGGTAACAACCCAATACCTGGAATAACTGTACATGATTGGTAATAATCCAATACTTGGAATAATGTCACAGGATTGATAACAACCCAAAACATGGAATAACTGCACAAGATTGGTAATAATCCAATACCAGGAATAATGTCACAGGATTGGTCATAACCCAATACTTGGAATAATGTCACATGATTGGTCATAACCCAATACCTGAAATAATGTCACAGAATTGGTACAATCCAAAACCTGGAATAACTACATAGGATTGGTAATAATCCAATACCTGGAATAATGTCACAGGATTGGCCATAACCCAATACCTGGAATAATGTCACATGATTGGTCATAAACCAATACCTAGAATAATGTCACAGGATTGTTACAATCCAATACCTGGAATAACTGCACAGGATTGGTAATAACCCAATACCTGGAATAATGTCACAAGATTGGTCATAACCCAATACCTGGAATAATGTCATAGGATTGGTAACAACCCAATACCTAGAATAGTTGCACATGTTTCTTATAGTTCAATACCTGGAATAGTTGCACAAGATTAGCATAGTTCAATACCTAGAATAGTTGCACAGGATTGGCATAGTTCAATACATGGAATAGTTGCACATGATTGGCATAGTCCAATACATGGAATGGATGCACAAGTTTGGCATAGTCTAATACCTAGAATGAATGCACAGGTTTGGCATAGTCTAATACCTAGAATGGATGCACAGGTTTGGCATAGTCTAATACCTGGAATGAATGCACATGTTTGGTATAGTCTAATACCTAGAATGGATGCACAAGTTTGGCATAGTCTAATACCTGGAATGGATACACAATAATAATATACGTCTAATGCTTGTACTAGTTGCACAAGATTGGTATAATCCAATGCTTGGAATATTTATACAAGATTGGTATAGACCAATGCCTAAACAAGACATGATGATGTACACTCTCATGTCCAGTATAAACCAATATCTATTTAGCCGATTGGCTAAAGTCAACAGATAGAAACAAGAAAGAGTCATGGGTGACATAACAGAGTAATGAGTATCATGAGAAAAGCATGGGATGTTGAATTAATACAATAGATAAATGATATACATGTTCTTCCTATTCCTTATAAAGAGAATAGATGATTTAATTCTCTATCATAGATAGTTGCAGTACTTAAAGATGAGAATGATCTAAACTACTTATCCTATTCTCAGATTTAGATTATAAACTACAATAATAATGTTTCTGGCGAAGAGTTATATCTCTCGCTGGGGAAATTTTCAATTGTCTCACCCCGTGGGATCCAACATTTTTTTAGGTGGACGAGCACGGAGGAGATTGAGAACATCTTGTAGAGGAAGAACTTCAGCAGCAGTAGTGACAACTCAGGTTGAGTGTATTGTCTGTCGTGTCTTGTAGATAGAAGTCCTATGTGTTGTCTCTATGATCTCAGGTCCTCGGAGTTAATAGTTAGTGCTTTTAATGAATCATTTAAGATTTTGGCATGATGCCTCAAGGTTCTTATGTTGTCTGTGTTTAGCTTTTAACAAGGCAGTTGATGTTGTAACACTCGAGAAGAGATGGTACAAGATATGTACTTATGAACCAGTATGTAAATGTAATACATTGGTTCTTTTTAAAAGAGTTTTCCTATGATTGGATCTCTTTGAAAAAGGTTTTAAATTTTAGTGATTTTCAGTAATCCCCTATTAGTAATTGCTTCCACTTAATCAGTAACAATTTGTTTGTCGGTCATCACAATTTAGTGGTATCAGAGCTCTAGGTTCGCTGAGTCTACAGAGATATAGGACTAAGGTGTTAAGTCTGTTTTAAGTGTACCCAGTGTATCTTATAGTGCCTTCTGCTTATGCAGAAGAAGATATATAACTCAAAGATGTCTGGAGAACACGAGGAACACATTGCTGAGAGTAATGTTTGTGCACCAGTAGAAGGTGCCAAGGATCAGGCAAGGGAAGAAACAGTGCCTGAGAATCCCTATATTAATGAAGTCATGATGAGAAACCTAGATTTTTCTACTCTTTTTGGGCAATTCATGACTACAATGATGCATATAATAGATCGGATGTCAGCACCGACACCTAGGGTACCAGCTCCCAATGAGGGATATGGATCTGGAAAGACTTTTAAACGATTACGTAGTGTAGGAGCCATAGAATATGCTGGTACATCTGACCCAACAGATGTTGATCTCTGGCTCACTGAGTTAGAAAAGGCCTTTAAGATCCTTAGTATCCCAGATGTTGACAAAGTTAAACATGTTGTGTACCTTCTGAAGGGTAGTGCTGGACATTGGTGGGCTATAGAAAAAATAAAAAGGAATGATGAAGAGGTTGGTTGGGAGGAATTTCATCGAGAATTCGTCAATAAGTATTTTCCAAGGACATATTTAGATGAAAAGATCTCACATTTTGAGAAGATTCGATAGGGAGCCATGTTGATAAGTGAATATGAGGTTAAGTTCATGCAACTTTTATGATTTTGTCCTCAAATGGCTGCTACTGAGGAGGAAAAGATTTGACATTTTGAGAAAGGACTGAATGCTGAAATGTCTATTCCAGCATCTGCCCTAGAAAGTAGAGAGAGGTTTGCCACATTTGTGGAATCAATTCGGAGGATAGAAAAGTCTGTGACAAAGAAACATGAGAGAACCCTCAAAAGAAAGTCTACACAGTCACAAGGACCAATGATTAGTGGTACTAAACAACCAAAATCTTCACTAGTTCAACTTCAATATAGTACACCAATGCAGAGGTCATCAAGTCAAGGTCGAGCTTGTCATAAATGTGGACAGATAGGACATTTTAGACAACAATGTCCAAGAAGAAACAATGAGATGACCCAATAGTCAGGGTACAAAATGCAAAACCCACAAGGACCCCAGTCTAGTGGAGCAGATGGTAGAGGACAAAGACAAGTGTCACAGTTTGGTCCATCTACTTCTGGTAGTAGAGGACAAAGGCAATAACAGATAACAACTAACTCCACGTTTTTGGGTCAAATAAGATGCTAGATAACTTGTAAAAATTAGACTTGTCAAGATAGAACTTTCTATTTTGAATTATCTTTTGTTCCCTACTATAAGAAAGGTAGTTGTTGTTTAGTTCATATGTATAATCCTTTAAGGATATGACGAAGAGATAAGAAGGATGAAAACTTATGTTCAGTTTAATATTCTCATATATGTTTTGAAGTTTCTCTCTCTATATATGGAACATAATATAAAATAAATGCATACTACCTAATTTCAGTTCTTGAATACCCTGGCCATGTATTCATTTATTGAAGGCAAGGTAAGTATGACATATGTAGATTGTTATCTTTCTGATTACCCTGATCAAGTATTCAGTCTGAAACAATCTAAAAGAACCTAAAGAAGAATGAGATGTGGCATGGAAATTTCTACCGCATTCTAAATGATATTCGAAGGAATTTGATTTAATTGTAAATCAACTTATAAACAACAAAAGATGTTTAGTATAATGTATACCCTGGTCTAAAGACCAAGAGGTAACAATTACCAGATAAGAGGTAACAATAAAAATGATGAACTGAGGGTTTGAATACCCACATATAGTGATCATGATGATAATGAGATTAAGGAATGATGAGATGTAATCATACTTATAATTCCTATGCACATGGCAAGGAACTAAGGATAAAATAAGGGTAAATAACTCATTAACACAGAAAGTTCATACAATAATTATAGGAGATGATAACCTCTTTTCATGGATAGAAAACCCTGAATAATTATGAGGTGATAAGAAGAATATGATCCTTTGTCTTCTTTCCTTTCAGGGACATGGCAATCAAGTGGGTTTTTTAGGACACTTGATGTGTACAATTAAAAATGTTTATCTGATGGATACTTAGAAAAGTATTAGTTTGTCTTGGACTTGGGTTCCAAGAAAAAGACATATATAACAAGTAATGTCTCAGGATGAAAGATGTGTTTCCAGCACATGTGATGAATACCAGGGTAAGGAATTCTGGTATCGGATAATTTATGTTGACTACCTAGAAGGCGTTAACTGTGAATTCAGTTTAGCTATATTATATAGCATGGAAATCATATGTTAGGGGTTTATGCTTTGCATAAACATGACATTGAGATGTTATGTGAAGACTTGATGAGGTGATATATGAATAAAATATGTCTCCCTTTATCTGGGATTTCAGGGACGAAATCCTTGTTAGGGGTTTATAACGTGTAACATCCTTGACCTGGGTTATGATTTAACCCTAGGTGTTTTGTTTATCTTTTGAAAAGTAATTAAGGTTCAAAAGGAACTTATATTTCAATTTTAGTCCTTTTTGAACAATGTTGAAATAATGTTTTTCCTGTTTTGGACTAAAGTGCAAATTACCCAAGTTGAGGGGTTAAATTGCAAATGTTACATGATAAAATGTTCCTCATGTGTTGAAGCATCATGAGAATGAAGATGATTCAAAGGTATGTCTTGGGAAGGCCTGAGTACCAAGAAAGAGCTCATAAAGCAATGTTTATGCATTAAAACCTAGTTTTGGTGTGATGTGCAGTTTACCCAAAACCCAGGGTTCAATATGAAAATTACCACTTCAAAATAGTCCCTAATGTTTCTTGGAATCATGTAGAGCAAAGAAAATGAGAAGGGAATCTCATTTGTATGCTTGATATTAAAATAATCAAGATTTAAGTATAATTGAAACCCTAATTCAATTTAATGCAAAAATAAATATATTAATTGAAGTGCTCTTCAAACAAAATTGTGTTGGTTGAAATCCGTATATTTGGACGTCCTTGTTCCTTTCAAAGGCAATGAAAATATCTTAAGTAGGTGAAGAACCCACTCACATTATTATAAGAAAAAGAAATATCCACTCACTTATGGATATTATTATAATATGATGTAAGGTGATTAATTTGCTTCTCTTTAAATCATGGATAATTGAGAGGAATAAGAGTCAAAGAAGATACCCTCGTATCTAAGTAAGAGAAGGGGGCAAGTGGCAAGGAAATGGAGGAGATAATTCCTACTTTCTCTCTCTTAAATGAATTTTCAATAAAATTCATATATACTCATTTATCCATAGCTTGAATGGGTAATTTCGAAGCCACTTTCACTTATTGCTTTCAAAACGACCAAGGGCTCTTAGGAGCAATAGGAGGACGACTCCCAACCTGTAGGTAAGCTCCATGGCCCTCTTTCACCTTGATTCCATGGTGGAAATCACAAATCAATGCTTGATTTCTTCTTATCTTCACTCAATCTTCAATTCTAGCCATTCCTTTTCACTCAAAGCTTGAGGATGAGCTTAGGATAGTTGAAGGTGTTTCTTTCACCATTAAAGACGTGGAGGTTGAAGCTTTGAATCTCAATTGGAGCCGGGTTATATAACTTGAACCCTTATTCATTGTTATTTAATTCAATTTCTCAATCCATTATGTTCAATTGTTCTTCTAGTAATTCCTTTGAATAATTGATGAAACTACCATGATAATGACAGTAGAATTTGAGGGGTTGAAGCTTGATGTTGATGACATCATCATAAGCACACATCTCAACAAGATTTAGTTGCAAACTATTTCAACACTTTTGGTTCAATCGGTTTTGACAAACCGTTTGGTGACCAAACAGTTTGCAAACTTTTTAGAGGTTGAGTTCAAAACCGTTTGGACATGATTTACTGAATGGGATAGTTGACCATTTGGAGCCTTAAAGGATTTTAAACCATTTGGAAATATTGAGTTGATAGTTTGGTCAAGTAAGTTCAAAACCGATTGGAACCTTAAACGGTTTCAAACCGTTTAGACATTTAGGTCAAAACCGTTTGGAGCCTTAAATGGTTTCAAACCATTTGGACAAAGTTAACCAAAACCATTTGGATGATTAATGGTTGTAATTGAGGGTTGAAGATCCAAGGATCATACATTGATGGACTTCAATGATCCAATTGATGAAGGAATTGTTGATGCAAAACCCTAATCAGTATAGTTGAAGAAGTACCTCTTTTGGACTTTTGGTTTCAAGGGTAGTTTGGACCAAACGGTCTTGAGACCGTTTGAATCCAAACAGTCTTGAAACCATTTTTTATTCATGGTTACTTACAGCTTACATACATATTTTACAAGTAACATGTGTTGATCAAAGTTCATATAACAAGAAAGAATGGATCATGTATAATTATCATGACAAACTACACTACAAATGATTACCAGGGGGAGGGCTGTAGAGGCAACGGTGGCGGTGTGGGGGGGGATGGCTGAGGCCTCATGGCATTGGGGAAGGGTGGGAAGAAAAATAACGGAGAACCGAACTGCTCTTGATACAATATAGAGAAACTGAGAAATGTTTATTGAGTGAATAAAACAGTGTACAATACAGTCTCTTATACAACAAAAGAGAATAGAGACTAAAGCAGAGGTGAGAAATATGTGACTAAACTACAAAAGTGAAAAACATAAGTGAGGCACATGCTATGCACATGACATTCAACAAAACATAATAGATGACAACATATCTCTATATAGGTGATGATGTTTTAAGTTTTCCTAAATATCCATGACTTTATATCATGGTTATTAGAACTGAACCAGACCGGCCGGTTGAACCGGTTGAAGCAAGAACTGGTCACTCTACTGGTCAGTCCCCTCCTAAAGCCGGAAATGAAGTCTGACCGGCCGGTTGAACCGGTGAACTGGCGAACCAATCCAGTTTTATCCCAACCGTCCGATTCTCTCACTTAGCAAGTAAATGTATTGTTGCTGCTATTTTTTATTAATTAATATTGTATACTACATAAATGTTGGTATATAAATGTTGATGAATAGAATAATATTTATTATTTGGTTTGTTTATCAAGTTATTGTGAGCAGTTGTGCTATTATTCATGTCTCATAACTTTTGCAAGGATATTTTCTATGAGTGTCAAAGGAATTTATATATTTTTTAAACTATTAGTGACATCATGCTTGTGACACACCGATCACAAAAACATGATCTACTTAAGCGGAAGCATTTGTTAGCAGCGGATTACTAAAAATCACTAAAAATTAAAACCTTTTTCAAAGAGATCCACAAAGGACAACTCTTTCAAAAAGAACCAAAGTAATTTGATTTCATTCTGTTTGACTAGTACATATCGTGTATCATCTCATCTCAAGAATTACAACATAAACTGTTCTATTAATCTGTATACAGACAACATAAGAACATTGAGGCATCAAGCCAAAATCTCAAACAGATTCATTAAAAACAACTACGGACTCTGAGGACATTAGAGTATAGAGACGACACATAGGACTCTATTCACACATATACCAAACTTGATAGCCAGTGTCTCCACCTGAGAATTCACTACTATTCCTGGTATTGTTGTTGTCCTTCACCTACTGAAGGGTTCCTACCTCCTCGTCCGCGTCCACCTAAAAATGTGGATCCCACGGTGGTGAGACAATTGTAAATTGCCCCCAACGAGAGATATAACTCTCCACCAAAACATTATTATTGAAGTTATTGAATTAACACTGAGTAGAGGAATTATATATTTAACAGCAGATAGATCAATATCTAAATAGATTAAAGCAGTATTCTTATTCCTAGCATTTCATCTATAACTGGACAAGTCACCATGATACTTATTTAGTGAGGAATTAAAGCAGATGTATAATATTTATCCTTCTAGGATATGCTAAGTAGAGTAACATCAACTGTCTCGGTCAGTATGAGATTATATGGCAGAGACATCACATATCAAACTACAATTAGCTTGTCAGGGTATATTAACATCTTCGCTATAGCGTTATAGCCATAACATATACTCACTTCAGGCTTAGATCACATAGCTAATGTCTGGTATTGTATTGTGGAGTCATGGACCGTAACCATACTCTTTTAATGAAGTATTGGGATCTTAATCCCTCATCTCATCAGGTACATTTTTATTTCTTAACAAGTTCATCATCTTGATTATAGAATATGGGTATTTAGACCCTCAATTCATCATAGAATACTTGTTACCACTTATTAGGTAACTTAATACCTTCAGGTCATCTGACCAAGGTAATCATGATTCTTTCTACACAAGCATTCCACATAGTTCACAAGGTGTTCATATCACCTCTTGTTACCCCATAATAGGCAACAAGGCATATTATGGCTTATGAAGCCCATAAACAATTTCAATAATTAAAAGATCATATGACACACATGGCTCATTAATTTTAGGTTACCTCTCACTAAGAAACAAAGCATATGAAGGCTTATAAGGCCTATAAAACATTTTCAATATACAGACCATCATAGCCCATACCTGGCTATGCTCTGCATGATTAGTACTCATGATAACAATTATATCCATTATATATCAGTACCATGCAATACAAAGGTTTTCTTATTCATAACTCATCACTCTGTATTTGAGCTTCACATAGGATCACTCTGTGTTAGGACTTCACATAGCATCACCCTATATTAGGGTTTCACATAGCATTACCTTGTGTTAGGGTTTCACATAGCATTACCTTATGTTAGGGTTTCACATAGCATTACCCTGTATTAGGGTTTCACATAGAATTACCCTGTATTAGGGTTTATTATATCCTATAACCCAATTTAGGGTTAGGATGCACTATTCACATCAGATTAGGGGTTATCATGTCCTTTTTCCCAAATTAGGGTTTATTGTAGAATTACATAACATCACCCTATATTAGGGTCACATCATTCCCTTAGATTAGGGTTTCACTCAGTATTGCCCTAAATTAGGATCAGGGCTCATCAACCTTCTCAATCAGGGTTTCATGATCTCTTTATTAAGGATCATACCCTAATTACATACTCTATTCATGTTGAATGTGTTGAGGTTTAACCATTACATGATTGCCATTCATGTAGCTCTAGGATGTCAATTATTTCAATCTTAATTGGATTAGGTCCAATCAACTTGAATGAAGGGTTGTCACATCATATTAATTCATTGCATTCATAAGCATCAAGAGTTTACCACTCAAAAGGTACTAATTATCCTAGTACCTCAAAGGTATAAACATTGTAATAAACTTTGATTTACATCATTAATAATCAAGTAGTTAATTGACCTTTATTCACATTAGGTGTCCAAATGGTTTGACCAGTTGAATATCAAATGGTCTTGATTACTTAGACCCCAAACGGTCTTGGTCACTTAGATTTCAAACGGTCTTGGTCACTTAGACCTCAAACGGTCTTGGACACTTAGACCTCAAACGGTCTTGACCAATTAAGTTCAAATGGTTTGAAACCGTGTAGCAAGGTTGGTTCTTGAAACCATTTAGCCAAATGAATTTGAAACCGATTGGACATATAAAACCGTTTAGACAAAACATTTTGAAACTGAATGATCTTGGGTCTCCAAACGGTTTGAGACAGTTTTGTCCAAATGGTCTTGAGTCCGTTTGATCCCAAACGGTCTTGAGACCGTTTGGACTCAAACGGTCTTCAGACCGTTTGGTCCAAACCCTCTCAAAACCGAATGGACCAAAAAGATATCCATCAACTAAATCGATTTCAGGGTTTCACCTGTTGAATCCACCTATCAATTGGAACATTGAATGAACCTCAATTGAACCATTAAATCACCCTTCATTTGAACCATCAATTAGGGTTTTAAATTTAAGAAACCATCAATTAGGGTTTTAACCTAATTGAATTAGGGTTTGAAATCGAGATACCTTCAATTGTTGACATTGTAGGACTAATTCTATTGAAATCATCGAATCACAACTTAGCCATGTCAAGACCTGACCTCAAACGGTCTTGAAGTCATTTGGTTAACCTCCAAACGGTCTTGAGACCGTTTAACTAGTCCCATCATTGAAATTTGTGAAATTTAATTAGGGTTGCATCATAGAATCGATCATCAATTGAGCTATTGATTGTATTTCAATTTGATATCACTGGATCTTCAACCATCTAATCATACTTCGTCATAGACTTCCAAACAGTCTTGGTTGACCTCCAAACGGTCTTGAGACCGTTTGGGTGACCTCCAAATGGTCTTGAAACCATTTGGGTTAGTCAACTTAAAAATTAAATCAATCAATTGAGAATATCAACACTCAACCCGATTAGGGTTTGATACTTGATGGACCTTTAACCGATGAACCCTTTGAAACCAATAAATTGGATTTAATGGGTCATCAACCATCAATATCAGCATATGAACTCTAAATGGTCAACTCTGGTCAACTATTACAAATGGTTTTGAAACTGTTTGGTTTCAAACAGTTTGATGAAACTGTTTGGCTAACTTTATTGAAACTGATTGGACTCAAATTTTGAAACCGTTTGCAATAGATATTTGTGGAGGTGTGTGGTTAAGATGATTTCATAATCATCAAGCTATAAACCCACGAATCTTTCTGTGATTTTCATGGTGATTGCATCAATCAATCAAATAAAATTTCGAGAATGAAGAAAGGATCAACAATTGATAGAGGTATGAAATCAATAATAACATTCAAGGGTTCAAGTTATATAACCCACCTACAATTGAGATTCAAAGCTTCAATATCACGTCAAAAATGGTGGATGCAACTCCTTTCACTATCCCAAGGCTCATCCTCAAGCTTTGAGTGAAAAGGAATGGTTAGAATTGAAGATGGAGTGAAGATAAGAAGAAATCAAGCATTGATTTGTGATTTCCACCATGGAATTAAGGTGAAAGAGGGCCATGGAGCTTACCTACTGGTTGGGAGTCTTACTCCTGTTTTTCCTAAGCTCCCTTGGTCGTTTTGCAAGAAAGAAGTGAAAGTGGATTCGAAATTACCCATTCAAGCTATGGATAAATGAGTATATATGAATTTTATTGAAAATTCATTTAAGAGAGAGAAAGTAGGAATTATCTCCTCCATTTTCCTTTCCACTTGCCCCCTTATCTTCCTTAGAGACGAGGCTATCTTATTTTCCTCTTATTAATCTCCATTATTCATGATTTAAAGAAAAGAAAATTAAGCACCTTAAATCATATAATACTAATATCCATAAGTTAGTGGATATTTCTTTTTCTTTTCTTAATGTGAGTGGGTTCTCCACTCACGTAGATATTTCCATTGCCTTTGCAAGGCACAAGGACGTCCAAACTTGTTGATTTGCAACCAAAACAATTTTGGTTGAAGGGCAGTCCAATTAATGTAATTATTTTTGCATTAAATTGAATTAGGGTTTCAATTACACTTAAATCTTGATTATTTTAATATCAAGATTCTCTCTCCTTCAAAGTGATACAAATGACATTCCCCTCTCATTTTATTTTCTCTACATGATTCCAAGAATAATGAGGAACCCTCTTGAAGTGGTATTTTGCATATTGAACCCTAGATTTTGGGTAAATTGCACATTACACCAAAACTTGGTTTCAATGCACAAACATTGCTCAACATGCTCTTTCTTGTTATTCTGGCCCTACCTATGCATCATTCTCATTCCTATGATGCTTCAATAATATAGGAACATTTCACCATGTAACATTTGCAATTTAACCCCTCAACTTGGGTAATTTGCACTTTATCCCAGAATACGTAAAACATTATTTCAACATTATTCAAAAAGGACTAAAATTGATATAAGTTCCTCTTGAGCCTTAATTACTTTTCAAGAGATAAGAGAAAGCATATAATCAACTTTATTAAGCAAAACATCTAGGTTTAAGCATAACCCAGGTCAGGGATGTTACAATGCTGACATCACCGGCTGAACCGGTCAGACCACTGGTTGAACCAGTGAACCGAGAACCAAAGCCTCACCGGTTTGCTGACTAGTTTGAGTCTGAGAACCTTGCTTTATATACAAACAAAATATAATAGACTCCATGATGCAATTAAAAGATAAGATAAGGAATTCAAAAGGAAGAGAAAATGGACAACACCATGAAAGGGTTGATAAGCACACCTGCAAGAGCATTTAACCCCAGAAAAAATAAAGAAATAAATTTTCAATGATTCTTGGTGATGTGTGGAGTCTTGCTGCACTGCAATGATCAATTAATCATTCTAGCAAGGATAAATGTTATCTTACTCTTCAAGTGCATTATAAAGCCCCAATATTATTTGTAACATCCCCAACATGGGTTATGCCTTAACCCTAGATGTTTTGCATAAAGTTAATTGTATGCTTGCTCTTATTTCCTGAAAAGTAATTAAGGTTCAATAGGAACTTATGTTTTAATTTTAGTCCTTTTTGAATAATGTTGAAACATTGTTTTTCTTGTTTTGGACTAAAGTGCAAATTACCCAAGTTGAGGGGTTAAATTGCAAAATGTTACATGATAAGAGTTCCTCATGTGTCGAAGCATCATGAGAATGAAGATGATGTAGAAGTATGGCTTGTGGTAGCCTGAGTACCAAGAAAGAGCTGATAAAGCAATGGTTATGCATTAAAACCTAATTTTGGTGTAATATGCAATTTACCCAAGACCTAGGGTTCAATATGCAAATTACCACTTCAAGAGGGTCCCTCATGTTTCTTGGCACCATGTAGAGAAAAGAAAATGAGATGGACGCCTCATTTGAATAACTTTGGAGGAGAGAGAATCTTGATATTAAAATAATCAAGATTTTAGCATAATTGGAACTTTACTTCAATTTAATGCAAAAATAAATATATTAATTGAAGATCCCTTTAACCAAAAGGTGAGGAATGATTTTTCAAAAGAATGGACGATGATGTGCCTTGCAAAGGCACAAAAATATCCAAAGGAAGTGGATAACTCACATTATTAATAGAAAAAGAATTATCCACTCACTTTAGGATATTATTTTTATAAGGGTTAAGGTGCTTAATTTGCTTTTCTTTAAATCATGGATAATTGAGAGGAATAAGGGGCAAAGATGATAGACTCATAACCAAGTAAGGGAAGGGGGAAAGTGGCAAGGAAATGGAGGAGATAATCCCTACTTTCTCTCTCCTAAAATGAATTTTTAATAAAATGCATATATGCTCCTTTATCCATGAATTGAAAGGGTAATTTCCAAACCCCTTTCACTTCTTGCTTGCAAAACCGACCAAGGGAGCTTGGAGCAAAAGGAGGACGACCCCCAACCTATTGGTAAGCTTCTTGACCTTCTTTCACCATGATTTCATGGTGGAAATTGAAAATAAATGATGGATTTCTGCTTTTCTCCATGCAATCTTCTATCCTACCCATTTCTTTTCATTCAAAAGCTTGAGGATGAGCTTGGGATAGTTCAGAAAGCTTTTTCCACCATTAAAGACGTGGAGTTTGGAGCTTTGAAGATCAATTCGAGGCGGGTTTTATAACTTGAACCCTTATTCATTGTTATTGAATTCAATATCTTAATCCATTATGTTCAATTGTTCTTCTTGCAATTCCTTTGAATAATTGATGAAACTACCATGGAAATGGCAGTAGAATTCGAGGGGTTGAAGCTTGATGATGATGACATCATATTAAGCACATATCTTAATAAGTTTTAGTTGCAAAAAGGTTTCAACACTTTTGGTCCAATCGGTTTCACCAAATCGTTAGGAGACCAAACGGTTTGCAAACCGTTTGGAGGGTTCGATCCCAAACTATTTGGTTGGGTTGACCATTTGAGGTCAGGACCCTAGTGTATGTTTCATGATGATCTAATGGATCCAATTGATTAATTCAATATATGGACAATCCTCCAATTAGAAACCCTAATCGGGTTAAGTGCTGAAATTTCAATTGGTTGATTTAATATTTTGGGTTGATTAACCCAAATGGTCTCAAGACCGTTTGGAGGTCAACCAAGACCGTTTGGAGGTCTAGGGTTGAGTATGGTTGAGTAATTGAAGATTTAGAGATATCAAATCGAAATGCAATCAATAGCTAATTTGATGATCAACCCAATGATCTAAACTCTAATAGGATTTCACAAGTTTTAATGATGGATGGGGCAAACAGTCTCAAGTCCATTTGGAGGTCATCCAAACGACCTCAAGACTGTTTGAGGTCAGTTTATATCATAATTTGATGATGATTCATTGATGTCAATTGAATCGGTTCCACAATGTTGACCATTGATGGTTCCTTGATTTTAAAACCCTAATTGATGGTCTCTTGATTATAAACCCTAGTTCAATTAGGTTCCAAACCCTAATTAAAGGTCTAATTGAAGGGTGATTCAATGGTTCAATTGAATAATAAATCAGTGGTTTAATTGATAGATGGTTCAATGATTGAAACCCTGAATTGATTAAGTGATGAAAGACCTTTTTGGTCCATTCGATTTTGAGAGAGTTTGGACCAAACGGTCTTAAGACCGTTAGAGTCCAAACGGTCTCAAACTGTTTGGAGACCCAAGTGGTTTCAAGTGTTAATTGTCCATACGGTTTCATCATTATTTTGCTTCAACGGTTTCAAACCGTTTGGAGCATCAATAGTCAAGAACGTTAGGATGTTTCAATGTAATTAAATCAATTGGAAACCTAAGGGGATGAAAGCTAAAAGGACCTTATGGTTGTTATGGTTTATCTCAAAGATAGTCACTAGGGTTGTACCTTTAAGGTACTAAGTAATTGGTAACCCTAAGTGAGTTAATCCTTGAAGCTTAAGTAAGTAATAACCATGTACACTATGTCAATCGTAGTTGTTTGTGCTTGATGGGAGGGTTGATGTAATCTAATCTAGTTGAAAGGATGATAGAAAGGAAATCACACATGAGTATTAATCATGTGGTGATTAGGGTATGATCCTTAGTAAAGAGATCATGAAACCCTAATCAAGAAGATTAATGAACCCTAACCCTAATTCAGGGTAACATATTGTAAAACCCCAATTATGGGAATGGAGAGTGAAACCCTAATTGGGTTGAATAGTAAACCCTAATTATGGGTAATGGAATATGAAACCCTAATTGGGAGGAATAGTAAATCCTAATTATGGATAGTTGAATTAAAACCCTAATTCTAGGGTAAAGTGCATGAAACCCTAAACTAGGGTAATGTGATGTAAAACCCTGATGTATTGTTATGATGTAGAACTCAAATCCAGGGTAATGCCTTGTGAAACCCTAATTCAGGGTGATGCCATGTGAAACCCGAATTGAGGGTGATTCCATGAGAAACCCTAATTGAGGGTGATGTCATGTAAAACCCTGATTGAGGGTGTTGCCATGTGAAACCCTAATTGAGGGTGATGCCATGTGAAACCCTAATTGAGGGTGATGCCATGTGAAACCCTACTTGAGGGTGATGCCATGTGAAACCCTATGCAATGGTATGATGAGGAGCTCTAATATAGGGTAAAGGTATGTGAAACTCTAATTTTGAGTTATAATACATGAAGCCCTAATCTTAGGCAATATGATAACAAACCAGAACCCTAATAATAAAATAGTGGATAAAGCCTTATAAAGGTGAAATATCTCAATTGGTTAATTATAGGCAACCTTATAGTAAGTAATGCCTTAACCTGAAATGAGTCCATATCATTGAAGGTAGTTGGACCAAACTTGTGTGTGACCTATGTACTTCATGGTAAAAGTGATAGATTAGTGGATGAAAGCATTAAGACGGGAAATACCTTAATCCAAGAAAATTTGATAACTCAAGTAAGTTGGAAGTGATGAGGAAAGTGATACATCAAGATATGATAGATATGACTTTTAGAATCCCAAGGTTGATAAGCAATGATGTACCTCAAATCCAATATACTTGCGCAGGAAACACATGAAGTATGTTATGTAAATATTTACAATGAAATGTAATGAGTTAGATATACTTTGATAAGATTAGGCTAATATTCCTTGAGAATGGGGTTAAGCTAAACTAATGAGTATGATGTAATCATACCATGATGAGGATGAGAAATGAACTCATACCTTGTATTGATAATCATTTATTGATAAATGTTAAGAGTAATAAACATGATTGAATACCTAAAATGTTAATGGATGCTCCTCGAGGTGTGGAGCAACATATTAAGGTGGATTTGATAAATATGAAATCCTAATTAATGTGATATGGGGAACCCTAACCCTAAATTGGGTAATGGGACATGAGAAACCCTAAGGTGACGTAAATAGTAAGACCTAACCCTATTGAGGGAATAGTGGTGTTACTATTGTATTAAATGAGGTAATATGTTATTGTTGCCTAGTGAGAGGTGACAAGATGTTTAATGGCCTTGTGAGCCATATGGTTAGATGTTGCCTAGTGAGAGGTGAAAAGATGCTTTATGGGCCTTATGAGCCATGAGAACAATTGTGGCATAGTGAGAAGCACCATGATGATTATAAAAGTTTACTATAAGAAATGATAATAATAAACCTAATAAAAGGAAAAATTGTATTTAATAAAGAATGTGAATAACTATGTAGGCTAACCTTGGGATTCAAAGTCTAGAGAAGGATGTGATGATTAATGATAAGTTAATGGAATTTATATCCCATGTTTTGTGTAATAAGGATTGGTTAGAGTCCAATGCCTTGCTATGTAATCAGGATTGGTTAAAGTCCAATGCCTGGTAGAGGTGTAATGCATGTAATTAGGATTGGTTAAAGTCCAATGCCTGGCAGTGTAATCAAGATTGGTTAGAGTCCAATGCCTGGTTGTGTAGTCAGGATTGGTTAGAGTCTAATGCCTGGCTGTGTAATGAGGATTGGTTAGAGTCCAATGCCTAGTTGTGTAATCAGGATTGGTTAGAGTCCAATGCCTGGTTGTGTAATTAGGATTGGTTAGAGTCCAATGCCTGGTTGTGAAATCAGGATTGGTAGTGTCCAATGCCTGGCGGTGTAATCAGGTTTCGAAGAGTCCAATACTTGGCAGAGGCTCAATGCCTATAATGATGACACATGATTGGTAATAACCCAATTCCTGTAATAATGACACATGATTGGTAATAACCCAATGCCTATAATAATGACACAGGATTGGTAATAACCCAATGCCTATATTAATGATATATGAGTACATGGTAGATATAATCCCATATCTGTTTAGTAGATTGTCTAAGGCCAACAGATTGAAATAAGAATGTCTCATGGGTGACATATCAAGATAATGAGTGTCACAAGGGAAGCTTGACATGGTGGTATAATATGATGGATAAATGATATACATGTTCTTCCTATTCCTTATTAAGAGAATAGTTGATCTATTGTTCTATCCTAAATAGTTACAATGCTTTAAGATGAGAATGCTTTAAACTACTTATCCTTTGCCCAGTTTTATATTATTAAACTACAATAATAATGTTTTTGGAAAAGAGTTATATCTCTCGCTGGGGCAATTACAATTGTCTCACCCCCGTGGGATCCAACATTTTTAGGTGGACAAGCACAGAGGAGATTGAGAATATCTTTCATAGTGAGAACATCAGCAGCAACAGTGACAACTCAGGTGGAGTGTATTGTCTATCGTGTCTTTTAGATAGAATTCCTATGTGTCGTCTCTGTACTCTCAGGTCCTCAGAGTTAATAGTTAGAGATTTTAATGAATCGTTTCGAGATTTTGGCTTGATGCCTCGAGGTTCTTATGTTGTCTGTGTTTACCTTTTAACAAGGCAGTGGATGTTGTAACCCTCGAGAAGAGATAGTACAAGTTATGTACTTATGAACCAAGATGTAAATGTAATACATTGGTTCTTGTTGAAATAGTTTTCCTATGATTGGACCTCTTTGAAAAAGGTTTTAATTTTTAGTGATTTTCAGTAATCCGCTGTTAGTAATTGCTTCCGCTTAGTTAATGATGTATGTTTTGAACGCTTCGTCATAATTTAGTGGTATCAGAGCTCTAGTTTAGCTGAGACTACAGAGACATAGGACTAAGGTATCAAGTTTGTTCTAAGTGTACCTCAGTGTATCTTATAGTGCCTTCTGCTTATGCATAAGAAGATATATAACTCTAAGATGTCTGGAGAACATGAGGAACATGTTGCTGAGAGCAATGTTGCTGCACCAGTGGGAGGTGCAAGGGATCAGGCAAAGGAGGAACCAGTGCCTGAAAATCCCCATGTTGATGAAATCATGAGAGGAAACCTAGATGTTCATAATCTTTTTGGGCAACTCATGACCACACTGAAGTATGTGGCAGACCAGATGCCAGCACCAACACCTAGGGCACCAGTTTCCAATGAGGGATATGGGTCTGGTAAGACCTTTGAATGACTACGTCATGTAGGAGCCATAGAATATGCGGGGACATCTGACCCAACAAATGCTGATCTCTGGCTCACTGAGTTAGAAAAGGCTTTTAAGATCCTTAGTATCTCGGATGATGACAAAATTAAACATGTTGTGTACATTTTGAAGGGTAGTGCTAGAAGAAATAGAAATGAATGATGAAGAGGTTGGATGGGAGGAATTTCGTCGAGAATTCATCAATAAGTATTTTCCAAGGACTTATTTAGATGAAAGGTTCTCACAGTTTGAGAAGATTAGACAGGTAGCCATGTCAATAAGTGAATACAAGGTTAAGTTCATGGAACTTTTATGATTTTGTCCTCAAATGGCTGCTACTGAGGAGGAAAAGATTCGACGTTTTGAGAAAGGATTGAATGCTGAGATGTCTATTCCGACATCTACCCTAGAAAGTAGAGAGAGGTTTGCCACATTTGTGGAGTCAATTTGAAGGATAGAAGGGTCTATGACAAATAAACATGAGACAAACCTTAAAAGGAAGTCTAAACAGTCACAAGACCAAGGAATTGATGGTACTAAACAACCAAAGATTTTAGTAGTACCGACTTAACCACAATGTAGTGCACCCAAGCAGAAGTCACCAAAAAGGCTCTGAGCCTGCTATAGATGTGGAGAGAGAGGACATATGAGGTGGCAATGTCCAAATAAAAAGTGATGAGGTGAACCACTAGACAAGACACTAGATAACTTGTGTGAGGTTGACATGTCAAGATAAAACTTTCTATTTTGAAATATCCTCTACTCTCTACTATAAGAAAGGTAGTGTTGTTTAGTTCATCTGTATAATCCTTTGGGGATATGAGGAAGAGATAAGTAGTATGAAAACTTGTGTTCAGTTTAATATTCTTTTATATGTTTTGAAATTTCTCTTTCTTCATTAACGAAGGGAAGAGATGAAAAAGGAACTCAGAGAAAATTTGAGACATTAAATATATCAAATTTAAAGAGATGAAAACATAAAATAAAATAAATACACACTACCTAATTTCAGTTCTTGAATACCCTGGCCAGGTATTCATTTATTGAAGGCAAGGTAAGTATGACATACCTAGATTGTTATCTTTATGATTACTCTGATCAAGTAATCATTCTGAAACAATCCAAAGAAGCCTAATCAAGAAGGAGATGTGGCATGGATATTTCTACCACATTCTAATTGATATACGAAGGAATTTGATTTAATTATAAATCAACTTATAAACAAAAATGAAGATGAGGATATGATGTGTTATTAACACATGTGTTAGATACCAAGGTAAGGAATTCTAGTATCTAAGAAATATCAGTCTATTTTATGATGGTTACCTGGAATGGTTAACAGTGGAATGAGTCCAGTTACCTAATGTAGTATGGACATCATATGTTAGGGGTTTATGCTTTGTATAAACATAACATTGATGAGAATGATTTATTTGAAGGAATAATTGCAAAATTATTACAACAAAAGTTTATCAAATGAAATTAACAAATAACCTTGATCTAAATAAGAAAAGTGTTACCTGACAAAGAATTAACTCCGTAGTCAATAATGAAAGGATAATGGAGTATGTGTCCTATGTGTTTGATTCTATGAGAATTTTGTGTGGAAGAACTTTGTATTGATCAAAGTTCTATGGTATCTCCATAACAATTAGATTTTATGTGGAGAATTAATGATATAACAAATGAATAATATCTGTCTCCTTTTATCTGGGATTTTGGGGACAAAATCCTTGTTAGGGGTTTATGATTTGTAACATCCCTGACCTGGGTTATGCCTTAACCCTAGATGTTTTGCTTAATAAATTTAATTGTATGCTTGCTCTAATTTCTTGAAAAGTAATTAAGGTTCAAGAGGAACATATGTTTCAATTTTAGTCCTTTTCGAATAATGTTGAAACATTGGTTTGCTTGTTTTGGACTAAAGTGCAAATTACCCAAGTTGAGGGGTTAAATTGCAAAATGTTACATGATAAGATGTTCCTCATGTGTTGAAGCATCATGAGAATGAAGATGATGCAGAGGTATGGCTTGTGGTAGCCTGAGTACCAAGAAAGAGCTGATAAAGCAATGGTTATGCATTAAAATCTAGTTTTGGTGTAATGTGCAATTTACCCAAGACCTAGGGTTCAATATGAAAATTACCACTTCAAGAGGGTCCTTCATGTTTCTTGGCATAATGTAGAGAAAAGAAAATGAGACGGGCGCCTCATTTGAATTACTTTGGAGGAGAGAGAATCTTGATATTAAAATAATAAAGATTTAAGCATAATTGGAACTTTACTTAAATTTAATGCAAAAATAAATACATTAATTGAAGAGCCCTTTAACCAAAAGTTGAGGGATGATTTTTCAAAAGAATGGAAGACCATGTGCCTTTCAAAGGCACGAAAATATCCAAAGGAAGTGGATAACTCGCTCACATTATTAAAAGAAAAGGAATTATCCACTCACTTTAGGATATTATTATTATAAGGGTTAAGGTGCTTAATTTGCTTTTCTTTAAATCATTGATAATTGAGAGGAATAAGAGGCAAAGAAGATAGCCTCATAACCAAGTAAGGGAAGGGGGAAAGTGGCAAGGAAATGGAGGAGATAATCCCTACTTTCTCTCTCCTAAAATGAATTTTTAATAAAATGCATATATGCTCCTTTATTCATGAATTGAAAGGGTAATTTCGAAACCCCTTTCACTTCATGCTTGCAAAAACGACCAAGGGAGCTTGGAGAAACATGAGGACGACCCCCAACCTGTTGGTAAGCTTCTTGACCTTCTTTCACCATGATTTCATGGTGGAAATTGAAAATAAATGATGGATTTCTTCTTTTCTCCATGCAATCTTCTATCCTAGCCATTTCTTTTCACTCAAAAGCTTGAGGACGAGCTTGGGATAGTTGAGAAAGCTTCTTCCACCATTAAAGACGTGGATCTTGGAGCTTTGAAGCTCAATTGGAGGTGGGTTTTATAACTTGAACCCTTATTCATTATTTTTGAATTCAATTTCTTAATCCATTATGTCCAATTGTTCTTCTTGCAATTCCTTTGAGTAATTGATGAAACTAACATGGAAATGGCAGTAGAATTTGAGGGGTTGAAGTTTGATGATGATGACATCATCTTAAGCACACATCTTAATAAGTTTTAGTTGCAAAAAGGTTTCAACACTTTTGGTCCAATCAGTTTCACCAAACGGTTTACAAACCGTTTGGAGGGTTGGATGCCAAACCATTTGGATGGGTTGACCATTTGGATGGTTTGACCATTTGAGGTCAGGACCCTAATGCATGTTAGATGATGATCTAATGGATCCAATTGATTAATTCAATATATGGACAATCCTCCAATTAGAAACCCTAATGGGGCTAAGTGCTGAAGTTCCAATTGGTTGATTTAATATTTTGGGTTGATTAACCCAAACGGTCTCAATACCATTTGGAGGTCAACCAAGACCGTTTGGAGGTCTAGGGTTGAGTATGTTTGAGTAATTGAATATTTAGAGATATCAAATCGAAATGTAATCAATAGCTAATTTGATGATCAACCCAATGATCTAAACTCTAATTGGATTTCACAAATTTTAATGATGGATGGGGAAAACGGTCTCAAGACCGTTTGGAGGTCATCCAAATGACCTCAAGACCGTTTGAGGTCAGGTTATATCATAAGTTTATGATGATTCATTGATGTCAATTGAATCGGTTCCACAATGTTGATCATTGATGGTCCCTTGATTTAAAAACCCTAATTGATGGTCTTTTGATTATACACCCTCGTTCAATTGGGTTCCAAACCCTAATTGAAGGTCTAATTGAAGGGTGATTCAATGGTTCAATTGAATAATAAATCAGTAGTTTAATTGATAGATGGTTGAATGATTGAAACCCTGAATTGATTAAGTGATGAAAGACCTTTTTGGTCCATTCAGTTTTGAGAGAGTTTGGACTGAACAGTCTTAAGACCATTTGAGTCCAAACGGTCTCAAGACCATTTGGGATCAAATGGTATCAAGACCATTTGAAACCAAATGGTCTCAAACCGTTTGGAGAGCCAAGTGTTTTCAAGTGGGAATTGTCCATACAGTTTCATTGGAAACCTAAGGGGATGAAAGATAAAAGGACCTTATGGTTGTTACTGGTTTATCTCAAATATATTCACTAGGGTTGTACCTTTAAGGTACTAAGTAATTGGTAACCCTATGTGAGTTAATCCTTGAAGCTTAAGTAAGTAATAACCCTGTATACTATGTCAATCATAGTTGTATGTGCTTGATGGGAGGGTTGATGTAATCTAATCAAGTTGAAAGGATGATAGAAAGGAATTCACATGTGAGTATTAATCATGTGGTGATTAGGGTATGATCCTTATTAAAGATATCATGAAACCCTAATCAAGAAGGTTAATGAACCCTAACCCTAATTCAAGGTAACATAATGAAAAACCCCAATTATGGGAATGGAGAGTGAAACCCTAATTGGGTTGAATAGTAAACCCTAATTATGGGTAATGGAATATGAAACCCTAAATGGGAGGAATAGTAAATCCTAATTATGGATAGTTGAATAAGAACCCTAATTCTAGGGTAAAGTGCATGAAACCCTAAACTAGGGTAATGTGATGTAAAACCCTGATGTATCGTTATGATGTAGAACTCAAATCCAGGGTGATGCCTTGTGAAACCCTAATTCAGGGTGATGCCATGTGAAACCCTAATTGAGGGTGATTCCATGAGAAACCCTAATTGAGGGTGATGCCATGTGAAACCCTAATTGAGGGTGATGCCATGTGAAACCCTAATTGAGGGTGATGCCATGTGAAACCCTAATTGAGGGTGATGCCATGTGAAACCCTGATTGAGGGTGATGCCATGTGAAACCCTATGCAATGGTATGATGAGGAGCCCTAATACAGGGTAAAGGTATGTGAAACTCTAATTTTTAGTTATAATACATGAAGCCCTAATCTTAGGCAATAGATAACAAGCCAGAACCCTAATAATAAAATAGTGGATAAAGCCTTATAAAGGTGAAATATCTGAATTGGTTAATTATAGGCAACCTTATAGTAAGTATTGCCTTAACCTGAAATGAGTCCATATCATTGAAGGTAGTTGGACCATTCTTGTGTGTGACCTATGCACTTCATGGTAAAAGTGATAGTTTAGTGGATGAAAGCATTAAGACGGGAAATACCTTAATCCAAGAAAAGTTGATAACTCAAGTAAGTTGGAAGTGATGAGGAAAGTGATACATCAAGATATGATAGATATCACTTTTAGCATCCCAAGGTTGATAAGCATTCATGTACCTCAAATCCAATATACTTGGGCAGGAAACACGTGAAGTATGTTATGTAAATTGTTACAATGAAATGTAATGAGTTTGATATAATTTGATAAGAATAGGCTAATATACCTTGAGAATGGGGTTAAGCTAAACTAATGAGTATGATGTAATCATACCATGATGAGGATGAGAAATGAACTCATACCTTGTATTGATAATCATTTATTGAAAAATGTTAAGAGTAATAAACATGATTGAATACCTGAAATGTTAATGGATGCTCCTAGAGGTGTGGAGCAACATATTAAGGTGTATTTGATAAATATGAAATCCTAATTAATGTGAGATGGGAAACCCTAACCCTAAATTGGGTAATGGGACATGAGAAACCCTAAGGTGACGTAAATAGTAAGCCCTAACCCTATTGAGGGAATAGTGGTGTTACTATTGTATTACATGAGGTAATATGTTATTGTTGCCTAGTGAGAGGTGACAAGATGTTTAATGGCCTTGTGAGCCATATGGTTAGATGTTGCCTAGTGAGAGGTGACAAGATGCTTTATGGGTCTTATGAGCCAAGAGAACAATTGTGGCATAATGAGAAGCACCAAGATGATTATAAAAGTTTACTATAAGAAATGATAATAATAAACCTAATAAAAGGAACAATTGTATTTAATTAAGAATGTGAACAACTATGTAGGCTAACCTTGGGTTCAAAGGCTAGATAAGGATGTGATGATTAATGATAAGTTAAAGGAATTTATATCCCATGTTTTGTGTAATAAGGATTGGTTAGAGTCCAATGCCTTGCTTTGTAATCAGGATTGGTTAAAGTCGAATACTTGGCAGAGGTGTAATGCCTGTAATCAGGATTGGTTAAAGTCTAATGCCTAGCAGTGTAATCAGGATTGGTTAGAGTCCAATGCATGGCTGTGTAATTAGGATTGGTTAGAGTCCAATGCCTGGCTGTGTAATGATTATTGGTTAGAGTCCAATGTTTGGCTGTGTAATCAGGATTGGTTAGAGTCCAATGCCTAGATGTGTAATCAAGATTGGTTAGAGTCCAATGCTTGGCTGTATAATCAGGATTGGTTAGAGTCCAATGCCTGGCTGTGTAATTAGGATTGGTTAGAGTCCAATGCCTGGCCGTGAAATCAGGATTGGTAGTGTCCAATGCCTGGCGGTGTAATCAGGTTTGGAAGAATCCAATACCTGGCTGAGGCTCAATGCATGTAATGATGACACATGATTGGTAATAACCCAATGGCTGTAATAATGACACAAGATTGGTAATAACCCAATGCCTATAATAATGACACAGGATTGGTAATAACCCAATGCCTGTATTAATGATATATGAGTACATGGTATATATAATCCCATATCTATTTAGTATATTGGCTAAGGCCAATAGATTGAAATAATAATGTCTCATGGGTGACATATCAAGATAATGAGTGTCACAAGAGAAGTTTGACATGATGGTATAATATGATGGATAAATGATATACATGTTCTTCCTATTCCTTATTAAGAGAATAGTTGATCTATTATTCTATCCTAAATAGTTACAATGCTTTAAGATGAAAATGCTTTAAACTGCTTATCCTCTGCCCAATTTTATATTATTAAACTGCAATAATAATGTTTTTGGAGAAGAGTTATATCTCTCGCTGGGGCAATTACAATGGTTTCACCCTCGTGGGATCCAACATTTTTAGGTGGACAAGCACGGAGGAGATTGAGAATATCTTGCAGAGGAAGAACTGTTGGATAAATTGGACATTATGATAAATCCCTTTGTTTCGATGATGACAAACATTTCATTCGTGTTGATCTAACGTGCTACTTGAGTGTTGTAGGAATAATGTGGATGACAAAGTTCTAGGGAATCTATATGCTTGAATGTTTGTAAATGTCATGAAATGTAATCAATTGTAAACTTGTACAAATATATAATGTACAAGTACTTAGACTTCATGTAAATCAAGCATTAGATCTTCCCTAGCTAAACACCACACTTAGTTAGGTCATCCCCTTCAAAACGTGTCACATATGCACACTCATACACACACTTAGTGCCTTAATTGAAAGATTGAAACAGGGTCAATCTCGGTTGACAAACTCCTCGACCGAGACACTCTTGGTCGACAAACTTCTCGACCGAGAAAGACCCAAGTAGCCGTTAGACACAGCTGACAAGGTAGTTGGCAGTTGCAAATGAACGTTGATCCAGAGAGCCTATCGGTCGACAAAACTTTGACCGAGTAGGTATCTCGGTCGACAATTTGTCGACTGAGATGGACTCTGACAGCAACTGCAGATTAAAACAACTAGCCGTTACTAATGCACCTAACTTATACCCAACGTCTAGTTAAGCACTTAGAACCCCTTAGAAAGTGTCTAGAATGTCCTTAAGCACTTGTAGGTCATTCCTATAAATAGGACATGCCTTAGGACACCAAAACACACCTAAGCTACACTTGTGCTATACTTGAGCTTGAATACTCATTGGCAATCTGTTTTGAGAAATAGAGCAATTCCAACATTGGCTATTCATTCCCATTGCTCTAATTTCATGTCCTATAGGCTAGCATCTCCTTTCCACAGCACTTACACTTCTACACCCATTGGTTAGGAGATCAATACACTTGATATAGGAAAATCAAGCCTTATGCTTAAAAGGATAAGTTGTAATTTCTATTTTCCTTCTTGTTCCTTTAGTCTTTGTATTCTCCTTGCTACTCCTAGGGTTGGAGGCTGTAGATTGGAGAAAGTTCTTCTCGGAGGTGAAGGTGTACTTCAAGCTACTTCAAGAAGGCTATCGCAACGGGAAGCTACTTCAAGAAGGCTATTGCAACGGGAAGCTACTTCAGGAGGAAGGCTGCTTCAAGGTTGGTGCAATTAGTTCTAGGTGAAGGCTGCTTCAAGGTTGGTGCGATTACTTCTAGGTGAAGGCTGCTTGAAGGGTTTAGGGAGAGAATTGTAATTTTATGTAAAGTCCTTGCGAGGTAATAAAATTAAATTCTTTCCAAATCCCGGTTGGGTAAGCAACCGGGTAGTGGACTGACAACTTTAGTATTTGCTAAAGTTGGAACCACTCTAAATCCTTGTCCCCTTGTCCAATATTTTGGGATTGGTTGTTTGAGTTAAATAATTGTTAAAATATCTTTAAAACTCTATTCACCCCCCCTCTAGTGTTTTTTTCAATTGGTATCAGAGCAGGCTTCAAGGAACCCTAACAAGGTCTTGAAGAATGGGTGACAGAGTGCTCAACAACCTTAATCTTGAAGGGACATTTGTTGCTAGACCTCCAGTGTTTGATGGAACAAACTACACATATTGGAAGAGAAGGATGCAGTTCTACTTTCAAGGCATAAGTTGGGATTTATGGAGAATGATGTCAACCCCATACGAGCTTCCTCAAAAGCAATATGCAGAGTGGGATGCAAATACGGTAAAATCGGCTCAAATAAATGCAAAGGCTGTAAGTATTCTTTATTGTTCAATTTCAGTAGGAGAATTTAATAGAATATCAAATTGTGAAACAGGCTATGAAATATGGCATAGATTGTCCATAACTTATGAAGGTACGGTTCAAGTTAAGAATTCTAAGATTAGTATGCTTAAACAGAAATTTGAACACTTTCGTATGGATCCGAATGAATCCATTAGTGAAATGTTTGCAAAATTCTCTTCTATTGTTAATGGTTTAAATGCCTTAGGAAAAACTGTTCTTGAAGAAGATCAGGTGTCAAAGGTACTTCGATCACTTCCTCCCAAATACAAGCCCAAGGTGACAGCCATTGAAGAAGCTAATGATCTCACTAAACTGAAAATGGAGCAACTCATTGGCAATCTAGAAGCTCATGAGGCAACTTTAGAAGAGGAAGAAAGAAGAGAACGTGAACGTCAACAAGGGAAAAAGAAGGACATTGCATTCAAAGCATCAACCAAGGACACTCATGACACAAGTGAAGATGATAGTGAAGAAGAAACTCTCATTGTAAATGGTAAGCAATATAAAAGTTTTAAAACTAATAAAACTTTTAGTGTTTCTTCTTCCAGGTGCTTTGAATGTGGCAAAAAGGGACACATGAAAGGTGATTGTCCAAAACTCAAGAAAGGGAAGAAATCATCTCACAAAAAGAAAGAAAGAGCATATAAAGCTGCATGGGATGATTCAAGTGATGATAGTGATGATGGAAAAGAAGAAGTAGAATGCCTCATTGCTACAACAAATGAAGACGAAGAATAGGTAAGTCTTTATGATCTACCAAAAGAAGATCTAATTGCTAGTCTTCAAGATACTCATGAGAAATATATTGAGTGCAAGAAGAAACTTAAGAAATCAAATAAAGTAAATGATGATTTAAATGTTAAACTTCTTGCTCTTGTATTCGAAAATGAAAATCTCAAAAAGGAAAATGAAGATTATGATCTTAAGATAAAATCGGTAGAAGCTAATTGCAATTTTCTTTCCTTAGAAAAGTTAAACTTGCAAACTCAAGTGAATGATCTTCAGAAACAACCTGTTCTATGTTCACATTTAGATTATGATGAGGTTGTCAAAGAAAGAAACTCTCTAGTATCTGATTTAGATCAAGCAAAGAAAGATATAAACAAGAAGATGGATGATATTGCTAAGTTACAAAGAAATGTAAATGAGTTAAGATGAAATGACATGCTTGAAAATATTCTGAAAATTTCCTCTAGTTATAATGGAAGAAGAGGATTAGGATATGATCCAAGGAGAAATAAACCCAAAAGAGTTAAAGCATCCAAGACTAAGATTATGTTTGTACCTAGGAACACAATTCCTAGAAAGAGAAATGAAGTTGACTCTATTAGTTGTCATTATTGCATGCGTCTTGGACATTATTCATTTTCATGCCCATATAAGAAAAAGAATGATGATTTAGCTTGGATTCCTAAAACTTAGTAGCTTAAAATTAACTAGTTGAGATTTGACCTAAACTGATTTTTGATATACAAATGTCATATCTCAACACAATCGAGCTCTAACTTGCATAATCTTATTTTGCTTGGAATAAATTAACAGTTCTGAAAATATTCCAGAAACTTTGTCGGTCGAGAAATTGTCGACCGAGTGGACCTCAGTTGAGAAATTGTCGATCGAGCATGTCACTGATTTCCAGTCTGCTGTAAAATTGCTGAATTCTTTTTGTAATTGATCAAATTGCTATCTATTTGTGATTAATGACTGTATATATTTTGGAAATCATCCTTGAAAACTTATATGAAATTAATTTGGTTTATTCTATAAATGATTTAAGTTAAAAACTGAAATTATGCTTAGTTTAATAAAAAGGAAATTTCTGTTTATCATTATTCACATGGAATTATCATATGCTTTTATTGTTCTATCATTACATCATGGATATACTTTCACTATTTCATCATTCAGCTCATAAAGATGATGTTGTGTTAGCATGAACAGATAATGATAATTGTATGCATGCTTCTTGATGATACATAGGAAAGCAAAATGTTTCATTGGTGATATGTCTTTTAGAAATGCTTGCAAAGAGCACAATGTTATAAAAATTTCTCAATTGGTATCTTTAAAAGACTTGAGATATTAATCATGCTTTCATTTTTAAGAGGATGTTTTCATATTGAGTATCACTTAACATGCTTCAAAATTGATATCTAATTTGAATGCTTAATTGGAAATCTGCAATTTCTGCCTCTTGGTTGAAATGAAATTTGACCAAGGGGCGCTATGGTCGAAGTCAAGGTCAACCTAAAATAAGCTTTGACAAAATGCTTAATTTGACATCATTTTTATACTTAGTATACTTTTGATAAAGGTCAAAATCAAAAATTAAAATCATCTGTGACCTTAGAAGCCTTAAATTTCTTTAAATGGTAAGATTAAGGGGGAGTTCATACAAACAAATTTGATTATTTGCTTAAAAAGCTTACAAAAACATTGTAATCATCATTTAGGAGTTTGTTACGACCTTAGTATTTTTACTCTTGGTTATAAAGACATCTATGAATTTCATAAAAAATGATATATCTTAAAGGAACTCTCTAAACAAATCGGGATTAACATCCCTTGCATTTGGATGGAGACATTTTTATTAAAGGATTCTCATTTGACTTTTAGGGCTTAACATCCCTTGATAGATGAGAATTCAATATATAAGCTTAAGGGAATCTCATATCATTTCAAGGCTTAACATACTTTGCTAATGATTGAGAAACAAATTGTGGCTAAATTAGACAAAAATGATATTAAATCCATGTTCCTAATAGAATATCTATTTAAGGGGGAGCATAGTATAAAATTACGGGGGAGAAGAAATATAAATTTCAACCTGGATATCTTTTTGAAATGACAAAGGGGGAGAAAGAATATAAAATCAAAAATATAAATGAGTTTCATCTCAATTGGCAAGCACTCACTTGCAAAAAAAGAATGGCTACAAAAGGTAATCTTCAGGTATGAAACTCACATGCTTTATATTTCCTTATTTCATATTTAGGAAATGGTTGTCATCTTCAAAAAGGGGGAGATTGTTGGATAAATTGGACATTATGATAAATCCCTTTGTTTCGATGATGACAAACATTTCATTCGTGTTGATCTAACGTGCTACTTGAGTGTTGTAGGAATAAGGTGGATGACAAAGTTCTAGGGAATCTATATGCTTGAATGTTTGTAAATGTCATGAAATGTAATCAATTGTAAACTTGTACAAATATATAATGTACAAGTACTTAGACTTCATGTAAATCAAGCGTTAGATCTTCCCTAGCTAAACACCACACTTAGTTAGGTCATCCCCTTCAAAAATGTCACATATGCACACTCATACACACACTTAGTGCCTTAATTGAAAGATTGAAATAGGGTCAATCTCGGTCGACAAACTCCTCGACCGAGACACTCTCGGTCGACAAACTTCTCGACTGAGAAAGACCCAAGTAGCCGTTAGACACAGCTGACAAGGTAGTTGGCAGTTGCAAATGAACATTGATCCAGAGAGCCTGTCGGTCGATAAAACTTCGACCGAGTAGGTATCTCGGTCGACAATTTGTCGACCGAGATGGACTCTGACAGCAACTGCAGAATAAAACAACTAGTCGTTACTAATGCACCTAACTTATACCTAACGACTAGTTAAGAACTTAGAACCCCTTAGAAAGTGTCTAGAACGTCCTTAAGCACTTGTAGGTCATTCCTATAAATAGGACATGCCTTAGGACACCAAAACACACCTAAGCTACACTTGTGCTATACTTGAGCTTTAATACTCATTGACAATCTGTTTTGAGAAATAGAGCAATTCCAACATTGGCTATTCATTCCCATTGCTCTAATTTCGTGTCCTATAGGCTAGCATCTCCTTTCCACAACACTTACACTTCTACACCCATTGGTTAGGAGATCAATACGCTTGATATAGGCAAATCAAGCCTTGTGCTTAAAAGGATAAGTTGTAATTTCTATTTTCTTTCTTGTTCCTTTAGTCTTTGTATTCTCCTTGCTACTCCTAGGGTTGGAGGCTGCAGATTGGAGAAAGTTCTTCTCGGAGGAGAAGGTTGACTTCAAGATACTTCAAGAAGGCTATCGCAACGGGAAGCTACTTCAAGAAGGCTATTGCAACGGGAAGCTACTTCAGGAGGAAGGCTGCTTCAAGGTTGGTGCAATTAGTTCTAGGTGAAGGCTGCTTCAAGGTTGGTGCGATTACTTCTAGGTGAAGGCTGCTTGAAGGGTTTAGGGAGAGAATTGTAATTTTATGTAAAGTCCTTGCGAGGTAATAAAATTAAATTCTTTCCAAATCCCGATTGGGTAAGCAACCGGGTAGTGGACTGACAACTTTAGTATTTGCTAAAGTTGGAACCACTCTAAATCCATGTCCCCTTGTCCAATATTTTGTGATTGGTTGTTTGAGTTAAATAATTGTTAAAATATCTTTAAAACTCTATTCACCCCCCTCTAGTGTTTTTTTCAAGAACATCAACAGCAACAGTGACAACTCAGGTGGGGTATACTATCTGTCATGTCTTATAGATAGAAGTCCTATGTGTCGTCTTTGTACTCTCAGGTCCTCAGAGTTAATAGTTAGATCTTTTCACGAATCGTTTCGAGATTTTGGCTTGATGCCTCAAGGTTCTTATGATGTCTGTGTTTAGCTTTTAATAAGTCAGTGGACGTTGTAACCCTTGAGAAGAGATAGTACACGTTATGTACTTATGAACCAGGATGTACATGTAATACATTGGTTCTTGTTGAGAAAGTTTTCCTATGATTGGATCTCTTTGAAAAAGGTTTTAACTTTTAATGATTTTCAATAATCCATTATTAGTAATTGCTTCCGCTTAGTTAATGATGTATGTTTTGAATGCTTTGTCATATTATTGTTGTTCTAAACATTTATTCTTATCCAAAGATTTGAGATCTAAAAATATTCTTCTACATAGGTGGCATGTCAAGTGAAACCTTTATAGTGCACAGCTATTTATTGAGTACGGGTTTCTTCTTCATTTATTGAGTTAATTTATCCCAAAAATGACCTCAATAGGGCTTAGAAAGCCCTGGGCGCCCATGTAGACCAATGAAAGGATTAGGTGCCAATAATAGGGATCCCCCCTTCAGCCCCTAGAACACATGTAAAATTATACATACTCCAATTACATTTTGTTGATGATAGATATGGATATTTGAGGTTCCAAGAATGTATAGAAGTTACTACAAGGGCTATAATATTTTGTATATCAATCTAGGACCTAATGAAAACTAAGGGTAATATTTTCATTACATTGTAAGTGCTCAAATATTCTTATAGGGTTACTTACAGCTTACATACATATTTTAGAACTAACATGTGTTGATCAAAGTTCATATAACAAGAAATAATGGATCATGTATAATTATCATGACAAACTACACTGCAAATGATTACCTAAGTGTGGTTCAAGAGACCTTTAAGATAGAAATCATATTCAAGCAACGATAAAGCAATAGAGTAAAGTGACTGCTAGTAGTATGAATTACAAATCATGAGGAAATTGAGCAACAAATATAGATAAAGTACTTGATTTGAACTTACACTGCTAAATAGCATAAATACCCATATATAGGGCAAATGATGCTTAAAAAAGCCCAAGTTCCATATAAGTCAAGGAGCAAATCAAGGGACAGCCCCTTACGGATCCTTGATGCCTATGTGGCCACATAGGTGCATGCCTTAACAAGTATTTATGTGGTAGGTATATGTTGATAATTCCAATATCAAGCTCTACAACCACTGTGTGTGGTTCCTTCTGATGTGCATGACCTTTCCTTTTTTTATAATGTATTTAAATTTCAATAGGTGTTATTTCAACAAGATAGAACTAATTCATAATTTATTACAGACAAATTGCAATTAATCAACCAATTTACTTATTAGCTAATTAGCTATGAGCTTATTACACACTAATTCATTGTAAATTATAATGTGTTTGTATACCTTTCTTTCTCCGTTATACATGATTTTTTACTGATATTTCATGTGATGTTGTTTGTATCTAGCTTCACCAACAGGCTTGTGCCTAGGATGAATTATAATGAACATTTATATTCTTAAGGTATCCTTAATTTTAGGTTATTTCTGTCATTATATTAAACATACAAATTACATTAGTTTTACTATTTTGACATACTTTTCTAGTGATCACATAGTCAGGGATAACCAAAGTTAGTACATCTCGTCTAGCCCAATATAGTGCCCATACAAAGACGGTCAGGAGGGAGGCACTCAATATACACAGAAATTGTAGCAAGGACAAATAAAGAAAACACATATAATAGGAAATGGTGTCACAACTTCACAAATTTTGAAGTGATGGTTTATACTGGATCCAAGAATCACATGTCTAAATTTTAGTTTTTTTTAATAATCTTAGGGGGGGATCAGGGCTTCTATGAGCATCATGAATAGTAGAAGGAAGAGGAAGTTAGAGGGAAGGAGAAGGAGAACATACATACTATGAGGGAGTAATTGTTATGCCTTAGACCTTAATGTGAACAATTTGTTCCTCCTTTCTGCCGTCAATGCAATCTCATCCTCTTCCCTTAGAGGTTAGTCTGGAATAAAAAACCAATATATTTGGAAGAAAAATAGTAACCAAAACGAATAAATGTATGCTTATAAGGCATAAAAAAAGAAAAATAATGAAAAAACTTACATTTGACATGAGTGAACAAAACAAAAATATAAATGACCAATCTTTCTTGCAGTTTATTCTTGAGTGGTTATATGTAAAAAGATATTATACTATACTATTTTTGATTATCCTCTCTGTATCACTAGGGTTAATTATTAATGTAGTATAATTCCCACTAAAATTGATAAAACTTGCATAATTTGAAGATATAGACCATGTGTTTGAGTAAGAGGATGCTGCATTTGACTGTGGACCCCGATGTTTTCATCAATGACCATTCCAACTTTCCATCCTCGTATATATTGATATCCCCATTATGTTATTAGTGTGGATAATGAAAATATCAAGTGGCAAACCCATGTTCTTGATGTGAGTGAGGCCCAAGTATTGTAGAAAATTGTAGATAATGGTAAATTTTATTTATTACTGATTTACATATAAATTTTCATCTCAATTCAAGTATATTAACAAACATAGAAGTCAGATTTGGGAAGACTTGCTTTGGAGAACTAAAATAGAAAAGTGCAACCACAAGATGGCAGTGACAAGTAGATGATGAGAAGTATGTGCATACTTATTTGAGATACATCAATATTTGTTGGTGAAATTTGTAGAATAATATACAACTGATAATATGCACCAAGTTTGACATGTGCAAATTCTGTTGAGAAAGGCAGTGCATTAAAGTTTTTTACCACTCTATCATTTGGAGATAAGCATGTTGCCAACCTTACTACTCGATGAAGTTCACTACCTTTCATGTCAATGGCTTATACATGCCAACGGCGTAATATGACAATGGTATAGAAATAGACACTAAATAAGCATGTCCAAATCTAGAGTCTTTTATTACCAAAGCATATTGCACCGCTCATCTATCTATGGAAGAAACATGATTGATAGTCTAATTAAATAGAGATCTCATACGGATCAGGTGGGGACAGGGAACGAGGTATCCAAATTCGATGTCGTTTCGCCAGCATGGAAACCAATTTTTTTTGAAATTTTGATAAATGCAACCGCACCCGTTTCAACGCATAAATAATGAATTAATTTATGAAATTTTACAAGTGTGATTTCTACACCTAGATAAATCATTTTATGCAATAAAGTTTGTGTGGGGGTTGGTTGGGGGGGTCCTTCATGTGGGAGGCAAGGGAACTGTTAAATAATGTCTTTATTTATTCTGTTTTCTATTTTACTTTTCAATATGGACCTACTTGTAATTGTTCCACTTATATATATATTGGGTGCACACATTGTGTAACCCTACAGTTTCTCACTTTGCTTTTCTCATGGTACCAGAGCAGGCCTGATCCAGGAATCACCTCTCTCTCTCTCTCTTCCCCTCCCTCCCTTACCCTCTTATCTCTCCCACCCGCCCCCATGTTCTTGATGTGAGTGAGGCCCAAGTATTGTAGAAAATTGTAGATAATTATAAATTGTATTTATTATAGATTGACATACAAATTTTCATCTCAATTCAAGTATATTAACAAACATAGAAGTCAGATTTGGGAATATTTGCTTTGGAGAACTAAAACAGAAAAGTGCAACCACAAGATGGCAGTGACAAGTAGATGACGAGAAGTATGCGCATACTTATTGGAGATACATCAATATTTTTTGGTGAAATTTGTAGAAATATACAACTGATAATATGCACAAAGTTTGACATGTGCAAATTCTGTTGAGAAAGGTAGTGCATCAAAGTTTTTTACCACTCTATCATTCACAGATGAACCTGTTGTCAACCTAACTACTCGATGAAGTTCACTACCTTTCATGTCGATGGCTTATACATGCCAATGACATAATATGACAATGGTATAGAAATAGACACTGAATATGCATGCCCAACTCCAGAGTCTTTTATTATCAATGCAGCTGCACCGCTCATCTATCTATGGAAGCAACATGATTGATAGTCTGATTAAATAGAGATCTCATACGGATCAGGTGGGGGCCAGGAACGAGGTATCCAAATTCAATGTTGTTTTTCCAGCATGGAAACCGAATTTTTTGAAATTTTGATAAATGCAACCGCACCTGTTTCAATGCATATATTAATGAATTAATTTATGAAATTTTACAAGCGTGATTTCTACACCTAGATGCATCATTTTATGTAATAAAGTTTGTGTGGGGGTAGGTTGGGGGGTCCTTCATGTGGGAGGCAAGGGAACTATTAAATAATGTATTTATTTATTATGTTTGCTATTTTACTTTTCAATATGGACCTACTTGTAATTGTTCCACTTATATATAATATTGGGTACACACATTGTGTAACCCAATAGTTTCTCACTTTACTTTTCTCATGGTACCAGAGCAGGCCTGATTCGGGTGCCGCCTCTCTCTCTCTCTTACCCTCCCTCCCTTACCCTCTTCTCTCTCCCACCCCCTGGTCGGCCGACCAGCAGGCCGCAACAGCCCCGCCGGCCAGCCGCAGTGCAGCGGGCACTGCAGCCGGCCGCCGCCGCATGGCTGGCTTGATCCTGCCACATCCGTACACTCGCCTTGTCGGTTCCTCCTAGCAGCTATCTTCTCAGAGCCGCCCACAACTCCAGGGCATTGGTGTGAGTTGTTTTTTGGCTCCGTCTACTGCCTGCCCTTGTAGGCCTTTGAGCCGCCAGGTCTTTTGCTATGCCTAGGCGTAGCCCGTATGTAATTGGTCCATCCAATCTTTCTATTGTGCATGTAGCTGCCTAGCTGATGATCTAGGCGGTCATCTATTGTGTGTCCCTGCCTTCTACTGCTCGCGTTGAGTATTGGTGCTCTGCCCTTTGTGTCATGGCTTCCTCACATGACAATCATCATCCTCAGGTTACTACTGTCAAGTTGGATGGGTGCAACTACCAGCATTGGGTCTGTTCCATGGAGATTTATGCTAAATCCCAGGAGAAACATTCTCATCTGACGCACGATCCACCTCCTGCGCCTTCTCCTAATGCGACTCCAAGGATATCAATGCCTATGATGACTGGGTCAAAGACGACTCGGCTGTGATGACATGGATTCTCAACAGCAGTGAAACAAAAATCAGTGTTACCTTACTATGTCTACCTATAGCGAAGGAGATGTGGGATCAGTTGGCTAGCACTTATTCTCACAACAAAAATCCCAAGAAGGAGTTTAATATGAATAAGCAGCTGACTCATCTACAATTCTTGGTACTTGACCTTGCTGATTACTTCTCTTCCTTCAAGGGACTCTTGGGTGAACTGGAGACCTACAACCCTCTATCCACTAACTTGGCTACCATGCAACGTCAACGACAGGAGTTGCAGGTAGTCCAACTTTTGTGTGGCCTGCCTGAATCTTATGTTGGAGTTGTGGATCAGATCCTTGCCAGTGATCCACCGCCAACATTGCAGAGTGTATTTTAGTGCCTTCAACAACTGCCTGCTTCATCTTCTGAGTGACCTACTGAGACTGGAGATACTAGTGCCCTAGCTTCTATGTCAGGCCGTGGTCGTGGCCGCGACCGTGGACGCTTTCAGGAGAACTGCCCTACTCTTGGAGCTGGAAGGGGGTGTGGTTTGTTTGGACGTGGTGCGTCCTCTGGCCCTCCCAATGCTTCTCATCCTCAGTTTGGTTAGCATTTCTGCAATTTCTATGTCAGTCTAACCACATTGAAGAAAAGTGTGGGCAGAAGTATGGCAAACCTGTCTGGGCCAATGCTGCTACCTCTGAGATGGATACCCAACCCCATGCTACTTATGCGTCCATCTCTACTACTGCTGACTTCATCCGTTCTGAGGTGGAATGCTTGCTCGAGCATGCTAGATCGTACTCTACTGCTACTACTGGAGCTCATGCCACAACCTACTCTGGTTGTGATTCTGCCTTTCTAAGTGCACCCTCGTCTAGTACTGGAATTACAAAATGGGTGACTGATTCGGGTGCTTCTTCTCACAATTCTAGAAACCGGTCCCTTTTCTCAAATTTATCTAAACCGATTTCTAAATCATATGTTATGCTTCCTGATGGATCAAAATCTACTGTATCTGGGATTGGAGACATTGTTTCTCAATTTCGATTGAAATCTGCTCTATATGTGCCTTGTTTTCCACTGAACTTACTATCTGTTAGCAAATTTGTGCATAGCTTGAACTGTAGTCTCACCTTTGTTCCTGGTACTTGTACTTTTAAAGACCTTCTCACGAGGATGAAAATTGGTGGGGGGCATGAAGGACCTGATGGCATCTAATATCTGGATGAATTGAAAAAGATCGGTACCCTGGCTCTAGCTTCAACACTATCATCGTTAGTTTCAACGTTGCAATGGCTTTACAGACTTGGACGTCCGTCATCTGAGAAAATGAAACATGTCATTTTTGGTGTAGGAACGCACAGTTTTCAGTGCGAGTCGTGTTAGTTAGAAAAACAATCTAGAATTATCTATCCTAAACGGTCTCAGATTAGTAGTAAAAATATTTTTGATCTTGTTCATGTGGATGTATGGGGTCCTTGTCATGTTCTAAGTTTATCTAAAAATAAATACTTTATTCTATTTATTGGTGATTTTTCTCGTGTCATATGGTTTTTTCTTATGAAAAATTGATCTCAAGTATTACCTAGAATAAAATTCTTCTTTACTAAAATTAAAACCCAATATTTTATGCCTGTTAAAATTTTGAGAACAGATAATGCTTTATAATTTGTTCAGAAAGAAGTTGAGTTGTTTTGTCATTCTGTTGGTACTATTCATCAAACATTGTGTGCCTATACACCTCAACAAAATGGAGTTGCATAGAGGAAAAATAGACATTAACTTGAGCTTGCTAGAACCATCATGCTACATTCTAATGTTGCTAGACATTTTTGGCCAGAAGCCATCCTGATTGCCTGCTTTCTAATTAATCGAATGCCTTCTTCTGTGACTGGTAACAAGATTCATGTACAGGCTGTGCAACCTACTGTGCCTCTTTTTTCTGTAGCTCCACAGATATTTGGATCTACCTTTTTTGTGCGCTTACTTGAACCGAATTATGACAAATTATCTCCTAGAGCAGAAAAAAGCATTTTCTTGGGTTATTCACATACTCAAAAAGGATATCAATGCTATAGTCCTACTACTAAAAAATGATTCACGAGTAGTGATTTGGTCTTCTTTGAGGATACACCTTTTTATTCAGCTAAAGGAGACATCCTAAGTTCAGATATAATAACAACACCATTACCAATCATCAGTGATTGCATATCTGATACTTCACCTGTTGAAACTGCCTCTCTTCGCTTATTGTGTATCAACGTAGGAACATGTCACATACTATTCAAGACCCCCCCCCATGCAACACCAATCTTCTCCTCTAGAAGGTCCTACACCTGCTGAGGTAACTTATGACTTATATTTGCCTATTGCTCTAAAAAAAGGCACTCGTTCTTGTACCTCTCGTAATATTGGTAATCATGTTTCTACTACACATCTAAGTATTCATGTCAGTAATTTTTTTGCTGCTCTATTTGCTATTGTTGTTCCTAAGAATGTCCATGATGCTTTATAAAGTTCTACTTGGACAAATGCCATGACAGAGGAGATGAGTGCCCTTGCTGATAGAGGAACTTGGGAGTTGGTGGATCAACCTCCTGAGTGCAACCATGTTGACTACAGATGGGTATATGCTATGAAGTATCAACCTGATGGAACGGTGGAACGTCTGAAGGCATTCCTGGTGGCCTAAAAGTACTATCAAACATATGGTATTGATTATTTTGAGACGTTCTCTCCTATTGCAAGACTTAATTTTGTCCCAAAACCCCTTTCTATTGCTATCAATTTAGATTGGCCTCTTATTCAACTGGATGTTAAAAATGCTTTTTTGTATGGTGATCTTCAAGAAGTGGTCTATATGGAGCAACGGCCTGGGTTTGTTGCTCAGGGGGAGTCACACAAAGTTTGTCATTTAAAACAATCTATTTATGGACTCAAGCAGAGTCCTCAGGCATGGTTTGACAAATTGAGCAAGATATTGACTACCTTTGGGTTTCTGAGATCACATGTTGATCACTTTGTCTTTACTAAAAAGCCATCTTCTGGTATTGTGATTCTGATTGTTTATGTTGATGATATCATTTTGTCTGGTAGTGATAGTACTGAAATTCAGGCTACTAAAACACACTTGTGCAAGCATTTTACTACTAAAGACTTGGGAAAACTGTGATATTTTCTGGACATTGAGGTGTCCAGAACTGCTAGTGCTCTTGTCTTATCTCAAAAGAAGTATGTTCTTGACCTTTTATAAGAGATTGGGATGCTTGGAGTGCATCCTACTGATACTCTTCTGGATCCCAATGTTAATTGGGATGATGAAGCTTCTCCTATGTTTCCAGACAATATAAAATATAGGAGACTGGTTTGTAAGATGATTTATCTGACTGTTACTAGAGCTGATATCTCTACTGTTGTCTGTCCTCTTGGCAGGTATTTGGATAAGCCTAGACAGTGTCACTGGGATGCTCTTTGTAATATTCTGAGATACCTTAAGAAATCTCTTGGAAAAGGCCTCTGTTACAGAAAGCATGGACATTGTTATCTTGAAGGCTATTCTGACTCTGATTATGATGGAAGTAAGGTTGATAGGAAATCTACTTCAGGCTATTGTACAATATGTTGGAGACAATCTTGTCACTTGGAGGAGCAAAAAACAAAATGTTGTTGCTAGATCCAGTACTGAGGCCCACACTGCTTGTGAACTGCTATGGGTACAATATCTCTTGAAAGACTTTGGTGTGGAGTCTTCTACTGCTATTCCTATGCATTGTGACAATAAATCTTCCATCTTCATTGCTAATAATCGTGTGCATCATGAGCGCACAAAGCACATTGAAGTTGACTGTCATTTTATCAGAGAAACTATCTTGTCTGGTCAGATCTGCACTCCATTTACCCCCTCAGAAGATCAAGTTGCTGATATTTTTACAAAGCTACTGGCAAAGAAGCATTTTATCTCTCTTGTGGACAAGTTGGGCATGATTGATATCTATGCTCCAACTTGAGGGGGAGTGTTAAATAATGTCTTTATTTATTCTATTTTCTATTTACTTTTCTATATGGACCCACTTGTAATTGTTCCACTTATATATATATATATATATATATATATATATATATATATATATATATATATATATATATATATATATATGGGTACACACATTGTGTAACCCTACAGTTTCTCACTTTGCTTTTCTCAGGAACTTTCCTATTTCTTGAGGACTTAGATGAAGGGTTTCGATGAGAAAATGTAGGAATTAAGTTATGTAATTTTGCAAGTATGATCTATATACATGCATGTACTTATTTGTGTTGTAATATCAAATATTGGATTTTGGGGGCATCCCCATACATGTTACTTGGTTTCATAGTTTGTTGTTGATATTGACTTAATAGTCAATCATTTCATTGATCCAAGAATACTAGTGAAATGTTTTCAAGCTAAGTCATTATTTCTTAGTGTGGTTGGCTCCCTAGCACCCTCATTGTCTAATAAACCACCACCAGGATACATGTCGTCCACATTGAAGAAATGAAAAAAAGCCTGCATCACATAAGTATTTAATAATTTGAATAGCAAATATTCAGAAATGCAATGCAATCATGATATACTGCTATAAGTATATACTATGTATGAGTACTAAATGGTGGAATAATCCCAATCCCCTTTTACTCTTCAAAAAACAACAATAACAACAAGGATTGCAATTATCGAAATTTTGACGAAATTTCCATCGAAAATTTTGAAGTGTGCACAAAAAACCTTGAAATTGTGGAAATTTGGCAAAATTCATTGAAATCGTCTAAATTTTTATCGAAAATTTGATAAATGCAATCTTGGTAACAGATTCGACCGAAATCAACATAGTCACACGTTTTGGTACCAGATCCCATCGAAATCGAAATTTTTGACAAAATTTAACCAATTTCAATGAAACTTCATTCCTTGGGTGGGGGCATGCAAGTCTTAATGATGCAAAGTAATGACTATGCACTTATCAGATTGGAAAATATCATTTAAAATAATTTGAAAGAAGAGGATCCAACAATAAGATATTGAGGGGACAATAACAAGTATATAAAATTCAAAACCGGAGATATATTATGCACCAAAATTGATAAAATAAAAACATGGTTCTTGTTGTGGTTATGTAAAGCATGGAATCATTTGAATTATTTCATCATTGTTAAACTTTGCATACATTTCCTTATAAATTTTGAATCCCTTTGATAGTTTTGGAATTTCATAAATAATAAACAGCAGATCCATTGTTGATTGATGTAATTATACAAACAAATACGAAGTTGAACCTTAACGATAGTAAAAGAATTCTGGTTTGTTTACATGTTGGTGTATGAAATGGTCCCTTGGTGTCCATACTATAGAACTCAAAGTCCTTTGTTGACACTGCATGTATCAGATAGAATATGTGAGTGAGAAAATTCATATGCAAGTAGGTGAGGAAGAATATCGAATGCAAGAATAGCGGAGCTATGGAGTTAATAGCATCCTCTGGTAATTTGATTTATCTTGGAGTTGCTTAATGGCCATCAAATAACCTCCTCGAGTAATTTAATTTATCTTTAGTAGGGTAACGTATCCAAGAGATGGTCATGAGGCGGTAGTCAGTCTCATCCATAACTGATAAGCAATGACACCAAGGACATGTGATTTTCTCATGTTTTTGTTTAGTAGACTGTCAGATTTCTATAAAGAGACACCTAGGAGAACTACAAGACAACAACATACCTGACTCGTAGAACGCATACGGTTTAGAGGAATGCTTTAAAACGATTATCTAATTGATGTAAAACTCAGCCACTAAACACCACCATTGCAAAAGTAAACAAGATTATTACAATGTGATTACTGTGATTTCCATGTTGGCCACTATGATTACTACAGTTAGAAATATAAGTCATGTTTGAATATAATAGGATATGTGTGCCTCCAAATTTTTTGGGAATTGACTCTGCGTTAGACTGTTTTGGGGGAGATATGTCTTCAGATTTACTTACATATTGAAAAACTGGTGTGTGTTTTTGGGTGGCGCCCCTTTCCTCTACCTCTGCCATTTGGTAAATTTGCTCGGCAGAGCCTACTCCCAGTTCATGTCTTGCCTTCCGCCCTAGAAGTTGGTTTCTATATGATTAGAATCTTTCCTCCGCCTGCTACCGGTGCCCTTTGCGAGGAGGAAGGCAATGAGAAGAGGAAGGGGAAGAAAGTTATATGAAGATGAAGGGGAAGAAGCTTACTACTATGATTTTAGAGGCCACTGACCCAGATGTGATTCCACCTATTCTTGCCGTCGCCACTTCTAGTTTTCCATTGTAGGATACGCAAGGGGTATGGGTGGCAATGACTAGATTAGAGAAAAGGAAAAGGGAAACAATCGATTACATGGGGAACACAACATAAAAAAATTCCTCCGGAGACGCATCTGCCAAATTTTGATCCCACCAATAACATAGAAACATGCATAATATTGTATTAAAAAAAATTAATGATATTATGGGAAAGTAAAAGCTAGAAAATATTACAGCGAAATTGGGATAGTATCCACGTCTGTAGAAAGATTTGGCTTTGATTGGATAAAACAATAATCAAAACAAAATTAGTTTGTTGCTCTTGGAATTATTTACGGCAACAAATTTTACTCGTCCCTACTTTTTTCGTTAATGCATTGTCCTCATTCATCCCCCCATCCATAAGATAAAATGTTTGCGTTGATGCTCTAGTCTAGTTACTGGCAGACAATAGAGTATTAATAAAACAATTTTAATATTTGAAGGGTAGTTTCCTAGAACTACTACCTTTACCTTGGTATGTCACACCATTTCAAAATTACTCACAAAACATGGTTGGACTTAGTGTCTAGCTTGATTATATCACATGGACCATTTTTTTTTGGAATAACTATGCTTCCACCCATGTAGTCAACCCCAACATGGTTGAGGATGAGGATTAGATGATGATTTTTAATAGCTATTCTACCATCATCCACCACAAATTTGTTCTTCCTCGCCAACTTAGAATCTCTCCCTGCATATAGCACCCAATCACCTTCCTCGAGTCCCCATTCTAGCCATCGCCCCCTTGATTTCGTCCAACATTTGGCCTCCCCTTACATGCCAACAGCGGACACTGTTGATAATTTCCCAATAGCTAGTGGTCCGCACAGACCCACTAGTTGTGGATGGAGGGGAGGCAGGGGAAAAGAGGCATGGTTACATGGGATGGCAGCAATATGGGATGTGGGACAGAGACGAACAATGCAGAAGGAGGAAGGAAGTGGCAGCATGGAGGGTAATGTCTACAGTGGGGTGGGAAGGACAATGAGTCAACAACAGAAGATGGCAGAGGGGGGTTCTCAATTGGGGAGAAAGAACCACCCATCAGGGGAGGTTAGAGTACAGATTATAGAAAATATCCCACATGACATTTTGAACCCAAATACTGGGTTGTTCATTATTGAGATATTCGAACATTATATTTGAGTGTTAAGGTAATGATTGAGTTTTTAAACAGAAGGGCCACAAATTAGTACACTCCATTATCTCATAATAAACAAGGGATTCTGACTGGAAGATTTCTAGTTGGGATTGAAGTTTGAATTTGGTTCCATGAACAAAAACTTCTTGTTAATTGCCTAACTTTTTATCATCTAGCTTAGATATATTAGTAATAACATCTTTTAGTGAGTGAAACTCTCAACCAGATGAAAGTATATAGAGTGACTAATGGAATATACTTTTCTCTTGGTCCTTGGTAGCTAATTTTAAATTCTCCATATGGACCAAGTGTCACACCATAGAAGACAAGAATATGAGAATTTAAATGTGGAAGAAGATGAATACTGTAACATCCCTGACCTGGGTTATATTCTAACCCTAGGTGTTTTGCTTTATAAGGATGATTAGATGCTTGTGGTTATCCTTTGAAAATTAATTAAGGCTCTCAAGAAACTTATGTTTCAATTTTGGTCCTGTTTGAACAATGATGAAGCAATGTTTGCTTATTTTGGACTAAAGTGCAAATTACCCAAGTTGAGGGGTTAACTTGCAAATTGCACATGATAAAATGTTCCTCTAATGTTAAGACAACATAATAATTAATATGATGTAGTGGTATGGTTTTCACAAGCTTGGGTACCAAGTTTAAGCTTGTAAAGCAATCCTTGTGCATTAAAACCTAGTTTTGGTGTAATATGCAATTTACCCAAAACCTAGGGTTCAACATGCAAATTACCACTTCAATAAGGTCCCTAATGTTTCTGGGAATCATGTAGAGTAAGGAAAATGAGAGGGGCGCCTCATTTGAATTAAGTTGGAGGAGATAGAATCTTGATATTAAAATAATCAAGATTTAATCCTAAGTGAAACCCTAATTCAATTTAGGGCAAAAATGAATGTATTAATTAAAGGGCTTTCAACCAAAATTAAAATGGTTGAATTCATATGTGTGTGGATGAGATTAAATCCTTGCAAAGGCACAAGAATATCCTAACGAGGTGAAATTCCACTCACCATTATAATAAGAAAAAGAATTTCCACTCAAAAATGGATATTCTTATTATAAGGGTTAAGGTGCTTAATTTCTTTTCCCTTAATTCATGAATAATGGAAGGGAACTCGGTGGGGATAGAGATTCCCTTGCATTCAAGAAACCAAGGGGGAAGTGGTGGCAACAATTTTGGAATTAAAAGACATTTATAAATAATTTTCTCTCTCATCAATTTTTTTATTATAAAAGTACCCTTTCCAAGCGAAAACAAAGGCTTTTTCGGATTCCTTTCTTTCCCCTTGCTTGTAAAACGACCCAGGAGCTGTGTAGGATCAGGAGGACGACCCCCAACCTGTTTTTAAGGTTCTTGGCCTCCTTTCACCTTGAATCCATGGTGAAAATTGAAAATCAATGCATGGATCTTTCATAACTTGATTCCCTCTTCAATTCTAACCAATTCTTTTCACTCAAATCTTGAGGAAGACCCTTGGAATAGTGAAAGGAGTTGCATCCACCATTTTTTCCGTGAGCTTGGAGCTTTGGAGATCAATTGTAGGTGGGTTTTATAACTTGAACCCTTAATTTTATTATTGCAATCAATTCCTTATCAATTGGTTCTACATTTCCGAAATAAAGTTTGGTTGATTGATGCAATCTCCATCAAAATCACGGTATATTTCATGAGTTTGGAGCTTGATGATGATGACATAATCATAAGAACACACCTCCCCAAATATCTAGGGCAAACGGTTTCAATGTTGAGTCCAAACAGTTGCACCAAACCGTTTGGTGGTTTGGATCTCAAACCGCTTGGAATGGTTGACCGTTTGAGATGGTTGACCATTTGAAGATATATGTTGTGGTACTTGGATCTTGATCCAATGGTTTCAATTGGTTGATCTTGATGTTTTCAAATTTGATTGATTCCTTAATTGCAAACCCTAATCGGCTAAGTGCTGATTTTGAAATTGGTTGAGATGATATTTTGGGTTGATTGACCCAAATGGTTTAAAAACCGTTTGGGGATCACCCAAACGGTCTCAAGACCGTTTGGGGGTCACCCAAGACCATTTGGAGGTCTAGGTTAAGTAAGGATAAGTGTTTGAAGTTCCAATGGTACCAAATTGAATTGCAACTAAGTGCTAATTTGATAATCAATCCAATGGTCCAAAACCCTAATCGGATGTCATGGTTTTTGATTATGGAATGGGTAAATGGTCTCAAGACCATTTGTAGATCAACCAAATGGTCTCAAGACCGTTTGGTGGTCATCCAAGACCGTTTGAGGTCATGTTATATCATGCGATGATGATAGTTTATTGATTTCAATTGATTTGATTCCACAATGTCAACCATTGATGGATCCTCGATTTCAAACCGTAAGTGATGAATTCTTGATTATCAAACCTATTTCAATTGGGTTCAAAACCCTAAATTGAAGGTTTAATTGAATGGTGATTCATTGTTCCAATTGATGAATACTTTAGTGGTTCAATTTGTAATTGTTCCATGGATTGAAACATTGAGTCGATTGAGTGTTGAAGTGTCTTTTTGGTCCATGCGGTTTTGAGAAGGTTTGGACCAAACGGTCTCCAGACCGTTTGGGACCAAACAGTCTCAAGACCATTTAGGACCAAACGATCTCAAACCGTTTGGAGACCCAAAGTGCAAATGGTTTCAATACCTACTTTGTCCAATTGGTTTCAAGTATAACTTGTTCAAATGGTTATCAACCAATTAATGTATGAGAACCAAGATCATTGAGGGTATCAGTAATTAACTTTGTGAAGATCAACATGGTTAATCCATTTGAATACCTCATGTAATTGAAGGTCCAATATGGTGAACCTATTTAGATACTTAACGCATTTGAAGATTTTACTGGTTAACCCAATTGATCACTTTGTGGAATTGAAAGTTTAATTGGTCAATTCTTTTGAATTCCTTATATAATTGATGATTTAATTGATTTGACCATTTGGACATCTAATATGATCAAAGTTCAATTAGCTATGTGATCATTAATGATGTAGACCCATGATGATTATGAAGGTTAAACCTAGCTTTGTGTACTCAAGTAAAGAGTTGGCCAAGATTAATCTTTGAATAGTTAACATCCTGGAGAGGATGAAAGAGAGAGAGTGAATGGGAGAGATGATTTCTTACTTAATAAGCCCTAATTCTCTCATTGTGAATAAATGTGTAATTAGGGTTTGATCCATATTATGAGATCATGGAATCTACATTGAAAAGATTGATGTACCTTGATCCTAAATTAGAGAAAGGTTATATGAAACCTTAATTTAAGGGCAAAGCTTAGTGAAACCATAATATAGGGTGATGATGTAACCCCTAACTTAATATAACAATGAAGGAAACCCTAATTTATTGGGAATTGTATATCCTAACCCTAATTTGGGTATGAGGAAAGAGAAACCCCACTTGAATGTGAATGGTAAACCATAATCCCTGAAATAGGATAAAGGTATATGAAACCCTAATATATGTAGTGCCGTTAATGCTAATGTGAAGCCTTAACACCGTGTGATGTGTTGTGAAATCTTAATTTCACATAATACCAGGTGAAACCCTAATATTGAAGGATGTTATGTGATACCCTAATAAAGAGTGATTCTAGGTGAAATCTATATATGTTTGTGAGATGCTAAGTGAACCTCAATTATATTGATGGAAATCTTATTCCTATTAATGGAATAGTGATTAATGTTTTGACAAATGAAATACCTAGAGGGGTTTATTATGGATATCCTTACATTAATAGTCCTTGACTCAAGGGTGAGTCCATATCTTTGACAATGGTTGTGTTTTCTAAAATAGATGAATCATGACCAATACATTGCATAATGAATGTGATGATCTAGTGCATAAGTATTAGGATGAGAAATACCCTAATACAAGCTAAGTGAATAAACTCAAGAAAGATGAAGGTTTTGAGGGAAGTGATACATCAAGGTATGATAGATATCACATTTAACACCCCAATTCTGATATACCAGGATGTGTTATAAGTCCATCATAATTGGAATAAATGATACATGAAATGTGTCATGTTAATTGTTACAATGAGATGTAATGCACCTTGCTTATTGTAGGATAACATGCCTTATGAAAAGATTAATCCAAATTAATAGACTATGATACAATCCTATTTTGATAAAGATGAGAGATAAATTCATACCTTGTGTTGATATTACATTCAATGATGAATGATGAGGATATATATGTATGTTTGAATACTTATGATATCTATTTTGGTCTCTAGATTTGAAAAGAAATGGAATAGGGATGATCATTAATAATATGATCTTAAGAACCCAAGTGGTTATTTATGAAAAACCCCAATGAAGGGTGCTGATATAAAAGATACTATAAACCCTGAAGAGGGAACAGTGGTATTACTTAGTGTTGTATGATACTGATGTGAAAGAGTAATCATGAACCCTAAAAAGGGATGATAAGATGAAAGCATTATAATTGTTATCATGAATACTAATCATGCAGGGATGATGAGATGAGAAGCATAGCCAGGTATGGACTGTGATGCTTGTTTATTGAGAATGTTTTATAGTTTTTATAAACCTTCATATGCTTTGTGGAGTAAGAATCACTGAGCTTTGTGTACTATGTGCAATACATTGTGTAGCATGAATTATGATGTCCTGGGTCAGATGACCAGAAGATATGAAGTTACCTAATAAGCGGTAACAAGTGTTCTATGATGAGATGAGGATTCAAATACCCAGATTCTATAGTCATGATAATGAACTTGTTATGAAGTGGAAATTGTAAGGACCCTGGCCTTTTTTTAGGGCTTACCTTGTTTGCTTTGCTTAACCCTGGTGCTCTGATGCTTGCTAATCACCTTTAGTGGTGATTAGGGTTTGGTTGTGCTTTGTTGCGAGTTGGAGGTGCTACATGCAAATAAACCAAGTCTGGGGTTTTGTAGGCAAGTTTGCCACCTTGTGTGGTGTTCCTCCCTCTCTTTGCTTCCTCTTGTGTAGAGAGGTAGGCTTGGGCTCGTTGCTTGAGTTCTTTTGGGCCTAGTTGATCTATTTGGGCCTTGAGGTGCCTTGTTTTGCTTAAGGTTGAGCCTTGTATTGGCCAAGTGTGGATGTGTATCGGCCAAGGGAGTTTGTCACCTAAGGAGAAACATGTTGTGTCGCCCATGATGCTTGACCTAGCCTTGACCTTGCTTAAGTGGACACTTGGAGCACATCTTGGACATGTGGATGAATCTTTCTAGAGTGGTGGCTCGTGCACTAGGACAAGTGTCCCTAGGTGAGTGACACCTTGCTTGGACCAACCTTGTTTTCTCCTCCCCTTCCTTCTATATAGGCGGTCCCTTCCTTAGCTTAAGGTACCTTTGGTTCCTTTCCACCTTGTTGCACGACACAACCCCCTTCCTTGCTAGTGGTGGTCGATATCCCCTTGAAGAAGAAGAGTGGTGGCCGACACACCCTTGGAGGAGCAATCTTGTCATCCGACACACCTTGGAGGAGCAAGTAGTGGCTGACACACCTTGGAGGAGCAAGTGGTGGCCGATAGCCTTGGAGTCTCCATCTCCCTTTCTTGGTGGTGCTTAGAGTTTGGAGCTTGGAGCTTGGAGTGCTTAAGGCGGGTTGCATAACTTCTAACCCTAATTACACTATCTCTTACTATAATCTTGTTTATATGCATGTAAGTAGCTTGGTTCTTGTTTAGATTTCATGTTGGTCGATCCTTGTGATCTAGGGTTTGTAGGTGAGCAACACTCCTTTCTCCCCTTGGTCTAGAAGAGTGAGTTTGGCTTCTAGTGCCATGAGCAATACCCCTCCTTCTTAGTCGATTGAGGTGAGCTTGTGTCCTAGTTTCTTAAGCAACACTCTCTTCTCACCATGGGCTAGAAGGGTGAGCTCAGTTTGGTGGTGAGCCTTTTCTAGGGTTTCAGGTGTCCATGTGTGAGGTAGTAGATAACCTTTGTTTGATATGTACCTTGGATGATATGGGCAGGGGAAGGTGCTGCCCGATAGCCCTCTTGACCTAGACCCCCTGCATGGCACGCTTGTGGAACATCTTACCCGGTACACCCATCTTGGTAGTTGTTGTTAGTTCTGTGTTGTATTGGGTGTGCGAGCCAACTTTGGGTGCCCGACACCAGCCCTGTATGCCTGGATAAGGTGCACGCTACCCTTGCACGCCTTTGAGTTTGATATTGCCTGGCACCGTGCTTCCCGGCAGAGTTGCTTGCCCAGTAGACTGTTCGCCCTACAGAGTTGCTCGCCCGGCAGAGCATTTTAGACCCTTGCACAACACGCCCATGCACGATATGCCTTGTATCGCCCAATCGTGTTGCCTGGTACTCTTCTGCACGGCACAAGTACCTGACACGCCTGATGCCTGCACTGATCGTGTGGTATGTGTTGCCCAACATAGTGCACGGGTGAGTTACCTTTCATGTGTTGCACGGTACAACCTTTGGTGAGGGTGAGCCCTTCCTGGTATGGTTTTTAGTGAGGGTTTTGAGTACTTCTTGTGAGGGTTCGGTTTTTCATAGAAATCTAATGTGTCGGCTATACTTTTGTTAATCTATGATGACTCATTGCATGATAATGATCTTTATGATAAAGCTTGTTCATCAAATCTTAATATGGTTATACACACGAGTGTGAGCACCTTGTTTGTCTTATAATGCCAAGAGTAATAATGAGTACGCATTAGCGTTTGCTTGGTGATATGACTTTTACATGAAATCATGAAATGAGGCATGGTTAAGAAAAGGATACAACCACTAATGTTATTTTGTGTTAATAATATGCTCAACCCTAAATGTCACCCTGTGTTGATATTATAAGTTTCTAAGTTATTCATGTTGATTACTGAATGATGCTAACCATGCAGGTAATGCATAGCCAAATGACAGGATATGAGGAATGATTATATGAGAACAATGAGATGACATGTATATTATGAATGATGTTCCGTGATGATGATATAAGCCTTGAGAGGCAATGGCACTATGTGAGGAGGGATTGAGATCGCATGGTATGTGATGATCCTTGAGATGGATCCGGATGATTGGCAAGAGGCCAAGTGATAACATGTGATGTGGGATCCTTGTGATGGATCAGTATGATGTGAATTGTAGTAAAAGCATAATGTTGAGTTTATGTTGTTTATTTACTTTTATAGCTTGCATGTTATACAACTTGGGTGAATCTTGCAATCCATCTAAAATATACGAATTAATCACAGTGAAATCTATCATGTAGATTGCCCTGGCCATAGATCCATCATCGGTCAGGATTTGGTGATGGTGAAACGAGTTCTCCTACGGGTTAACCCGGAGCGCATATTTTTGAATATGCGAGGTTTCTCCTAGCCTCAAATAGAGAGGGAAACGAGTGCAGTTGTGGTTGCAGACTCAGATATGTGATGAGCATGGTGAACAGGCCCATGGCTCCAAATATGTGATATGATGAGCATGAATGCGTTCATGGCTCAGAGCATGGTGATCAGGCTCGTGGCTCAGTTTTACTAGCATCGTGACCTGTACCAAGGAGGGCTAGAGGAAGGGTAGCCTGAGGAGTTGACCCTGTGGTTGTAGACCACTTGAGCATGAGACTGCGGTCCTGCTTTTTTTCTCGTGTACTAACCACGAGGGGTGAGGTCGTGGATTCCGGCTCTTCCATTGACCTTGTATGGCACCGGCTATGGGCTTCGCAGCTGAAGGTTGGATTTGAACGGTACGGTTCACTTCCTCAGGGCATAATAAAACGTAATCCAGCCGTTTAGTATATACTTCTTAAGGCGAACACGAAACATTGGTTGAGGCCTTGTTTGTGTAGTTACTCTCTTTATATCTTGTAGTTACTTATATGTTCTTCATATGAAGTAGAACTCAGATATCTTGTCTTTTTAATCATGTTTCACATGTAATACTTGGTTACATCTGGTAAGCTCAGATAGCTTTATTTCATAGACTGCTCTTGTTATACTTCTCATCAGCTAACTGCTTTATGTATATGTTCATCTGAGGTTTTGTAGTTTGGGCGGGGAGTTATGTTTCCTGCTGGGACAATGTTCAATTGTCTCACACGACTGGTTTACACCCTTTTTAGGTGGTTGAGCTAGACGTGGTGGTGGTCGCAGAGTTGTCGCCGAGCAGTAAGAAGAATAGTAGAAGGAAAGCCATGGATGTGCTGCTGTTTTGGATGTTTTGTGATAGAGTCTAGAGTCATCCCTGTACTCTCAGGTCCTTGGCGGTGTTTTGACATTGTTTCCCGATGAACAACTGTAGATGTTTTTGTATATCCTGCTGTTGGCTGGATGTGGGTCTCTATATGTAAGAACAAGTGATGAACTCATGTGACGACAAGACAGTTGTTGCTCTAATCTGTGAACATGTATCTGGCTTGTGTATATGTATGTAACTTGTTTTCTTGCAGGATATGGACTGGAATGTAATATGTTTCTTAGTTTATCATTTTTCTGCAATCGGTTTTAATTAACCCGTGTTTTCAATAATATGTGGTTATGGTGATTTCCGCACGTTTTCGCGTAACACCTCGCTATCTGTGTGATAGTGGGTTGTGTTGCCACAATGTTTGGTATCAGAGCTTTAGGTTCGCTGAGTCTACAGGGATCTAGGACTAGGTTGTGTCTGTTCTTATGCATTTCCAGATTTTCTCATGATCATCTTCTCCCCTGAGCGGAAGAAAAGCCAAGATGTCTGGAAACCATGAAGAACTCGTTGTTGAGCACAACGATGCTACATCTATTGATGGAGCAGTAGGTCAGGCACATGAAGATTGGGTGCCTGAGGTCCCCCAACCTGACCCAGCCATTCTTGAGCATCCTACTTACCAACAGCGTTTAGGGCAGATGATGGCTATGATGAATCTCATGGTTGAGCGATTGCTAGTGCCTCCTCTGAGAGAACAGGCTCCCCATGGTGAAACATCGGGTATTGGGAAGACCTTCGAGCGGCTCTGGCGAGTTGGAGCTTCGGATTATGCTGGAACAGCTGATCTAGCGGATGTGGATCTGTGGCTGACAAGTCTTGAGAAGGCTTTCCGGATCCTCGACATCCTCGAAGTAGACAAAGTAAAGCACGCTGTCTACCTTCTGAAAGGTAGTGCTAATCACTGGTGGACCATCGAGGAAGAGAAGCAGCCTGTTGAGGTGATCTGTTGGGAGGTCTTTCGTCGTGAGTTCGTCAGTAGATACTTTCCCAAGACGTATCTGGATGAGAAGATCAGTTAGTTTGAGAGTCTACGGCAGGGAACGATGAAAATCACCGAGTACGAGGCCAAGTTCATGGATCTGTTGAGATTTTTTCCTCACATGGCGACGACAGATCAGGAGCGGATCAGATGTTTTGAGAAGGGTTTGAGTGCTGAGCTGACGACACCGGTTTCTGCGTTGGAGAACCGGGAGCGGCTTGCGATGTTTGTGGAATCCGTCCGTAGGATCGAACGATCTGTAAAGGAGAAGAGAGAGTCTATGGCTAAGAAGAGACTTGCTCACTTTCAGGGTCATAGGTTTGGTGGCTTTAAGAAGCACAAGTTTTCAGCACCATCAGCGATGAGAGGTCCTGGTGGATCGTCTCAGTGGTCTCCGAGTAGAGGAAGAGATTGTGTTTCTTCACCATCTAAGGCACAAAGTTTGGCTTCCGTGGAAGTGACAGGGCCATCTAGGCCATGAGTCGATGGTAAGACATGTTATGCATGCGGTCAGATAGGGCATGCAAGTCGAGTTATCCCTACAAAGATGATGAAATGACACAACAGCCGAGACATAATCTTCAAGGATCGGATCGACAATAGTCTAGTGGTAGCAGAGGATGAGGGCACGGTCAAGCGTCTCAAGATGGATCTTCTGCTCAAGGAAGCAGAGGGCATGGATAGCAAGCAACGACTCGATTCTATGCCATGAGTCAGCCGAAGGAGATAGTCAACCCGCGAGTAGTGACATGTCAGATGGAGTTATTTCATTCTGATATGTATTATTCTTGCCTTATATCTGTTCTGGTTGACCCAGGTGCTACACACTCTTTTATCGCCTATAGCATGCTTAAGAAATGTTGTTAATCTGTTAGTCGTAAGAAGGATAGTTTGTTGTTAGAAACCCCTCTTGCTGGTTCCTCGTTGCTTCGAGAAGAGTGTCTGTCTTGTATCTTGTCTTTCTCGGGACACCGCATTCAAGTGGATCTCATACCTCTTGATATGTGTGGTTTTGATGTTATCCTTGGGATGGATACCTTAGAGAGGTACAATGTTGTTTTAGACTGCGGTACCAAGCAGGCGGAGTTTGATGATGTTGGAGCAAAGTGGATCTTCCAGGGTGATAGGAAGATTCTTCCGACGTGTATGGTATCAGCTACGGTGGCAGATAAGCTGTTACGACAGGGATGTGAGGCGTTCTTAGCTCATGTAGTGGATACCGTTGTGGCTACAAGGGCGAAGGGTCCTAGCCTTGAAGAGGTGACCGTTTTCCGAGAGTTTGTAGATGTGTTTCCTGAGGAGTTTCCTGGTGTTCCCCCACCCCAAGAGATTGATTTTGAGATCAATCTGGTCCCAGGGACACAACCAGTTGCGCAGACACCGTATAGGATGGCTCCAGGAGAGATGGCAGAGTTGAAGAAGCAGTTGTAGGAGTTGTTGGACAAAGGTTTCATCAGACCAAGCACGTCGCCTTGGGGTGCTCCTGTGTTGTTCGTCAAGAAGAAGGATGGTTCGATCCGATTTTGTATAGATTACCGGCAGTTGAACAAGGTCACGATCAAGAACAAGTACCCGTTACTGAGGATAGATGATTTGTTTGATCAGTTGTGTGGTGCTACAGTGTTTTCAAAGATCGATCTACGATCCATATATCATCAGTTGAGGATCAAGGAGGATGACATACCAAAGTCAGCCTTTCAGACGAGGTATAGTCATTTTGAGTTTGTGGTTATGCCGTTCGAGATAACCAATGCACCTGCTGCTTTCATGGACCACTACTATAGAAATAGCATTCAGTGTCGCTTTTCTGGGCATCGGTTATTAAGGAAAACCGACGCCTAACATATAAGGCGTCGCTTGTTTAATAAAACCGACGTCTATATTCGAAGACCAGCCAGACATGGGTACCGCTTTGTATTAAGCGTCAGTTGTTTATAAAAAACCGACGCTTAAAGTCGCCCACGAAATCTATTAATCGATAAAAAAAATAGTGTCATTTTCAGCGTCGGTTATATACCTAGAAAACCGACGCCTATTTGCGATGAAAATTTGCACGGACAATGTCACTTTCAGCGTCGGTTATCCTTGTCTAACCAACGCTGAAGGTGGTTCCCGCCAAAAATTTCCATGAAAATATCGTCCAATTGGACGTCGGTTGTTTCAACCAACCGACGCTAAAGATGTTTAGGCGTCGGTTGTTGTAAACAACCGACGCTATTTGGGAACTCATAACCCCCCGCGATCGCCTGACTCTTCCCCTTTCTTCTGTTTCATTGCTACCCTATTGCGGCGATTTTCCCTGTTGCGGCGACTTTCCGGCGCTTCTCTGCTGCTGCTGCTCTCCGGCGCTTCTCTCCGGCACCCCATCTCCGGCGTCCTTCTTCTCCGGCGCCCTTCTTCTCCGCCGCCCCTGCTGCTGCTGCTGTCCACTCGTCACCGCCGGTCGTTGCCCACCGCCGCTGCTCTCCTCTAGTCGTCGCCGCCAGTAGAAGCAGCTACGGTGCTGTCGTCGTCACCTCCGCCCCCGCCGGTAGAAGCAGCTTTACTCGTGCTGTCCTCGTGCAAGGTAACCCACAAACCTTCACCACCTTTTTTGTCCTCTGCCTTGCTTTTCTCTGCCGCCGCCGACCTAGAACTCACCCAGGCAGCGCCTAAGTAGGTGCCAGGGCACGCCTAGGGTCCCAATTTTTTAGTAAACATGAAGGAGCCTATGGGCAGGTTAGGATAATAGAAATTTTGTAGGATAGGTGTGATGCAATTTGGGTTTCTTGGATAAGGAATTGTGGTGGAAATTGGTAAAATGGTAGAATGTGTTGCAACTAGAGGTTATGCTCCTACATTTTTCCAACAACAACATTCAACATAGGTGGTCCTCAGTAGAACATACATCAATTGGATATCCACCATGGATGATAGCCTTCCAACTGTGAGAAATTGTTAGTTTAGTTTATGAGTAATACATATTATTGTAAATACTAGGACCTTTTCTCAATGAACTCATAAGGTCAAAACTATAGCATAAAAAATAACTTACACATGGGAGGTTAGTTTTTGAAATTATCAAGAGATTTGGAGATATTCAAATACTACCTACTTCATAGATCATGCATCCATATATGACTCACCACAATCATCATGCTCCAATAAATGGAGAAGCAAGTATCTAGAGGAGGAATATATCACACAACTTCATACACATACTTTCCTAAAGATACTAAGACTTGTAGAGTTTGGATGACAATATCACATTCCAACACCTTCCAATCATCCATGATATATTCCCACTCATGGATGCACGTCTAGGCTGCACGTCTAGTGGATTTTTTTTTAAAAGTTATTTACTGATTGTGTTTATTTAATAATGTACTGATACATATGTGATATACCAATCTGATAGTCCATGATAGAACAAAACATAATGATGTTGACTGCAACTTTGTGTGTCATGCTATTCTTAATTAAGTGTATATTTACTTCATAATTGAATGTTTAAGTAAGTTATAGATATCTTGATGATGAACTGTAATGCACACATGTGACATGTTTGGAATGTAAATGATGAACTGTAATGCACACATGTTTAACTTATTTTATTGTTGAGTATATTGAGAATCCTAATCACCCTTCTTGCTTAATGATGAACTGTAATGCACACATGTGAATGCTTGGAATTTAAATGATGAACTTTTCCCTAAATTGCCAATCATGCTTTTAAAGACATCAATAATCACCCTAATTTGAAGAACTAGGATTTTAGGTATAAGAATGACAACACATTATTTGTTGGCCTAGAAACCCGTCCAAGATTTACTCATTAGGAGTAAATCTTGGATAGTCCCCGGTTTGGGACTGTTCTTGAACACCTGATCTCACTTAGGATGTAAGTGTATAATGTGTATTGAGTTTTCGAGAAAATTTTGGTAGCATTTCCCTGTTTGTTCTCTAAGTACATATGTACTTAGAGAACAGCGGGGAAATGCTGCCGAAATTTTCTTGAAAACCCAATACACATTATACACTTACTAGTGAGATTAGGTGTTCAAGGATGGGATAGGTGGTACACATTTATTATATATAAGAATGACATCACATGTGTTTGTTGGCATTTCCCCGTTTGTTCTCTAAGTACATATGTACTTAGAGAACAGCGGGGAAATGCTGCCTAATCTTTTCCTAATATATACTTGTTTCCTAATATATACTTGTTTTCTCTGATCATAGAATGGATAGATCATGGATGTCCATTCGTAATCGTTGCACCCCAGAGTTTATATCTGGTCTTGATCAGTTTATTAGATTTGCCGAGGAACATAGGAAAAAACCTACAGATAGGTTCTACTGTCCATGTAGGCATTGCGGTAACAACTTGAAAGTCAACACTGTTGAGGAAATCAAAAGTCATGTCATGTGCAACGGGATTGTACAAGGCTATACAGAATGGCACTGGCATGGAGAGATTTCAAAATCGAAACCAGTAGATGTTGATAGCAGTGCTTGGGTGGAAGAAGAAATTGCCTCTGATGACGTAAATGTGAACGAACTAGTTCCAGCAGACATCGTTGATGCGATGCTGGATAGTTGTAGGGTAGAGCACACCGATCCACCTCCTATCTTTACAAACATTGTGCATGATGCTGAGATATCGTTATACACAGGCTGTGCTAAGTTTATGAAGCTTAGCGCTGTGTTGAGATTGTATAAGTTGAAAGCTAACAATAGATGGAGCGACAAAAGCTTCACTTCATTGTTGACTTTGTTGAAAGAAATTCTTCCTGAAGGAAACGGGCTTCCAATCTCAACATACCAGGTAAAGAAAATGTTGTGCCCAATGGGAATGGAGGCCAAGAAGATACACGCATGCCCGAATGATTGTGTATTATTTCAAAAGGACTATGTAGATTTGAAAGATTGTCCAAAATGTGGTGCGTCACGGTATAAATTGACGACTTCGGGGGAGTCCAAAACTGGTTCTCCTGCCAAGGTGTTGTGGTATCTACCTATAATATCACGGTTTCAACGCTTGTTTGCAAATCCGAAAGATGCGAAGAATTTGAGGTGGCATGCAGATGTTAAGAAAAATAATGATGGGATCCTACGACATGTGTCTGATTCCCCACAGTGGAAGAAGATTGATCTATTGTACCCTAAATTTGGTGAAGAAGATAGGAATCTAAGACTTGGGTTTTGTACAGATGGGATGAATCCGTACGGGACATTGAGCAGCCAACATAGCACTTGGCCAGTCATGCTTGTTATATACAATCTTCCTCCCTGGATGTGTATGAAAAATAAGTACGTTATGTTGTCATTGTTGATATCGGGCCCTAAACAACCCGGAAATGATATCGATTTTTATCTTGAACCTTTGATTGATGACTTAAAGAAACTTTGGGCTGAAGGTGTGATGACCTATGATGCTTCAGCAAGAGAGACATTTCGTTTGCACGCTATGTTGTTTTGCACTATTAATGACTTTCCAGCATATGGGAATTTGTCTGGATATAGTGTCAAAGGAGCTAAAGCGTGTCCTATATGTGAAGAAAACACTGATTCAATAAGACTAAAACATGGCGGCAAGACTGTATATCTTGGTCATCGAAGGTTTCTTTCAAAATTCCATCCGTATGGTAGGAAGCGCAAAGCATTCAATGGATGGAATGATGAACGGAGTGCACCTAAACCTATACCAGGGGATGTTGTTTATGAAAGAGTAAAAGACATTGTCAATGAATTTGGTAAGAAATCACAATGTAGTATGGCCACACGGAGTGACAATTCTTCATTCAAGAAGAAGTCAATATTTTGGGATCTTCCTTATTGGAGTTCTTTGACAGTCAGGCATTGTATCGATGTAATGCACGTTGAGAAAAATGTCTGTGATAGCATCATTGGTACTCTATTAAATATACCAGGTAAGATTAAAGATGGGATAAAATCCAGACTGGACCTACGTGAAATGGGAATAAGGTCAGAATTAACAGAATTACGTGAAATGGGTAATAAAAGAACATACTTACCTCCCGCTTGTTACACGTTGTCTAGAAAGGAGAAGAAAACTTTTTGTGAATGCTTGGTAAATGTTAAGGTGCCACATGGTTACTCATCCAACATCTGTAGATTGGTATCAATGAAAGATCTGAAGTTGATAGGTCTTAAATCTCATGATTGTCACACTCTAATGCAACAAATATTACCTGTGGCAATTGGATCTATATTGCCGAAGCATGTAAGGTTTGCAATTACCAGACTTTGTTTCTTTTTCAACAGTCTATGCAGCAAAGTTATTGACCCTGATACTCTCGATAATTTGCAAAGAGAAGTGGTTGTTACCCTATGTCAGCTTGAGATGTATTTCCCTCCTTCGTTCTTTGATATCATGGTACATCTTGTTGTCCACTTGACTAGGGAAGTGAAAATGTTGGGACCAGTTTTCTTGCATTGGATGTATCCCTTTGAACGATACATGAGCGTTTTTAAAGGTGATGTTCGAAACCGTTATCGGCCTGAAGGGAGTATTATTGAAGGTTATGTGGTGAGAGAGGTTATGGATTTTTGCAATGACTTTCTCAGTGGTAATGACACTCCTGATAATGACAAGAATATTGAGGAGGGCAAAGGAATTTTGGGATCACGGGTGAAAGTAATCAGCCGTGAGCAGTTGGAACAAGCTCACTTGTATATTTTACACAATATGGATGAAGTGAGTGTTTATATCGAGGAACATACCAATTTCATAAAGAGACAACATCCTCGAGCAAGTTCAATGTGGCTTGCTAGAGAGCATAATAAGACTTTTACTAAGTGGTTTGAAGATAAAGTCTTACATCAACTATCTCAAACACCAAATGATATTACAGAAACTATCAAATGCCTCGCCTTTAAACCAAAACCGAATGTTATGTCTTATGAAGGGTTTGACATTAATGGATTCACATATTACACAAAGCGCCAAGATGATAAGAGTGTCGTCCAAAATAGTGGGGTCACTCTTCAAGCGTCGACTATGTACTTTGCAAGTGCAAAGGATAAGAGTCCACGTGAAGCTAAAAAGTCATATTACGGTGTCATTGAGGACATTTGGGAGTTTGACTACATAGATTTCAAAATTCCGCTCTTTAAATGTAATTGGGTTGATAACACCAAAGGAGTTATAGTGGATGAATTGGGTTTCACTTTGGTGAACTTTGAAAAGATTGGCGAGAAGGGTGAACCATTCATATTAGCATCACAGGCGAAACAAATATTCTATATCGATGATCCTGTGAATGATAAATGGTCGGTTGTTCTTCATGGTAAAAGACAGTTCATTGAAGATCCTATAGATGAAGAAGAGTACTATGATAAGTATGATGACTCCAGTCCATTCTCAGTTGGGTTGCCAACTCCACAAAATATTGAATCTAATGATGACTTATATGTGCGCGAAGATCACAATGAAGGATTTTTAATTGATAAAAGATCACAATTTTAGAGACATGTATGTTTATACAAATGCTAAATGTTTGCCTTTTTCTAGTTAATACAAATGCTAAATGTTTGCCTTTTTCTAGTTAATAGAAATGCTAAATGTTTGCCTTTTTAATGACATTTTCAGATGGCTGACCATGATGAGCATGATGTCCATGATGAGCATGAAGTCCATGATGAGCATGTTGTCCATGACGAGCATGGCGAGGATACTAATGTAAGTTCTAAAAACATATCCTGTATTTCTATAAAATTCATTATCTTCTAGTTATGTCATATATCCGATATTTCTATATTGGGCTAATTAGTGTGTTTTATTTTTGTCAAATTTTAGGTTGATGCACCTGTACCCACTGAAGCACTGGAGCAACTTGATGCGCAACACCAGACACTTAACAAGAAAAGGGGCATCACTCTGTTGAAGAAGTTATTAGCGCTAAGTGGTAGTGGATCCAAATTGGTGGTGGAGTTTGATAATGGAGGAAATCCAATTGGAGTGAACCACAATAATTTTGTGAACTATCTTGGGTGTACCACTCGGAGCCATTGTGGTGTTAAGTATGACAATTGGCATAAAGTTCCTCAAGGGAAAAAAGACTTGATATGGAAGGATTTATGCGTGAGTTATTATTATTTGCAATTCTATTTTGTAGATTACAAATTCTATTATTTGCAATTCTATTTTGGATACTAGTTAATAACATTTCTATTTTACAGAATCTGTTTGCATTGGATGAGAAGTTGCATCGTAAAAATGTGATGTAACGCGCTGGAAAGATGCTTAGGAATTATAGGACAAATCTGAACAGAGAATACATAAAAGAGGGTGATAAGAAGAAGAAGTCAGCCCTTGAACAATGGAACTTCTTGGACAAAGAAGATTGGGACAATTTTGTTGCTTCAAGAAAATCTGAAGAATTCAAGGTATTAGGCGTCACTCCTAATTTAATTAATATACATTGTATTCACCTATTCAAGATTAGCATTTAGTGCTACTAACCAAATCATTAATGTGCATACTAACTAGGCCCTCAGTGACGCACAAAAAGCAAGGCGTGCACTGAATGTGCATGACCACACTATGGGTCCAAAAGGCTATGCAAGCGTTCGCCAAAGACTACAGGCGGAGTCTGCGGCTACTCAGGAGTCTGCTCCTACTCAGGAGTCTGCCACACCCATGCCTCGCCATGATATCTGGATAGCTGGCAGGCAAAACAAAAAGGGTGAAATAAAGAAGCCTGTAACTACTGAGGCGGCTGCAAAAATGGTAAAATACAACTCTTAGAGAAATCATTTGAATATTGATTATTTGTGGTGTTAACTTACCAATTTCTGTTTATGGTGATTAGCGGGAGCTGCACGAGCAGAGGAAACAAGGCATGTTCATCCCTCAGGGCACAAGGGATGAATTGACAGTTGCTCTGGGTAACCCAGAGCATTCTGGACGTGTTAGAGGTGCCGGCGCTGGTGTTGGCATCAAAGCATTCTTTGGGCCATCCCAGCGCAAACCCAGAGCGGGACTTTCTCAAGAAGAGGTAACCTATTCTTTTTTTAGAATGTTACTGCAAAAGGAAATTCATTAATAAGAAGCTAATGTTTCTTTTATCCATGTATAGGAGAATAAGAGAGTTGAGGATTTAGTTGCTAAGAAGATCAACGATGTAGTTGCTGAGAAGGTCAAGGAAGAATTGCTGCGGTGGCAGGCATCTCAGGCTTCCAATACGCCTATGGCGACCCACTCTTCTCCTGATGCACAGACTGCGAGTAATCCTAGAGACCCATCGCCTAGCACGTCTGCTGTAAGTATTGTTTATGGCATTGTAGTTAGTCTTTTCAAGTTGTTATGTTTTCAAGATGATATGTATATATGTATAATATTCTTTACGTAAATTTGTAGGCATTGAAGCCATGCCGCTTAAGAATGCAAGACTACGTTGTTGCAGAGGCGCAAGCTTACCCGTCCCTTCCTGGGGAAAGGTTTCACGGGACTCCAATGCCACAGGGCTATGTTCGTGTGGGCCCATTACGTGTGTTACCCGATTGGAGGGAAGTTGCGTTGCCATATGCCCACCCAGATATTGATACACTTGGTGAGGCAGAAGGCGGGGTGATATTGTGGCCCAAAGCAGATGTCGTCTACACGACTGAAATTGTAAGATAAATTTACATTGATTTAGACTGTTAATGTGTATATATGATGTCAACTGATCTGAAATTATATGTACAGGTTAAAAAGAAGACACCAGGAGCACCTAGGCCTCCACTTCCACTTCCCGCATTACCCGATTGGGTTCCAACTGACCTAACATACCCGTTAGGTCCTGCTTGTAGGGGAATGGCATGTTGGCTACGGGCACATAATGTACATTGCCCTATAATTATTTCTTTAGATGCAGATTATGCAGGTCAATCATACGATAGCTCTTTATTTATACAAGATATTATTGAGTTGTTTATGTATGATTGGCTGAATACATCAATGATAGAGACATGGATAAGGTGAGATCTTGTTTATACATCCATATACCTTGTGTAAGATCCGGTGATCTGGTTTCTTATATATTAATGCATACGCCTATATGTTTTGCAGCTACCTAGTCGAAGATCATTGCAAACAATTTGCATTTGATCATGTGGGATTTTTTATTCCATCATTGATTAGTTTGGTAGCTAAAGACCCTGATAATGTTCAACAATACTGTATAGATGCTTTTACAATTTTTGGTCAGCAAAAGAAGACGATAATAATAGCTCCATTCAATGTCAAGTAAGTTTACTTTATTTATAATTTGGACTTAAGAAAATTCCATTTTTATTTTGCATTTTGAGTTATTAATTGTTAACTTCTTACTTCTAGCGGTAGACATTGGGAGTTGCTAGTTATTGTCCCCGGGACATTCACTGTTTATTATCTAGATCCTACGGGGAGTACATTGAACACTAAAATTGGACACGTAATGAGAATGCCATTATTCTGGTGAGAAATATTTCATTTTTATATCCGTTAACATCTTTTATTACATTACTATTTACTTATCATCTTTTATTACATTACTATTTACTTATGCAATTTATTGTGTTATATTAACATGTAGGGGTTTAGATGCATTCAAAAAGGCTGGAGGAACGGTCCCAAGGAAAAAGAACCAGCCAATAAATTGGCAGAACGTACAAGTAAGTTCCCGACTCGAATATATATATTATTGATGTGAATTGTGCTTAGTTGTATTATTTTTTATGTTTCAATTTATAGTGTGCTACACAAGACAATGGTTGGGCATGCACATACTATGTGATGCGATTTATGCAGATGATTATCAAATATGCCGCATTGGACATCAATACCATACATGAGGTATTATATATACTTTCATTAGTTAGTATGCAATATATCAATCTTATCTTATTTTTATATTATTACTTATATATACATCATTCTCTTTGCAGGTGTTTAAAACTGACAACACTACAGGTAAACGCTTAAAAAATATACATGCTCCATATACGATGGAATCATTAAATGAAGTAAGAGAAGAATGGGCAAAAGCCATACAAGCAGTGGCAACTGTAAGATATAATTGGGATGTTGATAGCGATAATGAATGATACTTTGTAAATGAATATTTCTGAATGTTAATACATGTATTTGAATGTTTCTATATGTGTGAATGTGAGAATTGAATTTATGTCTGAATGTATGTACTTGTGTGAAATTTTGCTTATGACTTTTGCAGGTTTGCGGCCTGTTTGTAGGTTGATATCAATGGATGTCGTAAACCTGCAGTTCAGTTACTGAACTGCAGGTTCTCATCCTGCTGACCAGCCACAGCAGGCCTGCAAACTGATATGAAAAAAAAAAACAAATAGGCATCGGTTATTTATAAAAACCGTCAGCAAAGATCTACAGCGTCGGTTATTTATATATAACCGACGCCTTATGTGGCCAAAGCAGTCCTCGAAATGGCGTCGGATATACGTATCAAACCGACACCTATTTAAATTAGAGGCGTCGGTCTTTTGGTATATAACCGACACCAAAAGTGTTCGCACCACAAAAAATGGCGTCATTTAGGACACTTTATGCGTCGGTTATCTACTAAAAGACCGACGCTATAAGTAGTATACGCGTCGGTCCGTTAGTAAATAACCGACGCAGAAAGTGCCCTAGCTGACGCCATTTTATGTGGCGCGAACCCCTTTGGCATCGGTTATCGACTAAACGACCGACGCCGATAGTTTAAATAGGCGTCGGTTAAACAACCGACGCCGAAGTGTTCGACCTTTAGCGGCGCCCGCATAGGCGTCAGTCGAAAACCGACGCCAAATGGGGTTAAACGACCGACGCCAAAGGCCACTTCTGTAGTAGTGGACCTGATGAATAGAGTGTTCCACCCATTCTTAGATCAGTTTGTTGTAGTCTTTATAGATGACATCTTGATCTATAGTCGGGACAGGCTAGAGCATGAGCAACATCTTCGTCGAGTGTTGACTCTTCTTCTCCAATATCAGTTGTATGCCAAGTTCAGCAAGTGTTAGTTCTAGTTGGAAGAGGTGACTTTCTTGGGTCACGTGATATCTGCTGAAGGATTCAAAGTAGAACTAAAGAAGGTGGAATCCGTTGCAGATTGGGAACAACCGAAGACACTGACAGAAGTTCGTAGTTTTCTGGGCTTAGCAGGATACTACTAGAGGTTTATCAAGGATTTCAGCGCGATTGCTTTGCCGATGGCAAATTTGACAAGAAAGGACGTACCTTTTGTCTGGGATGACCGATGTCAGCAAGCTTTCCAGAGTTTGAAGGAAAAGCTGACCAGTGCTCCAGTGTTGATCTTGCCAGAGCCTGGGAAGGGCTACGTGGTTTTCTGTGATGCTTCCAAGAAGGGCTTAGGATGTGTGTTGATGCAGGAGGATCATGTGGTTTCTTTTGCTTCGCAACAACTTAAGAAACACGAGAAGAACTATCCAAGTCATGATTTGGAGCTGGCGGTAGTGGTTCATGCGTTAAAGGTTTGGAGACACTATCTGTATGGGGAAGTGTGTCAGATCCTTACAGATCATGAGAACCTGAAGTATATCTTTACACAACACGAGTTGAACATGCGACAACACCGATGGATGGACTTGATCAATGATTACGACTGCTCTATCCAGTATCATCCTGGTAAGGCGAATGTGGTAGCTGATGCGCTTAGTCGGAAGTCTTCTTTTTCTTCCAAGAAGGCACAGTTGAGTTCCCTGGTATGCCATAGGCAGGATATGTTTGTCTCTCTACGGCAGATGAACATGCAGATGGAGGTTTCTTCGTTAGCTGGACTTCTAGCACAGATGCAAGTCAAGCCTACGTTGAGACAGAAGATCAAAGATGCACAACAGACATATGATGCAGTACAGTTGATCAGGTCAGAGTTTGGCAGCAAAAAGCGTGATGGGTTTCATGAGTCCGAGGATGAGCTAGTCTGCTAATGATAGGATGGTGGTTCCTGATGTTGATGATTTGAGAAAGTTGGTGCTCGAGGAAGCACACACATCGATGTATGCTATGCATCCAGGTGTCACCAAGATGTACCACAGTCTGAAGGACTTGTATTGGTGGCCCGACTTGAAGAAAGATGTACCTGAGTTTGTTGCTAGATGTGCGGTTTGTCAGCAAGTGAAGGCTGAGCATCAGAAGTCGGTAGGTACGTTGCAACCTTTGTCGATACCACAGTGAAATGGGATCATATAACCATGGATTTTATATTTGGTCTACCCAGGACAACTAGAAATCATGATTCCATTTGGGTGATAGTAGACAGATTGATGAAGTCTGCCCATTTCCTACCTGTAAAGACGACGTATACAACTGAGAAACTCGCTCGAGTATATGTGGATGAGATAGTACATTTGCATGGTGTGCCAGCGACGATAGTTTCTGACAGAGGTCCTCAGTTCACAAGTCATTTTTGGGAACAGTTGCATAGAGAGTTGGGAACACAGTTGAGGTTTGGTACCGCTTTTCACCCACAGACAGATGGACAGTGTGAGAGGACTATTCAGATTTTGGAGGATCTCCTTCGAGCTTGTGTTTTGCAGTTCCTAGGCAGTTGGGATGTGCATCTGAGTTTGATAGAGTTTGCTTATAACAACAGTTATCAGTAAAGCTTCGACATGGCTCCTTATGAGGCTTTGTATGGAAGGAAGTGTAGATCTCCCTTGTGTTGGTATGAGTCTAGTGAGCATCAGTTTTTGGGTCCTGAGTTAGTGCAGTAAAAAACTAAAAAGATCAAGGTAATACAGCAACAGTTGAAAGTGGCACAGGACAGGCAGAAGCCTTATGCAGACAATCGCCGACGACCGTTGGAGTTCCAAGTAGGAGACAAGGTATATCTTAAATTCTCGCCGTAGAAAGGTGTGCTGAGGTTTGGCCGGAAGGGTAATTTGGCACCTAGGTATATGGGGCCTTACCCAGTCATAGCATGTGTTGGAAAGGTAGTTTATGAGATAGAGTTACCTCCAGAGTTTCACAGGTTACATCCAGTGTTCCATGTCAGTATGCTAAAGAAAAGCCATCCAGATATAGGAACAGTGATATATCCAGTTGAAGTTGAGCTTGATAAAGATGTGACCTACGAGGAAGGTCCTGTGGCGATTCTTGACAGAAGGGTTAAGAAGCTAAAGAGGAAGGACCTGGTTCTTGTGAAGGTTCTTTGGCATCATCATGGCGTTGAGGAAGCCACATGGGAGCTTGAGGAAGAGATGAGGAGGAAGTATCCCTCACTTTTCTCTTCAGATTTCGGGGACAAAATCCTTTAAAGGGGGTTAGATTGTAAGGACCCTGACCTTCGTTTAGGGCTTACCCTATTTTCTTTGCTTAACCCTGGTGCTCTGATGCTTGCTAATCACCTTTAGTGGTGATTAGGGTTTGGTTTTGCTTTGTTGAGAGTTGGAGGTGCTACTTGCAAATAACCCAAGTATGGGGTTTTGTAGGAAAGTTTGCCACCTTGTGAGGTGTTCCTCCCTCTCTTTGCTTCCTCTTGTGTAGAGAGGTAGGCTTGGGCTCGTTGCTTGAGTTCTTTTGGGCCTAGTTGAACTTGTTGGGCCTTGAGGTGCCTTGTTTTGCTTAAAGTTGAGCCTTGTATCGACCAAGTGTGGATGTGTATCGGCCAAGGGAGTTTGTCACCTAAGGAGAAACATGTTGTGTCGCCCATGATGCTTGACCTAGCCTTGACCTTGCTTAAGTGGACACTTGGAGCACATCTTTGACATGTGGATGAAGCTTGCTAGAGTGGTGGCTCATGCACTAGGACAAGTGTCCCTAGGCGAGTGACACCTTGCTTGGACCAACCTTGTTTTCTCCTCCACTTCCTTCTATATAGGCGGTCCCTTCCTTAGCTTAAGGTCCCTTTGGTTCCTCTCCACCTTTTTGCATGACACAACCCCCTTCCTTGCTAGTGGTGGCCGATATCCCCTTGAAGAAGAAGAGTGGTGGCTGACACACCCTTGGAGGAGCAAGCTTGGCGGCCAACACACCTTGTAGGAGCAAGTGGTGGCCGACACACCTTGGAGGAGCAAGTGGTGGCCGATAGCCTTGGAGTCTCCATCTTCCTTGCTTGGTGGTTCTTGGATTTTGGAGCTTGGAGCTTGGAATGCTTAAGGTGGGTTGCATAACTTCAAACCCTAATTACACTATCTCTTGCAATAATCTTGTTTATATGCATGTTAGTATCTTGGTTCTTGTTTAGCTTTCATGTTGGCCGATCCTTGTGATCTAGGGTTTGTAGGTGAGCAACACTCCTTTCTTCCCTTGGTCTAGAAGAGTGAGTTTGAGCTTCTAGTACCATGAGCAATACCCCTCCTTCTTAGTCGATTGAGGTGAGCTTGTGTCCTAGTTGCTTAAGCAACACTCGCTTCTCACCATGGGCTAGAAGGGTGAGCTTGGTTTGGTGGTGACCCTTTTCTAGGGTTTCGGGTGTCCATGTGTGAGGTAGTAGATAACCTTTGTTTTATATGTACCTTGGACGATATGGGCAGGGGGAGGTGCTGCCCAATAGCCCTCTTGACCTAGACCCCCTGCACGACACGCTTGTGGAACATCTTGCCCGGTACACCCATCTTGGTAGTTGTTGTTAGTTCTGTGTTGTGTCGGGTGTACGAGCCAACTTTTGGTGCACGACACCAGCCCTGCATGCCTGGATAAGGTGCACGCTATCCTTGCACGCCTTTGAGTTTGATCTTGCCCGACACCGTGTCGCCCGACAGAGTTTCTCGCCCGGTAGAGCTGCTCGCCCGGCAGAGTTGCCCGCCCGGAAGAGCGTGTTAGACCCTTGCACGACACACCCATGCACGATATGCCTTGTATCGCCCAACCGTGTCACTCGATACTCTTCTACACGACACAAGTACCTGACACGCCTGATGCCTGCGCTTCTCTCCCGGTATGTGTTTGCCGCCATAGTGCACGGGTGAGTTACCTTTCATGTGTTGCACGGTACAAGCTTTGGTGAGGGTTAGCCCTGCCCGGTATGGTTTTTAGTGAGGGTTTTGAGTACTTCTTGTGAGGGTTCAGTTTGTCATAGAAATCTAATGTTTCGGCTATACTTTTGTTAATCTATGATGACTCGTTGCATGATAATGATCTTTATGATAAAGCTTGTTCATCAAATCTTAATATGGTTATACACACGAGTGTGAGCACCTTGTTTGTCTTATAATGCCAAGAGTAATAATGAGTACGCATTAGGGTTTGCTTGGTGATATGACTTATACATGAAATCATGAAATGAGGCATGGTTAAAAAAAGGATACAACCACTAATGTTATTTTGTGTTAATAATACGCTCAACCCTAAATGTCACCCTGTGTTGATATTATAAGTTTCTATGTTATTCATGTTGATTATTGAATGATGCTAACCATGCAGATAATGCGTAGACAAATGATAGGCTATGAGGAATGATTATCTGAGAACAATGATATGACAGGTATAGTATGAATGATGTTCCGTGATGATGATATAAGCCTTGAGAGGCAGTGGCACTATGTGAGGAGGGATTGAGATCCCATGGTATGTGATGATCCTTGAGATGGATCCAGATGATTGGCAAGAGGACAAGTGATAACATGTGATGTGGGATCCTTGTGATCGATCAATATGATGTGAATTGTAGTAAAAGCATAATGTTGAATTTATGTTGTTTATTTCCTTTTATAGCTTGCATATTATACAACTTGGGTGAATCTTGCAATCCATCTAAAATATACTAATTAATCACAGTGAAATCTATCATGTAGATTGCCCTAGCCATAGATCCATCATCGGTCAGGATTTGGTGATGGTGAAATGGGTTCTCCTGCGGGTTAACCCGGAGCACATATTTTTGAATATGTGAGGTTTCTCCTAGCCTCAAATAGAGAGGGAAATGAGTGCAGTTGTGGTTGCAGACTCAGATATGTGATGAGCATGGTGAACAGGCCCATGGCTCTGGATATGTGATATGATGAGCATGAATGCGTTCATGGCTCAGAGCATGGTGATCAGGCTCGTGGCTCAGTTTTACTAGCGTCGTGACTTGTACCAAGGAGGGCTATAGGAAGGGTAGCCTGAGGAGTTGACCCTATGGTTGTAGACCACTTGGGCATGATACTGCGGTCCTGCTTTTTTTCTCGTGTACTGACCACGAGGGGTGAGGTCGTGGATTCCGGCTCTTCCATTGACCTTGTATGGCACTGGCTATGGGCTTCGCAACCGAAGGTTGGATTTGAACGGTACGGTTCACATCCTCAGGGCATAATAAAATGTAATCCAGCCGTTTAGTATATACTGCTTAAGGCGAACACGAAACATTGGTTGAGGCCTTGTTTGTGTAGTTACTCTCTTTATATCTTGCAGTTACCTATATGTTCTTCATATGAAGTAGAACTCAGATATCTTGTCTTGTTAATCATGTTTCACATGTAATACTTGGTTACATCTGGTAAGCTCAGATAGCTTTATTTCATAGACTGCTCTTGTTATACTTCTCATCAGTTAACTGCTTAATGTATATGTTCATCTGAGGTTTTGTAGTTTGGGCAGGGAGTTATGTTTCCCGTTGGGACAATGTTCAATTGTGTCACCCCCTTGGTTTACACCCTTTTTAGGTGGTCGAGCTAGACGTGGTGGTGGTTGCGGTGTTTTCACCGAGCAGCAAGAAGAATAGTAGAAGGCAAGCCATGGATGTGTTGCTGTTTTGGATGTTTTATGATAGAGTCTAGAGTCATACCTGTACTCTCAGGTCCTTGGCGGTGTTTTGACGTTGTTTCCCGATGAACAGCTATAGATGTTTTTGTATATCCTACTGTTGGCCGGATGTGGGCCTCTATATGTATGAACAGGTGATGAACTCATGTGACGACAAGACAGTTGTTGCTCTAAGCTGTGAACATGTATCAGGCTTGTGTATATGTATGTAACTTGTTTTCTTGCAGGATATGGACTGGAATGTAATATCTTTCTTATCTTATCAGTTTTCCGCAATCAGTTTTAATTAACATGTGTTTTCGATAATCTGTGCTTATGGTGATTTCCGCACATTTTTGCGTAACACCTCGCTATCTGTGTGATAGTGGGTTGTGTTGCCACAAAAATGTAGTTTATGAGTTGAGAGATTAAGATCCCAATACTTTGTGAAAAGAGTATGGCTATAGGCCATGACTCCACAATGACAATGCCAGGCTTTAGATATATGATCTAGACTTGAAGAGAGTTAATATTGTGGTAATGTTTCTATAGTGAGTAAATGTTATACGTGTTCTTCATATTCATTAATGAATAAGTGACATGTGGCTCTTTCAAGCTATAGCTGCAAATGTTTTAGATAAGAATAATATTCTATTCTATTAGACATTTAATTAGTTGCTGCTAAACAAATATTATTCCTCTGTGTATATTTATCCTCTTAAGCTACAATAATAATGTTATTGGAGGAGAGTTATGTCTCTCATTGGGGCAATTTACAATTGTCTCACCCCCTTGGGAACTACATTTTTAGGTGGACACGGACGAGAAGGCAGAAAGCCTTCAATAGGAGAAGGATAGTAGCAACAGCAGTAGGGACAACAGTGAAGTCTCAGGTGGAGACACTGGCTGTTATGCCTTGTATAGATGTAAATAGAGTCCTATGTGTCGTCTCTGTACTCTCAGGTCCTCGGAGTAGTAGTTAGTGCTTTTGAGATTTTGGCTCAGTGCCTCGAGATTTTATACTACCTGTGTTTAGCTAGACAGGATAATTAATGCTTGTAATTCACAGGAAGAGATGATACAAGTTATGTACTTTTGAAAAATAGAGTGTAAATATGTTGCTTTTGTTCTATGTGAGAAAGTTTTCATTTGATGGACCTCTTGGCAAAAAGGTTTTAATTTTTAGTGATTTTTGGTAATCCGCTGCTTAGTGAACGCTTCCGCATTAGTTAATTATGTTTTTGTGAGTTGTATGCCATAATTAAGTGGTATTAGAGCTCTAGGTTTGTTGAGTCTACAGAGACATAGGACTTAGGTTGTAGAGTCTGTTGTAAGTGTCTTCCAGTCTATCTGATAGTATCTTCTGCTCACATAGGAGAAGAAGAACTTGAAAATGACTTGAGAACATGAGAAACACATTGCTAAGGGCAATGTTGTTGCACTAGGAGAGGGTGCATGGGACCAGGCAAGAGAAGAACAAGTGTATGAGGATTTCCATCTTGACTTAATCAGGATAAAGAATCCTATGTTATGCTCTTGAAGGGTAGATTAGGACAATAGTGATGCATATAGAAGACTAGATACTAGTATTAAAATCTAGGATACCAGTCCTTAATGTGGAAACTTTGGACTTTGAAAAGATTTCTGAGTGACATGGTCATGTTAGAACATTGGAAATGTGGGAAAGATTAATAAATAGAAAGAAAGTAGACTCTGCCATAAGTTTGGACAAATGGTACATCTATAATGGTAGTGCCCAAGGAGGGGCAATAAGCTGAGAATTAAGGTAAGGTCTCTATAATTTTAGAGACATTTTCCTAGATCTTTTGAAAAGCCAAATTTCTTGGTGTCATCAGTGCAATAAATGCCTAGTGCACTAGGGCAGTAGCCACTAAGTAAAGCCAAAAGTAGCAACATGAAATAACTAGACACTATGTGCTGAGTCAACCTAAAGTGGTAGATAACTGTGAGGGGTAATAGTCAAATGAAATGTATTCATTCTAATACTTCATTTCATGATTCTATGTGTTAAAGATATGAAAGTAGTTGTTTTTGAACTTCCTTTGAATAGTCCTATAAGGACACAAGGAAGATGAGAATCTACATTTTACTCAGTGATTCCTTAAAATGCTTTATAATCTCCCTTATCTGTGTGTTAAAATATGAGATATAGAAGTGATGCCTGAAGGAAATTCAAGAATGAAAAATCATGTGTGTATAATGATATGAAAAGTGAGGAATATGATAGCAAATAAAAGTGCATACTACCTAAACTCAATACTTGTATACCCTGGCCAGGTATATGATTATTGTAGATAGGACAAGTATGAAACTCTTATATTGTTATCTTTTTTATTACTCTGATCAAGTAGTCATTTTGAAACAATATAGAGAGTATAATGAAATTAAATAAGAAGAGCTAAGTGGATTTTTTTTCCAAATAAACTACTTAGTGAACATACTCAGTGAACTTTCTCAGTGAATTTTTCCAAAACAAACTACTTAGTGAACATAATTAGTGAATATTCTTAGTGAACTTCCTTAGTGAATACTCTCAAAACAACATTCTCAGTTAACATACTCAGTGAATTTGCTCATTGAATATCTTCAAAACAAAATACTCATTGAACATACTCAGTGAACTTGCTTAGTGAATATTTTCAAATAACATTCTCAATGAACATACTCAGTGAATTTGCTCAGTGAATATCTTCAAAACAAAATACTCAGTGAACATACTCAGTGAACTTGCTTAGTGAATATTTTCAAAACAACATTCTCAATGAACATACTCAGTGAATTTTCTCAGTGAATATCTTCAAAACAAAATACTCAGTGAACATACTCATTGAACTTTCTTAGTGAATATTTTCAAAACAACATTCTTAGTGAACATACTCATCGAATTTTCTTAGTGAATATCTTCAAAACAAAAATACTTAGTGAACATACTCAGTGAACTTGCTTAGTGAATATTTTCAAAACAATATTCTCAGTGAACATAGTCAGTGAACTTTCTCAGTGAATATTTTCCAAAACAAATCACTCAGTAAACATACTTAGTGAACTTACTTAGTGAATTCTTCCAAGACAAACTGCTCAGTGAATCTTCTCAGTGAATATTTCTAAATTAATTGCTTAGTGAGCTTTCTCAGTGAACTTTCCCAAACAAATAAACGATTGCTGAGTGAATCATCTGTGTTAGATGTGTATGTTTCTCTTTTGGTAAATATTCTTGGGTGATGATAGAAATATGTTCTTTTATGCTTCTTCCTTTCATAATATGGACATTATATGTTAGGGGTTCATGCTCTGTATAAGCATAAACATTGATAAGGTTGGATTGATGAAAGGAACATTGTGTGGATTACAGAATCCATGATATCTCCATGATATTAAGATATTATGTGGAGAATTGAGGGCATGATTAATGAATAACCTGTCCCTCATTTTTTTCCTGGGATTTTGGGGACGAAATCCTTATAAGGGGTGGATAATTTATAACATCCCTGACCTGTGTTATATTCTAACCCTAGTTTTTTTGCTTTATAAGGATGTTTAGATGTTGTGGTTATCCTTTGAAAATTAATTAAGGCTCTCGAGAAACTTATGTTTAAATTTTGGTCCTGTTTGAACAATGATGAAGCAATGTTTTCTTATTTTGGACTAAAGTGCAAATTACCCAAGTTGAGGGGTTGCAAATTGCACATTATATAATTTTCCTCTGATGCCGAGACATCATAATAATGAATATGATGTAGTGGTATGGTTTTCACAAGCTTGGGCACCAAGTGTAAGCTTGTAAAGCAATCCTTGTGCATTAAATCCTAGTTTTGGTGTAATATGCAATTTACCCAAACCTAGGGTTCAACATGCAAATTACCACTTCAATAAGGTACCTAATATTTATGGGTATTATGTAGAGTAAATAAAATGAGAGGGGCGCCTCATTTGAATTAAGTTGGAGGAGAGAGAATCTTGATATTAAAATAATCAAGATTTAATCCTAAGTGAAACCCTAATTCAATTTAGGGCAAAAATGAATGTATTAATTAAAGGGATTTCAACCAAAATTAAAATGATTGAATTAAGACATGTGTGGATGAGATTAAATCCTTGCAAAGGCACGAGCATATCCTAAGGAGGTGAAATTCCACTCACCATTATAATAAGAAAAAGAATTTCCATTCAAAAATGGATATTCTTATTATAAGGGTTAAGGTGCTTAATTTATTTTCCCTTAATTCATGGATAATGGAAGGGAACTCGGTGGGGATAGATATGCCCTTGCATGCGAGAAACCAAGGGGGAAGTGGTGGCAACAATTTTGGAATTAAAAGACTTTTATAAATAATTTTCTCTCTCATCAATTTTCTTATAAAAGTACCATTTCCAAGCCAAAACAAAGGCTTTCTCGAATTACTTTATTTCCCCTTGCTTGGAAAATGACCAAGGAGCTGTGGAGGATCAGGAGTACTACCCCCAACCTGTTGGTAAGGTTCTTGACCTCCTTTCACCTTGAATCCATGGTGAAAATCGAAAATCAATGCATGAATTCCTCATAACTTGATCCCCTCTACAATTCTAACCAATTCTTTTCACTCAAAGCTTGAGGATGACCCTTGGAATAGTGAAAGGAGTTGCATACACCATTGTTGCCGTGAGCTTGGAGCTTTGGAGCTCAATTGGAGGCGGGTTTTATAACTTGAACCCTTAATTTTATTATTGCAGTCAATTCCTTATCAATTGGTGATCATTTCTACATTTCTGAAATTAAGTTTGGTTAATTGATGCAATCTCCATGGAAATCACAGTAGATTTCGTGAGTTTGGAGCTTGATGATTATGACATCATCATAAGCACACACCTCCCCAAATATCTAGGGCAAACGGTTTCAATGTTGAGTCCAAATGGTTGCACCAAACCGTTTGGTGACCAAACAGTTTGCAAACCGTTTGGTGGTTTGGATCTCAAACCGCTTGGAATGGTTGAGCATTTGAGATGGTTGACCGTTTAAAGATATATGTTGTGGTACTTTGATCTTGATCCAATGGTTTCAATTGGTTGACCTTGATGGTTTCAAATGTGATTGATTCCTTAATTGCAAACCCTAATCGGCTAAGTGCTGATTTTGAAATTGGTTGAGATGATGATTTGGGTTGATTGACCCAAATGGTTTCAAAACCATTTGGGGATCACCCAAACGGTCTCAAGACCGTTTGGGGGTCACCCAAGACTGTTTGGAGGTCAAGGGTTTGTTGGATCCTAGATGGGTGATAAGGTGCTCTAGAGGGGGGGTGAATAGAGCTGAAAGCACTTAAACAAAACTCATCAAACCTTCAAAATATATGACAAGATAAGGTTGCTAAATAGGCAATTTGAGTGCAACTAAATCATGCATAGAAAGGATAAGAGAGATTGAACATGCACCAAGTAGACAAGCTATTTAGAGTGGTTCCACACTTCAAACTAGAAGTGTGTCAGTCCACTTGCCTAGAGAGGTCAACCTCTAGGACTTCAAACAATTGCACTCTTATATTCACTTATAAGACTTACAATACAAGACCAACAAAGGACTTACCTATCCAATACAAAAGAGTCTTCAACCTTACCAAGGACTTACCCACTTTGCAAGAGTCTTCGGCCTTCTCCAAGGACTTACCCACTCTTACACAAGTCTTCGGCCTTGTAGGAATTACCCACTTTTCTTGGATCTTCCGCCTTTGACTTCACCTTCACTCGGAGAAGCTTTCCACCAAGGTCTTACCCACTTGAGCTTGAGTCTTTTGCCTTCTCCAAGGGCTTACCCACTCTAGCTCCAAGTCTTCAGCCTTGATCTTCACCAAGGGACTCCTTCCCTTGTTCTTCTTCACCTCTCTTAGACAAGAGAGAGAACCTTCATCTTCAAGATAGGAAATGAGAGATAGGGAGGTGGTGGAAGTGAGAGCCTCACAAGATATACAAGTAGAAACTAGCTCTCTTACAAATCTCCTACTCACTCTAATGGATGTAGCAAGTGATTAAGCTTAGAGAGAGATAGGAGGCTGTAAGAAGCACTCAACTATTGAATAGGAACCTGACAAGGAGTTTGCAATGAATGCTCTCAACCTTGGAATGAAGCCCAAGGGGTCCTATTTATAGCTGGGGATGCCTCTTAACCTTTGGGAACACTTAACAACGAAAACTAGCCATTTTGTGGCTTGAAACAGATCTATTTTCACTTGTTGCAACTCCACAACGGCTAGAAACACTTTTCTGCACTTTTCCGTACAGTGCATTCGGTCGAGTTTCTATATGTGTAACTCGATCGATCAAGTAGCAGGCAAACCGATGTTCAAGGGATCGGTCGAGTTTGTTCTGAGGAAACTCGACCGACCACTTCAACAGGAAATGGCCCACTACCCAATCGGTCGAGTTCTGTAAGTGCAAAACTCGACCGATGCAATCTTCAGAAAATCGATCAAGGGTTGATCGGTCGAGTTTCAGGGGGTGAAACTGGACCGACCAAGTGCCTGTAATTGATTTTCATAGTTGCATTAAAAGTGTTCTAATAATTGATCTAAGTGCTCCTGGTATTTTTCTAAGCTTAATTACAAGTCATACAATCATTACAAGTGATTTACAACATGATTCTAATGGATATACATCATATTACAAAAGTGTGCACTTGTATGACTTTGACTTGTCTTTTCTCCAATTTGAGATGCGCAAGTTAGGGCAATTAGAGTGTGTCTATACCTAATCTGAAATTACTCAAGTAGAAGCATTAGACACCAATATGTGGAATGGTTAGTCATCTTCAAAACATGGGTTTAGTCGATTTAGACGTGAGTCAACATTGACCTAATTGACCTTGAGTCAACAGGGTTAAGTATGGCTAAGTGTTTGAAGGTCCAATGGTACCAAATTGAATTGCAACTAAGTGATGATTTGATAATCAATCCAATGGTCCAAAACCCTAATTGGATGTCATGGTTTTTGATGATGTAATGGGAAAACGGTCTCAAGACCGTTTGGAGATCAACCAAATGGTCTCAAGACCGTTTGGTGGTCATCCAAGACCATTTGAGGTCAGGTTATATCATGTGATGATGATAGTTTATTGATTTTAATTGATTTGATTCCACAATGTCAACCATTGATGGATCCTCGATTTCAAACTCTAAGTGATGGTTTCTTGATTATCAAACCTAGTTCAATTGGGTTCAAAACCCTAAATTGAAGGTCTAATTGTATAGTGATTCATTGGTCCAATTGATGAATACTTTAGTGGTTCAATTTGTAATTGGTTCATGGATTGAAACATTGAGTCGATTGAGTGATGAAGTGTCTTTTTGGTCCAAGCAGTTTTGAGAAGGTTTGGACCAAACGGTCTCAAGACCGTTTGGGTCTCAAGACCGTTTGAGTCCAAACAGTATCAAGACCATTTGGGACCAAACGGTCTTGAGACCGTTTGGAGACCCAAAGTGCAAACGGTTTCAATACCTACTTTGTCCAATTTGTTTCAAGTATAACTTGTTCAAATGGTTATCAACTAATTAATGTGTGAGAACCAATATCATTGAGGGTCTAAGTAATTAACTTTGTGAAGATCAACATGGTTAATCCATTTGAATACCTCATGTAATTGAAGGTCCAATATGGTGAACCTATTTAGATAACTCATTTGAAGATTTCAATGGTTAAACCAATTGATCACTTTGTGGAATTGAAAGTTTAATTGGTCAATTCTTTTGAATTCCTTATATAATTGATGGTTTAATTTATTAGACCATTTAGACATCTAATATGATCAAAGGTCAATTAGCTATGTGATTATTAATGATGAAGACCCATGATGATAATGAAGGTTAAACCTAGCTTTGTGTACTCAAGTTAAGAGTTGACCAAGATTAATCTTGGAATAGTTAACATCCTATAGAGGATGAGAGAGAGAGAGTGAATGGGAGAGATGATTGCTAACTTAATAAGCCCTAATTCTCTCATTGTGAATAAATGTGTAATTAAGGTTTGATCCATATTATGAGATCATGGAATCTTAATTGAAAAGATTGATGTACCTTGATCCTATATTAGAGCAAGGTTATGTGAAACCTTAATTTAAGGGCAAAGCTTAGTGAAACCATAATCTAGGGTGATGATGTAACCCTAACTTAGTATAATAATGAAGGAAACCCTAATTTATTGGGAATTGTATATCCTAACCCTAATTTGGGTATGAGGAAAGAGAAACCCCACTTGAATGTGAATGGTAAACCCTAATCCCTAAAATGGGATAAAGGTATATGAAACCCTAATATAGGGTAGTGCCATTAATGCTAATGTGAAGCCTTAATACTGGGTGATGTGTTGTTAAGTATTAGTGTCACATAATACCAGGTGAAACCCTTATATAGAAGGATGTTATGTGAAACCCTAATAAAGAGTGATTCTAGGTGAAATCTATATATGTTTGTGAGATGCTAAGTGAATCTCAATTATAATGATGGAAATCTTATTTCTATTAATGGAATAGTGATTAATGTTTTGACAAATGAAATACCTAGAGGTGTTGATTATGGATATCCTTACATTAATAGTCCCTGATGTCGGGTTTTAGGGGAGACAGAGAAGGCAGCGGAAACAAAACTTTTCTCCCCCAAACCCGGAACAAGGAAACGCGTCAACGTCTATATAATAGGAAAGGATGGTTTGTGGAATCATACCTAGTCCCGAGGCTTGCTCGGCGACAATACCTCGTGCCTTGCGCGGTCTTCAAAGCCGGTCTTCGACGGTGTCTGTGCGACTCCTGGTCACACCGGGACTAACGGCTCCTGATCGCATCGGATTGTCGGGTTGACAGTTGTCCTCTTGAGTGACAGTAACCTCCCGCCTCTGAAGTAGCCCACACTGACCACCTGGAATTCCACACTCCTTGTCCCACAAGGAAGTGGAAGGAGTCGCACCCTCCTATTGACGTACTACTCGCCAACATACTCTCCTGCCTCTAGTTGCAACTGCAGTTGTCTTTCCCTTGATGCGCCTCCCTTTTCGGGTAGCACTTGCTCGGGCTCTCTCGGTTACCAAAAATAGAGAACGACAACTTTGCAGAGAAACTGGTTGTACTGAGCTATACTTTGAGAAGCCCCCAATACCCCTATATATATAGGAGGGTCATGGGACAGGGTTCTCCATCCCAGGCAATGCGGGGCTAAAAGCAGGAGTAGAAGGGTTCGAGATTTTCCACAAAAGCAACCAAATCGCAACCTGAACCGATCGTTTCACAACTGAAACGGTCTGTTGGGGACCAGAACCGATCGGTTCACAAGTGAACCGGTCGGTTGAGAAACCTCAACCGGTCGGTTGGTGGTCTTGGTCAGTTCTCGATTGACTTTCCTTCTTTTGTTTCTAATTGGTATCGAATACCAATCCTATTTCCCAATCAAATTGGCAAATTGAAACAAAAGGAAAATTCTCACCAATCCTATTTTCCCAACTTGCTCATTTGCACCAGTTGAATCGATCATTTTAACACTTGCAGCAATCAGTTCACCCTAATCTTGAGCCGACCGGTTCATCACATGAACCGATCGGTTGGGAGTACAGGTTGTGTAGAATCAGTCAATTGCGATTTCAATCAATCTGATACTCCAATCAATGGGTCCAACACCTTGAACATTATGAGATTGAGCTATCAATTGATTGAGTCTTTAATTGAACTACTAAACTCCTACAGTAACCAATCTAAACATTTCTTGTGGACAAAACTCCTCTTCCAAGTTAAATCCTATGTGTGTGACCCTGCAGGTCCATTTCATGTTGGCAGTGAAAGTCCATAACACTTATGACTTCACAAGCAAAGAGCGGTGCCTAGTCACACATCATTTCTACCCAAGTGAAAGTAGAAAGTTGGAGAACAACTTCCAATCCTACAATCCGTGAAAGTTGTTACATCAAATGTATAATTCCTTTGTCACTGATATCCCGAATGAACTCAAGGCATGGAACACTCATCCTATCAATGTTCATTCACATTCTTGATCTCAGAGTAGATTGAATGAGATATGTATGACATCAATATCACATACTGTTTCACACATGTGTGTGCATGCCATCTCAATGCTACTCATCAAGTGGCCTTGGATATCAAACTCCCTCAGGAGGGACAAATCCCATATCTATCACTCACCCCTCAAAATCCCCATGTGTCAAAGCCACCCAATCATCACCTTTATAACAACCCATGTTTCAGGACTGCATTTGATGATGTCAAAGTGTGCCCAACGACATGTGTTGAGTGTAGTGATTTCAGGTCAAAGAATCACACTCACCACCATCACTATGAGTACTTACTGTGACTACCATGTCATGGTTCCATGTGTCAAACTCACGGTGGGTTTGTTCGGTACACTTGTTCTCTAACAAGTACCTATCTATTTGATTTGATATCTCTATATCATGACTAATGAGATTCTATCATTAACCAACACCACAATCTAGTCTTGTGTGTCATTGATGTCTATCTACCTTCCATAATGACATCTGACTAGGGACATAACAAGAATGTACAAACTCTTAGCATCCGTATGATCTCATCATTCAGGTCCTCAACCTGAAAGCATACGTCATTGAGTACTGTTATTCTCTAGACATTCAATTTGTTCTATCACTATCTCATATGACTGAACCAGAAAGAATTGGAAACTTGCCTTTGATGTTTATCAAATCAATCTTAATGTATCCCACCAATCATCCCATGATTGCCTCTCAGGGCATACATACCAACAGACTCCCACTTGCACTACTAGCCAATCACCCATGAATCATATTCATAGTGATCTTCAAACATGTCCCACATGTTACTGTGCTCTAGTGTGAACATAGTGAGTAATGGCAACACCTTGCCAAAGTCAGTTTAAATTGCATGTCTCTCATCTCTTCGATGTACGTCACACGTATGAGATGGAGTTGTCGTAATATGCGATCTAGTATTCCTTTGCTAACCTTTAGCCACATTGCATGATCAAGGATTCCATACTTGTCATCATTGAGAGGAATATAAGTTCATCTCATGAACTTCCAGATCCATATAGTATCAACTGCTGTTCTCTAACACATAGATACTTGACATTTCCTTTTAAATGGTTTTTTTGTAACATTTCCAATTATCAACAAACTTTCACTTTTATATATATCCTATATATAATTTGTGATTAATTTTTAGTCCTTTCGTAAGTTTGCATCAATGTAACTCTTTACATTGAACTCTTCCTTATCTCAATAGAACTAGTACTTCCCAAGTACTTATCAAGTTCTCATGGTATTCCAGTAACCCTTACTGGAAATAGACAAACATCCACTCGTCCTGTCCCACATACGAGTTATCCGGATGAGCACATCATATTGTCATGTCATACATACTACATGATGAATGCATTTTGTTCTTGCCATGTCGATACATGTAAGATAATGGGATGATTACATACATGATAGATCCATATCTATTCTTAGTGTTCCCATTCTTCATAAGAATTGGACACTTGGCCTTGGGATACTGACTCCATGTAACATGGACAAGTTTTCTCCCACTGAATCTTATGCATACTGAACCCTTCAGTACAGATTGCCAATGTACGCTTTCTCTTTTCAGGTCAAGAGGTTTTTGAGAACTATCTCTATAGATCTCTATTCCTATCACATAGGAAACATTTCTATCTTCCTTAATGATGATTTCCACTTTTGGATTTCCATTCTAGAACATTTCCATTTCACATCAACATGTGGAATGTGAACACGCTCCCACTAAATCACAAATCCCTTCTTTATCTTTGACATATCAGTCAAACCCTTTGACTATATCATCAAAGTAAAGATCCAATTTTGAGTTTCTTGTACTAAATCAATCACATTGATTAGTACATTGTAACTTATAGACTTCATTTGCATTAGTGGATTCATAAACCTTATAGGTTGTGTCATGTACACATCCTTGTTTTATTCCTCATAAGAATGCAGTTTTAGTATCCATATGCCAAATGTCTTAGTCATTAAGTTGCAATCAGCAAGCATCATCCTTCTCAAAATGTTATCCATGTATCGTAACACTTAAGATTCATTTGCACTTATGGATCTCATCCAATGGGTGCTGCCATCAAGGTCATACCTTATGGTTCACATGGATTTCATTTAGGATGTAATGGTCATATACCATAACTCCAAATCCGGTTCCTCACATTCATCTAGATAGTTGACTCATCACATGAACAACTTATCACATAGATGATTGAGGTGTATCCGTTGAGGATATAAGAACTCACAACCCTTGTGATTCTTAATGTCCTTTATTAGTGTGGGGTATTCTTTTATTAAGAAGAATTCAGTTATTTGATAATCATTCTCTAACTCTTTAGAGTATGATTCCTTCTTGATTTAGACATCACCATGCCTTAATCATGAGTTCTCTATGATACACTATCATAATCACTCATAAGGATCTCAAACATTTGGTCCAAGCATTTCATTCATTGATCTCATAAAGAATTAACACTTTTCCAAATTTGCACTTCATTTATGATAATCTTAAACACTTCAAGATATTCATATTGGTATTTCTATAAACACCATTTGAAGTATTATCATTTGTTCCAATAGGTATGTAAATACATCACATGCATTATACCTAATAGGATAATCATTCTCCCACTTCCTTTAGTGAAGATTGATTAATCATGTCCATCATATTCATGTCTCTTACTGGTTCTCTAACCAAAAGAGTCTAGATTTATCCATCACATGGAAACTAGAAATGAATTTATCATGATTGATGCTAATTTTATTGTTTGAGTTATCTATAACTTTTAGGTATCATTTTATCTTATGCATATCAAATATCACAAGATAAACAAGGCATTGCCACAAAGATCATATCTTTATAAATTGAAACATCTTTTTATTAATTGCCATCATTGTCATACAATATGCAAAAATAAAGTGTTTCTATCTATTGGCAAATATGAAATAGTAGTTCATAATTGTATTACATGCCTTATAGGATGAAAATAAACTAAAGTACTCCTATCTATGGCGGCAAAACTTGCCCCAATAATGAGTGCTTTACACTTTACATCTTGGTATCATATACCTCAAAAAGTGTTACAAGTTTACTTTCATGACACCTTCAAGTGGAGACTTAAGTTGTCTCCTTCTTCTTTTGTTCTTCCAGATAGAGAGGACAATTCCTTTTCCAATGTCCTAGCTTTTGACAATGGTGGCAATTTCCTTTATTGGTCACGCCTCCTTTGGCCTTGAGAGCTGAAGACGACTTGGGCTCCTGGCTAGCATCAAAACCTTTCTTAGCTTTGCCCTTGCCCTTGTGCTTGGACTTGCCTTTCTTGCTCCTGATCACCATCACAAACTTAGGCTTGTCCTTCTTCATCTGTATCTCGGCTGTCCTCAACATGCCCAACATCTCTGACAGTGGCCTATCAAAGTTGTTCATGTTGTAGTTCATCACAAACTGACTGTAGGATTCTGGCAACGATTGCAGTATCACGTCAGTAGACAACTCTTGGCTCAGTGGAAATACCAGTCTCTGTAGGTTCTCCACATATCCAATCATCTTGAGTGTGTGAGGACAAACTGGATCTCCTTCTGTCATGATGCACTTGAACAGTGCCCTAGAAACATTGTATCTCTCTTGTCATGCCTGATCTTCATACATGTTCCTAAGATGCTGAATCATCTCAATGACACCCATGTTCTCATGTTGCCTATGCAACTCATGGTTCATTGAACACAACATCAAGCACTTTGCATCAATGACATCATCAAAATTCTTCTTGTAAGCATCCCTTTCTGCCTTTGGTGCATTAGGAGCGGGTTCCTCTGGAATTGGAGTATCCAGGACATAGAGCTTACGCTCTTGAGTGAGAACAATTCTCAATGTCCGATATCAGTCGTGGAAGTTTGTCCCATTTAGCTTGTCCTTGTCAAGGACCGATCGCAAAGAAAAGTTATTGTTGTTTGTTGCCATTTGTACTACAAAAGGAAAATATGCAATTTTAGTCCAAAAACTCATTTTTGACTTATTTGATTGATTTGAAAATTTGATGATATAATTAGGCCTTTAATTGATTATCGCTCCCACTATTTTAGTTCAAATTGATAGCCCTCACCATCAATTCGGAAGATTACAACATACAACCTTCTAGTGGGCAAGATCCTGAAATCCTCCAAGTCATGAACCAGCTAGGGTTGTCACCCACAACATAGATATCTCAGGTAGGCAACTTTTGCCAATTGCATCATATGCAACTCTTGATAAGATGTCATATGCAACTCCTTGCCATGATCATCTCCATGCCTCAAGGCGCTACATCCTATCTAGGTCACCTTGTTAAGTCCGACCCAAAGCCAACACGATGAATATGCACCCTGCTTGGGCAGACCCACACATTCATCCTTCATACTTCCACAAGATAGACGGTGCACCACTCTTGGGCGTGCCCACACTTGGTCGATCAAGCTTTTCACGTGTGTCGCATTTGGAAGGAATCTAAAACTTAATATTTAATGAGGGATTTGTTTTTTATATACATATACATATCCAATCACCACAATACATAGTATGTATCATATACATGCTATATCCCACATAAAGCATGCATAACGATAAATAGCAATGATTATGGCCATCCTAATGTGATTCCTCGAGCCATGAGGAATCACGGCCATCTAGGTCTACATCACATGCAACCTGTACAAGATGAACTCTGTGCTTTGCCTTTGGAGTAGATCAATTCATCACATGAACGACTTCCTTGGTCTGACCCGGTCGTCTGGGTGCTACCAGCCGATCGGTTGGCTCCTCCAACCGATCGGTTCGCCTGGTCGTCGTGCATCTCCTTCTGGCCACCACCTGCTCGTCTTTCTCCTCGAACCGGTCATCAACTGATCGGTTCACTCCTTGAACCGATCGTCTGGAACTTCAACCGATCGGTTCACTCCTTGAACCGGTCGTTTCAGCTGTCGTCAGATGTCTACCGATCTTCGACATAACAGGAAATAAAATCTATCCTAATTTTACATTGCTTAAAAGGGAAACCCCGAGTTACATTCGGGGGGAGCAAAGGTAGGAAATAATCTCGAATTATTTCGAGTTACATAAGGAATAGGAGAGGGAAGATCGGTGCGCAGACCAAGATGCAAGCAACCACAAACAATCACATACAGATTTAGGGGTTTATAGGCCATAATCATGCTACACATCCAACAAAAACTCATTTAAGGGCGACGCATATCGAGTGCATTAATAATACATATCATATATGTAATTTGGGATTTGTGGATTTAGGTTTGGACATGCATAAAGCCAATATTATTCACATCGTATGTAATAAATAAAGGCGACAAACCAAAATCGATCATATTGATATTCGTAAAATATAGAGCAGTTGACGTGGCTCTGATACCACTGTCGGGTTTTAGGGGAGACAGAGAAGGCAGTGGAAACAAAAATTTTCTCCCCCAAATCCAGAACAAGGAAACGCGTCAACGTCTATATAATAGGAAAGGATGGTTTTTGGAATCATACCTTGTCGCGAGGCTTGCTTGGCGACAATACCTCACGCCTTGCACAGTATTTAAAGCTGGTCTTCGACGGTGTCTGTGCAGCTCCTGGTCACACTGGGACTGACGACTCCTCATCGCACCGGACTGTCAGGTTGACAGTGGTTCTCCTGAGCGGCAGTAACCTCCCGCCTCTGAAGTAGTCCACACAGACCACCTAGAGCTCCACACTCCTTGTCCCACAAAGAAGTAGAATGAGTTGCACCCTTATTTTGACTTACTAGTCATCAACACACTCTCCTGCCTCTAGTTGCAACTGCAATTGTCTTTCCCTTGTTGCGCCTCCCTTTGCGGGTAGCACTTGCTTAGGCTCTCTCGGTTACCAAAACTAGAGAACGAAAACTTTGCAGAGCAACTGGTTGCACTAAGCTGTACTTTGAGAAGCCACCAATACCCCTATATATAGGAGGGTCATGGGATAGGGTTCTCCATCTTGGGCAATGCTGGACTAAAAGCAGGAGTAGAAGGGTTCGATATTTTCCACAAAAGCAACCAACTCACAACCTAAACCGATCGTTTCACAACTGAAACGGTCGGTTGGGGACCTGAACCGATCGGTTCACAAGTGAACCGGTCGGTTGAGACACCTCAACCGGTCGGTTCACAAGTGAACCGGTCGGTTGGTGGTCCTGGTCGGTTCTCGATTGACTTTCCTTCTTTTGTTTCTAATGGGTATCGAATACCAATCCTATTTCCGAATCAAATAGGGAAATCGAAATGAAAGGAAAATTCTCACCAATCCTATTTTCCCAACTTGCTTGTTTGTACCACTTGAATCGATCGTTTCAACACTTGAAGAAATCAGTTCACCCTGATCTTGAGCCGATCGGCTCAACACTTGAGCCGACCGGTTCACCAAGCTCAGCCAACCGGTTCATCACATGAACCGATCGGTTGGGAGTACAGGTTGTGCAGAATCAGTCAATTGCATTTTCAATCAATCCAATACTCCAATCAATGTGTCCAACACCTTTAATATTATGAGATTGAGCTATCAATTGATTGAGTGTTTAATTGAATTACTAAACTCCTTTAGTAATCAATCTAAACATTGCTTGTAGATAAAACTCCTCTTCTAGGTTAAATCCTATGTGTGTGACCCTGCATGTCCATTTCACGTTGGCAGTGAAAGTCCATAACACTTATGACTTCAAAAGCAAAGAGCGGTGCCTAGTCACACATCATTGTTGCCCAAGTGAAAGTAGAAAGTTGGATAACAACTTTCAATCCTACAATCTGTGAAAGGTGTTACAGCGAATGTATAATTCCTTTGTCACTGATATCCCGAATGAACTCAAGGCATGGAATTGTCATCCTATCAACGTTCATTCACTTTCTTGATCTCAGAGTAGATTGAACGAGATATGTATGACATCAATATCACATACTGATTCACACATGCGTGCACACACCTATCTCAATCCCACTCATCAAGTGGACTTGGATATCAAACTCCCTCAGGAGGGACAAATCCCATATCTATCACTCACCCCTCAAAAGTCCTATGTGTGAAAGCCACCCAATCATCACCTTTATAACAACCCATGTTTCAGGACTGCGTTTGATGATATCAAAGTGTGCCCAACGACATGTGTTGAGTGTAGTGATTTCAGGTCAAAGAATCACACTCACCACCATCACTGTGAGTACTGACTGTGACTACCATGCCATGGTTCCATGTGTCAAACTCACGGTGGGTCTGTCCGATACACTTGTTCTCTAACAAGTACCTATGTGTTTGGTTTGATATCTCTATATCATGACTAATGAGATTCTGTCATCAACCAACACCACAATCTAGTCTTGTGTGTCGTTGGTGTCTATCTACCTTCCACAATGACATCTGACTAGGGACATAACAAGAATGTACAAACTCTTAGCATCTGTATGATCTCATTGTTCAGGTCTTCAACCTGAAAGCATACGTCATTGAGTATTGTCATTCTCTAGACATTCAATCTGTTCTATCACTATCTCATATGACTGAACCAGAAAGAATTGGAAGCTTGCCTTTGATGTTTATCAATTCAATCTTAATGTATCCCACCAATCATCTCATGATTGGCTCTCAGGGCATACATACCAACACCTGACTCAAGGGTGAGTCCATATCTTTGACAATGGTTGTGTTTTCTAAAATAGATGAATCATGACCAATACATTGCATAATGAATGTGATGATCTAGTGCATAAGTATTATGATGAGAAATACCCGAATACAAGTTAAGTGAATAAACCCAAGAAAGATGAAGGTGTTGAGGGAAGTGATACATCAAGGTATGATAGATATCCCATTTAACACCCCAATTCTGATATACCAGGATGTGTTATAAGTCCATCATAATTGGAATAGATGATACATGGAATGTGTCATGTTAATTGTTACAATGAGATGTAATGTACCTTGATGATTGTAGGCTAATATGCCTTATGAAAAGATTAATCCAAATCAATAGACTATGATACAATCATATTCTGATAAAGATGAGAGAGAAACTCATACCTTGTGTTGATGTCACATTCAATGATGAATGACGAGGATATATAAGTATGTTTGAATACTTATGATATCTATTTTGGTCTCTAGCTTTGAAAAGAAATGGAATAGGGATGATCATTAATAATATGATCTTAAGAACCCAAGTGGTTATTTATGAAAACCCCCAATGAAGGGTGCTGATATAAAAGATACCATAAACCCTGAAGAGGGAACAGTGGTATTACTTAGTGTTGTATGATACTAATGTGAAAGAGTAATCATGAACCCTAAAAAGGGATGATGAGATGAAAGAATTATAATTGTTATCATGAATACTAATCATGCAAGGATGATGAGATGAGAAGCATAGCCAGGTATGGGCTATGATGCTTGTTTATTGAGAATGTTTTATAGTTTTTCTAAACCTTCATATGCTTTGTGTAGTAAGAATCATTGAGCTTTGTGTACTATATGCAATACATTGTGTAGCATGAATTATGATGTCCTGGGTCAGATGACCTGAAGATATGAAGTTACCTAATAAGTGGTAACAAGTGTTCTATGATGAGATGAGGGTTCAAATACCCAGATTCTATAGTCATGATAATGAATTTGTTAAGAAGTGGAAATGTACTTTATGAGTTGAGAGATTAAGATCCCAATATTTTGTGAAAAGAGTATGGCTATATGCCATGACTCTACAATGACAATGCCATGCTTTAGATATATGATCTAGACCTGAAGAGAGTTAATACTGCGGTAATGTTTCTGTAGTGAGTAAATGTTATACATGTTCTTCATATTCCTTAATGAATAAGTGACATGTGGCTCTTTCAAGCTATAGCTGCAGATGTTTTAGATAAGAATAATATTTATTCTGTTAGACATTGAATTAGCTGCTGCTAAACAAATATTATTCCTCTGTGCATATTTATCCTCTTAAGCTGCAATAATAATGTTACTGACAGAGAGTTATATCTCTCGCTGGGGCAATTTACAATTGTCTCACCCCGTGGGAACTACATTTTTAGGTGGACGCGGGCGAGGAGGCAAAAATCCTTCAATAGGGGAAGGACAGCAGGGACAACAATGAAGTCTCATGTGACGACACTGGCTGTTATGCCTTGTATAGATGTAAATAGAGTCCTATGTGTCGTCTCTGTACTCTCAGGCCCTCGGAGTAGTAGTTAGTGCTTTTGAGATTTTGGCTCAGTGTCTCGAGATTTTATACTACCTGTGTTTAGCTTGACATGATAATAAATGCTTATAATTCACAAAAAAAGATGATACAAGTTATGTACTTTTGAAAAACAGTGTAAATATGTTACTTTTGTTCTATGTGATAAAATTTTCATTTGATGGACCTCTTGGCAAAAAGGTTTTAATTTTTAGTGATTTTTGGTAATCCGCTGCTTAGTGAACGCTTCCGCATTAGTTAATTATGTTTTTGTGAGTTGTATGCCACAAATACTTTGCAGAGTCAACTTAGAAATTCCTTATTTGAAACGTCTGGAATAATAAAAGACGGCTACTTGTTGTATTAGATAAGAGGAGTCCCCCTCCTTATATAGGAGAAGGGGGAAGCATACATGACACAACCTAAACCTAATGGGCCAAGACATACTTGGGCCCATATCACAAAGACACTTAATAACATAAATAAATAGACTCTCTAATACTCCCCCTCAAGTTGAAGTTGGGAGAATCCCAAATCAGCTTGCAAACAGAGAGTCAGACTAAAAACAAAGAGACAGAAATAAAAAGATAAAATCAAGCCCATATAAGAATTTCCCCCCCTCAATGTTACAATAAATCACTCAAGCACTCAAATACTCTTAGATTCCCCCTCAAGTAGATATTCCAAAGAAACAGATATGTAGGCAGGCATGGAGGCTTCTTGATCATCATAATGACATCTGGAATAAAAGAAAGAACACTGGATAGGCACCAAGATCTTCATCACAGTCGTCGTAGTAGCCAGAAAGTGTTGGATCAAGGCCCTAGAGAGTTCTAGGTCACACGTCAACGTGCAAACTAATCACAGACGAGCCAGAGAGTACTGGCACACAGAAGCAGAAATTTGACATGCAGAAAAGGCACGAACAAGTAAAAAGGTCAATATGCGCAAAACGTGGACAATGTCAACATGCAAACAAAGAACGAACAAACCAGAAAATGTTGGAACACAATAGAAGAGAGTCGACGTGTCAAAACATGGATATGCCAGAGAATGCTAGAACACAGAAGTAGAAAGTCGACATGCATAAAACACATACAAGTTCTACATGCAAATAAAGCACGGACAAATAGTAGGATGTCAAGACGACGTAGCCAGATAGAAGACCATTAGCTTAAGCAAACGGTAGACATAAAGCTCCAGATAATAAGCTCTCCAAGAAGTATATAAAAGATTTTTGAGATGTAAATATCAAAAGTAGAAGTCCATGAACCCCCTGAAGAAGATAGCACTTGGCAACAAAAAAAAAATTCTCCGCTTGAATGAAGATGAGATTGATGCAAAAGCATTCATAGTAGAATAAATATACAATATATGAAGCGGTCGCGAATATCCCGCTGTAGTAGATTCCATGCATCTGCTTGCACTTATCTTAAATTTGCATTTTTTTTATTTCCATAAAACAACTTGGTTTTTGACAGTTCTCGTCCAAAGTACTTTGACCCTTGACCGGCAATGGAATAAAGAAACAATTCGATTATTGTTCCTTTCCCTCGATCAACTGAAGATGTATTGTTGTTGGTTAAGGAAGATGGAGGGGCTGAACAAGCGGAAGGTGGCAAAGAGAAAAAAAGGAAATCGCGACCGGAAAGGAAAGTCACGATTGAAACGGAAAGTCACGATTGAAACAAAAAGTATAGAAAAGACAGAAAATGCTCCAGGAACATGTGTCCTTCTCGTCACCATGAATCATGATTTCTTTTCTTCAGGGGGAGTAGCAAGCCGATTGGATTCCAGAGGAGCAAGTTGCCACTCCCTACACCGTGGGAAGCCGTTCTCGCTCCCACCCCTTCCCCTTTCTCGGACAGTCAGACCCGAAGCCACCTGAAAGGAAGGGGCCAGACGCACCAGGAGACTACTAGAAATGTCGTTGCAGTTACTTTGCGCGCGAGAGTGAGATTTGTGCGGGCCAGGGACGTCGCTCGAGTGAAGGGACAATCGACAACGCCTAACAGTAAATAGCCAGTTCCGGCAGCGGTTCTCCAGTGGATGTGCGGTAGGGTTGGTGAGCGGATTCTGGGGCTTGTAGGATGTGACAGGGTATAGGGTGTTGGAGGCTGGAAGCAAGTTGCTTGGTGGTAGTTGGCGACCGCGGAAGGTTGTGCCGTATCGCAAAGCAGTCAGGGTAGGGCCGAGATTTGAAGAAGGGGATGACCAGAAGTACAAGACAGACAGATTGGCTAGATCTTCTTAAAAAATAAAAGGAAAAATGTAGGGATTCAATAGATAGTTACATGCACAGAAGAAATTGGTGAAAAATGGTTCCTTTAGATTAGGATTGGATCACTGCTCTGATATCATCTGGAATAATAGAAGACGGCTACTTGTTGTATTAGATAAGAGGAGTCTCCCTCCTTATATAGAAGAAGGGGGAAGCATACATGACACAACCTAAACCTAATGGGCCAAGACATACTTGGACCCATATTACAAAGACACTTAATAATATAAATAAACAGACTCTCTAATAAAAAGGTATAGTGAGCCTACTGTTCAAGTGGCATTATCATCTAATAATTTCAATGAAGAGCAAAGCATTTCTTCCTACATAAGATGATTTGAAACAAGTGTTGTGCCCAAAAAAATTTGAAACCAGATGCTCATTTGGAGATAACATTGAAGCTTTTCAATGACTAAGCCGCCTTATTATAATTGCAAAATTGAACATAGCACAAAATAAAAAGGCAAAATGCTTACCTATGCATTATTGTGAGGAGTTGTATGTCAGACATCATGTTCCCGTTCAAGTAAACATGATGCACAAAGTTCTCAAAACACCAAGGTGCATAGAAGTTTTGTGCTTTCCAAGCTTCATAAAACTGCAGGCAAGGTCATATGTACTTCATCTAGTGCTCCTAGACTGTAAGCAGAAGTGACGAAAAGCTTGAGGTGAATCCTTTGGCTCTCGAGTTTTTAGCATGATGAAATGACAATCGATGTACTAACATTGAAATATAATGCCATAAGATATGTAATAGCATTATTATGTTATGATGTCAATGTCATCCAACTTATATTGCTCATTGTCACTATATCCAAGCATCATTATCCTCATAGTATGGGTTAGATCTGTGAGGCAGTCCAGCTGTAACATGTATTCAATGCAATTAGGAGGGGTCTAAGATCCTAATATCCTTACAATTATGATCTTAATTTTCATCAAGGAAGCATGGACACTTCTAGACAGCCCTCGTGTCTGTGTCGGACACGTTTTGGACACGGTCCAAAACGTTTTGGACACAGACACTTCCCGGACACGGCCCAAAACGTTTTGGACACGGTTGGGACGTGTCCAGTTCATTTTGGTTTTTTTCTGCACCCCGAACATAGCTGGGCAGTGCCTAGACACTTCCTGGACACGTCACTACAGAAGCAGATGTTGCTCTAATAGCCTATTGCACAATGCAAATGTTGAATATACAACTACTGTTTATGTCGTATTACTGAGAAAATGTAACATATAGCTGAGATCTGATCACAATTACAAGCAAATCTCTTGGGAAAAAAATATGTAAATTCTAAGCTGAATCAGATATTTAGAATCAAATTATGGTCTAATCAGTTGGTTAAATGGGTAACATGAACTCATATATAAATATTATGTAATATACTATATTTACAAAAAATACTTGTTAAGTTTTCTTCTTGACATCGTTTCTAATACACACACCAAGACACACCTCTATATGCATATAAGATTATATATATATATATATATATATATATATATATATATATATATTAATCTGGACAAAAAATAAATTCCAGTTCAGACATAATACACCGACATATATGGATATATTAAAAAATATTTTCCCCTCGTCCAATGTCGTGTCCGTGTCCTGCATTTTTGAAATTTGTCGTGTCTGTGTCAGTGTCCCTGCCAAGAAACGTGTCTGTGCTTCCTTGGTTTTCATACTTACATATTTGAGTATAACTTACAATTACTTTGTTGTCATACTTACAGGTTTGAGTATAAGTTACAATTAACTTGTCTGATATAATTCCTAAGAAAAAAATACAAATGCTCTTTTGCAGGAGGAACAAAAGCAATGGAGTGGTGCTTTCTACCATACAATTTACCCTTTAAAATTCATCCTAAAATGCATCTCAACCAAGATGCCACTAATAATCACACTGAGATGGTTATCAATGCCGCAATGAGTTGGTTATTCCCATCTAATATTAGCAATCGAGAACAGTCATCATCTAAAATAAAAGAAAATTATCGTATGGATCAAATCAACAAAGACATCGTTCTCACCTCGGTTTACTGTGAAAACTGAACTTGGTTTGGATTAAAGCAACAAGCAACTGGTTGCAAGCACCCTAAAATGCATCTTGTAGCTGGATGTAATAGAGGGTGAAATCAGGTTCAACTGGCATACAGGCTGCTTGATGTCTTTGTCATAGAGAATTTTATGGGACTTATCCTAGCACTGTTGTTGAGCTAATTGATAAAGACAATTTAACTTGGAAACCGAAGGTGTTGAGTTCTTTCAATGTTGAACTGATTCCAATTATTCAAAAAATCCCCATTATAACCTTATAAGAAAAATATGTTTACTACTATCCGTCCCTAAATGGACTTTTCAATGTAAAAAGTGACAACTGGACTATGCAAATGGTTGTAGCAGCCACACATCAGAGTGTGGGCACGAATGGGAAAATGCAACAGACAATTTGGAACCCTATTTGAAATGCTAACTGTTGGGTTTTAGGGGAGGCAGAGAAGGCAGCGGAAACAAAAAATTTTCTCCCCCAGACCCGGAACAAGGAAACGCGTCAACGTCTATATAATAGGAAAGGACGGTTTGTGGAATCATACCTTGTCCCGAGGCTTGCTCGGAGACAATATCTCGTGCCTTGCGCGATCTTCAACTCCGGTCTTCGACGGTGTCTGTGCAGCTCCTCGTCGCACCAGGACTGACGACTCCTGGTCTCACCAGACTGTCGGGTTGACAGTTGTCCTCCTGAGTGGCAGAAACCTCCCACCTCTGAAGTAGTCCACACGGACCACTTGGAACTCCACACCCCTTGTCCCACAAGGAGTTGGAAGGAGTCGCACCCTCTTATTGATGTACTAGTCTCCAACACACTCTCCTGCTTCCAGTTGCAACTGCAGTTGTCTTTCCCTTGCTGCACCTCCCTTTGCGGGTAGCACTTGCTCGGGCTCTCTCGGTTACCAAAACCAGAGAGAATGACAACTTCGCAGAGCAACTGGTTGCACTGAGTTGTACCTTGAGAAGCCCCCAATACCCCTATATATATAGGAGGGTCATGGGACAAGGTTCTCTATCCCAGGAAATGCGGGACTAAAAACAGTAGTAGAAGGGTTCAAGATTTTCCACAAAAGCAACCAACTCACAACCTAAACCGATCGTTTCATAACTGAAACAGTCAGTTGGGGACCTGAACTGGTCGGTTCACAAGTGAACCGGTCGGTTCACAAGTGAACTGATCGGTTGGTGTTCCTGGTCAGTTCCCGATTAACTTTCCTTCTTTTGTTTCTAATTGGTATCGAATACCAATCCTATTTCCCAATCAAATTGGGCAATTGAAATGAAAGGAAAATTCTCACCAATCTTACTTTCCCAACTTGCTCGGTTGCACCAGTTGAATCGATCGTTTCAACACTTGAAGCAATCGATTCACCCTGATCTTGAGCCGATCGATTCAACACTTGAGTCGACCGGTTCACCAAGCTCAGCCGACCAGTTCATCACATGAACCGATCGGTTGGGAGTGCAGATTGTGAAGAATCAGTCAATTGTGATTTGAATCAATCCGATACTCCAATCAATTTGTCCAACACCTTGAACAATATGATATTGAGCTATCAATTGATTGAGTGTTTAATTGAGATACTAAACTCCTTTAGTAATCAATCTAAACATTGATTGTGGACAAAACTTCTCTTCTAGGTTAAATCCTATGTGTGTGACCCTACATGTCCATTTCACATTGGCAGTGAAAGTCCGTAACACTTATAACTTCACAAGCAAAGAGCGGTGCCTAGTCACACATCAGTACTACCCAAGTGAAAGTAGAAAGTTGGAGAACAACTTTCAATCCTACAATCCATGATTGGTGTTACAACGAATGTATAATTCCTTTGTCACTGATATCCTGAATGAACTCGAGGCATGGAACAGTCATCCTGTCAACATTCATTCACTTTCTTGATCTTAGAGTAGATTGTAAGAGATATGTATGACATCAATATCACATACTAATTCACACATGTGTGCACACGCCTATTTCAATCCTACTCATCAAGTGGCCTTGGATATCAAACTCCCTCAGGAGGGACAAATCCCATATCTATCACTCACCCCTCAAAAGCCTCATGTGTCAAAGCCACCCAATCATCACCTTTATAACAACCCATGTTTTAGGACTGTGTTTGATGATGTCAAGGTGTGCCCAACAACATGTTTTGAGTGTAGTGATTTCAGGTCAAAGAATCACACTCACCACCATCAATGTGAGTGATGACTGTGACTACCATGTCATGGTTCCATGTGTCAAACTCACAGTGGGTCTGTCCGGTACACTTGTTCTCTAACAAGTACCTATGTGTTTGATTTGATATCTCTATATCATGACTAATGATATTCTATCATCAACCAACACCACAATCTAGTCTTGTGTGTCACTGTTGTCTATCTACCTTCCACAATGACATCCGACTAGGGACATAACAAGAATGTACAAACTCTTAGCATCCGTATGATCTCATCGTTCAGGTCCTTAACCTGAAGGCATACGTGATTGAGTACTGTCATTCTCTAGACATTCAATTTGTTCTATCACTATCTCATATGACTGAACCAGAAAGAATTGGAATCTTGCCTTTGATGTTAGTCAAATCAATCTTAATGTATCCCACCAATCATCCCATGATTGGCTCTCAGGCCATACATACCAACAGACTCCCACTTGCACTGCGAGCCAATCACCCTTGAATCATATTCATAGTGATCTTCAAACATGTCCCACATGTTACTGTACTCTAGTGCGAACATAGTGAGTAATGGCAACACCTTGCCAAAGTCAGTATAAATTGCATGTCTCTCATCTCTTCGCTGTACGTCACACGTATGAGATGGGGTTGCCGTAATATGCAATCTAGTATTCCTTTGCTAACCTTTAGCCACATTGCATGATCAAGGATTCCATACTTGTCATCAATGAGAGGAATATAAGTTCATCTTATGAACTTCCAGATCCACATAGTATCTACTGTTGTTCTCTAACGCATAGATACTCGACCTTTCCTTTTAAATGGTTTTATTGGAACACTTCCAATTATCAACAAACTTTCACTTTTATATATCCTATATATATTTTGTGATTAAATTTCTATCCTTTCGGAAATTTGCATCAATGTAACTCTTTACATCGAACTCTTCCTTATCTCCATAGAACTAGTACTTCCCAAGTACTTATCAAGTTCTCATGGTGTTCCAGTAACCCTTACTGGAAGTTGACATACATCCACTCGTCATGTCTCACATACGAGTTATCAGGATGAGCACATCATATTGCCATGTCCTACATATAAGACTATGAATGCATTTTGTTCTTGCCATATCGATACATGCAAGATAATGGGATGATTACATACATGATAGATCCATATCTATTCTTAGTGTTCCCATTCTTCATAAGAATTGGACACTTGGCCTTGGAATACTAACTCCATGTAACATGGACAAGTTTTCTCCCACTAAATATGTGCATACTGAACACTTCAGTACAGATTGCCAATGTATGCTCTCTCTTTTTAGGTCAAGAGATTTTTTTTTCGAGAACTATCTCTATAGATCTCTATTCCTATCACACAGGAAACATCTATATCTTCCTTAAAGATAGTTTCCACCTTTTGGATTTCCATTCTAGAACATTTTCCTTTTCACATCAACATGTGGAATGTGAACACGCTCCCACTAAATCACAGATCCCTTCTTTGTCTTTGACATATCAGTCAAACCCTTTGACTATATCATCAAAGTAAAGATCCAATTCTGAGTTGCTTGTACTCAATCAATCACATTGATTAGTCCATTGTACCTTATAGACTTCATTTGCATTAGTGGATTCATAAACCTTATAGGTTGTGTCACGTACACATCCTTGTTTTATTCCTCATAGGAATGCGGTTTTAGTATCCATATGCCAAATGTATTAGTCATTAAGTTGAAATTAACAAGCATCATCCTTCTCAAAATTTTATCCATGTATCTTAACACTTAAGACTCATTTGCACTTATGGATTTGATCCAATGAGCGCTACCATCAAGGTCATACCTTATGGTTCACATGGATGTCATTTAGGATGTAATGGTCATAAACCATAACTTAAAATTTGGTTCCTCAGATTCATCTAGATAGTTGACTCATCACATGAACAACTCATCACATAGATAATTGAGGTGTATCTGTTAAGGATATAAGAACTCACAACCCTTGTGATTCTTAATTTCTTTTATTAGTGTGGGGTGTTCTTTTATTAAGAAGAATTCAGTTATTCGATAATCATTCTCTAACTCTTTAGAGTATGATTCATTCTTGATTTAGACATCACCATGCCTTAATCATGAGTTCACTATGATACACTATCATAATCACTCATAAGGATCTCAAACATTTGGTCCAAGTATTTCATTCATTGATCTCATCAAGAATTAACACTTTACCATATTTGCACCATCTATGATAATCTTGAACACTTCAAGATATTCATATTGGTATTTCTCTAAACACCATTTGAAGTATTAGCATTTGTTCTGATAGGTATGTAAATACACCACATGTATTATACCTAATAGGATAATCATTCTCCCACTACCATTAGTGAAGATTGATTAATCATGTCCAAGACATTCATGTCTCTTACTGGTTCTCTAACCAAAAGAGTCTAGATTTATCCATCACATGGAAACTAGAAATGAATTTCTCATGATTAATGCTAATTTGATTGTTTGAGTTATCTATAACTTTAGGTATCATTTTATCTTATGCATTCCATGTATCACAAGATAAACAAGGCATTGCCACAAAGATCATATCTTTAAGATTGAAACATCAACTTTATTAATTGCCATCATTGTCATACAATATGTGAAAATAAAGTGTTTCTATGTATTGGTAATATATGAAATAGCAGTTATCAACTCTATTTCGTGCCTTTTAGGCTGAAATAAACTGAAAGATACTTCTATCTATGGCACCAACACTTGCTACAATGATGGATACTTCTTTCTTGGTCCTTTCACAAAGGCCATCACTTCTTTGTGGATATTACATATCATATATAACATATCCATATCTTGGTATCATATACCTTAGATAAAGAAGTGCTTCATTTCCAGATACCTTAGGTGGAGATCTCCATCCCCTCCTTAATCTTCTTTTGTTCTTCCAGATATAGAGGGCAATCCCTCATACATCCTTCCCCATGTGCCTTGAGGCTGAAGACGGCTTGGATTGCTGGCTAGCATCAGAACACTTCTTTGCTTTGCCCTTATCCTTGCCCTTAAGAATTTCCTTTCTCTTTGATCACATCAAAGATTATGGTTTGTGTTTCTTCATCTTTGCCTCTACTATCCTCAACATGTCCAACAACTCTGTCAATGCTTGTCAATGTTGTTCATGTTGTAGCTTATCATGAATTGTATGATTCTCACAACATTTATAGTATCATACCAATAGCCAACCCTTGGCTCAGAGGGAATCCTTCTTAGTCAGGTTTTCCACATACCCAATCACATTGAGTGTGCGAATACCTTACTAGATCTCCTTTTGTCATGACATACTAGGACAGTGTCTTGGAGATATCATATGTCTTATGTTGTCTCTGCAACTCATAGTTCAGAGCACACAACATCAAGCACTCCTCATCAATGTCATCCTCGGTATGCTTCCATAAGCATACTTTCAGCCATTGATGCAGTGGGATCGAGTTCATCTGGTTCTGGTATAACTAGGACTTGGAGCTTTCTCTCTTTGATTGAGAATACTTCTCATCATCCTAACCAGTCGTGGAATTATTCCCATTTAATTTGTTGGTCTCAAAGACCGATCGCAAATAAAGTGATTATTAACCATTTATTTTAACAAAAGGAAATATATGCAATTTTAGTCCAAAACTCTTTTGACTTATTTGATTTATTTGAAAAGTTGAAGATAAAGATTAGGCCTTTAATTAATTGTCGCTCCCACTATTTTAGTTCAAATTGATAGCCCTCACCATCAATTCGGAAGATTGCAACGTACAACCATCTAGTGGACAAGATCCATATTTCATCAAGTCATCAGTCAGCTTTGGCAGATTGCCCACAATCTTGACTATTTAGGTAAGCCATCATGCCAATTGCATCATATGCAACTCTTAATGAATAAACATGCGCAACACCTTTCCAGGAACATTCCTTGCCTCTGGGCTTAGACGCTCTAAGAATCACCAGTTAAGTCTAACCCAAAAGCCGACATGGTAAACATGCACCCTGCTTTGGCAGAACCTACATGTCTACCCTTCACACTTCCACAAGATAGATGGCGCACCATGCTTTGGCGTAACCTACGCTTGCTCGATCGAGTTTTTCATGTGTTCCACTAATGGAAGGCATATAAGATTTAATATTTTAATGAGGGATTTGGTTTTTATATACATATACATATCCAATCACCACAATACATAGTACATATCATATACATGCTATATCCCACAGAAAACATGCAAAATGATAAAAGCGATGATTATGGCCATCCTAATGTGATTCCTCGAGCCAAGAGGAATCACGGTCATCTAGGTCTACATCACATGCAACCTTTACAAGATGAACTCTGTGCTTTTCCTTCTGAGTAGATCAACTCATCGCATGAATGACTTGCTCATTCTGGCCCAGTCGTCTGGGTGCCACCAGCCGATCAGTTGGCTCCTCCAACCGATCAGTTTGCCTAGACGTCGTGCATCTCATCATGGCTGCCACCCTCTCATCTCGCTCCTCGAAGTGGTCATCTACTGATCGGCTCACTCCTTGAATCGATCGTCTGGAACGTCAACCGATCGATTCACGCCTTGAACCGATCATTTCAGCTGTCGTATCGATGTCCTCCGTTCTTTGACATAACAGGATATAAAATCTATCCTATTTTACATTGCAAAAAGAGAAACCTCGAGTTACATTTGAGGGGAGAAAAGATAGGAGAGAAATCTCGAATTATTTCGAGTTGCATCAGGAAAAGGAGAAGGAAGATCGGTGCGCATACCGAGATGCAAGCAACCACATACAACTATACACAGATAGGGCTTATTGGCCATAACCACACTATACATCCACCACAAAACTCATTTAAGAGCGACGCATATCGAGTGCATTAATAATACGTATCATATATGTAATATGGGATTTGTGGATTTAGGATTGGACATGCATACAGCCAATTTTATTCGCATCGTATGCAATAAATAAAGGCAACAAACCAAAATTGATCATATCGATATTCCTAAAATATAGAGCAGTTGACGTGGCTCTGATACCACTGTTGGGTTTTAGGGGAGGCAGAGAAGGCAGCAGAAACAAAAAAGTTTCTCCCCCAGACCCGGAACAAGGAAATGCGTCAACATCTATATAATAGGAAAGGACGGTTTGTGGAATCATACCTTGTCCCGAGGCTTGCTCGGGGACAATACCTCACGCCTTGCGTGGTCTTCAACTCCAGTCTTTGACGGTGTCTGTGCAGCTCCTGGTCGTACCGGGACTGACGACTCCTGGTCTCACTGGACTGTCGAGTTGACAGTTGTCCTCCTGAGTGGCAGAAACCTCCCGCCTATGAAGTAGTCCACACGGATCACATGGAACTCCACACTCCTTATCCCATAAGGAGTTGGAAGGAGTTGCACCCTCCTATTGATGTACTAGTCACCAACACACTCTCCTGCCTCCAGTTGCAACTACAGTTGTCTTTCCCTTGCTGCACCTCCCTTTGCGGTGGCACTTACTCGGGCTCTCTCGGTTACCAAAACCAGAGAGAACGACATCTTTGCAGAGCAACTGGTTGCACTGAGTTGTACCTTGAGAAGCCCCCAAAACCCATATATATAGGAGGGTCATGGGACAGGGTTCTCTATCCCGGGAAATGCGGGACTAAAAACAGGAGTAAAAGGGTTCGAGATTTTCCACAAAAGCATCCAACTCACAACCTGAACTGATCGTTTCATAACTAAAATGGTCGGTTGGAGACCTGAACCGGTCGGTTCACAAATGAACCGGTCGGTTGGGACACTTCAATCGGTCAGTTCACAAGTGAACCAGTCGGTTGGTGGTCCTGGTCGGTTCCCGATTGACTTTCCTTCTTTTATTTCTAATTGGTATCGAATACCAATCCTATTTCCCAATCAAATTGGGCAATTGAAATGAAAGGAAAATTCTCACCAATCTTACTTTCCCAAATTGCCCGGTTGCACCAGTTGAATCGATCATTTCAATACTTTAAGCAATCGGATCACCCTGATCTTGAGCTGATCGGTTCAACACTTGAGCCGACCGGTTCACCAAGCTCAGCCGACCGGTTCATCACATGAACCGATCAGTTGGGAGTGCAGATTTGCAGAATCAGTCAATTGTGATTTCAATCAATCTGATACTCCAATCAATGTGTCCAACACCTTGAACAATATGATATTGAGCTATCAATTGATTGAGTGTTTAATTGAACTACTAAACTCCTTTAGTAATCAATCTAAACATTTCTTGTGTACAAAACTCCTCTTCCAGGTTAAATCCTATGTGTGTGACCCTGCAGGTCCATTTCACGTTGACAGTGAAAGTCCATAACACTTATGACTTCACAAGCAAAGAGTGGTGCCTAGTCACACATCAGTGCTACCCAAGTGAAAGTAGAAAGTTGGAGAACAACTTTCAATCCTACAATCCATGATTGGTGTTACAGTGAATGTATAATTCCTTTTTCACTGATATCCTGAATGAACTCGAGGCATGGAACAATCATCCTGTCAACATTCATTCACTTTCTTGATCTCAGAGTAGATTGGAAGAGATATGTATGACATCAATATCACATACTGATTCACACATGTGTGTGCACACCTATTCTAATCCTACTCATCAAGTGGCCTTGGATATCAAACTCCCTCAGGAGGGACAAATCCCCTATCTATCACTCACCCCTCAAAAGCCCCATGTGTCAAAGCCACCCAATCATCACCTTTATAACAATCCATGTTTCAGGACTGCGTTTGATGATGTCAAAGTGTGCCCAACGACATGTGTTGAGTTTAGTGATTTTAGGTCAAAGAATCACACTCACCACCATCACTGTTAGTGCTGAGTGTGACTACCATGTCATGGTTCCATGTGTCAAACTCACGGTGGGTCTGTCCGATATACTTGTTCTCTAGCAAGTACCTATGTGTTTGGTTTGATATCTCTATATCATGACTAATGAGATCCTGTCATCAACCAACACCACAATCTAGTCTTGTATGTCACTGTTGTCTATCTACCTTCCACAATGACATCCGACTAGGGACATAACAAGAATGTACAAACTCTTAGCATCCATATGATCTCATCGTTCAGGTCCTTAACCTGAAGGCATACGTCATTGAGTATTGTCATTCTCTAGACATTCAATCTGTTCTATCACTATCTCATATGACTAAACCAGAAAGAATTGGAAGCTTGCCTTTGATGTTAATCAAATCAATCTTAATGTATCCCACCAATCATCCCATGATTGGATGTCAGAGCATACATACCAATACTAACATATATTTCAAAATCTCCCTACCAAAGTCAACCTCAAATCTGGGAAGGGGTGGATCTAGGAGGGGGCAACCAGGGCTGAAGCCCCCCCAAACAAAAAATCAAGATGCATGTATTTATACATTTATAACATGGCCAAAATACTATATACAAAACATTTTATGGTATAATTTCAAGTAAATTTCTAGCTGAATTGGTATCGGGGTATTATTTGTAGACAAGTTGCACATGTTCAAATGTCACCTAAAGCATATTTTTTTCGAGCTCATTAAACTGAGCCCCATGTTATGGTTAATATGAAGCCCTTCAAACTCAGCGCCCCCCCTACTGCCATTATCTGGATCCGCCCCTGAATCTAGGCATCATGTGAGATTGATATTTGTGAAGTATGTAAAATTGATCCTGAGACGACCTGCCACTCCCTACTGGAAATCAAACTCATCTTAAGTGATCAATACAGTTATAGGTACAATGTGAATCTATACCTGAAGAGTTCAGGCCATCATTAGCACGTGTTAGATTACTAAACAATGAGATTTACAAAAAAACATACATACTAAAGCAAAAAAACATAAGTCAAGGAGGTTAGAAAGCAAAATATACATGACTGACTAGATAACTAAAACTCTGCTTGAATAGTCCTAGGCATCACATATAGGTCTTGACATTGGATTATAAATTTAAACCTATATCTCTATGGACTATTTTTTCAGCTTTGGTATACAAACTTTTTTTAAAACTGAAACTTTGAGGGCTGAAACCAAATCCTCTTCCACAACAACGTTCACATCTACACACTACAAAAGGATGGTACAATCGATTGAGTAAAATGGTTAGACTTTTTATGGCACCACGTGATAGAAGCAAACCCTAGATGGAAATACAGTTTCCCAAAATGTTTGAATTTCTTTCTATAACTCAGTCCTTGCTCTCTCATTATCTTGGGGTCTAGAGAATTCAAATACATTAGAATAAAATTACCCTGTCAAGATAGCAGCATTCCAAGTTGTCAAAGAGGTAACAATTAATTAGAGTCGATATCAATTAATAACAACAAAACAACCATGTATATGATGATGTTTAAGTATTCCTAAATGTGAATCATAGTTTATATACAAAACAAAATATAATAGCCTCCGTGATGCAATTATAAGATAAAAGAATGAATTCAAAAGGAAGAGAAAAAGGAAAGCACCATGAGGGGCCGAGAAGGATACCTGAAAGAGTGTTTAATTCTAGAAAAAAACAAAGAAATACATTTTCAATGATTCTTGGTTAAGTGTGGAGTCCAGTTGCACTGCAGTAATCAACTAACCATGTTAGCAAGGATAAAGGTGACCTTACTCTTCAAGTGCATTATAAAGCCCCAATATTATTGTTGTTCTAAATGTTGATATTAAATAGGACAAAATATAGATTCTTAGCCAGAACTTTGCAGTCTAAAACCATTGTGCCACATAGGTGGCATGTCAAGTTAAAACTTTCAAGTGCACAACTATTAATTAAGTATGAAATTTCTTCTTCATGATGAACTACTAAAAAAATCCTTTTTAGATGATTACACCACCTGTAAATGGCAAAAAGAAGATCTAAAATAAACAATCAAGTACAAGAAACTATAGCTTGATGTCTTGTACCTGTGTGATAAACAAACCAATCTTAGCGATACTAGTATCATGCAAGTTTGAGTAAGAGATATTGGCTTTCTGATGCCCACTTGGGTCAGTTAAGAAGCTAACGTATACTGCGCATTTCACTATCACTACATGCTTCAAGGATGTAAAACATAGAAAATTTGCAAGTGCCACTTTAAACACACGTCTCAATGCAAAGAGTTAGGGATCTTTCCAGATCTATGGAATAATGGATTCTTCCAGTCTTGATCATAGAGTTCAGGTAACCTGAAAACAAACAAAAAAGAGAAATAGAAGTTATGTACATGTGGTAACCACGTTGAGCAGATGTACTACATTATTCCTGTCCACATATGCATCATGAAGTTTTCCTATACTATCCCTGCCTAGAGATTTGTCATGAAATTTTCCTATTTAATTCAGACCCTATACTTAATAAAGGAGTCTGTTGACCATACCCTAGTCTGATACTTATCTTCAATGGCACTTTTTAACAGGGGGACAAGAATTGAATCTGTATATGAAATTTGTTGGAAAGTAATTACAAGGCAGCGAGAGATGTATTACACTGTCCAAACTCTTATATAGGAGAGGGGAGCAGTACAAACTTGACTAAAAATCATTATGGCCATAGAATTATGCCCATGTTGCTATATGGCCATAGACTCAGGCCCATATTGCTAAGTAAATAGAAATTAAACCCGTTAGCTAATTGACTCTTAAGACTCTTCCTCAAATTGAAGTATGGCAGAATACAAATATAGCTTGCAAATAGAGATACAAATAGGATATACAGACTTAAGAGGGGGGATTAAAATACTTACTCAACACATACAAATAATTACTCCCCCTCAATCCAGCAATTCAACACTCCCCCAATGACAGACACCCTAAAGAGAAGGTTGTAGTTGAGCTTATCGAACAATCATAATTGTGCAACTAGAGTAGAAGTACATATCAACAAGTAGACATGGTGACCTTCACCATATCAACATATCAAAGTAGTAACACCCTCCAATGTGATTCTTAGTAAGTAAAAGATGACTAATAGTTAAATATTGAATAGAAGAAACCCTGCTCCTATAAATAGAAGGACAGGGAAGCGTACAAACATAAAACTAACCCTAATGGGCCAAAACATTTGGGCCCATATAACAAAGACACTAATAACAAGAATGAACAGACTCTCTAACACTCCCCCTCTAGCTGAAGTTGGGAGAATCCCAAATCATCTTACAAATAGAGAGTCAGACTAGAAAACAAAGAAACAAAACAAAAGGATAAACCAAGCCCATACAAGAAATTTCTCCCCCTCAATTTTACAATCAAAGTACTCAAATACTCATACACTCCCCCTCAAGTAGATACTCCAAGCAAGTAGGAAGCAGGTCACAGAAGCTTCTCGATCATCTGGAGCAGAAATAAGCAGCAACACAATCATCTGGAGAAAAAGATAAAATAGCTGATAGGAAACAAGGTTTTTATCAAAGTCATCGTCGTAGTAGCCAGAGAGTGTTGGGTCACAGTGGTAGAGTATCAGATCCCAGAGAGTGTTGGATCACAGTAGTAGTAGTAGTCAACGTACAAATAAAGTATGGACGGGTCAATGTGTGAAATAGGGCACGAACGAGCCATAGAATGCTGGCACACAAAAGTAGAGAGTCGACATGCAAACAAGGCACGGACATGCCAGAGAGTGTTGGCGCACAGCAGCAAAAGTCGATGACATAGGCAGATAGAAGACCAGTAGGCAAAGTAGCAAGCAAATAAATAATTCTAGTAGATGAAGCTCCATGTAAAGTCAGCAACAAATGTCTTCATCATCTTCCTTCTTCATAATATATCCATCACGGTAGAAAATGTCAAAGTCCAGATAGTGGTGGTCCACATAGTCTAGAGAGTGATGGTCTATAGAAGAAAGTCAACGTGCAAATAAAGCACAAACAATAGAAAGTGCAAAAGCACAAAGCAGCAAACAAAATGTGCTAATCATAGCACAAGTAGTAAGAACGACGTCCGAATATGTAACTTCATAGAAGTAGTCGAGGTAGATGATGAATAAGCAATAATAGTAGCAGCAAGAATCACATAGTAGTAGAAGATACCATATATCAACAGTAAATGTGGCATGAAGTCCAATAGAACAACAGAATAAAATTCTTCTTCTTCTCTCCATCTCTCCTCCATCTCTTCTCTTCCCTCTACTCTTCATCCTCTATTCTCCCCCTCACGTCGAGCACGGAAGGAATCAAAGAGTGGTTGGTGTGGAGAGTCAAAACAATGGTAGAGGCAAGGTTTGTGTAGGCAAATCTGTGGAGGAGGTAACTGATAACACGAGTCAAGGTAGAAAACGACCTGAATAGGCAGATCTGGATAGAAAAATAAATGGATCTTTTGTCGACCCAAAAGGGGAGTTGTTTGGCCTGGTAGGGCAAAAAATCTGGGGGTGCGGGGGCGGAGCCCTGTGAAAATTTGATTAGGAAAAAAATTGGATCCGATTAGCACAAACTGTAGAGTGTATATGAGGGGCAGCAAAAATATTGAGGGGAACATAAACAAAATTGGATTGCGGTTACTAGTAGTGGGTAAGTTGGGTGGGTAACAGAATGTAGCGGGTTATTAGCGGCGGGCTAGCAGGAACAACAAGGCACAATAGAAAAAGGGTGATGGCGGTCGTAGACGGGCAAGCAACGGCGGGTAGAGTAGGTGCAAGCAGTGACATGACGAGTGTTGCAGTGACTGGTAGAGGCAGCAACATCACAAAGGCGGCGGCAAGGTATGAGCAATGATCATAACAACCTTTGCAAAGCAAGCAGAAGGCAGCAACAACTGCGGCATCCAAGGGCAACAGAGGTCGTTAGGAAGTAGTAGATGGCGGCATGGGTTGGTGGAAGGAAGTGGAGCAACACAGGGGACAGGGTCGGTGGGGCGCACATCAACAGGGCGCAACAGTAGCAGTAGCACATAGAGAAGCAGCGGCGGTGGCGGCGGTGACAGCAGCGTATGGAGCAGCAGTCGGTTAGAGATGGCGGCGACAAGAGTAGCGTAGTTAGTAGGAGATGGGGGTGGCGGAAGGTAGAGTAGTAGTAGGCGAGATGGAGGTAGGAGAAGCGAAAAAATGGAGAAGAAATAGCCTCGGAGACCATGAAACATCCTGCGGGCAGCCGACCCACAAGGAAGAAGGGTGGTCATCCGCCGGCTACATCTCCCTGTTGTTTCTATCTATCACATACGACGACGGCTCAAGATTGTTTCTCTGATACCAGCATAGTAAGTAAAAGAAGGCTAATAGTTTTATTGAATAGAAGAAACCCTTATCCTATAAATAGGAGGATAGGGAAGTGTACATACATAAGACTAACCCTAATGGGTCAAGACACTTGGGCCCATATAACAAAGGCACTAATAACAATAATAAATAGACTCTATAACAATAATGATCTCCACAAAGGGCTCAAGGAGAATTTGTTTGGACCCATGGTTATCATGTAACTACACCTTGGTCGACAAGCATCCATTATAACTCCAGAAGCAGCAGCAAAAAATTTAATTCTGTTAAAAGCACCATCTTTGTTGATTTTCATCCAAAGGCAAGGGGGAGCCCACCCAATAAGAATTGTCTCCTTAGGAGAAGGTTTTAGTCGTATCAAAATGAGTTTCTATGAGAACAACAAAAAAACTGGTATTGGTCTATATATGCCAAATGATAACACAAAAACTACATGCCCAATGTTTATCCTTTGAGCTTAACCCGAAAATCAACCATCTTATTAAGAGTATGAGTGAAGAGGCCATCACTATGCCATTTAATTCCAAGCTCCAACCACATTATCCTTTCCTTGGCGCAGTCCCTGTAACACCCCTCCAAGTACATATATGTCAGCGGAAGCAAATTCTAAGTTGTCCATAACACATGTCACTTGGCTTGGAGGAGCTTCACAAAACATGATATACATAGCAACAAGATAAATGAATCACCATGCATTAATCAAAAATATTGTTACATACAATGTCCTTTGAAAGATAAAACTTATAATGTAGACTATCTCATCTTTGAACTATAATCTAATACATGAAGGTAGAAGAAATCTAGGGCACAAATATTTTTTGGAAACTTGATATAGGATTTTCTATGATGTAGATGTTACCGCACCAGGCTAAGTCTTAGGAACTTCTATTTTGAAGAACTCACTTCAAATTCCTATACACCTTGATCTAGGGACATCTCATCCTAGGCCATGCAAAAACAGAGACATACATCAGTGAGTGGCATTATACGCATTATAAGAAAAGAAAATATATATAATTGACTTGAGAGAAAATCTTGACATGTATTTGACTTCAGCATTCATGAGTACATGAAAATTGAGAAGTAAATATATGCATCTATCTAGATGCCCACTTAAGAGGACATGATTGTTAGGAAAACCCTTAATGCTAGGAAAACTCATAATTGGCACGAATGTTCATGATTTGGATATAAAAGCCAATAACAACTTCTTGAGGTCCATGATTCGAGAAGCATATAACAATTGATTCAATTCCAATTATCTTAACATTAACATCATCATGAAAATGAAAATAATCTTAAACTTGATGAGATCTCTCCCTCTTAAAACTTGAACTTTCAATTTTGTCATCCTTAATCATAATCTTTAATCTTAGTGATAATGGTAACTATAAGACATAAGACATAGCTATCCTCAAGCAACTGATATAATAAACAAGATTTATAACATTAAGCTTGAAATTAAAGTATTATTCATAAATCATACATAGCATAAATTCAACCAATGTACATATGTACAGTGGCATGACCCGCTTACCTAGAGCAAAGACACCTAGATCAACTCTTCTCATTCCGATTTGGCTCTAAATACTTGTAAATAATCATTGAACATCATAAATCATTACCTTGTATTGATCATTGATTGAATTGGGGTTGTGTACATTAGGGTTGGACTTCGGTGTATAAGGAATTAGGACTAGGTATTATCAAGGTTCCTAATATCTAATTTACAAATTATGTCGACCTCCATGATTAACTAATCCAATTATTATTAATTTAGGTCACATTAATCGACAAGTTACTCAACCTTAGAGTTTTAGGGTTCCATATGAAAACATCAAATTAGAAAGGCAAAACTTGGTTTGAAAAATTACAAATTTGGATTCCTGATTAAAATACCTTTCTAACGGGTATTGTTGGGTATTTCTCTGATTAAGTAGTGATTTAACATGGATTTGCAAAGTCCAGCCAATCAAAATCTCGAGAAACCGATAATTAAACTCAAAAGGAGAAACATTACTAGAGGGGCCCTACCAAGATGGCCCAACCAAAGACTGCCAGGATGGCAGTGCACTCCCTCAAAGAAAACACGCGGTCATAGAGTGGGGTCATGTGAAAAAACCCAAATTGCTCATGATTGAGCGTGAGTCCATATTTCAAAACCAAAGTCAAACATAATAAAAGATCTGAGAATCCTTCTTCTACCTCACACTTCAAGTAGTTCGTAGAGGTTGGATCTATGTAAAACAAAAACAATGGTATCATTGGTAAACATTTATTGAAATAGGTACAACTAACTCCCTCTCACCCTATCAAACTCGATGACCCCAGAAAGCAAGTCTTGTGGTGATTGAAGATGAAACCCAACCCTGTTGCCATGATAGTAGGAAGAGCAGTACATGAAACATGTATCGGGTCGGTACAAACAAAACTACATCCTTAGGAGAGGCGTCACAGCCCCTTGGCGGAGGTAAACAAAAGCAAAATGTAGGCTAGAAGCATCAAAGGTGTGGGTGTTGTTAATATTTGTTATATTCGTTCATGCAACAGCGACAGGTGCAATGTAATTAATAATCCAGGCAAATCCAAAATAAGAAGTGAAGAACAAACAAAGCAGGAGAATAGAAAATAGGAGTTAGATTTGCAAACCAGATCGTTCGTTGAGAAATGAACATGTTACTTAAAGAAATCAGTGCTCGGAAATCCTCACAGATAGGCACCGTTCTCCCAGTCTCGATCCGGCATGAACCTAGAGTTGACTTGTCTCGCTCGCATTAACGTAGTCACATTACACCACCACCGGTACAACACATCAACCGCATGAACCACTGCCTAACAGTTGTGTCTCGGTGAAGGGAAGGATAAGTTGCGCTTTGCATAGGAGAACGACTCCACGAAGCGACTCCGGGACGACAACTCTCGCACTCTAGATTAGGGCTCTCAAAACACACGGCGACAGAAGACTTTTTTCAGTGTGTTTAACCCTAATGACCGGATGCGTATATATAGCCATGCATGTCCATAATCCTATTCCCAGTAAGACGCAAACACTCGGTTTCTCTTATACATAATACATAATAATCCGCAAAGAGAAACACTTTCTAATTAGGATTAAACAATTCGAATAAGAAAGAAACAATTAATTATATGAGTAATTAATTACTTAGTTGTATCCTAGTGCAAAAAGAAGATGGAAAACGGAAGACATTCTCCACAATCCACAAGCCACAAGCCCAAGCTTGAGCCCAGCCCGACCAGGCCAGGTGAGGCGAGGTGTGGTGTGGTGCGCGCGCGTGCATTGTGATGTGGCAATCCCACCCACCAAGGAGGTGAGCATACCTCCCTCCTAGGACTCCTTTGGACACTAGTGCCACATGTGATCCTACATATGAGGACCACAAAAGTTCTAGGAGTGAGCAATATGGGATAAAACTTCTTTGCCATTTATACTAGAAACAACACTACATTCTCACATGTACTTACTGCACTACATTGGGCTTAACCCATGCTAAATAAGTGATTACTACAGTAACCTCGCTACAATAACGAGCTGCTCCATTAATTAGCGGCTACAGTAATCACATATCTAACAATCCCCCACAAAGTCCAATGTGTAGAGTTCTCTACCATTCAGTCCTCCATACCGTGCTTTCAGCAGATACCTTTCAGTTTGAATCTACCTGAATTATCCAACTGTGACCCTCGTAGGAACTAGGTGAACAAAAGTCTTGAACCTAAACCTTGGGTACAAGAGTATAGGTTAGTAACAAAACAATAAAGACATGGTAGTAGAGAAAAACAATGCATTAAGGCCATGCATACAAATTTTATATCATGATTGATAACAGAGAACAACCCAATTCTCCTGTTGCGGCCTACACAACATCAATCACTTAGCTGGAGTCTCCAAGGATGTACTGCTAACATCTTGTCCTAAGACTTGACACCATTAAGAGACTACTCTCTTACTAACTTGCAGTCATGACACTAATAGGTTTCCCAGGGGATAGACACACAGATACAAGAAGCATCAAACAAGAATACATAGTGTCATCCGATTTACCCGACAGCTTGTTATTACCACATTGAACCCAATTTGTGGGATCTCCACTCTTTTGGGTTGGGTTGATACTGCCTGCAAATCTATAGGGGTTTCAGTCCCATCCCCAGCCTAGATTTTTCCACTAAAGCCAAGGTAAGACCTTTAGTGAAAGGATCAATTGTATTATCTTTGGTACCGACGTAGTCCACAGCGACGACCCCATTAGACACTAATTCCCTTACAGATTTCAATCTGACTTGGATGTGTCTACGTTGTTTTTTATTGTACTTGGAACTCTTTATCTTAGCAATAGTTGTAGTGTTGTCACAGTGAACTGAAAGTGCAGGAAGCGGCTTCATTACCATAGGTAAACTAGACATAAGTCCATGTAGCCATTCAGCTTCCAATCCAGTTTCATCTAAAGTACACAACTCTGCTTCAAAAGTGGACCGAGACAATATGGTCTGTTTCTTAGACCTCCAGGAAACAACTCCTCCTCCCAACAGGAATACATATCCTGAGACACCATTACTCTCAGAATTCACGACAATCTAGCTTGTATCACTATATCCTTCGACTACGGAAGGATGTTTACCATAATGCAGCCCAAGGGAACGTGTTCCCTTGATATACCTTAGAACTCTATCAAGAGCTTCCCAATGGGTCTTCTCGGGACAACTGGTGTATCTACTTAACTTGTTCACGGCAAGTGCAATGTCTGGACGTGTACACTTCATAAGATACATCAAACTTCCAATAATATGAGAGTATCATAATTGAGACATTGGAACCCCAGTCTCATTCTTGAACAAGGGCTTGGATGAATCATATGGAGTCTTAACAGGTTTACGTGATGTGTACTCAAACCTCTCCAGTATCTTCTCAACATAGTGAGACTGAGAGAGATTTATACCATCAATAGACCTTATTATTTTAAGCCCTAAAATCACATCAGCGACACCCATATCTTTCATCTCAAACTTGCTACACAAGAATGACTTTGTCTCTTTTACTACTTTCATATCGGAACCAAAAAGCAGGATATCATCAACGTATAAGCATTACAAAATGAATCCATTATTAACAATCTTGCAGTAGAGACACTTATCAAATTCATTAGAAATAAATCCAAATGATGATATCACAGAATCAAACTTCTCATGCCATTGCTTAGGGGCTTGTTTCAAGCCATATAATGAGTTAACAAGTTTACACACTTTGGACTCATTCCCATGACCCACAAATCCCTCAGGTTGTTCCATATATATCTCTTCTTGAAGATCATCATGTAAGAACATGGTCTTCACATCCATCTGATGGATATAGAGATTATAAATGGAAGCCAATGCTAGTAGCACTCAGATTGTGGTCATACGAGAAACAGGTGAATAGGTATCCAAATAATCTATTCCTTCCCTTTGTGTGTAACCCTTAGCAACTAACCTTGCCTTATACTTATTGATTGTCCCGTCTGCATTAAGTTTCTTCTTAAAAATCCATTTGCAACCAACTGCAGAACAACCAGGAGGTAAATCCACCAATTCCCAAGTTCCATTCGAGAGAATTGATTGGATTTCATCATTAACGACTTCTTTCCAAAACTTAGATTCTGGAGATTCCATAGCTTGTTTGAAAGTAACAGGATCATCTTCAACATTGTAAGTGAGAAACTCACTTCCAAAATCTTTGGATGTCCTAGGCCGTTTACTTCTCCTTGGTTCAACTATTTCTTCAGAATCATCCGATTTAGAAATAGCTTGTTCTAAGTCGCCCCCCACATTTGTCATCATTTCCATGTGCTCGGGAATGGAACCTATGGTGAATGAATCTTCTTGAGATACTTCATTGGGCACACCAGTTTTCATAGGAAACACATCCTCAAAGAATGTAGCATCACGTAATTTCACAATTGTATTGATCTCAATGCCAGAGATATCTGATTTTACAATCAGGAATCTGTAAGCATAGCTTGTCTCTACATAACCCAAGAATATGGCATCAACCGTTTTCGGTCCTAATTTCTTCCTTTTATGTGCAGGGACAGGTACCTTTGCAAGGCACCCCCACACTCGAAGATATTTAAGACTCGGTTTCCTTCCTCTCCACAACTCAAACGAACTACTCTCTGAATGTTTATGGGGAACTCTATTCAGAATATGGAAAGCCATATTCAAAGCTTCCCCCCCACATAAAGTTGGGTAATCCAGATGTTTGGAGTAAGGTATTTACCATATCTATTAAGGTTCGGTTTTTACGTTCAGCTATCCCATTTGATTGTGGTGAATAAGGAGTAGTTACCTCATGAACTATACCATACAATTAGAAAAATTCCAAAAAAAAGTTCGAGGTGTATTCTCCTCCCCTATCAGACCTTAATCGCTTAAGTACTTTACCGGTTTGATTTTTGGCTTCTTTCTTATAAATTTGAAATTTATCCAATGCCTCATCTTTACTTCTTAGTAAAAAGACATAATAGTATCTACTCGCATCATCAATAAAAATAATAAAATAATGCTTTTGATCCCTCGTAGCAACACAATTAAATTCACAGATAGATTATTGTATGAACTGATAACCTCTCACTTTGTGATGTTATTTTATTGGTTTTCCCTTGTTTTGTATACCCTTTCTTAGATAAATTAGATAGAATCATTAACTCTTTACCTTATTGCTGACACATCAATAGATTAACTTCTCTCTTCTTTATCCTTGTAGAAAAATACAAAAAATAAAAAGAAATTACAAGACCGTTCAAGCCCAAATGGTCCCAAGACCATTCAAGCCCAAACAGTCCCAAAACCGTTCAAAACCTAATGACCCCAAGACCACTTAAACCCAAACGGGTTCAGCGCCCAAACGGGTTTAGCACCCAAACGGGTTCAGCACCCAAACAGGTCCAGCACCCAAACGGGTTCAGCGCCCAAACGAGTTCAGTGCCCAAACGGGTCCAGCGCCCAAACGGGTTCAGCGCCCAAACGGGTTCAGCGCCCAAACAGGTTCAACGCCCAAACGAGTTCAGCGCCCAAACGAGTTCAGTGCCCAAACGAGTTCAGCGCCCAAATGAGTTCAACACCCAAACGGGTTCAAGACCGTTTGGGCTCCACTTAAACATATAAATATGACCCAAAGGGGTCCTCATTAGGGAGCTCTTAGACGCCCAAAGGCTGCCTCTCCAGTTCCAGAGCATTTCCATACTTCATCCATCGCCCCAAGGTTGCCGGTTTGAGATCCACATTCCATCATCAAGCTACCTTCTATCTTAACAATAAAGAAGGTGGGAAGAGAAGATCCATCATCAAAGCAGTCATGAAGTGCGAAGATTGTTGCTCTCTTCACCAAGGGTTCAACCTCCCCTCCTCCGTGGAGATGATGGTCCTTCTCTCTCTTCTTGCCTCCTTCTTTGTCTTTGATATGAGTGAGTAGTCCCATTCACTAGGGTGCGGGGAGTAGCCCCGCTACCCATGTTTTCATTCCATGCAATGTAATTCAACCGTTTGCAATAGAGATACTCTTCTTTTTGGTTCAACATCAATCGTTTAATGAATGCTTGTTTCTTGATCATCAACTTGCATTACCTATTGTCTATCGGTATGAGTTGTCTACGTTTGTACTCTTAGATCTGAATATCGATTGAATGTTGGTTTTGGATGTATGTAGTCACCATATGTCTGTCTCAGTATCTAGGAGTATTTTCATGGGTGGAGTAAACTCACTCCCATCGTTGCACTTTCATACTATGAAATGGAACCAGTTGACGTATGAAAGTACAACCTTGGTAAGGCCGAGGAACACACTTCATGAAGGAGTAATGCAAAGTAAGTGACCATTCGTTATGGGATGGCTGGCGTTGCAATACTCCATGCTTCTCGTAGTTAGTTATCTGAAAGGAAACTAAGTCTACAAAGATACTAGCTGATTAGATTCTCTTTGCAGGTTGTTTTATTATGTTGCATGCTTTGATCCATGTGTAGTGGAGCGAAACCCGATAACATCCTAGTGACTTTTAATCATTGTTTACAACCTTAATTTCCACTTCCTTGCTTTTACTTTCCTCGCATCTAGCTTAAACAAACAAATCAAACTTTCAATCTAAATATCAACTGTTAAGTAGTTAAGTACGACTAAAACGTTTTTCATCTTGTTAAACTCTAAGCAAGATCGTTGTCCCGTGGATCCGACCCTTAAACTATACTACGATAAGTCTTCCGCATGTTTCAGCACACGTGGGTGGAGATCTTACCATAGTACTAGCAAGGCTAAACTTAGAGATTCATCATCTCTAGGATTTTTAGTGGCATTGCAAAACTCCATCAAAAATTGGCGCCGTTGCCGGGGACAACAGAACGTTTTAGTTTTTACCTAACAACTTCTTTGTTGACTAGGATTTTACACTTTTCCTTGATAACTGCTCCAAATCTTCTTGATTTCCTTGTTTCTCTTCATCATCTAAACGTGTGAATTTCTTTCTACTCAGGTAGAAAACGTGTATGCAAACCCCCCATCACATCGGATTCTCCCCTGAACCAGAGTACGACTCTGAGGTAGAAAGAAGTTTCCACCGAAGGGTTAGACTTAACCGCCAAAGAGCCAGAGAGATGGCTGAAGAACAACGCCTCGTTGCAGAAAGAGTTAACGCCGCCATAGCTGCACAATGATCACAACTCATCGCTGACACTCGTGCTCAAGTGCAAGCCGAGATTCGAGCTGAGGAACAAGCCCGCATCCAAGCTGAGAACGATGCTACTCAATTAGCGTTAAGAAACAAGCAACTGCGGGACTACGCAGTCCCAAAGAATTATGAAGATGATCACCCAGTCCGACCACCAATTATTAACATACCAAACTTTGAAATCCGGATGCAATGGATCCAGATCATGCAAGGCATCTCTTTCTCTGGAGGACCTGGAGACGATTGCATGGATCATCTTAAGAGATTCAAGTCACTCTGTCGAATTGTACCTCAAGCAGGAGTTGCCTTTAAAGCAATAATGTTACACCTCTTCCACTTCACCTTATCTGGAAGAGCGCTAAGCTGGTACAATGCTTTAGATAGACATCCTATCATCACTACTTGGACTCCCTTAGAAGAAAAGTTTCTTGAGAAATTCTTCCCACCTTCACTAACCTATGAGATTAGGGGACAAATTAACCACTTTGCCCAACTACCTGGAGAAACACTTGTGGAAGCTTGGGAAAGATTCAAGGAACTCCTGAGGAAGTGCCCTCACCATGGCATATCCCAAAATCAACTGATAGAAACATTCTATAGAGGAGTGAGTGATGATATCAAGCAATTTTTAGATTCCTCATTTGGAGGAAACTTTATGAGAAAGAACTATGAAGATGCTTGGAATATAGTTACATTAGGGGCCGAGAACCAATCCAATTGGGGGAGGTCGTCTAACCAATCCAAGGGAGTTCTCAAAGTCTACAAGGCTGAAGAATCTATGGAACTCAAGGCCATTGTAGAAGCCCTGAAGACTATTGCTAACAAGAAACAAGCTCTCGAAACTTCTTTCGGAGAATATGACAAGAAGAAAAGCTCCCAGGTTCATCAAGTAAAAGAAGCTACTGGAACTTGTGAAGCTTGTCATGCATGTGATCATCCCACATTATCATGTGGTCTGTTATACAATGTTATGATGGATCTACAACCACCAGTGCCGCAATATGAACCCATTATTGAACATCCCGAGGACCAAATGCCAGAGCAAGTCAACTCCATTCACTCAATACCTGGCCAGGTGTATTACAATCCAGACAAACCAAGAAACCACCCTGGTTTTCAATACGAGAATCCTGCAGGAACTGCCAATCCACAACAACAAACACAAGGTGGATCTTTCAATAGACAACCACCAGGATTTCAGAATAACTTCAACTAAAATCAGGGGAATTATAGAAATGGGTTCCAATGATCCAATTATCCTAGGAATCCCTCTTACCAATATACCCATCCAGGACTGCACCCACAACTGCAACAACCTTAGTTGCAGCAGCCACAACAACCGCAGTTAACATCACCCCCACAGCAACCACAAGGGCAGCAAGTCACTCAATATCAACAGAGGAATCCTCCTCCTCAACCATCTGATGAAATATCTTTGATTAGAAAGATGCTACAATCTCAGCAAACTATGCTTGCGAACCAACAGGCTCAACAAAAGGCTGTAGAGGCCCAATTAGCACAGATTGCTGCTCAGTTGAAACCACCAGCAGGTACCTTTGCTGGGCAACTAGAGGCAAACCCAAGGCATGACCAAAATAGACCTGAGCAACTGAATGCTGTAACCACAAGGCCTAGTCGTGTCCTTCCTGATACCACTAGAATCACCCATGATGATGATGATGTAGCTATTCTTTCCCTAACAAGAAGCTCAACTCATGAAAAGGAAAAATCTACTAATACCACTAAAAGGGAAAAAGAAAAGGAACCAATGCCAGAAGTTCCACCCATAATACCTTATCCGGACAGGATGAAAGGAACCAAAATGGACACTAGGTTCCAGAAATTCAAAGAAGCTATGAAGAAACTATACATAGATATCCCATTCCTCGATGCTCTTTCTGAAGTGCCCGCTTGGGCCAAATACCTGAAAACCCTGTTGTCAAGAAAATATATGATAGAAGAGCACGAAACAGTGAAACTAACTCAGACCACTTTAGACATTCTTCTTAACAAAATGCCAAAGAAAAAGAAAGACCCAGGTTCCTTCGGTATTCAGTGTTCAATTGGAAATGGCTCCAGCAAGAAAGGATTAGCAGATTTAGGAGCAAGTATATCAATTATGCCCTATTCTATGTGTAAAAGATAAGGCTTCACTGATTTGTTACCTACGACAATGACAATTCAGTTAGCCGACTCTACCATAACTGCTCCCCTTGGAATTATGGAGGATATACCTGTCAGGATAGGAACGAATTCTTATGTTCCGTGCAATTTCATTATTATGGACATACAAGAAGACCTAAGATACCCGATAATCTTCGGCAGACCTTTCCTAGCTACTGCCCGAGCACTTATCGATGTAGAAGCAGGAACTATTATCTTGAGACTTGGGAAGGAAGCTTTTTAGTTCAGAGTCCTTAATAGCATGAAAGGTCCAAGCATTGAAGAGGAAGTTTTTCTCCTGGATGCTATATATCAAATGTCCCAATTAGAAATGTCTGAACCCTCTGATGAATTGGAAAATACCTTGACAAATCTGGAAGTAGAATTCTCGGCAAATGAACTAGTGCAACAATGCATTCTATACTTAGAAAAAGCTGAAGAAGCCCCAACGGCCACCTTTGAAGAACTTAAGGCTATCACCATTATAGAAGCAACCGAGCCACCTAAGGCTCCTGAAATGAAAGCCCTACCCAAGGGACTCAAACATGTCTTTCTCGACAATGAAAAGCTTTATCCAGTGATTATCAGCTCCACTCTGGAGGTAGACCAAGAAAACAGACTTCTTGATGAACTAAAGAGACACAAGAAAGCTATCGGATATAAGATGACCGACTTGACGGGTATAAATCCAGCCTTATGCATGCACAGATTGCCCATGATGGAAGAATTCAAACCAAAAAGGGAACATCAAAGAAAGTTGAACCCTAATCTCAAGGAGGTAGTTCGCCTCGAGGTTCTCAAACTTCTGAAAGCGGGCATCATCTACCCAATCTCGGATTCTCAATGGGTAAGTCCCGTGCAGGTGGTCCCTACAAAAGGGGGGACCACTGTTGTTCTTAATGACAAAAATGAACTGGTACCTACTAGAACAGTAACTGGGTGGAGAATGTGGATCGATTACAGAAAACTTAACAAAGCGACAAGGAAAGATCACTTCCCCTTGCCTTTCTTGGATAAAGGTTCTCGAACGACTCACCCATCAAAAATTTTTCTGTTACCTAGATGGATATTCAGGATTTTACCAAATTCCAATCCATCCTGAAGATCAAGAAAAAACCACTTTCACTTGTCCTTTTGGAACATATGCCTTTAAAAGGATGCCTTTCGGGTTATGTAATGCACCCGCAACCTTCCAAAGATGTATGACTGCTATCTTCACCGGATTAACAGAATCTATCATGGAAGTCTTCATGGATGACTTTTCTGTATATGGAGATTCTTTTGATAACTGTTTACTCAATCTAGGAAAAGTCCTACAAAGATGTGAGGACGCCAACCTGATCTTGTATTGGGAAAAATGTCACTTTATGGTAACTGAAGGTGTGGTCCTAGGACATCGAGTAAGTGATAAAGGGATTGAAGTGGATAAAGCAAAGGTTGATGTCATCTCAAAGCTAACTCCACCTAAAGACATCAGAGGAGTCAGGGCATTCCTTGGTCATGCAGGATTCTATAGAAGATTTATAAAAGATTTTTCAAAGATAGCAAAGACAATGACTCGCCTGCTGACCAAAGAAGCAGATTTTATATTTGACCAAGAATGCATTAATAGCTTCACAACTCTGAAAAATGCCCTTATCTCTGCCCCTATTCTAAGAGCTCCTGACTGGTCACAACCTTTTGAAATTATGTGTGACGCTAGCAATTATGCTATAGGGGCAGTCCTTGGACAAAGAATTGACAAAAAGCCTTATGTCATATATTACGCCTCCAAGACGCTTGATGAGGCACAGAAGAACTATACTACCACCGAAAAAGAGTTCCTGGCAATTATCTATGCCTTTGAAAAATTTTGGTCTTACCTAATCGGGTCAAAAGTCACAGTATACACTGACCATTCTGCTATACGATACTTGATCCAAAAACAAGATGCTAAACCCCGACTTATCAGATGGGTGTTAATGCTTCAGGAGTTCGATTTAGAGATTAAAGACAAAAGTGGGGTTGAAAATGTCGTCGCGGATCACCTCAATCGTATTGAAGTTAAAGACACCAATGAATTACCCATTCAAGACTCTTTACCGGATGATCAACTAATGAAGATTACTACTGGATTTCCTTAGTATGCCGATATTGTGAATTATTTGGCAACATGAATCATCTATCCGTCTGCATCATACCATGACAAGAAGAAATTCCTTCATGACGCTAAGCAGTATTTTTGGGACGAGCCCTACCTATTCTGCTTATGCGCTGATGGACTTTTTCGTCGATGCATTCCAGAAACGGAAATCATCCCAGTTTTAGAGCACTGTCACTCAGGCCCTACTGGGGGCACATGAGCTCTAAGAAAACCGCTCTTAAAATTCTTCAATCTGGTTTTTACTAGCCAACCATCGTAAAGGATGCACATGATTATGTGCGATCATGTGACAAATGCCAACTCTCTGGAGGAATAACCAAATGAAATGAAATGCCATTGAATATGTGGCAAGAAGTCGGACTCTTTGATGTTTGGGGAGTAGATTACATGGGTCCTTTCCCCCCATCTTACAGATTCACGTACATTCTAGTTGCTGTGGATTATGTTTCGAAATGGGTAGAAGCTCTACCAACCACTTCTTGTGATTCCAAACCAGTCATCAAAATGTTTAAAGAAATAATATTCCCTAGATTTGGCGTTCCAAGAACAATAATATCCGATGGCGGATCTCATTTTCTTGAGTGGAGTTTCGAAGCTCTATTAAGAAAATATGGAGTCAACCATAAAGTTTCCACACCCTATCACCCACAGACTTGTGGACAAGTTGAAGTATCCAACATGAAACTCAAAGCCATTTTGGAAAAAACTGTTAATAGGCACCGCATAGACTGGTCTACCAGACTTCTTGATGCCCTATGGGCCAATCACACAGCTTTCAAAACACCAATTGGAACAACACCATTTCGATTGGTGTATGGGAAGTCATGTCATCTACCCGTCAAATTAGAGCATAAAGCTTGGTGGGCTATCAAGCAATTGAACTTTGACCTCAAAAGAGCCGGTGAATCTAGACAACTTCAATTACAAGAATTGGAAGAGCTGCGAATGACAGCATACCAAAATGCCAGAATTTACAAAGAACAAACCAAAATGTGGCATGATGGCCACATAAAGAGAAAGGATATAATCGTCGGAGATAAGGTTCTCCTATTTAATTCCAGACTTAAATTATTTCCTGGAAAACTGTGCACAAAATGGTCGGGGCCTTTCACAATCAAACATATTTACCGGACAGGAGCAGTCATTATCCTTGATGATAACGGGGGAGAAAGAACCGTCAACGGTCATAGATTAAAGAAATACTACACTCCAATAGACAAATTGCCAAGACAAACTATAGATATCCAAGATCCTATAATATCAGCATAGCCAGAGCAGAATTTCGTCGAGCTAGTGACTTTAAATCCAGGCTCTACTTGGGAGGCAACCCAACATCTGAGTATCATCATTTTTCGTTTGTCCTTATTTTCATCTTCTTCTTTTTTAGTTTTTTTTTTCCTACAAAATATAAAAAATCTACATAAACAAAATAAACATAAAAATCAAAAACATCAAAAACCTTGAACTCCAAACGGTCTCACACCCATTTGGAGTTCAAACGGTCTCGCACCCGTTTGGAGTTCAAACGGTCTCGCACCCGTTTGGAGTTCAAATGGTCTTGCACCCGTTTGGAGTTTAAACGGTCTCAAACCTGTTTCACTTCGGGAATTTGTTAGGATGCCTCCCAAACCCTATAAATACCACCCCGCACCCTCCTTTCTCTCTTCTAGAATCTTATTTTCTCGCTTTCATTGTTCCACTCCTGTTTCGCTCCTGTTCTCATCTCTTCCGTGTACGCCTTCGACTCCCACCGCCGTTCTCGCTTCCGACTGAAGCTTCGCCGCCGTCTACACGTGGCTCTGTTCTTTGCTCGCACATCGCCGCTTTCTTCCAGATCTTCTTCTTCCACCGTTTCCACAGGTAGAGCAACCCCACCGTCTCCACCTTTGGCTTTCGCGGTTCTCACCACCGCCATCGTCGTCGCCACCGCCGACGAGCGTACTTCGGCCTCCCTCCCGCCGCCCCTCACCGCCAAACAGCCCGACTCTTCACCTTCCAGACGGTCTGCTTCAAACGGGTTTGCACCCGTTTGGATGCAGGACCGTTTGGCCCCAAACAGTCTCCAAACCGTTTGGTGCCAAACGAGTTTGCACCCGTTTGGACGCAGGACCGTTTGTCCCCAAACAGTCTCCGAACCGTTTGGTGCCAAACGGGTTTGCACCCATTTGGACGCAGTACCGTTTAACCCCAAATGGTCTCCAAACCGTTTGGTGCCAAATGGGTCTTCAACCTGTTTGGATTCAACCAAACCTCAATAATACTGCTCTATTCTAATAAACTTGTTTAACTACAAATTTCAGAACTCTAACTCTTATTTTTCTTGACAAAAATTTCAGAATGGCCTCACCTGCAAAGCAACCAACAGAAACAGCCGACGATCCTTTCTAGACAAAAGAGGAATTAATAGTTGAACGGGCGAAGCTTCAACAAATAGTTGCCCACTATAAAAGACTGGACAGGTCCCAACAGAGGTGGACCTGATCGATGTCATGCATGATATAAAACGCATCAACCACTACTTAGATGAAGAACCTTCTGAAGAGGAAGTTGAAGAAGTCTCATCCGAAGAATCCTCAGAATATAAGCCTTCACCGGAGGTAGAATCCCCTACCAAACAGTCCATGGGGAAAAGGAAGGCCCAAGCAACCACTTCAGCACCACAACCAACGAAGAGGGCAAGGAAGCAGGTTCGCCCTGCCACTGCAAGGGAACAGATCCTGGCAAATTTCATCCCACCATCCTCCATCCAACCAACCACCACCATCACCACCACCCCTACCACCATTACCGTTCCTATTCCCCCCCCCCCATCACCACCACCGCACCACCACCAGGAAATCTTTACATCCATACCCTCCCATCCATTAAACAAACTCTAAAACTGACAAAGTACGTTTGCCCAAGCATACTTATGAAGATGGGGATCTACAATAGAATCCTCACTTTGCTTGACAATTTCAACCTCTCACGACTTTGCTTTGTCACCGAATCCTCATACGTCGAGCCTACAATGGAATTCTTCACCTATTTCACTAAAGAAGCAGTGGATACCTTGGATAAAGCACAGGACGGTGGTGACCGTAGAATATCCACTAGAATCTTCAACAACAAAGTGGTCATAACTAAAAATATGCTGAATGAAATCTTTATAGATAACCAAGAGCAACTGAAGAAAGCCAAGGCTGTTGGCACAGACAACCCCAAGTTCAACAAACACAACTTCTGGAAATCTTTAATGGGACTACCAGTTTATGATGCAAAAACATGTAAAGCATCAAACATTCAATCGGGTCTAGTGCACACACTTCACAAAATCCTTGCTGGCGCACTCTTCCCCAGGTCAGAAGGAGGAAATGTAATCCTATCAGACCTCTTTGTTATCTGGTCCATCCTAAATGGGTTACCAGTCAACATTGGACGTCTTATAATTAAAAAAATATCAGCTTACGCCCTGGGGAAAGAAATATGCATGGGTGGACTTATTACATCAATGATCAAATACCTTAAGATGGATAGCCTTCTACCCAGATGCAAACAAATAAAGGGTGACATCCTTACAAACGAGCAAACGTTAAAGAACTCCTTCATCATAAAAGAAAAGGATGGCAAGCTACACTACATCTTCTGCCCTACAACAAAATCCTTCAAAAAGCTGCTCCCACTACCAGATCTTGCTGATTATGACAAAGCCAAGCTCTTATTCTCCAATGACGAGATCGCAAAACTCATGTCTTCGGTCACAATCGCCAAAAAGAAAGCAACAGTGGGACATACAGAGCTTAGTATAACCGCCCCGACAGCAAAACCAACAAAATTTCCTGCAAAACGACCTTCTAGAAGGCTTTTGACGGAACAAGAGCTGTCAGGGACACCAACATCCAAACCCCACCCTAAAACAGAAACCACCCTCCCAGAGGAACAAATAACAACATCATCACTAGACTCTTTCATCATGAGTCTAAATGTTGATCTCGATACCACCACTCCGCCATCCACCTTCCCAACAACCACCACCCCACCATCTTCCACCACACTAACCACCACCCCACCATCCTCCATTTTTCCACAATCAACCACTCTCCCACCCTTTTCCACATCACCCTTCTTCCCTTCGGGAATCCCATTTTCCGTTACAATGCCAGAATTCACTTCTTTCAACTCAACCGACTTTCCATCAACATTACCTAACTCACTTTTCTCTCCGGGTATATCACCACCCTTCTCATCCACCGCCGCCCCGACACCGCTAGTGACCCCTTCCACAGTCACCACGCCGTTCGCGGGACCATCAACAGTGTCCTTTCCGCATGACACTACCACCACCATTCCACCCCGACCCCAGCCACCCCACCCTTCTTTTACTGGGGTCCCTTTCTCTAATGTCGGTGAGGAATTCAGACGACAATTTGACACCATCCGAAACCTCCTCACTGACCCTTCTAACATATTAAATTCTATTTTTTCTTGTGTGTAGGGTTTAACAAAACAGGTCGCCAAGATTGATGAGAAAAACCGCGCCATGCCAAGCATCCTCCAAGAAATCCATCAACGACAAGATTTAGTAGCTAAGCAAGTTGATCACGTCGACAGCCATTACAAAACCTTGCCCGAGCTAGTCCTTGGAATCCAAAGCCAGCACAAGGCGATGGCAAACCAAGTCGAGAGGATGTCAACACAGACTTTACCTATGCCCGAGACCCTCCGCGAGCTCTAGCAGCAACAACAAGCTTTCAACACGTGCTTGGACGACATCAACATCACCCTCACATAGCTACACAATCGCCAAGAGGAGTCCTCAAACAATGAGCTGAGTCAACTAAGAGCTCAAGTAACCGACCTCACCGCACGACTCCTTTCGGCTGAAGTACGTTATTCTGATTTAAAAGAAACCCACGACGCCTTGCTCGAAACACACGAGCACGTGCAAGTGACATACGACGAGCTTCAATCCATCCATCGTCAGTGCAAGAAGAAAGCACAAAAGAAAACAACTGATAAATCAGCGGCTGATGAAGACGAGGAAGATGAAGATTCTGATTCTTCGGCTGACTCCAACAACAATACCTCCTCAAGTGATGATTCTGATAAACCAGATGATGCTGGGGAGGATCCCAGCCAAGGAACAGAACCCAAACAACAGCAGGATCACCATGACGGTGATAAAGATCCCAAATCCTCTGCCCACAATGAGCACGTCACAATATCTTATGGGGACCAATTCCTAAACTATTCCGCCTTGGGATCTTTGGGAGAGGCTGCAAAAGAAGTAGCTTTTTCCGAGTTCGAACAATGCATTCTGGGAGAAAGCACCAGCCTACCTGTATCATCATCTCAACATCTCTCTACCCCTGAACCCTCGATGCCCTTTCCCCCAGATCATGAAGAACCAGAATGAGTATGTCTAGACATTGACGAAGAGCTAGATACCCCTTCCGATTCTGACAACGATGAAGATCTGCAACATTACACGAATGATCCTGAGCAGCTTTCTGCCCCCAACCCGCAAATGTTACCTCCATCGCCACCTCTACCTCACAAAATGCACGATTTAGACATGGCGGCCATCTCTACCCTAGACGCACAGGATATCTTCATCCTCAAGACTATAGTAGATGATGCCAAAGAAGGGGGGATGTCATATACCAGAACATGAAGACTAAGTGCAACTTGACACGTCAAGATTTCCGTTCCATACTTCGATTCCAGTCAACAATAAAGATGGCAATCTTCCGTACTCTCCTTGCCAACTCTATCGAGATCTACAGGAGCTCCAAGCGACAACAACCAGTTCTCAACACCTCACCCGCTCTGAGTTTGTGCTTACTGTACAAAGAACTACAACACAAATCCGTTAAGAGGTTGTACAGGGGGATCACAAGAAAAGCCAGATATATAACCGTCCCTTTCCAAGTTTCTGGTCACTGGTTGCTTATGATTGTCGACACTGTCGCCCGCGACGCCAAGGTGTACAATTTTTGTGCCAGTGATCTAAGAGTCGGTATAATTAACTTCGTTGGAATTGAAGCCGGGGAGACAAGATGCATCCCTTTCTGGATTCTTAAACTCATATGGGCCGCATGCCCGTCTCTCCGCCAGGGTTGGAGCCTACCCTAGTTCTGGATAATCAACCCACAGGTCCAAGCTGCTGAAGGCTCCAGGGACAGCACTTTTTACGTCATTCGACACATACTAGCACTAAATCAACAAGTCCCTTTCACAGACCTCATCAACGAAGATTTTCACTCTCTGTGAGGGCGTTATGTCATGGAACTCATCTGCGATAGACGGTTCTTTAATGATCCTACAATGGCACCAGATGACATCCCTCGCTACCTTTTTTCGGCAATCCAACGTCCGCAGAAAAAACCTTACAGACAAACTTTAGCGGAGTTGGAGAAAGAAAAACAACCAGCCACGGTCCCCGAGACCAGTCAATGGGACCCTTACAACTTTGACCTGGCTCCTGACAAGGGTGTTATAGAGTTATTAACTGGTGCACCCATCAAGAGATCCCCATCACAAATGGTGCCCCTATCTGCCATTGAACCAACTTTTCCAAATTTTGATCTTGAGGCTTGCAAGACTCTCTCTGACAATGAGCTTCGGCTTATAATGTCAAGACTACATGCCGAAAAAGAGGATCTTGTCTTTCTAGATGGAGACATTTTGGTTATGGCAGATAACCTCTGAGAGACTGTACAAATCAAAGGTTCTATGTCCGTAAGTGTGATGACCACTTATCAATACTTACTCGGCCGGAATCATCACTTGGTCTACATGGCGTCTGCTTACATGAAGGACGATCTCTTAGGTCTGAAGCATTTTGGAACGCTGGAGGCACTCATATCCTACCTCCAACACACAACTCTGAAATTCATCATGCTTCCTTTCCTTCATCAAGAGCATTGGATGCTACTGGCAACCAACCTGCACGATGGAACAACAACAATTTATAACAGTTCCACAGTCAGTATGATCCAGACCAGAAAGAGTATACTACGGCACCAAGGACGCCAACGGAGGAAGTAGCAAAGGAGTGTGCTGACAAACTACATGATCTCTTAAGCCAACACACACGGGCTTATGGTAAAGAACACTTCAAACCCCCAACCTTCAGCCACAAGTGCCCCCATCAAATTCGCGAATCCAATGACTGCGGCTTCCACACCCTCTTCTGGATGTACACCATCGTGGCCCTTCACAAACCAGTAGAGGATATGACAGCCGTAGATTACCACGCTCTCTGTGGAAAGTTCGCAGCCAATCTACTCAGAACTCATGGGGCAAATAAAGGACTCACAGAAGCCTAAATGCCCTTGTCAATACACTTCTCAACCTATCACTCTGACACTCTGAGGACAGAGTGAAGGATAAGTTAGGGGGGAGTACATTTGACAAGGGCGAGGTACAATTTTCCCTCAACTCTCTCTTTCTTTCATACTTTTTTCCCCTGAATAAAACTCTCTTTTCTTTTCCTTTTATCTTTACATTTAGACTTTCTTATTAGTATTATCCAAGTTAAAATAAATCTTGTGCATAATAAATAACACTCCTTTTTGAAAGGACATCCCCAGCTAACTTAGAATCCAATTTGTCTTCAAAAAGCAATAATAAGATTAGCATATAGGCATGTAATGGCGAACTAATAAATCACCTTCACTTTTGGTTTTTATGCTTTTGTTTCACTTCTATATCTGACTCTCCACAGGTCAATATCATGGCAAATAAGACGAGCTCTCAAAGACGAGAGGGGTATCAGGCAACTTCCGAATTAAGAAGTCTTGCAAGTGGACCACACAATAAGTGCATGTTGAAAAACTCTAAGAACAACTTTTCTCTCTTCAAATAAAAGAGGCTTGGCCGCCCAAAATAAATTCCAAAATAATCCCCAAATCCCAAGGCTGTGAGTTTTTCGAATAAAAGCCAGAGTGTTGAATAAAAACATGAGAGTTGTGCCATGCATAAGGACTTATAAGAAGAGCCAATAAAGGTCTCACCCATCCGGTACATTCAGCTGCCCTCATGAAGGCAGATGTGTCGTGCCCGGTAGTGGGATCCTAAGGTCGCCAAATATAAGAAAAGGCTGATAAAGAGCTCACCCGACTGGTACATTCAGCTGCCCTCATGAAGGCAGATGTGTCGTGCCCGGTAGTGAGTCTCTACAAGCATAGATAAGCCCTCTCCCACAAAAAGGGAGAGTTACACTTTAAGCCTTTAGCCAACCCTCATACCCGCTCTAGTTACCGATAGGTTATTCAGAGAGGTATAAAGCTGATTAGAGTCAACAACATGCACAAAATAAAAGTGGTCCCAATGCAAGCTACGAGATATGGAAGGAACTTGAGACCCATGCATCTCTTAAAAACTTGAAAGAGTCAAGGCAAGCAATAAGATCCGATACGATTTGAGGAGAACTCAAGTTGAGAATTGAAACAAGAGTATGGAAACCCTAACTAAATAAAATCGCCTCGCCACTGCATGCCTTAGCTCTATCTAACTTGAGGACAAGCTAGACTCTAAGTTAGGGGGGTGATAACCTCTCACTTTGTGATGTTATTTTATTGGTTTTCCCTTATTTTTCATACTCTTTCTTAGATAAATTAGATAGAATCATAACTCTTTACCTTATTGCTGACACATCAATAGATTAACTTTTCTCTTCTTTATCCTTGCAGAAAAATACAAAAAAAAAGAAATTACAAGACCGTTCAAGCCCAAACGGTCCCAAGACCGTTCAAACCCAAACAACCCCAAGACCACTTAAACCCAAACGGGTTCAGTGCCCAAACGGGTCCAGCGCCCAAACGGGTTCAGCGCCCAAACGAGTTCAGTGCCCAAACGGGTCCAGCGCCCAAATGGGTTCAGCGCCCAAACGACTTCAGCGCCCAAACGGGTTCAGCGCCCAAACGAGTTCAATGCCCAAACGAGTTCAGCACCCAAACGGGTTCAAGACCGTTTGGGCTCCACTTAAACCTATAAATATGACCCAAAGGGGTCCTCATTAGGGAGCTCTTAGACGCCTAAAGGCTGCCTCTCCAGTTCCAAAGCATTTCCATACTTCATCCATCGCCCCAAGGCTGCCGGTTTGAGATCCACATTCCATCATCAAGCTACCTTCTCTCTCAACAACAAAGAAGGTGGGAAGAGAAGATCCATCATCAAAGCAGTCACGAAGTGTGAAGATCGTTGCTCTCTTCACCAAGGGTTCAACCTTCCCTCCTCTGTGGAGATGACGTTCCTTCTCTCTCTTCTTGCCTCCTTCTTTGTCTTTGATATGAGCGAGTAGTCCCATTCACTAGGGTGCGGGGAGTAGCCCTGCTACCCATGTTTTCATTCCATGCAATGTAATTCAACCGTTTGCAATAGAGATACTCTTCTTTTCGGTTCAACATCAATCGTTTAATGAATGCTTGTTGCTTGATCATCAACTTGTATTACCTATTGTCTATCAGTATGAATTGCCTACGTTTGTACTCTTAGATCTGAATATCGATTGAATGTTGGTTTTGGATGTATGTAGTCACCATATGTCTGTCTCGGTATCTAGGAGTATTTTAATGAGTGGAGTAAACTCACTCCCATCGTTGCACTTTCATACTATGAAATGGAACCAGTTGACGTATGAAAGTACAACCTTGGTAAGGCCGAGGAACACACTTCATGAAAGAGTAATGCAAAGTAAGTGACCATTCGTTATGGGATGGCTGGCGTTGCAATACTCCATGCTTCTCGTAGTTAGTTATCCGAAAGGAAACTAAGTCTACAAAGATACTAGCTGATTAGATTCTCTTTGCAGGTTGTTTTATTATGTTGCATGCTTTGATCCATGTGTAGTGGCGCGAAACCCGATAACATCCTAGTGGCTTTTAATCATTGTTTACAACCTTAATTTCCACTTCCTTTCTTTTACTTTCCTCGCACCTAGCTTAAACAACCAAATCAAACTTTTGATCTAAATATCAACTGTTAAGTAGTTAAGTATGACTAAAACGTTTTCCATCTTGTTAAACTCTAAGCAAGACCATTGTCCCGTGGATCTGACCCTTAAACTATACTACGATAAGACTTCCGCGTGTTTCAGCACACGTGGGTGGAGATCTTACCATAGTACAAGCAAGGCTAAACTTAGAGATTCATCATCTCTAGGATTTTTAGTGGCGTTGCAAAACTCCATCATGAACTAAATCCAAAATTTCCAAATTCCTATTCACAGAATGAAAAGGCTTCCTAGGCAATTTAGCTTGTACACAGATTTCACATTTATTGTTGCTAATTTCAGACTTAGGGATCAAATTTAGATTAATCATATGCTTCATTGAGGAAACATTAACATGTCCCAAACGTGAATGCCATACATCGAATGAAACAAGATTCATGCAAACAGAACTATAATCAATCAAATTTAAAACATAATTTGAAACAGGTTCAACATGAATCTTAAACAAGTTCTCCACATCACATAAGTACCCCTTGACAAAAAACAAAGAATCAAAAAGGCGTGTAATAATAGCCTTATTACATTTACAGTCTATTTTATAACCTTCTCTAACTAATATGACACCACTAAGGATATTGCGTCGAATGGTTGGAACATGTCTGACCCTGTTAAGAGTCAAAACCTTCCCCGAAAGGGAATTTCAAGTCCACCCATCCTTCGCCTTTGACTTCTGTAGAGCTGGAATTGCCCGAAGTCACAGACTGACCTTGAGAGGCCTGATAAGACACAAATAGGGATTGATCAACACACACATGTACATTAGCCCCAGTGTAAATTATCCAATAAAGTGGTTCAAAAATAGAAAGGATTTCAGGTTTAATAGACACGTACCCATCATTCAGGTTCAAGGATGTAGTCATCATTATGACCACAGCCTCCTCAGTTGTAGATGTGATAGCTTTCTTTGCCTTCTTAGTAGGACAATCCTTGTTCCAGTGGCCAACCTGTCCACGTGTCCAACAAGGTATGTTCTTCGGTTTCTTTTGGATCTTTGCCTTGGGTTTATGTGCATTCTTAGATTTCTTATCTTTGGTGTTTTTTGTAGAAGTAAGATTAACAGTTGGATTTACATCAGTAGGCACCTTGACCCCTTTCTCCTTTAAGTGTTCTTCTTGTATGTTAATATCCATCATTAGTTCATCCATGGTGTGTGTCCCTTTGTGATTCTTTAGAGACATACCAAACGATTCCCAAGACTTAGGGAATTTTTCTAAGATAGACATAACAACAAACTTCTTAGGCAATACCATCCTAGCATCTGAGAGTTCATGAACTAGGAGTTGTAGATCATGTGTTTGATTAGAAACTGACTTACCATCAACCATCTGAAACTTAAGAAATTTAGACACGCAGTATTTTTCAACACCTTGATTTTCAGTGCTAAAATTCTTAATTAACAATTCCCATAAAACCTTGGACGTAGTGACTGGCAGCTTTGAGTAAGAATCACACAATTTGTTATTTAAACCAAACAGAATCAAACCGCGGAATGTTTTATCACCCTTCTTCTAATTAGCAATAATGTTTGCATTATCAGGAATTGTTTCATCATATACAGGTTTAGTTTCAACTAAATACTGATCATAACCCGGAATATTCAGCAAAATTTCCATCCGACTCTACCAACGGGCAAAGTTGGTACCAGTAAATTTTTCAGGCATATTGGTTGTATCAAATTTACATCCCGAACCACCCTGACCGGCCATTGTTAATTAACGACAGAAAATGATTTCTTTAAGACTGTTGTTAATATTTGTTATAGTCGTTCATGCAACAGCGACATATGTAATGTAATTAACAATTCAGGCAGATCCAAAACAAGAAGTGAAGAACAAACAAAGAAGGAGAACAGAAAATAGGAGTTAGATTCGCAAACCAGATCGTTCGTTGAGAAACAAACGTGTTACTTTAAGAAATCAGTGCCCGACAATCCTCACGGATAGGCACCGTTCTCCCAGTATCGATCCGGCACAAACCTGGAGCCGACTCATCTTGCTCGCGCTTGACGTAGTCACGTTGCACCACCACCAGTGCAGCACAGAAACCGCAGGAACCACCACCTGACAGTTGCATTTCAGTGAAGGGGAGGAGAAGTCGCACTTCGCATAGGAGAACGACTCCACGAAGCGACTCTAGGACGAAAGCTCTCGCACTCTGGATTAGGGCTCTCAAAACACATGACGACACAAGACTATTTTCAGTGTGTTTAACCCTAATGACCGGATGCGTATATATAGCCACACACGTCCCTAATCCTATTCCTAGTAAGACGCAAACACTCGGTTGCTCTTGTACATAATACAGAATAATCCGTAGAGAGAAACACTTTCTAATTAGGATTAAACAATCTGAATAAGAAATAAACAATTAATTACACGAGTAATTAATTACTTAGTTGTATCCTAGTACAAAAAGAAGACGGAAGACATTGTCCACAATCCACAAGCCCGAGCCCGAGCCCGAGCCCAGCCAGGCGAGGCGTGGCACGCGTGTGCGTGTGTGCGTTGTGATGTGGCAATCCCACCCACCAAGGAGGTGAGCATACCTCCCTCCTAGGACTCCTTTGGACACTAGTGCCCCATGTGATCCTACATATGAGGACCACAAAAGTTCTAGGAGTGAGCAATATGGGATAAAACTTCTTTTCCATTTGCACTAGAAACAACACTACATTCTCACATGTAATTGCACTACATTGCTTAACCCATGCTAAATAAGTGATTACTACAATAACCTCGCTATAGTAACGAGCTTCTACAGTAATTAGCGATTACAGTAATCACATATCTAACAGGGAATCCATATTGATGGGGTGAATAAACAACAACAAAACCAAAAAAAGGGTAAAAGGAGTTTACCAATTGTCTTTCCAAATTGGCAGCGCCAAAAGGTCTCTGCATGGGTTAAGAATCGAGTTCGACACACTTGGGCAACACCAAAAGGAGTTTACCAATCTTAGTGCCCAGTAGTCTGGATCACTTGGGCGATGCTCTAAGCTTGAAGAACCATGAGTGTTGGATCCTAGATGGGTGATTAGATGCTCTAGAGGGGGGTGAATAGAGCTGAAAGCACTTAAACAAAACTCATTAAACCTTCAAAATATATGACAAGATAAGGTTGCTAAATAGGTAATTTGAGTGCAACTAAATCATGCATAGAAAGGATAAGAGAGATTGAACATGAACCAATTAGACAAGCTATTTAGAGTGGTTCCACACTTCAAACTAGAAGTGTGTCAGTCCACTTGCCTAGAGAGGTCAACCTCTAGGACTTCAAACAATTGCACTCTTATATTCATTCATAAGACATACAATGCATGAACAACAAAGGACTTATCTATCCAATACAAAAGAGTCTTCAACCTTACCAAGGACTTACCCACTTTGCAAGAGTCTTCGGCCTTCTCCAAGGACTTACCCACTCTTGCACAAGTCTTCGGCCTTGTAGGAATTACCCACTCTTCTTGGATCTTCTGCCTTTGACTTCACCTTCACTCGGAGAAGCTTTCCACCAAGGACTTACGCACTTGAACTTGAGTCTTCTTCCTTCTCCAAGGGCTTACCCACTCTATCTCCAAGTCTTCGGCCTTGATCTTCACCAAGGGACTCCTTCCCTTGTTCTTCTTCACCTCTCTTGGACAAGAGAGAGAACCTTCATCTTCATGGTTACAAATGAGAGATGGGGAGGTGGTGGAAGTGAGAGCCTCACAAGATATAAATATAAGACTAGCTCTCTTACAAATCTCCTACTCACTCTAATGGATGTAGCAAGTGATTCAGCTTAGAGAGAGAGAGGAGGCTGTAGGAAACACTCAACTATAGAATAGGAACCTCACAAGGAGTTTGCAATGAATGCTCAACCTTAGAATGAAGCCCAAGGGGTCCTATTTATAGCTGGGAATGCCTCTTAGCCTTTGGGAACACTTGTGAACAAAAACTAGCCATTTTGAGTCTTGCAACAGATCTATTTTCACTTTTTGCAACTCCATAATGGCTAGAAACACTTGTCTGCACTTTTCCGTACAGTGCATTCGGTCGAATTTTAATGGGTGTAACTCGAGCAATCAAGTAGCAGGCAAACCGATGTTCAAGGGATCGGTCGAGTTTGTCCTGAGGAAACTTGACCGACCACTTCAATAAGAAATGGCCCACTACCCAATCGGTCGAGTTCTGTGAGTGCAAAACTCGACCGATGCAATCTTCAGAAAATCGATCAAGGTTTGATCGGTCGAGTTTCAGGGTGTGAAACTGTACCGACCAAGTTCCTGTAACGGATTTTTGAAGTTGCATTAAAAGTGCTCTAATAATCAATCTAAGTGCTCCTGATATTTTTCTAAGCTTAATTACAAGTCATACAATCATTACAAGTGATTTACAACATGATTCTAATGGATATACATCATATTACAAAAACGTGCACTTGTATGACTTTGACTTGTCTCTTCTCCAATTTGAGATGTGCAAGTTAGGGCAATTGGAGTGTGTCTATACATAATCTGAAAGTACTCAAGTAGAAGCATTAGACACCAATATGTGGAATGGTTAGTCATCATCAAAACACGGGTTTAGTCAATTTAGACGTGAGTCAACATTGACCTAATTGACCTTGAGTCAACACTTTCCATTTTTTGAAGATGACAAACCATTCCATAAATGTATTGAAAGCATTTAAGGAAATTCATACCTTCGAAGAAACCTAGGGGTTTCAATAGAATGGAGTTCATATGCTCCCCTCAATTGATGCAGATGGAGTTTTCATACTCCCCCTCAATTGATGATATTTCTTCTGCATGGTTAGCTTTCATAACATTTACAGAATACTATGTCTTCTACTCATATATGTTCTACACATATATGTCTTCTCCCCTTTACCTTCTCCCTTTACATGAACATGCTTCTCCTCTTCATGTAAGACATGCCTTCTTCCTCTTTTTAAAAGAAGACATACCTTTCTCCCCCTTTGTCATTTCAAAAAGTGGGGTTATGAAGAAATAAGAAACATCACTTTGTTAAAAAGAAAGGAGATAACATAAATATATTTAAGGAGAGTAGAAGAGCACAATTAGGGTCTTTTCCAAGCATAGAAAGAAAAGCAAGTTAAAGCATATACTTGAACAACCCAAAAATGCAAGATAAAGTGCTAAAGAAAAACAATAAATCACAATTTTGACCCTCAAGATGATGGAATTTGACCAAAAACCATCAGAGCTCATGGCCAAGCAATGAGTCTTTCTTAGAAGGTCATTTCCACATGAAAAACACTAGTCTTGCACCAAAAAAATGAAACTAGAGAAAAAGCTGCATAAAATAAAAAAAACTCCAATTTCTACATATAATGTAGCTCTATGTGCCCTGCATCACAATGTTATGCAAGCAACTCAAGATAGTAGATATGCAATTCAAGGAACAATCTTGAGCATGTAAAAGACAAGATACAAGCATAGCATATAGATGAGTAAAGATACCAATTATTTTACAGGGTTAGAACTACATGTATGTGAACTACTAGTAGATGATATCACAAGTTAGGACTACTAGTAGGATCTAGATCATACCAAGAGATACCAAAAGATACACAAGATAAAGCAAGCTATGAGTAGATATAGAGACATATCCTAACAAAGAGATATGCAAATTTAGAAGCATGAGAGGATATAACTCACTAGATATGCATCCTTACCATAATATGATTACCCCTATGAACCTCAAGGTTGTATCAACACAAGATATACACCTAGATAGATGTAGAAAGTTAGAGCACAACGGAAGCAATTTAAGACACAACCAAGAGATCCAAAGAGATCATCATCAAAACCTGCAAAACAACTCAAAGCAAGTAATTGCAAGATATAGATATACCAATTTAGAGCAATTAGAGAGATAGAGTTGTAAGCAAGATAGGCAATTTAGAACATGGCAATATGCATATATAAAGATACCAAAAGAGTGCCAAAGAATAAGGCTATTGGTTGAGAAAATCTAGTTTAGAGAGAAATTCTCATCCAATAAGCCAACTGTGTATTCTGTGCACAGTGTTATCGGTCGAGTTCTGTGCATGGACAACTCGATCAATGACAGCTGTTGGCAATACTCTTGGTGCCAATCGGTCGAGTTTCAATAGGGAAAACTCGACCGACAGACCAACTGTCAAAGAGCATATATATATCATAAAAACATATTTAAAGGCATGCTTAAAATATAAACCATATCCAAACATGTCTAATCAAGTTAGTAATGCACTATAGAAGCATTAGAAACAATTTTTGAGCAAGAGTGTGAAGAGAATCACAAAATACCACTTTTGACTCAAAAACCATATGTATAGTGCACACTAACTTGACAAAACAAGTTAGAAATGGTTACAAGAAATAAAACCATTACCTTTGTACTTACCATTGATTTTTTCACTTGTTGTAGCCCTCTACACATCTCACCTTTCTTCTTTTATGTGGTTTGAGAAGTCAATTTGCAATTAAATAGCTCAAGTTAATCCATTTGCAAGTACCTACAAGAAGAAAGATGAAATGGTCCCCAATCATGTTTTTGGGTCTGGAGGAGTTAGCTTAGCAACCCAAATCCTATTGCTCTTGGGTGCTTTCCTAAAAGGACAACAAGTAGAATAATGACCAAAATCATTGCAATAATTGCATGTGCCCATAGTCTTGGAACTAGAGGATTTTCCATGGAATATTGGAGGTCCTTTATCTTTGTTGTTCCCTTGACTAATATCATATCCTAAACCATGTCTACCAATTTGTTTAGTAGTATGGTCTAGGAATTGATTAAGATTCTTTTTACCAACTAAGAATCTTTGCAAAGAAGATCTTAAACTATCATTATCATGCTTAAGAGAAGCAATAGTAGAAGACAATTGATTAATATTTTCTCTAGCATGCAAAAGATCATTTTCTAAGCAAAGAGATTTAGTTGAAAAGGAATCTCTATCAATATGAAGAGCAGTAACATCATTCTCTCTATTTGTAGAACTAGAACAAGATTCATGCCCATTGATTTTAGCAAGTAAGGAGGTATTTTCTATTTCTAATTCTTGCAAAACAAAATCTTTGTCTTTGTTTTTAGATTTAAGAACATCAATGTCATGAATGAGAAAATCAACAATTAAAGTATGCTCTTCATTTGAACTAGGCATGAAAGGTTGAGCTTCTAGAAATTTTATCTTATCAAGCAAACTAGCATTTTCAAGTTTAAGAGAGTCTACTTGGCTAAGACAATCATTTTTATCATTAAGCAAGCAAGAATTTGTATGTTCAAGATCATTTAATTCTACATACAAATTATCAACAATTTTAGCAAGCTTTTTCTTTTTCCTTTTAGAAGACTTAAAAGATGCACAAATATCATGAATAACAGCAATTAAAGATTCTTTATCTAAAGAGTCTAGATTTACCTCACTTGAGTCTTCACTTGTTGATGCTACAAGAGCAAAATGGCATTCTCCTTCATCACTAGAGCTTGAGCTTGATCCTTCACATGAATCTTCACTTGAGCTTGAGTTGGAGGAGTTACTTGAGCTTGAGTGCCATTTCTCCTTGTGAAGATGGGTCTTTTTGCCTTGTGGGCAATCTTCCTTGTAGTGACCCTTCTTTCCACATGTGAAGCACCGGATGGAGGAGGACTTGCCTTTGTAGATTCTACCCTTGGATTACATGGCATCTTCTTTAGCTTGAGAGGATGGAGAGACTTTTTCCATGATAGCTTCAATTTGAGCCTTTATTTCAGCCTTCTTCATTCTCTTTAGCTCTTTCTTCTCTTATATTTCTACTTCCTCCCTCTTGTCAAGCGTGGCTTCATGTGCTTGTAGATTTCCAATGAGCTCTTCAATAGGAATATCCCTAAGCGACCTTTCTTCTTCAATGGAAGTCACCTTGGATTCCCACCTCTTTGGGAGAGTTCTAAGGATCTTTGAGTTGATCTCTCCACTAGACATAGGATGTCCTAGAACAGCAAGACCATTCAAGATGGTGTTGATCCTTGAGTACATGTTGGCTATGCTCTCCTCCTTTCCCATCTTGAAGTTCTCAAGCAACCCTTTGAGCATGTAGACTTTGCTTTCCTTCACTTGATCTGTCCCTTCATAAGTGATGCAAAGCTTTCTCCATACCTCATAGGCCGTCTCACAAGAAGAAATCTGGTTGAACTCGGTGGGGGTCATGGAGGCATAAAGGATGTGCATGGATCTAGTATTCAAGGTTGCTTTCATCAAGGTGGGTTCATCCCATTCTTCAATGTTTGTCTTTGGTTGAATGTATGGGTTGTTCACCATTTGCCACATCTCAAGACTTGATCCTTGGATGAAGAATTGAAATCTTCTTCTCCAATAGAGGAAGTTGCTCCCATCAAAGATTGGAAGGCTGGTCGAGAGTCTCCCTCCTAGGTAGTCACCCATCTTCTCCTACTTGTTGAAGTATGCTTGGAGAAGACCCTCTCTGATACCACTTGTTGGATTCTAGATGGCTGATTAGATGCTCTAGAGGGGGGGGGGTGAATAGAGCTGAAAGCACTTAAACAAAACTCATTAAACCTTAAAAATATATAACAAGATAAGGTTGCTAAATAGGTAATTTGAGTGCAACTAAATCATGCATAGAAAGGATAAGAGAGATTGAACATGCACCAATTAGACAAGCTATTTAGAGTGGTTCCACACTTCGAACTAGAAGTGTGTCAGTCCACTTGCCTAGAGAGGTCAACCTCTAGGACTTCAAACAATTGCACTCTTATATTCATTCATAAGACATACAATGCATGACCAACAAAGGACTTATCTATCCAATACATAAGAGTCTTCAACCTTACCAAGGACTTACCCACTTTGCAAGAGTCTTCGGCCTTCTCCAAGGACTTACCCACTCTTGCACAAGTCTTCGGCCTTGTAGGAATTACCCACTCTTCTTGGATCTTCCGCCTTTGACTTCACCTTCACTCGGAGAAGCTTTCCACCAAGGACTTACCCACTTGAGCTTGAGTCTTCTGCCTTCTCCAAGGGCTTACCCACTCTAGCTCCAAGTCTTCGGCCTTGATTTTCACCAAGGGACTCCTTCCCTTGTTCTTCTTCACCTCTCTTGGACAAGAGAGAGAACCTTCATCTACATGGTTACAAATGAGAGATGGGGAGGTGGTAGAAGTGAGAGCCTCACAAGATATACATATAATACTAGCTCTCTTACAAATCTCCTACTCACTCTGATGGATGTAGCAAGTGATTAAGCTTAGAGAGAGAGGAGGCTGTAGGAAGCACTCAACTATAGAATAGGAACCTCACAAGGAGTTTGCAATGAATGCTCAACCTTGGAATGAAGCCCAAGGGGTCCTATTTATAGTTGGGAATGCCTCTTAGCCTTTGGGAACACTTGTGAACGAAAACTAGCCATTTTGTGGCTTGCAACGGATCTATTTTCACTTGTTGCAACTCCACAATGGCTAGAAACACTTTTCTGCACTTTTTCGTACAGTGCATTCGGTCGAGTTTTAATGGGTGTAACTCGACCGATCAAGTAGCAGGCAAGCCGATGTTCAAGGGATCGGTTGAGTTTGTCCTGAGGAAACTCGACCAACCACTTCAACAGAAAATGGCCCACTACCCAATCGGTCGAGTTCTATGAGTGCAAAACTCGACCGATGCAATCTTCAGAAAATCGATCAAGGTTTGATCGGTCGAGTTTCAGGGTGTGAAACTGGACCGACCAAGTGCCTGCAATTTATTTTTGAAGTTGCATTAAAAGTGCTCTAATAATCGATCTAAGTGCTCTTGATATTTTTCTAAGCTTAATTACAAGTCATACAATCATTACAAGTGATTTACAACATGATTCTAATGGATATACATCATATTACAAAAACGTGCACTTGTATGACTTTGACTTGTCTTTTCTCCAATTTGAGATGCGCAAGTTAGGGCAATTGGAGTGTGTCTATACCTAATCTGAAATTACTCAAGTAGAATCATTAGACACCAATATGTGGAATGGTTAGTCATCATCAAAACACAAGTTTAGTCAATTTAGACGTCAGTCAACATTGACCTAATTGACCTTGAGTCAACAATGAGAAGGTAGGTCATCCTTAGGGACGATCGGACGCAAACCAGGGCTCGTGAAAAGAATATGAGGGTATCTTGGTGGTCAAGTATAGCATAGTTATATAGGGGAATGTCTAAAGAGTTTAGGATACCAATCAGAGATGGAAATAGGGCATCCATGATCACTAGAAGGAAGCTTTTTAAACCCTAAAAGGAAGTCAATTGCAACCCTAGATTCTTTTCCAAGAAGATACCCTATTTATTCTTCCTTGGATAGAAAATTTGCAGTATATGTTGGAGACAAAATGACTCCTTTTGGTGCTTAGGAATAAGTATATGGAACTTTAAGATAAAGAAAAAGAAAAAGTTGAAGTTCTTGTATCTTTCCAAGTGTACATGGCCTTAAACTATTAAGAATATACAAGCACACACAAAAGAAGCTCCCCCACCATCTACAGATACATGATTATCCCTCGTTTCTTGAATTTCCAAGCAAAACAAATAACTCACTAGTTAATAGCTACTAAAGGTAGCTCATCCATGAAGGGGTAAACCCTAAAATACCCTTGTAGAAAACACCTTCAAATCAAGGATTAAATAGGTTCCAAATTGCTTAACAAGCTCAAGAACGATGAGAGAATATACAAGGAACATAATGCAAGTTATAAATTGCATATAAAATATCTCATTTGGGTAAATTGTAGGAAAGTCCAAAATGTGCATAAAATTGTAGAACTTGCTCAAATAGTGTCCAAATTGGACCAAATTTGAAATGTAAGCTTGTATTATGATTTCAAGGAATATCAAAAGCTTATATTATGGTTATAAGAATTCAATTATTATAATTAAGCTTATTCAACTCATTAAGTAAGTTTAGGGGCCTTACAATCTACAATTAAGGTAATCAACTATATAGAATATATTATCAATCAAACATACCCTAATTACTCAATCCACCCACTCACATTCACCTTCGTAACATTACAAAATCATCTACTACAATATTTTAAATATTTCACTACCAACCTATTTAGTAGAGATTCTCAAGGCACCACCTTCACAACCCTATAACCACAACTAATCCAGATAGGCCACAACACATCTTAAAGCACCACCTCCTCACACCTATCATATCTCAAAGCACCATCCACATCCAATATTTACAAGTACATATTAAAATGTGGAATTTGAAATAAAAAGGACAGACTTGAGCATGTATTTAACTTAGAGCATGCATTTAAATCAAAAGAACTAGAGCATACGAACCCATTATACTCTTAACATCTGCCTCCATACATACCCAATCAACCCACCAATGTAACTATCATCCAATTGAAACAACAAATTTTAAATAACACAAAAAAAAAATACATCCTCCTCTTATTCCATTTCCCTTTTCTCTTTAACAAATAGATAACATTATATATAATAGACCCAATCTTGTCCTAGAAGACCCGATCATCACCTAATAGTGATGCTACAATGAATTAAACACATTATCATATCATAACCACATCCCAATTGTAACTTCCATACAAAAACTACCTCCATATAAAACCAAACCGCCCAACCTAGTCCTTCATATAGAACTAATTGTATTACCTAAGAACATCATCTGACGGATCTATGGGCAAACCTACACGTTCACCTCTAACCCATGGACAATCCTATAACACCTATACCATCCATCATTAAAGTAGACATTGCCACATACTTCATATCCAATTCACTACCATTTCCTCTTAAAATAACAAACATCCATCAATTCAACCCATATTTGTTGCATTCTACTGTGACTTATAGGTCTACCTAAGTACACCACTTATGCAATAATCACAACAACCACCCACTCACCCAATCCACCCATTTACCTGCAATCATCACTTAGTCCACAACCTAAAGCAATTACCCAATCATTCAAACCACCCTCTGGCTTGCAAACATCACCTAATCCACCCAATGACCTGCAATCATAACCCTTTACAAAACAAAACACTCTCCATTCAATTAGAAAATATATAGAAGAAAAGATCAACCAACATAGTAGGATGAGTTTAACCGCAATAGTTGTATGTCTTCAATGAAAACACTTATAGTTTAAGAAACATGGGGAACAATTTAGAAGCAACACATATGCTACATCAACATCAGTCATATGAGGACAAGAAAATATCAACAATATTTATGTTATATCATTATGAGAACCATGTATTTTTTTTCTATCCACTGGTAAAGACTTTAATAGATAATACTACATGCCATTTTCACAAATGACAAGCATGCTTTCATCTTGAAGATTTCATCCATACCATCAATAACCAACCTCTTTCATACACAACTATGTCAAAACCCTTTGGAGTAGATAAATTCTTCATGTTATCATAAAATGTAAATGCCATTTTTTCCCACAACATTAGCAATTGAAGTATGACCTTCCTTCTTCCTTGATGATGTACGTTAAGTAGAATATGGTTTCTTTATTTTATCATCTGAGTAGGTAGATATCATATCTTCATCCATTCTTATTGTACTCATCTCGTCCACCGAATCAATGTCCTTCACCTCATTTGCTTCAATAGAAGTTTCCAGACCTTCCCTAGTGGCTCTATCCTTCAAGACCAAATCCTCAATGTCATTATAGTTTGGAATGACCTTACAAAGGAATTTATTTGAATCCTTATGAGACCAAAAAATAATGTTATATTAGTAGATGAAATATATTTTGTATTTAGATGGTTAAAACACTACTACAGAAATAGCATTCAGTGTCGCTTTTCTGGGCGTCGGTTATTAAGGAAAATCGACGCCTAACATATCAGGCGTCGGTTGTTTAATAAAATCGACGTCTATATTCGAAGACCAGCCAGACACGGGTACCGCTTTGTATTAAGCGTCGGTTTTTTTATAAACAACCGACGCTTAAAGTCGCCCGCGAAATCCATTTTTCGATAAAAAAATAGTGTCATTTTCAGCGTCAGTTATCCCTCTCTAACCGACGCTGAAGGTGGTTCCCGCCAAAAATTTCCATGAAAATATCGTCCAATTGGACGTCGGTTGTTTCAACCAACGGACGCTAAAGATGTTTAGGCGTCGGTTGTTGTAAACAACCGACGCTATTTGCGAACTTATAACCCCCAGCGATCGCCCGACTCTTCCCCTTGCTTCTGTTTCATTGCTACCCTATTGCGGCGATTTTCCCTGTTGCGGCGACTTTCCGACGCTTCTCTGCTGCTGCTGCTCTCTGGCACTTCTCTCCGGCGCCCCATCTCCGGCGTCCTTCTTCTCCGGCGCCCTTCTTCTCCGCCGCCCCTGCTACTGCTGCTGTCCGCTCGTCGCCGCCGGTCGTTGCCCACCGCCCCTGCTCTCCTGTAGTCGTCGCCGCCAGTAGAAGCAGCTACGGTGCTGTCGTCGTCACCTCCGCCCCCGCCGGTAGAAGCAGCTTTACTCGTGCTGTCCTCGTGCAAGGTAACCCACAAACCTTCACCACCTTTTTTGTCCTCTACCTTGCTTTTCTCTGCCTCCGCCAACCTAGAACTCACGCAGGCAGCGCCTGAGTAGGTGCCAGGGCACGCCTAGGGTCCCAAGCCCAGGTGCCCTGCCTAGATAGGCCTCTGGGCAGATGCTTGGGCGGCGCCAGGGCACGTCTAGGCTGCACGTCTAGTGGATTTTTTGCTAAAAGTTATTTACTGATTGTGTTTATTTAATAATGTACTGATACATATGTGATATACCAATCTGATAGTCCATGATAGAACAAAACATAATGATGTTGACTGCAACTTTGTGTGTCATGCTATTCTTAATTAAGTGTATATTTACTTCATAATTGAATGTTTAAGTAAGTTATAGATATCTTGATGATGAACTGTAATGCACACATGTGACATGTTTGGAATGTAAATGATGAACTGTAATGCACACATGTTTAACTTATTTTATTGTTGAGTATATTGAGAATCCTAATCACCCTTCTTGCTTAATGATGAACTGTAATGCACACATGTGAATGCTTGGAATTTAAATGATGAACTTTTCCCTAAATTGCCAATCATGCTTTTAAAGACATCAATAATCACCCTAATTTGAAGAACTAGGATTTTAGGTATAAGAATGACAACACATTATTTGTTGGCCTAGAAACCCGTCCAAGATTTACTCATTAGGAGTAAATCTTGGATAGTCCCCGGTTTGGGACTGTTCTTGAACACCTAATCTCACTTAGGATGTAAGTGTATAATGTGTATTGAGTTTTCGAGAAAATTTTGGTAGCATTTCCCCGTTTGTTCTCTAAGTACATACGTACTTAGAGAACAGCGGGGAAATGCTGCCGAAATTTTCTTGAAAACCCAATACACATTATACACTTACTAGTGAGATTAGGTGTTCAAGGATGGGATAGGTGGTACACATTTATTATATATAAGAATGACATCACATGTGTTTGTTGGCCTAGAATGTGAACAATCATTGTTTTTTATATTACTTGTACATTGATATAAATTAGAATGAACAATCACTAAATTATATACTGTTTGTATGGAGTCCGGCTTCATTGTAGATATCTATTATTGTGTTTGTTGGCCTAGAAACCCGTCCAAGATTTACTCATTAGGAGTAAATCTTGGATAGTCCCCGGTTTGGGACTGTTCTTGAACACCTAATCTCACTTAGGATGTAAGTGTATAATGTGTATTGAGTTTTCGAGAAAATTTTGGTAGCATTTCCCCGTTTGTTCTCTAAGTACATATGTACTTAGAGAACAGCGGGGAAATGCTGCCGAAATTTTCTTGAAAACCCAATACACATTATACACTTACTAGTGAGATTAGGTGTTCAAGGATGGGATAGGTGGTACACATTTATTATATATAAGAATGACATCACATGTGTTTGTTGGCCTAGAATGTGAACAATCATTGTTTTTTATATTACTTGTACATTGAAGGATTGCTAATTGATAAAAGATCACAATTTTAGAGACATGTATGTTTATACAAATGCTAAATGTTTTCCTTATTCTAGTTGATACAAATGCTAAATGTTTTCCTTTTTAATGAAATTTTCAGATGGCTCACCATGATGAGAATGATGTCCATGATGAGCATGAAGTCCATGATGAGCATGCTGTCCATGACGAGCATGGCGAGGATACCAACGTAAGTTCTAAAAACATACCAACGTAAGTTCTAAAAACATATCCCGTATTTCTATAAAATTCATTATCTTCTAGTTATGTCATATATCCTGTATTTCTATATTGGCTTAATTTAGTGTGTTTATTTTTGTCAAATTTTAGGTTGATGATGCACAGCTACCCACTGAAGCAATTGAGCAACTTGATGCGCAGCAACAAAAACTTAACAAGAAAAGGGGTATCACTCTGTTGAAAAAGTTACTTGCGCTGAGTGGCAGTGGATCCAAATTGGTTGTGGAGTTTGATAATGGAGGGAATGCAATTGGAGTGAACCGCAATAATTTTATAAACTATCTTGGGGTTGTCACTCGAAGCCATTGTGGTGTTAAGTATGATAATTGGCATAAAGTTCCTCAGGCGAAGAAAGACTTGATATGGAAAGATTTATGCGTGAGTTATTATTATTTGCAATTCTATTTTGTAGATTACAAATTCTATTATTTGCAATTATATTTTTGGTACTAGTTAATAACATTTCTATTTTACAGAATCTGTTTGCATTGGATGAGATGTTGCATCGTAAAAGTGTGATGCAACGCGCTGGAAAGATGCTTAGGAATTACAGGACAAATCTGAACAAAGAATACATAAGACAGGGTGATAAGAAGAAGAAGTCAGCCCTTGAACAATGGAACTTCTTGGACAAAGAAGATTGGGACAATTTTGTTGCTTCAAGAAAATCTGAAGAATTCAAGGTATTAGGCGTCACTCCCATTTTAATTAATATACATTGTATTCAACTATTCAAGATTAACATTTAGTGCTACTAACCTAATTATAAATGTGCATACTAACTAGGCCCTCAGTGACGCACAAAAAGCAAGGCGTGCACTGAATGTACATGACCATACTATGGGTCCAAAAGGCTATGCAAGCGTTCGCCAAAGGGGGTTAAAAAGAAGACACCAGGAGCACCTAGGCCTCCACCTCCAATTCCCGCATTACCAACTTGGGTTCCAACTGACCTACAATACCCGTTAGGTCCTGCTTGTAGGGGAATGTCATGTTGGCTACGGGCACATAATATACTTTGCCCTATAATTGTTTCTTTAGATGCAGATTATGCAGGTCAATCATACGACAGCTCTTTATTTATACAAGATATTATTGAGTTGTTTATGTATGATTGGTTGAATACATCAATGATAGAGACATGGATAAGGTGAGATCTTGTTTATACATCCATATACCTTGTGTAAGATCCGGTGATCTAGTTTCTTATATATTAATGCATACGTCTATATGTTTTGCAGCTACTTAATCGAAGATCATTGCAAACAATTTGCATATGATCATGTGGGATTTTTGATTCCATCATTGATTAGTATGGTAGCTAAAGACCCTGATAGTGTTCAACAATACTGTATAGATGCTTTTACAATTTTTGGTCATCAAATGAAGACGATAATAATAGCTCCATTCAATGTCAAGTAAGTTTGCTTTATTTATAATTTGGACTTAAGAAAATTCCATTATTATTTTGCATTTTGAGTTATTAATTGTTAATTTTTACCTCTAGTGGTAGACATTGGGAGTTACTAGTTATTGTCCCTGGGACGTTCACTATTTATTATCTAGATCCCGCAGAAAGTACATTAAACACTAAAATTGGACACGTAATGAGAATGGCATTATTCTGGTGAGAAATATTTCATTTTTTATATCCGTTAACATCTTTTATTACATTACTATTTACTTATGCAACTTAGTGTGTTATATTAACATGTAGGGGTTTAGATGCATTCAAAAATGCTGGAGGAAAGGTCCCAAGGAAAAAGAACCAGCCATTGTCTTGGGAGAACGTAAAAGTAAGTTCCCGACTCCCCGACTCCAATGTATATATTATTGATGTGAATTGTGCTTAGTTGTATTATTTTGTATGTTTCAATTTATTGTGCGCTACACAAGACAATGGCTGAGCATGCGCATACTATGTGATGCGATTTATGCAGATGATTATCAAACATGCCGCATTGGACATCGATACCATACATGAGGTATTATATATAGTCTCATTAGTTAGTATGAAATATATCAATCTTATTTTTATATTATTACTTATATATATACATCATTCTCTTTGTAGGTGTTTAAAACTGACCACACTATAGGCAAACGCTTAAAAAATGTACATGCTCCATATACGAGGGAAGCATTAAATGAAGTAAGAGAAGAATGGGCAATAGCTGTACAAACAGTGGCAACTGTAAGATATAATTGGGATGTTGATAGTGATGATGAATGATACTTTGTAAATGAATGTTTCTGAATGTTAAAACATGTATTTGAATGATTCTATATGTGTGAACGTGACAATTGAATTGATGTCTGAATGTATCTACTTGTGTGAATCTTTTTATGTTAATTTTGCAGGTTTGTGGCCTGTTTGTAGGCTGATATCAATGGATGTCGTAAACCTGCAGTTCAGAAAACTGAACTGCAGGTTCACATCCTGCTGACCAGCCACAGCAGGCCTGCAAACAGATTTAAAAAAAAAAATAGATATAGGCGTCGGTTATTTACCGATAACCGTCAGCACAGACTTACAGCGTCGGTTTTTTGTTGAACACCGACGCCAAAAGTGTTCGCGCTACAGGAAATGGGAGTCATCTAGGACACTTTTCTGCGTCGGTTGTTTAGTATATAACCGACGCAGAAAGCGTCCTAGATGACGCTGTTTTCTGTGGCGCGAGCCCTTTTGGCGTCGGTGTTTTATAATAAACTGATGCCTTTATGTTAAATAGGCGTCGGTTTTTAACCGACGCTGAAGTGTCCAACCTTTTAGCGGCGCCCACATAGGTGTCGTTCAGAAACCGACGCCAAAGGGGGTTAAACAACCGACACTAAAAGGCACTTCTGTAGTAGTGAAATTTGAAGACCTTAAGATCAAATACACCTTGACATACTTTTTCCAGGCATCCTCATTCTCAACACTAATAATTTTATTTGTGCCATCCCAATCAAATCCACTTTGGGAGAGGATGTCACTCACAACTGCATATGTCCTCTTCCATGTTATCACACAATTTCTCACATTAGTTACAATGGTTTTAGTATGGAATGTACTATTGATTGGCATTGTAGTTATGTTTAGGGCAATTGTTTTCCACCCATTTTCTCATTCATGACCTAAAATTTGTTGATCTCTTAGGATATTTACTAAATCTATTTCCTTATCTAAGTCCAATGGAAGTAGTCACTTTTTTACATTGACTTTTTCTTTCATTTAACTGAACCCATTTAAAACCCTATACAATGTTGCATACACAAATAATAAAACCATGAAGTCTATATGAGGTATATTACCTTTGAAAAGATAGAACCCTAAAATATAGATGAGTTCTAGTACATATTTAGAAATAAGTCCATGAAGTACATATGTTATAATGATAAAATGATGAAGTATATATTATGTATTCTAATACATACCAAAAAAATTAAACCATGAACTACATGAGACCTATTATATATGAAAATCCATTAAAAATCCCTCTTTGTTGGTACTCTTCAAGCATATTGTGTGAAAAATCATATCAAAATTCCATCCACTAACTAGTCACCTCCACACATGTAATAAGCTCATCTCTAGGTATCTATCCCATGATATATGTATCCACTTCATAAAGAATTATTCCATGTTGGAATTCTAATACATGATAATCTTTTTCTCAATTAGGGTATAGTTCTATAACATATAAGAACAATTTATTATCCTTACTTGTGTCTTGAGGGAAAAAAGGAGCTTGTCCTTCAAAATACTATATTTACTCTTTATTTGTCCAAATTCTCTATCGATAATGTTTATGGCACTAAAGTAACATATATTATAAATATCTCTTTATAATTTGTGGCATATTACTGACCCACTAATTCAGGTGATACCTTGTTCCTCAATATGTTCCAAGAACCCTGGATGATTTGTATATCTGGTGTCTACAATATAATACTTCCCTATACTAGAATCTTCATAAGTTACAATTCAAGTAAGCATATCAAGAATGTGAGGCCACGATATCTACCAGTTGGAAAGCAAAGGTTGTCTTCTTCCATTTTTCAACACACAAGAATAGGATGTGGAACCCTCCCAATTGGGAAGTGCACAGAAGAAGGTCTCTGTGGGATAAAAATTGCCAACATGTTGGTTGTCGTGACCCCTTGGCAATTACAATAGAAAGATTTATTCTCGACCAGGACACTTATAAAATGTGAGTTCTATCATTTGCACCAAGAGAGTCATAGTTAAATAAAAGTAAAGTTACCATTTTTTTAGGAGTGTATTATCATTGATATATTACTTTAATAAATATATATCCCTCAAACTATTTCCATCTCATGACATAATTCCCATTGATAGAGTACATATGCAATTTTATATATTCTTTGTTTACTCCATTATGGCACAAAGTACTACTTTAAACTATCTACTTATCGATGCCTGGGACATATGATTATGAAGCATGACTACTCAATAATTGATATTGTATGTGAGTAAGTGTAAGACAATCTCAACATCTTCTTCAAAAATAACATGTGTAGTGGTAACTAGACTGGAAATTCCTATTAATACTTCACAAATTATATGAATCCACTTTTTCTCACCCACAATTTTCCAACATACTCATCATTTGTACCATTGTAAAATCTATTAAAGTAACAATTCCTTACTTCATACCAATCAATAGGAAGATTTATCACCATGAAACTATCATGGTACCACATTGCCATAATGGTCACTGTCATGGTATCAACTCCATCAGTGATTTTATTTCTCTTCTCTTCATTCTCTTTCTCCTCTTTCTCATATAGTCTCACTAATAGTTCACTCATTTTGTGCAAATATATATAAACACTATCGAATATTCATTAAAAGTACTATCAGAATGACATTTTAAGGCATATCATGATTACTTAAGTTAGAACGGATCAAAAATTACAATTAAATTAACTTTTCATATAGAATGAATTTCAAAAAATCAGTATGACAGAAAACACCCTAGTAAATTTCGTTCTAAACACAAGACTCAATCTATACAAAGAGGGAAAATTTAACTTACACTAGACTTTTGGTGACAAAAATCTTTGGCTGGCCTGTAGAAGCTCGAGTATATGAACATGTGAGTGAGAGAAGCATGCAGGAGAAAACACGCCCAATAGATGAAGACGATTAGTATATACACTTTATGAATTATCTTGTGTTGTGTGTTTTGTTATGTGTTATGGTGTGTTGTGTGTTTTATTATATTGTTTAGACTTGTCTTGTCTTTAGCATTTCTTTTATCCCATGTTGCTTGGTTCTATTTCTCCCTAATCTCTTGTCCCATAAAAGAGAGTGCATTTTAATTTCTTCAAACACATCAAATAAAGTTTTCTTATTTTATATGGTATCAAACATATTCGATCCCCCATAAGCCATCCCATCAACCCCAGCCATAGACCTACACCACCTCTACCATCTCCACCACCCCTCCAAGTAGCCATCCTCTACCTCCAACACCTTCACCTTCACCACTTACATCACCCATCAACCTCCACCACCACCATCACCACCACCTTCTCTGCCCATAGACCTCCACCACCCATCGACCTCCATCACCACATCAACCTTCCATCGACTCTTAAAATTACATCAAATCATCGATCTCCCTTCACCCATCAACTTACAAACCCATCAACCTCCACCCCATTGATATTCCACATCCACCTATTAACATTCACCCTCATTACACCCCATTGACCTCCACCATCCAATAAACCTTCATTCCATTGAATTTTATCCCTCATCGACCTTCACCCTCATTACACCCCATTGACCTTCACCCCATAGACCTCCATCCCTACCTTCACCTTCATCGATCTCCACCCCATCAATCTCCACCCTATTGAGCTTCACCGAATTGACTTCCACCCTCAATCCCATCTGTCCCCCTTGAGCTAATTCCAAAATGGCAAGTTGGACCTAAATGAAACACCTTTTTTTAAGCCTACACAATATGGTGAAGTGAATCTCACATCATGGGTGCACAGGTCTTTCCTTATCTCTACTACCCCTATGCGAATCTCTCTAATCTATTGATCTAGATCTATTATTGTTATCTCCTACCCCTATGCCGGTTTCTTGGATATGTTTTGATCAGTTGCTACTTTCTCCTACCCCTATGTGGGTTTTTTAGATATATTGATTTGTCTCTACAATTTTCTGCCCCTATGCGGGTTTCTCAGATCTATTGATCCAAATATACTATTTTTTTTCTTCTTCATCTACTTCTCCGTGCACTCCTACTTCTATGGTGACTATAAATCCTCTGCGATCTTTGTGAGTGACAATCATGAAACTTGATAAATATAAGTACCTCCTTTGGTAAAAAATCATTTGAACTATATGTTCAACCCTAAGGGATCTATTCCCACATTTCTATTGATTCTATGATCCCTCCTAATGTAACAAATGATGAAAAATCCAAGAAAACCTACACACAATGGTGTAAAATGATTCTGGCATTATGACATTGATGGTAAAAAATATTGAACCAAAGATCAACCAATCTCTCCTTTGCCTTAGCATTCCAAAGGTACATGGAATCAACTATCCCATGTGTATTTTCATCAACAGAACTGAAAGAAGGTCTTTGAGATCTTCAAAATTTTGGAAAAAAGGTGTATTCCATGACGGTTCTATTGTGAATACTACAACCAGTCTTCAATACTCTAGGATGAATATGAAATATACCATCCCCTCTCTTCCGACATCAAAGAAGTTTAGAGCCAACACAACAAACTTTAGTCATTTCAATTCTTGTATGGTGTGTATTTTTCCTTTTCTGATGTTGTTGACCAGATCTTATCTAGTGATCCCTTACCTACACTAAGGGATGTTCTCAAGTGTGTCTAATGCCTTCCTTCCATGTATTCCCTATCTACTACTTCTTCTGATCATTCAATTCTTTCTTTCCACTCCAATGATCATGTCAAGGATGTGGTCACGATGGACATACTTCTGGTACCCCTAGATGTGGTCCTCCATCTGGCCCTAGATGAAGCCAATATCAACTTCCTACTGATATCACTTCTGCAACCTTCGTGGGTGCATGAACTACACTGAAGACTGTTACAGGAAAAAGTACGATGAACCTGCCCAGGAAAACCATGTGTCTTCTGTTATTTCTAACAATTCAATTGTTGCTACTTCCAGTTTGACCTAGTCCAAAGTTGACTAGATCCACTCAGAGTTTGAGAAACTCCTCCAGGCTCATTTATCCTTACCAATTGCTTCCCATGAAGGAGATTCGTTTGCTTTACTTGCATCATGTGTTGTTTATGGTAAAAGTAAATGAGTCATTGACTCAAGTGCATTTTCTCATATTTTTCATCTATTGTAGTCTTTTACTATCTTATATAAGACTACATGTGTCCCTCCTTTGACCATTATTGATGGGACCCAATCTACTGTCTATGGAATGGAACCATATCTTTGTCAAAACATCTTCCCTTAAAATTTATCTTATATGCCCCAATATTCCCTCCTAATATGCTATTTGTCAATATAATTGTTAAGAGCCTTTGGTCCTCAATCACTTTTGATCCTGAGGGTTGTGTGTTTTAGGATCTCCAAATGAGGCGAGGATTGGTTAGGGCCATGTAGTACCAGAGGAACTATATTACTTGGATTTGCAGTAATATCTTGCAGCCTGTAATGGGACTATCACTTGGGGCATCCTTCTGCTGCAAATTTACACTTTTTATTTCCTTATATTTCTAAAAAACGTTTTACGTGTGAATCTTGTCAGTTTGGCAAACATACTCGAGATGTTTTTCATAAAAAGAAATAAATTGGTTCTAAAAACCTGTTTGATATTGTTTATGGTGATATTTGGTGTCCCTAATCTATTCCTAGCTTGTATGTCATTCGTTATTTTATGAACTTTATTGATGATTATTCCATGGCAACTTGGTTGTTTATCCTAATGTATTGTAGTATTGTTTTGCAAACTAACACTGACCTTTTTACTGAGATCCAAACACAATTCAAAAATATTGTTAATATCTTGTGAACTAATAATTCCTTATAATTTATGCAAAAACCTTGAGGATACAATTTGTAGTTCTCGGGGTGACATTCATCAAACTTCCTACTCTTAAACACTACAACAAAATGGTGTGATAGAAAGGAAATATTGTCATATTCTTGAAGTAGGACACATAATCTCCTTTACTATCATGTTCATAAACATTTCCAGCCCACATATGTTTCTACAACATGCTACTTAGTTAACCATAGGCCTTCTTCTGTGTTGCATAATGAAATCCATGTCTCTCTTCTATATCCCGATCCACCTTGGTTGTCTGTTCCATCATGCATCTTTAGCAGCACCTATTTTGTTAAGAATATCCACCCTGGGATATCTAAACTTGACCCCTACTCCACTAAGTGTGTCTTTTTGGAATATTCATGAAATCAAAAAGGATATATTTGTCATGATCCAATCCATCGAAAATGGTTTGTGAGTCTGGATGTTGTCTTTTTTGAGTGCATGTTGTAATACTTTGACGAGTTGTCTACCTTATCTAGTGATTTGTGGGATCCTAGTCCTCAATCTAAGGTAGCATACCATGATCACGCTGGAGAAACTAAAGAGGTGTCTGTGAGAAGACTAATAGTTATAGTCCCCTCTTTGGCTCTTCAACAACCAATTCCTTCATCATTGGTAGATCAGATCACCTCCGCATTATTATATGACCTATGTCTTCTTATAATTCAAAGGAAAGGTGTTCATTCATGCACTCAACATCTGATTAGTAATTTCTGCTCCTCCATTAATCTTGGTGCTAGGTTTGCATGTTGTACTTCTGCTAATTCTGTTATTTCTATTCCAAAGAATACCACACAAGATGACTGGCGTTAAGCTAAGGAAACTGAAATGACTTCCCTTTGAGATCGCAACATTCAAGATCTTATTGATCATCCTAAAAATTGTGTGATTGTTGGTTGTCATTGAATTTACTGTCAAACATCGGCCATATGGTTCAGTTCAATGGATGAAGGCCCAAATGGTAGAAAAAGTTTACACTAAAACCTATGGGGTTGACTACTTTGAAACTTTTTCTCTTGTTGCTAGACTTAATAATGTAAGAGTGATTTTATCTATTTCTATGAATACAGATTTGCCCCTTTTTCAACTTGATGTTAAAATGCTTTTCTATATTGTGACTTGCATGAGGTATTCTATATGGAGAAACCACTTGGTTTTGTTAGTAAGGGGGAGTGTTCAAAAGTCTACATACTCATAAAGGAGATCTATGGCCTAAAACAAAGCCCACAAGCATGGATTAATAAATTGATTCAGATACTTTTCAAATTCCAAATTTGATGCTCACATTTGGATCATTTTGTTTTTACTAAAAGGATCACTTATGGGTTTGTTATTCTTATTGTCTATGTGTATGATATAATTATGTCTGGTAGTGACTATGATGGTATTTTTGTTACTAAAAGATATCTAGAACAACACTTTATTACTAAAGAACTTGGTAAACTCTGACACATCTTGGGAATTGAACTTTCTAGATCTTCTTCTAGTGCTTGCTAGTCACAATGCAAATATGTTCTAGATCTAATCTCAAAAACATGAATTCTCAGCACTTAACATGCTAATACTCCTCTAAATGACAATACCAATTGGGATGATGAATCTTGAACACCCTATCTTGATAGACACCAATATAAAAGATTGGTTTGTAAGCTTATATCTCTTACTGTGACTAGAGATGATATTACTATTGTTGTTGGACTTGCAAGTAGGTATCTCGATAAAGCTCTACAATTCATTGGTATGTTTCCTGACATGTCCTTAAATATCTAAAAACATCTTCAGGGAAAGGATTAGTTTATCAAAGACATGGGTACTGTAAAATCCTTGGATATTCTGATTCTAATTATACGGGTAGTACATGTGACAAGAAATCTACCTTTGTCTATTGTACCTTTTTGGAGGAAATTTGGTTACATGGCACAATAAGGAACAAACCATGGTTGCTCTCTCCACTTTTGAAGCAAAATATAGAGTTTGGGCTCATATTTCTTGTGAATTATTGTGGGTCCAAGGACTCCTTAAAAAAATTATATATATGATTCTTCTCATATTCCTTTGCAGTATGACAATAAAGCCTCCATTTTTATTGACACCTAATATAATGTTTTATGAGCGCACCAAGCATATAGAGGTGGTTTGCTATTTTGTTCACGAATCTATTCTCTCTAGACGTATTTGTACTCCTCATCTCCAGAAAGAAGATTAGGTTGCTGACACCTTTGACAAGATACTTTCCAAGTCCCAATTTACTACAATGGTGGACAAACTGGGTATGTTTGACATCTATGATCTACTTGAGTGGCATATTAGTGTATAAGCTTCATGTGTTATCTTGTATTGTGTTCTATTTTACGTTATGGTGTGTTGTGTGTTTTTTATGTGCTTTAGACTTGTCTTGTCTTTAGCTTTTCTTTTCTCCCTCATATCCTTGTTCTATTTCCCCCTTACTCTCTTGTCCTACAAAAAAAGTGCATTGCAATTGTTTCAAACACATCAAATTAAGTTTTATATTTTTTAAAGACTGATTGCCAATTTTCTTGATTTAAATAAGGAATTCTTGATTGACCAAAACAGAGCACAATAGATTAAGGCAGGTTGTATTACATTATTTGCAAAATTTTTGTGTATTTTAAATAGATGAATGCATATACTCAAAATAGGCATAGTTTAAATAGATGCAATCATATACCTACAATTAGTATCATCAAATTATAACTGAGAACAAATTGTAAAGAAGAAGCATGACTTACCCTATATTTGAGTAAATTAGCATGACATATTCTAGGCTATTTCAAAGCGAAATATGATTTGTACATACACTCTTATAAACTAAAGACTGTTTGATAGCAATATTTGTATGGTATGTACTTTAGTTAATCATACTTAAAACGTGAGATCAACAATTCAATAATGTTTTTCCCAATTATATTTATCAAGTTAGAATAGACCAACATCACAATTGCAATTAGCATTTGACACAAAATACAATTTATATAGATTTAAATATGAGATATTTTTTAAAACAAAGAAAATGCACAATAGATTGATTTTTTATTATAAAAAGGTAGTACTAACATGAGATATAATGACAGAGTGTAGTGATTGAACTAATGGTAATAGTAGAAAATTATTCTTCGGATCATTTATTGTCGAAACTCTATACCAAACTGCACATCAAACACCAATAAGTAGTGATGTAGCGTAGAGAACAATTATTCTTACCCTATTAGAAATTATCCAACATGAATTAATAGTTTGAGATCTATAGTAGACCTATGTTTGTTGTTTCCCCTTTTAAATATTCTTCTTTACTTTAAAAACAAGGTTTCATCTATATACTTTATAGATACCTTTCTTTACTATTCCCTAATTGACAACATACATAAATTTGGATGATTCAAGAAACATCAACACCATGAGAAAAGGAGCACCCAGACATCCATAAATGGTTGAGAATAAGCACTCAAAGAATCTTCCGAACCAATGTTCCATGTTTGTGTGTTGTATTATGAAAAAGGAAGTTCAGAGAAAAAGGAGCCATGAGCTACCTAGTTGGACATGAAGGTTACTAACTATATTTCTCCATCAGATCCACAAATATTCTCTGGTAGTTAGTAAAAAGATTTGTGCCAATACCACCATGCAATAAATTCCTATGCTAATTTATTGAAACAATATTTCTTAAACCATCACCTATGATTCTTCCTTACCTACTATTGTGTGAGGCATCCTGAAACCCACAACATTCCATAAGATTTTCATGTCTCATTTGTTGGTATTTATGCTAAGATAGACAACGATATGATGATTGTATTAGGGCATCATATACTTGATTTGATAATAATAAAGGTAATTCTGTCTATTATGTTTGTTTTATTCATTATATGATTCCATGAACATAGTATATGTCTCAAGAATTACATTACTTGATGACATATGTTTAAAGATCAATGAATTGAATAGTGAGATGATCTGTATGATAATAGTACATAGATTCTTGTTATGTCCCTAGTCGGATATTACTTTGGAAGAAAAATAGATGAAAGTAATACATAAGAATAGAAAATTTGTTTTGACTGATGACATAATCCCATTAGCCATGGTATAGGAAATCAAGTAAATCATGTTGGTAAAGTATGCCCGTTGTGCAAATCATAAGATGATTGACATTGCATAATTACCTAAAAGGTTTTGATTAATAATAACACATATAAAGGCAAGCTTCCAATTCATCTGGTTCCCTCAGTTATGAGATAATGAGGATACATAGTGAATGTCTATAAAATTATATTACTCAATGATGTATGTTTTGAATTTCCTATCCTTGTGATGAGATCATACAGATGTTAAGAGTACATATACATATCCTCATTATGTCCATGATCGGTTGTTATTGTGGAAGGTTGATAGACAACAATAACACATAAGATCAGAGTGTGAGTTGGTTGATGACTAAATCATATTAGTCATGATATGGCAATATCAAACCAAGCACACAGATTCATGTTAGAGAATAGTGTATTGGACATACCCACCTTGAGTGTGACAGATGATTTTCTGGTCACAATCATCTCTCATAGTGAAGGTGGTGATTGTGATTCTTAGACCTAAAATCATTGCACTTGTCACATGTCGTTTGGTTCACTTTGACATCATCAAACGTAGTCCTGAAACATGGGTTTTTATAACGGTGATGATTGGGTGACTTTGACACATTGGGATAGAATGTGAGCGATAGATATGGGATTTGTCCCTCCTACTGGAGTATGATATCCAAACCACTTGATTAGCAAGACTGAGAAGCACATGTGCATGCACATGTGAATAAATATATGATATTGATGTCACATTATCTCATACAATGTGCTCTTGGTTCAAGAAACATGGATTTAACATTGAGAGGATGACCAACCATGCCTCGAGTTCAACCAGGATATCTGAGACAAAGGAAATATAGAATCACTTACATAGATTGTAGGTTTAAGTTGTTCTCAAACTTTCCATTTCATTTGGGTCGCACAGATTTGCAACTAGGAACCACTCTTTGTTTGTGATCTCATAAGCTAGTTATGGGCATTCACTACCAACATGATATGGGACCTGTAGGGTCGCACACATAGGAACTCTTCTAGAAGAGGAGTTTGCTCTAAAACAACAACTAGATTGATTACTAAAGTGTATAGGTATTCAATTTATGCAACTAATTGCTTGAATGGCTGACCAGGTCTGCCAACCATTGGGGCAGCCAGATGGGTGTCTCATGTAGTTGAGGTGGTCAGTTTGGGATCAAGTTAATCAGAGATTTAATTGGCTAAGTTTTAACCTTGAACCGACCGATTCAATATGATTGAACTGACCGACTCTTCTCAACTCATCCGATGACCGTCTGAGTGAGGTGGGCGTCTTGATGCTGTGAGACAACTCAGTTGGGACAAAAAAATGTTTTGGAGTTTTGATGAACTCGTCAATTGCACATACTTGGGGTGCAAGTAAATTAATGTGTGATATTAATTAGGAAATGATCTGCCAATTCATATCTGACTAGGAAAACATGAAACAACCATATTGCTTAGCGTATGACCGTCTCGTGTCCCAGAAGACCATCTCACTTAGCAAAACGAATGTATCGCATGTGAGACGACCGTCTCAACTTATGAGACGACCATTTTGACTGACATAAGTTGTGAAACATATAGAATTGTTGTGAAAAATCAAGATTTTCAGGTCCTTTCCATTCCCACTTTAGTATCGCTTTGGATGGGGACTGGGAGCCTTGACCCTGGCCTCTACTATAAATAGAGGGGTAGTGGGGGCTTCCCAGAGTACAACACAGACAACTGAGAATCAGTTCCTCTGAAAACTATTACCCTCTCTGGTTGTGGTAACCAATAGAGCCCGAGAAAGTCCTACCTGAAAAGGATGGATAGCCAACGGGAGAGAACAACTGAGAAGATGTCATTGTGGGAGAGCAGGTTGGTGACTAGTACACTAATAGGGAGGACAAATCCTTCATGTCCATTCTTAGTGAACGACAAGTGTTCTAGTTGGTCTGTGTGGATATTCTAGAGGAAGGAGTCCTTTGGCTGCTGCTCGAAAAGCATAGCCAACCTGCAATCCACAGTGAGACCATTGGAGTCACTACAAAGGTTGTGCAGATGTTGTTCATGATGAAGACCAGGAGATCACAACCAGCGTCCAAAAGCAACTTATAAGAAGATGTAAAGAAGTGAGTTTTGTCATTGGACTTGCTCGAGGACCAGATATAACTCGCTAAAACCAGCTTTCCTATTTCATAGTAGTTGAGAGATCTTTCTATATTGGGGAATACATATAGATAAAAAAATTTATTTCCACTGCTATACTCTATTCCTGTATTTCCCAACAGTGGTATCAGAGCCACATTAATTTACTATATTTTAGGATAATCCATATGATCATATTTTGGTTTTATCATTTATTTATTGCATATGATGAGAATATTTAAACTACTCTAATATGTGTATTTGATCAAAGACCACATAATCTCAAACTTATATATATGCTATATATGAAATATACACGTGTCACCCTAAAAGTGATTTTGATGGTGGATGTGTAGCGTGGTTATGGCCTAAACCATAAATATGTGTGTGATTGGATGATTTGGTTCTTGTTTATCTCAGTCTCCATACTGAGCCTTTACCCCCTATTCCCAATGTAAAGTTAATGATTTCCTATCTTTGCTCCCCTCAAATATAAATTGAGGTTTCCCTTATTTAGTGTAATAAAGTAGCAATAGGATCGTTTCTTTTCATGCAACGACATTGAAGATACTCATCGCCGGTTGAGATGACCAGTTTGTGAGACAAGCCAATCGTCTAAGGATCATGGAGGACAGAGGATCGACCACCTAGAGACCCAACCCACCATTTGGAAAGAGTCCAAACATTGGTTAGATAGGAGGATAAATCGACCGTCCAAGAGGTGAGATGACCAGTTCAAAGGTTCAACCGGTCTACCCAGATTGGCAAGCACAAATCTACATCGACTATAGGTTCTTACATGTGATGTGATGATTGACCTAGGTGGTAGTAATTCCTTGCGTCTCCAAGGAATTACAAGTATACATGGCCATAACCATTGCTTTTTGTTTTATATTGCATGTTTACATTGTGGGATATAGCATGTATATGATATGTATAATATATGTGGTGATTGGATACAATATATGTATATATATGATATATATAAAAACCCCTCAATCAAACATATTAAATCTAAGATGCTTTCCAATAGCAATACACATGAAAAACTTGATCGACCAAGCATAGATTTTCATAAATCATGGTGCACTATCTATCTCATGGAAGTGTGATGGTAGGTATGTAGACTTGCACAAAGCATGGTTCATATCTATCGTATTGTTTGGGTCAGGCTTAACTGGTGACTTGGAGAGCCGAGGCCCAGAGGCATGCAGATGATCATGGCAAGGTGTTGCGCATATCATCTATCCAAGAGTTGCATATAATGCAATTGGCAAGTTGTCCTACCTAAATAGTCAGGTTGTGGGCGATCGACAAAAGTCGACTCATGACTTGATGAAACATGGATCTTAGCTCATTAGAAAATTGATCGCGACAATTTTTTGAATTGATACTTGAGGGTTATCAATTTGAAAAAATAATGAGAATGATAATTAATTAAAGGCCTAATTGTTATCACCCAAATTTTGATCAAATCAAATCAAAATTGAGTTTTTTTTAATTGCAAATTATTTCGTAGAATCAAATGGCCACACCAAACAATCACTTTTATCTATGATCGGTCCTTGATAAGGATAAACTTGTTGGGAACAACTTCCATGACTGGTTTAGGATGTTGAGAATTGTTCTGACACATGAGAAAAAGCTCTATGTCCTGGGAATGCCAGAACCAATGGAATCTGCTCAAAATGCTCCAAGGGATGACAAGGATTCTTATAAGAAGCATACTAAGGACATTGTGGATGTCAAATGTCTAATGCTTTGTTCAATGAACCATGAGTTGCAAAGGTAACATGAGAACATGGGGGTTATTGAGATGGTCACAAATGTTAGGAACATGTACGAAGATCAGGAAAAGACAAGAGAGGTTTCATGTCTCCAAGGCATTATTCAAATGTCACATGGTTGAAGGAGATCCAGTTGGTCCTCACGTGCTTAAGATGATTGGGTATGTGGAGAACCTAACCAGACTGGGATTCCCCTTGGGCCAAGAGTTGGCCAGTGATGTGATTCTGCAGTCTCTGCCAAAGTCATATAGTAAATTTGTAATGAACTGCACCATGAACGACTTTGAAAAGTCATTGATAGAGTTGTTGGGCGTGCTGAGAACAGCTAAAGAACAAATGAATAAGGACAAGCCCAAGTTTGTGATAATGATCAGCAACACAAGGGGGAAGTCTAAAGGCAAAGGCAAAGCTAAGAAAGGTTCTAAAGCTAGCTAGAAGCCCAAGTCTTCAAATCTCAAGGAAAACGGTGGAGTGAAGAAACAAAGAGGTGATTGTTGCCATTTTCACCAGCCTGGACAATGGAAAAGAAATTTCCCACTCTGGTTAGAGGAACTAAAGAAGAAGAAGGATGGCACTGAGGCCTGCACTTCAGGTATAAACCATTTAAAATAAATTTGATTACTTCTTAAAATTTGGTATATGATACCAAATAGAGATCTAATATACAGATGTGCATGATTTGACAAGACATAAAGCCCTTCATGGAAGGACAAAGATGGAAAAAGAGGAGCAAATGTTGCGGAAGCATGAGTCTGCATTTAAATTTATCTTGTCCCAACGAGATTGCGATAGAGTTACTAGACTTCTATTTCATTATACAATTAGAATATAAACTTTTTCTTTATGCATCTTGTATGGACAAGAAAGATTATCAATAAAGAGTCGTTAGTGTTTCTATTTCAAAGATATGATCTTACATGGCATTGACCCAAAAACATCTTGTGATATTTATGTGAAATGATCCAAATATGAAAGTTTATACCAAAGGAATTTTTTGATAACTCAAGATTATCATTAGCATAAGTCATCTTGTATGTACACATAAGAAATGCATACCTAGATTACATATTGATGTTGATCTAGATTCCCTTGGTTATTGAACCTAAGGAAATATGCAAGTCATATTCATACACAATATGACATGACATCCTTCACTAAACATAGTGAGAGGATAAATCTTTCATTAGACCTTATACATATGATGCTTTAAGATCTTATGGAATTAATTATATACATAAATAATTAATACTTCATTTTGATTTAATAGTGATATGATGATATGTACCAAATGAAATAAAAGCATCAATATCTTGAAAATGTTCAAGCGGATTGTAAATGAAATATACCATTGAAAGTATTAAGATACTTTGGTATGATCAAATGTTGAAATACTTTATATCAATACCTTTGGTACCTTTAGGAATGAAATGTGAAAATGTGTCAAATGACAATCCATATAGATGTGTTAGATTAAAGGATTTATACAATGATGAGTCATGATATAATTATCAATCAATCTAGTCTTCTTACATCCTCATAAATATATTTACCTATCACTAAATAATGTACCATATGAATGGTTTAAAAGGAAAATGGTTTAAAAGGACATCATATATGATATGCTTTGATAATGTCCCAATAGGTCTAAAGAATTGAAACTCACCTTCAGAAAGTAGTTTCTTAAGAAGGTTTATCCATAAACCATGATAGTTGAACCTTACTAATCCCTTTCCAATAACAAAATTGTTTTTTTAATAGGATAACTGAATTCCTAAAGAATTAGTGGGAGCTAAAGTAGAACTTAAAATGTTTGAGGCCAACAACAAAGTGTGGTAACTTTTTTTGGTTTTGGTTTTATTCAAATGGAGTATGGTGGTTTTCATCGCCTATTTAAACATTGGAGAAAACACATTTCAAGTATAATTATATGTACATATGAAAAATGTTACCACACGCAAAAAGGTAGTGAGTTTCCATGCAACCTAGGAGAAAGAGATGTAACATAAAGTCTAGATGAGAGAGTTTAGATGATAGTGATAGTCTCTAGAATTGTCTAGAGCCATGATTTAGGTTAGGCAAGTGAGTAACCTAGAAACCTAAGATGATGATAATGATATTGATGATGATGTTGATATTGATAAGACCTAAGTTTGTGCTTAAGAGGGCCAAGTAGTTTGATGATATGAAATAAGTTTGACCATGCAACCCTAGCTAGACATAGCACCTTGTTGATACATATGACTTGGCTGATGTGCTAAACATAGCTAGTGGGTTGGCAAGTTTGCTTGTACCTAGTCTTTTGCGTGTTGAGATATGATATGTGACATATAGTTTGAGACCAACATGGGCCTCAATGTCTTTACAAAGGAGGACCTCTAGCATGGAACACATGAATAGGGTGACCTTTTGATATGTGTTGACCCACCTCGGGAGAAGGTTAGAGAACCTAAACTCCAAAATATTTGAAATGTTGAAAAATATGAATGATGAAATACATGATGATGAGTCCCTAGCTAGACTACTTCTGAGTATATGAGTTGAGTGACCTAGTGTTTGGTTCCTTGAAAGTGTTGAACCCTAGATGTCCTATGAAAACATCTTACCCTAGAAAAAGAGGCAATTGAAAATTTGATGCTTGCTATATAGGCGACAGAGATGTCCCAAGACCCTAATATGATGTACATGATGTGTGATATCCATGATGAGATGCATACTCAGGTTAGTACTTGTATATAAAAAGGAATCTAGTGGTTACCCTTGTTTCTCAAAAGATGGGTAAAAATCTTTATTACGGGTAGAAGGTTGTGGTTAGCATGTCTTGTGGGACATATATATGTATTAGTTTGAGTGGCTTGAGCTTTTGGATCTCTTTCTAGATACAACTGAGAAAGTTTTACCACCTCAACGTTGATGATAATGTTGTTCCTCAAATGACACTTGATTAATATCTCACTTACATTTAAAAAGAAATAGATATGCATGATAAGCCCCTCTCATATGTAATATGAAATAATACATTAAATAAAAGATATCTAGATATTGAATCATGAGCTTGATATGAAGATGCTTGGAGGCGTTAATTTGAATGTTCATGGGTAATAGGCCTAATATCATACCTCAATGAAAAACAATTAACTCAATATGTCAATGCTCTTTAGGTCATAACTTGAATAAACATGATGAATAAATTATTTAATTTTAGATTTGAAATGAAAAAAATGAACATAATTGATTAGAGTTGGTATAAATTTTGGCGAAAGCAAAACATGCATGAAATCTAGAGTAAAAATATGAGATACAGACTCAATGACAGTCTCGTTTGAAGTCATGACCATAAACATGTTCACTTGAGAAATTGATAAGCATAGATTTTGATAATACACCTTGGTCTCATATGTAAATGTAAACAAAACCTTAGTGGAGGGATACTAAGGATTGAGAAAATCTTAATGTCATGATGATGTCATAATATGATTGAACAATAAGTAAATATGTATATAATTGATAGGATTACACCCTTAATGATGATAACCTATGTGTGCACCTCGTGATGGGAGATGATTTGAAACATACAGGATGATGGATGGCATATGATGGGTGATGACTTTGACACCTAACTATGATCTTGGATGAATTTCAAGGATGAAATTTCTTGTAAGGAGGGAAGGATGTGACAACCCTAGTTTTTCACTCTCTTTATTATGATCTCCCAAACTCTATGATGATCAATTATCTAGTTGGATGTCAATTTCATAGTTTGAGTGTTGTGACACTCCAATTTGACTACCTTAATGCTCAATTTCACAATGTGTGACCTCAATCAATGCTTTGAGCTTAGTATTATTATTTAATACATCTTCCACTTGAATCCATTTTTTGAATCCCATCAGTATGATCATATTTCTCTCCACTATGTACTATGCTAAAGAGTATTCAATTACAAATCTGATGGCACAAAAATCGCCTTGATGAGAGCTATGTAACCAAAGTTATGGGCCATTGAATATCTCTATTTAATGTTGGATTTCATTTTGCTTTTGAATAAAATGGGCCCCAATATGGGGGCATTGATGCGCTTCGTTGTACACGCAACAATAACTAGGAAAAGTCCTAGAGTTTAACCTTCTAATCCGGTTGTCAACTTCTTGTGAATTACAAGTCAACTTAGTATAGATAGGTATCGATCCAAGGGATGGCTAAAAAGGAAAGTCGAAATCCAAATCCGATCACAAGTACAAAAATTAAATTCCAATTTGAGAGAGTTGTTAATACTAAGAGAAAAATAAAAGTGCTGAAATAAAATTTAATTAATCAAGAAATAAAGATCAGGGGTCCGGAAGATCACCACCAAATTCATGTTCCTATTCAACTATTCAAATTCTAAACTCCAAGGATCCAATTAGGACCTTGTGGTTATATGTCCTTACGGAAAAACTCACAAGGGTCAGACTTCCCGTGAACCCGTTGGTCCCGGCGTTCATGAATCATTGCCCAACCGTCCAACATGCAATTATCCACGGTCATATCAAAAAGCATGTGAATTCAAACTGACGTTCAAACCCAAGGCTCAGGTGGTCGCGTCACCAAGGATTATAAAAAAAATAAGATTAAATAGACGAAAAGATGATAATCGCAATTAAGGGACTATTGTTTCATTCTTACAGAGATCCACAGTCATATCACTCCATAAGAATATATCAGATCATCCAAATAACCACACACAAACAGAGAGAGGACATTTGTTCGATGGAGGAATATAATTGATTATATTGAATAGAACCGAGATAAGGGGCTACTTTCATTCCCCAGAGAGATTTACTCAGACATAACAAGACTAGAAGAATTGCAAACTAAAATAAGATCCAACATTATACAAGATGTGGTCTACAACTAAAAAACGGATGAAATAGAATGAAGAATGGAATGCTTTTACAAGTGAAGAGTCCCTCCTTTTATAGGAGGGGGAGGGGGTAGGCTGCCCTCAAAAGAGGGAGAAAAAATAGAGGGAGACCAATCTTTTGAATTTTCAGATCTAGTCAACAAACTCTTGATTGTCTTTCTTTACTGCAGATTTTCGCAGCAGCAATTTCGAGCGAATTTCCGTTGTCTAGAGAATTTTTAGTGCGCACGAAAATATGATTTTCCTTTAGGCCTTTGAATTTTCTTTCCAAATCATATTTGAACATTAAATTCCGCCTTAGGATGTGAGAGTTATGTTAATTTTGGTGCAAGGTATGCATTTAAGTCAGCATTGCGGGAAGCTGAATTGCCTCCTACCTTCATCTCTTCTTTTCTCGATTTAATTACTTAGATAATTTCTGAAAATTAAGAAAAATATCATAAGAATTCAAAAAAAGTATATCAAGAAGATGAAAGTGCTATTTATTTTTGAATTAGTTAAAATTAACAAAAAAGTCCTAATTAATTATTCTAAATGAAGTAAAAATAAGAGATGAATATGCATTCATCAAAATACCCCAAACTTAAACTTTGCTCGTCCCGAGCAACAATAAAATCAAGAAATACTTTCAAGACATACGCTCAAGCTATCATCCTCACTCTCCTAACAATCACTGGATTCCTTCCACCAAAATATGGCCAAGCGACCCTGACTTCCTGAATTCACAAAAAGTGACTTTTATATTTCCTACTTCACAAACTTGGATTTATTCAAGACCTGCAATAAAATAGATTTTCATTTCACCTTTGCATTTGGTACTCCAAATTTTTTTGTGAGTTTTACACAAGAACAGGGCTGATTTGGATGGTTGGGGTTTTTGTAGTTTTCCCCTGGGTAGGAAATTGGAGTGAAGGAGGTATGGAAGAAGGACAATCTCTCCTCTATTCGACTCGAGACCTTTTTATTTAGTGGACATGCAGTTACATTGACCGCATTTTTTTTCTTTGATTTTTGGTGATACACCCAATTGCGTGGGTATGGAAGAAGCGAAAGAGGGGGGAAGGGGTGTCACCCCAAACTGAGCCTTTTAGGCATTATTGGCTTTTTTTTTCTTTTTGACGAATGGAAAGATTTGGAAGTGGTAGAAGAAGAGTAGAAGAGGCTGTTCTTGTGCAACTTTTTTTTCATCTTTTTTTAGGAGTACCATGCATTGGTTCAACTATTACCGAATCATGCAAAAAATCAAGAAAATTGTATACAAGTTGTACATGACAAGAAAGTATCACTCTTGAATCCTATCAGTCCTCTATGGCTTGCCATCCTTTCCAAGGAGTGATTATTATTTGAGGTCCTAAGTGACAGGAGGATTTCTAGTTATGAAAGTTTCAAAATTTTAGTTGCAAGGAAGTTACATCATTAAGGGGAGTATTTTGACAAATGATCATATCAAGGCCGACTAGATAAAGGCCATTTTGTAACAAAAGAAATAAAAATATGGCCGACTAGATAATGGCCATGAACAAAACAACTATATGCAAAACCAAAAAAAAAGTAGAAATAATGAAAGAATAAAAAGATAAGGGGGTGGAGTAGAATCATACCACCCACCTCCACCCCAGAATTAGATTTTTGCTCGTCCTGAGCAAAACCCAAACCCGAGATGGAGGGAAGAAAATTGTTGGGTTCACCAGGAGGTCCTGGTAGCTCAAAATATGTCCATCTGAAGGGAATGTCGATGAGGGTTGGGACCTTTATCTGAGGAGCCTCATAGTGTACCCTATGATAGGGTAATTGTAGAAGCTCATTGGGGTGCTCATATTTTCTTTCACCTCACATTCCCTCCAATAGGATCCAAAGATCTACCATCAATAGAAGGGGAAGCGTTGAAGATGGATGTGGATTTGGGGAGGTTGGTGGGTACCCGGCTAGTGATTCTAGTAGAGCAGGATGAAATGAGTTGGGTGGAGGATCTGGTTTAGGTTTTCCACCATCATGATGACCTGTATATGGGAGAGTTGATGTTGATGAAAAAGATTTCAAATTATTTACAAAATTATTTTGCTTCTCCTCAAAAATAATGTCATCAACATTGGTTTTGGTAAGTTTCATTGTTGATATAACATATGGCTCTAATTCTTTTGTACAAGGGGTCCCAAGGATTCAGGAGGGATGAGGATGACTTCCTTACAAACAATAGAATGGGGTGTGTGAGCTTCTTCCAACGGTGGTATCTCCCCTTCTAGATCAGCCATGTGTGGGATGGAAATTGGCTGTGATGGCTCGGGAAGAATCATAAAGGGGGTTAGATTCTCATTATCCAAAATAGACTCAAAAGAAGGGTATTGGTCTATGGTATCATTCAGATTTATGTTGAGGATGGGAGTTGTTGGATCTTTAGAATGACTCTCCTGCTTTGACATTTCATATTCAAGTAATAGATTCTCTAAAGGAAAGATAGGGATACCAACGTCCTCATCACACACAAAATATGTCTCCATGGTTTGTTCTATTTCTTCAGGATCTGACATATATGACACAAATTAAGGATCGTCATCGTCATTGTCAGGAAGAAGCATCTTGGGTTGCTCATGCTCTATAGGGGGAGTTTGTGATTGATCCTCTAGAAAGGTAGATAACATGGCTTGACTGGATTCAAGTTTTGCTTGTGCTTCTGCTACCATCTTTTCTAGGGCCTTAAGTCTCTCTTCCAGTTCAAGATCAGTTTGCATTTCACCATAGGGTTTATACACCCCAAAATTTTGGTCACCCTCACCACACTCCCCATAGTGTCCTTGGCCATAGTACTCCTCATATTGTTTTGGGTGGCATTGCTCATAATAGTCTCCAGAAGATGGTGGATTGTAATTTCCATTGCGTCCATCTTGGTAGGAAGATTCAATATTATAAGGTGTCACCAAATCATGAGAAAACATATTTGAACAATCTATATTTTGGGTTTGGGCTTCTAGCAGGGCAGTTAAGAAGGCTTGTCTGTCTTTTAGTTTTTTTTCTACTTCTAATGCTATCTTCTCTAGGGCCCTAAGTCTCTCTTCTTGTTGAGGATTACATTGGGTTTCATAAACATGTTCATAACCCCCAAGGTTTTGTTGGTTACACCCCACAAAATTTTGTTGATCATATCCCCATTAGAATATAGATAGCAAGGTTCCCCATAATTGTTCTCAGAAAAATGTAGATTCACATTGTAACCACCAGGATGAAAGGGCTCGTAATTAAAAGGGGTGCTATTATAAACATGGGGTAGAGTTGGACAGGCAAGAGATGCATGGTGGTAGAGACCACAATAATAACATTGTGGGGGATATTGGGATGTCCACTCCATTTGAAAAGAAAGGTTCCTGAAAGATATGTCAATCAACGAATGAGAGAAGAAAAATTGCGAGATAAAAAAATTAGTCAAAATTACAAACAAAACTAAAAATTATAAATAGAAGAAATTATGAAATAACAAAAATTATAAAAAAAAGTAACTAGAAAGCAGTACTGCTGGAATGGAAACTCAGTAGAAAGAGGAGATACACTTCCGGAATTGTGCACGAAAGGCAAAAAGAAATTATAAAAATCTAAAAGAAATTATAAAAAAGACTAAAGTTATGAAAGTTAGAGAATATGAACAAGGATTATACAAGATATACAGACAACCAGATCTGAAAAACAACTGTGCCGTCCCCGGCAACGGCGCCAAATTGATGCGCGTCGTTGTACACACAACAATCACTAGGAAAAGTCCTAGAGTTTAACCTTCTAACCCGGTTGTCAACTTCTTGCGAACAACAAGTCAACTTAGTATAGATAGGTATCGATCCAAGGGACGACAAAAAAAAAAGTCGAAATCCAAATCCGATCACAAGTACAAAAATTAAATTCCGATTTGAGAGAGTTGTTAATACTAAGAAAAAAATAAAAGTGCTGAAATAAAATTTAACTAATCAAGAAATAAAGATCTGGTGTCCGGAAGATCACCACCAAATTCATGTTCCTATTAAACTAATCAAATTCTAAACTCCAAGGATCAAATTAGAACCTTGTGGTTATATGTCCTTACGGAAAAACTCACCAGGGTCAGACTTCCCGTGAACCTGTTGGTCCTGGCGTTCGCGAATCATTGCCCAACCGTCCAACATGCAATTATCTATGGTCATATCAAAAAGCATGTGAATTCAAACTGACGTTCAAACCCAAGGCTCTGGTGGTCGCGTCACCAAGGATTATAACAAAAATAAGATTAAATAGACGAAAAGATGATAATCACAATTAAGGGACTATTGTTTCATTCTTACAGAGATCCACAGTCATATCACTCCATAAGAATATATCAGATCATCCAAATAACCACGCACAAATAGAGAGAAGACATTTGTTCGATGGAGGAATATAATTGATTATATTGAATAGAACCGAGATAAGGGGCTACTTCCATTCCCCAGAGAGATTTACTCAGACATAACAAGACTAGAATAATTGCAAACTAAAATAAGATCCAACATTATACAAGATGTGATCTACAACTAAAAAACAGATGAAATAGAATGAAGAATGGAATGCTTTTACAAGTGAAGAGTCCCTCCTTTTATAGGAGGGGGAGGGGGTAGGCTGCCCTCAAAAGAGGGAGAAAAAATAGAGGGAGACCAATCTTTTGAATTTTCAGATCTAGTCAACAAACTCTTGATTGTCTTTCTTTAATGCAGATTTTCGCAGAAGCAATTTCGAGCGAATTTCCGTTGTCCTGAGAATTTGTAGTGCACCCGAAAATATGATTTTCCTGTAGGCCTTTGAATTTCCTTTCCAAATCATATTTGAACATTAAATTCCACCTTAGGATGTGAGAGTTATGCTAATTTTGGTGCAAGGTATGCATTTAAGTCAGTATTGCGGGAAACTGAATTGCCTCCTACCTTCATCTCTTCTTTTCTCGATTTTTTTACTTAGATAATTCCTGAAAATTAAGAAAAATATCATAAGAATTCAGAAAAAGTATATCAAGAAGATGAAAGTGCTATTTATTTTTGAATTAGCTAAAATTAACAAAAAAGTCCTAATGAATTATTCTAAATGAAGTAAAAATAAGAGATGAATATGCATTCATCAGGCATGACCTGGTAGCCTCTGCCCATTCTAGGGAAAACCCTAACACGTGTCCCATCTTAGCCATTCGATGGACTATCTCAGATCCCCCACCCTTCGTATCAACCACCGACACAAACCGTGTTGGCCGCCATTTACCCCCTTCAAGATCCACTAATAGCATTGTTCTAGCCCCCAATTTTGTATCTAATCCTATTTTTGTCTATAAAGCTTCTTCCTCGACTCGTTTCTTCTCTTGTCTTGCACTTCCCAATTCTCTAGCTCGATTTCCAAATTAATCTCCTACCTTCATGTTGTCGACACTGCCACCAAGAAGCCCACCCGTTGAGCCATCGTACCGAGAGATGGGCAGACCAACAGCTACGTCGAGCCTTGGGGATGGCTGCCGACACCTCAGTTAGTTCCCCTACTGCCACTAGTACAGTACACACGTGACTCGGGCAAGAGCTTTGACACGAATTTACCGTGCATAGAAATGCAAGTGTACACGTCAATGTAATATAGGCCTTTGTGAGGCCCGAGTCGAACTCAGGGACACGTGAATTATCGGAGACTACTACTAACTACTCTCAATCAGCTAGACTAATAAAAGGTTATGAGAGTTGTTTGAAAAATAAAAGAAAAGAAAATAAAACAAAAAAAGCAATCGATTAAATGTTTAGTTTAATCAATTCAAAATGATATCTTTAGGATTGTGGTTTCACCGCGGGTTTTCATTGTATGAAATTCTATATAAACACACAAATCTATCTCTCTATCCGGGTAGTGGCCTGAAATCAGAATTGCCCACTGTCGTGGTACAATTCACTACCTATGTCTAGGTCGGTTCCACCGTCGTAGTAACCTATACCCTAAACTAGGTGCATTAGACTCGATCTCTCGGTATCCACCATTAACCTTACACAACCTTTTTCAAGGAATTTGTCAATTAATGTGAATTTCGCCTCTTTTCAACCATTAATTCTTCTTTTAAAGTAATTAAGGGCATTAGATTATTATTATGGTGATCAAGCATAACAATATATTTGAGAAAACGAAATTATACCAAGGATTTAAGAGATAAAAGATGAATTACTATGATAAAATTGTGATAAAATGATCTCCCGGGCTACTCTCGGTCCTAAAGATGAAGGGGATTAGCCCTGCATGTTCATCTCAGAGCAAAACGTGGTGGAGAAAAAGGGAAACATGGAGAAAAACGTGATTGAGTGATGAAACCCCTGAACGGAGAAGATCCAATCGCTCCTTGGCATAGAATACACGTTCTCCCGCCTTTAGGTGGTGGAAAACGTCTTCTTCGGTGTCCAGAACGGCTGGGGCATGCTTCTGGGCTTCATTCTTCTCTCCACACCTTCTCGGGACGTGTGCAGTGGCTAATGACGTGATGGATTGCTCTTGGCTGCCGTCATTAGGTATAATCATCGAGTTAGGTCGCCAAAATATCACAACCGTCAGATTTGGATCGATCTGAAGCAAACTTGTATCTGACGGCGTCGATACCATCGACGCGGGTCAATGGTATCGACCTTTCACGATATCGACAATTCTTCTTTCTCTTCGTTGTTGCGCCTGATACTATCTCGATACCATCGACGCGGGTCAATGGTATCGACAAACCTGAGGCATCAGTTTTATGCTTGTGTCGCTGTAGCTCCACTTGTCGACAATATCGACTGCTTGGTCGACAGTATCGACTCTCTTCTCGCCAGCAACCTGATGGTATCTCATTACCATCGACATCCCCGTCGATAGTATCGACTCTGTTCTGCTCCTTGCGGCTGGCAACCTGTGGTCATGTCGATGGTATCGACAACAGAAAATATTCATTTTTCCTGAAATTACAACACAAAACCACATAAGCCGAAATAAAACATATTGTTAAAATAATTTTTGCTCAAAATACCAAAATAAGGGAGATTTGACATAGATAAGGATCATAGACCAAAGTAAATGAATTATGTAATATTAACCACCAAAATGACCAATAAATGCATAAAACACAAGTAAAACCAGTCTATAAATGTGACTCAAAATCATCGCATCAAACTCCCCTAAGCTCGAACATTTCTCTCCCTCAAGCAAAAAAACCTTAGAATAGAATTTCTAGAGTCAACTAAAGAACAAATCATCACAACAACATCACCGTATGATCCCCACCGGACATTCACATTCCGGCCCTCACTAACCAAAAAATGATAATTACCCTAAAGGCGACAGGTAATCATCCATAAAAGATATCTACCTCAAAACTGATGAACACTATCACATAAGGAAACTAAAGTAATAAAATTCACTGGTCTAGACTCGGTGCATCTTGTGATCTCCTACACTACGTTGCTCGCCCTAACTACCATCTACATGGAAGCAGCTCTCCTGATATTCACAAGTGAGGAGAAAATCATGGTGGCCTACCAATTCGAGCAACGGGTGGATGGAATGGGTGGCTAATGGAAGAAATGGAAGCATTATACGGTTTCAACATGCATAAAGAAACATGCCCTACATGATGCATTTACACATGAAAATGCCCTAATGCCTAAGATTGGGTGGAATGATGCATGCACTAACATCCCTTCTCAAAATGAGATGGAATATCTAACTGAGCTACATCATGTACTTACTCATCTTAAAATGCCGGTGAGATTATGTTCCTTTCTCCTTCTTATTCTACTTGCTTCTCAATAATTTTCTATTTTTCTTTTTTTTCATTATTTTTTTAGGACCTTATGAATTATTTGCTGGGCTCGCTTTTTCTGCATAGCTCAAATATTTGAATCATTAGAAGGTATGGAACTAGTTAATCACCCTTAATGAAGAAATAAGATACATGATGTACTCTATGCATAAAAATTATGAATGCAGCTAAATGACACACACCTAAAGATAATGTGCATGTATAACTAAATTTTTTTTTAATTTTTTTTTCATGCTAAACATGTGAAAGAGGTTGCAATGCAAGACCTATCTACATGAGATGCATTCAAAGAGGTTAAAACCGTACTTTACTTCCAACTCTTATGGTGGATTGTGAAAAACAATGAGGTGGAAAGATCACAAGACTAATTGACTGAACCTTTGAAAGTATTATGTGTCCCTCCTTACTGACCTGTGTAGTAGTTAAGAGGTTTCTCTCTCTTACTTAAAATTAGAGTCTCATTATCATTTGGTCAGTTTAGGCTCACACAACCAATTCCATCCACTTTTCATGAATCATTAGGAATGTACAGTTGTGATTTTTTGTTTTAGAGTTGACAAAACCAATCATTTTCTTAAGTAATGTGCTCAAGGTCTAACAAAACAAGCTTGCGAACACTCAATTTTTTTTTAATTTTCCCTTAATTCCCATGTATATGCAAATGAGATGACACATGACTTAAGACATCCACAATTACACTAGATAGAGTGTGGATCCTACAAACAAACTAAGATTGCAAGAAATAAATGACAAGAACAAAAGCAGTAAAACTAAAAAATAAGAAAATAAAAGATAGAGTTGTTCCAACTCCTCCCCTAAGCTTGAATTTGACTATGGCCTCATAGTCAAAAGCAATCTTAAAGGTTGGAACAGAGATACCGACTACTCTTCTGGCGGAGGTGGGTACTGTGGGGTTGTGGGGTCCCGGGATGGGTACTTCCCCTGAAATCTTGGATCATACTGGGGCATGGGTGGAGGTTGTGGATACCCCCCAAAGTAGTTCTGGCTCCAGTAGTGATCATAGAAGGGTTGGTGCTGCATCTCCATCCTATGCAACTTGTCATGAATCTGTTGTTGGTTGTCAAGGAGGAGGTGCTCATTCTCGAAGATCGCCCTCTGATTGTCAAGTAACCGGTTCGTATTCTCCTGAATACGGGTATAAACCGCAGTGTGGTGCTGCTGCGTCTGCTGTATATCCTGCAGCATGGCATACATTCCTTGCATCGAATAGACATCCTTGCTTGGCTGCGAGGGCGATGGTGGTGGCAGAGGCTGTGAAGATGAAGATGCACCTAGATGCATGCGGGGACGCTTCCTAGGTGCCACGCGTGCCCGAAGAGGAGTGTACGCCTCCTCTTCCTCTGCAGCCTCATCGTCTTCATTGTTTTTATCGTCATTGACGCCGTCTTCATCGGAGTCATCAATGGCTATGACCGGCCATCAGAAATGTTGAGCACCCTCGATATGGAAGACATGATCGGGAAGCGAACATTCTTGATATGCTTAGTTTATATGGCAGTGAGCATAGGGGAAACCATCCCAAAGCAAGATAAGATTGGAGCGGTGAAGGTGATGTAGGTTAACCTTGCTTCTGTTGGAGAGAGGAGTCAAGGTTGAGAAGTTCAGCCCAAGATAGTGGGCCAGTGGTAGTCCTCCAAAGTGAATTGGAGCCTTCCGCGTACTCCGCTTCATGGCCACCACACACTACAAAAAGAATGCACCCCAGTTGCACTCCTCCCGCTTCAGTAGCTTGTATAGAAACAACAAGTCTGTCTCTTGAAATTTTCTAAGAGACAAATCACCACGGGCGAACAGAGTGGTGCATAACATGCGGTGAAGAACCCGCATGAATGGATGCTCAAAGTCCGCCACCTCCGCATTGTGGTAGCTCACATATTTTCTAGGCGGCGTAGTTACCAGCTCAGCGAAGATGGTGTCGTAATCAGTCCTATTATCTGGCCGCCTGTGCTGATAGTCGTTATGAGCCCAGTTATAAATAGAATTAAACTGGTCGAGGGTGATAGTGTAGTTGTTGTTGAAAAGCCAGAACGACACCCTCCCTTTTCTCCATTCTCTATCAGTGGCGATCAAGTCATTTGGCAACACGTTGATGTCGAGGGACGCCATGAACTCTGCCATGAGTTCCTTATAGGTCGGCCACTCGCCAAAGATAGGATGGCACTCAGCATAGTACTGGACTTCATCGGGCGTCCGGTCGGTATCGTGCACCTGGCCTTGGAGAATATACTGCAAATTGTCCTCAAATCCCAGATAACGCACCATGTTCCAGTTGACATATCGAGTTGGCTCTATCTTGCGCTTCAACATCTCCTCGTACACCTTCCAGACCTCCGTGGAAGGATGGACAATCTGTGGACACAGAATACAGTGAGGAGGAGGAGGGACAAACTCTGGGATCTCCGTGGCGAAAGCCTGTGAAGAGGATGCACCGGCTATACGCACCATCTTTGCGGAAGAAGAAGAAGTAGGTGAAGGAGCTCGGTGAAGATTGGAGAAGAAAATCTCCGCTCGATGAAGAACGTGCTCCTAGATTCTTGTAGTCGGGCTCAGATTGCTCTGGAGGATGCACGACGCAAGTAGTGGAAGAACTCGTTGAAGTTGTGACGTCATATGATGACAAACCCTCCCTTATATAACCGACACTGGCGTTACTGTGTGCCCGTCGATACCATCGACGCAGGTCGATGGTATCGACATGCGTAGCACAATCCGTACTGCCGCTAGTATCGACGGTCATCGATGGCTGGATGTGGGGGTCCGGATCGTTGACGTGTCGATACTATCAAAATATGTCGATAGTATCAACCTATCCCACGGATCGACTCTCTTGATGCAGCGATCGCCGTTGATCTCCTCTCACGGATCGGTGACGTGTCACGTCGATACTATCGACACGAGTCGATAGTATCGACTTCTGATTAGGGCAACACCCTCGCGAGACCCGGCCACCGCCTTCTTCTTGCAAATGGGTCGATACCATCGACAAGCCCATCGATGGTATCGACTTTACTGAGATAATTTTCTTCTGAATATCTCCAGAGATCTGGCGAGTATCAACACCCATGTCGATACTATCGACCTCTGCTTGTGATCAGCCTGTTGGTGTGTCGATACCATCGATGAGGCCGTCGATGGTATCGACGCAGTGTGATTTCTGCAGTCGCCAACCTGTACCCATGTCGATACCATCGACATAAGAGTCGATGGTATCGACTCTACCTTAGTCCTGCACATGTAGCAAAGATCACAATATCTTTTTTACACTAAAAACAAAGTCAAAACAAACCAAACTACGAATGTGAAAGAAACTCAACTAAGCTACCAATGTCTGGGTTGCCTCCCAACAAGCGCCCTTATTTAACGTCTTAGGCTAGACGATATAAAGCTCCTCATCCACGTACAACTTTGGAGAGTGTGCCTGAGGGATCATGTGGCAGTTTGAACTCAACCCGATCTTGGCCAATCCCCAAGGTCAATGTACCTCTCCCAATTGCAGTGACAACATCCGCCGTTGCTTGGAACGACCTACCCAATAGCATCTCGCAACCTTGAAGTTGTGGCATATCCATGATGACGAAATCCATCGGGAAGATGAACATGTCTACCTTGACGAGCAAATCCTCGCACACTCAGTATGGCTTTACAATGGACCCATCCGCCAACTTAATCGTTTCCGCTGATTTCTTTATTTCCTTCAACCCAAGCTTTCGAAATGTGGATAGTGGCATAAGATTAATGCTAGGGCCCGAATCACACTGTGCTTGTGGATAATGTTGATCACCTATTGAACATGGAATATAGAATCTTCTTGGGTCTTTCCTCTTTTGTGGTAAACTCCCGTGAATAATTGAGCTCACCACCTCATTCACCCGGCAAATGTCTGTGTCTTTGATCCACCTTTTCTTGGTGATTATGTCCTTGATAAACCTTCCATATGCTGGAATATGCTCTATCATTTCCACTAACAGAATGTTAATATGAAGTTTTCAGAACATCTCCAAAAACCTCATGTAGTGTCGATGCTCTTTCTTCGGCCTAATCCTGTCCGGACAGGACACCACTGCCTCATTTAGACGCTTATGAGGTGGCACATATGGGCTATTCAGGGAAAGCTCCCCTAAGCTTGCTTCAATAATTCCCTCTGGAATAGACTTTGGTAGATCATCTTCAACCCATTTAACTTGTAGTGGCTGCTCATCTTTCTCAGTAGCTGCAGCTTCAACATGACCTATGGCCTTCACCTTCTCTTCTTGCCTAGGTGCGGGCACAACCGTAATCGGCTCTTGATGAGTTTTTCTGAATGGAACATACCCACCTGGTAGTCCAAAATGAATGCGCGGATATGGTATGCTTGGTATAGCCTCGGTATCAAAAATCATTTTGCCTTTGTCCTGGACTTCTACCACCACAGGTTCTGCCTCAGTAATCACAGATGTATATTTCACTTGATGATGTGCTTGAGCAACTTCTACGTTCCCTTCTGGTCTTTGTTGGTTGGCGTGCTTTATGGCCGCCACTTCATTGGAAATCCGGGTCATGGTCGTCTCGAGTGCCCTCATTTGTTCTCCATAACTTTGCAGTGTTTGTCCAAACATAGTCAAAATATCACCCTGGGACTGTAGCTGCTTGCTAAACATACTCATCATCTCTTAATTTTGTTGCACCACTTGACTAACCAACTCGGTGCTTTTGTCTTCAGTTCTAGGTTGTGGCTTTGCATCTGGATCCTGTAGGAAGTTGTTTGGATCCTTCTATGAAAACTTCCTGTCCTTTCTCCAAGCATAATCATTATTTCTATAGCCCTATTGTTGCATAAATTTGACCTGGGCTTCCTCATCAGATGATGCATCTTCCTTGGAAAGAAATTTCTTGGCTAGAAGATCTAGTTTTTCATTCAACTCCTTGATGGCCTTGGACTCACCAGCGACTTTGACTTGTTCTGGTGCATCCCTATCGCTCCAAGATTGCTTCCTTGCCATGTTTTTCAAAATCTCCCAGCATCTTGTGTCTGAGTTATTCAAGAAGAATCTTGAGCCTACAGAATCGAGGTTACTTCTATCATGCTCAGAGAGAGCAAAATAGATGATTTTGACATGTGTTTCCTTGTCAAGCCCGTGATGTGGGCACCGCTTGAGCATGATCTGAAACCTGTCCCAGGTCTCAGAGTAGGTCTCTCCTGCTTTCTGAGTGAAGTTGTGGATCTTCCTGATCATGTCATTGGTCTTCTCGGGCGGGAAGAACCTTTCAAAGAAAACCTCCACCATGTGGTTCCAGGATTCCACATATTCATCGTCCAGATTGTGCAACCACTCACGTGCATTTCCCGCTAGAGAACTCGGGAACAGCTTCAAGTAGAGAGTGTCTTGTGGAAATATGTCTATTTTTATCATGTCACAATTCTCCACAAATTGGCTTATATGTGTGACTGGGTCTTCGTTCTTGAGTCCATGGAATGAATTCGACTTGACTAAGTTGATTAACAAAGGATCAATCTTGTATGTTGGAATGTTGATCACCTGCTTCTTGATCGACCCCTTTGACGCAGATGAAGAAGAAGCCTTGATCTTCTCCCATATTGGCTGTGGCTCTGCCATCTCTTCTTGCTCGGATTCTGAGTTTATTTCTTCCAAATGGTCTTGATTGTAATCCTCCTCGTCTTCCGGTCCCGGCAATGGAACCTTTGGTGCGTGCCACGTGTAGTCGGTGCTACTCGTCTGCACCATGCACAGTACCTGTAAAGTGAAAATTTAAGTTCAGTACAGTGCTTGACGATAAAAAAAATTGGAAATTAGACTATGAATTTTTGAAATGAAAAAAAATAAAAATGTGGCCTAGAGTGGCCGCTTGCAGCACTCGTAGTGCCAACAACTGTCGTGTCCCCGCCAATGGCACCAAAAACTTGACACGAATTTACCGTGCGTAGAAACGCAAGTGTACGCGTCAATGTAATATAGGCCTTTGTGAGACCCGAGTCGAACTCAAGGACACGTGAATTATCGGAGACTACTACTAACTACAAGCAATCAGCTAGACTAATAAAAAGGTTATGAGAGTTGTTTGAAAAATAAAAGAAAAGAAAATAAAACAAAACAAAGCAATCGATTAAATGTTTAGTTTAATCAATTCAAGATGAGATCTTTAGGATTGCGGTTTCACCGCGGGCTTTCATTGTATGAAATTCTATATAAACACTCAAATATACCTCTCTATCCGGGTAGTGGCCTGAAATCAGAATTGCCCACTGTTGTGGTACAATTCAGGATATCAAGGAAAATAAAGGATAGTTTTCATCATAAGATGAAGATTTCAAGAGTATGAGACTATTTTTAAATAGATGCTTGCCATAAATAAAATATAATAAAAGGGTTGCATGCATGATAATTATGACTACCTTAACTATGTAGGGTTGAGGCACCTACCATACCTCAACCTATAGGTGAGGGGAGAATTAATGCATTCCCAGTCACCTACATATATTTTTATGGGGGGAGAATAAGACATTCCCCAGGGCAAATTAATACATGCCCTATCTGTGGGTAGTTGTACATAAGTACCACTACTATAGCTAGATAGTCCATAAAATCAACATGCTAGAAAATATATCATGGCAAGTATAAGCATCATATCAATTAGAACATGGAAATGGGGTATAAGACCCAAACAAAAGAGAAACAATACTGATTTAGAGGCATATATAACAAAGGATTCAAGAATAGAAGATATAGGGATCATTTAAGCCTCATTAGGGAAATATAGGGTTTGGTTGCAATTATCCCAAAATAGGGTGTAAGGAATGCACATACCTCCTCTTTAGATCCCTACTAACAACTTTCCTAAACTTTAGTTGAGTTCAAGGTCTACTTCTCCTATTTTCAAGACATAACCATGTAATAGGGTTGTACATATGTATTAAACCCTAACTTTTGGATTTTTGTGTAGAAAACTCCACTTCAGACCTTGAAAACATCACCATTAATCTAGTTAGTCTCTTCTAATTAAGAAAATATACAATTTTTCATATTTTGGAGTCATGAAGGTTAAAGTGTATTTTTGGTGGGTTTTAGGTTTTTAATTCATTTTCTAAAAACTCTTTTCGACAAAAATAAAAAACAAACCTTGGAACTATTTTTATTAGAAAGAGAACATTTTTCTAAGTTCATAGCATGTTTTCTTTTTATTTTTGGACAAGGTAATAAATATTTATAAATTTCTCAAAACTGACCAATAGGAAATTGCCACATCACCAAACCGATCAAGATAAGCAAAGAGAGAGAGGGAGAGGGAGAAAACACCATTTGACTCAAGATCGGGGTTGGATATGAATGGGTAGCCAAACTAGATCTTCTAGAGAAGGTAAAATAGCAAGAAACCAAAACCCTAGAATAACATGGTAAATAGAGATCGAGATCATTGATTTTAAACATAGAAACATGGGTTTTAAGCATGTAGTAAGAAATATATGAGAAGGGGGTTATAAAACTCACCTCTAGGAAGATGGACAGGTTCAAGTAGCAAGGTTCCCAAGCTAGAGAGGATGGTTTCTCCAACAAAAGTCCTATCTCAAGCAAGAAGTACCTTCTCCACTTTAGAGGTGAAAAACCCTAGCAAAAGAACATGGAGCTGAGGTGTTTGAGGGCTCTAGGTGGGGTTTCACCATGGAAGGTCATGGTTTTGACCTAGAATAAGGTGGGAGGAAGACGAAAAGCATGAAAATAGGGAAGGAAAGGATGGAACTTACTAGTTTTGGTCGAAATCACCAAGAAGGAGCTTTAGAAACCGTAAATAGAGCAAATTGAGAACCGTAGGTTCCTTCTTCGCTTAGATAAGCAACTTCTTTTACCTTAGGACAAAACCTTCGTGGCCAAACAGAGTAGGAATGATGCTCTAATCTAGAGTAAAGAGATGGAGAGCAAGATTTTTTTAATTGGGAGGTGGGAATGGGTAGATATGGCTTTATAAAGAAGGGGGCAAGCATGAGGTGTCTCTGGGACTTTCCATGTGTCTTTAGCCTAGGGCTTCGTGGCCAAGCAAGATGACAGCTCATAGAGGCTTCTTGACTATTAAATGTCAGTTCTAAGAGACCATGGAGACTTCTAGACCATCCCCACTGACCTCCAATCAATGAAATTACCCCATCGGTTGATAGCTTTTAAAGATAAGCTCACTTATAAAGAGGGTAATCCCTAAAATACCCTTGGAGAGAAACACCTTCAAACCAACATGCAACTAGGTTCCCCATGGTTCAAAATATCTAGAATGGTAAGGGAATATCTAAATATTATAATTCATGTGATAGTTTGCAAAGAAAACCTCGCAATAGGGTAAATTGCATAAATGTCCAGAATGTACCTAAAATTGCATAACTTGCACAAACAACATCCAAATTGAACCAAATTTGAAACTTAGAGGCTCATTTTATGATTTCAAAACACATCTCAAAATTAGATTAAGGTTTAGAGCACTTTCTTATGGTAATTAAGCTTGTTCAATACAACAAGCAAGGTTCGTGACCTTACACTTTTGGCACAAATTTATTTACCATTGTTCCACCTAAGTGGTGATTTTTCATTTTAGATCCTTAAATAATCTTTCACTAAGGTATTTGTGCATAGACCCTTCCATTGGTATAGTTAATGAACACCACTATAAATTCCACAAGGACATAAAGGACGGAAATGAAAGGGAAACTTGGGAATAAGTATTACATGGAGATTACATCTTAGTATGTTACAACACTCCACCCCTCAAAAAGGATTTCATCCTCAAAATTTAAAAAAAAAAGAAGGGTGAGTATACAACATCCCAACATTAAACTCTAAGGTTGTATCCATAAAACTTCCACCAAAACTTTAACTACTCAAACTCCTTATTTTTTAACTTGGGAGTTTAAATTCTTTACACAAAACTCCTCATGGGTCTGGTTGTCATGGATCACTAAGGGTTCCACTTTTACGATTTATTTTTAACATTTTTGGATTATTAGCATTATATTCATTATGACATTATATCATCTCATTATTCTTTTAAGTGTGTCTCATTATATTCAAAAGAGTGATATTTCATTAATATGCTTGAAACCATATATATTTCTTATTTACATCATTATGAGTTTTAGAATAATTACAGTTTACTCAATTATATCAATATGAATTATTATATCTAATCATTATCTTTAATAATTTGGCTTTAGACTCCATTATCACCTTATTGCATTATATCGAATTATTTTGTATGAAATAAGAAACTTTATCCAATTTGTTTCAATTAATCCAAATAATGTCAGATTAATCACTTATATCTATATTAGACATTGTCACATTGACTTTCTTATTCACATTAATGTCATCAATCATTTTCTCATATTTATTCAGTTCTTATGATTGATTATGCAATTTTATGTGAATCAATTACTTCTTATCCATATTGAAGTCATTATATGTATTTTAGTGGTCAAGGTGGGACATATTACTTATTAATGATTTGATTGACATACTAAGTAATGATTAGGTGTGTATTAGAGAACAAGGTGATACACATTTCGTATCGATGACCTTATTAATTTATGATTAGGTGATTATATATCATTTATGTGTATTATATTATGTTATCTGATTATGACACCTAACGTCACTAATGTATCAAGAATGGCATTAAGGACGTTCATGTTAAGGTTAGATGATTACAACTTAGGGTTTAGGTCAAAATAATAATTATTCTTCACCTATACATTCTTAGTATGCACTAAGTCCAATATTAGGTTACAATTATCTTGCTCATCATATCATATGGGTTTATTGGTCTAATACATGATTAGCATGATGTGTACCCACTATTAGTATTAATATGTGATTTATGCATATTATGTGCATTAGGTATTCATTAGGGTTCAAACTTATGATTAATCATTAGATGACTATTATACGTTCATTAGTATATAAACAAGCATGTCACGTTATAACTATGACTTGTTTGGTCAAAACTAAGGATCCACAAAAACTATTCTCCTAATCATAAAGTTTGGGTTTTTAGAATCACTGTAGCTAGCACTAGTACATAACCGACCTTAAGTGTCGGTTATTTAAGGCCTTTAGTGTCGATTTCTAAGCGGCACCTATGTGGGCGACGCTAAAAGCCCAACCGTTACGCGTCGGTTCAAAAACCGATGCCAAAACCCTTCACGTGCCACCGAAAATGCGCCAGAAGGGGACTATAGGCGTCAGTTATTAGGTAAGAAACTGACGTCATATACCTTTGCGCCACAGAAAGGGTGCCATCTGGGGCACTATCAATGTTGGTTTATTATTAATAATCGACGCCATATCTCTCCCAGCACGACCGTGGTGTCTGGTCAGCTGCCACGGCCGTGCTGGCCAGCACGGCCGTGGTGTTAAGGAAATAGATGTCGGTTACGAGTAGGGAAACCGACACTGTAATGTCGTGGTGTCTGGTCAGCTACCACATTGTTAAGGAAATAGACGCCGGTTATGAGTAGGGAAACCGACACTGTAACTATGTGTAAGGAGGAGAGATCACCTCCTTACTAAAATTTAAAGGAAATACAAACATCCACAATTTTTAACAAAAATTTAGACTTTTGAGGATGAATGCATAATATTCCAAATAAATAAGCATGATTCCATATACATAATAAAATGTCAATAACAGCGGAAAGAAAGAAATAACAAGCCTTATAATGGCGTTATAGTTTATTACATCATTGCTTTATAAAAGAAAAGATAAGATAGAATAGAGGATCTAGCTATAGCAACCTAGCCATCCTTCTTCAAGCTAACGATCACAGCAAAGGATTCTTTCTTCAAGCCCTTCCTTCACCTTGCTCAGCTCCAACACCTGGGTGGTTGGGAAGACACCCAGCAAGAGGGAAAACAAGGAAAAGTATGTGTTACACTAACAATCTATCAAAGGAAAAGAAAGTTGTAACCAGTACACTAGGCTAGATATTTGGTGTAAGAAGATATCAAAGAGTATGAGGTTTTCATAAGAGAACTTGCCATTAACAAAGTAATTAAAGGTTTTAGCATGTTTATTAATATGTCTATCTAACTAAGTAGGGTTGAGGCACCTACCGAACCTCTAACCTTAGGTGAGGGAAGAAATATAAACATTTCCAAATCACCTACAAATTTTTAATGGGGAGAATAATAAACATTCCCCTAGGGATATTTTATACATGCCCTCTATGGGTGGTTGTACATAAGTACCACTACTTAAAAATTAAATAGAACATTTAATTTCATGCTAATAAGAGATTTATGGCAAGATAAGCAAAAGAATATATATCATGGCAGTGGGGTATGAATACCCAAACAGGAGAATACTATATCTACTTTTGAGGCAAATAAGACATTTAGGTTTCAAGAATTCAATGGTTTAGATCAAGTTAAACCTCATAGAAGAAATTTAGGTATTGGATTAAGTATTTCCCAACTGATAGGTAGATGCACAACAAAACTTATACTAAACACATACCTTGGATAGGTAGATGCACAACAAAACTTATACTAAACACATACCTTGGCCACAGGTGTCCTAAGATTCCCTTTTTCAACTCTTCATACGAGCTATAAACCCAAACTTCCTAATACATCATTATATATATATTAGAATTACATGTATTTATTTAAAAGATTGAAAACCCTAATTTACTTACTTTTTGCACAAACTCTTGATTCAGACTTCAAAAACCTCATAATCTTCTTAATTAGGTTTTCCTGATAAAAATAACATATAATATTGTATATTTTGGAAATATAGATGTTTAAGGTTAATTTTACTGATTTTAAGATAATTAAATCGATTTTAAAAACACATTTTCGAAAAACTCAAAACAAAATCTCAAAAACTTTTTTATTAAATAGATCTCGTTTTCCTGATTTCAAAACACTATTTATTTATTATTTTTGACCAACGGAATAATTTATAAAAATTATTTTACTCCGACCAATGGCAGCTTGCCACGTAGGCAAAGTCAACCGCATCGAGCGGTCGCGGGCGACTAAGAGCGGCGACCCGCGTCTCAGGGCCTCTCGCAACCGGTCGAGCGACCCGGCGGTTAAACAGGGATAAAGGACCGTCGTGTCCTTGGCAAAAAAACGAAAGGAAAAGAAACTGGAGGGGCAAAATAGTCATTTCCGCATCGTCATCAACCTCGATCGCGTGCGAGCAGCTTGCTCGGCCAATTTGGGCAAATTCGCAATACTTGACGAAACTCGACAAACAGGTACTCGAAAGAAAGAGAAAGAGGAGACGAAGATGGTAGTACCTTTAATTTGGATGGAGATGAAGCGAGTAGGAAGCAAAAGGCGCCGCAAGCGCAGGAACAACCGGCGGCTCGATGGTGGTCCAAACGTCCACGAAGCTTGAAATCAAAGGTATAGGTGAGTTGCTAAGGTCGTGCCGGTCCTAGGTGCCTAGATATATATAGGCAACATGCCCTAGGTTAGGGTTTAGCTAGGGGCAAGGTGAGGAGGTCGGCGGCCACATTAGGCATTTCGCAAATACGCGTCAAAGCCAACAAAATTTGGGATAAAACTATGCGTAATCTCGCAAGGAAACCAACGCAAGTTATTTGGGTGAAAACCATCGAGTAAATCTCGAGATCATGTGATTTTAAAAAAAAAATCGAAAAACAAAGGCCTGTTGCCTTATCCGTCTAGAGCTAGGAGACGACCGCGCGTCGTCGGATCGGTGGACGCGGGTCCATCAAACAATCTGAGCCGTTCGATTGCGAATTGGCTCAGGGAAATATCCCTGAGCAAAAGTCGATTAAAAACTATTAGATTTTAAATGTTTTTCTCTTTCTTCTTTTGGAGGCTCAAACGTTGCCCAAAAATTATGAAAATTTATATTCTGACTTATTTCGACGCGTAGAACCCAAATATGGAGTTAGTTTTTCATTTTGAAAAAGTTTATTAGGTGAAATAATTAATATGTCATTTTCTCTTTCCTCACTCAAAAGAAGTGATAACATTATCTAAAATTAATGTAACTTCACCCATAAGTCTCCTTAAAGGGTTGGAACACGATTTTGCAATTATCATCACAAGTTGACATTATCCGTTTATTTATTAAATTAATTAGAACATTCTACACACTTTCTCTCTCCTATTATTCTTATTATTCATATATTATCCAAATTAGTTGCAAATTTGCACAGAGGCTTATTTTTAAGTTTAGAATACGAATTTGAAGTAATTTTCCTGATTTGAGAGCATTAAATATTTTATTTTTTTTATTGGCATATTTCCTATATTCCATTGATAATGTTATTAATATTTTCATTTTAAATAATACTTGACCCATAAGTTACTCTTTGCTCAAGGAAACGAATTAAACTATCAAATTATCATGATGGTTTCATATTATCATATTTGTTGCAAAAATCTTTGTAATTATCTTCTTTACTCATAAATTCTCATATTTCCTTTACTTATTATATTTATCTTCCTTCTTTTTATAAAATTCGGATTTCCTTCTTATTTCTTATATTCTAGGAAACACTAGAAGATTCTAGGACGAATTATTTTACTCTTTTTATTACTTAATGTGAATTTGCACTTTAGACCAATTATCTAATTCTAACTAAGGCATTTGTGCATGCAACCTTAAAATAAGAATATATGGGAAACATTTAAACAATAACCTTCTTAATTTCTTTTAAATCAAAACCAAGGACAAATGGAACGAAAATGAAGGTCAAAGCTTATAGAAAAGAATACAAAGAAGTACAAAGGAGATTTCAGTATGTTACAACACTCCACCCCTTAAAAAGGATTTCATCCCCGAAATCTCATATAAAGAGGGAAGGGTGAGTATGTAACATCTCATCTCTCAACTCCCAAGTGGTTTCTTCTAAACCATGGTATCTCCATAAAACCTTTACTAACTCTATCTCCTTATTCTTCAGCTGCTTTACTCGGGAGTCAAGGATCTTCACAGGTAGTTCTTCATAAGTCAGATTCTCATTAATCTCCACAGGTTCAATGGAGAGCACATGAGATGGATCCTTAACGTACTTCCTCAGCACAGAAACATGGAACACATTGTGAATCTTATCATAAGCAGGAGGCAAAGCTAGGCGATATGCACAATCTCCCACTTTATCTAAGATCTCAAATGGTCCAACATAATGAGGACTCAACTTGCCTTTTACTTTAGATCTTGCAATAGAATGTATAGGCTTGATCTTTAGAAAAGCATAGTCACCCACTAAGAAGCTTACATCATACCTCTTCTTATCAGCATACATCTTCTGTCTGTCTTGAGCAGCTTTCATCCGTTTCTTAATCAACTGTATCTTCTCAAGCATCATCTGCATGTCATCAGTCTTCACTAGGGAACATTCACCAACATCATCCCAGTGCAAAGGTGAATGACAAGGTCTACCATAGAGAGCTTCAAAAGGTGGCATACCAATACTGGCTTGGTAGCTATTGTTGTAAGCAAACTCTGCTAATGGTAGATACCGATCCCAGGCACCACCCCAATCCATCACACAAGCACGAAGCAAGTCCTCCAGAATCTGAATTGTCCTCTCGGACTGACCATCAGTTTGCGGGTGGTAAGCAGTGCTAAAACACAGATCAGTACCCATCTCTTCCTGAATCTGACCCCATAAATGAGAAGTGAATTTCGGGTCTCGATCAGAAGCTATCACAGCAGGGACACCATGCAGACGAACTATCCACTCCACATACAACTGAGCCATCTCAGCAACTTTATACGTGGTTTTGAAAGGCAAGAAATGAGTAGATTTAGTAAGCCGATCAATCACCACCCAAACAGCATCATAACCTCTCTTGGACTTAGGGAAACCAGTAACAAAGTCCATTGTGATCTTCTCCCACTTCCATTATGGAATCTCAAGAGGATGAAGAAGACCACCAGGTCGTTGATGTTCAATCTTGACTTGCTGACATGTCAAGCATTTTGCCACAAACAGAGCTATATCATTTTTCATGTTCTTCCACCAGAAACTTCGTTGTAGGTCCTTGTACATCTTGGTTGTGCCAGGGTGAATAGTGTACTTGGAACCATGAGCCTCACTCAGCACCTTCTGTCTCAGATCACCAACATCAGGTATACACAACCTTTGTCTGAAGCAGATAGCACCATCCACTCCGACAGAGAAATCAGATTGCGGTTTCTCAGCTAAAGCTTTCAACTCTTCAAGCTCTGAACTCTCCAACTGTGTAGACACAACTTCTGAGATCCATGTTGGTTTAACGGTCAGACTGGCCATATGAACACACAAATTATCTTCATCCATTGAATCGACAGGCTGAGGTCTCCAACTGGCCACATGTTCAAGGTTTTCCCACACAGAGCATCTCAGAGCAGCACAAACAACATCCTTCTTGCGACTTAAAGCATCAACTACAACATTTGCTTTACCAGGATGATAAGTGATGGTGAAATTATAATCTTTAAGATATTCCATCCACCTACGCTGTCGCAAGTTCAGATCCTTCTGAGTCAACAGATATCTCAAACTCTTGTGATCTGAAAAGACTTCAAACTTTTCTCCATAGAGGTAGTGTCGCCAGATCTTCAAAGCATGAACTATGGCAGCCAGCTCTAAATCATGTGTAGGCCAATTAGCTTCATTAGGTTTCAACTGTCGTGAAGCATAGGCGATCACCTTTTCGTCTTGCATCAGAACACACCCTAAGCCTTGTCGGGATGCATCAGTGTAGATGACATAGGGTATACCCTCAACAGGCAAAGCAAGCACGGGAGCAGAAGTCAGACTCATCTTCAACTTCTGAAAACTATCCTCACATTCAGGGGTCCATGAGAACTTGACTTCCTTCCGAGTCAGCTTGGTCAAAGGTAAAGCCAACTCAGAAAACCCTTTGATAAACTTCTGATAGTAACCAGCTAGACCAAGGAAACTACGGATTTCTGACGGGTTTCTTGGAGCATTCCACTTTGTCACAGCTTCTACCTTTGCAGGATCAACAGCTATATGGCCGGAAGAAATCACGTGACCAAGAAACATCACTTCCTTTATCCAGAACTCACATTTTGAGAATTTTGCATACAATCGATTCTCTCGCAATGTGTTGAGTACAATCCGCAAGTGCTCGCGATGTTTTTCCAATGTCTCGGAATAAACCAAAACATCATCAATAAACACCACTACAAACTTGTCGAGGTATGGGAGGAATACTCGGTTCATCAGGTCCATAAACACAGCAGGGGCATTCGTCAAACCAAAAGGCATGACCATAAATTCATAATGCCCATAGCGAGCTCTGAACGCTGTCTTTGGATCATCATCATCTTTCACACGCATCTGGTAGTAGCCACTTCACAGATCCATCTTGGAGAACACAGTGGCTGACTTCAGCTGATCGAATAGGTCGTCGATGCGTGGCAACGGATAACGATTCTTCACTGTCACCTGGTTGAGCATGCGGTAGTCCATACACATCCGCAAGGAGCCGTCTTTCTTCTTCACGAACAGGATAGGGGCTCCCCAAGGGGAAACACTAGGGCGAATGAAACCCATGTCAAGAATCTCTTCAAGCTGCTTCTTCAACTCCGCCAGCTCAGCAGGAGCCAAGCGGTAAGGTGGCTTCGAAATCGGTGAAGTTCCAGGTATGAGCTCGATGGAGAATTCCACCTCGCGATTTGGTGGCAACCCGGGAAACTCCTCAGGAAAGACATCTGGGAAGTCCTTCACCACATCAACATGGTCTAGGGCAGGAGGTGTAGCATCGAGAATTATGGAGGCTAGGAAGGCTCTACACACTTATGAGACGAGCTTTTCAGCTTTGATGGCAAAGATGATGAACTGCCGCTCTCCTCGCTTCTTGCCCTTGACACACACTCTTCCTTCATCAGGATGAAACAGACTAACCTTGGATTCCTCACAGAACAAAACAGCTTTATACTTCTTTAACCAATCCATGCCCAGGATTATGTCAAAGACAGACATATCAAGCAAGACAAAAACTGTGGGAAACATTATTCCGGATATACAGAGGTTCAAGGTGGGAGTTTGGAGATACGAGGAGCAGATTTTACCACTAGGAGTTTTTACATGTAACACATGATCCATAAACTCAGATTCGATTTCAAGCATAGAGGCAAACTGTCTAGATATGAAGGTATTGGAGGAACCAGAGTCAAACAGAGCTTTTAAAGGATGCAAATTGAGGTGTAGTGTACCTTCAATCACTCCATTGCCTTCACCATCTTCTTCAGCATTGAGAGCAAACACTCTCCCATTCCGCCTCTCATCTGGCGGACGCCTCGGGTTCTGGTTGTTGTTGTTATTGTTGTTGTTGTTCCACGGTGGAGGGTTCTGTCTCGGTTGTTGCGGTTGCTGAGCATTATTCTACCCTTGCTGGAAACGTGGGCAGTTGGGTCAGATGTGCCCAACCTGGCCGCACTCATGGCAGGTTGGTGGAGGACGATTGCCAACACGAGCAGGTGCATTGTTGGCAGGACATCTTCCAGGAGGATGGTATCGATTGCATCTGTTGCAGTGATCACGACCACGGTTCTCATGCTGGTTTGGATTCTTCCTCTTGTTGTTGTTGAAGCTACTGGAAGCCTGGAATCCCAGATAAGACTCGATGGCGAGAGCCTTGTCCACCATCTGTTGAAACGAGAGTGGCATCTGAGGTACGAGGCTTCGACCAACATGGTAGTTCAGGCCCTCCAAGAACAAGGTTGCTCTCCTGTCAGCTCCAAGGTCGGTGGCGTAACGTTCTAACAGCAGAAACTTCTGAACATAGTCAGCCACGCTCATGCTTCCTTGCTTGAGACTGTAAAACTCAGCCTCCTTCTTCCTCAGAAAAGCGGGGCAGATGTACTTCTCTCTGAACAGCTTCAGGAACTAAGTCCACTCCATGGAGGAGGTGTCTCGAGTACGGGCAACTCCATTCCACCAGACACGCGCCGGTCCATCCAGCATGTATGTCGCAAACCGAACCTTCTGGTGAGGAGGGCAAGCCATACCCTCGAAGGTCCGATCCAGGGCCAACACCCAGTCATCAGCTTTGTCCACCATGTTAGGCTCACTCTCACCCTTGAAGTAGGGTGGCTGCATCTTGATGAAGTCAGTGAGGGTGAACTCCCTCGGCTTGGAGGCAACAACAACTATGGTGTTGAGTTGTCCCATCATGGTGGAGGACAACAGCTGTCGCAGCATCGCCATTTCTTGCTCAGGTGTGAAAGCAGGAACACCGGAGGTTGGCTGGTTAACAGCAGGAGTCGCAGGAGTGTCGGGGTTGTCGGTAGTGGATTCCTGGTTGGTGTTGTCAAACAGGTCACCTCTCCTGAAATTAGGGTTAACATATTAAATTTTCAGGAGTAAAGAATCATAGATGAGAGGGAAAAGAAATAGAGACGAGAAAAGGATAACTAGAATGCTATTGCCTAAAAGCATACTATTTCGAGCAGTTCGTATCGGCGTAGGCCAGGCCGGATCATATGGGCACGGGAGTCCCCGTATGCCAAGATAGTGGGTCGGAGGAAAATCTTGCCAGCCCCCATGCCCTGATCCTTTCTAGACACCCTTGCCTCAACTGCATGCCCTAATAGTCGCCTAAAGGCTCTGATACCATGCTGTAAGGAGGCGAGATCACCTCCTTACTAAAATTTAAAGGAAATACAAACATCCACAATTTTTAACAAAAATTTAGACTTTTGAGGATGAATGCATAATATTCCAAATAAATAAGCATGGTTCCAGATACATAATAAAATGTCAATAGCAGCGGAAAGAAAGAAATAACAAGCCTTCTAATGGCGTTATAGTTTATTACATCATTGCTTTCTAAAAGAAAAGATAAGATAGAATAGAGGATCTAGCTATAGCAACCTAGCCATCCTTCTTCAAGCTAACGATCACAACAAAGGATTCTTTCTTCAAGCCCTTCCTTCACCTTGCATAGCTCCAACACCTGGGTGGTTGGGAAGACACCCAGCAAGAGGGAAAACAAGGAAAAGTATGTGTTACACTAACAATCTATCAAAGGAAAAGAAAGTTGTAACCAGTACACTAGGCTAGATATTTGGTGTAAGAAGATATCAAAGAGTATGAGGTTTTCATAAGAGAACTTGCCATTAACAAAGTAATTAAAGGTTTTAGCATGTTTATTAATATGTCTATCTAACTAAGTAGGGTTGAGGCACCTACCGAACCTCTAACCTTAGGTGAGGGAAGAATTATAAACATTTCCAAATCACCTACAAATTTTTAATGGGGAGAATAATAAACATTCCCCTAGGGCGATTTTATACATGCCCTCTATGGGGGGTTGTACATAAGTACCACTACTTAAAAATTAAATAGAACATTTAATTTCATGCTAATAAGAGATTTATGGCAAGATAAGCAAAAGAATATATATCATGGCAGTGGGGTATGAATACCCAAACAGGAGAATACTATATCTACTTTTGAGGCAAATAAGACATTTAGGTTTCAAGAATTCAATGGTTTAGATCAAGTTAAACCTCATAGAAGAAATTTAGGTATTGGATTAAGTATTTCCCAACTGATAGGTAGATGCACAACAAAACTTATACTAAACACATACCTTGGCCACAGGTGTCCTAAGATTCCCTTTTTCAACTCTTCACACGAGCTATAAACCCAAACTTCCTAATACATCATTATATATATATTAGAATTACATGTATTTATTTAAAATATTGAAAACCCTAATTTACTAACTTTTTGCACAAACTCTTGATTCAGACTTCAAAAACCTCATAATCGTCTTAATTAGGTTTTCCTGATCAAAATAACATATAATATTGTATATTTTGGAAATATAGATGTTTAAGGTTAATTTTACTGATTTTAAGATAATTAAATCGATTTTAAAAACACATTTTTGAAAAACTCAAAACCAAATCTCAAAAACATTTTTATTAAATAGATCTCGTTTTCCTGATTTCAAAACACTATTTATTTATTATTTTCGACCAACGGAATAATTTATAAAAATTATTGTACTCCGACCAATGGCAGCTTGCCACGTAGGCAAAGCCAACCGCATCGAGCGGTCGCGGGCGACTGAGAGCGGCGACCCGCGTCTCAAGGCCTCTCGCAACCGGTCGAGCGACCCGACGGTTAAACAGGGATAAAGGACCGTCGTGTCCTTGGCAAAAAAATGAAAGGAAAAGAAACTGGAGGGGCAAAATAGTCATTTCCGTGTCGTCATCAACCTCGATCGCGCGCGAGCAGATTGCTCGGCCGATTTGGGCAAATTCGCAATACTTGACGAAACTCGACAAACAGGTACTCGAAAGAAAGAGAAAGAGGAGACGAAGATGGTAGTACCTTTAATTTGGACGGAGATGAAGCGAGTAGGAAGCAAAAGGCGCCGCAAGCGCAGGAACAACCGGCGGCTCGATGGTGGTCCAACCGTCCACGAAGCTTGAAATCAAAGGTATAGGTGAGTTGCTAAGGTCGTGCCGGTCCTAGGTGCCTAGATATATATAGGCAACATGCCCTAGGTTAGGGTTTAGCTAGGGGCAAGGTGAGGACGTTGGCGGCCACATTAGGCGTTTCACAAATACGCGTCAAAGCCCACAAAATTTGGGATAAAACTGTGCGCAATCTCGCAAGGAAACCAACGCAAGTTATTTGGGTGAAAACCATCGAGTAAATCTCGAGATAATGTGATTTTAAAAAAAAATCGAAAAACAAAGGCTTGTTGCCTTATCCGTCTAGAGCTAGGAGATGACCGCGTGTCGTCGGATCGGTGGATGCGGGTCCATCAAACAATCTGAGCCGTTCGATTGCGAATTGGCTCAGGGAAATATCCCTGAGCAAAAGTCGATTAAAAACTATTAGATTTTAAATGTTTTTCTCTTTCTTCTTTTGGAGGCACAAACGTTGCCCAAAAATTATGAAAATTTATATTCTAACTTATTTCGACGCGTAGAACCCAAATATGGAGTTAGTTTTTCATTTTGAAAAAGTTTATTAGGTGAAATAATTAATATGTCATTTTCTCTTTCCTCACTCAAAAGAAGTGATAACATTATCTAAAATTAATGTAACTTCACCCATAAGTCTCCTTAAAGGGTTGGAACATGATTTTGCAATTATCTTCACAAGTTGACATTATCTTTATTTTTATTAAATTAATTAGAACATTCTACACACTTTCTCTCTCCTATTATTCTTATTATTCATATATTATCCAAATTAGTTGCAAATTTGCACAGAGGCTTATTTTTATGTTTAGAATACGAATTTGAAGTAATTTTCCTGATTTGAGAGCATTAAATATTTTATTTTTTTTATTGGCATATTTCCTATATTCCATTGATAATGTTATTAATATTTTCATTTTAAATAATACTTGACCCTTAAGTTACTCTTTGCTCAAGGAAACGAATTAAACTATCAAATTATCATGATGGTTTCAGATTATCATATTTGTTGCAAAAATCTTTGTAATTATCTTCTTTACTCATAAATTCTCATATTTCCTTTACTTATTATATTTATCTTCCTTCTTTTTATAAAATTCGGATTTCCTTCTTATTTCTTATATTCTAGGAAACACTAGAAGATTCTAGAATGAATTATTTTACTCTTTTTATTACTTAATGTGAATTTGCACTTTAGACCCATTATCTAATTCTAACTAAGGCATTTGTGCATGCAACCTTAAAATAAGAATATATGGGAAACATTTAACCACTAACCTTCTTAATTTCTTTTAAATCAAAACCAAGGACAAATGGAACGAAAGTGAAGGTCAAAGCTTATAGAAAAGAATACAAAGAAGTACAAAGGAGATTTCAGTATGTTACACTATCTGTGTCGGTTTCATACAAATAATTGACGTCTATTGTTTTTTTTTCTGTCAGTCTACAGACCTGCTGTGGCTGGTCGCAGGATGAGAAACCTACATTTCAGTTATGAACTGCAGGTTTTACAACATCCATTGATATCATCCAACAACAGGCGACAAACCTACAAAATTAACAACAAAAATATTCACACATTTAGCAATGCAACCTGTAGTTCCATTTGATTTTCACACATTTAGAAACATTCATGTAGCTAGCAATCTGTAGTTCCATTCATTTTCACATTCACACATGTAGAAACATTCATATATCAACCAAAAATTTCATTCATTTTCACTCAGACACATGTAGAAACATCCAGACATGTAGAAAGATTCACACATATATTATAATTCAAAAATTCATTTACAAAATATCATTCTTTAGTCATTATTCGCTATCAACATCCCAATTATATTTTAAAAACCCCACTACTTGTATGGTTGTTTCCCATTCTTCTCTTACTTCATTTAATTCTCCCATCGTATAGGGAGCATGTACATCTGGTAAGGCCTTTCCTGTAGTGTGGTCAGTTTTAAACACCTGTAAAGAGAATGATGTATATATATAATTAATGAGCTATAAATAAGATTGATATATTTCATATTATCTAATGAGACTATATAATACCTCAGCAATAGTATCGATGTCCACTACGGCATATTTGATAATCATGTGCATAAATCGCATCACATAGTATCTACATGCCCATCCGTTGTCTTGTGTAGCACACTATAAATTCAAACATACAAAATATTAAAAAATACAACTAATTAAGCACTGTTCACATAATTAATATATCCATATATTGCAGAAGGGAACTTACGTTCACGTTCTTCCAAATTATTGGCTGGTTCTTTTTCATGGGGACCTTTCCTCCATCCTTTTTGAACTCATCCCTACATGTTAATGTAACATAGTTCTTTGCATAATTAAATAGTAATGTAATAATATATGTTAACATATATGAAAATGAAATATTTCTCACCAGAATAATGCCATTTTCATTTTGTGTCCATATTTTGTATTCAATTTAATCCCCTTAGGATATAGATAATAGACAATGAACGTCTCAGGGACAATAACTAGTAACTCCCAATGCATACCACTAGAGGTATAAAAGTTAAAAATTAATAACTCAAAATCCACAATAAAAATGTAATTTTCTTAAGTCCAAATTATAATAAGTAAAGTAAACTTACTCTGCATTGAATGGAGCTATTATCACCGTCTTCTTATTTTGAGCAAAAATTGTAAAAGCCTCACAGCAGTATTGTTGAACTGACGGAGGGTCTTTAGCTACTAGACTAATTAAAGATGGAATAAAAAATCCTACATGTTTGAATGCGAAATATGCACATATCTTATCTAAGTAGCTGCAAAATATGTATTAATTACGCATGCATTAATAAATAAGAAACCAGATCACATGATCCTACACAAGGTATATGGATGTATAAAGAAGATCTCACCTTATCCATAGCTCTATCACAGATGTATTTAGCCAATCATATTGAAACAACTCCAAAATATCTTGTATAAATAGTTTGCTTTCGTATGATTGACCTGCAACATATGAATATATAGAAATAGTGATAGGGCAATTTATATCATGTTCGCCTAACCATATTTCCATACCCCTATAGTTAGGACCTAACGGGACAGGTAGGTTCTGTGGAACCCAATTGGGTAATGTAGGAGGTGGAAGTGGAGGCCTAGATGCTGTGGGTGTCTTCTTTTTAACCTGTATATATATATATATATATAATTTTCAGATCAACTGACATCATATACACACACTAACAATTTAACGTAATGTAAATTTAACATACAATTTCAGTAAAGAGGACATATGCTTTTAGCCACAATATCACATCGCCTTCTGCCTCACCAAGCGTTTCACAATCAGGGTGGACATATGGCAATGGAAGATCCATCCACTTGGAGAATATATGTACCGGGCTCACACGAATCCAACCACCTGGTAATGGAGACCCGTGAAACATTTCCCTTGGCAGGGATGGGTAAGTCGACACCTCTGCAATGACAAATTCTTTACTTTTTAGACGGTATGGCTTCAACCCCTACAAGTTTTTGTGTAAAGAATGTTATATACATATATACATATCATCTTTTTTTGAAACGACTACAATTTCATATATACATATCATCTTGAAAACATATCATCTTGAATTTAAAAACTAGTTACTATGTCATACAAATACTTACATCGGATGTGCTAGGTGGTGGGTCTATAAGATTACTCCCAACCTCTACAGTAGGAGTAGAGCGGGATGCCATAATAGGTACTGTCTGCTGAGTGGTACTCTGAGATGCGTTCCACTTTTTCAGTGCTTCTTCAAGTTTCCTATCAACTAGCTTATCTACCTATACATGGATAAAAGAAATGTTAGCTTCTAATTATTGAATATATTCTCTTTTACAGTAACATTATAAAGAAAGAATATGTTACCTCTTCTTGTGAAAGTCCCACTTTTGGGACATGTTTGTGCTGGGATGGCCCAAAAAAAGCTTTGATGCCCACACCAGTGCCTGCAGCCCTAACACGTCCAGGATGCTCTAGGTTACCCAGAGCAACTGTCAAGTCATCCCTTGTACCCTCAGGGATGAACTTGCCTTGTTTCCTCATCTCGTGCATCTCCCACTAATCGCCAAAACAAAAATTTGTAATTAAGTAAACACCACAAATAATCAATATTCGAACGATTGTTGTAAGAGTTGTATTTTACCATTTTTGCAGCCACCTCAGTAGTTGCAGGCTTCGTTATTTCTCCCTTCTTATTTTTCCTCCCAGCTATCCAGACATCATGGCGAGGCAGAGGTGTGCTACCTATAGTAGAGGACTCTTGAGTAGTAGAAGACTGAGCAGTAGACTTAGACTGTAGTCTTTGGCGAATGCCTGCATACCCCTTTGGACCCATTGTGTGGTCATTCACATTCAGTGCACGCCTTGATTTTTGTTCCTCACTGAGGGCCTAGTTAGAATGCACATTAATGATTTGGTTAGTAACACTAAATGTTAATCTTGAATAGGTGAATACAACATATATTAATGAGATTGGGACTGACGCCTAATACCTTGAATTCATCAGTTTGTCTTGAAGCAACAAACACGTCCCATTCTTCTTTGTCCATGAAGTTCCACTGTTCAATGGCTGTCTTCTTCCTCTTGTCACCTTCTTTTATGTATTCTCGGGTGAGATTCGTCCTATAGTTCCTTAGGACTCTCCCACAACGTTGCATCACACATTTATGATGTAGCTTTTCATCCAATTCAAATATACTCTGCAAAATAGAATTGCTATTAACTAGTATCTAAAAAATTAGTAATCTACAAATTAGAATTGCAAATTTATAATAATTCACGCATAAATCCTTCCATATTACGTCTTTCTTCTCCTTAGGAACTTTATGCCAAGAATCTATCTTACAACCGCAATGACTACAAGTAACATGCCCAAGATATGAAACAAATGAATTGCGATTCACACCAGATGCATTTCATGCATTATCAAAATCCACAAAAAGTTTGGGTCCATTTCCCTTTTGTGCTATTAACTTCTTCATCATAGTGATGCCCCTTATCTTGTCAACTTTTTAGTGTTGTTGATAAAGTGCCTCAAGTGCTTCAGATGGTACATGTGCATCATCAACCTAAATTTTGACAAAATAAACACATTTACAAGATATAACTATAAATGGACATATAGATATAAATATATGATATATTTTTAAAACTTACATTGTGAGGCGACGCATTGATGTCCTCACCCTCAGGGTAATCATCAGCACGGTCATAAGGAGAATGCTCAGCCATCTGAAAATTCACATTCACATTGTAAAGTAATTCAAATTATAAATCTCACATTGTAAAGTTCACATTCACATTGTAAAGTAATTCACATTGTAAAGTTCACATTCAAAAAAATAAAACATATAAAAATATAAACATGCCTCTAATATAGTGATTTTTAATCAATTAACAATCCTTCATTGTGATCTCCGCGCACATACAAGTCATCATTAGCTTCAATATTTGCTAGTGTTGGCAACCCAAATGAGAATGGACTGGAGTCATCATACTTATCATAGTACTGTTCTTCATCTATATGATCTTCAATGAACTGTATTTTACCATGAATAACAACCAGCCATTTATCATTTGCATGATCATCGATATAAAATACTTGTTTCGCCTGTGATGCCATTATGAATGGTTCACCCTTCTCGCCAATCTTTTTGAAGTTCACTAAAGTGAAACCCAATTCATCCACTATAACTCCTTTGGTGTTATCAACCTAATTACATTTGAAGAGCGGAATTCTGAAATCTATGTAGTCAAACTCCCATATGTCTTCAATGACACAGTAATATGACATTTTAGCTTCACGTGGACTCTTATCCTTTGCACTTGCAAAAAACACAGTCGATGCTTGAAGGATGACCCCACTATTTTGGATGACACTCTTATCATCTTGGCACTTTGTGTAATATGTGAATCCATTAATGTCATACCCTTCATAAGACATAACAGTCAATTTTGGTTTAAAGGCAAGGCATTTGATAGTTTCAGTAATATCATCTGGTGTTTGAGATAGTTGATGTAAGACTTTATCTTCAAACCACTTAATAAATGTCTTGTTATGCTCTCTAGCAAGCCACATTGTATTGGCTCGAGGATATTGTCTCTTGATGAAATTGGTATGTTCCTCGATATAAACGTTCACTTCGTCCATGTTGTGTAAAATATACAAGTGACCTTGTTCCAACTTCTCACGGCTGATTACTTTCACACGTGATCCCAAAATTCCTTTACAAAATTTCTCATCAATATTCTTGTCATTATCAGGAGTGTCATTACCACTAAGAAAGTTATTGCAAAAATCCATAACCTCTATCGCCACATAACCCTCGATAATACTCCCTTCAGGCTGATAACGGTTTCAAACATTGCTTTTAAAAATGCTCATGTATCGTTCAAAGGGATACATCCAATACAAGAAAACTGGTCCCAACATTTTCACTTCCCTAGTCAAGTGGACAATAAGATGTACCGTGATATCAAAGAACGACGGAGGAAAATACATCTCAAGCTGACATAGGGTAACAACCACTTCTCTTTGCAATTTATCGAGAGTATCAGGGTCAATAACTTTGCTGCATAGACTGTTGAAAAAGAAACAAAGTTTTGTAATTGCAAACCTTACATGCTTCGGTAATATAGATCGAATTGCCACAGGCAATATTTGTTGCATTAGAGTGTGACAATCATGAGATTGAAGACTTATCAACTCCAGATCTTTCATTGATACCAATCTACAGATGTTGGATGAGTAACCCTGTGGCACCTTAACATTTACCAAACATTCACAAAAAGCTTTCTTCTCCTTTCTAGACAATGTGTAACAAGGGGGAGGTAAGTATGTTCTCCGATTTTCCATTTCATGAAATTCTGTTAATTATGACCTTATTCCCATTTCACATAGGTCCAGTCTGGATTTTATCCCATCTTTAGTCTAGCCTGGTATATTCAAAAAAGTACCAATGACACTATCACATACATTTTTCTCAACGTGCATGACATCGATACAATTCCTGACTGTCAAAGAACTCCAATAAGGAAGATCTCAAAATATTGACTTCTTCTTGAATAAAGATTTGTCACTCCGTGTGGCCATAATACATTGTGATCTCTTACCAAATTCATTGAAAACGTCTTTTACTCTTTCATAAACAACCTCCCATGGTATAGGTTTAGGTGCACTCCGTTCCTCATTCAATCCATTGAATGCTTTGCGCTTCCTACGATACTGATGGAATTTTGTAAGAAACCTTCGATGACCGAGATATAAAGTCTTACCGCCATGTTTTAGTCTTGTTGAATCAGTGTTCTCTTCACATATAGGACACACTTTAGCTCCTTTGACACTATATCCAGACAAATTCCCATATGCTGGAAAGTCATTAATAGTGAAAAACAACATAGCATGCAAATAGAATGTCTCTCTTCGTGAAGCTTCATAGTTCATCACACCTTCACCCCAAAGTTTCTTTAATTCATCAATCAGAGGTTCAAGATAAACATCGATGTCATTTCCAGGTTGTTTAGGGCCCGATATCAACAACCATAGCATTACATACTTATTTTTCATACATAACTAGAAAGGAAGATTGTATATAACAAGCATGATTGGCCAAGTGCTATGTTGGCTGCTCAATGTCCCGTACGGATTCATCCCATCTGTACAAAGCCCAAGTCTTAGATTCCTGACTTCTTCACCAAATTCATGGTACAATAGATCAATCTTCTTCCACTGTGGGGAATTAGACGCATGTCGTAGGATCCCATAATTATTTTTCTTAACATCTGCATGCCACCTCAAATTCTTCGCATCTTTCAGATTTGAAAACACGCGTTGAAACCGTGATATTATAGGTAGATACCACATCACCTTGGTAGGAGAACCAGTTTTGGACTCCCCCAAAGTCGTCAATTTATACCGTGACGCACCACATTTTGGACAATCTTTCAAATCCACATAGTCCTTTTGAAATAATACACAATCATTTGGGCATGCGTATATCTTCTTGGCATCCATTCCCATTGGGCACAACAATTTCTTTACCTGTTATGTTGAGATTGGCAGCTCGTTTCCTTCAGGAAGCATTTCTTTCAACAAAGACAACAATGACGTGAAGCTTTTGTCGCTCCATCTATTGTTAGCTTTCAGCTTATACAATCTCAACACAACGCTAAGCTTCCTAAACTTAGTACAACCTATGTATAAAGATATATCAACATCATGCACAATGTTTCTAAAAATGGGAGGTGGATCAGTGTGCTCTACCCCACAACTATCCAACATCACATCAACAATGTCTACTGGAATTGGTTCATTCACATCTACATCATCGTAGGCAATTTCTTCTTCCACACAAGAACTGCTATCGAATCCACTGGTTTCGGGTTTGAAATCTCTCCATGCCAGTGCCATTCTGTATAGCCTTGTATAATCCCGTTGCACATGACATGACTTTTGATTTCGTCGCCAGTGTTGACTTTCAAGTTGTTACCGCAATGCCTACATGGACAGTAGAACCTATCTCCAGGTTGTTTCCTATGTTCCTCGGCAAATCTAATAAACTGGTCAAGACCAGATATAAAATCTGGGGTGCAACGATTGCAAATGGACATCCATGATCTATCCATTCTATGATCAAAGAGAAAACAAGTATATATTACAACAAGATTAGGGTCTAGGGTTAACAGATTAGAGTTTTTGCATGGTTAAAACTTTAGGCCAACAAATACATGTGTTGTCAATCTTATATATAATAAATGTGTACCACCCATCCCATTCTTGAACACCTAATCTCACTAGTAAGTGTATAATGTGTATTGGGTTTTTGAGAAAATTTCGGCAGCATTTCCCCACTGTTCTCCAAGTACATATGTACTTAGAGAACAAACGGGGAAATGCTATCGAAATTTTCTTGAAAATCCAATACACATTATACACTTACATCCTAAGTGAGATTAGGTGTTCAAGAACAGTCCAAAATCGGGGACTATCCAAGATTAACTCCTAATGAGTAAATCTTGGACGGGTTTCTAGGCTAATGAGTACAGATCCACTACATGTATTTGCTCACTTACATTGCATCACTCACAATTAGAGCATTATTAAATAATAAATCAAGAATTAAATAGTTTCAAACATGCAATAATTCACAATTAGAGCGATAAGATTCACTTTGTACAAACATACATGGCATAATTCATGCACAATAGCAGGTGTTCATTGACCTGATTCAACATTATAAGAATGATTTTAGAAGAGTAATAATATTTCCTAATTGAGAGTATATGAATTGTCCAACAATTGGAACAAGAGCAAGGTATTGTAAAAATTGCCTCATTATGAGAAAAATTAGTCATAATAATGCCCAATCATGTTTAAATCAAACAAAATATCACTTGGGTCTGAGCAAAAATTAATATCTCAAAGATTAATATCACCTACATATGAGATTATGCTAGAGTTAATATTATGTCTTCTACAGCCATTTAATCTAAAAACCACTCCTTTTAAAAAATCAGCCACAAATATACACAAATGTAGATGCATGTTCATCATCAAGATAATCATTACACACAAATGTAGCTATCCGATTATAATTGAGCAATATAGCACAAAATCAGCCAACACGGTCGTGCTGCCCAGCACGACCGTGCCAACCTGCGATTTCATATGGTCATGGAGCAGGGTACCTGCTTGAGGGCAGAGGAAGAGGAGGAGGAAGAAGAGAAGAGCATGTACCTTCAACGGTGGCGGCGGGGAGAGTAGCAGCAACGAGTGGTGGCATTGCAGGCAGAGTAGGCCGCCCGAGCAGCAGAGAAGGCCGGCGGTGCGGGGAGAGAGGGCCGCCAGAGCAGGAGGAGAAGGCTGCCAGAGCAGCGAGCTGGGGGCAGAGGGCAAGCGGCGCCAGAGGTGGGCAGAGGACCAGCAACCGAGTGGAGCAACGCACGTCCGGAGCAAGCGGAGAAATCGTCGGACCAAACCCTGGTAGCACGAGAATGAATGAAATAGAGAAAGGGGAAGAGTCGGGCTCGCTCACGTGATTTAAGTTAACATTCGATGTCAGTTTCTAATAAAAATTGACAATAAAAACTTGATGTGTCGGTTTGCAACAAACCACCGACACTAAAGGGAGGTGAAAATTTTCACAGTTATTTGTGCGAAAACACAACGGCGTCAGTTATTGTCACAAAATTGACGATCAAAATTGAGCAAATTTTTGTCTCACAGAAAACCTTTAGTTGTCGGTTCCTACCTTAAAAACTGACAATGTATGTCAATTTTTGGAGGCAATTTTTTCGCTAGAAAATTTAATTTTGACGGTTACGTTTAGGTGTCAGTTTCTTATTAAGGAACCGACACTGAATAAAAGTGGTACCCGTGTCTGGTCGCCCTTCACAGATTGATGTCGGCTTATTTTAAACACAGACACTGTACGATTTAGGTGTCGGTTTTTTATTACAACCGACACCAACAAAAGTGACGTTATAAGACATTTCTGTAGTAGTGTAGATTTTGGTTTGTTACAAGACTCCATCCCCTTAAAAAGGAGTTCATCCTTGAAATATAACTATCCAAAAATCATCAAACCAACTACTTTCCACCCCTTAAAAGGTTTGACCTACCAAGCCAAACTAATCTAGAGCTAAAATGGTGAGTCTAACTATACCATGTACAAGACCATCATGCTTTCATTGTGCACTCTAATTGCCTACTAAACTCCAAACTTCAAAGTCTAGGTTCTAGGGATAAACTATCCAAACATGTGGTTCTAGAGGACATAAGAGAAGTATATTGGGTATCCATCCTCAAACAAGTCATTACACCTAAAAGAGAAGGTCAACATATTAGGTTCTTATGATTATCCAACCTAGGTGCCTAAGGCTACTACTGTCTATAGGCATGCTATTTTGGATAGTCAGTATCAACTCAGGCCAGGAAGGTATCATATGGATCTGAGAGTCCTCGTAAACCAAGCTAGTGGTGCGGAGGAAAATATTGTCAGCCCCCGAACCCTGATCCTTTCTAGACACCTTTGCTTTCAACTTATGCCATAATAGCTACCTAACAGGCTCATCATGTTGCAGTTAACTAAACATGTTTGTAGTGTGAAACTCTTATGATCCTACTGTTGGTATGTATGCCCATAGAGAAAGTCATATGATGATTGTAATGGGATACTTTATAAATGATTTGAATAATAATAATAAAGGAAATTTACGATCTATATGTTTAAACTGTTTCTGAGATGATAGTGTAGCATGATAGATGTCTAAAGAATGATTTTACTCAATGATGTATGCTTTTAGGTTAAGGACCTAAATGATGAGATCATGCATATGTCAAGTGTATACATTCTTGTTTGGTCCCTAGTCGGTTGTTATTGTGGAAATAACCATAGACATCAATAACACTAAAGACTAGATTGTGTGTTGGTTGATGACAGAATCTCATTAGTCATGATATAGAGATATAAAACCAAGCACATAGGTACTTGTTGGAGAACAAGGTACTAGACAGACCCACCGTGAGAGTGACACATGGAACCATGACTTGGTAGTCACAGTCAACTCTCACAGTGATGGTGGTGAGTGTGATTCTTAGACCTGAAATCATTACACTCAACACATGTTGTTGGGTACACTTTGACATCATCAAACACAGTACTGAAACATGGGTTGTTATAAAGGTGATGATTGGGTGGCTTTGACATATGGGGCTTTTGAGGGGTGAGTGATAGATATGGGATTTGTCCCTCCTGAGGGAGTTTGATGTCCTTGGCCACTTGATGAGTAGGATTTAGAAAGGCATGCACATGCACGTGTGAATCAATATGTGATATTGATGTCACACACATCTCACCCAGTCTGCTCTGAGATCAAGGAAATGAATGAACGTTGAAAGGATGAATGTACCATGCCTTGAGTTCATTCAGGACATTAGTGACAAAGGAATTATACATTCACTGTAACACCATTCACGGATTGTAGGATTGAAAGTTGTTCTCCATTTTTCTATTTCACTTGGGTAGCACTGATGTGTGACTAGGCACCACTCTTTGCTTGTGAAGTCATAAGTGTTATGGAATTTCACTGCCAACATGAAATGGACCTGCAGGGTCACACACATAGGATTTAACCTGGAAGAGGAGTTTGTCCACAAACAATGTTTAGATTGATTGCTAAAGAAGTTTAGTAGTTCAATTAAACACTCAATCAATTGATAGCTCAGTATCATAGTGTTCAAGGTGTTGGATAGCTTGATTAGAGTATCAGATTGATTGGAATTGCAATTGACTGATTCTGCACAATCTGCACTCCCAACCGATCGGCTCATGTGATGAATCGATCGGCTGAACATGGTGAACCGATTGGCTCAACTGGTGAGTCGATCGGCTTATGGACAGAGTGAAACGACCGGTTCAAGTGTTGAACCGCTCGGCTCAACTAGTCCAACCGAGCGAGTTGGAAAGTAAGATTGGTGAGAAATTTCCTTTTTCGTTTCACTTGTCCAATTCGATTGGAACAAGGATTGGTATTTGATATCAATTAGAAGCGAAAGAAGAAAAGTCAATCGAGAACTGAACAGGACCACGAACCGACCGGTTCAGTAGTGAACTGACTGTTTCATGGGTCCCAACTGATCAATTGAGGAGTCAACCGACCGGCTCAGATCCCCAACCGACCGTTTCAGTTGTGAAATGATCGATTTCAGGTTACGCAGTTGGTTGTTTTTGTGGAAAATCTTGAACCCTTCTACTCCTGCTTTAGTCCCGCATTTCCCGGGATAGAGAACCTTGTCCCATGACCCTCCTATATATAGGGGTATTGGGGGCTTCTCAAAGTACAACTCAGAGTGCCAGTTGCTCTACAAAGTTGTCGTTCTCTCTAGTTTTGGTAACCGAGAGAGCCCGAGCAAGTGCTACCCGATAAGGGAGGCACAACAAGGGAAAGACAACTGTAGAAAGGCAACTGGTTGTAGGAGAGTGTGTCGGTGACTAGTATGCTGACAAGAGGGTGCGACTCCTTCTAATTCCTTTTGCGAAAAGGAAATCGTAGTTCCAGGAAGTCCGTGTGGATGAATGCAGAGGCGGGAGACCTCTGTCGCTCAGAGGACAACTGTCAATCCCGACAGTCCCGGTGAGACCAGGAGTCTTCAGTCCCAGTATGACCAGGAGTTGCGCAGACAACATACAAGACCAGAGGTGAAGATCGTGCAAGGTGTGAGGTACTATCGCCGAGTGAGCCTCGGGACAAGGTATTCATCCACAAACCATCTTTCCTATTGTATAGACGTTGACGCGATTCCTTTTGTTCTGGGTTTTTGGGGAGAATTTTTTTTGTTTCCGCTGCTTCTCTGCCTCATGTAAAACCCAACACCTACATCAATATTTCATCATCTCAAGATTAGCATAGATCAATTCTAGGATAAACGTTCACCACCTATAATGTTTTCAGAAGAACATAAAACACATGACGTACTGTATGCTCAAAAGATGTGAATGCAACTACATAATGACAGATATGCAACTACCATGACATGCACCTAAGGATAATGTGCATGTATAGCTACTCTCTACTTTTTTTATTGCAAAACTATGTAACAATATCTATAATGCACTACCTATCTACATGGAATGCAATCAAAAGTGAAATACAGTAATGTGCTCCCAATTCTTATGGTGGTGTATGAATGAAATTGCGGTGGATCAGATCACAAGACTAATTGATAGAACCTTCAAAAAGAATTATATCTCCCTCCTTATTGACTTGCGCACCAATTAATCAAGGGATTTCTCTCTCTCACTTCAAATTAAAGTCACATTAATGCTTGGTTGGTTTAGGCTCAACATCGATATCAATCGTCTTTACATGAACCATAAGGATACACAATCATGTTCATATGTTTTCAAGTTGATGTACCCAATGAGTTTCATTAAGTGATGTCCTCAAGTTCTCACAAGACAAGCTTACAATTTCTTAAGGATTTCTCATTAAAATTCATTCTCTCACAAACCCCCTAGTGAAAACATCGAGATGACATGCAATTACATTAGACTCCACTGATTACTCTAGATAGATAGTGGATCCTAGAAAATAGTAAATCTAGAAATTAAGAAAGCTAAGATAAAGGAAGGTGAAAATTGCAAAAGAAAAACAAAAGACAAAATAAAATAAAGAAAAACTAGATAGATGTTGTTCTAGCACCCCCCTAAGCTTGAACTCGACTATGGCCTCATAGTCAAACTCTAGACTTAAGAGATGGAACATCGATACCCCTCTACTGCTCTGGTGGTGGGTGCAATGGGTACTGGTGGCCACTAGGATCCCAAGCAGGATAATGCCCCTGGAACACATAGGTCATGTTGCCCTCGAATCCCAAGTCTTTGATTTGCTGCTTGTTGGTGCATCGATACCATCGATGAGTATGTTGATAGTATCGTCACTTGTGTATGCTCTTGATCCTCGCGAGGTGTTGGCGCTGCTCTCCCCTAATGGTGTGTCGATACCATCGACCAGGGTGTCGATAGTATCGACATTGCTGAGAAGAACCATTCTGAAAATCTCTAGACATCTCGCAACCATCGACGAACTGGTCGCGACTATCGACATCCTTTTTGTCTCAAACCTCTTTTCGCCTGCTCCATTGTCGATACTGTCGACAAGGCCGTCGATAGTATCAACCGAGTGAAATTTCTGTAGCTGCTTCGTTGTTTCAAACTCGATACCAGTGACACATGTACCAATGGTATTGCCATCGTTCCAATCATGCACACTCAACAAATGCATAGGGGTATCATTTTTATAAACTAAGTACAAAATTAATGAAAACTACCTAGGAAAATGAAAAACAAAGCAATTAAACATGCACTCTACCGAGGTTGGGTTGCCTCCCAACAAGTGCCCTTCATTAACGTCTTAGAATAGACAAAAGGATACCTTTAACCTGGGTGGTCAAGGGATGTCTATAATGATTCATTTTGCAATTTGAATCCAACTCTATCATCACCAATCCCAAGTGTCAAATACCCTCACCCAATGGAAGTGATTACATCAGCCATAGCTTGGAACAACCTTTCCAGTAGCATCTCACATCCTTCCATCTCATGCATGTCCATGACCATAAAGTCAACAGAGAAGATGAATTTGTCAACTTTGACTAGCACGTCCTTGCATAACCTTGTGGCTTCACAATGGATCCATCCGCCAACTCAATTGACATGGAAGTTTTTGTTGGCTTCTTCAATCCCTGCTTTTGAAAAGTGGCAAGTGGCATAAGATTAATGCCTGCTCCTGAGTCACATTGTGCTTTTGGAAAATGTTGTCCACCTATGGAACATGGGATGTAGAAACATCCTAGATCTTTCCTCTTCTTTGGCAACCTTCCTTGAATTCTAGAACTCACTATTTCATCAACACACACAACATCTGTATCTTTGATCTGCCGTTTCGTGTTGATGAAATCTTTCATGAATCTTCCATATGAAGTAATTTGCTCTATACCCTCCACCAACAGAATGTTAATGTGGAGCTTCTGAAAGATCTCAAGAAATTTCTTAACGTGCCTTTGCTCTTTCCTCGGCTTCAGACTATCCGGGAATGGCACGCTTGGCTCCTTCATGCGCTTGTGCGGAAAAATATATGGAACTTTAGGGGTCTCCTCCCCTAAGCTTACTTCAACGCCACCTTCTAAGATAGGATTTGGCACATAATCTGTGGATGGCATGACTTGTGCCTGCATCTCCTTATTGATAGTGGTTGCTCCACTACAAAGTAAAGTTTTTACCTACTCTTCCGACATAGGAGTCTCCTCAACAATCTGAGATGTGGGCACAGTAGTGGTGGAATCTTTGAGTGATTTGAATGGCATCCCACATCCTCCTGGAAATACATACAAACTGTGAGAGTATGGAATTTTGGGTTTGTCCTCCGAGTCTATACGTATAATACTCCGCTCCTGTATCTCCTCAACAGGAAGCTCTGGCCCCTTTTTGATTAAAATATATTTAACCTGCTGATGTAGTTGAGCGGGCTTTGCATTCCCAGCTGGTTTTTGTTGAGTGATTTTCTTCATGGAAGTCACCTCAGTTGCAACTTGGGTTATAGTCATCTATAGCATCCTCAGTTGTGCACCATGGCTCTGTAGAGTCTTCCCAAACTGATTCATAAACTCTCCTTGTGACTTAAGCTGCTTGCCGAATGTGCTCATCAATTATTGGTTTTGCTTCACTACCTGGATGAGCAATTCATTTTTATTTTCCTCTAGGCTAGGCTGCAACTTCTGGTCTGGATCCTGCAAAAAGTTGTTTGGATCCTTCCAAGAAAATTTCTTCTCCTTCCTCCACGAATAATCATTAATCTCGTAGCCTTGTTGGCACATGAACTTTTCCTGTGCTACATCATTAGACCCATCATCATCTTTTTCTAGAAGTCTCTTTGCTATCAAATCCATCTTCTCATTTAATCATTTAATGGCCTTGGCATCCCCTGCAACTTTGACTTGTTTTGGTGCATCTCTTTCACCCCAAGATTTCTTCTTAGACATATTCTTCAAAATCTCTCGACACTTGGAGCCTTTGTTGTTTAGAAAGAAACCTATTCCTGTTGAGTCCAGATTACTCCTATCGTGTTCATTAAGGGCAAAATAAAAGATCTTCGCTTGGGTTTCTAGATCCAGCCTATGATGTGGGCATCTTCGCAACGTGATATTGAAACACTCCCATGTCTCAGAGTATGTCTCGTCGGCCTGCTATTTGAAATTGCAGATCCTCCTCACAAGATCATTTGTCTTTTTGTGAAATGACCCATCTCGCGGAAAACCGGATTAACTAAAAATGGAAGTGATTAACTAACTAGCAGCGGAATTATGAAAAATTGCTAAAATTTAAAACTTTTTAAGGAAGGATCTTTAAAGCAGAAAACTCCTTCAGAAGGAACAAGATAAATAGTTTACGTCCTGTATCAGTATTACATCATTGTGAAATCACCTCTCGAGTGATTATATACATCTAGGTACAAAATCTCAAGGCTTAAAACCAAAAAATCAAACCTATCAACTCCTAGGAGCTGAGTGTATAGAGACGACATAAGACGAGCTAACTACAAGACTAAGCAGTCAGTATCTCCACCTGAGACTACTGCTGCCCCTGGTGGTGTTGTTGTTGATGCCGTTCATCCTCAGATTGATTCCTTCGTCCTCGACGTCCACCTAAAAGTTGAAATCTACAGGGTGAGACAATTTTAAATAATTTCCCCAGCGAGAGTTATAACTCTCTGCCAGAAACTTGTTAGCAAAAGGAAGTAACATAAGCAAGGTAACTTAACCTTCAAAAGTAGGCTTAAGAGTAGACAAAGCAACATTTACTTCTATGAAGAATATGAAGAACATGTATACTAAATATTTAACTGAATCATTATAAACAATGTAGTATCAAGCTTTGTTTCTCGTGGTTCAACCTAAGCAGATATGCTACTCAGATGATTACATTTTACAAACAACATTATGCCCTGCGGAGATGAGGTATACCGCTCATACTCCAACCGACTACTGCTAATTCACATCGGTATCATACTAGGTCATCGAAAGATCCGTATTCTCATGACCTCATCATCCTCAGTCAGTTTGAGGATCAACATGCAGGACATCTCGTGTCTCTACTAAGATAGCTTTCCAGGGTATTCTGGCAACTTCGCTATCAGAGTCACAGTGGCATTCTGCACTCTCTTCGCCATCGAAAGATTTCTTGTTTATCTCTCATCGATGCGGTATTAAAGGTTCCCTCGGGAGATTAGTGAGACATCACCCCGCCATCAAACATTTAGTGCAAGGTTGATGGATTTAGGGTACATCCACATCAATCCCTATACTAGGATGTAAGGATATGCACATCCATAACCCCCACACACTCAAAAGTATGTGCTCCAGGAATTCCCTTAGGAAAAACCTATTTCACCATCGTCTAACTTCTAACAATGATGGATCTATGATCAGGGCTCTACATGATATGATTATACTTGATTAATTAGGTACATTTCATTATTCTTTTAACTTCAAGCAGGTTTCCAAGCATTTAACTATTAAACACAGTAATAGCAGAAGAATACTACATGTATCAAGTTTCGTTCACATCAGCTATCAAATGGATGTCAATTCATCACAAGTCATCTAATTAGCATGACCTTGATGTTACTCATGGCTCTTACATCCCATCATTCTCATATGTGCCACATAATTTAGGCAACATGACATACATCACTATTCATAAAGCCTAAAACATGATTTCAATGAATATAATGTCATAAACCTTACCTGGTCATGATTATTCTCCCATAAGGACCTGCATAATCAATTTAACTGATAATAATAGACAATTCATCTCCAGGTCAGCAATTCATAAAGCAGGAATAGCATTCCAGTTTAAGGGTTGTATCTTTATGCCTCTACTAAGGCTAGGTTCCCTCACTAATATCAATTAGGGTTATTCAATCCATTCATTATGATTAAGAACATTAATTTCTCACCTCATAATTTGATTATAAAGATTCATGCTTAAAAGCATAACCTGGCATTAGGATGTATTGTACATTCCATCACATCGTCCTCAATTAGGGTTTGCTATTCATTTAACATGTCACCACCCTAGAATTAGGGTTTACTATTCACTTCACAGTGAATTGAGCTCATAGCATCACCATGTATGAAATTATCATCCTGGATGCCTTCAAATTAGGTTAAGATTCATCACTTATCATAATTAGGGTTTTGATGATCTCACATGGGTGGATCATACCCTAATTATACACATTCATATACATTGGAGACATTTTACTTGAGTTTCAACCATAAATGAGACCTTCTCTCTCCTCTTACTTATTAGATGGTGATTACATCACTCTAGATTAGATTAGGTCAAGTAAATTTGATTATCATAAGCTAAGTCACCACCATTATGGTCATTAGGGTTTGATAAACAAGGGTGTCATCTACTTGAACCCTTCAAGGGTACATTGGTAATGTACACCATTGATTCACAACATGGTTCAATCTATTAATCACTTAGCCCCTTAATGTCTTTAGGTATCATTAGGGTTTGAATTAGACAACCATTAGACCAATCAAACCCTCAAAACATTAAGAAATCATAACCCTATAAGTCCCCAAACGATTACACACTTCAACCTCCAAACGGTCCTGAGACCGTTTGGAAGCGTTGACCGTTTGGTTAGGTTTGACTTCCAAACTATTTGAACTTGGTCACCCTCAAGACCGTTTGAATCTAAACAGTCTTGAGACCATTTCAACTTGTTGACCGTTTGAAAGAGTTGACTTTTGAAACCGTTTGAAATTCTGCGAACTTGAAACCGTTTGATTTTATGTGACCTTGAGATCGGTTGGATCTAAAGGACCTTGAGAGAGTTTCAGCCCAAACGGTCTTGAAACTGTTTGGTCCAAACATCTCAAAGCCGATTGGACCCAAAAAGTGCATCAACACTTGTAATCGATTAGGGTTTTCAAGGTTGAAGCCATCAATTGATCTCATATATGGTAACCACTTATCAATTGAGTTAATTAGGGTTATCCTTAACTAATTGGACACCCCCTCAATTGATAGCCAATTAGGGTTGAAACCGATTAAATTAGGGTTTGTAGTCATTCAACCATCAACATTCATCAATGTGAGTCTAATTGAGGTTGAACCCATCAATTGGAACTCAATTGGGCCCCAAATTGGCCCAAACGGTCTTGAGACCATTTGGACACCCTCCAAACGGTCTTGAGACCGTTTTCCTAAGGTTCCATCAAAAACTAAGTCCATTTTTTATGGGTTGAACCCTAATTAAGTTGCAAATCAGAATTTTGGATTAATTCGACAACCTATTGTGATTGGACCCTCAATTGATCAAATTATCTTAACCCTAGACATCCAAACGGTCTTGGGTGATCCCCAAATGGTCTTGAGACCGTTTGGGTGAGCCCCAAACGGTCTTGAGACTGTTTGAGCCACTCAACCCAAAGTTCACCAAATTTGGTTCATGAGTTTAACAATTGAACCCGATTATGGTTTAGAGGATTGAAGTTCCTTCAACTTGTGATTGGTTTGCAATTAGGTCATGATTCTTTGTAAATGATTAATTCAATATGTGTTCACTTCGTCAAACTTTCCAAATGGTCTTGAGACCGTTTGATTCTAAACGGTCTTGCAAGACCGCATGAAATCAAACGGTCCTGAGATCGTTTGATTTCAAATAGTTTGCAAATAGTTTAGACCAAATGGTCCAATGTCGTTTGGTAAAGTTACATAGAAAATCACGTCCATCATCTTCAACCTCAGGTCAGGTCGTTTTCTTCATGGTTTTGCTTGCAAGAAAGCAAGGGAAGATGGGGAAGAAGGAGAACAAACTAGTGCATGCATGAAAGAAGATATGCTTAACAAAGTAAAGGGTTTAGAGATATAAAACCCACCTCAAACGTTGTTCCTAGAGCTCAAAGCTTCCAAGATTCTAGCCTTTAATGTCGTCTTGATCTCCTTAGGTCGGCCAAAGGTGATTCTTCAAGAAAAGGTTGGGGAAAGTTGGCTAGAACAAGAAACCTAAAGAAAAGGAACCATAAACCAACCTTACAAACCAACTTTATCCATGAATCCGAGCAAGGAGATGGTCTCATCTTACTTAGAACAGGTTGGTCGTCTACCTGAGCTCCAGAGCTTCTGCCTTAGATGTTTTAGCAACGGGAGGTGAGTGAAAGAAATGAGGAGACGATGCCTTGTTTGCAAATGAAAAGGGCTTAAATAGCTTGGGGCTATTTTCATCCTAAGAACATCTAGTTTCTCCTTTTCACATCTAGGTCCCTTTCTCTTATAAGCACGCCCCTCCTCCTCAATTCTTAAGCAAAACCCCTTCTAAAACCTAAAAACTAAAGGCAAGAAGGTCAACTTACTACCTAGTTGCGCACATATATAAGGGTCCCTTCACTTATAACTTGGTGATTCTATATCAAAGGTCGTTCTTCTTATCTAATTATTCCATTGGGGATCCCTCTCCATCACTTTTCTCTAAATGATGTCAAGAGTTACAAAAGATACTTGAGAAGGTGACTTTTACAAGATGCACCCCACATTTTGGGTAAATTGTGTTTCACGCCAAAATTAGGGTTTCAAGCACAAGGATTACTCCACAAGCTGCATCCTGATGCCCAATCTTGGAGAATCCATCAAACTTTATCATATTCATACTTATGACATCTCATTATCAGAGGAAACATCTTACCATGTGAAAATTGGAAGTTAACCCTTCTAACTGGGTAATTTGCACATAGGTCCCTGCATTACATAATAATACTACAACATTGATTAAAAGGACAGAAAAGAAACTGTGTGTTCCTCAGGAACTTAATTACATGTCCGGAGATAATCACAAACGTTTAACTACATATTTAGGCAAAACATCTAGGGTTAAATAGTAACCCAGGTCAAGGATGTTACATTTTGGGTAGAAAATACCTCTCAAAGAACACTTTAATCATCATATCCCAAGATTCGACATATTCATCATCCAAATTGTAGAGCCACTCCCTTGCATTTCCTTTTAGAGATGTTGGAAATACTTTTTTATAAATGACGTCCTATGGAAACCTGTCCACCTTCACCATGTCACAGTTCTCCAAAAACGTGTTGATGTGGGCCACTGGGTCCTCATTTTTGAGTCTATGGAATGCCTGCAACTTAACCAACTAAATAAGCCCTGGGTCAATTTTGTAACTGGGTATGTTGATAGCTTGTTTCTTGATTGGCCCCTTCTACACAGAGGAAGAAGAAGCATTAATCTTCTCCCAAATGGTCTGTTCCTCGGCCATTGTGAAAACCTCAAGTTCTTGTTCAATGTCTTCAGGTGGTGTATTTATCCGCTCGTCTACAGATCTCGATGGAGGAATCTCAGGTGTCGATTGTGCGTAGTCCATACTATGCGTCTTCACCATGCACTAGTACCTGCAATATGAATAATCAAGTAAGTACAGTGGTAGAACGAACAAAGAATCTGAAAAAAGAAAATTAAATTCAAAAATTAAAATTGCAAGAAGAAAAAGTGACCTAGAATGGTCGCTTGCAGCACTCATAGTGCTGAAATTTTCCATCTCCCCGACAACGGTGCCAAAAGCTTGATACGCTTGAAGTGTGCGTTAAATGCAAGTGTACGTATCGAAGTAATATAGGCCTTGTGAAGCCCAAATCGAACTCAGGGAAATGTAAATTTCAGAAGACTACTACTAACTGGTCTGATCAGCTAGAGTGATTGGAGAAGTTGATTGTTGGTTTTGAAGCAAAATAAAAACAAAACAAAGAGAAAACAAAAATGAGTGATGATTAAATATTTAGTTTAATAAAATGGAGTGGGAATCCTTAGGGTTACGGTTTCACCTCACGATCTTGCTGCACGCAATTCTACACAACTAGCATAATTCGTGCCTTATCCCTAATTATGGCCTGTAGTCAGAATTGCTTGCTTCCGCAATATAATTCACTACCTAGTTCTAGGTTAGTCCCACATCAGTAGTAACTTATACCCTAGATCTAAGTGCTTTAATGAATTCTCTGGGTATCCACCATTAACCGTACATTACCTTATCTAAGGAATTTATTAGTTAATGTGTTAATCGTGCATTTTCAACCACTAATGCTCTGTTAAGAGCAATTAAAATATTAGAAATTAACTATGGTGATGAAGCATAGCGAATTGTGATAGAAACATGATAACATATCAGGGAGATTGAGACAAATATGATAATCAATGTAAATTTGTCATACAACGATTCCCTCGACTACTCTCAGTCCTAAGGATAATGGGGATTAGCCCCGCATGTTCATCTCAATGATACACATGAAGAAGAAAGAGGAAAACATGGGGAAATGAATGAGAATATGATGTAACCCCTGAAATGAAGAAGATCCGGATGATCCTCGATGCGAGATGAACATTCTGCAACCTTTTAGTGGTAGAATCATCTGTCTGTGGCTCTAGAATCTCCCGGGGCGTAGATCTGGGCTCCGTTCTTAGCTCTCCTTTCTCTGGGACTTGTGCGGTTGAGTGCAACGTGATGGTTAAGTCTGGGCCATCTTTTCTTAGGTATTGGTATGACTTACGACCGCCAAAAGATCGCGACCGCTCTATCGTGGCAATTCCAGGTGAAATCCTGATCTGACGGCGTCGATACCATCAACAGGGTGTCGATGGTATTGACACCTTCGGGTGCACTTCCGTCGCTAAAAACTAGGATCAACCTAGATTCTTTTTGATACTATCGACCATATCATCGATAGTATCGACAGACAGATTTTCTTTCTGCTGAGCTGATCTCGAGACCATCGACAGTTTGGTCGATGGTATCGACTTGGATGCTTTTCCTCCTGCTTGGTTACTGTTGCCATGCCGATAGTATCGATGGACCTATCGATGGTATTGATAGGTTATGGAATACAAAGTACCTGAATCTGAGAAACAAATACTAGTCAATCAATGAAATTTCACAATTCACTCAAAATATCATAAAATAAGATAGATTTGATGCATACAATGATTATAGGATAAAGGAAATGAGTCATGTCATTATAGTTACAAAGATAAAAAATGAACACACAAATCAAGTACAAAATTAGCCTATAAATGTGAATAAAAAACCCTGCATCACTTATAGATAGTAGTAGCCTTAGGCATCTAAGTTGGATAATCTTATGAGCCTAATAGTTGACCTTGTCTTTCAGGTGTAATGACTTGTTTGAGGACGGATACCCAATATAGTTCTCTTATGTCCCCTAGAACCACATGTTTGGATAGTTTATCCCTAGAACCTAGAATTTGAAGTTTGGAGTTTAGTAAGCAATCAGAGTGTACAGTGGAAGCATGATGGTCTTGTACATGGTATAGTTAGACTCGTCATTTCAGCTCTAGATTAGTTTGTCTTGGTAGGTCAAACCTTTTATGGGGTGGAGAGTAGTTGGTTTGATGATGTTTGAGTAGTTATATTTCAAGGATGAACTCCTTTTTAAGGGGATGAAGTCTGGTGACAAATCAAAATCTCGCTACACTGACTCTAGAAAGCCTAACTCCATGATTAGGAGGATAGTTTTCTTGGATCCTTAATTTGACCAAATAACTCATAGTTATAACCTGACATGCTTGTTTATATACTAATGAACATATAATAGTCATATAATGAATAATTCATAAGTTTGACCCCTATTGAATACCTAATGCACATAAATGTGAGTAAATCACATATTAATACTAATAGTGGGTATACATGATACTAACCATGTCTTGGACCAATAAGCCCATATGATATGATGAGCAAGATAATTGTAACCTAATATTGGACTTAGTGCATACTAATAATGTATAGGTGAAGAATAATGACCATATTGACCTAAACCCTAAGTTGTAATCATCTAACCTTAACCTAAACGTCCTTAATGACATTCTTGATACATTAGTGACATTAGGTGTCATAATCCGATAACATACTTTAATACACATAAATGATATATAATCACCTAACCATAAATTAATAATGTCATCGATATGAAATGCATATCACCTTATTCTCTAATACCAGCTAATTAATCACCTAATAATTACTTAGTATGCGAATCAAATCATTAATATGTAATATGTCCCACCTTGACTAGTAAAATACATATAATGACTTCAATATGGATAAGAAGTAATCAATTCACAGAAAAGTGCATAATCAATCATAAAAATGAAATAAATATGAGAAAATGATTAATGATGACATTAATGCGAATAAGAAAGTCAATGTGACAATGTTTAACACATAAATAAGTGATTAATGTGACATTATTTGGATTAATTGTAACAAATTGGATAAAGTGTCTTATTTCATACAAAGTAATCTGATACAATTCAATAAGGTGATAATGGAGTCTAAAGCTAAATTATTAAAGATAATGATCAGATATAATAATGCATATTGAGATAATTGAGTAAACTCTAATTGTGCTAAAACTTATAATGATGTAAATAAGAAATATATATGGTTTCAAGCATATTAATGAATTATAACTATTTTGAATATAATGAGACACACTTAAAAGAATAATGATCCAAAAATATTAAAAAGAAATCATAAAAGTGGAACCCTTAGTGATCCATGACAACCAGAACTATGAGGAGTTTCCTACAAAGAATTTGAACTCCCAAGTTTAAAAAAAGGAGTTTGAGTTAGTTAAAGTTTTGGTAGAATTTTTATGGAAACAACCTTGGAGTTTAGTGTTGGGATATTGTATACTAACCCTTCTCTTATCTTTGAGATTTTGGGGAAAAAACCCTTTTTAAGAGGTGGAGAGTTCTAACATATTGAATGTTAGATGCAATCTTCATGTAATACTTTTTCCCAACTTTCCCTTTCATTTTTTTCCTTTATGTCCTTGATGTTTAAATTGTGGAATTTATAGCGGTTTGGTGAACATTTTTTCAATAATTAGTACAATGGAAGGATTTATGCACAAATACTTCAGTGAAATCTTATTTAAGGATATAAAATGCAAAATCACCACTTAAGTGGAACAATGGTAAATAAATTTGTGCCAGAGGTGTAAGGCCACGAACCTTGCTTAATGTATTGAACAACCTTAATTATCATAAGTGCTCTAAACCTTAATATAATTTTGTGATGTGTTTTGAAATCATAAAATGAGCCTCTAAAGTTTCAAATTTTGTTCAATTTGGATGTTGTTTGTGCAAGTTGTGCAATTTATAGGTACACTCTGGACTTTTATGCAATTTACCCAATCGAGAGGTTTTATTTAAAAATTATCATGAATTATAATATTTAGATATTCCCTTACCATTCTTGAGATTTTGAACCATGGGGAACCTAGTTGCACATTGGTTTTAAGGTGTTTCTTTCGAAGGGCATTTTAGGGATTACACTCTTTATAAATGAGTGTATCTTTAAAAGCTATCAACCAATGGGGTAATTTCATTGATCAGTGGTCGGTGGGGATGTTTTAGAAGTCTCCATGGGCTCTTAGAACTGACATTTGATAGTCAAGAAGCCTCTACAAGCTATCCTCTTGCATGGCCATGAAGGCCTAGGCCAAGGACGCATGGAAAGTCCCATAGACACCTCATTCTTGCCCCCTTCTTTATAAAGCCTTATCTACCACTTCCCACCTCCCAATTTGAAAACTCTTTCTCTCCTTATCTTTACTCCAGCCTAGATCATCATTCCTACTCTATTTTTCCATGAAGGTGATGTACCGAGGTAAAAGAGGGTACTTACCTTGGTGAAGAAGGATCCTATGGTTCCGAATTTGCTCAATTTAGGGTTTCTAAAGCTCCTTCTTGATGATTTCTACCAAAACTAGTAAGTTCCCTCCTTTCCTTCCCTATTTTCAAGTTTTTAGTCTTCATACCACCTTCTTCCAGGTCATAACCATGACCTCCCATGGTGAAACCCCACCTAGAGCCCTTAAACACCTCATCTCCATGTTCTTTTTCTAGGGTTTTTCACCTCTAAAGTGGAGAAGGTGCTTCTTGCTCGAGATAGGAGTTTTGTTGGAGAAACCAACCTCTCTAACTCAGTAACCTTGATACTTAAATCTATACACCTTCCTAGAGGTGAGTTTTATAACCCCCTTCTCATATATTGCTTACTACATGCTTAAAACTCATGCTTCTATGTTTAAAATGAATGATCTCCATCTCTATTTACCATGTTCTTCAAGGGTTTTTGTTTCTTTCTATTTTACCTTCTCTAAAAGATCTAGTTTCATTACCCATTCATCTCCAACCCTGATCTTAGTTCAAATGGTGTTTCCTCCTCTCCCCCTCTCTTTCCTTATCTCGACCAGTTTGATGATGTGGTAATTTCCTATTTGTCAATTTTGAGAAATTCATAACTATTTATTCCCTTGTCCAAAAAAAATGTTCTGAACTCAGAAAAATGTGCTCTTTCTAATAAAAATAGTTTCAAGTTTTGGTTTTGACTTTTTTGAAAAATAGTTTTTATAAAATGAATTAAAAACCTAAAAACCACCAAAAATACACTTTTACCTTCATGACTCCAAAATATGCAAAACTATATGTTTTCTTAATTAGAAGAACCTATACATCAGTGGTGATGTTTTCAAGGTCTAAATCAAAGTTTTCTGCAAAAATATCCAAAAGTTAGGGTTTCTTTAGTTTAATATATATGTAGAACCCTAATACATGGTTATGTCTTGAAAATAGGAGAAGTGGACCCTGAACTCAACTAAAGTTTAGGAAAGTGGTTAATAGAGATCGAAAGAGGAGGTATGTGCATTCCTTACACCTTATGTTGGTATAATTGCAACCAAACCATATATTTCCCTAATGAGGCTTAAATGAACCATAAATCTTCTATTCTTGAATCCTTTGTTATATATTCCTCTAAATTAGTATTGTTTCTCTTTGGTTTGGGTCGTATATGCCACTGCCATGTTCTAATTGATATGATGCTTTAACTTTCTATGATTTCTTTTCTAGCATGTTGATTTTATGGACTATTTATCAATAGTAGTGGTACTTATGCACAACCACCCACATATAGGACATGTATTAATTCACCCTGGGGAATGCCTTATACTCCCCATAAAAATATATGTAGGTTACTGTAAATGTATTAATTATCCCCTTACCTATAGGTTGAGGTCTGGTAGGTTCCTCAACCCTACTTAGTTAAGGTAGTCATAATTATCATGCATGAAACCCTTTTATTATATTTTGTTTATGGCAAGCATCTATTAAAAATTAGCCTCATACTCTTGAAATCTTCATCTTATGATGAAAAATATCCTTTATTTACATGTTTTCTTTTCCTTGATATCCTATTCATATTTGTTGACACATGACTTGTTTTATCTCTCTTGTTGTGTGCTTTTCCAAGCTCCCAGGTTTAGATCAAGGTGTTGAATATTGACCAAGGAGAACATAGCTTCCAACATAGACCTAACTCTTAGAGATGTTACTTGGAGACATATTTGAAGTAGTTTAGACTTCCCTCTACTTAGATCCTTATGTTGTATCATACATGTAAACCCTTGTCAGATATTATGAAGTACATTTGTAATCTTTTCCAAAATTTGAATATAGTCATTTATTTAATTTCGAAGCTAAACTTTGGTTTTTTTTAATACCATTTATTGAAATTTGAAAATTTTACACCTATTCTAACGTACCTTTGAGTGTGTCTAGAATGTATGTTTTATTCTTCAATTTTTTTTTAGGGAGTGGAGCCCCCTCTTGGGTCCCCCTCCTAACAATTAGAGTGTATCAGAAAGTAGGAATCACACCTTGTTAAGTCATGGTGTGATTATCAATAAAAATCTAGTTGATCTTCCAAATTTGTTTTGGGTACATGCTTAAACACAAAACAATATATCGTCTAAAATTATTTCAAAAGACAACATATGAGATATGCCATGGGAGGTGTCCCAATGTATCCTTTATATTGATTAGGGATGAAAACCTATATAATAAAATTGTTTCTTAAAGGGATTTTTCCACAAATCTCATGAATATTATCTTGTTGAATACTACTTATATTCCAGTCCGACAACAAACTATTTGTTCCTAGGATGGCTGAATTCCTAAATGGAAATTAGTTCCAAAGGAATCAGTGGGAGTAAAAGTAGAACTCAAAATATTCGAGACAAACAAGAAAACATAGAACCAAAGGGGTACAATAGTAACGAGTAGAATCACACATTATTGTGGAATCTCAAGTTTCTTATGTAACACGCAAAACTCATAGTTCTAGTAGAACATGCCTTGAGTTTTAATGGATCTATCTTGAATGCAATATTATGTACTTATCCCGTTATCTCATATGTATTGGACATGACAAGAGGATATCCAATAATCTCATATGTATTGGAAATGACGTGAAGATATCTAGTAATCTCATATGTATTGGACATGACAAGACGATATCCAGTCATCTCACATGTATTTGACATGATGAGAAGACATATATATACATGCGTAGCAATCTTGTATGTATTGGACATGATGAGAGGGTATATGTCAGATACCAATGAGATTCACTATACTACCATAAAGAACATCCCTAGGTTATTGTGAAGCACTTAAAGGATTGGTTCCTTGGTTATGGTAAATAAGGAAGATTTGGGTGTAGAGGGTTACAATGATGCAGGCTTCCAAACTTGCAGATAAAGGATCACAATCTAAAAATTAGTGTTTTACATTAAACAAACTATAACCGAGAAAGAGTTCTAAGCTAATAATAGTTGTTCAAATCTATAAAAGAAGTTGAGTATCTCTGTGTTATAAGAACATCAGAGGATACTGTATGGATCAAGAAGTTCATATGGGTGAACTTGTGTGAGGTTCCAATCATTAATGACATAGTAGAAATATTGATCACAATAATGGAGCTACTAGTTAGGTTAGAATCTTAGATATCATAATACAACATTTCCATCTCATATGAGTAGTCATATAGTAAAGAGATGTGAAAATTGCAAAATATCGACTTAAAGAAAATGTTGGTAAACCCGCTACTAAAGCACTTTCGTAGTAGAAGCATGATGGTCATGTTAGGTCAGTTGGGATGAGATTCATGGGTGATTGGCTCTAAGTGCAAGTGGGAGTTTTGTGCTATTGTTGTCCAGAGAGACAATCATATGGTGATTGCAATGGAATAACATGTAAATGATTTGATTAATAATAAAGTCAAGTTTCCACTTTATTTTATTTATTCAGTTGAGATAATGAATAACATAATAAATGTCCAGAGAATAATATTACTCAATGACGTATGTCTTCAGGTTGAGGACCTGAATAATGAGATCATACGAATGTTAAGAGTATATACATTCTCATTATGTCTCATATTGGTTGTTATTATAGAAGGTAGATAGACAACAATAACATATAAGATCAGAGTGTGAGTTGGTTGATGACAGAGTCTCATTAGTCATGATATGGTGATATCAAACCAAGCACATAAATACATTTTAGGGAACAATGTATTGGACAGGCCCACCATGAGACTAACACATGGAAGCCATCATAATGGAAGTCATAGTCAGATCTCACAGTGATGGTCGTTTTTGTGGCTCTTAGACCTGAAATCATTGCACTCATCACATGGCGTTGAGTACACTTTGACATCATCAAACACATTCCTAAAACATGGGTTGTTATGAAGGTGATGATTGGGTGACTTTGACACATGGGGATTGATTGTGAGTGATAGAGATGGGTTTTGTACATCCTACAAGAGTATGATATCCTAGGCCTCTTGATTGGTGAGACTGAGAAATGCATGGCCATGGCCATGGACATGTCAGTCAATATGTGATATTGAGATTGCATATATCTTAGACAGTCAGCTCTGGTTCAAGAAACAAGATTGAATAATAATGAAGATGATTGCTCCATGCCTCTAGTTCAATCTGGATATCAGTGATAAAGGAACTATACAAACACTATAACACCATACATAGATTTTAGGTTGAGGTTGCTCTCCAACTTTCCATTCACTTGGGTAGAACTGATGTGTGACTAGACACCACTCATGGCTTGTGATGTCAAAAGTTGTTATGGACATTCATTGCCAATGTGATATGGGACCTATAGGGTCACACACATAGGAACTCATCTAGAAGAGGAGAGGAGTTTTATCTGGAATGATGATTGAATTGAATACTAAAGTGTTTAGGTATTTGAATTCACACATATCAACTGACTAGATTGCCAAACGATTAGTTCAAGTATTGAGATAGTCGTTTGGAGTGTCAGGTTGATTGTATTGTGCATTGGGTGGAATTCAGCCTAAAATGGCATGTGAGGCGTCTGTCTCACCTACGTGAAATGACCGTATTAGGTTGTGTGAGATGCTCATATCATATGCACCAAATAGTCGTCTTAGGGGTGCAATTTGATTGAATCTAGGATGGGTGCTAACGTAAGCACATGCACTAATTGGAATCGAATTGCTGACATATGTGCAAAACTAGAAAGTGTGAAAGGACCTTCTCGCATCCCATACGACCGTCTCCTCAGGAAAGGAAACTGTCTCGGCTGTCACAAGTTGTGAAATTTCCAAAATTGTTGCAAAAATTCAAGATTTTCTGGTCCTTTCCACTCTGGCATCGTTTGGGAACCTAGACCCAAACCCCACCTATAAATAGAGGGATACTGGGGCTCTGATAATTGTTTCCCTCTCTGGTTTTGATAACCATGAGATCCCAAGAAAATCCTATATGAATAGGGAGTGATATACAAGGGAGAGAAACAACTGAGGATCATTGTTGTGGGAGAGAAGGTTGGTGACTAGTACACAAATGGTAGGGACAACTCCTTCCTGTCCATTCTAGTAGGATGATAGGAGTTCTAGTTGGTTAGTGTGGATTACTGTATAGGAAGGAGTCCTTTGGCTACTTCTTAGAGGGCAACATCAACTTGTAGTCTGTGGTGAGAGCAGGGGAGCCAACAAAACACTTGTCTGAGTCTGCTGTGAAAAAAACACTAGAGGGGGGGTGAATAGGGTTTTATAATAATTTTAACAATTATTTAACTCAAACAATCAACCACAAGAATATTGGACAAGGGGACAAGGATTTAGAGTGGTTCCAACTTTAGCAAATACTAAAGTTGTCAGTCCACTACCCGGTTGCTTACCCAACCGGGATTTGGAAAGAATTTAATTTTATTACCTCGCAAGGACTTTACATAAAATTACAATTCTCTCCCTAAACCCTTCAAGCAGCCTTCACCTAGAAGTAATCGCACCAACCTTGAAGCAGCCTTCACCTAGAAGTAATTGCACCAACCATGAAGCAGCCTTCCTCCTGGAGTAGCTTCCCGTTACAATAGCTTTCTTGAAGTAGCTTCCCGTTGCGATAGCCTTCTTGGAGTAGCTTGAAGTCCACCTTCTCCTCTGAGAAGAACCTTCTCCAATCCGCAGCCTCCAACCCTAGGAGTAGCAAGGAGAATACAAAGAATAAAAAGGAACAAGAAGGAAAATAGAAATTACAACTTATCCTTTGAAGCACAAGGCTTGATTTGCCTATATCAAGCGTATTGATCTCCTAACCAATGAGTGTAGAAGTGTAAGTGCTGTGGAAAGGAGATGCTAGCCTATAGGACACAAAATTAGAGCAATGGGAATGAATAGCCAATGTAGGAATTTGCTCTATAGCTCAAAACAGATTGCAAATGTAATGCTTGCTCAAAGAGTACTCAAGTGTGTAAAAAGGTAAGTTTGGGTGTCCTATGGCTTGTCCTATTTATAGGAATGGCCTATGGATGCTTAAGGACGTTCTAGACAACTTCTAGAGGTTTCTAAGTGCTTAACTAGCCGTTAGGTATAAGTTAGGTGCGTTAGTAACGGCTAGTTACTTTATTCTGCAGTTGCTGTCAGAGTCCATCTCGGTCGACAAATTGTCGACCGAGATACCTACTCGGTCGAAGTTTTGTCGACCGACGGGCTCTCTGGATCAACGTTCATTTGCAACTGCCAACTACCTTGTCAGCTGTGTCTAACGGCTACTTGGGTCTTTCTCGGTCGAGAAGTTTGTTGACCGAGAGTGGCTCGGTCGAGGAGTTTGGTCGACCGAGATTGACCCTGTTTCAATCTTTCAATTTAGGCATTAAGTATATGTATGAGTGTGCATATGTGATCCTATTTGAAGGGGATGACCTATCTAAGTGTGGTGATTGGCTAGGGAAGATCTAACACTTGATTTACATGAAATCTAAGTACTTGTACATTATATATTTGTACAAGTTTACAATTGATTACATTTCATGACATTTACAATCATTCAAGCATATAGATTCCCTAGAGCTTTGTCATCCACCTTATTCCCGCAACACTCAAGTAGCACGTTAGATCAACAAGAATGAAATGTTTGTCATCATCGAAACAAAGGGATTTATCATAATGTCCAATTTATCCAACATGCTGCCCATGGAGGAGCAGTCAGACAAGTTCCATTGCAACCAGGAGTTGCAACGACACCATCTAAGATAGAGTGTGCATCTACATCGAAGAGGATTGTCACTGGACTTGCTCTAGGACCAGATATATCTTTGTAAAACCATCCTTCCCATTGCATAGTTATTGATGCGATCTACTGGTTAATGCGAAATATGTCAGTAATTTTTTTGTTTCCGTTGTCTATCTAATCTCATATTTCTCAACACAGATGACTTGAGGCAAAAGAATCTGCTAGAGGCACATGGCACTAAGTACATTATCCATCTGGATACTATGAAGATGTATTAAGATCTAAACAGAACCTTATGGTGGGAAGGTATGAAGAAACATATATTTGATTGTGTTTCTAGATGTATTACATGACAACACATGCAAGTTGAGAACTAAAGGCTTGATGGTCTTCTCGAACCCCTTTATATTCCTAAATCAAAATAGGAGAAGATAACCATGGGGTTTTGATTGCTTTGCTTGAGACAAAGTAAGGTCATGATGCAGTGTGGGTAGTGGTTGATTGTTTGACAAACATTGTAAACTTTCTAGCTTATAATACCATTTTACCATTTTTTGGGATGTTTAACTATATGTCTAGTAGATACGATGTCTTCCAAATTTCCCTCTTTGAATTGTTTCTGATCAGGACCCAATATTCACTTCAAATATAGGGAATCTAGTTATAGATGAATTAGTTAGTGGGATCCACTTCAATATTACTTATCCCCTCATACAAATAAGCAATTGGATGGACTAGTAGAACTCTAAATGACAATATTTTTGCATGTATGCCTGATTGGGGAGGATCTTGGTCAACAATCTTACCATTGGTTGAGTTTGGTTACAATAAAAATTATCACAACATCACACACATGGATTCATATGAGTCTCTATATTGAGACCATTCACGTCACCATTGTTATGGTGTGAGGTTGGTGAAAGAAGCCTAATTTGTAGTGATGAGCTATAGTTCTATACATATCATGTTGATCTTATTCGTAAGCGGATGAAAACTTCTCAAGAGAGATAGAAGATTTATGTTGATCTCATACGCCTAGAAGAGAAGTCAAGGTGAGTGATCATGTTCTCCTCAATGTAAAACCATCAAATCTATTTATAGATCTAGAATGAAGTGTAAGATTAGTCATTTATATATAGGACTATTTGACATCCTTTATAGGATGGTAGATAGTTCTTATACATTAGCACCACCATCAGCTTATGAGCAAATTCATAATGTGTTTCATTCATCTTTACTAAGGTTGTACATTGAAATGATTTTCTAGGTCCTTGTTTATGGGCTTATTCTGATCAAGAAGTATCTATCTTATGAGGAGTTACCCTTGAGGATTTTGGACACTCATACTAAGAAGCTGAACAAGGATATTTTTCTGGTTAAAGTCGTATGAAAAATCATAATTTTTAAGAATATACATACAATCTTAGGGATGAAATGCTAAAGAAATATCTAGAACTCTTTTACTCTTGAAGTTTTAAGGACGAAAATTCTTGAAGAAAGGGAAGATTTTCCCATCCTCATTTTTCTTGTATGTATACTATGAGTTAAATGCTTTATATTTTTAACTATATCATATGGTTCTTTGTATCTTTTATGCTTAAAGGGTATATAAATATTACCAGAAACAAGACCTAATTCAAGTTCATGTTAAGATATGCTCAATCTTTATGAAGATATGATATTTTTGTAATTTATAAGAAATTATGGAAGTTTACATTTAAATAATTAATATAATGGGTTATATTTACTAAATACTAAATATAAGGCAATGGTAAACATAAATTTGAGGCTATGTTTAAATCTTGATATAAATCAGAGGTAGTTTCTAGAGAAAGTATTTTAGTAACAATGCATACAATCATTTATTTAAATATGGTAAGCTAATTTTGTTTAAGGGGAATGGTAGACCCTGATGGCACTCCTCAGATATGGGGCTAGGTAGGCATTCCAAATCCAAGCTATTTGAGGTTGTCTTCAAGGTCAAGACTCTGCACCCTGCTACATGTCCCTGAGTTTTCCACAAATTTCATGTTTCTGAGCCCCCATTGGGGGAAATTTTCTTGCATAATTGATTGTTGACTGAAAAATGAATGTGTGTATATCCACAAAAACCTATTTCTATCTCTTCAAAAATCCCAATGTTCACTCTCATTCAGTGACTCTAGTTGCATACATGAGATTAGACCTTTATAGTGAAGTGAACGTTCTTTCTTTCCTGGTGTTTTTTATTGTGAGATTTTGTTTTGTGAAGTCCTTGATCCCAATTGCCTTGCCAAAGATGGTTTCGTGCCCATACAGTGGCATTTTGCATCACATGCTTTCCTTTGTAAACCTTTAGATAACTTTTGCAAATCCAATAGCTCCTTAGGTTTTGAGTTTCCTTTGTGGAGTTATTGTTGTCACAATGCAAGCCCTATTACTCTATTTCTTATGAACTATAGATGGGTTAGTGGTGTTCTTGGCCACAATGGACTCTATATTTTAACTTGAAGAATTCTCCATAGGTGACGAAGTCCCTTCATCCTTTTTATTGCAGTGAGATGTCCTATCTTTGTAGTTGGGATATGGGGTATCAATGTGATCTCACCATCATTGATTGTTGTGCTCTCACAGAAGTACAAGCATGATGGATACATTACGTGATTCCTTCAATCATGTATTATTGTGTCATGTTGTAAAGCGTAAATTATGAATTTCATATTTCATTTCAATGATAAATCACACAAGGATTTTAAGTATTGTTTTGAGCGTCATTGTCCCAATCACTCCAAATATCAGAAAAATCACCTTAAAGATCCATCATTATGTGCGTTGTTTGAAAGTTAGAAAATTAGTTTTATGGGCTTATCTCTATTTTGGTTGGTTTTTAGGGTATAATATTCAATAAATCATAGAGACCAAGTTATAACTCCAACGGCATCAAATCTTATATTTTTATTGTCTTTTTGATATCTAGATAATGGGCTAGGCTACACGACATGCAATTATTTTGTTATCATGAAGATTCAAACTTAGCATAATTGGGGTTTAGGATCCTAAATGAAAGATAGCATTGTTGTTATAACTTGATTAAGGGTTAACATTAGTACATTTGAATGATCCTTGTTCTTATTGAAACACAAGTTGTTCATGCATTGAGTTTAGATACTATTTTTCTTACAATGTTAAAGTAGGTCTTACTTCTTATGATGATAAATTAATGAGATCATATCATAAATAACGAATTCATGTACATATATGATAATCTGGTAATAACCCATGACTTCATGTCAATCATGATAATTTTAAGTAGTACTATTCGTTGGTCTTTTAGTTTTTGACCCATATGTATGGGCATGTACTTGTAGTCGTTGACGCCATACAGTGAGGATACATCAACTCTCAACCATTGACCTCTATGATGGGACTCGATATTGTCGTCATCAACATCATATAGTGAGGGCATAGTAATTTATATTTATGGTAGCTCAAATAAGAGTATGTAGATTAGAACTTCTATGTGCGGCTTGTTGTGCACCACATGAGATCAGTTCCAAGTGTGGGTTTTCATACATACAAGTCATGTAATGAATAAGAAACAAAGAAACATGCAAACCAAAATCTCACATAAATAAAGTTTACCATTATACTTTTTAGTTTAAAGTTTCTCATATATTATTATTCATTTTTACCAACCATTTACACAGTCTGTCAGATGCATGGACATTTGTGAATTCACACAGGTGGTGGACTACATCAACAATAGTTGTACAAGTAGTAGTCGTGAGACCATGAACCTAGATTTACCCTAATATTCCTCTAATATTGATTATTTTCAATAATTGTGTCCTTCATTAATATTTGATACCAAGCTATTAAGATATATCTTTGATTTGGTTCAATTTGCATGTTGCTTTCCCTAGATCCAAGTTTCCTTATAAGTTGTGGGCTTTATTGTAAATTCAATACAATATGAGGACCTAATTGCACATTATGTGATAAATATCAAAACATGTGTTTTCCTTCAAAATAATATATTTTTAGCCTTAAAATCAATCAGTTAAATCATGACTTTAATCAGACTTCAACTGGATAGTGTTTGCCTTGATCTTGCAATTACATGTATGTTTGTAGACTAGATTGCAATTTTATCATGATTGGGGTTTAACTCACAATTTAAGTAGATAGTATCTATCTCCAAATGTTTATCCATGTATGTATGAAATTGTTTATCATTTGTCTTGTTTGTATGACCATAGACCAACGATGTGGGGTAATCAATGGTTTGGAGAGTTTTGCTCCAGAAAAATGTGAGGGTATAGAAGTCTTTTCTCTCTATGGATGAATATGAGACACCTTTGAGCCTTGTTATTCTTCGACCCTTTTGGCGATCTAGGGGTATTCTACAATGAGCTTGGAGGAAGAGGTATGGCCATGCCTTGAGTGAAAGTCCTTCATTCATGCTTGTTGTTGCAAGTTGAAGAATCAAGGTCTTTGGGATACTCCTTCGGTAGATAGCTTCATACCATCAACAAATCATGTAAGATCCTTCTTATTCATCATCACCCTTTATATTCTCTCCTAACTCTTCTTCCTTGGGCCGATCTCCATGGATTTTCAAGGTGTTTCTTGCTCCAAACAATTAAAGCACCTTCTTTTCTCCTCTTTTTTCCAAGATTTGACCTAGTTCCTGAATATTCTTTGGAGCCTTTGGAGGGATTTTCAAGAGTTGTGATGTTGAGTTCATGGTTTTCTAGAGTATATCGAGGTCATCTTCCATGGAGGCTCATCAGCTTATGAAAGGAGCTTGTATGTTCTTATAAGTGTATTGATGATCAAGCTTCCATGGGACATCTGTGCTCATTATAATTACATCAAAAGGTTTTCTTGTGACAACATTCTATAAAGGGATAATTGCGACGAAGTGAACTTCATTGAATGTCACGGTTGGTAGTGACTTTCTTGGAAAGAAACCAAAGAAGACTATGATAATCATTGATAACATGGCTACAGTAAAAGAAGGCATGGAATATGAAAGAGGAGATAGGGGATCAGCCAAGAAGACTGACTCTGACAGTCCCTTTATAGAGTCCAAGGATCTAGAGAACATAATTGCCCAATTTCAAAAGATTGCTACAATGTCAAACAATTGAAGGACTCTAGAGGAAAAGGTATGAAATATGTTGAGAAGGTTATGAAATGTGTCACATGTGGTGAAGGATGTCACATGATCGATAACTACATTTACATGTGACCAGAAGGTAGTGAAGAAAGTGAAGAGGAAGAAAAGATTGAGAACATCTCTTATGCAAATTTTATAAGACCAAATCACCTTGGTTTTAATCATAGAAATAAAGATGGTTTTGGCAATTCTCATCAACTGGGTGACTTGTCTAAGCTACCCCTAGGATTTGATAAAAAAGGTGGACAAACTCAATACACCAAAACTACAACTTACCAATAGAACATGAACAATTATCAAGGCCAATGACAAGGTCAAGGCCGATATCAGAACAAGAATACAAACATGAAGAACCAAGACCAAGGTCAAAAGTAAGAGTAATAATAATAGTAAACTCGACATGGTGTCGGAGCTTTTAAAATTCACAAAGAGGCATGCAACTATTATTGAATAGTTAACTCAGAGTGCCATAATAAACACTTGTATTTTGAGCACTATGCAAACTCAGATGTTGGACATTCAAACACATCAGAGGTAGATTGACCAGCAAGTTGCATAAACTTTTTGAGGTCAAGAAGAATCCCTAAGGAAAGATTCCCTCCAAAATAGATATGGTAAAGATGGTTACTCTTCAATCAGGAAAAGTAGTGGAATGGCAACAAGAAAAAATTCACCAAGAGGGAGAAAACATTTCTAAGCCACATACAAAGTCCACTGTGGTAGAGGAGGAAGCATAAAAGAAAGAATTCGTGAAGGAGGACAAGAGCAAAGAAAAAGACAATAAGAAGAAAAGTGCAAAAACTAAGAAACATGATCCCACTGAAGAATCCTTCACCAAAAGAGATCCTTATTCCCTAAGAGTCCCATTTCCATACAAATTGATTAATGCTCATGTAAAGAAAATATATGGGAAGTTTATGCAGGTAGTAAAGAAGTTACACCTAGATATTCTATTTCTAGATGCAATCAAAGAGATTCCTACATATGTGAATTTCTTTAAAGATCTAATCCCAAACAGAAGGAGAGGGGACCATATCGAGATGATTCAACTAGCTCAGATGTCAAGTTCCTTTGTCCAAGATGAATTTCTTACAAAGAAGAAGGATGTTGGGGCATTCACTATCCCTTTCAACATTGGGGACAATGTGGAGAGGAAGGGGTTAGCAGATATTGAGGTGAACATAAGTCTAATGCCTCTCTGCTTAGACCAAGGGCTCAAACTAATAATGTGGAGAGGAAGGGGTTAGTAGAACTCGGGGATGATCACACTTTCACCAAGCCAGTGGAGACAACAGAGGAAATCCCAATTCAGGTCAGGCGATTCTTTATACCTTGTGTCATAGTAGTGATTGACTCCAAAGAGGGCCCGACATGCACAATGATATTTGGAAGACCCTTCCTTGCCATGAGTAGAGCCCTGATCGATGTAGAAGAAGGAATCATTAATCTCAGAGTTGGAAATGACCATATCGACTTTCATGTCCAGGATGCTATGAGAGGACCTTCCCTATTTGAGTTGGTCTACTTTATGGACAACTACATTCAATACTACAAGTATAGGATGACAATGCCATAGTGGACCCACTCATTAGAGAATTGAATAATCCAAATCCTAGTCTAGAAAACCCCAAGATGGTGGAGATTCTAGATTATTTGAATCAACCGGAAGAGGATTTTAGTGATGTAGAGGAGATAACCTTCAAAATCATAAAGTGTGCATCTTTATAACAAACTCCTAAAGGAAAAGAATCACTCAAACCGAAGCCAGAACTGAAGCCACTCCCTGAAGGTGTGAAGTACAAATTTCTAGACAATGAGGAAAGGAATCCCGTCATTATAAGCTCCACCTTGACAGAATATCAAGAGGAAAAGATATTAAACAAACTCAAGAAACATATGAAGGCAAGAGGATATTCAGTTGATGATATCAAGGGTCTAAGCCCAGTCCTTTGCATGCACCACATAAACTTAGAAGATGCTACAAAGCCTTTATCCCAACCACTGAGGAAGAAAAATCAAATTCTTAAAGAAGAGGTTAAGAAGAAAGTGATCAAGTTGTGAGATGCAGGAATCATATACCCAATAAGCGATAGCAATTGGGTCTGCCCATTTCATGTTGTGCCAAAGAAAGGAGGAATGTTTGTTGTAAGAGGAGAGAATGGAGATGAGGTAGAAATGTAAGACATAATAGATTATGTGCATAGATTATTAGAAACTAAAGGCCACTACAAGGAAATACCAGTTTCCTCTGCCCTTTATTGATCAGGTTTTAGAAAGGTTGGCACATCATGAATATTTCTATTTCTTGGATGGATATTCGAGATTATCAAGTACTGATCCATCCAGACGATTAGGAAAATACTATGTTTACCTACATCTACGTCACCTATGCTTTCAGAAGAATGTCATTTGGACTACACAATGCACCTGCAACCTTTGAAACATGCATGATTTCCATGTTCTCTAATTTCCTAGAAGATATAATGGAAGTTCTTATGGATAACTTATCAATATACTAAACAAACTCTGATAGATGTCTCTAGAATCTTTCTTTAGTTTTGCAATGTTGTGAGGAAAAGCATCTAGTCTTGAATCGGGAAAAATGGCATTTCATGGTTCAAGATGGTAGAGTGCTAGGGCATAAGATCTCTGAGAAAGGAATAGAGGTTGATCTAAGTAAAATTGAGGCTATGTCGAAACTGCCACCCCCAAAATTGATCACGAGAGTGAGTCATTTCCTGTGACATGTTGGGCGTTATAGAAAATTTATTAAAGACTTCTCTAAATTAGCCAAGCCCTTATCTAACCTGTTGGTAAAGGATGCATAGTTTGATTTTTCTTATGAGTGCCTTGAAACATTTAATATCCCAAAGAATGATTCGACTACTACCCCTATCCTGTAAACCCCAGATTGGGAACTCCAATTTGAAATCATGTGTGATGCCAATGACTATGCCATTGAGGCTGTTCTTAGTCAAAGGAAGGATAAAAAGCATCATGCAATCTATTATGCCAATCGATCTCTAGATGAAGCTCAAATAAATTACACCACCACAGAAAAGGAGATGCTGGAAATTGCGTTTGCTTTTTGACAACTTTAGATCATACTTGATAGGAACCCTGATGAAGGTTTATATGGAACATGGGTCAATAAGTACTTAATGCAAAAGAATGATATGAAACCAAGGTTTTTGAGGTGGGATTTGTTGTTGTGAGAATTCAATCATGAGATCATCGATAAGAAAGGAACTAAGAATGTGGTCGTTGACCTCTTATCAAGGATAGTGGTCATGGATGAGAATTAGATGCCAGTTAACTACAGTTATGTAGATGAAGATCTAATGATGGAAAAATTAGTTGAACCTAACATGCCTTGGTTCACTAACATTTGTAACTATTTGACCAACTAACAACTGCCTCCTAACATAACATACAACTAAAAGAAGAACCTATTTTTGGATTTAAATAACTACTACTGGGATGACCCACTTCTATTTAGGAGATGTTCTGACAACCTGTATCTCCAATGTGTGTCGGAAGAAGAGGTACCTCAAATTCTGAGATAGTGCCATTCTTCACCCTATGGGGGACACCACAGAGGAGAAAGGACTACCGCCAAGGTCTTGTAGTCATGCTTTTATTGGCCAACCTTCTTTAAAGATGCTATAGCTTTTGTCAAATCCTATAACGAATGCTAGCTAGCTAGAAACATTACCAAGAGGAATGAGATGTCGATGTCTGATTGGGTAGAAGTGAAATTTTTTGATGTATGGGGAATAGACTACATCAGACCATTCTCATCCTCAAGGGAAAATCAATACATCCTAGTGGATGTTTATTATGTCTTGAAGTGGGTGGAATCTGTGGCAACCCCCACTCATGACTCCAAAGATGTAGTGAAATTATTTGAAAAAATGATTTTCCCTAGGTTTGGGGTCCAGTGCACCGTCATTAGCGATGGGGGATCCCATTTTGGGGAAAAACAATTAGAATCACTGTTAAAAAAATATAGAATTGAACATAAGGTTAAAACTCCCTACCACCCACAGACGTCATGTCAAGTTGAGGTATCCAATCAGAGAATTAAAGAGATTCTAGAGAAAACTATTGGTAAGACCTACAAATACGGGTACATGAAACTCTACGACACATTATGGGTCTACAGAACTACATACAAGACACCAATAAGGACTAATCCCTATAGGATCATCTATGGGAAGTCATGTCATTTACTCGTGGAACTAGAGCGTAGAGCCCTTTGAGCCATCAAATTTCTGAATACGGATCTTGACAAGGAAGGAAGGAAGCAATACCTACATCTACATGAGCTTGAGAAGTTGAGGTTACACACCTATAAGAATGATCGAATCTACAAGTAGAGAACAAAGGTGAGCATGATGCCCACATCAAGAACAAAGATGTGTCAGAAGGGGACAATTTCTTGTTGTTCAACTGCAGGATCAGATTATTCCCAGGAAAGCTCAGGTCAAGGTGGCTTGATCCTTTCACTGTTGTCAAGATCTACCCATCTGGGGTAATGGAAATTACCAGTGAATAGAATGGTACTTTTAAGGTGAATGGGCACATAATAAAAGGATATTATGAGGATGAAGCTTTTGTGAGGAGATAAAAAATGGATCTAAAGGAGCCCAGACCTACTACAGATAAAGAATCATAAGAAACCAGAAATGAGAGTCATGCTAAAGGCTTTAATTAGCTCTTCCTATGAGGTTGTAACATACTGGAATCTAGAACCTTATCCTATTCCAAGGTGAAGAGGTTAGAGGCCTTATTTATTTAGGCTTAGCCAAAAATGGTTGATGATATACCTAATGGTAGTTAATGGTAACCATAATATGTAATGCGTGAATAAATCACCCTAACAAATATATATATGAAAACAAATATGACATATACCCTCATATTAATCATAAGACCAATAATGGATACGTAAAATATGTCACATTAGATCAATGATAAATATAATATATAATCCTTTTGGTTGTAATGTGCAGATATGAGATACAATTTGAAGAATGAGAATAATAATGATAAAATATAATTGGTCTAGAATTTGCTATGGTTTTTTGGAGTAAGAAATGAAAAAGGAAATAAATAATAACTCTTTAAACAAGATAATATGATATTGTATTATTTAGTATGAGAAATAGTGGTAATAATGAATAATGGGATAAAATTGATAAGACAAAGACTAGTTGTATAAGAATAATTTCAATTCTTTTTCTTTGGATATGAAATGGCTTAGATGCCAAGTTTCACAAATTTGGAATAATAATAATTATATCAATTTATTTAGAAAAAAGGTGATTTTCCTCAAATTATGAGTGTAAATTATTTAATGACTAAAAAAGTAGGAAATAATCTTACATTCATAATCTACACATTAATAATATTCTTGGGTGAATTTTCATGTTATTTTGATAATATTGAATATACATGTGTAGATTAGAAGAGAGAAAGTATGTGAAAGTAAAAAATATTTAAATAATGTATTGAAGAATACCAAGAGATAAAATTAATGGACAATTCGTGTTTCATATGTTTTAGTTTGCTAGGGGTGAAGTTTCACATTATTTGCATAATAATAACTATTTTTACTTTTACTAGGAAAGAAAATAAGAATAAGAGTCAAATTTATTTAATAAATTATTAAATGACTCCAAAAGAGTAACTAAATATCAAATTTGAAAACTACATGCCAAAATTAGTCTATAGGTAAATTTTCAACTAATTTATACAATCTTAAATATTTTACTAAATTTAGGAGAGATAATATAATTAAGGAACAAAAATATTAAATAATGCGTTGAAAAAATTATTAATGTCAAAATCGTGCTCCTCACGTTTAGTATTGCTTATAAGCCAAGTTTCATATTTTTAGAAAGTTTCTAGATGCATCTAACTCATTAAAGGGGTAAAATAAGTGATAATATTTAAAAAGTATTGAATAAAATATTTATATTCTTCCAAAAAATAGAATAATGCTAAAATTGGATTAATCATCCCTAAATTATATAATCTACCAAATTTGGATTTATTTGGACTTCATTTGCACCTTCAAATAATTATAGAAAGGCTTATACAAAATGTATTAAAAGAACATAAAGTTGGAAAGTTGTATCAATTGACATTCATCACTGCCTGCATAAATAGTAACCACGGATCAAGGTTGGGTATTTTAGATGTAATTCTCTCATTTTTCAATGAAACCTCATGAAATGGGTTTCATTGGATTGAAAATTTAATTTTGCATCCATCCCCTACTCGAGACCATAATGGAGAATTCTAGAAATGCCTAAACTTGTTCCTCAAGTATTCCAAAGCAACTTCTAGCACACCCTTGAAACTTAAATTGATATAAATACGACCCTACCCTCATTCCCTACCCTCATATGAAACACACAACCAAATGCTCTGTTCTGGTTTTAATTTCTCCTGGCATTGTCATTTCATCCACTGTGGAACGTTGTTTTTGGTTTTTGTTTGCAGAACCTCTTCCTAATGTCTTGCTTCATCATAGTGTAATTGGACCTCAGGTAAACAATTTTGACACTTATTCATCATGATCGGCTAGTTAGTTTCATGAAGGAGTGACAAATGAATTTTCCCCCAAACTATTAGACAAGCTTCTCCTTACCCAGCCAACCATGACGTGAGTAGCAGGGAAGGGGATGATCCCTTGTGTTTCCCCCCTTTTTCCCCTCAATTCTATTTTATTTTCTTTTTCTCATTATGGGTATTCTTATAAATCATCACACTTTAATTCAATTTTTGTTGCTTGTCTGCCAGCACAAATAATACATTTATACTCTTTCATAGCGTAAAGTTTTGATTTTTGATTCAATTGAAAATTGGTTTCTTTCAATTTAATTTTCACAAATAAATTAGTAAATAAATTAAATCTTGTAAAAACCATATCTTTTTATTGGAAGCTCCAAAAATTATAAATCAATATGTTTTGGAATAAAAAAACGAGCTCTATATATTAAAAAGGTTTTTCTGTCTGATTTCCTTGTTTTTGAAGAATGATTTTTGGGAAATGAATATATGCATAAAATTCATAAAATTGTAACTTTGTCATATAAACTCCAAAATTAACACAAAATATGTTTTCTTGATCAAGAGAACCTAATAAGTCGATGATGAGATTTTTCAAAGTCAAAAGCTGAGGTTTTCCAAAAAGGTCTAGATTTAGGGTTTTTTATACATTATAAAACCCTACTACATGTGAATAAATTGTAACTAGGAAAAGGTGAACTTGGAAATTATTATATTGGTAAAGGGTGTTTCTAGGACTCTAAAATTATATATGTTTGCATCTCCTATTATTTCTTTGAGAAGTTAACACATTTTTATCTTTCTCTTGCTCCTATGGACAATAGCCTACATAATATCTCTTTCTCTTTTGAAAATATATTTTGACTCAAATACTTTATTTGCCTATGATCTTGTAATCATTATACTCTAATTGGAAACTCTTTTGACTTTGTCTTACACTTGAACATGATGGAACCTATACTTGGTAATATGTGATACTTTTGCCCACATATGTGGTGGTGGTTTATATTGTCCATTTGTGTGAAGGCAATCTTATTTATTCTGACTATACTTTTTACTTGCCTCTACATTAAGTATGTTATGTGACTCAGTAGCCCTACAATAGTGTAATTGCATTGGTTCTTCAGTTATATACCCCTATTATATTTTTGGGATGGAGGTTGAGTTCCCCATACCTGGGTTTCAAGTTTGTGAGGTTTGGCTCACCTTTATATATATTGGGAGTATGTTAGTATGTCATTCTCTATCAGGTTTCAAGTTTGTGAGGCTTGGCCACCATTGTCTATATATTGTTCTAGTGCTATGCTTATCTCACATGCATGCAAGATGATGTTATTATTGAAGGGTTGTGTGCCCAAATTCTTTATATGTGCTTGTGTGGCACAACTTTATTGTTTCATTAATGGCAAGTATCTCTTTTGTTATTGCAAATCATTTCTCTTGATACCCACTTGGATAGTTATTTTCTCTTATATGTGAATCATTCTTTACTTGATGTCCTTTTATTCCATATATTGCTCAATTGTATTTTAGTATGGACATAGCAACTTTTTGCTGATGTCATCTACTATTTCTCTTCTTGCTGGGGTATGCTTCCAACCCCATGTTTAGGTTAGGGAGAACATGGCATTCAATATGGACCTAGCTTAAGGAGTTGATGCTTGGAGACAAACTTGTTGTGGTTTATATTTCCATCTACTAGATCCTGATGATGTAATATCCATGAAACCCCTATATGGGAGTTGATGATGTACTTTTGTAAAAAATTGTTTATAGTCATGAAACTTTTATTCCACTTCTTTACTTTGGTCTTTTGTATACCATCATGTAATATTTGAAAACTTTACACCTATTTTAGCATACCTTTTGAGTGTGTTTGGAATGGATGTTTTATTCCTCAAATTTTAGTAGGGAGTGGATCTCCTCTAGGTCCCACCACTCCTTACAAAGTGTTATTAGAGCCCGTGGTAGTCAAAATCTGACTATTTTAATTTTGTCTCCCTAATTAGAACCCTTATCATGCATAGTTTCCATCTAAGTGATATGTTCACCCTATAATTGATCTATGTTATTCTTAAGATGATGAAAGGTTGATATAAGTTTCATAATTAAAGCATCATTAGTAAACCTAATGTGATGATGTTTTAGGTGATCTTACCCCACTATACAGGTTAATGTTGACATATATATATATATACACACACACACACATATATATATAAATATATATATATATATATATATATATATATATATATATATATATATATATATATATATATATATAGAGAGAGAGAGAGAGAGAGAGAGAGAGAGAGAGAGAGAGAGAGTCAGGATAGAATACACTCTAGTGTATCTGGAGCGGAATACACTCAAGTAGTTTTTTTATGATGCAATGTTTTTTTTGAAAATCCAATCCATTGAACTTCAGAAAAATCTTGTGAATAACTCATATACAAAAATTGAGCACATTTGGATATGTATAGCTCATGTTATGAAGACCGCAAAAATTATGCATTTCAAATTAGTTTCACACGTCGATTTTGTTGCCCTTGGATGAGTGACTTACACTCATCCAAATGGGTTGAAAATTTGTATGTAGCCTAGTTATAGTATGATGGTGAAGATCAACAATTTACATTTTGCAAGAAATAGTCTTGATATGAAAACACACTTGAGTGTATTCGTGCGATCCGAACACTCGAGTGTATTCTAGCCTGACTCTATATATATGTATGTATATATATGTCTCTCTCTCTGTGTATATATATATATATATAAATATATATATATATATATATAAATATATATATATATAAATATATATATATATATATATATATATGGATGCTATAAGGTTTGACTTGAGGATAGAAGTAGATGATGAGGATGAGGTACTAGTAGGATACAAAGATCATATTATGGAAATATTGTGACTTGGTTCTCTCTTTGATTTTGGGCCCTCATTTCAGTTTTCTATCGCAAAGTTGTTGCATCAAATTATTTTCCTTATAATACTACATATACAAAAATAATATTTTCTAGATTTTGTCGATGTTTTCTTGAATTGAGTAACAATGGAGATAGTTATGAAGCCTAGTTTGAGAAACCCTAGAATTAGTTAAAATAGAATCTTAACCATAAATTTTTCTATGAAGAGGTGACTAGGAAATGTGGAATAATATAAAGATGTAGTTGACCTTACCTCTTTGACCTTTGGTTGTTATGTGAGCCTTAGCGTTGTTAGGATACAAAATAGGACCAGCTCAAACCTATTTGGTTATGACTTTTTAGTTGGATACAAGAACTACTTAAACTCCTAAAATATTCACAATTAAAAGATGCAAAGTGACCATAGTACCTTGGTGATATTTACTTGTACTTGTTAGGTTGAATCTTTTAAGGGTTGGTAAATAGTTTATGTTTATATTTCAAGGATGAAATCTCTTTAAGGGGTGGTATGTTGTAACATACCGAACTATAGAACCTTATGCTATTCCAAGCTTAAGAGGTTGGAGACCTTAGTTATTTGGGCTTATCCAAACAAGGTTGAGGGTATACCTAATGGTAGTCAATGGTAACCATAATATGTAATGCATAAATAAATCACCCTAACAAATGTATATGAAAAAAAAATATGACATAATACCCTCGTATTAATCATAAGACCAATAATGAATACATAAAATATGCCACATGAGATAAATGATAAATATAATATATAATCCTTTTGGTTATAATGTGTAGATATGAGACACAATTGGAAGAATGGCAATAATAATGATAAAAAAATATTGGTCTAGAATTTTCTATGGTATTTTGGAACAAAGATGAGAAAAAGAAATAAATAATAACTCCCTAAATAAGATAATGTGATATTGAATTATTTAATATGAGAAATAGTGGTAATAATGAATAATGGGATAAAATTGGTAAGAGGAAGACTAATTTGATTAGAATAATTTCATATTCATTTTCTTTGGATATGATATGGCTTGGAGGCCAAGTTTCACAAATTTGGGATAATAATAATTATATCTATTTTATTTAGAAAAGAAAAGGTTATTTTCCTTCAAATTATGAGATAAATCATTTAATGACTCAAACCGTGGAAAATAATCTTAGATTCATAATCTAAACAGTAAAAATATCCTTTGGGTGAATTTTCATGTAATTTGGATAATCTTTAATATACATGTGTAGATTAGGAGAGAGAAAGTATGTAACAAGGCTGCCATTATGCACTTTGGGTTTATGCCTGTGGTGCAGAAGATAGTCGCTAACACCCTATTCTTTAGGATAGACACAAGTAATGTAACAAGGATGGACCTCCATATACTATGGAGCATTATGGAGAACAAACCGTGAATGTAGGGAAAATTTTGATAGTCAAGTTGGTAGCGGTGGTGGGATCTGAAGGCTCCTACGACTTCTGCATGGGAGGACTTATAGCATATCTGGCCCACGGACTTAGGTACCCTATCAAGCTATACTGGTTCCTAAAATCAAGGGGGGACATGTTGATGGATGCAAAGTACCTTACTACTACTAGCATACTGAAAAGGAAGAGCAGAAAACTCTACTACAAGTTCTACAAGACAAATCTATACTTACCTCTCCCTGAATGCAACGACTATGACATTAGTAAATCATATTCAAGGAGGATACAATTCTACAAATCATATCGTCAAAATCAGTAGACAAGAGAGAGCCATTTGAGGCTAGGAAAAGGTGACCAAGGAGTCCAACAGAGAACCTGTAGATGAGGAAGAAGCTAGTGGTATGAATGCCTATAAGGTTAGCAAGGAAACCCCTACTTCTATAGTTATCAATCTAGAGAAGAGAGAGGAAAGGTCTCATGTAGTGATAACAACATTAAAGTTTGTGGTACCTGAGGCTAAAACATCACCCATGAAAGGGTAGGAGAACAAATAGCTGTCTCAGAACACAACGAACGATCAAGTTTAAGAAAACCCTCCCACCATGATGAAGCTGACGCTAGGCACAGGGTAAACAAATCACCCCATACATCAATCGAAAAGGAACTGACTAGAATTCTCCAGAGAGGAAGCAGATACACCCTAAACACAGTAAGAACAAAGTAGGAAACCACAAAGAATATGACCGAGCAAATGAGGCAGATCATGAAGTGAACTCATCCAATCGACCAAAGCAATCTCAAAGGACACCTGCTGCAAAAACATTCACAGAGATAGGGAAGCAGATCGATGGCCTTTGTGAGATCATCTCAAACTCTACCCTGAGTATTTTTAATATAACTACAACTATGTCTGCATTAACTATGCAGGTACAAAGATTAACAATAGAGGTATAATCAATCTTCATCCTTCCCCTCTAGATGCAGTAGCTAGCTGCAAATCAAATATAGGTAATGCAGACGCTAGCTAAGGTGACAAATGAACTCACCACCCTATGAAATGAACACAAAGAACTGTAGGAAGAAAAAATAAATTTTCTATAGGAGTCGTCAAAAATAAAGGAGGACTCTGTTACAACCATCAAAACATCTATTGAAGTACAATAGATAGCTCCAGTTGGACCAACATCAGAAGTGGACTTCCACCTACGGGCAGACAAGTTGATATCAAAGGTTAAAACGGGGAAATAAGTTCTCCAGACAGAAGTCACCACCTCTAGATGCACACTCCCCTTGGAGGAAGAGGAGCAAACGACATCCTCCAGCAATGAAGGAGTGTCCATTGGGGGAAAATGACACAACCACATCCCTAGCCAAGACACTCAACCAACAACAACAAGGATAAAGGTCTCTACGTACTACTGAAGTTGAGTGCCCTTCAGCCAACAAAACCAATAATTCCCATAGAACTAGAGGAAATACTGGAAGAGAATGATGTGGGGACCATCCAAACTAAAGCAAATGGGGATATTAGAGGAACAACTGAAGATGTAATGGACAGAATTGACCTACTATTCAACTACAAGGCCCCACCCCCTTCACCTGATTAAGATAGCTTCATGAAGATATACTTCTTGATGAATCAATTACAAGTGGAAGATTCTCCATCTCTTTTGAGATAGAGATCAAACAAGTGATATATGAAGGGGACACCGACAAAATGGATCACATGTTTGATGATGCACCACCAAAGAAGGAACATCCTATGTTCCCCAACCCCTTTGTAACCCCTACTACTAAGGAGGGTCTGAGACCTACAACACCACCCCCACTGACATGCAAGATGGAGAACATGGACATGATCTCAATAACAAGGATGTTGGTTCGTGAAGAACATGTCTTAGAAGATATCATGGATGATGAAAAACAAGGACATGATATCATCTACCACAACAACCATTACGAACTTACAAGAAACAATCTATGTTCTACCTTTGAAACTCAAGTGAATATAAGAACCTTTTTCAAGATTATATGGAGAAAAATCACCATTGAGGTGTTCATGTACAGAGACAAGAATGGGCATGTTGTTAATACAACATCCAACCTAGCAGCCCACCTCTTCAAGGAAAGAGGCAATACAACATCCATCAACGAGCTAGAGGATGCCCTGGATAGAAATAGATCTTTAAAGTTCATCACCCTACCTTTCAAGGCCTTCAACCACTGGATCCTCACTATGGCTGACCTTTATGAATGGAGAGAACTCAATTATAGCTTCAATGCCAAAGACTTACCCTACAAAAGAATGGTCTTTAAAAATCCAGAGCACAAGATGATACAGGAAGTTCCAACCTACTTAAAAAGACTGATACATAGAGTCAATGGGTGGCATCACCCAAACTGGAATGAATTTTCCATTCACTGCAGCTTCACTCAGGAGAGACATGATTTAGAGGACAGTGCATTCATAACACTAAGGATAATAGAAGCCATCAATAGAGGAATCTCAATGGATCAGGTCGCTAATGAAAATTTCTACGCTCTGTGAGGAAAATATGTCATGGAAGCGATTCATGACAGAAGATTCTTCTATGATAGATACATGATAGATATACCATGATGGATGTATTCTCTTATTCCTAAACCTGAAAAGACGCCTTGGAGAGAGGATCTCAGAAAGCTCATGGCTTCAAAAGAATGTCTGGAATCAATAGAAAGAAGGACCTCACAAGTTGATTCACCCACTGCCCCGCCACCACCCAGTGCAGAACATGTAACATCCTTACCGACCCCTAAGATCCCCATATAAGTTCATACACCTGTTGTGTGGAAACCACCTCAAGAAGTCGAAACGGCAACATCCAACCATCAATAAAAGGAACCCCTTTTGGTTCCACCATCAACTGACATCATCATAAAGAAATCTTTGCTCTAGAAGAAAACACTGTCGAAGGAAGCATAGTACACCCATAAGAGAAAGAACAAGATGCTGACACACCAGAAGGACCACTACCAACATTATGCTAATGCCTACTTTCGAGAACTTTGATGAGATGACATGTTATGGCTTATCTGAGGAAGAAGTCCAATTCCTTCTGGATATACTACTACCAAGGGAGGATGACCCAGTTCTCATTTTTGAAAGAGAAAATGTACAAATTCTTCTTCCAGACCAAAGTGATATTTTGATAATAGGAGGTTATATGACAATCAATGTCATGATAGCTTGTCAGTTACTTCTGGCAGATGACCTCACCAATGTGTATATGGCATTCTACAACATAATAGGATATGTCATGTCCAAAAAGGAGTCAGGCGAGCTATAATGGCTGATTGAGCACATAAAATACAATGTACCAAGATGGATCTTCATGCCAATCTTACATGATGGACACTAGGCACTTCTAGCAGTTGATACAATCAACAAAACATCCATCTTTATAACAGCTCTGACGTGATGTATAGCACCAAGCACACAAAATATCATAAAACCACTAATAGAATCATTGAAGAAAAGGTCACACTGGTAGCCAACAAGATTGTAGAGCTGATCCGAATGTTTGGCCGTGGAATTCAACCTGATCTCAAATTCAAGAAACAATAGTTCTTCCATAGGTTTCCATAGAAAGAACCTCTATCAAAATACTGTGGCTTCTATGTACTCTATTGGATGTTGATGCTATCCATGTCAGACCAGAAGATTGAACAATAATAAGATGACTACTTCCACCATCTTCGAGGACAATATGCTATGAAGATCCTAGCTTCGGAATGGTCAATTGCACATAATGACCTATAACTTGTCTGTTCTAGATCAACCTTATCCTTTGACACCCTAGGAATAGGGTGGAAGATAAGTTTTGGGGTGGGGGTTGAAAAGGTACACACGACATGCCTCTACACTAAATAGATTTTAATTTTGTCCCGCTTACAAATTTTGATCGACCTAAATCGCCAATTTTAACTTGATTTTCTCCATGTATATAAATAATCTTGCTAAAATCTTGATGCACAAGTAGTCTGAAAAGGCAAATTTTGGATATAATTTTCCAAAATTGTGTCATAACCCAAACTCTTAGACTTTCTTGTCTTCAAGCTAGCTCTTAGAGTAATGACTTCAAGAAAGATAGTTATGGGCTTCTTAATTTACTTAATTTTTTTAGTGTGATAATGTCTTAATGTTAGCCTAACTGCGAGATAATGTAGAGGACACAAGTATGTTAGGAAAAGAAGAAGAAATCTCAAAGAAAGGAGGACTTAGCCTACTACACTCATGATTGACACCATGATCTCAAGTACAGGTAGGAAAGTGCGTAACCCTGGCAAACGATGAAACAACAACCCCTTCTAGTTTTTATATCCCCACTTTGGGATCAAAAGAGGCACGATAGCCCAACTTTCCCCAAAATCCTATCATCCCAAAGCATGTGAGCATGAACAAAAGTCGAGAGGAATAAAATCATGAGAGTTTTGCCTCAGTTAATGTTGAAGGACTTCACCCAGCTGACATATCACTACACTCAAGAATGCATATATATCATGCCTAGTAGTGGAGTCTGGAAGCCAACTTTTACACACCTACATTCCAAAGGGGATCTCACACAACCACCTGACACTAGATCAGGTCCCATTTGGGCAAAACTATCTTTAAGGCTGCTTAAAAGATTGAGTGACCATAAGGAATGTAGGAAACAATACAACCTTATCCTACCCAAGCACAATAGCTTGGATATTAAAAAAAAGTTGGGTGTGAAAGCTACATCTACCATAACTTTGTGTAAGTACAACTTAGAAAAGGACAATAAATACATCATGAGGGAGAAACTTTCTGATGAAGAACATCATAGCAAGCAATACGAGTACTGAAACTCCAAACTAAGAGGGAGAATTTTCGGTGTTGACAACCTCTTCTCCCAATGCATATATCTGGACATGAGGCAGAAATTATCACATCTTTTGCATTAATTAAAGTAATAACTAATAAATCCATTTGAAGTCATTTGATGCTTTAATTCTAATTGTTAGCCTAAGGAAATGCTAGATTTTAAGTTTGGGGAGTTGATAATATCCAATTTTGTGAATAATTCACACCTTATCTTACTTCCTATCTCTCACCTTTTATGTGAAGACGTACCCTCTTTTATTATGCTTTCATTCTAAACATATTTTTACCTTATTTCTATGATAACCCCAAGCCCTTTTGTATAGGGAACCCTAGTACTTGATGCAACTATAGGATGACCATCAACCCCCACATATGATGGACACCTTTTCCCAAGTGTCAGAACAATTGTCGACCCCCACGACCGAAGGTACCTTTGGTCAAGCTTCAAGGTAACCATCCCCCCCTAATTCACCAAGTTCAAGGCGTAAGGAATTATAGCATCCAAACCATAGGGCGCACGACTGATGATCACTCTGACCATCATCCCCCAGGGGTTAAACTAAAGGCACACTGCCAATGGTTTCCCTAGCTATCACCCAAAGGCCATTGCCGTCGATAGCTTTTCGGCACACTGTCGATGGTCTCCTTGGCCATCGCCCAAAGGCCATCGCCACTGATGGTTGTTCAGCACACCACTGGTGGCCGCTCTATCTCCCAACCGAAGGAGCACCACAGACGGATGCTTTGTGAGAATGGTCATTCGAGATCATTACCCATTTTTCCCTTAGGCACATACTCTAGGTACTTGCGATGCAAGAAAAGATGTGACTCGAGTCTTATAAATAGAAGACCCAAAGATACACAACAAGGGTCAAACGACACTAAGGCCAAAAGATCTAGCTCCCACCAAGGACAAAGAAGATCCATCAGATAAGAAGGAGAACCATTAGTTGCTTCTCTCACTCATCGATGCACAGACAAATGATACGAGAGTCCTAATAGTCCTCTACTATATCCACTCCGTCCCTCATCCCGACGCATCCCGACAAAGGAGGAAGACAACCAGCCAGTACCTACCATTTCCTCTTTTGCTGGATGAGGAGTTTTTGATGATTAGTTATAGCCATTGAGCGGTTGTAATCGGTGTACCATCTTCTTCTCTTACGTCATTCATCCTACTTCATCTCCCTCTCCTACCTCCTTCTTCCAACAACACACCATGTACTTGTTTGTTTGTAGATCTGTAATGATGCTCAAAAAAATGAGTGGCCAAACTCATAGCTTGGGAAGGGAGTAGCCACTAAGGCCCTCCCAACATGTATATGCTTGCACTCTTTTGAATATATATGATCTTAGCAAGGATTATCTCCTTTTGCTTGGTCTTAATGATTTACTTGTATGATTAGATACCACTAGATGATATTTGATTATTAATGTCTCGAAAGAGTAGCATTAACCTTATCTAAGTGTTTTAGAGTTGCAAGAATGCATGAGAATGTTGGAATGTTACAACTTTTGATCATGTTATCTTTGTTATTGTTTGTTTTCCATCTCATGAGAGAGAAAACCTTATGATCTAGATCTATCCTAAGCGTGAGAGAGGAGGGAATATACATATATGATGATTTCTTGTAATCTTGTTAAGGGTGTACAAGGGGTTTGAGTATTGCATGTGGGTGAGAGATCTTAGTAGGTGAAACTCAACCCAACTTTTCTTCCATACTTTTGTTACGTGTGTTTTTTTGCCTTTATTTTATCTTACCTTATTTTTCTTACTTTCCCTTTACTTGTTTTTCTGATTAGAGTAACATCATTCCTTAAGAAAAACCATCTTAATCTACATCCTTTGTTTGTGTAGCTGAGAGAAGACTCCATGTTCCTGGCACTTTACCACCTTTGTCCCTGTGGATCAACCATGATTACTACATCAGACCTCGTATAATAGTTGTGGGGGCCTAATAGTTAGGTTATAAATTTGACCCAACTACTACAGATCCACCCCATTTTGGACGTGTGATTTAGGCCGGTCACATCCTTCGAGATGTAACTCATAGAATTAAAATATTCTTATTGTTTTTTTCTAGTACAGTGAAGTATTAGTTCCTTATGGATAAATTTAGGTCAATTTGATCAAACCATAGTTTATGTGTGATTTATTCTGATATATCCATGTTCCTACATCATTATTTCATTTCAAACTTTTTTTGGTAATTATCATATTTTGAGTTGGGTCATTGTATTTTAATCCAGTATTCAAGTCATTTAACCCTTAATTTTTGGTTGACAAAAAATGGGGTGTTTACACAACTGTGAAAAACTTTTGCAATTATTTAAGTTGGTTTGGTGATAAAAAGTATGAGAAGATGTAAAATTCCCATCTTTAGGTACCTTACTCATTCCTCCCTTTTTGTTTGAACATCTTAATCAAAATAATATAGCAATCATTTCCACCCTAAATTATAATATGTTATGATGAGTTGGAGTTTAGTAATAACATGTTTCACATATATACTCTACCTAAAGGGTTTAAATGTTACCCAAAGAATGGGTTTAAATGTAAAATAATCATAATAAAATAAATAGTTGGAATTGATGTACTCATACCAAAACAATATGTTTTCCTCTCTAAAATTTCCTAGGAGTATGAGATGAAATAAAAAAATTCAATTTGAAATTTATTGTCACAAATGACTATGGTTGAGTAATAGACACATTAATGAATAATTAAGGAGATTTAACATCTAAATTTTCAAAATACAAATCAAATATTAAATCTAAATTACTTATATCTATATTAGGGTACCTAGTGATTTGCAAGTCAAATGCTAAATGATCCCCAATTTAAATCTGGAAAAAATTGATATAGTCAAACATTGGTTTTATTGATCAAATTAATTTTTTGACCAAATTTTTTCACTCAAATGTTCTACTTCTTGTTCACTTGTAACATGTGACACATTATGGTTTCTCTTCCTCACACCATGCAATGTAACCGGTGGTTTCTTTCCCTCTCTTCCTCTATTATCTCACCCTCCCCCTCCTCTCTTCTTTTCCTTCCTTCGCAAATCCCCTAGACTCTCCAAAACCCTAGGCACCGTCACACTTCTCTCTTTCTCTCATGCTCACCTTCACCTTTCTTCTTCCTTACTACAACTGTAGACCTAAATGGATCCCTATAGAAACTTATTTTCAATAGCCTTGGGTAGACTCTTCAGGTGTAGTTAGGCACTAAGGTAGACAAAATAAGACTCATAGGTGTCCTCTACATTGTTCAACTTTCAATTTTCTACCTCACTGGCTCCAAACCTCAGGGAAGGATACTATGAATCAAATTCCTTCTACAACTCGACCTCTCTTGTGATGTTTACATATATTCTTTTCCCTATCTAGACTCCCTCTAGAAGTTTATGAATATGGTTATCTTCTCATATTCAAATTCTATGGTGTTCTTGTGATTTTTTTGTTGTTTTTACTTTCATTGGTGTGGCATTTTGTGACCTTCACGGTTTTCGTCCATCATGGTAATAGAAAAAGTAATGCTTGGCTCATGGATCATCTCGTGGACTTGTTACTTGGGTCTATTAATTCCAAAACTATGAGAACAAGTTGTAGGGGATAACATCTAGGCTTGAAGAGGATGGGTTTCGGGGACGTCATCTTTCCCCTCCCCTCTTTTTTTCACCTACTTCCTTGTGCTCACTTGATTTGTTTCTTCTGAGACTCTATGTGTAAGTTCACCTTTTTTTTTGGGATTGGACCTTCCATTACTATTTAACTGCCATTGATGTTTTCCCTTTTTCCTCCACACTATCTTTGGAACATTGAGAATGCTTGTGTTAACTTCTTTGCATTTCATTTCTTTCATCCTAGTCCCCAGAATCCTCTCTCTAACATCCATGTCGATATTTATTCTTCAAAGTATCTCCATCGATCTCTATATCTTTGATGCTTTTTGAGTACAAAATGATGCCAGGAATAAAATGATGTTTTATTTTATGTAATGGATATGATTGATCTTGGAGAAGTGATATACATTTCAAGCTATGTTATTGTTGATTCATCAGGGATGAGGGTAAATAAGGTTCGTAGTGACCTCCTTACTATGTGCTTATAAAGTTTCATATTTGACTTTTGGGTAAAGCTTAATCCCTTCATTTAGTTTTAGATCGCTCTTTATGGTGGAAAGTGGTGATTTGAAAAGTTACTAAAGATCCCCATAGTGAAATATGTTTGTAGATAAATGTATGAGGATATTCTATTAACTTTATGATGGTTTTGATTCATAATACTAAAAAATGTATTAATCTTTATATAATCATAAGAAAGATAATCATAAAAAATTATAAGAACATGTTTTCGAAAGAAGAACTTTGCCCAATCCATTGGTAATATATCCTAATAATCAATCCAAGCACACAATAAGGTCAATTTTAGTGCTAATGAATTGAATGGAATAAAGTGTAACCAATAAATATAGTTTTTATTAAATAGATTGAAAAATATAAACCTAACCCTAACAGTACTTTGGGAAATTTAGGCTTTACTTTGAGGTGTGTGCTCATTCCCTATTTCTTTGGACATCATAAACTACTATGAAACCAATTTTCCATAATGAGGAAAAATCGTTCTTTATTGATTCTTCTTACTATTATGTTGGAATTCCCTTATTTTTTAATTATAAGGTCATGATGTAATTGAATATGTTGATCATGCTTTTACATTGGGTCTATAACCTAACCTTCCTTGATTTAGGAGTAGTTGATTAATGATTGGAGAATATCTTTCTTTACACTCTCTATTATGTGTGTATGTGACATAGATTATTTATCTATTGTAGTGATAGTCATTAGGGCATGTTGTTTTTCCCAATTTCTATTTCCACCTATGTTTTATAAATTTGGGAGTCTTGTTTTATCTAGGGTGTGGATTTCCACCCATTTACTTGTAAGGGCGTGTTGTTTTATCCAAGATGTGTTCTTCCACCCATTTACTTGTTAGTTTTTGTTTTGTTCTTCCCAGGGTGTGTTGTTCCACCCATTTACTTGTTAGTTTTTTTTGTTCTTCCCAGGGTGTGTTGTTCCACCCATTTACTTTTGATGGAATGTTTTTTTTGTACAAGGTGTCCTTTCTCCACCCATTTACTTTTGATGGAATGTTTTTTTTGTACAAGGTGTCCTTTCTCCACCCATTTATTGTAAATTATCTCATGGACATACTTTAGATAATTTTCATCTATGATACATGTGCATGTAATTGATTTATTTTGTTGAATTGAGTAATGGAAAGACTTTGTATAATATATAATTTCTTTTATACATAAATGCCTCATCCTCTTTCTTAAACCTTGTTGAACTTACCTACATGTTGATAATCCCTTTGTGAATGGGAACCCCATTTCATTTCCCATTCATCCTAAAATGCCAAAAGATGAATATTATGTGCAAACTCATTTTTACTAACACATACTCTTATTTTCTTTTTCTGGGTGTTTTTTCCCCTCCAACCTAAGCATGAGAAACTCATTAACCCTGATTTTGTAGACCAAGACTTTTAGAACCAATATTTGGAGGAACCCATACAAGAATATAAAAATAACATGAGATGTCTAGGTGGCCTTCAACCTCCATACCATCTAGTTTTTTATAATGTCGTTTAGACTTATGTTCTTAATAAAATCATATGTTGCACAATTGTTTTAATAATAATATTTTAGTCTTCTTCCACTAAAAACACCTAATATGTTATGTGTCACATATAAATTTTGAATAATACTATGAAACCTCCTTCCTTATCTTTTTTGAGTATGTATTTTGGGAATAATTGTTTTTAAGAAGTAAATAAAACTAAGGAGTGGTCCCACACTTGGACCAACTCCTTACAGTATGGTATCAAAGTTGTGGTGGTTGGAAACTAGCCATCTCAGAATTAAATAATCTATTAGGTTTCTCATTCTTATCACAACCCTTTTTAGGAAAGAAAATCTATTTTGGGATATGGGTCCAGATCTACCCAAGTGACTCATATGTGTACCAAACCCCTCTGGACCTACAATATGGAATACTGCCCTTGGATCCCCCTCTCTAGACACCTAAAGTGCAAGAAACTCCTAAAGAACAAGTTATTCATTGGGATCAACCTCTAGTCCAAGTGACCCCTAGTTCCTCAGTTATAATCACACCTGGTTTCACCCGAAGCAAGAGCTATCATTTCATAGTCAACTTCTCACTAACACTATTAGAGGAAGTATCAATGTAAACTCTAGTGCAAAGAATCCTAGAGAATAACCCAAGATGAAAATCATTAAGATGAAATAACCCTAATTCAAGGGTAAAGGAGAGATACAAATGGCTAATAAAGTTGATGATTTCATCTTATCTCTTAAGCACACTTTTGTGGGGATGGCATGTATTGGATTTCATGAACAAAATCCCTTCTATGGGATGCCGGGTTGTAACTTATCCAACTCTAGGTACCTTGCTCAAACCTACCTATTCCTTCAAACGTTTTCATCAAAATAATATGCATATCATTTCTCACCTATATTATAATATGCTATTATGAGTTGGAGTTTATCAATAACATATTTCACAAATATACTCTACTTAAAGGGTTTTGATGGAAAATAACCATAACAAAAATAAATAATAGGAGTTGATGTATTTAGAGTCCAAATAATAAGTTGGGATCTATAAAATCTTCTAGGAGTATGAGATGAAATAAAATGAATTAATATGAAAATACATGATACAAATGACTACATTAGAGTGATAGATGCATTAAATTAATACTTAAAGAAATATTACATCAAACATTTTCAATATACAAAATGAATGTTAATTTCAAATTTATTGTATCTTAATTACACTACATGGATACATTATAGTCAATCAAATGTTAAATGACCCCCCTATAAAATTAGGAAAGACACACAAATTCTAACATATGTTGTGTTGATTGAATTAATTGACTGCATGATTTTCCCTAATGTTTTACATCTTTTTCTCCCTATAACATTGATGTTATACTCTTTCTCTTCCTTGCATCACACGACATAATTGGTGCTCAATTTCCCTCTCCTTTATCGGCATCCCCTTCTCTCCCTCCTCACTTCTATTTCCTTCTCTTCGAACATCCCTAGACTCTCCAAAACCCTATCCGCCCTCATACTCCTATCTTTTTCTCATGTTCCTCTTCACCTCCTTTCTTCCTTGCTACAACAACATACCTGAATGGAGCTCTAGAGGAACTTACTTTTAGTAACCATTGTAGACTCCTTCAGGGTAATCAAGCAAGATGAAAGACAAAACAAGACTGAGAGGACTCCTCTACACTGGTCGGCCTTCATGCTTCCACCTAAGTGGATGTCAGATCTCAGGGCAATATACCAAAAATCATATTCCTTCTACAAACTCGACCTATCCTATGATATGTATGCAACCTCTTCTCCCTGTCCTGTCTTCCCCTCTGGTAATTCTCGAACATGGTTGTCTTCTCGCATGATTTCAAATCCATTGGAGTTTTTGTGAGATTGCATTTCATTGTTTGGGTTTTAGTTTCATTGGTGTGGTGTTTTGTAACGTTCAAAATCTTCCTCCATCTTGGTAATGGCAGAAGTGATGCGTGTCTCATCGATCATCTTGCCGACTCATTATTTGGGTGTAATGAGTCTGTAAAAGTGAAAAGAAGGTGTAGGGGACAGATCCATGATTGAAGCGTATGGATTTCATGCCTTCATCATTCTCATCCCCTCTTTTCTTCATCTCCTTCCCTATTCTCTCATGATTTGTTTCTTCTTTATTTTTTTATGTAGGTTCACCTTTGTTCTTCTAGGATTGGACCTTTATTTGTGATTCACAATTGTTGGTGATGTTTTTCTCTTTTTCCTCCGTACCATCTTTGGAACACTCTGACCCTTCTTTCAGTGACTTCTTTGCAATCTTTTGCTTTCTTCTTGGTCTCCTAAATCCCTTCTCTCTGTTGTCCACATGAAAAACTACTATTGTATGTTTATACATTGAAGTCTGTATCTGTGTGGGTTTCTGAGTAAAGAATGATGGTAGGAAGGCAACGAGGCTTATTTCTATATACTAGCCAAGGTTGCACTTGGAGTAGTGATATTTGTTTCAGTCCATAATATTATCGATTTGATTGGGACAAGGGATATCAAGTTTTGTTGATGTCGTTGTTACACTATTGTGAAATTATATCTTTGACTTTTGGTTAAAGGGTATATTGTCATTTAGTTTTGATTTTGCTTGATCATGGAAAGTGGTGATTTGGAAAGTCACTAATGAGCCCCATAATGAAATATGGTTACAATTCAATATATGTTGGTATTCCATTAATTGAAGATCATTTTTATTTATAATTTCAAAAAAACCTTTATTTTTTAATAAAATCAAATGTACTTTTGGAGCATCAGAAAAATATAAAAACATGTTTCCAAAAGAAAAAAGTCGCCCAATTTAAGTGTAGTATTTACTTTGCCTAAATCCGAGCTTCCAATAAGGTAAATATTTGGGTAAATGAATTGACTGAAGTAAAGTACAACCAATAATTATAATTTGTGTTTAGGTGACTTAAACGTAGTAAACTTGACCCTAAGAGTACTTTTGGACAACTAGGCCTGAGTTTGAGGTATGTGCTCATTACCTTTATTTTGTCATTATAAACGAAGATGACAATTTTTTTTCATAATTAGACAAAAATATTCTTGATCGATTCATCTTATCATTCCATTGAAATTCCCTTAGTCTCAATATATAATTGCTCATTTCACTGAATATGTTGATCATGCTTTTACATTGTGTCTATGACCCGACCTGTATTGATTTATGAAAATGTTGATTAATTATTGGAGTATAACTTTCATGCCACTCACTATTATGCATGCATATTACATAGACTATTTATCTAATGTAGTTATAACAAATAATGTGTGCTATTCCATCCGAAGTGTGTTCTTTCTGCCTATTTTATATATTAGGGCATGTTGTTCTTCCCAGGGTGTGTTGTTCCACCCATTTACTTGTTAGGGTGTGTTGTTCTGTCCATGGTGTGATATCCACCCATTTACGTGTTAGGGTGTGCTCTTTTACCCATGGTGTGTTGTTCCATTCATTTACTTTTGAGGGTGTTTTGTTCATCCTAGGGTGTGTTTTCTCTAAAAAATTTTGGCCAATAATCATTCATGTTGGCCCTACTTTAGATACTTTTAGTCTATGATATATGTGCATGAAAATCATTTTTTGAAATTTGGATTGATTAGTTGCAAGACTTTGTATGATATCTCATTTCTCTTATCCATAAATGCTTCGTTCTCTTTCTAAAATCTAATTGAACTTACCTACATGTCGATAATCCCCTAATTGAAGGGAACCCCATTTAATTTACTCATTTAACTTGAAATGCCCAAATATGTTCATTATGCACATAGTGTTTACTGACACATACACTTGTTTTGTTTTTGTGGGTGATATTTACCCTCCACGGAGAGCTTTAGAACCCTATGAACCCAAAAAATTGTAGATCAAAACTTGGGAACCAAGATTTGGAGGAACCCATACAAGAGTAGAAAAAGAACTTAAGATGCCAATGTGTCCGTCCCCCTCCGCCCCATCTAGGTTTTGATGAATTTCATTTAGACTAATGTTCATCATGAACCCATATGTTGAGCAATTGTTTTTGTTATAATAGTTTAGTTTTCTTCTGCTGCAAACACTATATCTTCTATGCATGCCATGTTATTTTTGAGTAATACTATACACCCCTTTCGTTTCATGTTTTAGGATGCATTTTGAAGTGTGTTGGTTATTTCAAAAATAAAAGGAGTACTCCCATCATCGAGACCCACTCCTTACAATAGCAGTGTGGGTGTAAAATAAAGTTGAGACATGAATAGAAGCATTTTAAATTACTGTTATAGTGAGATCTGATGGTGGAATTGTTGTCTTATACCTCTTAATTATCTTTGGTGTATAAACTAGAAAGGATCATGGGAGGTCAAATATAGATAAAAAATGATAAAAAGAGTTTAAAGGTGGGCTACGGGGTCATGGAACACAAAAATATTGAGAGATAGGGGGGAGGAAAAAGAATATCTTGTAGACATTCTTTCTTTTTTTGGGTTTTTTTCACCTTAATGAGTGCAGAATGCCCCTAAAATAGAGGTAGAATGACATATAAACATAGTGGCGGTGGTTCCTTATGGAACATTTTTATTCTAGGGGAGAGCAAGTTCCTGAATACTTCCCCTCATGGTTGCACACCCTGTCTCTACCAAAAAAGATATAAACAAAGGAGACAGAGGGTTGGTGAGAAGGTCTGTATGCATACATTTTGAAAACCCCTGACTAGATCTTGAAAGAAGATAAGACGAGAAAGAATGAGTCTCAAATAGACGAAATGATGTACTCTTATTTATACTCAATTGTTGATATTTCATAATGGAATACAAATCCAAATATTAGTTTCTCCTTAAAATGTATTCTCGGATATGGATATAATATACCATTTCAAGATAATTGTTTCCAAAATTATATACTATTACTACAGTCCATGTTTTTTTAAAAAAAATCGTGAAGTATTTAAAAATTAGATATAAGTTTAAAATTATTTGCAATTTAAATATTTTTTAATGAAGTATTTAAAACTGAGATATAAGTTTAAGTGAAATTTAAAATATTTAAATCTAATGATAAAATTCAATAAAACTATTACAGTCTTACTCACATACTGTATAGATTTGACAGTGATTTCTAATATTTTAATCAAAAGTATATCCCACTGGTTAAAACTTACTGGGGTTAGTATATGTTTTCATTGATCAAATAAATGTACTTAATAAGAAGATATACTTATGGATCTTTTAGATATTATAAATGTGTTATATTTATCTTATTAATGTTATATTTGTTTTTTTATAATTATATGAAAACATTTGACTAGAGTTGTCATTTCATGCTTAAATATATGGTAAAACTATAATAGATGACATATCTATCATATTCTTAAAATGAGTAATTTTGTTATTTGAATGACTTTGTGATTTCATTCTATCCTAAAATAATTCTAATAATGAATTACATAACAGTATATGTTTTCATGAATTTTGTGTACGTTTAAGGCATGTTTTATGTTTGTTATAGAATTCATATAGATAAAAGAACAATAACTTAATTCACAACATTAATTGAGTCATCAATAATATAAAACCTAATGGCCACTGATAATTAAAACAAATATGAATATGATTAAGCCCCTAAGATAATGGTTATATATGCAAGTTGATATATAAATGATTTGAAAGGTAGTTTAGGACTAGAAAAGACATTTAATCTTGGAGATTCTTATCTCAGTAATTAGATCATGCCATTATTGTATAATTATGTTAGTAGTATGTATGGGATGAAAAGAGAAAGGTCTTCACCCCCTCTCCCACAACCTCTGACAGTGGCTAGATGCCTAAGGAATGTAAGTATGAGATTAAGAGAGAAAGATTTATCCCCCCACTGAAAACTATAAGAAGAGGTAGGATGCCCAGGGGTGCTAAATCAAGATATGCTTGTCTGATGGTTCGAACCAGGGACACTTCATTTGGGAAGACCTGAATTGCTCATGGACTACATATATCTATATGCAATGTGTGTATGTATGTATGTATATATGCATACATACATGAATTAATATGCTTATATTTAAATAAAATCCACAAAAGATAGTACATATGATATAATAGTGACATTCTGTGTGTAGTAAAACTTGTTGTTTTCTTGTATACTTCGATAAACATGATTTCATAGTATAATCATTCGAGTAAATTAAGATTTATGATCATGTAGATAAATCTGATGTCAAACATTCATTTTTAATATTATTATCATATGGTCCATTGATGTTGATATCAATATTCTAAAAGGATAATCCAATCAAGTTAATAAGATATGATGAAGTGAAGAGCATATTATTGAAATGAATTGAAATGATTCTTATATGCTTCTAAATACATATAAATGTAGGTCTTTCTTAGAAATCAAGGGAGTTACTAGAGTCATCCCCTTCACGTGGAAATAATAGAGGGAGGTTCAAATGGAAAGAAAATCAATTTCGTTAATATGTTCAAGAAAAAACTAAGCAAAATCATGTCAAGTGTTTTCTTTTCCAAACTACATATATTTTTAGTGCTAAGTTCCACATACTGCTGATGTGTGTTTGTGCATATACTAATTTTGGCATGCCTTGTCCTTAAATTAAGAAAGTTAACTTGTTGAAATGAGGATTTAAAAGAAAAGAGAAGGATACATGGATATAACCTAGTATGTTTCCATCTACATCACTGATCATGATTATTCCTGGTTTGAAATATGTTTTATGTTAGACATTATCTCATAGTTTACCATATCTTTCCAAATCAAGATGAATTTTATGATGTATCATGTAATATCTTTTAGCTTTTAAACAACAAGTTTATGATTTTTTTATCTTTCATTTGTTTTGTTTCATTTACTACATTGTTATGACAACAATTCCATGTGACATTTCCCTAAAGTTGAAATCCACGTTGTGGACAACATGAGATGTATTGCCACTTTAGTATGTAGTTGGAGGGGTTTAACAAAAGACCTTTCTTTACTAAATCATGGACAGCATGAAGATGTAGTTAATATTTTAATAGTTGATACATGTTAAGCTATTTGTTGTATATACTGAAATTTCTTTAGTTACACAGACATCACCTATCAAGATCCCTCAAATATATATTAATTTTATTTGAACCAATATATAAATATATATGTACACATAATATGAATGCTTGTTAGCAAATATCGAGTTATCTTTATACTTGTTTGTTCAAAAATACCATATTACTCTATTCAGATGCTAGTCATAGGCTAATCAAATTGTTCATATAAAGTTTGAACTCCTATGTAAGACACAAAGGTTTCAAAGTGATGTCCACCACAATGGTAGTTCTCAGGAAATTATTTTCTATTGCATCAGGAACTAAATTATAAGTGAAATGTATGAAGAAGAAGAAGGTGGAAGGCTTGATGTTGTATTTGATGGAGTTTAAGAGTCTTTTTGAGGGATGGATTTCAATGGGGTAGCACATGCTTTAATGCAAACTGAGACTGATTGTTTGGAGTAAAAAAGAATGATTGTTCTCCCTAATTTCACATCATGACACCATTTTGCATATCATATAATAGCTTGGATCTCCACTTCTAGTTTACAGGAAGCATGGCCTAGGTGTCCCACACCTATGATCCAGTGCAAATTATTATTTATGTGGATCCCTAATGAACTTGCTCCAGAGTTGATATTGAAAAACCGCTTTTGTGAAGATAATGAAATTCATCCCTACTAAGAAGGTAGTATCAGATGAAAAATCGGTTTGACAAAACAATTCACTGGTAAGGAGGTAGTATCAGATGAAGAATTGGTTTGACAACACAATTATGTTTTAATTATATGTATATATATTCATTTATATGTGTACATATATGTATATGTATATGTATATGTATATGCATATGTATATGTATATGTATATGTATATGTATATGTATATGTATATGTATATGTATATGTATATGTATAATATGTATATGTATATGTGTACATACGTACATACATATTCCCCAATCTGATTTCTGAGACAAAATAGGAGAGCCAGAAGGTTAGAAGATGGCTTCTAGTGAATCTGCTTGATGTGTATCTGATCATACATACATACATATGTACGTACGTACATAGATACATACATACATACATACATACATACATACATACATACATCCGACAAGGAGTGGCTCAAGTGGTCAAGCACGGTGTCTCCTAACAAAGGGACCCGAGTACGAATCCCAGTTGTCGCCTTGATTTACCACCCTCCCGGGCGTTCGGCCTCCACCACGAGTTTGGGAGAGAATGCCTCTCTTTATCCCATTCATACCTGCATACCTACAAAGAGTATCTCAAGTGTTCAAGCATGGTGTTCTTAAACAAAGGGATCTGGGTTCGAATCCCAATTGTCGTCGTGATTTACCACCCTCCCAGGCATTTGGCCTCCACCACGAGCGTGGGATGGGGGAGAAATCTTTCTCTCCTAATACCATACATACATACCTACATACATACATACATACATACATAGTGAATATCATCCAGACGGAAATGAAGATATCAAACTTTGTGTTAGTAAGTGCATATCATCCTATAAGATATGCAAGATTGGAATTTGCCAAAGAGTAGGGAGAGATGAATTTAAAAACTCCAAGGGACATTGCTAAATGGGGAACCTTAATAAGAATAATCACCTATCAATAAGGAAGTTTGGTGTGGTGAAAGTAGATGAGAGAAAGATATCCATGTGGGCTATATTTTCAGCCAACGACAAGGGAAGGTTATTCACACACTATCAATGTCATGAAGGATCTTTGGAAACAATTGAAGCATTTATTTGATCCACCATCTATGGGAAGATGGCGAATAAAAAATGCATGGATGGATTTATGGGAGGTGACAAGAATGAGATCTATGAAACACATGATGTTGGAACATATTTGGCTTGGTAAATAGGTGCCAAAATAGACAATGTGTGTATTCAAAAATTCTACATGGTGTGCTGGCTACACTTGATAAGATACATATGTAGAATAATGTTGTTTCCACTATATTCTTGCTATGTAATGAAGAGGAGGAGACTCTTAACTAATTATTTGAGAGATGAAAATTCACAAAAGAAATATGGAAGCTAACATGTAGGGATTTTCGGATGCAAATGCCTTTGAAGGAGGATGCCAGTAGTATGATTACTTGTTACAGGAGAGAAGACAAGAAGAAATTTCTATTTGTTGCACTTTTGCTATCATATATGGAGTGGAAGGAACAATAGAAGACATGGTGGTACATCCAAGAGCATGAGTAGTATTGCTATAAAAATTTGTAAATAAATAAAACATAAACTACATGCTAGATAGTCGTATGAGTTATAATGCCTTTGAGTGTGGCGTTGCGCTACATGCAACTCTTTGACCTGCTATATTTTTGAAGGAAGTTGGAATATATTTACCTGATTCTGATACATACATTCATCGAAAGATCAATCTTTGAGAAGTGACAAGATCAAGGCTTGGGAATGACAAGCATATGGAGTAGGTATGGGAGGGAACAATTGTACTAAAATGGAGTATGTGCGTCTATAAAATTTTGCATCATGTACTGGATACCCTTGATAAAATACATATATGGAATCAAAATGTCTCTAATTTATGCATGCTATACAAGGAGGGGGATGAGTCTCATAATCACCTGGTAGGTTGCTATAATTTTACAAGGAAAGCTTGGAAGATCATATCCTGAGATTTCATATTGCAACTAAACCTAGAAGAGGATCCAAGAAGAATGTTGTCAAGTTGTGGGAGATGCGATGAAAATAGGATTTTGTTTTATTCTATATAATATCATATTTGGAGAGAGAGAAATGTTAGAATACATGGCAATACAACCACTAATGCAAGGAGTATATCTGTAAAAATTTATAAATATATTAAACACAAGTTACAAATTAGATAGAAGAGTGTGTTGTTGTCTTGTTTGATGTATAATGGTGGGCTATATGTAACTCTTGTCCTCCTATATTTTTAGGATGGATTTAGAATATATCTACCTGATTCAGATACATATAGAGAAGATGGTTTGCTGATATGTATATGTATATGTATATACATACATACACACATACATACATACATACATACATACATACATACATAGAAAAATTGGGATGTTATTAAAGGTGACTTGCTTGCTTACGTGGACTGGTTTCTTCAAGGAGGGAATATGGTGAGATAGGTTAATCACTCTTTTCTTGTTCTTATTCCGAAGAAGAAAATTATGTCTTCTCTTGCTGATTTCCGGCCCATTGCCTACTGTTCGGTAAAATATAAAATTATTCCAAAAATCCTAGCTACCCGGCTGAAAATGGTCCTCCCCTTTTTTGTTTTTGCAAATCAAGGAGCTTTTGTTACAGGTAGAATCATTAGTGACTGTGCCCTTCTTGTTGGTGAATTTCTCCTAGACTACAATGTTATGAGAGGTAGTAGAAAGGCTTGCTTAAAGCTTGACATCTCCAAAGCTTACGACAGTGTACGGTGGGATAAACTGTGGTGGATTTTGTGACAGATGGGTTTCAATGAGCAATGGATTGGCTGGATGAAACAATGTGTTGGGACTACCAGTTACTCAGTTCTGGTGAATGGCACGTCGGCTGGTTTCTTTAGGGGAAGCAATGGGCTGTGCCAGGGTGACCCCCTATCCCCCCTTCTCTTTGTGATTGTCATGGAATACTTTATAAGGAGGATGCAGTGAGCCAAAGAAGAGAAGGAAATAAAGCCTTACACTATACATGGCACAAAGGTAATGACACATTTAATTTTTGCTGATGATGTTCTGGTGTTCATTGAAGCCAAACAACATTACCTGGAAAATCTAAAAGGCTTACTGAGGGACTTCGGGAAGCAAACATGGTTGTGTATAAATGCAAATAAAACACACATCTTCTTGTCAAAGAATTGTCATCAGGTGGAAGCCAGACTTACGCAAGCAATGGGGGTGGAAAAAGGAATATTCCCAACCAAATACTTGGGATTTCTGCTTGCAGGTGGCAACCTTCAAGTCAAGGACTTTACAGACTGCATTGATAAAGTGGAGGAGATGATAAATAGATGGCCTACACAAAAGACTTCTATGGCTGGGCGTAGTACCTTGATCAAAGCTTCTATTGAAGGTCTCCTCATTTTTTGGGCACAACAAGGTGAAATTCCTGTCTCTGTTCTGGATAGAATTGAAATGAAGATTGCTAATTTTTTGTGGGGAAGCGAGCACCACCCTATGAAGTATTCCAGGCTAGCTTTTCCTAAGGATGAAGGAGGTCTGAATTTGAAGACTCCTAGAGATATTGCTAGATGGGGTTCCATGAAAAGGCTGATTGCATATCAAGAAGGCACATCTACATGGGGCAAATGGATGAGAGATAGATATCCTAGAGGATTGGACTTTATTCCGAAAACAAGAGAAGGGTACTCAAGATCCATCAACGTCATGAGGGAAATGTGGCCGCAAATTAAGCACATGTTTATTGTTAATAATTCTGGTGGTTGGCAGCTCATAGACAAGAAGATAAGCTTATGGAATATGTCCCGTAATAGAAGAGCGAAGGATATCGTGGGAGAACAAATATGGATGGATAGGTATGTGCCTAAATGGAGCATGTGTGTATATAAATTTTTGCACCATATTCTCTACACTTTTGATAGAATAAAGAGTTGGAATTATGATATATCTACTGTATGCTTGCTATGTGAGGATAAGGAAGAAAGCCACAATCACCTTGTGGGGGAATGTAATTTCACAAAGGAAGTTTGGGACCATTTATGCAGGGAGTTTCGACTTCATCTTCAACTCATTGCTGAACCGAGAAGAATGCTTGCAAGGTGCAGAAGAGATGTGAAGAAAAATCTTTTGTTTGCTGCCCTATGCTACCATATCTGGGAGGAGAGAAATGCTAGAAGACACCAAGGGAAGTCTATGAATGCCTCTAACATTGCTGTAAAAATATGTAAATGCATTAGACGTAGACTACATATAGATTAAAGGCGTGAGTTGTAATGTTGTTTTGGATGTATGGCGTTGGGCCTACATGTAATCTTGACCCCTCTAATATTTTTTAGGGGGGATGTCGGAATATATTTACCTGATTCCGATACATACATACATACATACAAGCTGACAAGGACTAGCTCAAGTGGTCAAGTACAATGTCCCCTAACAAAAGGACCCAGCTTCAAATCCCAGTTTCTGCCTAGATTTACCTCCCTCTCGGGTGTTCATCCTTCGCCATGGGCATGGGAGGGTGGGAATCTTTCTCTCTTAATCCCATACATACATACATACATACATACAATACAATACAATACATACAACACACCTGTCCCCTAGGCCTCTGACAACCACTGAGGCGATCTAAGCCTGGGCGTGGCACCCACGTCGACAGCTGCTCCGACCACAGATGTCTACCCTCATCCCGCACACACCACCCTACCTACAACCACTACCAACCTATCGACGATCGGCCTTGTTACGGAGACATGGAAGGAAAATAGAAACCCTAACCCTAAGTCACCTAACGCGGGGGGAGAGAGAAGGTGCTTGTCATCACTGTCGAGTGAGAGAGATCAAGGTGGCCACGGAAGACCCAGGCGTGCATGGACCCAAGTCTTGAAACACCTTCTTTTGTGGAACGACGAGGAGAGGTTCCCGCCTCTGAGGCACGAGGAAGGCCAAGCCCTAGTTGATCTAGACGTCAAAGGGTTTGATTGAATGAAAAACATATGGGAATTCACAACTCTCATGTATGTGATTGGAAAGAGACCCTATTATCAACATCTCAATGTTTGGATTTGTCGTGTTTGGGTACCAAAGGGTTTGTATGAACTTCTGATGAGAGAAAAAGGGTTCTTCCTGGTGAGGTTCTCCAACATGACTGACAAGAAGGGGGTACTCGATCTTGGTCCGAGGTGGTTCAACGGTCAGTTGGTGATCAACAAGGACTATAGACATGTGAACGAGATGCATCAAGATGCCTTAGCCACCATACTAGAATCTATTTCTATGAATTTTATTAAAAGATCATGGATGTGCAAGGCGGAAGGCACCATTTCCAATGGCGTGGGCAAAGTTCTCTATATTGAAAAGCATTCACTAGCTAAAGACACAGAGAGGGTCTTGGTCGAGTTGAATGCCAATGAGGATACATCAGACACCGTGTGGGTGAACATCCACAGGAAGGAGGTCATACTGGTGGTCATTCATTTGAACTACAAGGCACTAATGTGCAGCTGTTACAAAGCCTTTGGTCATAATGACACCAACCGTGAAGAAGGCCAGGAGGAGAGAAGAAAAGGAAGCAGATATGGAAAGAGAAACATACAAATGAAGTCGTGATAGAGAATAGCAAGAATGACAACCAACCTAGCAGAGGGGAAGGACCCAGCTCATCTACTATGATTACAACTGATACTGTTGTCGTTGTACTAGATGAGAGGATATGTGTAGTTGAGTTCGCTGGATGCCTTCAGGACCTACGGGAGGAATGGGAGTTAACTCCTCTATCTAGGAGGAAGGGAATGAGAAGCATAGGGATTCTAAAAACACAAGGAGTAGGATCTATCATGGACTCTACCATCAAGTTTGATTCCCTAAGTAACTAAGATGTGGAGGAGCCTAATTAGATTGCACAAAGGAGCAAAGAAGAACTGAAGAAGAATGGCAACAAGAAGAAGGAGATGCCCATGCATACTCAAGCAATAAAAAACCTTTAATATGTCCATGCTTATGTGGAATATTAAGGGTGGGTGTGATAGGAATAAGAAGATAGAGATTAAGGAGTGGATTGCATCATGTGGACATTCCTTGGCTGCTGTAGTGGAGACTAAAATTAAAGCACATAATAAAGACAATATTAGGTATCTATTTCCTCAAGGTTGGGAACATGTATCTAATTTGGAAAGCTCAGATTTAGCCAGAGTTTGTATTGCATGGAAACCAAGTGCATGGAAGGTGACAATGATACAAATGTTAGATCAACATATTATAGTTTATTGTAGAAATGTAGGGGGTTTGCACATGTGGGTGATAGTTGTGTATGCTCATAATGATGCAAAGCATAGAAAAAATTTATGGCAGGAGTTGGTTGATCTAGCTAGGCAGATTCATCAGCCATGGCTGGTGATAGGGGATTTTAATAATGTCTGACTATAGGTGGAGAATAAAGGAAGGAGACTAGCTTTAAATGCAGAGATCAATGATTTTAATCATACAATAGATAAGGAGGGTTTGTTTAAGATACCTATGGTAGGAGATGATATTTTTACATGGAATAATGAAAGAAAACTTGAGGACAAGATAGCTAGCAAATTGGATAGATCCCTTGTAAATGATGAATGGCTGCAAATTGTTCCTAATGTGCTGGTCAAGGAAGGAGGTTCTGAGTTGAGTGATCAGGCCCCCATTGAGTGATCTGGCCCCCATCTCTATTCAGATAGTAGAGAAAAAGTATAACATGAGACCTTTGAGATTCCTTAATTGCTGGGCTGGATGGAAGGGTTTTAGGGATATTGTCTAAGAGAGATAGAAGATACATGTAATAGGGAATCTGATGTTTGTGTTTGCAAAGAAATTAGCAAATACAAAACTGAATCTCAAGCAGTGGTCCAAAGTAGAAGTTAATATCCCCAACATGCTTAAGGAAACCAAAGAAGAGTGTAGGGAGATCATGAAAATGTTGCTACGTGGTCCTTTGAATGAGGAGTTGATTCTGAAGGACATTGAGCTAAAGAAGATGATGGAGAACTTAAAGAAGGAAGAGGAAAGATTTTATTGGCAAAGAAGCATGGAAAAGTGGATGGAGGGTGGTGACAGAAACACTAGGCTCTACCATACTTCCTTCAAGAGAAGAGAGGCCAACATTGTTATTTCTAAGCTCATTGATGCAAATGGAAATGTTGTCAATAGGTAGGAGGATCTAGAGGAATAGGCCATTTAGTTCTACTCCTCTCCATACAATAAGGAGTTTGGAGAGGAACTGCAGGATGAGGAGATGAAGTGGAAGTTCAAATTGACAAGTACCCACAACAATATTCTTATAAGGGACACAAATGAACAAGAAGTTAAAGAAGCATTATGGAGTATTGGGAGTAATAAAATACAAGGTTCAGATAGGTTTAATGCTTATTTATTCAAGTACACATGGGAGATCATCAAGAGGACCTGATTGCATATGTGAAATGGTTTCTAGCCAGAGGATATATGGTTAGACAGGTTAATCATTCTTTCATGGTACTTATTCCAAAGAAGAAAGTGACTGCACCTCTTGCTGATTTCAAATCTATTGCATGCTGCTATGTCCAATATAAAATCTTTGTAAAGATTCTGGCTAATAGACTGAAGACAGTGATTCCTTATCTCATCTCAGTAAACCAAGGGGCTTTTGTGGAAAGAAGAAGCATTAGTTATTGTGCACTTTTGGCGGGTGATTTCTTGCAAGACTACAATGTGATGACAGGAAGTAGAAAAGCTTGCTTAAAGCTAGACATATCTAAAGCTTATGACAGTGTCAGATGGGACAATCTATGGTGGATCATGAAGCACATGGGGTTTAATGAGCAGTGGATCAGTCTAATGAAGCAATGTGTGGGTACTACAAGTGTCTCTATTCTAGTCAATGGTACTTCTGCAAGTATGTTGAAGGGAGGAAATGGGCTACATCAAGGAGACCTGCTTTCTCCTCTTCTCTTTGTGATCATTATGGAGTACTTCACCCAGAAGATGCAGGCAGTAGAAAGGAGGAAGTGAATCAAGCCATACACATTGCATGGTGCCAAGGTGATGATACAATTGACTTTTGTAGATGACGTACTTGCCTTTGTGGAAGCTAAACAAAACACACTGGGACAGTTACGAGAGTTATTTTTAGAATTTTTGGCAAGCAGACAGGTCTGCGTATTACTGCAAACAAAACCCATCTCTTCCTTTCAAAAAACTTCTACTAGGTGGAGGATAGTCCGAAGGAGGCAATGAGAGTGGAGATGGGGAAGTTTCCAACAAAATATCTTAGGTATCCTTTGGCTATAGGCAACTTACAATTCAAATATTCTATTGGTTTCTTAGACAGAATGGAGGAAATGGTCACTAAATGGACTACTTAGAAGACTTCTATGATAGGGAGAGCTACCCTTTTGAAAGTTGTAGTAGAGGGACTCCTTATCTTTTTGGTTCAACAAGGTGAGATACCGGGTTCAGTCCTAAATAGAATGGAGATGAAGATGGTAAATTTTCTATGGGTTGGCACATACCATCTGATGAAATATATACGTGTGACACTCCCAAAAGAGGACAGTGGTTTGGACCTAAAAGAACCAAGAGACATTGCAAAGTGGGGGACTTTGAGAAGAATTATCATCTACTAGGAAGGTACTTCTTATTGGTGGAAATGGATGAGAGAACAATATCCTAGGGGGGCAGAATTCTATCTAAATACAAGGAAAGGATACTCACACACAAGCAATGTCATGATGGAGATGTGGCAGCAAGTTAAACATTTGTTTGAACCCCATGTGGCTGGAAGATGGTGGCTTAAAGATACAAAGGTCAACCTGTGGGAATTCACTAGAGCAAGAGAAAAAAAAAGGCAAACACGTGGAATAGATATGGGATGGAAACAATATACCAAAGTGGAGTATGTGTGTTTATAAAATTCTGCACAATGCCTTGGGTACCTTGGACAAGATACCCATATGGAACAATAACATAGTAGTTGTATGTTTTCTATGAAAAGAGGAGGATGAGCCCCATTTTCACATGGTATGTTCCTACAAATTTACCAAGGAAGTTTGTGAATTTTTAATGCTTACGTGAAGATTTCAAACTGAATATACAGTTGAAAGTGGAGCCACAAATAATGCTTACTAGTTGTGGGAAAAGTGACAAAAGGAGACTACTATTTTCTGCTCTTGGATACCATATTTGCAAGGAAATGAATTTATGGAGACACAGTAGCTCAACCACAAATGCAAGGGTTATTTATGTAAATATTTGTAAATGAGTTAAACGTAAATTACACATTAGATAGATGAGTGAGTTGTCACTTTGTTTTTTGTTGTGTGGCGCTTGGGCTATATGTAACTCTTGACCTCTTATATTTTTAGGGGGAAGTCAGAATATATTTACCTGATTCCGAGATAAACATACATACATGCATACATACATACATACACACATACATACATACATGAATCCTATAGTCATTTATTCGGTTGCTGCACCTTTATGAAGAACTTATGGGAGATTATTTGCAAATAATTCTTGCTGAATATAGAGTTGAATGCAGACTTAAAAAAGACGGTCAAACGATGTGCCAATGAGGAGAAGAAGCTGATTCTTTTTGCTGCCTTGTGCTTCTATGTTTGGAATGAAAGAAACACTCGTAAGCATAGAGGAGTAGATAGTAGTGTGAGTTCTATTGCTGCAAATATTTGTAAAAATGTGAAAAAGAGATTACATGTAAGCTAGTCGGGTGAGTTGCTCACGTACACATTGTATAGAGAGCATAGGGCTATATGTAACTCTTGACCCTCGTACAGTTGTAGGGGGGAAGTCGGAATATATTGACCTGATTCCGATACATACATACATAGGGACCCGGGTTCGAATCCCAGATCATAGAGATGAGTCAACAACCTACCTAGAAACTATTGAGGGACCAAAATTTGAGAAATGACTTCAGGCCATGGGATCAAAGATGGACTTTGTGTATACCAACAAGGTATGACTTTTCTAGATCCACCTGAAGGGGTAAAACCCATAGGGTGCATTTGGGTTTTGTAAGAAGACCAAAATGGAAAGGTTAATTGGATGCAAAGAGTTTCAAACAAGTTCAATGTGTTTAACATGATGAAGTATTTTCACCAATTACCTTGTTTAAATTCATATGGATCATGCTTTCGGTTGTATCTTAGTATGACTGTGAGATTTGAAGTATGGATGTTAAAATGCATTCCTTAATTGGAATAATTAAGAGGATATGTATATTATACAACCTAATGGTTTATAGATCCATTAATTCAAATAAAGTCTATAAGCTACAAAAGTCAATCTGTGGATTGAAGAAAGCATCTCAGAGCTGGAATCTTCTATTTGACAAGATAGTCAAAGGGTTTGACTTGAGTTAGAATGAAGATGGACTCTGTGATTACAAAACAATTAGTGGGAGCATATTTTTATATTCCACATAATGATGGGTAATGATGTCCTTATCCTGCAAATGATAAAACATGGCAAGGAAAGTACCTTCTCTGAAGGGTTTAGGTGAAGCATTCTATGAGACAATTGATATATGTAAAGATAGATCTAGAAAGCATGTTGACACATACATTGGCATGATGTTGAAGGGTTCAACATGCAAGACTCAATGAGAGAAATTGTGTTCATGTTCCATGGAGTTAGTCTCTCAGGAGCCTAGTGTCCCAATGCTTATGAAGAATAGGAACACATGGATAGATGCCATATGCATTCGCGCACCCTCTCGGGGGTTTGACCTCCGCCATGGGCATGGTAGAGGATGAGAGAATGCCTCTATTAATTCCATACATACATACATAAATTCGACATGGAGTGGCTCAAGTGGTCAAGAATTGTGTCTCCTAATAAAGGGACACAAGTTCAAATATCAGTTACCACCCTCCCAAGCATTCAGCCTTCGCCACAGGCGTGGGAGAGGGGAAGAGAATGTATCTCTTAATCCCATACATATATACATACATATAGAGAAAGATGATTGACTGATGGGGACAAGAACACAAAACTCTATCATGCAACAGTCAAAAGGAGAGAGGCAAATAACATTATTGCAGAGCTAGTAGACAATGAGGGGAAAGTTGTGAAAAAATAGGAAGATATAGAGGAACAAGCAATCATATTCAACACAAATATATGCAATAAAGATTTTTCTGAGGAGACAAGTGAGGAGAACATGGAATGTAGAGAAAGAATCACAAGCACACACTAATATTCTGACTAAGGAAGTGAATGAACATGAAATTAAGGAAAAACTATGGTGCATCAAAACTGATAAGTCACTGGGACCAGATTGATTTAACATTTTCTTCTACAGGAAGGTATGGCACATTACTAAAGACAACTTGATTGAGTAAGTGAAGTGGTTTATCAAAGGAGGTAAGATGGTGTGACAAGTCAACCATGCTTTCCTTGTTCTCATACCAAAATAGAAAGTGAGGGCTTCACTTACGGATCTCATACCAATTGCTTACTACTCTATTTAATACAAGATTAGTGAAAAAATCCTATGAGCAATATTTGGGATGGTTCTCCATTATATCATCTTGGAGAATCAAGAGGATTTTGTTGTAGGAAGAAATATTAGTGATTCCGCTCTCTTGATAGGGGAGTTCCTTCTGGATTTAATGTACAAAGGGGCAGCAGAAAGGCTTGTGTAAAGCTAGATATCTCAAAGTCATATGACAATTTTAGATGGGAGAAACTGTGTTGGATAATAAGCATACGAGTTTCGATGACATCTGGATAAGATGGATGCAACAGCGTGTGGAAACTACTAGCTTCTCAATTCTTGTGAATGGCATTTCTAGTGGGCTAATTAAAACTGTCAACACACTCAGGTGAGATGATCCTCAGTCATTTCTCTTATTTACCATTGTCATGGAATACTTCACTAGGAAAATGGAGGAAGCAACAAAGAAAAAAATGATTAAAAGATAGACAATACAATATATAAAGATCACGAGCCACATTATTTTTATAGATGATGACTAGATTTTGTGGAGGCAAAACCAAGGGTTATGTAGGAAATGAAGATGATTCTTTAGGGTTTTGGAGAACAGATGGGGATTCGAGTTAACACAACAAAACACAATTGTTTTTTTTCCAAAATGCAATGGGGATGAAGAACAACCTGATGAAGGAATTGGGAGTTGAACTAGGGACACTACCAAAAAAATACTTGAGGTTCTCATAAGCATGTGGGAATTTGATGGTGAAGGATTTTGCAGGGACTTGATGGTGAAGGATTTGTTAGGGTGCAACAGTAGACTAGAGGATATGCAATGTAGATGGTCAATATAGAAGACATCCATGGCTGAGAGAACAACCTTAATTGCCTCAATAGTTGAAGGACTACTTACTTTTTGGGTGCAACAAGGGAAGACACTAACACCCATCTTGGAGGGAACGAAGATGAGAATTGTAGATTTTGTGTAGGGAGGTGACTACCATCCTATGAGATATGGTGTAGAGACACTTCTCAAGGAAGAGGGGAGATTGGGATTAAAGAACGTACATGACATAGCATGATGGGGCACCTTAAGCAGGATCATCAAGTACCAAGCAAACAATTTTGTATGGGGAAGATGGATGAGATAGAGATATCCAATAGGATTGTACTTCAATACAAAAATTAGAGAAGGATACTCCAGGACAATTAGTATGATGGCTTCACTATTTCAAGAGGTAAAAAATCTCTTTGCACCTTGTGAAGAGGGATGGAAATGTAGAGATGAGAATATATAAATGGGACATAATAAGGAAGAATGGGAATAAGACAAGATGGGGAAAATCATATGGTTCATTTGATATACTCCTAAGTGGAGATGATGCATGTATAAGGCTATACAGGGAGCATTGGCCGCATTGGAGAAGATATAGAAATGGAGAAGACATGCATTCTTTGTAGAAAGGGTGCTGAAAATCAGAACCATCTTTTTGGTGCTTGTGAATTCATGAAGAGTATTTCAAAAAAGACGCAAAAGGAGTGGAATATAAAATTGTAGATACAAGAGGATTTGATGGAGACCTTGGTGATGTGTAAACAAGATAAAGAAAAACTATTATTTTTAGTTGTGAATGGAAAGAGTTAAACAATAGAATACATGGAGGATAAAGTGTGGCAACTGATAGTATAGTTTTAAAAGTTTGTAAATGCATAATATAAATATGTAGAGAAAAGAAATATAGAAAGTAGATAAAAGGCATGTTGGAGTTGTAAGTGTGTAGTGTTGGTTACATGTATTTTGTTTTTCTCCAATTTATTGTGGGAGAAAAGATCGGAATAAAATTTACCACCCTCTCAGGCATTCGACCTCCGCCATGGGCGTGGAAGTGGGGGGGGGGGGGAGAAATCTTTCTCTCTTAATCCCATACATACATCCAACAGGAGTGACTCAAGTGGTCAAGTACAATGTCTTCTAACAAAGGGAGCCATGTCAAATCCCAACTGTCACATGGCATGGAAGAAGGGGAGAGAATGCCTCTCTTAATCCCATACATTCATATGTATATATGTGTCGACAAGGAGTGGCTCAAGTGGTCAATCAGAGTGTCCCCTAACGAAGGGACCCGTGTTTGAATCTCAGTTTCCGCCTTGATATACCACCCTCCCAGGCATTCAGCCTCCACTACGGGCATGGGAGAGGGGAGGAGAAATCGTTCTCTAATAATCCCATACATATGCATATATGTGTGTGTTGTTGGTGAGGGATAGTGGGTTGAGAAATTCGGGTGTTCCCCAATGAAGAGAGTCAAGTTTGAATTACCTTTTAACGATCATTTCTCGCTTAACCGCTCCAAGGAAACAAATTATATCCATATCTAGGAAATGAATTAGATAGATGAAACAAATATGCATGTCATTTATATAGATTTTGAAATGATTCAATAGAGTTAGAATTGAGTATCATGAGATCATCCATCAAAAGTGTTTTTCTTCCCTCTCATCATTTTTCTTTTGAGTTTCAATGCATATCCATTATTTATCAACTACTACCATCAAAGTGTTTTTGAAACTCCATATGGTTATATTCTAGGTAGTAAATGATGTCAATGGTTCAATATTTTGAGATACTAGTCATATTGACATTAATGGGAGATTCCTTATTACATATACATGATTATTATATCTTTAGTTCCCTCGCATATATGGATGGGATCATCTTTTCTCTTGTTTTATACCTAAAATGTTTCCCCTCGGGTCCATTTGTTTTAGGTAGCTGTATAGAGTGGAACCGCCTTTGAATACATTAAATCTATATATTACATCAATGAAATGATCATATATTTTTAACATTATATAAAAAACTTCTAATACATCAGAGTAATGAATTTTACACCTACATTAGGAAGATTACATCAAGCTAATTGTAGCACATTCGTAAATTTTTTAATCAATTGAAAACCCAGTATACATAAGTGCATAAAGATATGTTCATATCCAAACTACCATATTTTTTGTGTCACTAAGATTTTTTTATAGTTAATATTTTTATTTCTAATTATTTTAATATTTTTTATATTCTTTAAAATCATGTATCCACAATGTGCTTATACAATTTTTTTATCTAATGTCCAACAATAGTTTTGAGTAGCGATCCTTGACATTGTCAAATTTTACTTACATACATGAAAAACAGATACAGTCTTATAATCCCTAAAGAATGTTCGATACAATTTGAATTCTCTTTGACGTACATTTGCAAACTAAAAAGATGCAACTATAACATGATCGATTGCACTTTGAACTACCAAAATGACTATAATTCTTCAAAATGCTCGATGTTAAGATCACAAACACCTCCTAAAATAAATATAAGGGAAGTTAATGAAGTTCTTCATAGTCTTTTAATTGCATATTGTTCCTCAGTAGCATGTTGTGACGTAATCTACATATCACAACTATCCACATGTTCTACACATTCTTGCTACATTGGATGCATAATATCAAAAATTACATTGCACGAATCAACATTTTCTATGTGAGAGGAAAAAAGAGAGTAGGTTCCTCATGTTGTAAGTTTGGTTTTGTATTTTAAGATTGAAAATATAGTTTTCTTTGGATATCAAATGACTCATCCAAGAATATGTATAATTTCATGCAATGGATCAAACCATAAATAGGTCTAGGCTTGACTAGGAGGGGATTTGAGCCTTGACTAAGATGAAAGTGATTTATAAATATTAAAGACAAGACATTGAAGATATATTACCATAGGGATGATGAGAAATGACTATAATGGGTGGGAAAAGTGGATGGAAGAAGCAAAAAATTGAACATAGTCATTGAAGGTTCCAATATCAAACATTATTGACAACGTGCCATAAGTTGGGTAAGAAAGATGTGTCAAAAGTAGCACCAACGTTCAATGATTCTTTGAATCATTATGATTGTGTTATGTACACATGAAAAAGTAGTATGTGAAGGGGACAAGAAGGAGAAGAGAGAACAAACATTACAAAAAGTCTTCTTTATTTATATTTGCATAGGTAAAGGGTTTGGAGGTGAAAATAGTTAAAAGTGTTGTTAAATTGCACCATATAAATTGAATAATTTATATTTGCATAGGTAAATGGGTAAGACAACAAGAAGGAGAAACAACTTTTCAATTTGCACCGTATAAATTTATTTTTTCTATTAGATCAAAATAGTGACTAAAAAGTCATCCATATCCATTAAATAAAGAACAAAACTTTTTCTTCATGGTATATAAATTGTTGATTCGGAAACCTCCACTTGGAAGTAACAAATTCTTTGCTAGCTATGGGCTTTATGAGAAAATTTTACTTGGGGAAAGTTATTTTAATATTCATGGGAAAGTAAAGATTTGTAGGTAGTTGTGTCAACAATTTGTTTGCTTCAAGGAAAAAACTTTGAGGATTTTTTACTAGTATGGAAACATAAATCTAATAAAAATTGAAGTCAAGAGATATGTAGTTGGAAGAAAATACAATCTTAACATGGTATTTTACTCTGAGATAAATTATTTTCTTTAAGAAAAAAATATTCATGGAAAGTGCAAGAGTTTATTGCAATGAATTCAATTTTGAGTGATTGTACTAAGTTGTTCCTTAATTGAGAAAGTACTTTTAGTTATAAGACATTCTTTTGTTGAGTTGAGTTTTTTAACTCCAAGAAAGTAACAATACAAATAGTTGAATTCATGCTACAAGATGATCAACACTACATGATTCCCCATACTCAAAAGTATATTAATGAAGTCATTGGTCATTCCCACTCAAGTGTGTTTCCATTGAATGTACATGTATACTTTCAAATGATTTTTGAGACCAACTATAAAAATTATGGGAACCCTTGCATAACCCATCTTACTGCTACAAGAGCATCGATTTCATTACCTAATGGTTGGCCCTGATTGGGAGTATTTATGGTTACTATGGTTCTAGTTTAGGTTTAGGGAGAGGATGAAAATCACCAGGTTGTTTGATCAAACTCTATTAAGAATTAGGTTTTTTATTTTTTATTGATTCACATAGAATCATATTTCATAATTATGTTTCATATAAAATGCATATATATATATATATATATATATATATATATATATATATATATATATATATATATATATATATATATATAGTTCAAGTACTATCGTATAGCTTGTAACAGTACAATTCTACAATATTAATACGATAGGTAAATTTATAGTAGCCATAGAACAATAGTGATTAAATCAACAAATAATATTGAATGACTACAATAGTTCTTATTCTCACATCATGATATATAAATGATCATCATTAGAACATTTCCCTAATCAATACATATTCTCTAGAATTTCATTTAACATGGTTTCTCAGGTACCTTACAAGTGTTATTATTATTTTTAGTATTGTACATTACCTTTCATCATCGTACATTATATATCAACATTTGAACTAGAGCTTGTAATAACATGACTACAAAAACAAACTAGGAACATTCGTTATCGACCATTCTAAACATATCTTGACTAGGGATACTTGTAGAAAATTATTTAACTTCATATTAATATCAATATCTATATAAAATTTTCAACTTGAATTTATGAAATAGTAGAAGGTCGATTATCATATTTCATCTTATTCAAAAATTTTCTATTCTCTAAATTTGGAATAACTTCAATAATTTATCATCAAGGGAATAATTTGAGTTCAAAACTACTTAACTAACATCTGATGTCATCAAGAAGTAATAAAATTTTAAAGGAATAGAAGTATTTCATAAATTTAAAAGTAGTTCAAAAAATCCACAAAAGTTCTACTAAGTTTTTGTAACCTGAATGAGGGGTACTTCAGTCATAACTAATTTAAAATATCCTCTAATTTCCCCACTCACATTCTTGTGATTTCCATTAAATCTTCTTGAGTCTTTCTATAATAAGTCTGTCAAGTTATATACAATCATTCCTATTCATTTATTTATTTGAAAGATATTTCATGTATTTCTGTTACAAAAATTGACATGTAAGTTTTAGAGTTAGTATTCACGGATCCATCTCTTTAGATCATTAAATTATCGAATAGTATTATTCCTATGGATTTTTTTAATAATTTATGCATAATTTTTCATTTTTTCTTTGTATACTATGTTAGTTCCCAATTAAGATATATATTAATATCACCTACATTTATTTCCTTCACATTGAGTTAAATCCAAGAAACATATTTAAAATAAATTAAATACTTGATTATAATCTTTAAAAATATTTGTTCATTACATACACCATCACAAGTCAATACATTTGGTTCCTTTATACTTAAATATTTAATGTTCCAATTTTTTTGTATTCACTTGTATTATGGTGACTAAGTGCATTATTTTTAATTTAAGTAAAATTGATAAAGGTCTTAGAGAAGAGAAACCACTAGTTACTTATGGTTATATCACAATGGTTATTCTTAATATAAAAAAGGACCACGATGCCTAGAGGTAGGGTGATTGGGAAGGCGACATAATGCCCCGGTCGCCTCCCTGGGAGCCCACTCAACATTGGAAGATAAAAGGATCGATTGAAGATCATTCCTTGCTTGCTCAACCTTTGGTTTCTCGTGATCTGTTTGGTCCCTCAAGTTGGCAGGCATAGTGTAAAATAGAGAGGGAAGGTCCATTATTGTTACATTGCAAGAAGATCCATGTTGTTGAAGGGAATCTTCTGTACCCGAAGGAGGAGGCTACAAAAAATATGGAGAAATGGAACCGTTGCCTAGTGGGCTACATCTTAGACTTCGTTCCTCATATTCCCTCCTAGGTGGATCATTTGAACAGGCTCTGGAATCCCATGGGAACGTTTGTAATCTTTTGCAGCAGTGATGGTTTTTTTGCCATCAAATTTGCTGAGTTTTATGACTTATAGTATGCTCTAGAGGGAGAGTGGTATGTGGTGAATAGACCTACGGTGCAGAGGAAATGGAAATGAGAAATAAAATGGTAAAGACTAGGCTGCTGGAGGGACCAGTTTGGTTGAGGTTGCACAACCTTCCTCTTGAACTCTGGGGTGTCAAAATGTTCGAGAGAATAGGTTCATTTCTAGGTACTCTGTGGAGTATGGATTTTCAAACTAAAAGCTACAGAAGGATAAATTTTGCTAGAATACAAGTTCTTATGTCTTTGCAAATCCAATTTTCCTTAAAAGATTACTCTAAGTAATGGAGGTTCTGATTAGGAGATAGATGTTGAATATGAATGGTATCCTTATAACTGTTCCATATGTGGAGTTTTTGGAGATGATGATTGTGTTCCCAAGAATCAATCTAGTGATCTTGTTATTACTAAAGGAACCCCACATGTCAGAGATGAAGCTTGCTATTAGTCAAGTAAAATGATGGATCTTTTTCATGATCAAGGGTCGTCACAGAAATCCTTTCAAAATTAGATTGCAAAATCGCAAAATGTATCCAGTTTCTACCTCTAAGGTCTGGAAGGAGAAAATTATAGATAATATTGTGTTAAGAAAGGAAGACAACAAGGTTCTCAAAACTGTGCTTGAATCAGAATCTGTTGAAGATACTACCCAGTATGAATTTTTTTCAAGATGAGCCTATAGTGCACATTAATGAGATGACTAAAATATATAGCTTGTAACTTGTCATTAAGGCCAAGGGCTCTCAAGCTGTGTAAGGGGAGGGGATAAGATATGTGCCATCCACTCCAATCCCTATATTCAATAATATTTCACTTGTTGGTAGTTCCAATTTGTGTCAAAAAGATCTTCCTAAAGAAATTGCAAGCAAAAAGAAGAGTTCCAATCCCCCCCCCCAAAGTACAAGTGGGCATTTATCACATAGTTTCCAACTCACTATTTTCACATATGTCTAGTAAATTTGGAGGCCCTGAGATCATCAATGAAATGTAGAGGTTGTCATCCCAACAATCCAGGTTGAAAAATGAATACATCCTAACACATAACCTCTTGGAACGTCAGAGGTACTAGCAACAAAACTCTAAGTTTCCAAGAGGAACTAAGGAGGTCAAGAAGTGATATCATAATTATCAATGAATCTAAACTCAGGACCAATAAAATGGTGAAGTATCTACAAAAAAATTTAATGGTTTCAACTGGGTTTCTAACTCAGATTCTCATGTTCTAGGTAGAGTCATTATCCTTTGGAAACCTAAAAGTTGTATCATTTCCAAAATATCGGAAAATGATCAAATGGTTCATGCTTTTATTCAATGTGATGAGTGCTCTTTTTTGTCTCTATAATTTATGGTCAGAATGATGATAGTGATAGATTTAATCAATGTAAGAAAATTTAGAGAATCCATAGTCTTGTTAATCACCCTTGGATGCTTATTGGAGATTTTAATGTTGTGAGAAAAGAAGAGGAGAAAATTGGGTGACACCCTCCAAAAAAAGTCAATGGAAGACTTTAATAACTATATTTTGGACTATGGGTTACTCGATCTTGAACTTAATGGGCCTCTCTTCACCTAGGATAACCGTCAAGAAGGAGATGGTTTTATTACTTCAAGAATCGACAAAATTCTCTTCAATTCAGAGTTTCAGAACTACTTTCAATCCTTCCATGGCGAAATTTTCTCTAATACTGTGAGTGACCATAGAAGAATTAGTATGTTTATTGGTGAACCAAAGAAATACAATTCACCTTTTAGAATCATCAATAGTTGGACATCTCATTCTAACTTTAATGATATTTTAAAGAAAGCCTGGGAGACTAAGGTTGAAGGATTTACCATGTTCAAATTTTACAGAAAGTTGGAAAACCTTGAAGGTAGATTGAGAGTCTGGAACAAGAAATCTTTTGGGTATGTTTCTGAGAATTTGAATGTACAAAATGCTATGGCCCTTGAGGCTCAAAAAGCTACTAATTTAGAACATCTGAATGCTGATAAAAGAGAAGAGGCAAAAAGACTTAGATTACTTGCTAAGGAGGTTGTTGTTGTGGAGGAATCCTTCTTAAGAAAAAAATCCATAATTCAATGGTTGAAAGAAGGTAATTTAAAGTCTAAGTTCTTCTATTCTTCCTTAAGGACTAGAGGAAATCGAAACTCTATAAAAAGTTTCATGATAGCTGGGGAAAGATCTTATGATTCAGATATTATAAAAAATACAATAGTGGACTTTTATTGTGATTTGTTTTGCAAAGAGTCAGATGGAGGTGTATGGGAGGGTGAGTGATTTGGTCCACATATCTATAAATCACATTTCATCATTCTTACTGAGAAAGTTACCAGAAAAGAAGTTGATGATGTCATTGCGAACCTTAATGAAGATAAGGCACGTGGCCCAGATGGGTTCAATGGGTTCATTTTTAAAAAATCTTGGCCAACTATTAGTGAGTATGCCTATCTTATTGTTTGTGAATTCTTTGATAATAGTATCATGCTTAGGGAGACGAATAGGACCTTTATCTTTCTCCTGCCTAAAGAGTTTGACGCTTCCTTGTTATCCAACTAGAGGCCTATTGCATTATGTAATGTATTCTACAAGATCATTGTGAAGATTTTGGTGAATAGGCTTCAATCTGTTCTACCTAATGTTATTGATTGGAACCAATGTGACTTTTTCAAAAGGAGAAGTATGAAAGATTCCATCCACTTATCCAATCAAATCTTAAGTGACTTCAAAAAATCCAATAATTCTAATATTTGTATTCAAGCTGATATTAGAAAATCTTATGATTTGTTCTATTGGAAATTTCTTTTCTCTATTCTTTATAATATGGGGTTTCCCTCCAAATGGATCTAGATGAATATGAGGAACCGGATTTTGAGTTATGGTTTATGACCATTACATCCTAAATGACTTCCACGTGAACCATAAGGCATGACCTTGATGGTAGCACCCATTGGGATGAAATCCATAAGTGTGAATGAGTCTTAAGCGTTAAGATACATGGATAACATTTTGAGAAGGATGATGCTTGTTGATTGCAACTTAATGACTAAAAGATTTGGCATATGGGTACTAAAACCGCATTCCTATGAGGAATAAAACAAGGATGTGTACGTGACACAACCTATAAGGTTTATGAATCCATTAATGCAAATAAAGTCTATAAGTTACAATGGACTAATCAATGTGATTGATTGAGTACAAGCATCTCAGAACCGTGATCTTTACTTTGATAATATAGTCAAAGGCAAAGATAAAGAAGGGATATGTGATTTAGTGGGAGTGTATATGCATTCCACATGTTGATGTGAAATGGAAATGTTCTAGAATGGAAATTCAAAATGGAAATTATCTTTAAGGAAGATAGAGACATTTCCTATATGATAGGAATAGAGATCTATAGAGATAGTTCTCGAAAACCTCTTGACCTGAAAAGAGAAAGCATACATTGGCAATCTATACTGAAGGGTTTGGTATGCACAGATTCAGTGGGAGAAAACTTGTCCATGTTACATGGAGTTAGTATCCCAAGGCCAAGTGTCCAATTCTTATGAAGAATGGGAACACTAAGAATAGATATGGATCTATCATGTATGTAACCATGTCGTTATCTTGCATAGAAAGAATAAAATGCATTCATCATCTTGTATGTAGGACATGACATGATGATGTGCTCATCCTGATAGCTCGTATGTGGGACATGACGAGTGGATGTCTGTCTAGTTCCAGTAAGGGTTATTGTAATACCATAAGAACTTGATAAGTACTTGAGAAGTACTAGTTCTATGGAAATAAGAAAGGGTTCACTGTAAAGAGTTACACTGATGCGAACTTCCGAAAAGGACAGAAAATTAATCACAAAATATATATGGGATATATAAAAGTGAATGTTTGTTGATAAATGGAAACATTCCAATAAATCCATTTTAAAAGGAAATGTCGAGTATATGTGTGTTAGAAAATAGCAGTGGATACTATATCGATCTGGAAGTTCATATGATGAACTTGTAGATATTTGGATCTTTGATGACAAGTAAAGAGTACTTGGTCATGCAATGTGGCTAAAGGTTAGAAAAGGAATACCAGATCACATATTACGGCAACTCCATCTCATACGTGTGACGTACAACGAAGAGATGTGAGACATGCAGTTAATACCGACTTTGGCAAGGTGTTGCCATAACTCACTGTGTTAGCACTGGAGCATAGTAACATGTGGGACATGTTTGAAGATCACTATGAATATGATTCAATGGTGATTAGCTCACAGTGCAAGTGGGAGTCTGTTGGTATGTATGCCCTGAGAGCCAATCATGGGATGATTGGTGGGATACATTAAGATTGATTTGATGAAAATTGAAGGTAAGCTTCCAATTCTTTCTGGTTCAGTCATATGAGATAATGATAGAACAGATTGAATGTCTAGAGAATGACAGTACTCAATGATGTATGCCTTCAGGTTCAGGACCTGAACAATGAGTCACATAGATACTAAGAGTTTGTAAATTCTCATTATGTCCCTAGTCAGTTGTCATTATGGAAGGTAGATAGACAACAATTACACACAAGACTAGATTGTGGTGTTGGTTGATGACAGAATCTCATTAGTCATGATATGGAGATATCAAACCAAACACATAGGTACTTGTTAGAGAACCAGTGTACCAGATAGACCCACCGTGAGTTTGACACATGGAACCATGACATGGTAGTCACAGTCAGTTCTCATAGTGATGGTGGTGAGTATGATTCTTTGACCTAAAATCACTATACTCAACACATGTCATTGGGTACACTTTGACATCATCAAACGTAGTCTTGAAACATGGGTTGTTATAAAGGTGATGATTGGGTGGCTTTGACACATGGGGCTTTTGAGGGGTGAGTGACATATATGGGGTTTGTCCCTCCTCAGGGAGTTTGATATCCTTGGCCACATGATGAGTAGGATTGAGATAGGTGTGTGCACGCATGTGTGAATCAGTATGTGATATTGATGTCATACATATCTCCTCCAGTCTACTATGAGATCAAGAAAGTGAATGAACATTGATAGGATGACTGTTCCATTCCTTGAGTTCATTCGGGATATCAGTGACAAAGGAATTATACATTCACTGTAACACCATTCACGGATTGTAGGATTGAAAGTTGTTCTCCAACTTTCTATTTCACTTGGGTAGCACTGATGTGAGACTAGGTACCACTCTTTGCTTGTGAAGTCATAAGTGTTATGGACTTTCAGTGCCAACGTGGAATGGACCTGCAGGGTCACACACATAGGATTTAACCTGGAAGAGGAGTTTATCCACAAACGATGTTTAGATTGATTACTAAAGGAGTTTAGTAGTTCAATTAAACACTCAATCAATTGATAGCTCAATATCATCATGTTCAAGGTGTTGGATCGATTGATTAGAGTATCAGGTTGATTGAAATTGCAATTTACAGATTCGTGCATTCTGCTGCTCCAACTGATCGACCCAAGAGTTGAACCGAACGGATTAGGTTGGTGAACCGATCAACTCATGTGATGAACTGATCCGCTCAAGACAAGCTAAGATGACCGGTTCAAGGGTTGAACTGATTGGCTCAACTGGTCTAACCGATATCATTTGGAAAGTGAGAAGACTATTTTGAAAATACAATTTGTTTCACTTGTACAAATTTAATTTGGACAAGGATTAATATTTGATTAATCGAAAAAAATTGGAAGTCAATTTGAGTTGGATCAGGACCATGAACCGATTGGCTCAGAAGTGAACCGATCAGCTCAGGTGTCCCAACCGATCGGTTGAGGTGTGAACCGATCGACTCAACTCCCCAACCGACTGTTTCATGTATGAAATGATCGGTTCAAGTAACACAATTGGTTGTTTTGTGTAAAATCTCTAACCCTTCTACTCCTGCATTAATCTCGCATTTCCTGGGGTAGAGAACCCTATCCCATGACCCTCCTATATATAGGGGTAGTGGGGCTTCTCAGAACACAACTCATTGCACCAGTTGCTCTACAAAGTTGTCGTTCTATCTGGTTTTGGTAATCGAGAGAGCCCGAGCAAGTGCTACCCGATAAGGGAGGCACAACAAGGGAAAGACAACTACAGAAAAGTGACTGGTTGTAGGAGAGTGTGTTGGTGACTAGTACACTGACAGGAGGGTGCGACTCCTTCTGATTCCTTATGGGGACAAGGAGATCGGAGTTCCAGGTGGTCCGTGTGGACTACTTCAGAGGCGGAAGACTTCTGCCGCTCAGAGGATAGTTGTCAATCCTGAAAGTCCCAATGAGACCAGGAGCTGCACATACACCGTCCAAGACCAGAAGTGAAGATCGCACAAGCCGTGAGGCAATGTCATCGAGCAAGCCTCGGGACAAGGTATGCCTTTACAAACCATCCTTCCTTCTATATAGATGTTGATGCGATTCCTTCATTTTGGGTTATGGGGTGAGAAAATTTTTGTTTCTGCTGCCTTCTCTATCTCCCCTAAAACCCAACAGGGAAAGCCCAAATGGTTTCACACCGTTTAGTGACCAAATAGTCTCAAACCGTTTAGAGGTCCAATTGTTTTCAATCCTAACAGTTTCAAAACCATTTGAAGTTCAAGTGACCTCAAGACCGTTTGAAGGTCAAGTGACCTTGAGACCGTTTGAAGGACAAGTGACCTTAAGACTGTTTGAAGGTCAAGTGACCTCAAGACCGTTTGAAGCTCAAGTGACCTCAAGACTGTTTGAAGGTCAAGTGACCTCAAGAACATTTGAAGGTCAAGTGACCAAGACCGTTTGAAGGTCTAAATGGTCTCAAACCATTTGAAGATTAAGACCAAGACCGTTTGAAGGTCTAAATGGTCTCAAAACGTTTGAAGGTCTGAACAGTCTCAAACCATTTGAAGGTTAAGACCAAGACCATTTGAAGGTTAAGACCAAGACCATTTGAAGGTATAAACGGTCCCAAATCATTTGAAGGTTTAATACCAAACCATTTGAAGGTTTAATTGGTCTAAATCGTTTGAAGGTCTAATTGATTCAACCATGTAAGTACTAATAACCCCATAAGTGGTTGGATAGTATCTCAAGGTTAATTTACAATGGAAGTACTCCTAAGGTGCTTAGGTAAATAAGCACACTTAGAGTAATTGACATTTGATGCTTATGAATACAAATAATTCAATTCACTATGATAATCATAAGTGTATGTGTCTTGTGGAAAGGTTGAGCCAACTTAATAAAGTATGAAGTAAACAACATCCTAGAGAGGATGAGAGAGAAATTCATACTTGTATAATAAATATGTAATGAGCATATATTGATATCAAGTAAGAATTAGGATTTGATCTTTGATAATGTAATTATGAAACCCTAATCAAGAATAATGGGAATTCTAAACCCTAATATAGGGTAATGTTATGTGATACCCTAATATAGGGTGATGTTATGTGAAACCCTAATATAGGGTGATGTTATGTGAAACCCTAATATAGGGTGATGTTATGTGAAACCCTAATAGAGGGTGATGTTATGTGAAACCCTAATATAGCTAGGGTGATGTTATGTGAAACCCTAATATAGGGTGATGTTATCTGAAACCCTAATATAGGGTGATGTTATGTGAAACCCTAATATAAGGTGATGTTATGTGAAACCCTAATTGATAAAGATGGGAAAATATAACCCTAATGAGGGAATAGTGATGTTATCTTTGTACTACATAGTGTTGATATGTAATTGATATGGTTGTTATCAAGTATACTACCCATGCATGTATCATGAGATGATGAACATAACCAGGTATGAGCTATGATGTTAATGGGCCTTGTTAGCCATTATTTTATCTGTTGCCTAGTGAGAGGTGACAAGAAGTTGAATATGCCTGATGAGCTATGTGAGATGCTTGTGTGACAAGTATCATGAATACCTTGGTCAGATGACCTGGACGTAATAGTTACCTGATAGTGGTAACCATGTTCAGTGATGAACTAAGGGTTTGAATAACCAGATCTAGTAAACATGATGATGGTATTGTTGAAGGAGGTGAATTCCTAGTAATGAGATAAGGAATTGAGATCCCAATGTTCTATAAAGTTTTTAAAAGTACTTGATAGTAGCATTACATGTTTCTTTGTATCAATTGTCATAACAATTCCTGGCTAAAAACTTGATTGATGCTAAAAGAATATGGTAATGCACTTAAATAATCAAGTGGAATATTATCATGTAGAGCCCTGGCCATAGATCCATCATTGTGAGTAGCTGGTGATGGTGAAATGGGTTCTCCTACTGGTTAATCTGGAGCGTATATTGTTGAATATGCGGGGTTTATCCTGGCCGAAAATAGGAGGTTTAAAGTGGAACTTCGGTTGTAGACTCAAGATATGTTTAAGAGCATGGTGAATAGGCACATGGCTCAGTGTGAATAGTATGAATGCGTTCATGGCTCAGAGAGCACGGTGAACTGGCCTATGGCTCAGATTTACTAGTGTCGGGACCTGTACCAAGGCAGGCTAGAGAATTGGGTAGCCTATGGGAGCTAACCCTGTGATTGAGGTCACTTAAGCAAGAGATTGTGGTCCTACTTGTGGTCTCGCATTGACTGAGATGGATAAGATCGAGGAGTCTGTCTCTTCCTTTGATCTTGTATGGCACCGACTTTGGGTTTCGCAACCGAAGGTTGGATTTGAGCGGTACGGCTCACTTTCTCAGGGCATAAGAATGATTGTAAAATGTAATCAGCTGTGTAGTATATTTTCTTAAAGACAAATTACGAAAAACATTGGTTGATGTTACATTGCTTATTGTATCCTAAATTGATGGATATTATACATGTTCTTCATATTCCTTAGTAAGAATATGATATTGATGTATTCTGCTTAAATAGTGAATTATCCTGCTTATTAATAATCAAGAATCCTCTACTCAGTTTATCACTATTTATTTACAATAATAATGTATCTAGAGGAGAGTTATATCTCTTGTTGGGACAATTTCAATAGTCTCACCCTCGTGGGATCCAAAATTATTAGGTGGACGTGGATGAGGAGGCAAGAACCATACACCAGGGGAAGGACAACAACATCAAGGATAGCAGTGATATCTCAGGTGGAGATATTGTTTGTTGTGTCATGTAGTTATGAGTTCTATGTGTAGACTCTGTACTCTCAGGTCCTTGGAGTCAGTAGTTATTCTTTTTATGATCGATCTGAGATTTTGGCATTAAATGCCTCAAGGTTTTATGTTTCTTATGTGTAGATTTAATAGAGAAATTGTTGTATGTAATCCTCAAGAAGAGAAGGTACATGGTATGTACTTTGTGGACCAAAATGTATATATGTAATATTTTGGCTCTTGTTATAAGAGTTTCCTAGAAATGGATCTTTTTGAAAATGGTTTTAATTTTAGTGATTTTCAGTAATCTGTTGTTATTGTTTTCTTCTGCATTAATCATTATCCGATGACAGCCTGATTTGTGGTCGGGTCATCTCAGCCTCCAACTCAAAGAACATGAGATACAGAGTTGATCAAATCAAAGAAGAGATAACATCCCATATCTATACAAAAACAACCAAGATAACTCAAACTATCTCTATGATTGTAACAGTAGAGCACAAACTAAACCCAGGAAATCCAAAACTTCCCAGAACATGGATGCGCTCAAACTGATGAGAAGAGAACACAATAACTTCACATAGAACTATCTTTCACACCACCAAACCACTCAAGGGTTGTGGTAAAACTTCATAATTTGAAATCCAAATAAAAGCAAAAAGCATCAAAGATAGAAGATCCATAAATCTCTACTAACCAGCAACATAAGAACTAACAACATGAGGACCAGAAATTGAACATAACAAAAAACAATAATACCATTCTAGAGCCTTCACAAAGTTGCCTTAGCTCAAACAAAATCACAATAGGAGTACCAACATATATAGAAGGATAATCTTAGCTTGAGAGGAAGTCAAATTCAGAAATTATCTTTTTCTAGAGAACATTGACATTACTGTTGATGTTGTGATGTATTTGCCTATTTATTTCGAGCCAAACATAATAAGGAATCAAAGTGCTAATGATTCTTGCCTTTTTATCTTTGAAATGAAACAAATCATCCCAATATTTGGGAACAAAATCAATGAGACTGTTATCGACTGCTAATTTCAAAAGGTTTTGAGTGAAAGTATAGCAGCAAATATCATCTGTATTTTCCGAGTCCCAACGACAGAGTAAACACATAGGGTCAAAAGATATGCCTCTCCTCCTTAAGTAGTCATAAGTACACACCTTATTCAGTTTTGCTTTCCACATATGAAAAAGGATATTAATATTCTTTTACAACCCCAAATCCAGCTAAACCCTTCATCTTCAGCTTCTTTCAGTCTAATGGCATTCCAAACATCTTTGAACTTATCCTCTTTACTTCTATTAAAAGTGATGTGATCACTTTATTCAATAGAAATATGAATTCCATTCATAGTCTTTTCCAGAGTCAAAGAGTTTCTAGACATAGGGATATCCCAATTCCTATTAGTAATGATTGATCTCAGATTAGAGTCAGAGAGAATACATGCTTTGATGATCATATCTTTGTTGATATAATCAGAAAGAATTTTTTTTTCACCCAAGGATCCATCCACGTCTTGAAGGAATTCCCAGAGCCTATTTTAAAGTCAATATTAATAAGATCTTCTTCTCTGACCTTGAGTAGTTTGTTAAACATCATGAATAATTGGATGACTAAGGCATACTTCAAAGAGTATTATTCTCCAGGTACTTTTCATTAACCTATTTTACCCATAGAGAGTCTTTCTTACTCACCAAATTCCACATATTTAGAATAATGCAAGCCTTCACCACCTCCTTACTCTTCCTTAAACCCAGACCTCCCTCCTTTTTGGGAAGGGTAACCATTTCCCATTTCACAAGATAATTATTTCTTTTATCTTCAGATTGCCCCCACATGAAATCTATGCATATTTTATCAATCTTTTCCAAAGTGGAGGTTGGGATGAAAATGCAAGAACCTAATAGATATGCATTGAAGAAGTGGTAGATTTGACTAACTCCAATCTTCCAGAAAATTAGAGACATCTTGCTTTCCATCCCTCCATTCTTTTCCTTATTCTGTCAATGAGACCAACACAATGAATCCTTTTTAGTTTTCTAGTGAACAAAGGAATACCTAAATATTTAGAGTTCTCCCAATCTCCTTCCTTCATTTCTAACGATTCAATAATAGACACATTGTTGGCACACTTGCTACTATAAATAGAACTTTTGGAGAAATTAACACTCAGACTAGATTTTTTGTCCGAAATCATCTAGACGAGACTGATATCTGAGACATTTCTCTTCAGAGTTAGTAAAAATCGTCAAATCTTCTACAAAATGATATGTGAGAATTCAACAATTTTAAATGCTTGAATAGGATGAATCATATTTGACTTAACTCTAATTTGCATCATCTCTGGAAACCCATGCATAGCTAAGACAAAAAGATATGGTGATATGGGGTCACCTTGCCTAACCCCATTTTTAGGGAAGATAAGGCTAGTAGGCTCACCATTAACCAGAATTTGATAAGATGTCAAATGAAAGATACAATCAATCCATTTGATCTACGTATAATGGACAGAATTGCCATCCCTAAATTGCCTAGCCTCAATTCACAAGGGCATGTGTCTTTTAGCTTCACCTGGAATGTCTGGTATGATGACCTTTATCATATCTAGTCTTATCCCTAATTGGATTTGTATTTTTAGTTGGTCACAAAGAGAAGATGCACTATCTCACATAGCCTTTGACAACCAAATTGACTTCATTGCATTGAGTTGCAACTCTGTCTTCCACAATGGCAAGCTCTATTGCCTGAACATTAGTGGTCAGATTGGATGCTACAACCCTTACAAGAAAACTTGGATGGTTATGAATAAAAAGAATAATATGAAGCAACAAGACGCATTAGAATATCTATCAAAAAACACCATGCTCTTTGAACATTGAGTCCACCTATTCCCTATATTTTCTTATAGGTTTAATCAAGGACCTATAAATGTCTATAAACTAGCATGTCAATTGAGCAGAATGCATTATTTGAGTAATGACACAGTGTTGTATTTGAGCATTAAGGGAGGATTGATGGAAAAAGCTTCATCCTCATCCTCTATTCATGGCAGAAGACTTGTGGCACATCCGAATTGGAGCATAGGGAATAAGATCTTTTATATAATGACATGTGAAACTTCAAAGGATACATTGTAAGTGTTTCCTTACTGCATTACTTTGTTGGGTGTTATTATGCTTATAACTTTTCCCAAATGGAACCTCTTGCTCCAACTCAGAGATCTCAATTAGATTACCCTATTTACTATTTGTTTGATAATAATAAACTCCATTTGGAATATTTCCCCCTCTATTGAACTATTGAGAACTCAACATGAGGTTTTTTTTGTCATGTTCCTTGTTTTTAGAGGTCTCATCCTTGATGTTTGCATCAAATCATGTTTGATGCAGTTTGTATGTGGACCCTACTATTTCCTAAATTGTGTTATTCTCTTTAGTAGATAGTGCCTAGTTTCTGTAGGAACTCTGTCATTAGACTATTCATGATAAAGTATTTCTAATAATATGTTTCATCTCACAAGTGAGACTAAAGGCACGATAATAATGTAAGTTTTAATTGTTGCATGCTTATGTATCATCAATTTTCATGAAGTTTCATGATTTCCATGTGTAAACTTATCTTCATGAAGCACAATCACATAATAACATAAAATATATTAGAAATTTGCAACAAACTATTAAAATTTCATGAATTCATTCAATCGTTTCATTCTTCCATAGCTCAACACAAATCATCCACCATGAACACCTATATAATCAGCTATCTAATTAGTTATCAAAATTGTTTCTTCAATAATGTTGACCTCTATCTAAAGGGAAGTATGACACTCACCTACCACCAAGGAATATTATGACATCCTACTTTTCTTGAAGATAAAAAAATCCATTGAACTCTAGAAAGGCACATCTTTCTTTTCCCTTCTTCATGAAGTTAAACCTCATAGAAACACAAAGGAAAGAGAAAAAATTAGGTTTTTAGGACCAACAATAGGTAGACTAGAATATGATAATAATTCTATAAATAGGTTGAAGAAATAAAAGAACTCACCCAAAAAACCTTGGCACGATGAAGTTAAGGGATTGGTCTGAATATCTATTAGAATACGCCATGCTCCTTGAACATAGAGGGCATGTATTCTTTGTTTGTGCTGATAGGGTTAACCACAAACTTACATGTCTAAAAATCAATAGAGAAAGGTCATGATTTGTGTAATGATATGGTGTTGCTTTTTAGTGTGAGGGAAGGACATTATGGCAAGAAATTTATCCTTTATTTGCCAGACCCATGTTGAACTAACTCATGTACAATAGGCTAGATGGGTCATGGGTCCAAAATGGGGTTGGACGTTGTCGAACCATTTCCTAAATCAAGAGTGATTGGTACCCAACAAAACCCATTGAGGCCCACTAACATGTAAAGGTTCTACTCCCTCGGGCCATCCCTCTCTTAGCATGCTAGGTTATTGAATAGCTATGACTCCCCTCGCTTCACTCATGTAGTTACATCCTCGCCAATGAGGATGGCATGGAGTTATGGGGTAGAGGTTTTCTACCAGGTTGCCACCATGAAGGAGGTTCATTTCCATGTCATATGTCATCGTCACAAAGTCACTATCCCCTCTCTACTTCATTGTCGCCTTCTTTTACCACATCCAATAGTCCACTACTAAGCTACATTGAGATCCCATCACCGTACCTTCTATACGAGGTTGCAACACCATCTATGGATATGGCTTGAACCATATCCTCTGCCACACATCATGTGTGACGTACCAATATTGTGGTTGTTGTAGATTTATTATCATCATCGTCGAGGTAGGCACAAGAGCTGACATTGTGAGGAGACCTGATATTAGGGCCGTCTACCACCTATACCATGTCGCTTAAGTTCCTCAATGTCTCTAGATCCATTAGCAACAAAAGTAGCACCTTCTCTATGACTTCCACCCACTTGTTCCTCCTTATGTGTTTGTCATCAGTAACGGACGCAACGACACCTTTGTGATGTATGAGTTGCTCATGCTCTTGTACCCCTATGGATGTTATGTCAGTTGTTGTTAGTCACTCCTACACTGCATCATATGGTCTACAATTTGAAGTAGGTAGACGATGTTGGCATCTTAATTTAAGGCAACAATTATGAAAATTGTCAAGACAATCACCTAAACTTGTAGATAATATGACGCCATGGACATTGGTGATTGCAATTTGACTGTACATACTCTTGTTTCTGGGCAGACTGATTATGAGCCATTAATTGTTTTTTGGATACCTATCCTTAGTCCTTACTCATACTCTAGATTGAGTAGGCAAGTTGAATATTAGTAGACAAGCTCTTGTTATATTGTCAGTGTTGATGCACATTACATGTTTGACAAAATGTAGGCATTCTTTCTTACAAAAAAGTAATACAATACGGAAGTTTAACATTGTTTAGTATTTTTGTTTTTTACAATTTAATACTATATATTATAGTAATACACTATGTCAATTTAGTGAAGTATAGTATCATAGTGTTAAAGTATACATTTATATGTAGTTGGTCTGTGTGGATTGTATTGGGTCCCCATAACCCATTTAGGTACACATGGGTATTTACCTTTTTATCTTATTTCAAATGGGGGGGGTATGGGTCAAGCTAAAATTGAAATGGGTAACGTGGGTATGGGCATGATCACCCATACCCACCCATTGCCATCCCTACTGGGCATTGGTACGCCATGTCAAATCTATTGGCTGTGAAGGGATTAAGAACAAAGACTGAGTCCAATGTGGTCCCAAATACCCACTCATGTTTGCATTCTCAATGTTGATCAGTACTAATAGGATAGGTACATAAATGATGAATGTGAACCCTATCATTTAGGGGTCATAGAGGTAGCACTTGGTGTTAAAAAATTCATATAAGAATTTTTTATATTATGAAAATATTTTCTTTACCGGCACCGTCGGATCACAACTGATAATGAGAAAAAAAATCAGGATAAATAACCTATTGATGACTGAGGAACGTATAGTAATGTTACAATTCGATTGGGTTGGTCGATAATAAGACTTGTAGTTCCCACGCCAATTGATCATGTCGAAAATGCACTATGAGCAATGTAATCAGTAGGACATGGTTGTTACCAATAAGTGTCATGTCAATTAGGATAGCTAGAGTGTAGCTATCTTTATGAGGTTATAAATAAGTCTAAACCTCAGACCAAATGAAGGATCTGGCATTTGACTGTAGTTTCTCTGACTATCATGCCCCTTTCTCTTTGCTTTTCTCATTTCTTCCTCACTCACAATAGGTCCTCATTGGAAGTCTAGGCTTCCCTCATTGGTTAGGTGATGTCCTCACCCAAACCCTAAAAATTTGGTATATGAGCAGCCTCCACTTCTTCTATATCCATCCACACCTCCTCTCAATTTAGGTAGCATCTACCTGGATTATTCTTCATGTAATTCCAATGACAACGAGTGCACCAACATGGAAGGAACAAACAATGACACCTCAAAGAAGACAAGAGAAGGAGAATCGTTGTCTGAGAAGTTTCACCTATTGATGCAATAGATGATGATGCAACTTGGCAAACTCATAGAGTGGAAGAAGGTGATGAAAAATAGGATGAATTCTCTAGATATGGGAGCGAGATCTAGATAATAAGAAGCAGTTATGATCATGGATAGAGCAACAATGATCCATTGGTCAAACCGAGTATGAATGCCAATGTATAAGGGGAGTGAGGATCCATTGGAATGGATTAAATGCACGATCGTGTACTTCTTCCAAAATCCATAGCCAAATGACAAGGTCACGCTCAAATATGTAACACAATTCATGAGAGGGGATGAATTGAACTGGTACATTTGGTATGAACGAGGAGGAAATCTCAGCTCATGGATCAATCAATAGGAGACTTTACAAAATGAGATTAGGGAGTGAAATTGAAGGAGAACCGGTCCAGTCCTTGTTAAGATTGACTCAACAAGGTACGGCGAAGGATATTAATTTTTTTAATACAATATTTTTATCGGTGGGAATTTGAAATACTTATGAATCATAGTTGTGACACCTCATCATGCTAAATGTGATTACTCAAAACACAAAACACGACCAACTACTAATTTATCACATAGTCAAAAATGCGGAATAATTAAAACCAATTCCAACAATGTAAATAAACTCTAGAACATTTATAAAGGGTCCATCATTCCATTCTCATATATTGTAACAAGTATATACATATGGGTTCAAAGACCTCAGTCACATCCTGCATACAAAAGATATTTCACATGTACATGCCATATATATACAAACATTGGCTTACTACCAAAATCTCATGTCGATACAAGTATATAATCTAGAAAACACATCCCATACACAGACCTGAGAGTACAGGGATGACACTAGGACTCTACTACTAACATCTACCACTAACTAACCTTCTGAATCTATTGATCACCAGGTTGGTTCTCTTCCACAGTGCGACCTCGACATCGTTGCCCGTGACCACCTAAAAAAATGTGGTGATCCATGGGTGAGACCCAGTCCCAGCGAGAGATATAACTCTCTCCAACATATATTGATTATGACATATTGATTGACAGTAAATGAATTGTGCAGATATAGTAATGAATTAGCAATTGAAGCAGATTGAATTGGTTAAGCATACTAAGCCATTAAGAAAATTAACTTGACAAGAAGTATAATTACTCAAAGGTCATATGATATCATCTTGTAAGCACTGAATAGTATAAAGACAAGTTAATGACTAATCAAACAATGTGATACATATTTAACCATAGTCAGTATACTACATGGCTTATATCACTTCTTTTATTACATTGCCCTGAGGGATTTGATAAATACCACTCAAGTCCCAATTGACCGCTACTTAGTCGAAATAAGTGCCATACAAGATCTAAGAAGAGTTGGACTCCTAAGATCTTCTCCTCCCTCGGTCAGTACGAGTCCACCACAGTGACATAAGGTCAAGTTTCTAACAGCCTAGTCCGCATTGGTATAGGTCACGACACTAGTGAAAGGAGGCAGGTACGCATACCCTACCATATGAGGTACAACCACAGTTGTCCTCCAATCTCATCATCATATATATCACCGAGACACGACCGTAGCCATTCTCAAACTGAGGGCTAGGTACGGCCACTATCATCCTCCCTAACACTTGAATTCAGTATGACAAGCACCCCGCATAATCATCAGTATGCACTCTGAGTATCCCTTAGGAATACTCATTTCACTATATGGTAATTTCTGACACTCAGATAGATCTATGTCACAGGGCACTACATGATCAGAGTTTCACTTAATTAGTTATGCCAATTGGGTGAATTAAGGCTAAATCATACAAATGGACATTCAGACCCTAATTCTTTTCTAAAAAGAGTATATGTATAAGAACTTCAAAAGATATTAAACATTTGAGATATAAATCTTAATCACATCACCACATGCTATCATTTATTGCAAATTAATGGACCACACTTATCATCATACTTTTACAAGATACCAATATCTTATCACAAGTTCCAGGGTTTTAAAGGTTATTGGAACATGAAGATGATTTCACCTCAATCATGGCTTCAAACATGCCCAAAGGTCATTAACATCATCAAATTATTCATAGTAAGGTTATCATCATCATTCCATTCCTTAAACAAGGCTCAAAAGATCATTAGCACATATGTGTCCATAGATATTAACATGGTAATGCAATATGATATTCAAATAGTACTACATTGTGGTTTCAACACAAGAAGAGTGTAATTCATTATCACATTAATCATTCAAGAGGTATGATTATAATCAATCAACATCATATAATTACACTAAGGTTAGGTATTTGAAGCTAGATCACATCAGAGTTACACATGCACATATTATAATTATTTATCAAATATAATTATATAATGGCAAAGGTAAGACTACAAATTAATGGTATTGAAACATCAAATTATAATCACTAGGAAGCACATATAATATCATGTGATTTATTCTAATCCATTGGATGTTAAAACAACCAATATTATTCATTGGATCAGGTTCATTGTTCAAGGTTATCAATTGAAGTATAGGTCTAACCATTAGATCAATTAAACCAAGGAACCATTGGTTCAAGGTTTATTCAAATCTACAATTACATTCTTAACTCATCATATATGGTGATGACTTGATCCACCATTAATTGTGATCATTAGGTCACCATTGGTTTCTAGATCAGTAATACATTCAGTTAACACCATCAAATATTAAGTCAATCTCATCATCGATTGATAACATCATTAGAATACTTAGTGGATGATAATTAAATGTATAATTGAGTCAAAACCTGACCTAAGGGGGTGACCGTAGGTTGTCACCATAAATTTGACACCCTTGATCACGAACATCATTTGGCAAAATAGCAACACAATTGTCTATTGAATGGTATGACTATCGGTGGTGTGATAGGGAATGAAATAGCTTGAAAACCCCAATTTGGACAGTCAACTATTTTGTGATTAGCACCATAGGTTGATGATATCAACCTGCCACAGATCATGTTACACCTTATAAAGGTCATACACATGTTTACAAGTTCATATAGAACTGGAGCAAAACAGGGAACAACACAAAAATTCATAATTCTAAACAAGCATGGTTTCTCTATTATTAAATCAACACATTAAGGAATAAACGTGAACTAACAAGATTTTAGTAAGAAATATAAGTGAAGAATGTTACATAAAACGCCTCTATAGAGTAGGTCAGATCCCAAACAGAAAGAATCTCGAGCAAATAGGGCAAGAAAACCTTGCATTTAGATCTGAACTAGGCCAAATAAGCACTTATCTCCACGAGGAAGAAAAACCCTAGAAAAAGAAACAATAAGGATAGATTTTTTAGTTATATAGCCACTTTAACCATGAAACAACAGGGTTTTGACCTGAAGGAAGGTCTAAGGAAGTAGAAGAGCAAGAAAAATGGAGAAGAAAGGAAGAAAATTGTTGGATCCTATATGGGTGATTAGATGCTCTAGAGGGGGGGTGAATAGAGCTGAAAGCACTTAAATAAAACTCATCAAACCTTCAAGATATATCAAAAGATAAGGTTGCTAAATAGGTAATTTGAGTGCAACTAAATCATCCATAGCAAGGATAAGAGAGATTGAACATGAACCAATTAGACAAGCTATTTAGAGTGGTTCCACACTTCAAACTAGAAGTGTGTCAGTCCACTTGCCTAGAGAGTTCAACCTCTAGGACTTCCAACAATTTGCACTCTTATATTCACTTATAAGACTTACAATACATGACCAACAAAGGACTTACCTATCCAATACAAAGAGTCTTCAACCTTACCAAGGACTTACCCACTTTGTAAGAGTCTTCGGCCTTCTCCAAGGACTTACCCACTCTTGCACAAGTCTTAGGCCTTGTAGGAATTACCCACTCTTCTTGGATCTTCCGCCTTTGACTTCACCTTCACTCAGAGAAGCTTCCACCAAAGTCTTACCTACTTGAGCTTGAGTCTTTTGCCTTCTCCAAGGGCTTACCCACTCTAGCTCCAAGTCTTCTACCTTGATCTTCACCAAGGGACTCCTTCCCTTGTTATTCTTCACCTCTCTTGGACAAGAGAGAGAAACTTCATCTTCAAGATTGCAAATGAGAGATGGGGAGGTGGTGGAAGTGAGAGCCTCACAAGATATACATATAAAACTAGCTCTCTTACAAATCTCCTACTCACTCTAATGGATATAGCAAGTGATTAAGCTTAGAGAGAGAGAGGAGGCTGTAGGAAGCACTCAACTATAAAATAGGAACCTCACAAAGAGTTTGCAATGAATGCTCAACCTTGGAATGAAGCCCAAGGGGTCCTATTTATAGCTGGGGATGCCTCTTAGCCTTTGGGAACACTTGTGAATGAAAACTAGCCATTTTGTGGCTTGCAACAGATATATTTTCACTTGTTGCAACTCCACAATGGCTAGAAACACTTTTCTGCACTTTTCCATACAGTGCAATCAGACGAGTTCTAATGGGTGTAACTCGACCGATCAAGTAGGAGGCAAACTGATGATTAAAGGATCAGTCGAGTTTGTCCTGAGGAAACTCGACCGACCATTTCAACTGGAAATAGCCTACTACCCAATCGGTCGAGTTCTGTGAGTGCACAACTCGACCGATGCAATCTTCAGAAAATTGACCAAGGTTGATCGGTCGAGTTTCAGGCTAGGGAAACTCGACCGACTAAGGGCATGTAATTGATTTTCTAAGATGCATCTAAAGTGCTCTAATAGTCGATCTAAGTGTTCCTGATATTTTTCTAAGATTAATTACAAGTCATACAATCATTACAAGTGATTTACAACATGATTCTAATGGATATACATCATATTGCAAAAACGTGCACTTGTATGACTTTGACTTGTCTTTTCTCCAATTTGATATGCGCAAGTTAGGGCATTTGGAGTGTGTCTATACCTAATCTGAAATCACTCAAGTAGAGACATTAGACACCAATATGTGGAATGGTTAGTCATCATCAAAACATGGGTTTAGTCAATTTAGATGTGAGTCAACATTGACCTAATTTACCTTGAGTCAACAAAAACAACTTGCCTTGGTGACAATCCCTAGAAGATGACCTTGGAAACCCTAGGTAGGGCTAGATGGAACTCTAGGAGACCTTCTTCTCCAAAAAGGGGTTGTCTTCTACCTTAGAGCACTTGGTTCCGCTTCAAAACAGAGTGGAGTCATTTCTCCAGGTTATAGGAAAGAAAAAGCATGCATAGTTTCGTATTTGGGCAAGGAAGAGGTAAATATAGTCCATGGATAAGGATAGAAGCAAGCATGAGGTGTAAAAGTAGCTTCCCCATGTGTCTACGACCTTAAATTATCAAGAATATGCAAGAACACACACAAGAACCTCCCCCACCGTCCATATTGACCTGCTTAGATTTCCTTTGTCTAATTTCCCAGCCAATCACATAATTCACTAGTTGATAGCTACTAAAAGTAGCTCATCCGTGAAGGGGTAAACCCTGAAATACCCTGAGAGAAAACACCTTCAAACAATGGCTCAACTAGGAGCCCCATGGATCCAAATTCTCAATAATGATAATATAACATCTAAATAACATAATGTATGTGACAAATTTCAAAGAAAACCCGTCAATTGGGTAAATTGCAGAAAAGTCCAAAATGTATAGAAAATTGCATAACTTGCTCAAACAGTGTCCAAATTGGACCAAAATTGAAAATTAAGCTTGTCTTATGACTTCAAAACATATAAAAAGGTTAGATTAGGTTTATAAGAATTAAATTATGGTAATTAATCTCATTCAACTCATTAAGTAACATCAGGGGCCTTACAACTATAAACCCCTAACAAGTATTTTGCCTTGAAATCCTATCCAAAAAGAGATGGGTATTTTCTACGCATCTCATTCTATAGTTCCCATGTGGATTCCTCTATTCCATGATGATTCCACAAAACTTTGACTAGTATTATATCTTTTCTCTTCAACCTTTTCACCCCTATATCCAGGATCAACACAAGACCCTCAACATAGGAGATATCCTCATCTAACTCAACCTCTACTGGTTGGATTGTCTGGTCAGTGTTTGGATGCTATTTCCTCAACATTGAGATGTGAAAGACATTATGTAATCTATGTAGCTCTGGTGGTAGTTCCAACTTGTATGTTACCTTTCCAATACGATCTAGGATAGGGTATGGTCCCATAAACCTAGGAGCCAACTTACCTTTCTTTCCAAACCTTAGCACACCTTTCCAAGGAGAAACCTTAAGATATACTCTATCTCCCACTTGGAACTCAAGTGGTCTGCGTCGGTTATCTACATAAGATTTCTGCCTGTCCTGGGCTACTTTCAACTATTGATGTATCACTTTAATCTTTTTCGTAGTTTGATGTACTAGCTCACGACCCAAAAGTTGATATTCACCTGTCTCATACCAACAAAGTGCAGACTGACATCGTCCCCCATACAAGACCTCATAAGGAGCCATATCTATGCTTCTTTGATAGCTATTGTTGTATGCAAACTCTATCAAATTTAGACATCTCAACTACCAAGAAATTGCAGCACACATGCCCTCAAGAGATCCTCTAAAGTCTGAATAGTCCTTTCAGACTGGCCATCGGTCTACGGATGAAAAGTTGTGTCGAATCTCATCTGTGTTCCCATTGTAGAATGTAGATGCTCCTGAAAATGACTTGTAAACTATGGACCTCTATCAGAAAGTATAGTCACTAGAATGCCATTCAAACAGACTATTTCATCAACATATATTTGTGCCAATTTCTCTATTGAACACGTCGTCTTAACTTGCAGAAAATCTACTAAATTAGTCAATCTGTCTACTATCACCCATATGGAATCATGACCCTTGGCTTTCCTAGGATGACCAACCACAAATTATATAGTTATATGATCCCATTTCCATTGTGGTATTGGCAAGGGTTGTAATGTCCTTGCAGGCTTCTAGTGCTCGACCTTCACATGCTGCTAACTAGACATTTGGCAATGAACTCTGCCACATCACGCTTTAACCTGGCCACCAATACATGTCTTTCATGTTTTGGTACATCTTGGTACTTCCAGGATGCATTGCATACATGGATGAGAGAGCCTCCTAAGTACCATCTTCCTCAACCCATCAACATCAGGAACTACTATCCAATTATGGTAACAAACTATACCATCATCTGCCTCATGAAAGCCATAATACTTTTCACTACCAATACCTGATTGGATATTTTGTATCACAATATCATTTTGTTGTGCATGATGAATTTGTTGTCTCAAGGTAGGTTTCACTTGTAAATGTGCCAACAATCCTTCCAACAAGGAAACCTCTAGCTATACATTCATTTGGTGAGGAGACACTAGCATATCTCTCTTATGGCACATCAAGGAATTTAATTGTGCATTATCTACCGTTGATAATGAAGATCACATCTTACTCAATGCATCAGCTACCATATTTTCTTTCCCTGGATGGTAGTCTATTGTGCAATCATAATCTTTAATAAGCTCCATCCATCTCCTCTGCCTGATATTCAGCTCCTGTTTTGAGAAGATCAACTGTAGATTCTTGTGGTTAGTGAATATCTGACACTTTTCTCCATAAAGACAGTGTCTCCAGATCTTTAAGGCATGGACCACCGCTGAAAGCTCCAGATCATGTGTTGGGTAATTCTCCTCATGTTTCGTAAGCTGTCGTGAAGCTAAAGAAATCACATTTTTATTCTGCATCAACACGCATCCCAACCCATTCTTTGAAGCATCACAAATGGCAATATAGCCTTTTCCTTGCTCTGTCAGTACTAACACCGGTGCACTAGTCAAATTTTCTTCCAAAAGCTGGAAAGAAGGTTGACACTTGTCATTCCAAGTAAAAGGAACATCCTTCCTAGTTAACCTAGTTAGGGGTAACAGTATAGAACTGAAGTCTTTGATGAACCTCCTGTAGTAACTTGCCATACCTAGGAAACTACAGATCTCTATTGGTGTCTTTGGTTGTTTCCATTCTAGTATAGATTCCACTTTCTTGGGATCAACACAAACACCTTTTGTAGATATAACATGGCCCAGAAAAGACACTTCAGATAACCAGAATTCACACTTGCTGAACTTAGAATACAGTTGATTTTGCCTCAACAAAGTCAATGCTTGGAGAAGGTGTTGCTCATGTTGTTGACTATCCTTGGAGTATATCAGGATATCATCTATGAACACGACCACACACTAATGAATATAAGGTCTAAACACCCTATTCATTAGATCCATAAAAGCTCCAGGTGCATTGGTTAGCCCAAACGGCATAACACAAACTCATAATAACCATACCTAGTCCTAAAAGCTGACTTGGGTATGTCATCTACCTTAATTCTCAACTAATGGTAACCTGACCTCAGGTCTATATTTGAAAACACAATGGCACCTCTCAACTGATAAAAAAGATCATCAATCCTCGACAAAGGATACTTATTCTTTATTGTCACCTTGCTCAACTATTTGGAATCTATACACAACCTCATTGAACCATCCTTCTTTTTAACAAACAACACGGGAGCACCCCAAGGGGAAGTGCTCGACCTGATAAAACCCTTCTCTAACAGTTCTTGTAACTATAGCTTTAACTCCTACATCTCTACTAGTGCCATTCTATATGTTGACTATGCTATGGGTTGTGTTCCAGGAACAAGATTGATCTCAAACTCAATCTCTCTAGGAGGGGGAATGCTAGGAAATTCTTTAGAAAAGGCATCCTTAAATTTTTGCACCACTGGTACCTCCTGGATACTAGGACCTACCGCCTTGGTATCCAAAATATGAGCTAAGAAAGCCTCACATCCTTGTCTCATCAACCGCTCAGTTTTCATAGCTGACATCAAACATGTAGGAAAAATCTTCCTATCCATTGAAAAATCCATTGTATATTTCCATCATGGAACATCGCCACCTTAGTACTATAGTCCAAGACTACCTTGTATTTTTCCAAGGTATCCATTCCTAGGATTACATGAAAACCATGCATGTCAAGTGGCAATAGATCTACTTGAATGTTGTGTCCAGAGAAAGAAAGAACATAAGAAGGGCACACTTCCCACAACTCAGTAGAATGAACCATAGGAGTCTCTAGCCATAGGCTATTAGATCTAAGACTAACAAGTAGATAACAACTATCTATCACCTCTCTGGTGATAAAAGAGTGAGTCGCACCTGGATCTACTAACACAGATACAAAACAAGAAGCAGACAAATCAGAATGAAATAATTTCATCTGACATGTCACGACTTGTGGATTGACCACTGCTTCCGGTTGGGTCATGGCATAGAACCTAGTTGTTGCATGTTGCCATCGACATCCTCTTCTCACCTATCATGAGGATCCTGCATGGGACGCCTGATTATGTCCTCTGCCACTACCGGTATCAAACTATCATTGTTGTGATCCCTATTGATTCTTCCTTGGTTGCTGAGTCACCTCCTCAACCTTCATTGGGCAATTCCATCTAATATGCCATGCATGTCCACATTGATGACACACTCAGTTATCTGTCTATGGTCTAAATGACCCTATAACTAAGATCGATGATGAACAGCGAGCTCCTTTCAGTCGAAAATTGTGACCTCTACCCCTACTCCGGGTCCACTGTGACGATGCATGTAATCTTGGTTCAGTGAAGGTTGACCTTGGTTGTAACGGCGGTGGGAAAAACCTTAACTTCTTAAATCCTCCAGATGATTGCCCTTTAAACTACATAGGTTGCTTCTTAGCATTAGATTCACACTTCTCTATGGCAGACCTCTCAATCCTCCTGATAGATTCCACAAAGGTAGAAAACCTTTCCCTATTCTCCAAGGCTGATGTTGTAGTAGTCAATTTCGTACTCAAGCCCTTCTCAAATCTCCAGATCCTTTCCTTGTTAGTGGCTGCCATGTGCGGGTAGAACCTCATAACTTCCATAAACTTTGATTCATACTCATTGATAGTGATAACTCCCTGACGAATCTTCTTAAACTGAGAAATTTTCTCATCTAGGTAGGTCTCTAGAAAATATCGGCTAACAAATTCCCTCTAAAACTCCTCCCATCCTATCACAACTCCTAGCCTTTTCTCCTCTTCTATGTCCCACCGGTGGCCAACACTACCATTCAAAAAGTATACAACATGTTTAACTTTGTCTTCTTCAGCAATGTTTAGGATTTTGAATGCCTTTTCCAGCTCAGTCAACCACATGTCAACGTCTGCTGGATCAGAAGTACCTACATATTCAATCGCCCCAACACGTCTAAGATGTTCAAATGTCTTCCCGACACCTTGGGACTCCACATTAGAGGTGGCTTCCCTAGCTTGAGGTGTTGGCACTCTGTCAGCAATATGTGTAATTGTGGCCATCATATGTCTAAACATATGTTGAAACTCAGGATTGCCCATCATTGTCAGTTCTAAATGAGGCATTGTGAGATGCTCTATCCCTCGTTCTGGCACTCTCTCATCGTGTGCCTGCCTCCCAGCACCTCCTCCTGGTGCTACATAGCTACTCTCAACATGTTTTTCATGTCCTCCAGACATATCTGCATAAGCATAAACTATGATCATATATTTTGGATACATAAGAAAAGACTCAAACCTAAGTCCTATGTCCCTATAGACTCAGTAAACCTAGAGCTCTAATACCCACTTAACTGTGACACCAAATAACGCTAAACGAGATTACTCAAAACACAAAACACGGTCAACTACTAATTTTTCACATAGTCAAAAATGCGGAATAATAAAACTCAATTTCAACAATGTTAATAAACTATAGAACATTTATAAAAGGTCCATCATTCCATTTTCATATACTATAACAAGTATTTACATATGGGTCCAAAGACCTCATTCACATCCTGCATACAAAAGATATTTCACATGTACATACCATATATATAAGCATTGGCATACTACAAAAATCTCATTTCGATATAAGTATATCATCTAGAAAACACATCTCATACCCGGACCTAAGAGTACATGGATGACACTAAGACTCTATTACTAACATCTACAACTAACCAACCTTCTGAATCTATTGATCATCAAGTTGGTTCTCTTCCACAGTGCGACCTCGACCTCATTGCCTGCGACTACCTAAAAAAAATGTGGTGACCCAGGGTGAGAGCCAGTCCCAGTGAGAGATATAACTCTCTCCAACATATGTTGATTATAACATATTGATTGACAGTAAATGAACTGAGCAGATATAGTAACGAATAAGCAATTTAAGAAGATTGAATAGGTTAAGCATACTAAGCCATTAAGAAAATTAACTTGACAAGAAGTATAATTACTCAAAGGTCATATGATATCATCTTGTAAGCACTGAATAGTATAAAGACAAGTTAAAGACTAATCAAACAATATGAGACGTATTCTATCAGAGTCAGTATACTACATGGCTTATATCACTTCTTTTATAACATTACCCTGGGGGATTTGAGTAATACCACTCAAGTCCCAACTGACCACTACTAAGTCAAAATTAGTTCCATACAAGATCTAGGAAGAGTCAGACTACTAAGATCTTCTTTGCCCCCGGTCAGTACAGGTCTGCCACAGTGACACAAGGTCAAGATACTAACAGCCTAGTCCATCCTTGGTACATGTCACGACACTAGTGAAAGGAGGTGGGTAATAATACCATATCATCCGAGGTACAACCATAGTTGTCCTTCAGTCTCATAGTCATATATATCTAATCACCAAGACATGACCGCCACCATTCTCAAACTGAGGGCTAGGTATGACCACTGTCATCCTCCCTAACAGTTGAATTCAGGATTACAAGCACCCTGCATACTCATCAGTATGCTCTCCGAGTATCCCTTAGGAATACTCGTTCCACTATCTGGCAATTTCTGACACTCATATAGATCTATGCAACATGGCATTACATGATTAGAGTCTCACTTAATTAGTTATGCCAATTGGGTGAATTAAGGCTAAATCATACAAATGGACATTCAAACCCTATTTCTTTTCTAACAAGAGTATATGTATAACAATTTCAAAAGATATACATCTCAATCACATCACCACATACTATCATTCATTGCAAATTAATGGACCACACTTATCATCATACATTTACAAGATACCAATATCTTATCACAAGTTCTAGGGTTTTAACCCTTATTGCAACATGAAGAGGATTCACCTCAATAATGGATTCAAACATGCCCAAAGGTCTTTAAGACCATCACATTATTCATAGTAAGGTTATCATCATCATTCCATGCCTTAAACAAGGCTCAAAAGATCATTAGCACATATGTGTCCATAGATATTAACATGGTAAGACAATATGATATTCCAATAGTACTACATTTTGGTTTCAACACAAGAAGAGTGTAATTCATTATTAAATTAATCATTCAAGAGGTCTTATTATAAAAAATCAACATCATACAATTACATTAAGGTTAGGTATTTGAATCTAGATCACTTGGGAGTTACGCATCCACTTATTATAGTGATTTATAAAATATAACTATATAATGGCAAAGCTAGGACTCCAAATTAATGGTATTGAACCATCAAATTATCATCACTAAGTCCCACATATTATACAATGTGATTTAGTCTAATCCATTAGATGTTAAATCATCCTTTATTATTCATTGGATCAGGTTCATTGTTCAAGGTTATCAATTGAAGTATAGGTCTAACCATTAGATCAATTGAACCAAGGAACCATGGGTTCAAGGTTTAGTTAAATCTACAATTACATTCTTAACTCATCATATATGGTGATGACCTGATCCACCATTAAATGTGATCATTAGATCACCATTGGTTGCTAGATCAGTAATGCATTCAGTTAACACCATCAAATATTAAGCCAATCTCATCATCGATTGATAACATCATTAGAATACTTAGTGGATGATAATTAAACGTCTAATTGAGTAAAAACCTGACCTAAGGGGGTGACCATAGGTTGTCACCATAAATTTTACACCCTTGATCACGAACATCATTTGCCAAAATAGAAACACCATTGGCTATTGAATGGTATGACCATCGGTGGTGTGATAGGGAAAGAAATAGCTTGAAAACCCTAATTTGAACCATCAACTATTTTGTGCTTAGCACCATAGGTTGATTCTATCAACCTGTCCCAGATTATGTAACACCTTATAAAGTTCTTACACATGTTTACAAGCTCATTTCGAAGTGGAACAAAATAGGGGACACCACAAAAATTCGTAATTCTAAACAAGCATGGTTTTTCTATGCTTAAATCAACACATTAAGGCATAAACATGAACTAACAAGCTTCTACTAAGCAATATAAGTGAAGAATATTATATAACTCACCTCTATAGAGTAGGTAAGATCCCAAAAAGCAGGAATCTTGAGAAAATAGGGCAAGAAAACCATGGATTTAGATCTGAACTTGGCCAAATAAGCACATCTCTCCACAAGGAAGCAAAACCCTAGAAAAAGAACCAAGAAGGATAGAATTTTGAGTTATAGAGCCACTTTCACCATGGAATAGCAGGGTTCAGACCTGGAGGAAGGTATAAGGACAGAGAAGAGCAATAAAAATGGAGAAGTAAGGAAGAAAACAACTTCCCTTGGTCAAAATCTCTAGAAGATGACCTTGGAAACCCTAGGTAGGGCTAGATGGAGCTCTAGGATACCTTCTTCTCCTAAAAGGGGTTGTATTCTACCTTAGAGCACTTGGTTCCAAAGAAAAATAGAGTGGAGTCGTTGCTCCAGGTTATAGGAAAGAAAAATAAAACATAGTTTAGTATTTGGGCAAGGAAGAGGTAAATATAGCCCGTGGATAAGGATAGAAGCAAGCATGAGGTGTAAAAGTAGCTTCCCTATGTGTCTATGGCCTTAAATTATTAATAATATACAATAACACACACAAGCAGCTCCCCCACCATCCATATTGACCTGCGTATATTTCCTTTATCGAATTTGCCAGCCAATCACATAATTCACTAGTTGATAGCTACTAAAGGTAACTTATCCGTGAAGGGGTAAACCCTAAAATACCCTTAGAGTAAACACCTTCAAACAATGGCTCAAATAGGAGACCCATGGCTCAAAACACTCAATAATGATAATATAAAATATAAGGAACATAATGTATGTGACAAATTGCAAAGAAAACCCCTCAAATGGGTAAATTGTAAAAAAGTCCAAAATGTACATAAAATTGCATAACTTGCTCAAATAGTGTCCAAATTGGACCAAATTTGAAACTTAAACTTCTCTTATGATTTCAAAACATATCAAAAGGTTATATTAGGTTTATAAGAATTAATGTATGGTAATTAAGCTCATTAAACTCATTATTTATGTTCGGGGGCCTTACAAAAGTCCGCCAACTGCCGAAAACATGATATGTCTGATCTGTAGAAGGGGACTCATGCCACAGATTAAGTTGAATCTCATAGACTTTAGCAATTTAATGGATATCTATGAGAAGCCTGTTAAAGCTGAATCAAAGTGTCTTTTAAAGAAGAAAAAGCCACCCAAGACCGGGGGGAAAGTTGAATTCAACATCCTAATCCTCGGCCAACAAGGATGACGAGTGGATCAGGGCCACCGATCATCAAATAATTGACAAAGGAGGAACTAGATGATCGAAGAGTGAAGGGGTTGTGATTATGATTCAATCCAAAGTTCCTCCATGGTCATCATTACTTGGGGAAGTTACTGTGTTTGATCTATCATGGGGAAAAGGATAGGTATGAGATCATAAAAAAACATAGCAATGTTGAAGAGAAGAGGGAGATAGAAGAAGAATCTATGGAACTAGCCTAACTGAGAACAATTTCTCTACAAAAAGTGGTCAGAGAGGTCCAAACAGATCATTTTCAAGTGTGGTGAAGGGTAGAAGGCCATAGGTGTTTGATCTTTGTGGTTTTTTGAGTCACAAAGAATTTTCTTGATTTGAAAATGGTCAAAGAATGGGAATTGGAGGTGTGATAAGAACTATCTTTAGAAGTGGAGGTTGGTGGAGAGGGCATTCCCAGATCACAAGGAATGTTGTAGAAATGCAAGGTCCAAATTCAAGACTACATGATGAAGAAATATATTCACATACTTCCCTTGGGGTGTCGGTAATTAGTCTTAGTAATGTCATTGTTGGAAAAGTTGGGCATGGTAAACAATAACTACTGCAACAAGACCATGATATCTGAGGTTGGAGTGAGTGAAGCATTAGATACAGGGACTACAACCCAAAGGCTTGTATGAAATTGGTCTAGAGGAATTGAATCAGGAGTTATAAGGAGTTTCTTGCGCAACGATGCTCCATTTAGAACCCATTCAAGCCATTGGGGAGTTAAAAGGTGGTGAGGAAGATGACCCAATAGATGAACGGCTTACAAACGTCTAGGAAATTTTGGAGAACTAGAGGGCTTACCCCGAATGAGGCAATGGACCATAATATTCCTCTTAAAGATGAGAAGAAGGCAATAGTTGTGCCTCTGTATTGATATGCTTATTCCCAAAAGAACAAAATAGAGAGGCAGATGAGGGACATGAGAGTTCATGGGCTTATCATACCCAATAATAGCCCATTTTCCTCCCTTTTGTTGTTAGTGAAGAAGAACGATGACTCATGGAGATTATGTGTGGGCTATATGATACACCTCATCACGCTAAATAGGATTAATCAAAACACAAAACATGATCAACTACTAATTTATCACATAGTCAAAAATTTGGAATAATAAAAACTAATTCCAACAATGTAAATAATCTATAGAACATTTACAAAAGGTCCATAATTCCATTCTCATATATTGTAACAAGTATTTACATATGAGTCCAAAGACCTCAGTCACATCCTGCATACAAAAGATATTTCACATTTGCATGCCATATATTTACAAACATTGGCATACAACAAAAATTTTGTGTCGATACAAGTATATCATCTAGAAAACACATCCCATATCCAAGCCTGAGAGTACAGGGATGACACTAGGACTCTACTACTAACATCTACAACTAACCAACCTTCTGAATCTATTGATCACCAGGTTGGTTCTCTTCCACAATGTGACCTCAACCTTGTTGCCCACGACCACCTAAAAAATGTGGTGACCCACGGGTGAGACGCAGTCCCAGCAAGAGATATAACTCTCTCCAACATATATTGATTATAACATTTTTATTGACAGTAAATGAACTGAGCAGATATAGTAATGGATTAGAAATTTAAGAAGATTGAATAGGTTAATCATACCAAGCCATTAAGCAAATTAACTTGGCAAGAAGCGTAATTACTCAAAGGTCATATGATATCATCTTGAAAATAGTGAATAGTATAAAGACAAGTTAAAGACTAATCAAATAATGTGAGACATATTTAATCATAGTCAATATACTACACGACTTATATCACTTCTTTTATTACATTGCCCTGAGGGATTTGAGAAATACCACTCAAGTCCAAACTGACCACTACTAAGTCGAAATCAGTGCCATACAAGATCTAAGAAGATCCAGACTCCTAAGATCTTTTCCGCCCCCAATCAGTATGGGTTCGCCACAGTGACACATAAGGTCAAGCTACTAACAGTCTAGTCTATCCTTGGTACATGTCATGACACTAGTGAAAGGAGGTAGGTACACATACCCTACCATCTGAGGTACAACCATAGTTGTCCTCCAATCTCATCATATATATATATATATATATATATATATATATATATATATATATATATATATATATATATATATATATATATATATATATATATATATATATATTCACTGAGATATGACCACAGCCATTTTCAAACTGAGGCTAGGCATGGCCACTTTCATCCTCCCTAATAGTTGAATTCACGATGACAAGCACGTTGTATACTCATCAGTATGCACTCTGAGTATCCCTTAGGAAAACTTGTTTCACTATTTGGCAATTTCTAACACTCTGATAGATCTATGGAATAGGGCACTGCATGATTAGAGTTTCATTTAATTTATTATGCCAATTGGGTGAATTAAGGCTAAATCATACAAATGGGCATTCAAACCCTAATACTTTTCTAACAAGAGTATATGTATAACAACTTTAAAAGATATAAACAATTTGAGATATAAATCTTAATCACATTACCACATGCTATCATTCATTGGAAATTAATGGACCACACTTACCATCATACTTTTACAAGATACCAAAATTGTATCACAAGTTCTAGGGTTTTAACCCTTATTGGAACATGAAGAGGATTTCACCTCAATCATGGATTCAAACGTGCCCAAAGGTCATTAAGACCATCACATTATTCATAGTAATATTATCATCATCATTCCATGCCTTAAACAAGGCTGAAAAGATCATTAGCACATATGTGTCCATAGATATTAACATGGCAAGGCACTATGATATTCAAATAGTACTACAATGTGGTTTCAACAAAAGAAGAGTGTAATTCATTATCACGTTAATCATTCAAGAGGTCTTATTATAACCAATCAACATCATATAATTACATTAAGATTAGGTATAACAAGCTAGATCACATGGGAGTTATGCATCCACTTATTATAGTGATTTATCAAATATAACTATATAATGGCAAAGGTAAGACTAAAAATTAATGGCATTTAACCATTGAATTATCTTCACTTGGACCCACATTTAATACCATGTGATTCATTCTAATCCATTGGATGTTGAAGCATCCATCATTATTCATTGGATTGGGTTCATTGTTCAAGGTTATCAATTGACGTATAAGTCTAATCATTAAATCAATTGAACCAAGAAACCATTCATTTAAGGTTTAGTCAAATCTACAATTACATTCCTAATTAATCATATATGGTGATGACCTGATCCACCATTAATTGTGATCATTAGGTCACCATTAGTTGCTAGATCAGTAATACATTCATTTAACACCATCAAATATTAAGCCAATCTCATCATCGATTGATAACAACATTAGAATACTTAGTGGATGATAATTAAACGTATAATTGAGTCAAAACCTGACCTAACGGGGTGACCATAGGTTGTCACCATAAATTTGACACCCTTGATAACAAACATCAGTTGCCAAAATAGAAACACCATTGGCTATTGAATGGTATGACCATCGGTGGTGTGATAGGGAAAGAAATAGCTTGAAAACCCTAATTTGAACCATCAACTATTTTGTGCTTAGCACCATAGGTTGATGATATCAACCTGTCCCAGATTATGTAACACCTTAGAAATTTCATACACATGTTTACAAATTCATATAGAACTAGAAAAAATCAGGGAACACCACAAAAAATCATAATTCTAAACAAGCATGGTTTCTCTATGCTTAAATCAACACATTAAGGCATAAATATGAACTAACGAGCTTCTAGTAAGCAATATAAGTGAAGAATGTTATATAACTCACCTCTATAGAGTAGTTCAGATCCCAAACAGAAGGAATCATGACAAAATAGGGCAACAAAACCATGGATTTAGATCTGAACTTGGCCAAATAAGTACTTCTCTCCACTAGGAAGCAAAACCCTAGAAAAAGAAACAAGAAGGATAGACTTTTGAGTTATAGAGCCACTTTCACCATGGAACAGTAGGGTTCTGACCTGGAGGAAGGTCTAAGGAAGGAGAAGAGCAAGAAAAATGGAGAAGGAAGTAAGAAAACAACTTGACTTGGTCGAATTCCCTAGAAGATGACCTTGGAAACCCTAGGTAGGGCTAGATGGATCTCTAGGAGACCTTCTTCTCCAAAAAGGGGTTGTCTTCTACCTTAGAGCACTTGGTTCTGAAGAAAAACAGAGTGGATTAGTTTCTCCAGGTTAGGGAAAAGAGAAATGAAGAATATTTTTGTACTTGGGCAAGGAAGGGGTAAATATAGCCCATGGATAAGGATAGAAGCAAGCACGAGGTGTAAAAGTAGCTTCCCCATGTGTCTATGGCCTTAAATTATTAAGAATATACAAGAACACACACAAGCATCTCCCCCACCATCCATATTGACCTGCGTATATTTCCTTTATCGAATTTTCCAGCCAATCACATAATTCACTAGTTGGTAGTTACTAAAGGTAACTTATCCGTGAAGGGGTAAACCCTAAAATACCCTTAGAGAAAACACCTTCAAACAATGGCTCAAATAGGAGCCCCATGGCTCAAAACACTCAATAATGATAATATAAAATCTAAGGAACATAATTTTTGTGACAAATTGCAAAGAAAACCCCTCAAATGGGTAAATTGTAAAAAAGTCCAAAATGTACATAAAATTGCATAACTTGCTCAAACAGTGTCCAAATTGGACCAAATTTGAAACTTAAGCTTGTCTTATGATTTCTAAACATATAAAAAGGTTATATTAGGTTTATAAGCATTACTTTATGGTAATGAAGCTCATTAAACTCATTAAGAAAGTTTAGAGGCCTTACAACAGCCCGCCAACTGCCGAAAACATGATATGCCTGATCTATAGAAGGGGACTCCTGCCACAGATTAAGTTGAATCTCATAGACTTTAGCAATTTAATGGATATCTATGAGAAGACTATTAAAGCTGAATCAAAGTGTCTTTTGAAGAAGAAAAAGCCACCCAAGACCGGGGGGAAAGTTGAATTCAACATCCTAATCCTCGGCCAACAAGGATGACGAGTGGATCAGGGCCACCGATCATCAAATAATTGACAAAGGAGGAACGAGATGATCGAAGAGTGAAGGGGTTGTGATTATGATTCAATCCAAAGTTCCTCCATGGTCATCATTACTTGGGGAAGTTACTGTGTTTGATCTATCATGGGGAAAAGGATAGGTATGAGATCATAAAAAAACATAGCAATGTTGAAGAGAAGAGGGAGATAGAAGAAGAATCTAAGGAACTAGACTAACTGAGAATAATTTCTCTACAAAAAGTGGTCGGAGAGGTCCAAACAGATCATTTTCAAGTGTGGTGAAGGGTAGAAGGCCATAGGTGATTGATCTTTGTGGTTTTTTGAGTCACACAAAATTTTCTTGATTTGAAAATGATCAAAGAATGGGAATTGGAGGTGTGATAAGAACTATCTTTAGAAGTGGAGGTTGGTGGAGAGGGCATTCCCAGATCACAAGGAATGTTGTAGAAATGCAAGGTCCAAATTCAAGGCTACATGATGAAGAAATATATTCACATACTTCCCTTGGGGTGTCGGTAATTAGTCTTAGGACTGTCATTGTTGGAAAAGTTGGGCATGGTCAACAATAACTACTGCAACAAGACCATGATATCTGAGGTTGGAGTGAGTGAAGCATGAGATACAGGGAATACAACCCAAAGGCTTGTATGAAGTTGGTCTAGAGGAATTTAAATAGGAGTTATAAGGAGTTTCTTGCGTAACGATGCTCCATTTAGAACCCATTCAAGCCATTGGGGAGTTAAAAGGTGGTGAGGAAGATGACCCAATAGATGAACGACTTACAAACGTCTAGGAAATTTTGGAGAACTAGAGGGCTTACCCCGAATGAGGCAATGGACCATAATATTCCTCTTAAAGATGAGAAGAAGGCAATAGTTGTGCCTCCATATTGATATGCTTATTCCCAAAAGAAAAAAATAGAGAGGCAGATGAGGGACATGAGAGTTCATGGGCTTATCATACCCAATAATAGCCCATTTTCCTCCCTTATGTTGTTACTGAAGAAGAATGATGACTCATGGAGATTATGTGTGGGCTATATGATACACCTCATCATGCTAAATAGGATTAATCAAAACACAAAACATGATCAACTACTAATTTATCACATAGTCAAAAATTTGGAATAATAAAAACTAATTCCAACAATGTAAATAAACTATAGAACATTTACAAAAGGTCCATCATTCCATTCTCATATATTGTAACAAGTATTTACATATGAGTCCAAAGACCTCAGTCACATCCTGCATACAAAAGATATTTCACATTTGCATGCCATATATTTACAAACATTGGCATACTACAAAAATTTTGTGTCGATACAAGTATATCATCTAGAAAACACATCCCATATCTAAGCCTGAGAGTACAGGGATGACACTAGGACTCTACTACTAACATCTACAACTAACCAACCTTCTGAATCTATTGATCACCATGTTGGTTCTCTTCCACAGTGTGACCTCAACCTTGTTGCCCACGACCACCTAAAAAAATGTGGTGACCCACGGGTGAGACACAATCCCAGCAAGAGATATAACTCTCTCCAACATATATTGATTATAACATTTTTATTGACAGTAAATGAACTGAGTAGATACAATAATGGATTAGCAATTCAAGAAGATTGAATAGGTTAATCATACCAAGCCATTAAGAAAATTAACTTGACAAGAAGTGTAATTACTCAAAGGTCATATGATATCATCTTGAAAATACTGAATAGTATAAAGACAAGTTAAAGACTAATCAAATAATGTGAGACATATTTAACCATAGTCAATATACTACACGACTTATATCACTTCTTTTATTACATTTCCCTGAGGGATTTGAGAAATACCACTCAAGTCCAAACTGACCACTACTAATTCGAAATCAGTGCCATACAAGATCTAAGAAGAGCCAGACTCCTAAGATCTTCTCCGCCCCCAATCAGTATGGGTTCGCCACAGTGACACATAAGGTCAAGCTGCTAACAATCTAGTCTGTCCTTGGTACATGTCATGACACTAGTGAAAGGAGGTAGGTACACATACCCTACCATCTGAGGTACAACCATAGTTGTCCTCCAATCTCATCATCATATATATATATATATATATATATATATATATATATATATATATATATATATATATATATATATATATATATATATATATATATTCACTGAGATATGACCACAGCCATTTTCAAACTGAGGCTAGGTATGGCCACTGTCATCCTCCCTAACAGTTGAATTCAAGATGACAAGCACAATGTATACTCATCAGTATGCTCTCTGAGTATCCCTTAGGAACACTTGTTTCACTATTTGGCAATTTCTAACACTCTAATAGATCTATGAAATAGGGCACTGCATGATTAGAGTTTCATTTAATTAATTATGCCGATTGGGTGAATTAAGGCTAAATCATACAAATGGACATTCAAACCTTAATACTTTTCTAACAAGAGTATATGTATAACAACTTTAAAAGATATAAAAATTTGAGATATAAATCTTAATCACATTACCACATGATATCATTCATTGGAAATTAATGGACCACACTTACCATCATACTTTTACAAGATACCAAAATTGTATTACAAATTCTAGGGTTTTAACCCTTATCGGAACATGAAGAGGATTTCACCTCAATCATGGATTCAAACGTGCCCAAAGGTCATTAAGACCATCACATTATTCATAGTAATATTATCATCATCATTACATGCCTTAAACAAGGCTCAAAAGATCATTAGCACATATGTGTCCATAGATATTAACATGGCAAGGCACTATGATATTCAAATAGTACTACAATGTGGTTTCAACACAAGAAGAGTGTAATTCATTATCACATTAATCATTCAAGAGGTATGATTATAACCAATGAACATCATATAATTACATTAAGATTAGGTATAACAAGCTAGATCACATGGGAGTTATGGATCCACTTATTATAGTGATTTATCAAATATAACTATATAATGGAAAAGGTAAGACTACAAATTAATGGCATTTAACCATTGAATTATCTTCACTTGGACCCACATTTAATACCATGTGATTCATTCTAATCCATTGGATGTTGAAGCATCCAATATTATTCATTGGATTAGGTTCATTGTTCAAGGTTATCAATTGACGTATAAGTCTAATCATTAAATCAATTCAACCAAGAAACCATTCATTTAAGGTTTAGTCAAATCTACAATTACATTCCTAATTAATCATATATGGTGATGACCTGATCCACCATTAATTGTGATCATTAGACACCATTAGTTGCTAGATCAGTAATACATTCATTTAACACCATCAAATATTAAGCCAATCTCATCATTGATTGATAACAACATTAGAATACTTAGTGGATGATAATTAAACGTATAATTCAGTCAAAACCTGACCTAAGGGGGTGACCATAGGTTGTCACCATAAATTTGACACCCTTGATAACAAACATCAGTTGCCAAAATAGAAACACCATTGGCTATTGAATGGTATGACCATCGGTGGTGCGATAGGGAAAGAAATAGCTTGAAAACCCTAATTTGAACCATCAACTATTTTGTGCTTAGCACCATAGATTGATGCTATCAACCTGTCCCAGATTATGTAACACCTTAGAAATTTCATACACATGTTTACAAGTTCATATAGAACAAGAACAAATCAGGGAACACCACACAAATTCATAATTCTAAACAAGCATGGTTTCTCTATGCTTAAATCAACACATTAAGGCATAAATATGAACTAACGAGCTTCTAGTAAGCAATATAAGTGAAGAATGTTATATAACTCACATCTATAGAGTAGTTCAGATCCCAAACAGAAGGAATCTTGACAAAATAGGGTAACAAAACCATGGATTCAGATCTGAACTTGGCTAAATAAGTACTTCTCTCCACAAGGAAGCAAAACCCTAGAAAAAGAAACAAGAAGGATAGACTTTTGAGTTCTAGAGCCACTTTCACCATGGAAAAGTAGGGTTCTGACCTGGAGGAAGGTCTGAGGAAGGAGAAGAGCAAGAAAAATGGAGAAGGAAGTAAGAAAACAACTTGACTTGGTCGAATTCCCTAGAAGATGACCTTGGAAACCCTAGGTAGGGCTAGATGGATCTCTAGGAGACCTTCTTCTCCATGAAGGGGTTGTCTTCTACCTTAGAGCACTTGGTTCTGAAGAAAAATAGAGTGGATTAGTTTCTCCAGGTTAGGGAAAAGAGAAATCAAGAATAGTTTTGTACTTGGGCAAGGAAGGGGTAAATATAGCCCATGGATAAGGATAGAAGCAAGCATGAGGTGTAAGAGTAGCTTCCCCATGTGTCTATGGCCTTAAATTTTGAAGAATATACATGAACACACGCAAGAAGCTCCCCCACCATCCCTATTGACCTTCGTAGCTTTCCTTTGTCTAATTTCCCAGCCAATCACATAATTCATTAGTTGGTAGCTACTAAAGGTAGCTCATCCATGAAGAGGTAAACCCTAAAATACCCTTGATGAAAACAACTTCAAACCATGGATTAACTAGGAGCCCCATGAATCAAAAATATCAATAATGATAATATAACATCTAAGGAATGTAATGTATGTGACAAATTGCAAAGAAAACCCCTTAATTGGGTAAATTGTAGAAAAGTCCAAAATGTATAGAAAATTGCATAACTTGCTCAAACAATGTCCAAATTGGACCAAATTTGAAACTTAAGCTTGTCTTATGATTTAAAAAACATATAAAAAGGTTATATTAGGGTTATAAGCATTAAATTATGGTAATTAAGCTCATTTAACTTATTAAGCAAGTTTATGGGCCTGACAATTATAAACCCCTAACAAGGATTTTGCCCCAAAATCCTACGCTAAAAGAGATGGGTATTTTCTACACATCTTATTATCTAGTTACCATGTGGATTCCTCTATGCCATGATGATTCCACAAGACATTCACTAGTATTATATCTTTTCTCTTCAACTTTTTCACCCTTCTATCTAGGATCAACACATGACCCTCAATATAGGAGATATCCTCATCTAACTCAACCTCTACTAGTTGGATTGTCTGGTCAGTATCTGGATGGCATTTCCTCAACATAGATATGTGAAAGATATTATGCAATCTATGTAGATCTGGTGGTAGTTCCAACTTATATGCTACCTTTCTAACATGAGCTAGGACTGGGTATGGTCCCATAAATCTAGGAGCCAACTTACCCTTCTATCCAAACCTCAGCACACCTTTCCAAGGAGAAACCTTAAGATATACTCTATCTCCCACCTAGAAGTCAAGCGGTCTGTGTCGGTTATCTACATAAGATTTCTTCATGCCTTGGACTGCTTTCAACTGTTGTTGTATCACTTTAATTTTTTTTTTGTAGTTTGTTGTACTAGATCAGGACCCAAAAGTTGATATTCACCTGTCTCATACCAGAAAATAAGAGACCAACATCGTTTCCCATACAGAGCCGCATAAGGGGCCATATCTATGCTTCTTTGATAGATATTGTTGTACACAAACTCTATCAAAGTCAGATGTACATCCCAACTGCCAAGAAATTGCAACACACATGCCCTCAAAAGATCCTCTAAAGTCTGAATAGTCCTTTCGGACTGGCCATCGGTCTACATATGAAAAGCTGTGATGAATCTCAGCTAAATTCCCATTACAGAATGCAAACGCTCCCAAACACTACTTGTAAATTGTGGACCTCTATAAGAAACTACTGTAACTGGAATGCCATGTAGGCAGACTATCTCTTCAACATATATTTGTGCCAATTTCTCTGATGTAAACATCATCTTAACTGGTAGAAAATGAGTTGACTTAGTCAATCTGTCTACTATCACCCATATGGAATCATGACCCTTGGTTGTCCTAGGAAGACCAACCACAAAGTCCATGGTAATATGATCCCATTTCCACTGTGGTATTGGCAAGGGATGTAATGTCCCTGCAGGCTTCTGGTGTTCAACCTTCACCTACTGAAAAACTAAATATTTGGTAATGAACTCTACCACATCATGCTTTAGACCTGGCCACCAATACATGTCTTTCAGTTCTGGTACAACTTGGTACTTCTAGGATGCATTTCATACATGGAGGAGTGAGCCTCCTCAAGTACCATCTTCCTCAACCCATCGACATCCGGAACTACTATCTTATTATGGTAACAAACTGTACCATCATCTACCTCATGAAATCCATCATACCTTTCACTGCCAATTCCTGATCGGATATTCTGTGTCATAGTATCATTCTATTGTGCATCATGAATTTGCCGTCTCAAGGTAGGTTTCACTTGTAACTGTGCCAACAATCCTACCAGCAAGGAAACTTCTAGTTGTACATTCATCTGGTGAAGAGACATTAGCATATCTCTCTTATGGCACATCAAGGAATTTAATTGTGCATTATCTTCTGTTGATAATGAAGATGACTTTCTACTCAATGCATCAGCTACCACATTTGCTTTCCCTATATGGTAGTCTATTATGAAATTATAATTCTTAATCAGCTCCATCCATCTCCTCTGCCTCAGATTCAGCTCCTATTTTGAGAAGATATATTGTAAATTCTTGTGGTCAATGAAGATCTGGCACTTTTCTCCATAAAAATAGTGTCTTCAGATCTTTAAGGCATGAAACACTGCTGCAAGCTCCAGATCATGTGTTGGGTAATTCTCCTCTTGTTTCTTAAGCTGTCAGGAAGCAAAAGAAATCACATTTTTATCCTGCATCAACACGCATCCCAACCCATTCTTTGAAACATCACAAAAGACAATATAGCCTTTTCCTTGCTCTGGCATTACTAACACCGGTGCACTAGTTAATTTTTCTTTCAAAAGATGGAAAGAACGTTGACACTTGTCATTCCAAGCAAAAGGAACATCCTTCTTGGTTAACCTAGATAGGGGTAACGCTATAGAACTGAAGTCTTTGATGAACCTCATGTAGTAACCTGCCAGACCTAGGAAACTACAGATCTCTGTTGGTGTCTTTGGTTGTTCCCATTCTAGTATAGATTCCGCTTTCTTGGGATCAACACAAACGCCTTTTGCAGATATAACATGGCCCAGAAAAGACACTTCAAATAACCAGAATTCACACTTGTTGAACTTAGCATATAGTTGATGATGCCTCAACAAAGTCAATGTCTGGCGAAGCTGTTGCTCATGATGTTGACTATCCTTGGAGTATATCAGGATATCATCTATGAACATGACCACACACTAATCAAGATAAGGTCTAAACACAATATTCATCAGATCTATAAAAGTTGCATGTGCATTGGTTAGCCCAAACGGCATAACAACAAACTCATAATGACCATACCTAGTCCTAAAAGCTGACTTGGGTATGTCATCCGCCTTAATTATCAACTGATGGTAACCTGACCTCAGTTCTATCTTTTAAAACACAGTGGCACCTCTCAATTGATCAAAAAGATAATCAATCATTGGCAAAGGATACTTATTCTTTATTGTCACCTTGTTCAACTGTCTGTAGTCGATAACCCCATTGAACCATTCTTCTTTTTAACAAACAACATGGGAGCACCCCAAGGGGAAGTGCTCAGCCTGATAAAACCCTTCTCTAACAGTTATTGTAACTGTTTCTTTAACTCCTGCATCTCTGCTGATGCCATTTTGTATGTTGATGGTGCTATGGGTTATGTTTGAGGAACAAGATTGGTCTCAAACTCTATCTCTCTAGGAGGGGGAATGCTAGGAAATTCCTCAGGAAAGACATCCTCAAATTTTTGCACCACTGGTACCTCTTGGATACTAGGACCTCCCGCCTTGGTATCCACAACATGAGCTAATAAAGCCTCACATCCTTGTCTCATCAACCGCTCAGCTATCATAGCTGACATCAAACATGTAGGAAGAATCTTCCTATCACCCTGAAAAATCCAATGTATATCTCCATCATGGAACGTAGGCACCTTAGTACCAAAATCCAAGACTACCCAATATATTTCCAAGGTATCCATTCCTAGGATTACATAAAAACCATGCATGTCAAGTGGCAAAAGATCCACTTGAATGTTGTGTCCAGAGAAAGAAAGAACACAATAAGGGAACACTTCTCGCAACTCAGTGGAATCAACCAAAGGAGTCTCTAGCCATAGGCTATCAGATCTAAGACTAACAGGTAGATAAAAACTATCTATCACCTCTCTTGTGATAAAAGAGTGTGTCTCACCCAAATCTACTAACATAGATACAAAACAAGAAGCAGACAAATCAGAATGAAATAATTCTATCTGACCTGTCATGACTCATGGATTGACCACTGCTTCTGGCTGGGTCATGGCATAGAACCTAGATGTCGCATGCTTCCATCCACATCCACTGCTCACATGTCCTGAGGATCCTGCATGGGATGCCTAACCATGTCCTCTACCACTACCGGTATCAAACCACCATTATTGTGATCACTATTGATTCTGTCTTGGTTGCTGAGTCACCTCCTCAACCTTGATAGGGCAATTCCATCTAATATGCTCTGTCTGTCCACATTGATGACACACTCAGTTATCACTATGTGGTCTAAACAGCCCTGTAACTGAGACTGATGATGAACTGTGAGCTCCTTTTGGTGGAAAACTGTGACCTCTACCCCTACTCAGGGTCCACTGTGACAGTGCATGTGATCTTGGTTTAGTGAAGGTTGACCTTGGTTGCGACGGTGGTGGAAAAACCCTTGGATTCTTAAATCCTCCATATGATTTCCCTTGAAACTGCATAGGTCGCTTCTTAGCATTAGCTTCACACTTCTCCATGGAAGACCTCTCAATCCTCCTAATAGATTCCACAAAGGTGGAAAACATTTCCCTATTCTCCAAGGCTGATGATATAGTAGTCAACTCCGTACTCAGGCCCTTCTCAAATCTTTGGATCCTTTCCTTGTCTGTTGCTTCCATGTGCGGGCAGAATCTCAGAAGTTCCATAAACTTTGATTCATACTCATTGATAGTCATAGATCCCTAATAAATCATCTCGATCTGAGAAATTTTCTCATCTAGGTAGGTCTCTAGAAAATATTGACTAACAAATTCCCTCCAAAAATCCTCCCATCGTATCACAACTCCTGGTCTTTTCTCCTCTTCTATGGCCCACCAGTGGCCAGCACTACCCTTCAACAAGTATACTGCAAGCTTAACTTTGTCTTCTTCAGTGATGTTTAGGACTTTGAACGCCTTTTCCAGCTTAGTCAACCACATGTCAGTGTCTGCTAGATTAGAAGTACCTACATATTCAATCTCCCCAACACATCTAAGACGTTCAAATATCTTCCCGACACCTTGGGACTCCACATTATAGGTGATTGCCCTAGCTTGAGGTGTTGGCGCTCTATGAGCAATATGTGTAATTGTGGCCATGATCTGTCTACACATATGTTGAAACTCATGATTGGCCATCGTTTTCGGGTATAGATGAGGCATTGTGTGCTGCTCTGGCCCTTATTCTGGCACTCTCTCATTGTTTTCCTACATCCCAGCACCTCCACCAGGTGCTACATAGCTACTCTCAACATGTTCTTCACGTCCTCCAGCCATATTTGCATAAGCATAAACTATGATCAGATATGTTGGATACATAAGAACAGACTCAAACCTAAGTCCTATGTCCATGTAGACTCAGTAAACCTAGAGCTCTGATACCAACTAAACTGATACACCTCATTACGCTAAATGAGATTACTAAAAACACAAAACACGATCAACTACTAATTTATCACATAGACAAAAATGTGGAATAATTAAAACTGATTCCAACAATGGAAATAAACTTTAGAACATTTATAAAAGGTCCATCATTCCGTTCTCATATATTGTAACAAGTATTTACATATGGGTCCAAAGACCTTAGTCACATCCTGCATACAAAAGATATTTCACATGTACATGCCATATATTAACAAACATTGGCATACTATCAAAATTTTGTGTTGATACAAGTATATCATCTAGAAAACACATCCCATACCTAGACCTGAGAGTAAAGGGACGACATTAGGAATCTACTACTAACATCTACAACTAACCAACCTTCTGAATCTATTAATCACCAGGTTGGTTCTCTTCCACAGTGCAACCTCGACCTCGTTGCCCACGACCACCTAAAAAAAATGTGGTGACCCACGGGTGAGACCCAGTCCTAGCGAGAGATATAACTCTCTCCAACATATATTGATTATAACATATTGATTGATAGTAAATCAACTAACCAGATACAGTAATGAAAAAGCAATTTAAGCATATTGAATAGGTTATGCATACCAAGCCATTAAGAAAAATGACTTGACAAGAAGTATAATTACTCAAAGGTCATATGATATCATCTTGTAAACACTGAATAGTATAAAGACAAGTTAAAGACTAATCAAACAATGTGAGACATATTTAAACATAGTCTGTGTACTAAACATATTATATCACTTCTTTTATTACATTGCCCTAAGGGATTTGAGAAATACCACTCAAGTATCGACTGAGAACTAACAAGTCAAAATTAGTGCCATACAAGATATATGAAGAGTTGGACTCTGAAGATCTTCTCCGCCCCCGATTAGTACGGGTCTGCAACAGTGACACATAAGGTAAAGCTGCTAACAACCTAGTCCGTCCTCCAATCTCATCATATATATATATATATATATATATATATATATATATATATATATATATATATATATATATATATATTCACCGAGACACGACCGTAGCCATTCTCAAATTGAGGGCTAGGTATGACCACTATCATCCTCCCTAACACTTGAATTTAGGATGACAAGAACCCCGCATACTCATTAGTATGCGCTCGAAGTATCCCTTAGGAATACTCGTTTCACTATTTGGCAATTTCTGACATCAGATAGATCTATGGCACAGGGAACTACATGATTAGAGTTTCACTTAATTAGTTATGCCAACTAGGTGAATTAAGGCTAAATCATACAAATGTACATCCAAACCCTAATTCTTTTCTAACAAGAGTATATGTATAACAACTTTAAAAGATATAAAACATTTGAGATATAAATCTCAATCACATTGTTGGGTTTTAGGGGAGACAGAGAAGGCAGCGGAAACAAAAGAAATTTCTCCCCCAACCCATACCAAGGAAACGCGTCAACGTCTATATAATAGGAAAGGATGGTTTCTGGAATCATACCTTGTCCCGAGGCTTGCTCGGTGACAATACCTCACGCAATGTGCGGTCTTCAACTCCGGTCTTGGACGGTGTCTGTGCAGCTCCTGGTCACACCAAGACTGACAACTCCTCCTCCTACCGGACTATCAGATGATAGTTGTCCTCCTAAGCGGCAGAAACCTCCCGCCTCTGAAGTAGTCCACACGGACCACCTGGAACTCCACTCTCCTTGTCCCACAAGGAAGTGGAAGGAGTCACACCCTCCTGTTGACGTACTAGTCGCCAACACTCTCCTGCTACCAGTTGCAACTGCAGTTGTGCTTCCCTTGCTGCACCTCCCTTTTGCGGGAAGCACTTGCTCGGGATCTCTCATGGTTACCAAAACCAGAGAGAACGACAACTTCGCAAAGCAACCGGCTTGCATTGAGTTGTTCTTTGAGAAGCCCCCAATACCCCTATATATATAGGTGGGTCATGGGTCAGGGTTCTCTGTGCCCGGCAATACGGGACTAAAGCAGGAGTAGAAGGGTTTGAGAATTTTCCACAAAAAGCAACCGGTTCGCAACTTGAAATGATCGGTTCACAACTGAACCGATCGGTTCAGCCATTGAGCCGATCGGTTGGACCTGAGCCGATCGTTTGGGGCACTCCAACCGATCGGTTGGTGCCCTGAACCGATCGGTTCATGGTCCTAATCCGGCTCAAAAAGACTTTCCTTGTTTCGTTCTTAATTGGTATCGTATACCAATGTTATTCCCAATCGAATTGGGCAATTTGAAACCAAAGGAAAATTCTTGCCGACATGACTTTACCAACTGGTCGGTTGCACCAGTTGAGCCGATCGGTTCAACCCTTGAACCGGTCGTTTCAACCTGGGCATGAACCGATCGGCTTGGACACTCCAACCGACCGGTTCAACACCTCAGCCGACCGGTTCATCACATGAGCCGATCGGTTGGGAGCACAGGTTGGGCAAAATCAGTCAATTGTGATTTCAATCAATCCGATACTCCAATCAATGCGTCCAACACCTTGAACCATATGATATTGAGCTATCGACTGATTGAGTGTTTAATTGAACTACTAAACTCCTTTAGTAATCAATCTAAACATTGCTTTGTGGACAAAACTCCTCTTCCAGGTTAAATCCTATGTGTGTGACCCTGCAGGTCCATTTCACGTTGGCAGTGAAAGTCCATAACACTTATGACTTCACAAGCAAAGAGCGGTGCCTAGTCACACATCATTGCTACCCAAGTGAAAGTAGAAAGTTGGAGAACAACTTTCATCCTACAATCCGTGAATGGTGTTACAGTGAATGTATAATTCCTTTGTCACTGATATCCCGAATGAACTCAAGGAATGGAACAGTCATCCTGTCAACGTTCATTCACTTTCTTGATCTCAGAGTAGATTGAAGGAGATATGTATGACATCAATATCACATACTGATTCACACATGCGTGCGCACGCCTATCTCAATCATACTCATCAAGTGGCCTTGGATATCAAACTCCCTCAGGAGGGACAAATCCCATATCTATCACTCACCCCTCAAAAGCCCATGTGTCAAAGCCACCCAATCATCACCTTTATAACAACCCATGTTTCAAGACTGCGTTTGATGATGTCAAAGTGTGCCCAACGACATGTGTTGAGTGCAGTGATTTCAGGTCTAAGAATCACACTCACCACCATCACTGTGAGTACTGACTGTGACTACCATCTTATGGTTCCATGTGTCAAACTCACGGTGGGTCTGTTCGGTACCTTGTTCTCTAACAAGTACCTATGTGTTTGGTTTGATATCTCTATATCATGACTAATGAGATTCTATCATCAACCAACACCACAATCTAGTTTTGTGTGTCATTGTTGTCTATCTACCTTCCACAATGACATCCGACTAGGGACATAACAAGAATGTACAAACTCTTAGCATCCGTATGATCTCATCGTTCAGGTCCTTAACCTGAAAGCATACGTCATTGAGTACTGTCATTCTCTAGACATTCAATTTGTTCTATCACTATCTCATATGACTAAACCAGAAAGAATTGGAAGCTTGCCTTTGATGTTTATCAAATCAATCTTATGTATCCCACCAATCATCCCATGATTGGCTCTCAGGGCATACATACCAACAGACTCCCACTTGCACTGCGAGCCAATCACCCTTGAATCATATTCATAGTGATCTTCAAACATGTCCCACATGTTTCTGTGCTCTAGTGCGAACATAGTGAGTAATGGCAACACCTTGCCAAAGTCTGTATAAATTACATGTCTCTCATCTCTTCGCTGTACGTCACACGTATGAGATGGAGTTGCCGTAATATGCGATCTAGTATTCCTTTGCTAACCTTTAGCCACATTGCATGATCAAGTATTCCAGACTTGTCATCAATGACCGGAATATCTATAAGTTCATCTCATGAACTTCTAGATCCATATAGTATCCACTGATGTTCTCTAACACACGGATACTCGGCATTTCCTTTTAAATGGTTTTATTGGAACATTTCCAATAATCAACAAACTTTCACTTTTATACATCCTATGTATATTTTGGAATCAATTTTCTGTCCTTTCGGAAGTTCGCATCAATGTAACTCTTTACATCAAACTCTTCCTTATCTTCATGGAACTAGTACTTCATAAGTACTTATCAAGTTCTCATGGTATTCCAGTAACCCTTACTGGAAGTAGACAGACATCCACTCGTCATGTCCCACATATGAGTTATCAGGATGAGCACATCATATTGTCATGTCACACATACAAGATGATGAATGCATTTTATTCTTGCCATGTCATACATGCAAGACAATGGGATGATTACATACATGATAGATCCATATCTATTCTTAGTGTTCCCATTCTTCATAAGAATTGGACACTTGGCCTTGGGATACTAAGTCCATGTAACATGGACAAGTTTTCTCCCACTGAATCTGTGCATACTGAACACTTCAGTACAGATTGCCAATGTATGCTCTCTCTTTCCAGGTCAAAAGATTTTCGAGAACTATCTCTATAGATCTCTATTCCTATCACATAGGAAACATCTCTATCTTCCTTAAAGATAATTTCCACTTTTGTATTTCCATTCTAGAACATTTCCATTTCACATCAACATGTGAAATGTGAATACGCTCCCACTAAATCACAGATCCCTTCTTTATCTTTGACATATCAGTCAAACCCTTTGACTATATCATCAAAGTAAAGATCCAATTTGGAGTTGCTTGTACTCAATCAATCACATTGATTAGTCCATTGTAACTTATAGACTTCATTTGCATTAGTGGATTCATAAACCTTATAGGCTGTGTCACGTACACATCCTAGTTTTATCCCTCATAGGAATGCGGTTTTAGTATCCATATGCCAAATGTCTTAGTCATTAAGTTGCAATCAACAAGCATCATCCTTCTCAAAATGTTATCCATGTGTCTTAACACTTAAGACTCATTTGGACTTATGGATTTCATCCAATGAGTGCTACCATCAAGGTCATACCTTATGGTTCATATGGATGTCATTTAGGATGTAATGGTCTTATACCATAACTCAAAATCTGATTCCTCATATTCATCTAGATAGTTGACTCATCACATGAACAACTCATCACATAGATGATTGAGGTGTGTCTGTTAAGGATATAAGAACTCACAACCCTTGTGATTCTTAATTTCCTTTATTAGTGTGGGGTATTCTTTTATTAAGAAGAATTCAGTTATTTGATAATCATTCTCTAACTCCTTAGAGTATGATTCCTTCTTGATTCAGACATCACCATGCCTTAATCATGAGTTCACTATGATACACTATCATAATCACTCATACGGATCTCAAACATTTGGTTCAAGTATCTCATTCATTGATCTCATCAAGAATTAACACTTTACCAAATTTGTACTTCATCTATGATAATCTTGAACACCTCAAGATATTCATAATGGTATTTCTCTAAACACCATTTGAAGTATTAGCATTTATTCCAATTGGTATGTAAATACATCACATGTATTATACCTAATAGGATAATCATTCTCCCACTACCTTTAGTGAAGATAGATTAATCATGTCCAAGATATTCATGTCTCTTAATGGTTCTCTAACCAAAAGAGTCTAGGTTTATCCATCATATGGAAACTAGAAATGAATTTCTCATGATTGATGCTAATTTGATTGTTAGAGTTATGAATAACTTTAGGTATCATTTTATCTTATGCATACCATGTATCACAAGATAAACAAGGCATTGCCACAAAGATCATATCTTTAAGATTGAAACATCAACTTTATTAATTGCCATCATTGTCATACAATATGCAATAATAAAGTGTTTCTATCTATTAGCAATATATGAAATAGCAGTTCTCAACTCTATTTCGTGCCCTTTAGGCTGAAATAAACTGAAAGATACTCCTATCTATGGCAGCAACACTTGCTTCAATGATGGGTACTTCTTTCTTGGTCCTTTCACAAAGGCCATCACTTCTTTGTGGATATTACATATCATATATGACATATCCATATCTTGGTATCATATACCTCATATAAAGAAGCGGTTCATTTCATGATACCTTAGGTGGAGATCTCCATCCCCTCCTTCATCTTCTTTTGTTCTTCCAGATATAGAGGGCAATCCCTCATACACCCTTTCCCCATGTGCCTTGAAGCTGAAGACGGCTTGGATTGCTGGCTAGCATCAGAACACTTCTTTGCTTTGCCCTTGTCCTTGCCCTTAAAACTTACCTTTTCTTTGATCACATCAAAGATTATGGTTTGTCTTTCTTCATCTTTGCCTCTACTATCCTCAACATGTCTAACAACTTTGTCAACGCTTGTCAAAGTTGTTCATGTTGTAGCTTATCATGAATTGTATGATTCTCGCAACATTTGCAGTATCATACCAATAGCCAACCCTTGGCTCAGAGGGAATCCTTCTCAGTCAGGTTTTCCACATACCCAATCACATTGAGTGTGTGAATCCCTTACTGGATCTCCTTCTGTCATGACATACTAGGACAGTGTCTTAGAGACATCATATGTCTCATGTTGTCTCTGCAACTCACAGTTCAGAGAACACAACATCAAGCACTCCTCATCAATGTCATCCTCAGTATGCTTCCATAAGCATACTTTCAGCCATTGATGTGGTGGGATCGAGTTCATCTGGTTCTGGTATAACTAGGACTTAGAGCTTTCGCTCTTTGATTGAGAACACTTCTCATCATCATCCTAACCAGTCGTGGAATTATTCCCATTTAATTTGTTGGTCTCAAAGACCGATCGCAAATAAAGTGATTTGTTGATTAACCATTTATATTAACAAAAGGGAAATATATGCAATTTTAGTCCAAAACTCTTTTTGACTTGTTTGATTGATTTGAAAAGTTGACGATAAAATTAGGCCTTTAATTAATTATCGCTCCCACTATTTTAGTTCAAATTGATAGCCCTCACCATCAATTTGGAAGATTGCAGCGTACAACCTTCTAGTGGGCAAGATCCTGAAATCCTCTAAGTCATGGACCAGCTTGGGCTGTCACCCACAACATAGATCTCTCAGGTAGGCAACTTTTGCCAATTGCATCATATGCAACTCTTGATAAGATGTCATCTACAACTCCTTGCAATGATCATCTCCATGCCTCAAGGCACTAGATCCTATCTAGGTCACCTTGTTAAGTCCGACCCAAAGCAAACACGATGAACATGCACCCTGCTTGGGCAGACCCACACATTCATCCTTCACGCTTCCACGAGATAGACAGTGCACCACGCTTGGGCGTGCCCACACTTAGTCGATCAAGCTTTTCACGTGTGTCGCATTTGGAAGGCATCTAAAACTTAATATTTTAATGAGGGATTTGGTTTTATATACATATACATATCCAATCACCACAATACATAGTACGTATCATATACATCCTATATCCCACAGAAAACATGCACAAACGATAAAAAGCGATGATTATGGCCATCCTAATGTGATTCCTCGAGCTAAGAGGAATCACGGTCATCTAGGTCTACATCACATGCAACCTGTACAAGATGAACTCTGTGCCTTGCCATCCGAGTAGATCAACTCATCACATGAATGATTTGTACTCTCCAGCCAGTCGTCTGGGTGCCACCAGCCGATCGGTTGGCTCCTCCAACCGATCGGTTCGCCTGGTCATCGTGCATCTCGTCATGTCTGCCACCCGCTCATCTCGCTCCTCGAACCGGTAATCAACCGATCGGTTCACTCCTTGAACCGACCGTCTGGAACGTCAACCGATCGGTTCACGCCTTGAACCGATCGTTTCAGCTGTCGTCTTGATGTCCATCGGTCTTCGACATAACAGGAAATAAAAAATCTATCCTAATTTTACATTGCTTTAAAAAGGAAACCCCGAGTTACATTCGGGGGGAGCAAAGGTAGGAAAGAATCTCGAATTATTTCGAGTTACATCGGGAATAAGAGAGGGAAGATCGGTGCGCAGACCGAGATGCAAGCAACCACAAACAACCACACACAAATAGGGGTTTATAGGCCATAATCACGCTACACATATCCACCACAAAACTCGTTTAAGGGCGACGCGTATCGAGTGCATTAATAATACATATCATATATGTAATTAGGGATTTGTGGATTTAGGATTGGACATGCATAAAGCCGATATTATTCACATCACATGCAATAAATAAAGGCGACAAACCAAAATTGATCATATCGATATTCCTAAAATATAGAGCAGTTGACGTGGCTCTGATACCAATGTTGGGTTTTAGGGAAGACAGAGAAGGCAGCGGAAACAAAAGAAATTTCTCCCCCAACCCATACCAAGGAAATGCGTCAACGTCTATATAATAGGAAAGGATGGTTTGTGGAATCATACCTTGTCCCGAGGCTTGCTCGGCGACAATACCTCGCGCAATGCGCGGTCTTCAACTCCGGTCTTGGACGGTGTCTGTGCAGCTCCTGGTCGCACCGGGACTGACAACTCCTCCTCCTACCGGACTGTCGGATGACAGTTGTCCTCCTGAGCGGCAGAAACCTCCCGCCTCTGAAGTAGTCCACACGGACCACCTGGAACTCCACTCTCCTTGTCCCACAAGGAAGTGGAAGGAGTCACACCCTCCTGTTGATGTACTAGTCGCCAAAACACTCTCCTGCTACCAGTTGCAACTGCAGTTGTCCTTCCCTTGCTGCACCTCCCTTTTGCGGGAAGCACTTGCTCAAGATCTCTCACGGTTACCAAAACCAGAGAGAACGACAACTTCACAAAGCAATCGGCTTGCATTGAGTTGTTCTTTGAGAAGCCCCCAATACCCCTATATATATAGGCGGGTCATGGGTCAGGGTTCTCTGTGCCCAGCAATATGGGACTAAAGCAGGAGTAGAAGGGTTCGAGAATTTTCCACAAAAAGCAACCGGTTCGCAACTTGAAATGATCGGTTCACAACTGAACCGATCGGTTCGGCCATTGAGCCGATCGGTTGGACCTGAGCCGATCATTTGGGGCACTCCAACCGATCGGTTGGTGCCCTGAACCGATCGGTTCATGGTCCTAATCCGGCTCAAAAAGACTTTCCTTGTTTCGTTCTTAATTGGTATCGTATACCAATGTTATTCCCAATCGAATTGGGCAATTTGAAACCAAAGGAAAATTCTTGCCGACATGACTTTCCCAACTGGTCGGTTGCACCAGTTGAGCCGATCGGTTCAACCCTTGAACCGGTCATTTCAACCTGGGCATGAGCCGATCGGCTTGGACACTCCAACCGACCGGTTCAGCACCTCAGTCGACCGATTCATCACATGAGCCGATCGGTTGGGAGAACAGGTTGGGCAAAATCAGTCAATTGCGATTTCAATCAATCCGATACTCCAATCAATGCGTCCAACACCTTGAACCATATGATATTGAGCTATCGACTGATTGAGTGTTTAATTGAACTACTAAACTCCTTTAGTAATCAATCTAAACATTGCTTTGTGGACAAAACTCCTCTTCCAGGTTAAATCCTATGTGTGTGACCCTGCAGGTCCATTTCACGTTGGCAGTGAAAGTCCATAACACTTATGACTTCACAAGCAAAGAGCGGTGCCTAGTCACACATCATTGCTACCCAAGTGAAAGTAGAAAGTTGGAGAACAACTTTCATCCTACAATCCGTGAATGGTGTTACAGTGAATGTATAATTCCTTTGTCACTGATATCCCGAATGAACTCAAGGCATGGAACAGTCATCCTGTCAACGTTCATTCACTTTCTTGATCTCAGAGTAGATTGAAGGAGATATGTATGACATCAATATCACATACTGATTCACACATGCGTGCGCACGCCTATCTCAATCATACTCATCAAGTGGCCTTGGATATCAAACTCCCTCAGGAGGGACAAATCCCATATCTATCACTCACCCCTCAAAAGCCCATGTGTCAAAGCCACCCAATCATCACCTTTATAACAACCCATGTTTCAGGACTGCGTTTGATGATGTCAAAGTGTGCCCAACGACATGTGTTGAGTGCAGTGATTTCAGGTCTAAGAATCACACTCACCACCATCACTGTGAGTACTGACTGTGACTACCATCTTATGGTTCCATGTGTCAAACTCACGGTGGGTCTGTCTGGTACCTTGTTCTCTAACAAGTACCTATGTGTTTGGTTTGATATCTCTATATCATGACTAATGAGATTCTGTCATCAACCAACACCACAATCTAGTCTTGTGTGTCATTGTTGTCTATCTACCTTCCACAATGACATCCGACTAGGGACATAACAAGAATGTACAAACTCTTAGCATCTGTATGATCTCATCGTTCAGGTCCTTAACCTGAAAGCATACGTCATTGAGTACTGTCATTCTCTAGACATTCAATCTGTTCTATCACTATCTCATATGACTGAACCAGAAAGAATTGGAAGCTTGCCTTTGATGTTTATCAAATCAATCTTATGTATCCCACCAATCATCCCATGATTGGCTCTCAGGGCATACATACCAACACACATTACCACATGCTATCATTCATTGCAAATTAATGGACCACACTCATTATGTTTCTCATACCTATAAACACATAAAACTTGATGATTCACATATATTGCTAAAGTAGGAATAATGGTATACATCATCATTTACAACTCTCTCATATTTCTTTACAAGGACCTAGAGTGAAAAGGACCGAATGAACTTAACTATACTCAGACTTAACTCTTGTGGCAGATCTACTCTGATGCAATGATATCTTCAATCCCCATGGTTTCCCTAAAAATGTTGAGTAGAGGGATGAGCCTACTCGATCAGTGAACGAGTAAAGAAATAATGTAGTCTAAAGTATTGAATCAGACATTTATCATTCTTGGATAATTGAAATAAAACAAGATAATAATTGCAAATTTAAAAGACTAGATATTCAAAAACTTACTAATATCATTGAAGCCTACTTCATTAGAAATAAACTAGTATGGAAATATAATCCTTACTATATTCAATGTTACATTTAATGAACAACTACTGCAAAACTGAAATAAAATCTTTCTTAACTCTTCTTACTAATAAGAAACCCTTTAAAATTATATTATCATATTTTAGCTTATGCCCTGATCATATGTAGTGGACTCTACATATGAAGACTCGTAGTGAACTACGATCTCACCGTACAAGACTTATCTGACACCCCAGGATTGCTAAGTCTGACAACATCACTGGTCTACCATAGGAAAATGGCTCTCTGGCCTCGGCTCATCTATGGGCCATAAAATTGGACTCCTCCTCTAACCTGAGCACACAGGCAGAGAGTCAAGCCACCTATTGGCTTTTCTGTACTCTAGTGCCACCAGGATCTCTTTTTTTTTTAAAGGAAGTCGGGAAGCTATATATTCGTCTTGCCTTCCCCCTGCAAGCAAATTTGAGATAGGAGTACAAGCACTAATAATATAACTAAACATGGTAGTACTACTACCATTACATGAGTTGGCTTCATTAGTTATTAAACTACTAAGGGTAGTAGGAGGAATATAGTAGGTGCATGTACCTTCATTGTTTTTTAGATGATGTTTAGCAAGGAGATCGGAAGCAACATTACAGGTTCTTTTTACATATTTGACGCAGTAGTCCTTCTCCTCCATCAGTTTATTTATTCGGGCAATAATATTAGCAAAAGACGGGCAGTTCATACCATCCTCCTAGATCATTCTTGTCACAATAAGGCTATCAGTCTGAAGCTCAATAGTTCCTGAGAGATTTATGTTGGCATATTCCATGTCTTTGAGGATACCAGTGAGTTCTGTGTAGAAGACTTTAGTAGTAGCGACTTTATCACCATAACCCCCCATCCAATGACCATGTTGGTTTCTAACCACGCAAGAAACAAAAGAATTGTTTTTTCCGATTGCAGCATCAGAGTTGACGGTGAACTGCCTGGTACTAGATGGAGACCAGTGCAATTTATCCAAGTTTCTAGTGTTGGGATTGACGATACCAATGGCTAATTCATTCATATTAATATGGTGAGATATACGGTTTATGATTCTGTTCATATTTCATTTTATGAACACTAGTTCCACCAGGATCTCTGGTTGATGTGGGATACTACATACTATATTTTCAAGGAGATATCCACTAGGGCTTCATCCCCCGTACCACCTGTTAGTACGATCCAACCCCCATATACTAGACACTGCCAGGGTTAGGTCATTTCATCCCTACGGTGCAGACCTCTTATAGGGAATCTACGGTGTTCAGGGCTACTATTATTACTGTAACTTTGATTATATCTTTCTCTTAGAATGATCTCTTTTAACTCGGTATATTAATGACTACTCAGACTATTGAATTGAAATCACTGATGATACTGAACTTAATGCTAAACATATTGTTTACCCCTTTCTTAGGGTTTCTCCTTACTCATGCACATATAGCACATCTCATGTATTCAAACATATATCATGTCTACTATTATAAATATTCTCATTCAACATTTCTCACATTTATGCATGGCATCAATAACATACCTATCCAGGGCATGTCATATCTTTCCACTTGCAATAGAATAACAACATATGCATTTCATGACAAGTATTTGAGTTAGAAAATCTAAATCTAAAAAACAAAGCATGTATGCATAGAAGATAATATTCAGATAAAATCCCACAATATCACATGAATCATTTCAATCAGCCATTTACTACTAAATTAGAAATGTATACTTGTAAAAGCATACTAGATTGGGTTTCCATCCTTGATTACTTGCTATTCACAGGATATGTATTGTGAAAATCAGAAACTCTATTTGTCCATATATCAAATCAAAGAGATAAAACATGTAGAATTATATGCACTAGGAACATAAGTAAGATCATAAAAGCATATATCCAAATTCCAGCTATAATGTTGTTTAAGCAGTCGAATAACTTGAAAATTCAGATCTTCAAAAGATTCTCAATAAACTTCTTAATTTTGTAGTATTCAAGATACATGGATATTTATATCTACGTCATCATATAAACATTTTCATATCATAGTTGGAACATGAATTGAAGTATTCTATAAACTAAATTCAAGAACAGTTCTTTTCATTTATTGTCATCTAGGGAGAAATTGAGAATATAAATTAAAACCATCTAATTGAGTACACTTAACTAAAATATTCTTTTACCCACTCACCCTAAGTTGTAAAATAGATTAAAAACATATCCCATATCTGAAAATCTCGATCTCATATCAAATCCCTAGCAATTGCCACTTTCTTCTTCCTTTCAACTCGGAAACCCTAGAATTGAAGATTGGGAGAGAAAGAGTGAGAAAAGGACTTGATTTGATATGATTTCGAATCCAATCAGGGGAGGGATGTAATATTGACATCTGAGAGAATATTCACCATGAAACTATATTCAAAGAAGCTAAACTTACATGATTTCATCATTCCTCAGACCGCAAAACCCTAGGTCAGCATCTCCATCACTTTCTCCTCTCAAACCCGAACTCTCCCTCTCTCTAGAATTTTGTTTCTCTGGATTGAATCACGAATTATGAGAGCTCCTTTTGTGTTAGCTTGACCATATATAGCAATTGAGCTTCTTGGGTCAATTGCACATTTACCCCTCACTATACTTTCTCTTATTTCAGCTGAATTTTCTGTCATAAAAATATTACTGTAATTCATCTACTGATAAGGTCTACATGCATCCAAAAATGATGAAAATTTTACAAGTTGTTTATGATTGAGATTAAGATCTCCAGTTAGAATTTCAGATCATTTAGCATTATCAATAAATAACTAAAAAGAAAACACTACACTAGTGAAAAGCACTCTGTCAGCATTTTGGTCAAAGTATAGTTTGACCGAGAACCAAATTCAAAGAACACTCAATTTTTCTGAAATTTTTCTCCAATATTCATGATTGAGTTATCCATATCATATCCAAAATTCAAATAAATGAAAAATTTGTAGAAAATATGAAAAATCATTTACCACACTTCTATCCTGATCAAATTCCATATTCATGTACTATCAAAACCCTAATTTTTTCTGATTAGAGTTTACATTTCTCAAACCCTAATTCTTCAAACTAAAATCATAGTTAGAGTTTCTTCTTAGGTTTGAAACATCACAATTGATCAACTATCATTAATCAAGTATAAACAATGTTCAATCTAATCAAGCATGTAATCATTCAGGTAAACCCTAGTTTATCAATTAAGGACAAATGTGGTCATCACAATTCTCACCCCCTTAAAAAGTTTCAACCCCGAAACATAAATACGCAAACAAAGTATATTAAAAGTTTATTTTATGATTTTGAAATCTGACTTGTCATTATATTCTTGTATTTCATACTTGAATGCAGTTTTCAACATTAAGTCCTTCATTTATTTTCTAATCACAACATATTTGAAATAGTTCTCAATGACAACAAACAAATTCTCTATGCCACAATCAATCATAGCAGAGAGAGAGAAACAACCATTTCAATATTTTTTTATACTCTTGAGGTGTTACCTCAACATTGATAATCTGATCCAATTATCTCAATTCATACGGCTCAATATGTAATATTGTTATGTATTACCTCTAAGTCACAAAAGAGAGTTCACCATGTTCTTTTGAATTTTACTATTGTGCTACTCAAATAGCAAAACAATCTTGAGTTGGAAGACTAGATTCAACAACAATTGTACAATACTACTCACGACATTACCATTGCATCATGGATACATAAGGTGAAGCATTACCATCACATTCCATATTATTCTCAAGTATGAACCCACACATAATTCAAGGTGTAACCAGCGGGTTATAGAATACTAGGGTTCAACAATAGTAACAAAGTAATCCATGATTGTATTAGTCATTCAAGGACTATCCATACCCAATTACCATCACTTAGTTATATTAAATCTAGGTATAAAAAGCTATACCTCAATAGGGTTACATATCAATACAATATGGTTATCATCCCTTCTATTCATATGAGTGAATAGGTAAGACTACCTTATTTAGGGTTACCCTTCATTTGTTCCATCATTATTCAACCCATATCACCATACCACAATTGTACAATACTAAGACGGATTATTGGTATGAATGACTACAACAATCAAACACCTTTAGTTAACATATTGCTTACATATGTACACTGAAATCATACATAGAACCAATTTACATCCCTTAATATACCTTCAACAAATTATACTTCTAAAAACAAATTCACATATTATTAAAAGCCATTGTTTTCTCTTATCTCTCTCCTCATTTACTACTACTTAATTTTTGCTACTTATCCTTCTCATTTTAATCATGTAGATTAAACATTCCTAAAATTAAAACATACAAGGTACAAATAGATTATTCATCATCCTTGCTATCACTGCAAGAATTTATCTCATATCACACTTCACTCATATTGTATTTCTCCTTTTGTTCAAAACACACTTGTTACATTTCAAATTTATATCTTACTCTTTACTCTGAATCATTTCCATATTGTTCATCTACCTTTCAGATTAGCTATCTTTAAACCTTGGACTACTATCAGTGCTAGTTTACTTCTCATAGTGAAAATCTCATGATCTTGTTTTATAGAGATGCTAGTATTCAAGGTCAAATCACTAGTGACATCCCTTGAACTACTAGAACTCTAAACATTCTAGGGTTTGGTCCTTATTAGTAGCATGACATTATTGTGATGTGACTTTGCTCCCTTAATTTGAAATTCAAACTTTAGATCTCACAAGTTTTACTAAAGGCTTCTTTATCTTATTGGTTGAATTTCCTTTCTCTTTCTTGGACATTCAGATAGATTACATTCTCAATTACCCTGCTAGGGTTTCATCATCATATTGTGTGTCATTATTGCATTCACTAGATGTCTCTACCACGGTGGTTATGCATCATATATGATTCATTTTCTTATCACTTCATTACCACATTGCTCTCATTAAGGAAGATATGAAAGAGAAGAAGATTTCGAGACTTAGAATTCTAATCTTCAAACATTCAATAATGCATTTATCATATGTAGGTTTAATTAATTATCAATAAGGATACTTGACTAATTAGTACTTTCTTGAATCACGCAACCTCTTTCTTTTATAATCTATATTACTCCATTATGTTTCAAACCCTTATTTACTTTCCATAATTCCCTTACCATATACTACTATCCCACATGTCATCTTTAACTTTTAGTTTTCTCTTATGATCATGTTGCTGCTTTTATGTGTATGATCATGTATACCATGTTGCATATATTTCCTTTTATCCTTCTACTAATGTGAAGTTGAAATTCTGAATCAATAATCTCTCTATTAGTATCACTTCATGTTTAATACATTACATATCCTTCATTTTAAATCAAACGGCTCATGCATGGGTGAAACATAGTTTCTCTTTCAATTAAGTTTTTCCTTCCAGAATATAGTCTACCTTTGTATGACTTATTGATTTATTTAGCTACACTTTTGTTCTTCTTTTAAAAACTAGTTTTTTGTTCTATAAAGACTTAGAATCCAAAGGCAGTAAGGATGAATGTATTAAACTTATTAATAAATGTATATATTCCATGCTGTCAATTATATCATAACCCTCATTCCTTAATCAAGCTCATTATTGATAACACCAATTTTGGTGATGTTTTTGCCTTGTTTTCTGTTATCAAAACTGCCCTTTTCTATTATTTTCCTCTCTTTTATAAGCACTTTCGCAATAATTGGCCAAGCAATGCTCTAACTCCAATATTTCCATTTTTTGTAGTATTTTCCCTCATTTTGGTACATTTTGGTACAATAAGGGCCGTCCCGGCCCACGAATAAGTCCAAGTCTGTTTCGGCCTCCCAGACGCCCGATACAACCTCCGCCCGACAGGGTGGAGCAACACAGTGACGCACGACAAAGGGACGCCGCGCGATAAGAAACGGACGGACGACATGCCTTCTACCCGATAGGGAGCCAAAGCTGGCCTCGACAACCCAGCTTGTCGGGTGACACAGCCACCCACCGGCAGGCGCGCCGCTTGTCACCTGAACGATAGCTGACACCCTGCGTCGAGTGATATCCAGTATCAGCCATCCACCAACCCGTGAATAAGGGAGACACGTGGCGCTTAGAGCACCATAACTTCCCCAACCGATGCCTATAAATAGCAGCTACAGGAAGTCAAAAAGACAATTCAGATAGTTGGGAACCTTGAGCTATCTTCGGAGGAAACTGTGAGAGCAAAGTGTATCGCACCCCAGTGCTCGTGTCGGGCGACACTAGGTGAGATCTTCCTCATCCTGAGAGGGAGGGGATGGTTCACTTATGACTGTCTCAGGCGACACTGTGGGCCGGTATCGGCTAATGTAGATGAGTGACACGGGCGCCCTACGGTAGAATGTGTTGCTCCGTGCCTGACACAATATCGAACCCGATACGCTCTGGTTGTCATGCGTGCCGCCCGAGAGGGTGTGTCGCTCGACTTGAGCGTATCGGCCAGGGTCCTTGAGTGATACAGTCGATCGTCGTAGCGTGCTTCCCGAGATGGTGTGCCACCTGATACTACTGTATCGGGCTAGGCCCCTGACCGATATCGGGCAGGGAGAGTCGCTGTAGTTTGTCGACCTTCTACATCAAGAGGGCGATACATAGTTTTCATTCTGTTATTTAATTCTTTATTCTACGCAATGTATCAAGACCTTTAATGTTTATGGAAATGGAAAAGTTTAATTACTTGTTGCTCTATGCCTGGTACATATGTTGGATGACTGCTATGTTTAATATCTGAACTCCATCTTGCATGTTTGGATCGCGTTTCGCTTAGCTACCGAATCGTGTTTTCCTGTCGCAACAACTTCAACAGTTGTGTTGTGGCTCTAGTGTTTGGTCCGATTCTGGAGTACGAGAGTGCCTGGAACGGAGTTGTTTCAGTAACATTCCACTCTAACTTAAACCTAGCAACCTCGAGAGGGGTGTTGATGCAGCGGTTAGAGGTACCCGCTCTGAGAGGAGGGGTGCAGGATGTTACTGCTGCCACTTGTTTTACCATAGTCTTATCCTTCGTACTTTGCTCTAGCTCTAGTTTTATCTTCCTATTTCTATTGCATGAAAACCACTAAAAACTTCTAAATGCTAAAACCTTAAATCTTTCTTGTAACTCCAGTTGGAGATAGATTTTCTTGTTTTATTTGTGACACCTTGCTAATTCCCTTTTGGGAATTTGATCATCTTTTAATACCTGCCGGAGTGTAGCGTGTCGATTCTGGATTCTCAACACTGCCCCCTTGTCCCTGTGTTCGACCCCGTATGACTACTTCAACCCCGTAAACAAAGTTGTGGGGGCCTAGAAGGATTCGGGTTTATAAATGTAAAAGCACGACTACCTCAAATCCGCCTCCACTTTTGGACGCGAGATTTAGGCTGGTCAACTTTTTGGCACCGTTGCCAGGGACAAGGCAAAAGTGGTACTATAGACGAACTTGAATCCACTAACTACACTCCCGTGCCTCAAAATTAGAAAGGAGCTTGACAACACTCTTTTTCTTTTTGTTTTTCTTATTCTTATTTCTTGCCCAAAAATAATAATCAATTTTCTAACTTGATTTTTCGTACCATTTCAGGAACTCCGAAGAACATCAACTTGTTCCTTCAAGCCCTCAGTCTGGTCTACAGTTCACCTGAACATGAACACCCACACTATGCCTCCTCGCGTCAACCCGCAACGCGTTGAGGGAGAACACCAAGGAAGGCCGAGGGATGAATCACCACCCCCGGGCGACAATGACCGCTACGACGGGAACGGTCAACCCAAAGATCTGAAAATGGAGCACTCCGAGGAAAATCATCACCAAGATAGACCTCGTCACCACCGCCGACACAGAAGAAATCAGAATCGTTAGGAACAACACCAAGGAAGTAGCGACCGAAGACTCAGAAGGGGACAAAAAGACTCTGAGGGAGTTAGCCTCCACCAAGGCTAACAATTCCCGATGCCCTGTCATCGTCCCACCTTTCAATGCCACAAACTTTGAGCTTAAGCCATCCGTCATATCCATGATTCAGAATAAGAGCTTCAGCGGGAGTTCAAAGAATGACAACCCTTACCACCATCTGGATGCCTTCAAGTATATATGTGATACCATAAAGATATGGGGGGTCCCCCAAGAAGTGATCTACTGCAAGGGATTCATCTTTTACCTGGAGGACAAGGCATTGTCATGGTACTTGGGGCTACCCCACCAATCTTTAAATAGATGGGGTGCACTGGATGATGCCTTCGTGAACAAGTTTTACCCCACGGAGAGGACAGTCAGGAATCTGCAGAAAATTACTTCTTTCATGCAGAAGCCAGGTGAAAGCCTCCACGACGCCTGGGAGCGGTTCCAGGAGTACCAAAGGGACTGCCCCCATCACAACTACAAAAGGGGCTTTCTCGTCACTACCTTCTACAATGGGATGACTCCCGATGCGAGGGTATCACTGAACGCGGCAGCGGGCAGTGATTTCCTAGGGAAGAAGCCGAAAAAGTCCGAGATGATCATCAAAAACATGGCCGAGCTTATGGCCGACACTTAGTTTGACCGATCTGATAGAGGACTGGTCAAGAAGGCAGGTGAAGGGTCCGCCTTAGAATCTAAGGTGCTGGAGTCAATCACGACACAGATACAGAAGATTACTACGTATGTTAAACAGTTGTGGAAAGCTGGCAGTAAGGGCAAAAGGCCAGTTGAAAAAGTTATGAAATGTGTTACATGCGGAGAAGGAGGCCATGGGGTAGACAATTGTGTCTGCACCCAACCAGGGGCAGACAGTGATTCCATCTCAGAAGATGAAAGGACATAGAATGTGTCCTATGAGAACTTCAAGAGGCCGGACCATCCTGGGTTTAGCTATGGTAACAAAGTCGCAGCTGAGAATTCTCATCAGCTGCAAAACTCCACCAAGCCACCCCCAGATTTTGAGAAGAAGGGAGGACCTGGTCAGTACACTAAGCCCTTTCAGACAAACAAAGGTAAATTCTAAGGCCAAGTCAAGTACCAAGGATCAACAAGGGAATAGGATAAGGATTCTATCCAATCTAATGTGATTGGCCAGCTATTTGATTTCGTGAAGAAGCAGGACACTATCAATAACCAGTTGGCGCAAAGCGCTTTATCGAATTCCGATGTTTTGAACTCACTGCAGGTACACTTGGCAGACATGAAAATGCACCAATGCCAAATTGACCAGCAATTAGCTTAGCTCACCGAGATAGTCAAGAACCCATCATGAAAGATTCCATTCAACACGGAACCAGCCAAAAGACCAGGATAGTAGCTGAAAGAAAGAAGATGAAGAAGAAGCCAAGGAGGACCTGCTGATGACGGAAAGATCGTCGCTGCCCGAGAGGCTTCCCGAGATGCTTTTTATATTCCTAGACTTGGATGCAATTTTCTTTCATGCAAAACAAACATTACAAATATTTGGACTGTAATAAGTCCCGAGTTAGCCCATGCGCCACATGCGCTAACTCTCTTATGGGTCACCGCCTTAGTTTTATTAATCGGGATGGGTAATACCATCTGAGGCCAACATCTTAGTCTGAGGCCAATGATGTTTTACTCATCAGCCGCAGTTTAAACCACTTTGTTTTAATGTCGTAACGGGAGGCAACCCAACATGCACCTTGTGTGCACCTTTATCGGGCGGTGGGGCCTTGAGGAGCGCAAGGGTCGAGCCGACAGTGGGACTTGCCAACTTACGAGTTGCCCTAACGGTCGACATGCACCACTATTTTACTGTTGAGTTAGCTATATAAGGAAGTGAGAACTTGTGCTTATTGTTTTCACGCTCCCGTATCGTGCTAGAGAACTTGTGCTTCCGCTCCCGTGTCGCGCAAGGCTGCAATTCTCCCGTGTCGGGCGAGAGCAAGAACACAGCAAGGTATCGCCCGACAATCCTATCGCCCAGCTCATCGCGTCGATCGACACGTATGTTCCTCTGCTTGTCACCCTTTCGATCTTGTTTCGCCCGATGTGGATATCGCGCAACGTCCTTTTTATTTGCGATTGCCCGATACACCATGACGGGTGACAACCGTGTCGCCCATCCTTATACCACCTCGACTGATTTGTTGTCGGGTGACATGTGCTTTTCTTCTTAACAGCTAGCCGTATCGGGCATCTTCTCATACCGATGCTTTATCGCTCGAGACGCCCGTGTCGAGCGACAGATCTACGCGTGTTTCTCGACCTATCACCCTGATATGTATCGCACGTTTGATCTAGTAGCGTGACGGGCGATACCCAACTCTCGTGTCGGGCACATGATCTCACCTATGAATCCTATGTGTCGCCCGATATGGGATGAGGGAAGATCTTTGTACAGAGAGATAACCAATTATTCATTTATTCTTTGTCTATATTTCTTACAAAAGTCAACATAATTAATAAAGGTATTTTTCTTATTATTGTTTTACAGAAATGGCTCGCATCAAGACAACCACTGTCTCAATTGACGCACAGGGCAGAAGAATCTACCCAGAGACTTCTGCAGAAGGGCAGTCTGCCAGACCTAAGCGCCAAAATCCAGGGCCAGCTGGTACGTCGGAAATAAGGAAGAAAGCTAGGGTTGAAGAGGAGGCAGCACCAATCCCGACACCAGTGCCTCTAGCAGCCGCGGAACTCCCAAAATTATAATCAGGGGATTTCGAACCAAGAGACGATGAGCATGCTCGTCGTTATGCTGAGCTGGTAACCAAAGTCTACTGTCCAAGCAGGTTCTGTCATAGAGCCTCGTTTGCTGAGTTGGGAATCATGAAAAGGCTGAAGGACGTGCTAGCTACGGCCGGGCTGAAGAAGATCTGCTTCAGCCGGTCTTTTTCGTACACCAAGATGACCATGGAGTTCATGTCCTCCCTCCACCGGGTGAAGAACTCCACTGTAGAGAGGGAAGAATTTGGCGAGCCAGACAGACTCCAAGCCCGACTCTACAACTCGGGGCACACCATCTCTGAGAAGCTACTGAACAAGATCTTCTCTTCCAACGAGGAGAAGAGTTTGATGGACAACGGTGAGAAGATCACTGAGGGAGACGGGTTCGACCCCGTGGCGCTCTGGGGCAAGCTAACCGGCGAATCTTCGTTCAAGCCGGGAAAGAAGGTTGTGGCGGTGCACTCCTTCTTCTGGAGGATAGTGAACAAGCTGGTGACATGCTTGCTGTTCAGCAAGAATGAATCCAGTAGCATCTACACAGAAGAACTCCACGTTATGTGGCACATAATGGAGGGCCGAGTGATCAACCTCGGTCGGTTCTTGCTGAACAGGCTTCACCCAATGAAGGAAGCCATCAAAGACTATTGCATGGGTGGAATCATCAACCTCATTGCAGTAGGACTCGGGTACCCGAAAGAGCCACGCAACCATTCAAGGATGCAAGGCGATGAGGTGTTTGACACCAAGTTCCTGATCAGGACCTACATCATCAGGAAGGAGGGGAGGGACTTCTTCTACAAGTTTTCAAAAACAAACATACTCCTCCCCCTCCCTCGTTGCACCAACTACGACGTAGAGAAACTGGTCTTTACGACCGCCGAGATTGAAGCTATAGAGAACAACAGGGCGGTCGCCACCGCAACAAGGGCCCAAGAGAGGCCAGCCCCAGAGCTATCGATGACTGCTGTTGATCGAGTTGTCGTCGCTCCAGCCATACCAGCCACCATCGCAGCAAGGAGAGTGATGGCTGAGAGAGAGCCGGTGATCGTTGAGGTCGCCGGGACAGAGACTTCGGGATCTGCTACAAAAGAGACGGTCGCAGTTCCCGACGCTGCTTCTAGGCATGCAGAGGCAGAGGAGGAGCTTCAGCACGATAATGACAACGGGGTGTTCGACGAGATCCTAAGGGATCTTGGAATGACACCAACTCCACCGCCGAAGACTCCTCCAGCAGAAGTTGAGGAGATTGTTGATAGTGTAGAGGTGGAGTAAAGTCCGCCCTCACCACGGCTATCACCTCCAAGAAATAAAGGCAAGGCGGTGGCAGCTAAAATAGCATCGTCGCCTCGCCTGGCGGCATCGAGATCGCGGACAATTTTTATCGACTCCGCCTCACCGAATAGACCGCCCAACAACCAAGATGCCATGAGGACGGAAGGGAGACCCTCTGTAGCTCCCTCGTCACTCGGAAAGATGCTCAGATACGAGTTGGACCATTTGCGGGAGGTAACAGATATAAACTCTGCTGCATGTATTTCCCTTACCCGCAAATTGGCGTCTTTCCAAAGCAGATAGGACGACCAGGAGAAGGAGCTGCTAACTCTAGCGAGCCTGCCCGGCGGACTAGAGGCGTTGAATGCAATGATGCAGCAAGTCCTCCAACGACTCAACCGACTTGAGGAGAGAATTGACGGAAACGACGACCATCCACGCCGAAGGCAGCCGAGACGGTCTTCATCACCTCCCAGCTGGGGTTCTCCTCCCTCCTCATTAGGTTCCCCATCGGGGACAGTGTCCCCATCCTCCTCCTCTAGTAGACGATCTTCAACGCCCGAAGAGGGGACACAACACGGTTCAGCTGAAGGAACTCCCGGCAGACAGGAGAGCTCCTTAGGTTTGGGAAATGCCAGAATCTCCATCCCCCTAGATGAAGTTGAAGACGTAAGCGTTGATATCAACATCGGGGGAGACTCTTCTGAAGAGTCCGAGGGAGAAAAGGGGGATGTCTACACAGTACACAAAAGACATCCGCCCCAAGGAAGGCGCTCGATGGCGGACAGATTCTGTGAGCCATCCGAGATACCATCATTTGAGATGGCTAAGTTTGACAGACGAGCCATCGGTTACCTGATGATTAGAAACCAGAAGCTTCTGAATAAAGTCTTACAATCGCAGGCAGATGATGATGACATAGTCTGGACCGACGGCTACATTTCAGTGCGGTGGAAGGTTCTTCACAGCATGTTCCGTATGCCGGTCGTGGTCGGCAAGAGACTATTCAGGGTCCTGGAGAATGCAATAATAGAGAATATCAGCAGCAGGACAGGTCGAAGAACAATATACACAGCCACCCCGACCTTGGTGAGAAGACTGATGAAGGGAGAGCCAGACTCCCATGTGGTGGTCGACATGCTGCAGCATATTGAAGAGTATAGGCCGAACCTAGTTTTGGCCCCATACAAGCATCAGAACGTGTGGTTTCTATGCATAGCAGATCTCAAGAACCACCACGTCCAACTTCTATGTTGTAGCAATGCCGAAGTGCCATGCTCCGGGGTTGTTTTCTGCCGCCCGGAGGACCAAAAGCTGAAGCTCCTGCCGCTACGTCTTCTACGAGCTATAAAGCAAGGGAGCCAACAGCACCGAGGCCCTTGGCACTTTTTCTCTCTCCGAGACCTCCCCGTATAGATAGAAGAGGGGAGCGGAAATAGTGCTATCGCCATCTTGAGTGGAATTGAGGCACTCAAAACCTTCGTAAACTTAGGAATCCTCAGGGGAAAGTCCTTTTATCAATGCAGGGGCATTTATGCCATGTTGCTGATCAAGGACAAGCGCTATTTCTAGGATGCAGGGGTGTCAGAGCAGCTGCTGGACAGTGATCTAGAAGAAGACTCTTCTCGATCCAGCAACCCTGCAGAGAAAGAAGAAGAGGCTGCAACTGAGATTCATGGGGTGGGCAAGCAGTTGGCGATCCTGAAGAAATTGCATGGGAGGGAAGAAACTGCTTTGCCCGAAGCTTCAGAAGGGTTGATCTCTAATTTCGACCGCTTTTCGTGTGCTAATCTCACACAGGAGTAGGTCAACATCATCCAGAAGAAGCTAGCTAATTCAACCCCGTCGGTGGTTGCCTTTCAGGCAGGCAATGTCATAGTCCCAGTCGATGATCTAAGGGACATGGTGAAGGAAGGTGGGTGCTTGGCTATAACAGTTGCAGCAGCCTATATCCAGTACATAAAACCAAAGTTAGAACAAGCATACATTTCTCATCCTATGTTGTTCAACGACATATGCCTACTTATGAAACAGGAGTAAAGAAAACATTTATACAGAAGTTGGTGAGTGAAGTTCTCCGCGAGATCTTCCTCCCAGTTCTAAATTACCAGCACTGGACGCTCCTAGCAGTGTACACCCGGGAACGAGCAAGAATTTTCTTTAACAGCTCGGACAGCAACAAGAATCATCTTGTTTCGTGTACTTCTAAACCTTTGACATCCATTGAACGTCTAGTCAGAAAATACTACGACGAGGTGTCAACGATGATACAACCATTCTTGGATACACAAGTAAGCAGGTGGCACGAACTCCAGTTCTGCCACCACAGTCCACAACAACTTCCTCTATCTAACGACTACGACATCTACATCCTGGAATGGATAGCAAGCAAAGAAAAGCCTGACCAGCTCCACCACACCTTCTATCACAGAAAAAGGGGAGAATATGTGTGGGAGCTTCTATCTGATGCAGGTGAAACCTCACTGGAATAAACATTACCTCACCCTATGTACTTCACAACTCTGGGACAGAGTGTGGAGTAAGTTTGGGGGGGTACCATGTACCAGTGAGGGAGGTACAAATTTTTGTTTGAAATTTGTTAACCCTATTTTTTTATTCACTTGTATACATATTCATTATTCTTTTGTGTACATATATATATGTTCATACCAAAATTTTGAAAAATTCTACAAATTTCTGTTCCCATGCTTATGTACAAAGTTGCTATAATAATAAAAAACATGTTGCGACTTCTTACAAATTTTGTTTTCTATGTGCTTATTGAGATGCAAGTTGTTGTTATATCTTTTTGATAATTTTGCCTCAAACAAACAAAAGATTATGTATTGCCTTGCCAAAAAATTCAAAAAAATATATAATAATCTCGCAAACAGCTAAGAGACGAGTATGGAGAAGGAAAAAGTTGCCCAAACATCAAGAAATCTCTTTGTTTTTCCCTTACCCAACAAAAATCCCAAAAAGAGAAAGAAGCCTTATGAGTGTGAATAAAAGCATGAGAGTTGTGCCCAATAAAAGAAAGAAAAAAATACATATACACAATCGTTTTCCAAAAGTGACCATCTTTAGGCATGGTAGATCCGGGGCAGTGGTACGTAGGATGTAAAATCACTTCTCTAAAGCCAACTAGTTTAGACTGCATGGACCACTTTCCCGCTAACAGACCCTTACCTGGATGGACTGATGGGAAATGAGAGAAAAAACCCAAAAAGCCTTAGCCTACCCTTACACAACTTTTTGTCCCAAAAATAAAGTTGTTTGGTGTGTAAGCTAACTTCGGAACCATACGACAAGTCTCGCCAAAGCTGTAGAGAAGAATTCCACTTAAATAAATAAGGCAGGTAACGCAAGATCTTTCGTTTGTAATGAGACATCATTATCCTTAAGGCATCGCGATTCTTGTTTCACCTTTGGTACAGAAAACTGCGCCAAGCAAGAAGAAGCATTACTAAATAAAGTTTAAATACTGATTGAGGACAATCAAAATGCTAAGTTTGGGGGAGTTGATAACACCAATTTTGGTGATGTTTTTGCCTTGTTTTCTGTTATCAAAACTGCCCTTTTCTGCTATTTTCCTCTCTTTTATAAGCACTTTTGCAATAATTGGCCAAGCAATGCTCTAACTCTAATATTTCCATTCTTTGCAGTATTTTCCCTCATTTTGGTACAATAAGGGCTGTCCCGACCCACGAATAAGTCCAAGTCTGTTTCGGCCTCCCAGACGCCCGATACAACCTCCACCCGACAGGGTGGAGCAACACAGTGACACACGATAATGGGACGCCGCGTGACAAGAAACGGACGGACGACACACCTTCTACCTGACAGGGAGCCAAAGCTCACCTCGACAACCCAGCTTGTCGGGCGACACAGCCACCCACCGGCAGGTGCGCCGCCCGTCACGTGACCGATAGACGACACCCTGCGTCGAGTGATATCTAGTATCAACCGTCCACCGACCCGAAAATAAGTGGGACATGTGGCGCTTCGAGCACCATAACTTCCCCAACTGCTGCCTATAAATAGCAGCTACAGGAAGCCGAAAAGACAGTTCGGAGAGTTGGGAACCTTGAGCTATCTTCGGAGGAAACTGTGAGAGCAAAGTGTATCGCGCCCCAATGCTTTTGATGGGCGACACTAGGTGAGCTCTTCCTCATCCCGAGAGGGAGGGGATGGTTCACTTAGGACTGTCTCGGGCGACACTGTGGGCCAATATCGGCCAATGTAGATGAGCGACATGGGCGCCTGATGGTAGAACGCGTCACTCCGTGCCCGACACAATATCGAACCTGATACGCTCTGCCCGTTATGTGTTCCGCTCGAGAGCGTGTGTCACTCGACTTGAGCATATCGGCCAGGGTCCTTGAGCAATACAGTCGATCATCACAACGTGCTACCCGAGAAGGTGTGCCACCCGACACTACTGTATCGGGCTAGGCCCCTGACCGATATCGGGAAGGGAGAGTCGTTGTAGTCTGTCAACCTTCTACATCAAGAGGGTGACACATAGTTTTAATTCTGTTATTTAATTCTTTATTCTACGCAATGTATCAAGACCTTTAATGTTTATGGAAATGGAAAAGTTTAATTACTTGTTGCTCTATGCCTGGTACATATGTTGGATAACTACTATGTTTAATATCTGAACTCTAGCTTGCATGTTTGGATCGTGTTTCGCTTAGATACCGAATCGTGTTTTCCCGTCGCAACAACTTCGAGAGTTGTGTTGTGTCTCTAGTGTTTGGTCTGATTCCAGAGTACGAGAGTGTCTGGAACGGAGTTGTTTCAGTAACATTCCACTCTAACTTAAGCCTAGCAACCTCGAGAGGGGTGTTGATGCAGCGGTTAGAGGTACCCGCTCTGAGAGGAGGGGTGCAGGATGTTACTGCTCCCGCTTGTTTTACCGTAGTCTTATCCTTCGTACTTTCTCTATCTCTAGTTTTATCTTCCTGTTTCTATTGCATGAAAACCACTAAAAACTGTTAAATGCTAAAACCTTAAATCTTTCTTGTAACTCTAGTTGGAGATAGATTTTCTTGTTTTATTTGTGACACCTTGACGATTCCCTTTTGGGAATTTTATCATCTTTTAATAATTGTCGGAGTGTAGCGTATCGATTCTGGATTCTCAACACTGCCCCCTTGTCCCTGTGTTCGACCCTGTATGACTACTTCGACCCCGTAAACAAAGTTTCGGGGGCCTAGAAGGATTCGGGTTTATAAATATCAAAGCTCGACTACCTCAAATACGCCTCCACTTTTGGACGCGAGATTTAGTCCTATCAATTATTTCCAACATTTCTCTTTGTTTCAACTAAGCTTCTTATCCTAGTTTTATGATTTACATGCTCATCTAGTTCTCTTCACTTGAACTCTTCACTTCTATGTACTTATCTGAGTACTTGGATCAACCAGTGTCAAGCTACTATGTCTATTCTTTCATGTATTCATTTCATATTGCTGTTTTATTGGAGATGAATAGAAATGCTCCTATATGTTTGAATTCAGATATTCAGAATTTTTAAATATATATGGGTCATTAAGATTTGTTGTACTTTATGCAGTTGTAGCATTTATTGATTACATTCTTTGTATCAAGTAGACTAGAAATGATCTTTGAATGAGTTTTCCTAAGTGGATAAGTTTTCTTGCACATATTTGAGATGAATAGGAGTTGAGTAATCTTGAGTAGCTCTTGGCTTCTGGACTGCAGGTTTGACCTGGTCCGGATGGAAGGATGCATTACTGGCACTACTACAGAAATAGCTTATAACTTCAAATTTAGAGACCTCGGTTATTACCAAAAACCGACGCCTAAACCCTACAATGTTGGATAATTACAGAGACTGACATCTATATATGAAGACCGGCACTTTTAATTAAGCTTCGACCCCCTAAGACGAATCGACACCTAAAATAACCCGCCAATTCCAATTTTTCAAGAGAAAAAAATTACCCCCAAAGTTTCACATACAGTGTCGGTTTTGTATCTAATGAATGATGCCTAACGATGTAAAACGTTACCTCCTAAGGTCGTTGCTTTTTGTGGGAAAACCGACGCTAAAAATAATTTGCGCGTCGTCCCTGCAAAAATTTTTAGGGTTAAGATTGTTCAATGGATGTCGATTTTTCCTGGCAACCGACGCGTATTGTTATAATTCGAGAACATTTATTTTTTTTCGGCATATATAGATAGATGTCAGATTTTCTATTTGGAACCGATGACTATAAGTGAACATAAGTGTCGGTGTGTTGGTGGTAACCGACACTTAAAGTTTGAAGTGTCAGTTTATGGAAATAACCGGTGCCTATTGTTAACTTAATAGCACCCGTGCAAGCCAGACTCTTCACCTTTCTCTATTTCATCGATTTCACTAGGGTCTGGAGATTAGCGATTTTGTCGCTGTCTACTGCTCTTCTGCCTTCCCCGTCGCCGATATGCCTTCCCTGTTGCCGCCGCTACTGTCACCACTCCTGCCTGCCACTCCTTTCATTCGTGCTGCTTTCGCTGCCTACTCCTCTACTTCCTCTTGTTGTTGCTACCACCTGCTACTCTGCTCCTCCGCCTCTTCTTCCTCTTCTCCTGCTCTTGCTCTGGCCATTGCCCACTCGCTGTCGTCGCCCGCTCACTGCCTCCGCCCGCTTGCCGCCGCCGCCCACTCTCCTACTTGATGCTCTGGCCACCCGCTCGCTACTATTGGTACCCTTCTTCCTCCTCTTCTTGCTCCTTGCTCCTGCTCCTAGCCCCCTACCCTCAGGGTGTGAGCAATGGGTTGGATCTTATACATGTTTGAGTACATTAGGGTTCTAATCTACCCTTTTGTTTATCAATTGAGTTTTACTTTTTTATCTATTGCTTTGTTTTGTTTATCTACTAATTATATTTATTTATCTAATGCTTTGAGTTTACTTATTTAGATGTTGCTATTGTAAATTCAAACTTGTCCATTCTAGCATCCTAATTTGATTTGATAATGTGCTTTGAACCTTGAAACATGTGTGTTAAAGATACATTGATGTTGAATGTCAAAATTTACTCACACGTGGATCTTCTATTTCTAAAATGATTATGTGAACTCCTAAATTAGTAACATATATTATTCTTTGTGCACCCAAATACCTTGTGAATCATGTATGCACCCTAAGGTAATTAAATGCCTAAATCTTGACTTAAAATATGACCTAGTATGTATGTTGATATATGAAGCTCTAGTTAAAACTTCAAGATTGACCCCTGGTGTACCCGCTAGAGGTGCTACACACTAGCCGATTTGACTTGACTAAATGTGCCCCACGAGATCAGAACACATGGGAGGGTTCACTTTCAATATTTATAAACCTAAATAACACACCTACTGTAACGACCCCGCCTCCTGGTAACCCCCAATTAAGGGAGATCGAAAGGTCAGTGCCATTATCCAATTAACAGGATCAAAGGTTTGACAAATAATCAATAACAATTATGAAATTCTACTAACTAACTGGAATTTGGTACAAAATTAAAACTTTACTTACCTTTGAAAACCTTGGAAATCTATCTATCCTAGTCTTGAATTATTCTATCTAATCCTCCTTGCACTTTATTTCTTTTTCCGCAATGTGTCACTTTACTGTTTGTTCTTTCAATTGTTGTTCCTAAAACACCGACAAACAAAACGTCGGTCAGTATATCGAAATATACTGGTATGTGGGAACAACCAAAAACTTGCAAATATGCTAACAATTTAATAATGACAATCAAATTAATCAACAAGCCAATTTACACTTTTCAATATGACATTCTCCACTACTTTTACCCTAACCCTGGCATGCCCACCTTAGGGTGCCCTTTGCCAATGACTTAAGGCCACCTTCTCAATCCCGAGCTTGGTGCTTGGGGTTCACCACTCATGGTGCCCACTAGTGATGCAATACCATAGGCCACCTTCTCATTCCCGAGCTTGGTGCATGGGGTCACCACTCAAGGTGTCCATTGGTCTACCCATTTGGGCCTGACCTTTGGCATCATCCATCAGGGTGGCATGTAGGTGCGAGAATACATATTTCTATTTTTAATTTGATAATCATAGTGACTTTATGGTTTGCAAATATGAACATGCAACAGATAATTTGCATTCAATGCGATTAACCATCTAGAAAATCCTCGGGAAACTAAGGCGATTATCCATAATTAACCACATACCTGATCCAGAGCAACTTGATTGTCCAAGAAATAAGGATAAAGAATCAATCAAAAAGAAATCAATAATATCCTGAAATTAATGCATGGGATCCAAGTGTTATAGTTTATTCAGAACATTCTAAAGCTATACTTGGATTCCAAATTAGGCTTTCTAGACCTAATTAGGGTTTTTTTAGGGGTTTTGCCTCCATAACGCTTTTATCTTATTAAATGCTCTCTTATTTCATAAACCCTAATTTCAACATCATAAGCCCAATTAAAGTCGATTATTTCTCTTTTATACCAAAACTACCTTCTTTATCCTTTTAAGTTATTCAAGGTCATGAGACTCAATTATCACCTTTAATTTCTTTCAGATTAACAACTCATAATTCATTATGGTCTAATTCCCATATGAACTCTATTTATTAGTAATCCCACCTTTTATTCATGAGAAAACCCTAATTACCAACATTAGGGTATTTATCCACAAATTAGGAATTTTAATGCTCGAAATAGCTTAGATTCAACATATTCCAACTTTAATCATGAATTTAATCAATTAAAGCCATTAATAGTCAAATTAGTCAACATTAGGGTTTCAAGGCCCATTAAAGTATATTCATGCATATGAAACTCTAAATTAACTAATTATATGCAAAGTTCATCTTTTTCGATCTTAATGTATCTCTTTATGATTAACAGGTTAATATCAATTTAAACACTCATCTAACCCTTTATAATCACTTTAATCATATAAAAGTAGGGTTCTTTAAACATTATTACATCTAAAGTTAATAACTTTCATTTCTTTTTGAATTGCAATCAGAATTAGGCTTCAAATATATTTTTATTAGATTCCCCTCATTTTTTTGAGAAAGTTTCATATTTTATGCATACTCATTCGAGCTACTATTAGGGCGATATGAATTTAATAAAGATAACTTATTGTGGACAATCCGGAAGTGCCATGTCACCCTTGTTTCCATGCAAGCTCGCTGGTTTGAAAACATAACCAATTGTCAGAATTGCCCTCAATAAGTGGATTGTTTCTACAGCCCGCAAAGGGGAAAACTCGTCCAACGGCAGCATCGTCTTCAAGCTTGCGCCAAGCCTACTTGTGTGCCGCCCTTCTGCACATCGGGGCCCGCCTCTTCCATCCTAGGGCTCAAGAGCCGCCACCCATGGCCGCCGTGGCCTCGCAACACCCTGTCACACGTGAGGAGCCCACCAGGTCACGACTACTATGCCCATACTCAAGTGAAACCAAGAAACGGTGGTTGTTGTGTTTGCAGCAGTCTACAGACCTACGGAGGGTGTTGCTCAAAGATTCCAGTGTAACCTTGTCTGACGGTTCTTCATGGTTGGTCGCAGATGTCTCCTACCTCAGACAAGGCCATAAACACCCCCCCCCCCCCGTCGCTCCAAGGATAGGGTCTACACCCTCTCTAGGATTTACACGTAAGGAAAACTATGGGAGAGAGAGAAGAATCTTGGGATTCTCTGGAGCTTGATCCAAGGGGTCTACCCCTTTTTATACGGGAGGAATCCTCACCCTAAGAGGTCCATCTAAGAGGGAACAAGTCCCCTCCTATTAGGAATCCTAATCCTCCAAAGAGAAGAAAGTCTCTTCTCTCTCCTAAATATCCTCTTGATATTCATTATCCTAGGGATAATAAGATTACGAAAATCTCTTCTTTTATCTTCTTAGTACTTGCCTCTTAATTATTGGTCACGAAATTCTCTTTTTATTTAATAGAAAATACCTCCCTTTTTCAATATCACAAAATTCCTTAATAATGTATCACATTATCCTTTCATTTGCAAATTTGGTATTTTATCTTTCCTCTTTCTTTATTGGGACTCCTTGGATCCCAAGAAACTCCAATAATTCGAAATTCCTTTTTAAGGAATACTCATGATCCTTAAATGCATCAAAATGCATTATTTCCCATTATCATATTGAGTTCTTATTAAGATATTTCTTTTTGAGGATTTCTTTTTGTTTCTATTTACTTTTCCTTATTGGTTTTTCCTTTTTACATAAGGAATCCTTGGGATAGGAAATCCCACTAAGGATAACTCAATTGCACCTCTTTTCACTTGTTTTCGACATTTTATCATTGTTTTCAATTTTTTCTTAATAAAGAAATTCTTAATTGATATTTTCTTTTCTTGTTGCATTTTCTTTGTTCCTTTGGGTTCCTTGGGACCCAAGGAACCCAAGAGGCACGAAATCCATCCTTGTATTGCATTCTTTTGCATTCCATAGGTTTACACACTTTCTTTTCTCAACAACTCAATTATTCATTTATTAATTGAATTTCCTTGTTATTGGGCCCAATAGCCAATAAAGCCCACAAATCAAACAACAAGTCTATTTTAAGCGAAATCCATTCATTCACAACAAATTATATCATTATTTGTCCTAATATCTTTAATATGAGAAATTACATTTCTCATCAAAGGAACCCAAAATTTGGGGTTGTAACATGCTTCCCCTCTTATGAGAATTTTGCCCTCAAAATTCCATCAAGCAAGCAAACAAATAGGATAAGTCTTCTTATGTCCATCAGGGCTCCCATGTGGCTTCACCCTTTCCATGGTGTTTCCCAAGAACCTTCATTACCTCATTTTTCTTCCATCTGAGTTCTTTCTTACCTTGGTATATCATACCCTCATAGGTGACTCAGGACTTTTCAACCTTTCAAAAGCTGAATAGGTTCAGGGCACATCACCTGGCTTGGGTACCTCAAATAGTGCTCTAGATCGGACTCATGCAACACATCATTTTATCATGAGGGGTAAAGTTAAACACAACCATCTCCACCAATCCATCTCAAATGGACCCATATATCGGGGATTCAACTTTCTCAGCTGTAGCTTAGAGGGGTCGGATTTCCACGTCACATATTCTCCCACAGTGAACTGCATGTCAGTCTACTTTGCATCAGCTCGTGACTCATGTCACCACTGGGCTCTCTCTCAACCATTACATGATCAAAGCAACGTCATATGCACACACTGTGGTTCTTTTCTAAACCTTCGCGAGGCCTCCTTCACCAACATCATCTTAATGAAGTGGTGACTGACACAACCTCTCCATAAGACTTCTTGCATCCCGATGAAGGCTATGGTGGTTAACATCACATCTTAAGAACTATCTCTATGTATCACCCTCAATGAGCACACCTTCTCTCATCAGACCCTCTAGTCTGGATTGTACCGTTCATTAGTATGGGGTGATAAACTGTACTATCATCGAGTTCTTCATGTATTCCGCCTCATGGAAGTGAACCTTGGTCATACCCAAGAACTTTTGAACTCACATCATGGTGTAGTTGAACCATCTTCCTCTCTTAAGCAGTTCAACTGAATCTGTCCCGTGATAGTACTCTTCCTTTCTCATGTCATCTAGGTAAGGCTATCTACCATAACCCATATTGTATCTTGACCTTCTTGGTCTAGGAGAGACTCACAATATCTACAGTGATGAACTCCCATTCCCTCTCGGGAACTCTTTATACTTTATATCCATGCACTGGGTTAATGGTGTTCATCCTTCACCTCCTGGCTTGCATGGCCACATGCTACATGAAACTTTGTTTTAAGCACCCAGAATTCTACCATCACTTACTATCTTTGTAGTACCAAGGTATATCATGACCTCCTGTTTTGTTATGATTCCTCAAGCTTGATACCTCGGAAACCCTAAACCACTCTCAAAAGGGTTTTATTACCTTCCTATCCAAAGAAGTGTATTTGAGGTTCTATCACCATCCTTTCACTACATCAAGGACTAAACTGGCTACCCAAACAACCATTAAGTTGTTCAACATATCTTATTACATCCAAGTGTTAGCCAAAACACATCTTCCTTCCAAACTTAGGGTTAGCCAAATAACCTCAACTTCTTCCAGCCTCTAACTAAACTAGGCAGCTAGATCTCAACCAGAGAATTCATTACCACTTCTCATCCTTAAGTATTAGGTAATGTTGAAGACATACACATCCATGTATTCCACTTATCATCTCATCTCAAACTCTAAGTTTGTCTTCATCAAGAAACTCTGAGCTCATCCTCATGGTGATTCAACTCAACTTTGCATAACTTGTAAATTCCACATAGCTCATGATAAAACATCCTCACAAGATGATTTCCTTAATACTCTTAGTTTTTGTAAACCATCCATGTATCATTCACTCCACAAAGGTATGTTATCATTTCTATCCTTATACCTTGTAGAAACGTTCCAACTTCCATCATCTTTTATCCTTGGTGTAAGGCATGCGTATTGTCCTATCTCTCACTCCCATAACAAAAAGAAATAAGCATTTGGCTACAGTCCAAATACAGAGTTCTTCCTATCCCAAGAGTAGAGCTGGTACATCCCACCTTGCCAGTACACCTTTCTTTAAATCTAAGTTGAAATGTGCCACATATGTCTCAACATCACATTCATTTTGATATCAAAGTTACTTCCATGGAAAACTGGTCTCAACCCTACTTGGTCTAAACACAATCCTTGGTCGTCTCCTCTAGTTCTATAGGGTCCCGACACTTTTGGGGTCATCCCTGTTCCCTTATGCATCCAGAGAGTGCCCTACTCATCTGCCCTTTGGGTCTCATGTGTTCATGAAGGTGATCAATCTCCTAACCCATGGCCCTCAGACAATGATAGTTGTTACCTCCCGACCCTATGGTCATGTGCGATAAGGGAATTAGGCAACTCCTTCTTCCATCAGTCTTATCCCTACCTGACCCTAGGATAGACTTAGGATTCTATTATTGTACATGTCCAACCTAGAACCTTACCCAAACATTCATCATCTCTCTTCATGCATTCTCGACTGACTTTCATCCCTTCATAGGGTCATGGCAACCTACCTACCTTGGTCAGACCCCATACTGGTTACCTCCATGGTAACACATCCACATGCACTTAGAGATGGTTATCTATGGGTCTACAGGTTCATTCTCGTACCATGTACTTTTCACTTAGCTTCTCAAGATCCTATTAGACCTCTTTAGGTCTCCACAAACCCACAAACTGGTACACACCTTCTAAAGGGTCCCTCTCCCAGGATGGGAGGAAACTAAAACTCTTGACAACAAGGTCACAAACATCCTTAGGGTTTATATTCACATGAGCATGTTGGGTTTTAGGGGAGACAGAGAAGGCAGCAGAAACAAAACTTTTCTCCCCCAACCCGTACCGAGGAAACGCGTCAACGTCTATATAATAGGAAAGGATTGTTTGCGGAATCATACCTTGTCCCGAGGCTTGCTCGGAAACAATACCTCGCGCAATGTGCGGTCTTCAACTCCGGACTTCGACGGTGTCTGTGCAGCTCCTGGTCGCACCGAGACTCACAACTCCTACTCGAACCGGACTGTCGGATGACAGTTGTCCTCCAAAGCGGCAGTGTCCTCCCGCCTCTGAAGTAGTCCGCATGGACCACCTGGAACTCCACACTCCTTGTCCCACAAGGAAGTGGAAGGAGTCGCACCCTCCTGTTGACGTACTAGTCGCCAACACGCTCTCCTGCCTCCTGTTGCAACTGCAGTTGTCCTTCCCTTGCTGCACCTCCCTTTTGCGGGAAGCACTTGCTCGGGCTCTCTCACGGTTACCAAAACCAGAGAGAACGACAACGTGCAGAGCAACTGGTTGCACTGAGCTGTACTGTGAGAAGCCCCCATGTACCCCTATATATAGGAGAGTCATGGGACAGGGTTCTCCATCCCGGGCAATGCGGGACTAAAAGCAGGAGTAGAAGGGTTCGGGATTTTCCACAAAAAGCAACCATCTCGCAACCTGAACTGATAGGTTCACTGCTGAACCGGTCGGTTCAGCCACTGAGCCGATCGGTTGGACATGAGCCGACCGTTTGGGGCACTCCAACCGATCGGTTGGTGCCCTGAACCGATCGGTTCATGGTCCTAATCCGGCTCAAATTGACTTTCCTTGTTTCTTTCCCAATTGGCATCGAAATACCAATACTATTCCCAATCAAATTGGAAATCATATTTCCAATCACATTGGAAATTGAAACGAAAGGAAAATTCGCACCAATCCTACTTTCCCAAGTTGCTCGATTGCACCAGTTGAACCGATCGGTTCAACACTTGAACCGGTCATTTCACTCTGTGCATGAGCCGATCGGTTCACCAATTGAACCGACCGGTTCAGCAACCTCAGCCGATCGGTTCATCACATGAACCGACCGGTTGGGAATGCAGATTGTGCAGAATCAGTCAATTGCGATTTCAATCAATCCGATACTCCAATCAATGCGTCCAACACCTTGAACCATACGATATTGAGCCATCGACTGATTGAGTGTTTAATTGAACTACTAAACTCTTTTAGTAATCAATCTAAACATTGCTTTGTGGACAAAACTCCTCTTCCAGGTTAAATCCTATGTGTGTGACCCTGCAGGTCCATTTCACGTTGGCAGTGAAAGTTCATAACACTTATGACTTCACAAGCAAAGAGTGGTGCCTAGTCACACATCAGTGCTACCCAAGTGAAAGTAGTTAGTTGGAGAACAACTTTCATCCTACAATCCGTGAATGGTGTTACAGCGAATGTATAATTCCTTTGTCACTGATATCCCGAATGAACTCGAGGCATGGATCTGTCATCCTGTCAACGTTCATTCATTTTCTTGATCTCAGAGTAGACTGGAAGAGATATGTATGACATCAGTATCACATACTGATTCACACATGCGTGCACTCCTTTCTCAATCCTACTCATCAAGTGGCCATGGATATCAAACTCCCTCAGGAGGGACAAATCCCATATCTATCACTCACCCCTCAAAAGCCCCACGTGTCAAAGCCACCCAATCATCACCTTTATAACAACCCATGTTTCAGGACTGCGTTTGATGATGTCAAAGTGTGCCCAACGACATGTGTTGAGTGCAGGGATTTCAGGTCTAAGAATCACACTCACCACCATCACTGTGAGTACTGACTGTGACTACCATCTCATGGTTCCATGTGTCAAACTCACGGTGGGTCTGTCCGGTACCTTGTTCTCTAACAAGTACCTATGTGTTTGGTTTGATATCTCTATATCATGACTAATGAGATTCTGTCATCAACCAACACCACAATCTAATCTTGTGTGTCATAGTTGTCTATCTACCTTCCATTATGACATCCGACTAGGGACATAACAAGAATGTACAAACTCTTAGCATCCGTATGATCTCATCGTTCAGGTCATGAACGTGAAGGCATACGTCATCGAGTACTGTCAATCTCTAGACATTCAATCTGTTCTATCACTATCTCAAGTGACTGAACCAGAAAGAATTGGAAGCTTGCCTTTGATGTTTATTAAATCAATCTTAATGTATCCCACCAATCATCACATGATTGGCTCTCAGGGCATACATACCAACAGACTCCCACTTGCACTGCGAGCCAATCACCCTTGAATCCTATTCATAGTGATCTTCAAACATGTCCCACATGTTACTGTGCTCTAGTGTCAATATAGTGAGTAATGGCAACACCTTGCCAAAGTCTGTACAAATTGCATGTCTCACATCTCTTCGTTGTACGTCACACGTATGAGATGGAGTTGCCGCAATATGTGATCTAGTATTCCATTGCTAACCTTTAGCCACATTGCATGATCAAGGATTCCAGACTTGTCATCAATGAGGGGAATATAAGTTCATTTCATGAACTTCCAGATCCATATAGTATCTACTACTGTTCTCTAACACATAGATACTCGATATTCCCCCCTTTTAAATGGCTTTATTGAAACATTTCCAATTATCAACAAACTTTCACTTTTATACATCTTATGTATATTTTGCGATTAATTTTCTGTCTTTTCGGAAGTTCACATCAATGTAACTCTTTACATCGAACTCTTCCTTATCTCCATAGAACTAGTACTTCACAAGCACTTATCAAGTTCTCATGGTATTCCAGTAACCCTTACTGGAAGTAGACAGACATCCACTCGTCATGTCCCACATACGAGTTATCAGGATGAGCACATCATATTGTCATGTCCTACATACAAGATGATGGATGTATTTTATTCTTGACATGTCCATGCATGAAAGATAATGGGATGATTACATGATAGATCCATATCTATTCTTAGTGTTCCCATTCTTCATAAGAATTGGACACTTGGCCTTGGGATACTAACTCCATGTAACATGGATAAGTTTTCTCCCACTAAATCTGTGCATACTAAACATTTTAGTACAGATTGCCAATGTATGCTTTCTCTTTCCAGGTCAAGAGATTTTCCAAGAACTATCTCTATAGATCTCTATTCCTATCACATAGGAAACATCTCCATCTTCCTTAAAGATAATTTCCACTTTTGGATTTCCAATCTAGAACATTTCCATTTCACATCAATATGTGGAATGTGAATACGCTCCCACTAAATCACAGATCCCTTCTTTATCTTTGACATATCAGTCAAACCCTTTGATTATATCATCAAAGTAAAGATCCAATTTTGAGTTGCTTGTACTCAATAAATCACATTGATTAGTCCATTGTAACTTATAGACTTCATTTGCATTAATGGATTCATAAACCTTATAGGCTGTGTCACGTACACATCCTTGTTTTATTCCTCATAGGAATGCGGTTTTAGTATCCATATGCCAAATGTCTTAGTCATTAAGTTGCAATCAACAAGCATCATCCTTCTCAAAATGTTATCCATGTGTCTTAACACTTAAGACTCATTTGCACTTATGGATATGATCCAATGAGTGCTACCATCAAGGTCATACCTTATGGTTCACATGGATGTCATTTAGGATGTAACAGTCATAAACCATAACTCAAGATTCGGTTCCTCATATTCATCTTGATAGTTGACTCATCACATGAACAACTCATCATATAGATAATTGAGGTGTATCTGTTAAAGACATAAGAACTCACAACCCTTGTGATTCTTAATTTCTTTTATTAGTGTGGGCTATTCATTCATTAAGAAGAATTCAATTATTTGATAATCATTCTCTAACTCCTTAGAGTATGATTCCTTCTTGATTTAGACAACACCATGCCTTAATCATGAGTTCACTATGATACACTATCATAATCACTCATAAGGATCTCAAACATTTGGTCCAAGTATTTCATTCATTGATCTCATCAAGAATTGATACTTTACCAAATTTGTACTTCATTTATGATAATCTTGAACACTTCAAGATATTCATATTGGTATTTCTCTAAACACCATTTGAAGTATTAGCATTTATTCCAATAGGTATGTAAATACATCACATGTATTATACCTAATAGGATAATCACTCTTCCACTACACTAGTGAAGATTGATTAATCATGTCCAAGATATTCATGTCCTTTAATGGTTCTCCAACCAAAAGAGTCTAGTTTTATCCATCATATGGAAACTAGAAATGAATTTCTCATGATTAATGCTAATTAAATTGTTTGAGTTATCTATAACTTTTAGGTATCGTCTTATCTTATGCATATCAAATATCACAAGATAAATAAGGCATTGCCACAAAGATCACATCTTTATAAATTGAAACATCTCTTTATTAATTGCCATCATTGTCATACAATATGCAAAAATAAAGTGTTTCTATCTATTGGCAAGTATGAAATAGCAGTTCATAACTGTATTACATGCCTTATTGGCTGAAAATAAACTAAAGTATTCCTATCTATTAAGGCAACACTTGCCCCAAATAAGAATGCTTTACACTTTACATCTTGATATCATATATCTCAAAAGTGTTACAAGTTTACTTTCATGACACCTTTAAGTAGAGGCTTCAGTCGCCTCCTTCTTCTTTTGTTCTTCCAGGTAGAGAGGACAATTCCTTTTCCAATGTCCTGGCTTTTGACAATGGTGGCAATTTCCTTTCTTGGTCACGCCTCCCTTGGCCTTGAGAGCTGAAGATGGCTTGGACTCCTGGCTAGCTTCAGAACCTTTCTTAGCTTTGCCCTTGCCCTTGTGCTTGGACTTGCCTTTCTTACTCGTGATCACCATCACAGCTTTAGGCTTGTCCTTCTTCATCTGTAACTCGGCTGTCCTCAACATGCCCAACAACTCTGACAGTGGCCTATCAAAGTTGTTCATGTTGTAGTTCATCACAAACTGACTGTAAGATTCTGGCAACGATTGCAATATCACGTCAGTAGCCTACTCTTGGCTCAGTGGAAATCCCAGTCTCTACAGGTTCTCCACATACCCAATCATCTTGAGTATGTGAGGACCAACTGGATCTCCTTTTGTCATGATGCACTTGAACAACGCCCTAGAAACATTGTACCTCTCTTGCCGTGCCTGATCTTCATACATGTTCCTGAGATGCAGAATCATCTCTATGACACCCATGTTCTCATGTTGCCTCTGCAACTCATGGTTCATTGAACATAGCATCAAGCACTTTGCATCAATGGCATCATCAGAATGCTTCTTGTAAGCATCCCTTTCTGCCTTTGGTGCATTAGGAGTGGGTTCCTCTGGAATTGGAGTATCCAGGACATAGAGCTTACGCTCTTGAGTGAGAACAATTCTCAATGTCCGATACCTGTCGTGGAAGTTCGTCCCATTTAGCTTGTCCTTGTCAAGGACCGATCGCAAAGAAAAGTTGTTGTTGTTTGTTGCCATTTGAACTACAAAAGGGAAAATATGCAATTTTAGTCCAAAAACTCATTTTTGACTTATTTGATTGATTTGAAAATTTGACGATATAATTAGGCCTTTAATTGATTATCGCTCCCACTATTTTACTTAAAATTGATAGCCCTCACCATCAATTCGGAAGATTGCAGCGTACAACCTTCTAGTGGGCAAGATCCTGAAGTCCTCTAAGTCATGGACCAGCTAGGGCTGTCACCCACAACATAGATCTCTCAGGTAGGAAACTTTTGCCAATTGCATCATATGCAACTCTTGATAAGATGTCATATACAACTCCTTGCAATGATCATCTCCATGCCTCAAGGCGCTAGATCCTATCTAGGTCACCTTGTTAAGTCTGACCCAAAGAAAACACGATGAATATGCACCCTACTAGGGCAGACCCACACATTCATCCTTCACGCTTCCACGAGATAGACGGTGCACCACGCTAGGGCGTGCCCACACTTGGTCGATCAAGCTTTTCACGTGTGTCGCATTTAGAAGGCATCTAAAACTTAATATTTTAATGAGGGATTTGGTTTTATATACATATACATATCCAATCACCACAAAACATAGTACGTATCATATACATGCTATATCCCACTGAAAACATGCACAAACGATAAAAGCGATGATTATGGCCATCCTAATGTGATTCCTCGAGCCAAGAGGAATCACGGTCATCTAGGTCTACATCACATGCAACCTGTACAAGATGAACTCTGTGCCTTGCCATCTGAGTTGATCAACTCATCACATGAATGATCTGTGCTCTCCAGCCGGTCGTCTGGGTGCCACCAGCCGATCGGTTGGCTCCTCCAACCAATCGGTTCACCTGGTCATTGTGCATCTCATCATGTCCGCCACCCGCTCGTCTCGCTCCTCAAACCGGTCATCAACTGATCGGTTCACTCCTTGAACCGATCGTCTGAGCAGTCGCTTTGATGTCCGCCGGTCATTGACATAACAGGAAATAAAATCCTATTCTATTTATTACATTGCTTTAAAAAGGGAAACCCCGATTTACATTCGGGGGGAGAAAAGGTAGGAAAGAATCTCTAATTATTTCGAGTTACATCAGGAATAGGAGAAGGAAGATCGGTGCGCAGACCGAGATGCAACCAACCACACACAACCAATCACAGATAGGGGTTTATAGGCCATAATCACGCTACACACATCCACCACAAAACTCGTTTAAGGGTGACGCGTATCGAGTGCATTAATAATACATATCATATATGTAATTAGGGATTTGTGGATTTAAGATTGGACATGCATAAAGCCGATATTATTCGCATCGCATGCAATAAATAAAGGCGACAAACCAAAATCGATCATATCGATATTCCTAAAATATAGAGCAGTTGACGTGGCTCTGATACCACTGTTGGGTTTTAGGGGAGACAGAGAAGGCAGCGGAAACAAAAATTTTCTCCCCCAACCCGTACCGAGGAAACACGTCAACGTCTATATAATAGGAAAGTATGGTTTGCGGAATCATACCTTGTCCCGAGGCTTGCTCGGCGACAATACCGCGCGCAATGCGCGGTCTTCAACTTCGGACTTCGACGGTGTCTGTGCAGCTCCTGGTCGCACCGGGACTCACGACTCCTACTCGAACCGGACTGTCGGATGACAGTTGTCCTCCAAAGCGGCAGTGTCCTCCCGCCTCTGAAGTAGTCCACACGAACCACCTGGAACTCCACACTCCTTGTCCCACAAGGAAGTGGAAGGAGTCACACCCTCCTGTTGACGTACTAGTCGCCAACACACTCTCCTGCCTCCTGTTGCAACTGCAGTTGTCCTTCCCTTGCTGCACCTCCCTTTTACGGGAAGCACTTGCTCGGGCTCTCTCACGGTTACCAAAACCAGAGAGAACGACAACTTGCAGAGCAACTGGTTGCACTGAGCTGTACTGTGAGAAGCCCCCATGTACCCCTATATATATAGGAGAGTCATGGGACATGGTTCTCCATCCCGGGCAATGCGGGACTAAAAGAAGGAGTAGAAGGGTTCGGGATTTTCCACAAAAAGCAACCATCTCGCAACCTGAACTGATCGGTTCACTGCTGAACCGGTCGGTTCAGCCACTGAGCCGATCGGTTGGACATGAGCCGACCGTTTGGGGCACTCCAACCGATCGGTTGGTGCCCTGAACCGATCAGTTCATGGTCCTAATCCGGCTCAAATTGACTTTCCTTGTTTCTTTCCCAATTGGCATCGAAATACCAATACTATTCCCAATCAAATTGGAAATCCTATTTCCAATCACATTGGAAATTGAAACGAAAGGAAAATTCGCACCAATCCTACTTTCCCAAGTTGCTCGATTGCACCAGTTGAACCGATCGGTTCAACACTTGAACCGGTCATTTCACTCTGTGCATGAGCCGATCGGTTCACCAATTGAACCGACCGGTTCAACAACCTCAGCCGATCGGTTCATCACATGAACCGACCGGTTGGGAATGCAGATTGTGCAGAATCAGTCAATTGTGATTTCAATCAATCCGATACTCCAATCAATGCGTCCAACACCTTGAACCATACGATATTGAGCCATCGACTGATTGAGTGTTTAATTGAACTACTAAACTCTTTTAGTAATCAATCTAAACATTGCTTTGTGGACAAAACTCCTCTTCCATGTTAAATCCTATGTGTGTGACCCTACAGGTCCATTTCACGTTGGCAGTGAAAGTTCATAACATTTATGACTTCACAAGCAAAGAGCGGTGCCTAGTCACACATCAGTGCTACTCAAGTGAAAGTAGAAAGTTGGAGAACAACTTTCATCCTACAATCCGTGAATGGTGTTACAGCGAATGTATAATTCCTTTGTCACTGATATCCCGAATGAACTCGAGGCATGGATCTGTCATCCTATCAACGTTCATTCATTTTCTTGATCTCAGAGTAGACTGGAAGAGATATGTATGACATCAGTATCACATACTGATTCACACATGCGTGCACACCTTTCTCAATCCTACTCATCAAGTGGCCATGGATATCAAACTCCCTCATGAGGGACAAATCCCATATCTATCACTCACCCCTCAAAAGCCCCATGTGTCAAAGCCACCCAATCATCACCTTTATAACAACCCATGTTTCAGGACTGCGTTTGATGATGTCAAAGTGTGCCCAATGACATGTGTTGAGTGTAGTGATTTCAGGTCTAAGAATCACACTCACCACCATCACTGTGAGTACTGACTGTGACTACCATCTCATGGTTCCATGTGTCAAACTCACGGTGGGTCTGTCTGGTACCTTGTTCTCTAACAAGTACCTATGTGTTTGGTTTGATATCTCTATATCATGACTAATGAGATTCTGTCATCAACCAACACCACAATCTAGTCTTGTGTGTCATAGTTGTCTATCTACCTTCCATTATGACATCCGACTAGGGACATAACAAGAATGTACAAACTCTTAGCATCCGTATGATCTCATCGTTCAGGTCATGAACCTGAAGGCATACGTCATCGAGTACTGTCATTCTCTAGACATTCAATCTGTTCTATCACTATCTCAAATGACTGAACCATAAAGAATTGGAAGCTTGCCTTTAATGTTTATTAAATCAATCTTAATGTATCCCACCAATCATCACATGATTGGCTCTCAGGGCATACATACCAACAGAGCATGCTTAACCCAGCAGCTACTAGGGCACAAGTAGACCACCTATTAAACCATGCTAGGTCATTCTTGTTCTCTTTCCTCAACATTACATCAACTTAGGCGTGAAGGGTTCATCAAACATACCCTTAATTTAAATGGTTCCCTTTACCTCTACATATGAGGAGTACCATGCTCGAAACTATAGAGACTCAAATCTCATCAGGAGCATCGGATACACTGCTTCCCCTCTTAGGACTAGGAACCCTAGGTTCTCCTTTGGATATCCAACTACATGCTCAAACTCTTAACCACTAATCAAACATGTCCAAGGTATGTCATGTACTCCCATGATCCTTTTATATGATCAATACCTCAGAGTCGATTCCTCTTCAAGGACAACTAACTAGGTATAAAGCCTCACAACCAGTTACTTAAACCCCTTCAGGGTCTAAAGGACTCTTTATCTCATCCAGTAGGTAATCACTTATACCCTAGGTATCAGAAGCATCGTCCTCCCTCTAAGGTTTGGTTCCTCTAAAGGCAATCAAGATATCATCAGCCTTCAGGGATCAAACATAAGGAAACCACTATCATCCACGTAGGTCGCATCATCCTTAACTCCCCACTATTCCTCAAGTTTCGGGGTTTTAGACTTCCAACCTCCTTGTTGGGGTCCTTCTTCCTCTGTATAGAGCTAAAACCACCTCCAACCATACCTACTAGAGGTCCCTTCTCCATGAAGGCTCATGTTCTCAAGCAAACCCATATGTGGTTGAAGCCTATGCTCAACTCACGTTTGGCTCAAGATTATTCATATCTCTTTATGCTTATCTCATAGGCCATCCATCATGCCCTTCTGGCCAGGGTTTAAACTTACAGCTCGTGCTATTGATGTACTCTGGGTGCAAGCTATATCCTACTTGCAACAGCTCATAAGATTTCTATAGGTTCTTCTCTAACCTCATCCATGAAGGAGCTATCTGTCGCTCAAACATGCGCAACCCTTCTATAGGTTGGGTTGCCAAAGGTACTTGGTTATCAACTTCTCATGGCTCATATGGCATTCAAGGCATGTCTATCCAAACACCTGGTCTACCATGATATCTAACTCATCATGTCATCTCCCTCTCTAACCTTCACTTAGGGTTAGGTTTAACATCATCCTCAAAGGATGTGCTAGGTCTCTACTTCTAATGGAGGCCTCTACCTCCATGACTAACTCTCTCTACTCATCCTCCTACCAAGGAGGTCTATCCTCAGGCCTCTCCTGAGGGCAATGACAACTTATGTCATGCAACCTAAGCATGTATCTATTCTTTTACGCTAACTCTATTAAGCTTATGTCCATGACATCTTATTTACATGCTTTTTATTAATTTGATGGAGGATCCCTTAATCCTTATCAACCTTACCCATACCTCAAGAGGGTGAGGAGAAGAGGGAAAACCCTAATCCTTAAGATCCTTAACATAGTTTGAGTTAAGAAGGGATGAACAAGATGAGAGAATCCTAAAGGTATCTTATGTCGAGTCATATCCTAAGACATCGGCTAGGCAGTCACACAATCTGGGAGTCCTCGTATTCTGACTAGTGGTGCAGAGAAAAATATTGCCAGCCCCCGGAAGTGATCCTTTTCTAGACACCTCAATCTTTTGGACACTCCTCTAATAACTCCCTTGGTTCTATGGAATTTGTAAAATTCAATAACTATTAATGATTAGATGAGGAACCTATGCTCTGATACCAATTGTAACGACCCCACCTCCCGGTAACCCCCAATTAAGGGAGACCGAAAGGTCGGTGCCATTATCCAATTGACATGATCAAAGGTTCGACAAATAATCAATAACAATTATGAAATTCTACTAACTAACTGGAATTTGGTATAAAATTAAAACTCTACTTACCTTTGAAAACCTTGGAAATCTATCTAATCTGGTCTTGAATTATTCTATCTAATCCTCCTTGCACTTTATTTCTTTTTTCTCAATGTGTCACTTTACTATTTGTTCTTTCAATTGTTGTTCCTAAAATGCCGACAAACAAAATGTCGGTCAGTATATCGAAATATACTCGTATGTGGGAACAACCAAAAACTTGCAAATATGCTAACAATTTAATAATCACAATCAAATTAATCAACAAGACAATTTATACTTTTCAATATGACATTCTCCACCGCTTTTCCCCTAACCCTGGCATACCCACCTTAGGGTGCCCTTTGCCAATGACTTAAGGCCACCTTCTCAATCCTGAGCTTGGTGCTTGGGGGTCACCACTCATGGTTCCCACTAGTCATGCAATATCATAGGCCACCTTCTCATTCCCGAGCTTGGTGCTTGGGGTCACCACTCAAGGTGTCCATTGGTCTACCCATCTGGGCCTAACCTTTGGCATCATCCATCAGGGTGGCATGGAGGTGCAAGAATACATATTTCTATTTTTAATGTGATAATCATAGTGACTTTATGATTTGAAAATATGAACATCCACCAGATAATTTGCATTCAATGCGATTCACCATCCGAAAAAACCTCAAGAAACTAAGGTGGTTATCCATAATTAACCACATACCTGATCCAGAGAAACTTGATTGTCCAAGCAATAAGGATAAAGAATCAATCAACAAGCAATCAACAATATCCAGAAATTAAAGCATGGGATCCAAGTGTTATAGTTTATCCAAAACATTCTAAAGCTAGACTTGGATTCTGCATTAGGCTTTCTAGACCTCATTAGGGTTTTATTAGGATTTTTGCCTCCATAACACTTTTATCATATTATATGCTCTCTTATTTCATAAACCCTAATTTCAACATCCTAAGCCCAATTAAAGTCGATTATTTCTCTTTTATACAAAAACTACCTTCTTTATCCTTTTTAGTTATTCAAGGTCATGAGACTCAATTATCACCTTTAATTTCTTTTAGATTAACAACTCATAATTCATTATGGTCAAATTCCCATATGAACTCTATTTATTATTAATCCCACCTTTTATTCATGAGAAAACCCTAATTACCACCTTTAGGGTATTTATCCACAAATTAAGAATTTTAATGCTCGAAATAGCTTAGATTCAACATATTCCAACTTTAATCATGAAATTAATCAATTAAAGCCATTAATAGTCGAATTAGTCAACATTAGGGTTTCAAGGCCCATTAAAGTATATTCATGCATATGAAACTCTAAATTAACTAATTATATGCAAAGTTCATCTTTTTCGGTCTTAATGTATCTCTTTATGATTAACAGGTTAATATCCACTTTAAACACTCATCTAACCCTTTCTAATCACTTTAATCATATCAAAGTAGGGTTCTTTAAACATTATTACATCTAAAGTTAATAACTTTCATTTCTTTTCAAATTGCAATCAGAATTAGGCTTCAAATATATTTTTATTAGGTTCCCCTCATTTTTCTAAGAAAGTTTCATATTTTATGCATACTCATTCGAGCTACTATTAGGGAGATATGAATTTAATAAAAATAACTTATTGTGGCCAATCTGGGAGCACCACGTCACCCTTGTTTCCATGCAAGCTCGCTGGTTTGAAAACATAACCAATTGTTGGAATTGCCCTCAATAAGTGGATTGTTTCTACAGCCCGCAGAGGGGCAAACTCGTCCAACGGTCGCATCGTCTTCAAGCTTGCGCCAAGCCTACTTGTGCACCGCCCTGCTGCACATCGGGGCCTGCCTCTTCCATCCTAGGGCTCGAGAGCCACCACCCATGGCTGCCCTGGCCTCGCAGCACCCTGTCATACACGAGGAGCCCCCCAGGTCATGACTACTATGTCTATACTCGAGTGAAACCAAGCAACGGTGGTTGTTGTGTTTGCAGTAGTCTGCAGACCTACGGAGGGTGCTGCTCGAAGATGCTAGTGTAACCTTGCCGGCCAGTTCTTCGTGGTTGGTCGCGGATGTCTCCTACCTCAGACAAGGCCATAAACACCCCCCGTCGCTCCAAGGATAGGGTCTACACCCTCGCTAGGGTTTACACGTAAGGAAAAATATGGGAGAGAGAGAAGAATCTTGGGATTCTATGGAGCTCGATCCAGGGGGTCTACCCCTTTTTATAGGGGAGGAATCCTTGCCCTAAGAGGCCCATCTAAGAGGGAACAAGTCCCCTCCTATTAGGAATCCTAATCCTCCAAAGAGAAGCAAGTCTCTTCTCTCTCCTAAATATCCTCTTGATATTCATTATCCTAGGGATATTATGATTATGAAAATCTCTTCTTTTATCTTCTTAGTACTTGCTTGTTAATTATTGGTCACGAAATTCTCTTTTTATTTAATAGAAAATACCTCCCTTTTTCAATATCACAAAATTCCTTAATAATGTATCACATTATCCTTTCATTTGCAAATTTGGTATTTCTCTTTCCTCTTTCTTTATTGGGACTCCTTGGATCCCAAGAAACTCCGATAATTCAAAATTCCTTTTTAAGGAATACTCATGATCCTTAAATGCATCAAAATGCATTATTTCACATTATCATATTGAGTTCTTATTAAGATATTTCTTTTTGAGGATTTCTTTTTTATTCTCTTTAATTTTCCTCATTGGTTTTTCCTTTTTACATTAGGAATCCTTGGGATACGAAATCCCACTAAGGATAACTCAATTGCACCTCTCTTCACTTGTTTTCCACATTTTATTGTTGTTTTCAATTTCTTTCTTAATAAAGAAATTCTTAATTGATCTTTTCTTTTCTTATTGCATTTTCTTTGTTCCTTTGGATACCTTGGGACCCAAGGAACCCAAGAGGCACGAAATCCATCCTTGGATTGCATTCTTTTGCCTTCCAGAGGTTTCCACATCTTTCTTTTCTCAACAACTCAATTATTCATTAATTAATTGAATTTCCTTATTATTGGGCCGAATAACCAATAAAGCCCACAAATCAAACAACAAGGCTATTTTAAGTGAAATCCATTCATTCACAACAAATTATATCATTATTTTTCCAAATATTTTTAATATGAGAAATTACATTTCTCACCAAAGGAACCCAAAATTTGGGGTTGTAACACCTACTTTTACTAAAACAGCTACACCCGCAAGTGCACGGGGTCTTATCGTATCATAGGAAGGTGGCAAGTATAGGGTCGTTCCACGGGGAAAAGAGGGGGCGTCCTCTCTCCAACTGCTACAGGGACGTCCTCCTTCTTCTCCTTGGATGAAATGGTGTGGAACGATGGAGGGAAGTGGATGGGAGGCTTAGATATGGGGGGTTGTGTGGTGGAAATGGTGAAATGGAGTGGATTTGAGATGAATATGGAGTGTAATGGAGTGGGTGGCGATTTGGGGAGCTAGGAGGAGGTAGAAGGTAGCTAAGGGTGGCTGTAGGGTAGCTCACCCTCGTGCCCCAACCACCACCTATGTATATATAGGTGGTGGGGAAGCTCTAAGGTAAGTAGGGGTAGGATAGGAAAATCAGTATAAAAGTATGGTAGGGTAGGTTGGTCACCACGGTCATGTTGGTGTTCCACGGCCATGGTGAGGGTAGTATAGGATGGTCCTAGGATAAGAATACGTTCGTGGTATGGGGCTGGTGGTGATATGTTATGTTGGTGGCCACGGTCGTGGCGGAGTGCCACGAGCGTGGTGGGTGAGTTGCACCACGGCCGTGTTGGGTCACACAGCCATTTCAGAGGAGGGGGATGTGGTCGTGGAGTAGCATCATGGTTGTTTTGTTCTTCATTGGCCACGATCGTGGCAGATGGCCATGGTCGTGGTGACTTGGGGAAAAACCATGTTGAAATGCTAGTTCTTGGTCATAAATTCGCGCGACCGTGGGAACTGCCCACAACCTTAGTGAGGATTGCACCACTTGATTATCCTTTAAACTTCATTATTCTTGGATGTCTTTGCTTAGTGATGACTCTTGGCCATTGGAGGTAGGTCGAGGGAGATTTTGGGGCCTCCTTTAGACCTCCCCATGAGTGGAGGAGCCCTATAACTCCTTTCTCTCTCTTCCATCTAAGGCATGGTCCAAGTAACTAAAAATAGTGCAAAGAACATCATAAGTGCATTTGGCAATGATAAACACATTAGGGGAAAAAGCTTGTAATCTAACATGTTGAGATGTGATTTAAGTACAAAATGGCATAGGATGGAGCCCTAAAATAGGGCTACATCACCCCCTGATTCAAATCTTTGATATATGGAATCATGGTTTATTTACTGTTTAGTATTTCCTGACAAGCATGATTAAAGGATGTTACACAAAACTTAGGATATGAATGATAAAACTAGGATTGTAGGTATAAGAATGACAACATACATATATTTGTTGGCCTAGAAACCCATCTAAGATTTACTCATTAGGAGTAAATCTTGGATAGTCCCCAGTTTGGGACTTTTCTTGAACACCTAATCTCACTTAGGATGTAAGTGTATAATGTGTATTGGGTTTTCAAGAAAATTTCGGTAGCATTTCCACGTTTGTTCTCTAAGTACATATGTACTTGGAGAATAGCGAGGAAATGCTGTCGGAATTTTCTTGAAAACCCAATATACATTATACACTTACTAGTGATATTAGGTGTTCAAGAATGGGATAGGTAGTACACATTTATTATATATAAGAATGACAACACATGTATTTGTTGGCCTAGAAAATCGTCCAAGATTTACTCAATAGGAGTAAATCTTAGATAGTACACTTAGGATGTTTTAACCATTAATTATATATAAGACCTTAAACCCTAAAGTTTTAACCATGATTAAACTCTAATATGTTAACCCTAGATCATGGTGAGGATACCAATGCACCACCTCACAATGTAAGTTTTAAAAATATATCATATATTTCTATCTATATGTCCATTTATATTTTATATCCTGTAAGTGTGTTTATTTTGTCAAATTTTAGGTTGATGATGCACATGTACCCTCTGAAGCACTTGAGGAACTAGATTAGAAGTACCAAAAAGTTGACAAGAAAAGGGGCATCACTATGATGAAGAAGTAAACATTGCTAAGCGGCAATGGACCCAAAGTGGTTGTGGATTTTGATAATGCAGGAAATGCAATTGTAGTGAACCACAATTTGTTTGTTTCATATCTTGGGTATGTTACTCATAGCCATTGTGGTTGTAAGATATATTCTTGGCATAAAGTTCCTAAGGGGATGAAATACTTAATATGGAAGGATTTATGCATGAGTTATTATTATTTGCAATTCTATTTTGTAGATTACTAATTTTTTGGATACTAGTTAATAGAAATTCTATTTTGTAGAGTATATTTGCGTTGGATGAAAAGTTGCATCGTAAATGCGTGATGCAATGTTGTGGGAGGGTCCTAAGGAACTATAGGACAAATCTCTCCCGAGAATACATAAAATATGGTGAGAAGAGGAAGAAGTCAGCCATGAAACAGTGGAACTTCTTGGACCAAGAAGAACGGGACACGTTTGTTGCTTCAAGAAACACTGATGAATTCAAGTTATTAGGTGTTACTCCCAATTTAATTAATATACGTTGTATTCACCTATTCAAGATTAACCTTTAGTGTTACTAACCAAATCAATGTGCATACTAACTAGGCTATCACTGAGGTGCAAAAAGCAAGGCGTGCACTGAATGTGCATGACCACACAATGGGTCCAAAGGGCTATGCAGGTGTTTGCCAAAGACTACAGGCTGAGTGTACTGCTCAGTCTACTGCTACTCAGGAGTCCGCTACTATAGGTACCACACCTCTACCTCGCCATGATGTCTAGATTGCTGGGAGGCAAAACAAGAAGGGAGAAATAAAGAAGCCCGCAGTTGCTGAGACGGCTGCAAAAATGGTAAAATACAACTCTTAGAACAATCATTCAAATATTGATTATTTGTGTTGTTTACTTACTTGACAATTTCTTTTGATGGTGATTAGTGGGAGCTGCACGAGATGAGGAAACAAGTCAAGTTCATCCCTAAGGGCACAAGGGATGAATTGACAGTAGCTTTGGGTAACCCAAAGCATCCTATACGGGTTAGGGGTGCAAGTGCTGGTGTGGGCATCAAAGCGTTCTTTGGGCCATCCCAACACAAACATGTCCCAAAAGTGGGAATTTCACAAGAAGAGGTAAACTATTCTTTTTTTAGAATGCTACTGTAAAAGGGAATTCAATAATCAGAAGCTAACGTTTCTTTTATCCATGTATAGGTAGATAAGATAGTTGAAAGGAGAGTTAAGGAAGTAGTTGATAAGACACTCTATGAAGCAATGAGCAAGTGGCAGACATCTCTGACTGCCACTCATACAGTACCTATGGAGTCCCGCTCTACTCCTACTGCAGAGGTTGGGAGTAATCCTGTAGACCCACAACCTAGCACATCCGTTGTAAGTATTTTTATGACATAGTAGCTAGTCTTTTCAAGATGATATATATATATATGTATATAACATTCTTTACGTAAATTTGTAGGGGTTGAAGCCATGCCATCTAAAAAGTAACAAATTCGTCGTTGTAGAGGTGTCGGCTTACCCATCCCTTCCAGGGGAAATGTTTCATGGGTCTCCATTACCAAATGGTTGGGTTCGTGTGATCCCGCTACGTATATTCCCCAATTGGATAGATCTTCTATAGCCATATGCGAACCCAGATTGTGAAACGCTTGGTGAGGAAGAAGGCGGAGTGATATTATGGCCCAAAGAGGATGTCTTATATACTGAAATTGTATGGTAAATTTACATTATGTTAAATTGTTAGTGTGTATATATGAGGTCAATTGATCTGAAATTATATATAGGTTAAAACGAAGACACCCAGAGCATCTAGGCCTCCACCTCTACCTCCTACATTACCAAGTTGGGTTCCACATGACCTACCCACCCCGTTAGGTCCTAATTGTAGGGGTATGGTAGTATGGTTAGGCAAACATGATACAAATTTCCCTATAAATGTTTCTATAGATGCGGATGCTACAGGTGAATCATATGAAAACAAACTATTTATACAAGATATTTTGGAGTTGTTTCGCTATGATTGGATGAATACATCTGTGATAGATCTATGGATAAGGTGAGATATTGTTTATACATCCATATACCTTGTGTAGGATCCGGTGCTCTGGTTTCTTGTGTATTAATGCATATGCAATACATGTTTTTCATCTACTTAGACAAGATATGTGTAGATTTTTCATTTGAACATGTAGGATTTTTGATTCCATGTTTGATTAGTCTAGTAGCTAAAGACCCTTCGTCAGTTCAACAATACTGTTGTGATGCTTTTACAATTTTTGGTCAAAATAAGAAGACGGTGATAAGAGCTTCATTAAATGTGGAGTAAGTTTACTTTGCTTATAATTTGGACTTAAGAAAATTACATTTTTATTGTGGATTTCGAGTTATTAATTTTTAACTTTTTTACCTCTAGGGGTACACATTGGGAGTTACTAGTTATTGTCCCCGGGACGTTCAATGTCTATTATCTAGATCCTAAGGGGACTAAATTGAATCCAAAATATGGACATGCAATGAAAATGGTATTATTCCGGTGAGAAATATTTCATTTTTATATCTGTTAACATTTGTTATTACATTACTATTTAATTATGCAATTTACTTTGTTACATTAACATGTAGGGGTTTACATGAGTTCAAAAAGGCTGGAGGAAAGGTCCCCAGGAAAAGAACCCACCAATAATTTGGAAGAACATGGAAGTAAGTTCCTGACTCCAATGTATATATTATTTATGTGAACTGTGCTTAATTGTATTTTTTAATATTTTGTATGTTTCAATTTATAGTGTGCTACACAAGACAACGGTTGGGCATGTGCATACTATGCGATGTGATTTATGCACATGATTATCAAATATGCCACAGTGGACATCGATACCATACATGAGGTATTATATATAGTCTCATTAGATAATATGAAATATATCAATCTTATTTATATGTTATTAATTATATTTATACATCATTCTCTTATACATCGTTCTCTTTGCAAGTGTTTAAAACTGACCCCACTACAGGTAAGGCCTTATCAGATGTACATGCTTCCTATACGACAGAAGAATTAAATAATGTAAGAGAAGAATGGGTAAAAGCCATACAAGTAGTGGGGGGTTTTAAAATATAATTGGGATGTTGATAGCGATAATGACTAAAGAATAATATTTTGTAAATGAATTTTTCTGAATTGTCATATATGTGAATGTTTCTACATGTCTAAATGTTTCTACATGTGTCTGAATGTTTATACATGTGTGAATGTGAAAATGAATAGAACTACAGGTTGCTACATGAATGTTTCTACATGTGCATGTGTGAATGTGAAAATGAAAGGAACTGCAGGTTGTTACATGAATGTTTCTACATGTGTCTAAATGTTTCTACATGTGTGAATGTGAAAATGAAAGGAACTGCATGTTGCTACATGAATGTTTCTACATGTGTCTGAATGTTTCTACATGTGTGAAAATTGAATGGAACTACATGTTGCTAAATGTGTGAAAATGAATCTTATTAAATTTGTAGGTTTGTGGCCTGTTGTTAGCTGATATCAATGGATGTCATAAACCTATAGTTTAGTTCCACTGAACTGCATGTTTCTTTATCCTACGACTAGCCACAGTAGGCCTGCAAACTAATAAGAAAAAAAAATCAAAACCTAGGCGTCGGTTATTAGTCGAAAACCGACAACAAAAGCTTACAGCATTGGTTAAGAGCAAAAAACCATCGTCTAATGTGGCCAGACAACACGGTCGTGCTGGCCAGCACATCCGTGGTGGTAGGTGATATGGCGTTAGTTATTACTAAGAAACTGACGCCGATGGTATCCTAGATGGTGCCCTTTTGTGGCGCGAAGGGTTTGGGCGTCGATTTCCCTACTAATAACTAACGCCTATAGTGCCCCTGTTGGCACCCTTTTTGTGGCGTGAAGGGTTCTGGCGTCGATTTCCCCACTAATAACCGACACCTATAGAGCCCCTGCTGGCGCGTTTTGGGTGGCGCGGAGGTTTTGGCGTCAGTTTTCAAATTGGCGCCTAAGGGTTCACCTTTTAGTGTCGCCCACATAGGTGTCGCTTTTTAACCATCGCAAAAGGCCTTAAATAACCAAAACCAAAGGTTGGTTCTGTAGTAGTGTGGGATCTAATGACTCGTATTAGTAACATAACAAGAGTAAATTCTGGATAGATTAGATCCAAATTCTTGTATGAATGTATATACTCTAAGATTTTGAAGTATAAGGGAAAGACTGGGATAACTAAGAATCAGTTGGAACTTACATCTGAGATCCAACTTTGGGGCCTCATATGAGAAACCCTTAATTGGGAATAAAGGAACACGACATAAGGTTCAGATTAAGTTTAATTATTAGTATTATATGAAATCTAAATATGAAATATGGAAAAGATATGAGAAAAGTATGTAAGAGGCCAAGATAGTAAGAATCAATCATGAGGAATGGATTATATAACCGAGTACAATGTTTTTATATACTCCAAAGCAAAGGGAAAATAGAATAAAATAGCTCAGAGGAGGCAGATGATGTGTTCGCTCTGACTCATGTGGGGCGTATCTATAATACAGTGGTGTTGCTAACAATAGGAAGGAGAAATTGGTCTCTTGGACATCTGGGAACAATGAAAATTGTCTCTTTACCCATTTCTTATATTTTTTTACTAAACTTCTTCTTTGTATTTATTAATGTTATGTATGGTACAATATTCTTCAACTTTTTTGTTACCCTTGTGACTCTTCTTGTAAACAAGAAAGGGTGGGGATATCCTACTCAAATTGGAAACTTAGTAAACTGAGAAAGACTTTTACAAACAAGAAAGGGTGGGGCTTTTTGTTCAAATTAGAGACTCAGAAATCACAAAAGAGAAACACTTTTTAGTAATCTAGTTTTATCAAATCTTCATATATTTGATCTACTAATATCTAAGTAAATGGAAACATGTCTAATACAACAATTTATTTCAAATACTAACTTAACAAGACACTGTTAGACAATCTAACAAAGTGCAAGTGATCAAATCAGACAAGAGGAGTGAAACACAGTATGCAAACTGAATCTGTGATAACAAGGATTTCAAACCATGATAATGTGATAAAATATTACATATACACATGATAATGTAATTGTAGCATATATTTATTTTCATCATGTGATATATTCCCTTCCTCCAATAAAATTTCGTAAATGATCATGCTCAATAAACTTTTTCAATCAAAAATTAGTCTTCATATAGCACTTTTGGCAATATGTATAAAGATTTCATATTCATAATGTTATACCTTAATTCATGATGCAAAAAGTTCAATATATCTTGTTTCAAAGATGGTTTCTAAGATTTATTCTTGATTTGCAAATTAAATAAATCATTAATAACCAATTTATAGTAAACTGATTCAGCAGATTTGTTGCAGACTTGAAACAGGAACCTGCTCGGTCGACGATTTCTCGACCGACAATGTTCTCGGTCGAACAGTTTCTCGACCGAGAAAGTTACTGTATTGTTTCAGAACTGTCTTCAATAATTATTTCCAAGTAAGACAAGAATATGAAAGTGAAAGCTTGATTATGTTGAGACATGACATTTGTATATCAAGAATCAATTTAGGTCACATCTCAACTAAAAATTAAACTTCTAAGTTTTAGGAACCCAAGCTAGATCATCATTTCTTTTCTTGTATGGGCATGAAAAAGAGTAGTGTCCAAGACGCAAGCAATAATGACAACTAATAGAATCAATCTCATTTCTTTTTCTAGGAGTTGAGTTGTTCTTGGGTACATACATGGATCGCACTTGTGTCCTTCTCCAACTAGGTTTTTGATAGGATTTTCCTTTAGGCTTATAACCTAGTCCTCTCCTTCCAATTTGACGATAAGGATCACTTAAGATTTTATCAAAAATACCATTGTTACTCAAACTACTAATTTCTTGTTGCAACTTAACAATCTCATCCATTCTCTTCTTGATATCCAGCTTTGCTTGATCTAGATTATATGATAAAGAATCTCTTTCTTTCACAATAATGTCATAATCTAGATGTGAACACAAAACATGTTATTTTTGAAGATCATTTACTTGAGTTTGCAAGTTTGAATTTTCTAGGGAAAGAAGATTGCAATTTGCTTCTACTGATTTTAGCTTAATACCACGATCTTCTATAGCCTTTTTGAGATCTTCATTTTCAGATGTGAGAGAAAGCAGATTGGCATGTAACTCATCATTTGCTTTATTAGATTTCTTTAATTTCTTCTTGCACTCAATATATTTATTATGTGTTTCTTCAAGACTAGAAATTAGATCCTCTTTTGGTAGATCAAAAAGACTTACCTCTTCTTCTTCTTCTTCATTTGTTGTAGCAATAAGACATTCTACTTCTTCTTTTCCATTATCACTATCATCACTTGAATCATCCCATGCAGCTTTATACACTCTTTCTTTCTTTTTGTGAGATGATTTCTTTCCTTTCTTCATTTTTGGACAATGTCCTTTCATGTGTCCCTTTTTGCCACATTCAAAGCACCTAGAAAAAGAAGTACTAAATTTTGTTATTTTTAAAACTTTTATACTGCTTACCATTTACAATGAGAGTTTCTTCTTCTTCACTATCATCTTCACTTGTATCATGATTGTTCTTGGTTGATGCTTTGAATGCAATGTCCTTCTTTCTTCCTTGTTGAAGTTCATGCTCTCGTCGTTCCTCTTCCTCCAAGTTTGCCTCATGTGCTTCAAGGTTGCCGATGAGTTGCTCCATCCTTAGTCGAGTGAGATCATTTGCTTCTTCAATAGCAGTTACCTTTGGCTTGTACTTAGGAGGAAGAGATCTAAGAATCTTTGACACTTGGTCTTCTTCACTAATCACTTTTCCTAAAGCATTCAAACCATTCACAATAGAAGAAAATTTTGCATACATTTCACTAATAGACTCATTTTGATCCATACGAAACTGTTCAAACTTTTGCTTAAGCATTCCAATTTTAGAATTCTTAACTTGAACAGTTCCTTCATATGTTATGGAGAGTCTATGCCAAATATCATATGCCGTTTCACAATTAGATATTCTATTGAATTCACTAACTAAAATTGAACAATAAAGTATACTTATGGCTTTTGCATTCACTTGGGCTGATCTTACCGTGTTGACATCCCAACTTGCATACTCCATTTGAGGAAACTCGTACGGAGTGGATACCATCCTCCATAAGTCCCAGCTTATTCCTTGGAAGAAAAACTGCATCCTCCTCTTCCAGTAAGTGTAGTTTGTGCCATCAAAAAATGGAGGTCTAGCCACGATTGTTCCTTCCAAGTTGAGGTTGTTGAGAACCCCGTCACCCATTCTTCAAGACTTTGTTAGAGTTCCTTGAAGCCCTGCTCTGATACCAATTGAAAAACCACTAGAGGGGGGTGAATAGGGTTTTATGATATTTTAATAATAATTTAACTCAAATCAATCAACCACAAAAATATTGGACAAGGGGACAAGGATTTAGAGTGGTTCCAACCTTAGCAAATACTAAGGCAGTCAATCCACTACCCGGTTGCTTACCCAACCAGGATTTTGAAAGAATCAAATTTTATTACCTCGCAAGGACTTTACATAAAATTACAATTCTTTCACCAAACACTTCAGATAGCCTTCACCTAGAAGTAGTCTCACCAACCTCGAAGCAGCCTTCCTTGAAGTAACCTCAAGCTCCCCTTGAAGTAGCCTTCCTCTTGAAGTAGCTTCCCGTTGAGACAACCTTCTTGAAGTAGTCTGAAGTCCCC